>CM062813.1:1034903445-1036284278 GCA_031772625.1 Pinus tabuliformis | reverse complement strand
ATGTCTTTGGAGTCTTTATAATCTTCTTGATCATCAATAGCTCCAATAGAACTCAAGTCCTTTTCCGAAGTGATTTCTTCTGAAAAGTTCAAAGCCAATGTTTCCTTTGCAACTCTTTTAACAAACACAAAAAAAATTGAATTTCCTGTGATCCATTATAATTATAACAACATCTTTCGGTAAAAATCACATAGATTTTTACCGAAAGATGTTGTTATAAACACAAAAATGTTAGTAGGAAAGGCATCAGTGTAATAATATTTGGTAATAAAATCGTGCGATTGAACATCAGTTGAGAACTTATTCAATAAACATGTAAATATATGATTAAAATATTTTAGTTTTTCCTTGTATCCCATATTAAGATTTATGAGTTCCTTGAGTATCATGGAAGAAGTTTTATCATCGGAAAATTTGTAGAGATTTCTACAAATTAAGCTTTGATACCATGTAGAAATTTCTACAAATCTAGCTCTGATACCGTGTAGAAATTCCTTGTAGATTCAAACTACAGATTATAATATGCTAAAAATATTGACTTGAATCTACTCTACTCATCAGCGGAAACAATAATTGATCGATGAAATCATGAAGCATAAAAGAGAAAGAATTCAATCATACATAACACAATAATTTTATGGGGAAAGCCATAGTTAAAAACCCCTGCTATATGTATATTACATTAATAAGAAAATATGAGAATATTACAATGTTTTTCTCAAGCCTGAGCAACCTCTGCACTATCTTTATCTGTCTCATTGCCTCACAAACAAGCTCCAGCCAATACTTAGCCAAATATGTTGCCTTCCAAGCTCCTATTTCCTTGCACAGTTTCCTAGGGAATTATCCCATATTTGACTAGGAAATTACTCATCCATAACTGTGCAATCCATCATAGGCCTTCCTCTGATTGTGTGCACCACATGTAAAATTTAGATGATTATACAACTGATAGTACACTGTCCCTAAACTCCAATCTCAACTAGGAATTTCTCTGATCTGACATGCATGAGTTAATTATGAGTGAATTTTTAGTTTACTAGTTGAGCAATGTTCATTACACCCCACTACTGCAGGTTACACCCCACTTCTATATCTCCCACTATTTCCTCCATCAGTTGGAATGAGTTTAATTGAATTTAACTCAGTTAAACTGAATTAAATAATTACAATTCAAAAGAACTCAAGTTGAGCCCCTAAAATTTAGGAACCACTCTACATGACTCTAGATAGACTCCCAACTCAAATTAATTGATCCAATTATGTCAAATTAACTTAGTTAACTATTACACTTTGTTAGGAGAATTAGAATTACAATTTAATTCCTAATTTAATTCAAGGACAAAATTAAATTAGGATTTTCTTGGTGCATTTTTTTCAATGATCTCTTTCAACAAGAAAGGGATTATCTGCTACCCTGATCCTGCCTCTGTGAAACTCGAATTTGCATCTTGACAATGCCTTGGTCAAAATATTTGCATCCTCCTCCTTTGTAGGAATGTATTCTAGCAACATGATTCTCCTCTACACACAATCTCATAGATGGTGATATCAGATGTTGACACGCTTGGACCAATCATGAAAAAATGGATTCTCAGAGAGTTTGATACAACTTTGATTGTCACAGTAAATCACTGTAGTTTCCATATTGTGACCAAATAACCCAACAAGAATCTTCCTCATCTGGATAACCTCATAAGCTGCTTGACTAATATCCATGTACTCTGTTTTTGTTGAACTGAGTGTAATTGATTTCTGCTTCCTACTATACCAAGAAACTGTTGTTGACCTAATAACAAAGATTCCCCATGATGTGCTCTTTCTGTCGGATGGACTCCCTGCCCAATTTGCATCTGTGAAGCCTTGAAGCTTCACTCCCTCTGTCTGTTTATACCAAAGACCAAAATGAGTGGTGCCTATGAGGTATCTCAACACATGTTTAGCTGCCTTCCAATAAAGTTTGGTTGTCTTAACCATGGCTTGACTAAGTTGGTTAATTGCAAAACACATGTCCAGTCGTGTGTTCACCAAATACATAAGTGAACCCATAAGATGTCTATAAATAGTAGCCTCCACTACTTCACCTGAAGTAGCATCCTCCTTCCTCCAGTTACCTACTAGAGGAGTCTCCATGGGTTTCCTTCTCTCCATGTGGAACTTCTTTAGTATCTCATTGGCATACTTTCCCTAAGAGAAAAACAGTTCCTCATCTCCTTGCCATACTTCCATACCAAGAAACAATGCATGATCCCTAGGTCTTTCATCCTGAATTATCTTGTAATATCCTCTTTTCAAGATTTTATTAGCTTCTCATCACCTGCTAGAATCAAATCATCGACATATAATACTATAATCAACAATTTACCTTCAAATAAAATATGGTAAAGGTTCACATCTGCTTCACTTTTGGTGAATCCCAACCAAGTGAAATAACTATTAATTCTGGTGTACCAAGTACAGGGTGCTCGTTTTAGTCCATACAATGCTCACTTGAGTCTGAACATATGCGACTCTCTATTGAAGGTCTCAAATCCTTCCAGATTCTCAATATATACCTCTTCCTCAATGATACCATTGAGGAATGTTGTCTTCACATCCATCTTATGTATCTTCCATCCCATCTGCACTGACAGTGCTAGAATAGATTTGATTGTGGAGTACCTTGCTATTGGATTAAGGGTCTCATTGTAATCAATTTCCTCCACCTGAGAGAACCCTCTGGCCACAAATATAGCCTTGTGTTTCTCCACACTCCCATTTTTTGCTTGGTTTACCTTGTAAAGCCTTCTAAAACTCACCACTGACTTGTTTGTTGGTCTTGGGACAATTTCCCAAACACTGTTTCTAATAATGGAGTCATACTCCTCAACCATGGCATCAACCCATACTGGTTATTACACTATTTCCTCAAATGAGGATGGCTCAACCTCTACACTCTCGCTCATCAGAGCCATGTAACCAGTGTAACAATCTAGTGACCTCCTCTACCTGCGCTATGATGTGAGTGCTCCCACATTCTCTCTATCATCATGCATAAATCTGCCAGCCTCTCTAGTGCACTTCCTTCCATCTCTGGAAGTCTTTGCATGAGTGGGTGCTTCCACTCTCTGCTCCTTTGCATGTGGCTGCTCCACATCATCCTAAGGTTCCTCCTTTGGAGCTAAAATCTCCTCATCTACATGTAACTGAAGCTCCCTCTCAAGGGAACATCTCATGACCTTCTCTTCATCAAAATTCACATCTCTATGAATCCCTATCATCCTGTTGGATGGAAGGTACACTTGACAGTTGTGAGGTGTATTAATGTACCCCACAAATATGCCCAACTCAATTGCTGGTTCTAGATTTTTTCATGCATCCTTGGTAACATGATAGTAGACTGATGAACCAAAGATCCTAAAATGTGCCACATCTGGTTTCATTTTTAAAATATCTTCTTATGGTGTACTCATCCCAATAATTCAATGATGACTTCTATTCTGCAAATAAACAACTATGTTGCATGCTTCAACCCACAAGTGCAACGGTAAGCCCTCATCATGTGACATTGTCTGTTCTTCTCCCACAATACTTCTATTCTTCCTTTCAGCTACCCCATTCTATTGTGGGTTATCAAGTGCTATTAATTCCCATCAAATGCCTTCTGATGCACAGAAGTTCTTGAATTCATTTAACACATATTCTCCACTGTTATCACTTCTGAGAGCTTTAACTTTCCTGCCAATATTTTTCTCGAAAAGTGCTTTAAATTCACAAAATTTAGTGAACGTATGATCTTTCTTGTGCATGAAGAAAATTCATCACTTACAAGGAAAATCATTAAAAAATATTACATAATACCTGTGCTTGGTCGTGGGTGTTGTTGAGAATGGTGCACACACATCTGAATGAACTTTATCAAGGATTGTTTGTGCTAGACTGTCTTTATCATGAAAGGAAGCTTTAGTGTACTTCCCCAATGTACCTCCTTTGCATTTGTCTCTTTTCTCTAGTGTACCCTTGGGAAGTCCTGCAGAAATTTGTTGCATGATATTAAAAGCTCCATGGTGCAAGTGACCCAATCTTCTATGCCACAACTCACTAATGTCTTAGCTCTGCACCTTCTCTGCTTTTGTTCTCAAAGCAGCGCAGTCTTCTACATCCAATCTATAGAGTTTCTTCACCCGAACCCTGATTCGCTTCACCTGTCCTGAGGCTATGTGAAGAAGGTGTTGAGAAATGGCAACAAGAAATTCCAGTTTAATTTTTCCTTGAATTAAACTGAGAATAAAAATCGAATTCTATTATCATAGAAACTTGCAAATAGTTAATTGAGTTTAATTAACTTAATTAACTTGGGAATTTAGAGTTGGAAGACTTTCTGTAGTCATGTATATGTTCTCCATAGGTTTTAGGGGTCTAGTATGAGTTTAAATTGAGTTGGAAATCAGATCACTTAGTTTACCGAGTTAAGTTTTGTTAAATTAGTTCCAAACTATTTGAGGAACTAATAGAGAGTTAACAGTCAGTTGGTGCACTAGTGCATCCACAAGTGTCACTCTAGTTAACTGAAGATTCCCTCATTAGAAACTCATGCATGTTGATTCTGGGAAAGACCCAGTTGAGACTAGAGTGTAGGGATGATGTACTATGAGTTGTATTATTTACTAGAGTGTAAATATCATGCATGCATCAGAGATTGATCCTATGTTTGGATTGCACAGTTTTGGAAGAATGAATTCCCTTTATATATGGGCTATTCATCATAGGAATTACTCAAGAGATTAGGGGCTTGGAGTGCTGCAACATTGGCTAAGTGTTGGACAAGAGATAGCTTGTGAGCTGAGAGAGTTGAGCATACTTGTGTGGAATTGTTCTAGTGAGAACAAGCTTTGTATCTTCACTCATATTTATGATATATGCAATACAGATAGTGGGGTTTTGAGAAGTGGCTTTCCCCAGATACATCTTCTGTTATGTGCCATTGATTTCTCTTGTTCTTGTTCACATTATTTTCATCGATCTATTGGCTTCCACTGGTTGAAAGTAGAAGTAGATTATTGTCATATGATTTAGTACATTGCATGAGCTTGTGAATCTATAGGAATTTCTACAGAAGGAAAGCCTTTCCTTTGCTAAATATCACATTATAGCCATGGTCCTCCAACATGGAAACTGAAACAAAATTATTATTCAAACCCAAAACATACATGACATCTTTTAATGTAAGAGGAGAACTAGAGTCCCTCTGAAAGGTAACAATACCAATGTCAGTCGTGCTATACCTCCTGTCATCTCCCATCACGATGTGCATCTGGAGTTACCTCTCCTCCAAGTCACTGAATAACTCTTTATTGTCGGGCATATGGAATGAGGCCCCAATATCCAGGTACCACACACTAGCCATCACCGATGTCACCATGAAAGCGATGAGGGTGAAATCCAGTTTGAATTGTGAAGCAAGAGATTCACCTTCAGCTCCTCCTGAGAGCTTCTTACCAACCTTCTTGTGCAGACACTTTATGGCATAGTGTCCCATCTTGTGACAGTGAAAACATTTAATCTTCGAAATGTCCTTCTTCTTTCCGCCCTGACTAGAATTTGATTTGGAATGGGATGACTTACCATTCCCTTTATTCACCGTTCCAGCTAAGGCACAATTATCCTCATCATCATGCTTGGATGAGGATCCATCCCTGGTGTTCCATTGAATCTCTTCTTGTACCAAGACAGACCACAATCGCTCGCACTTTGGTAGCTTCTCCCTCCCATTAACTGAGTCCTTGTAATTGTGAAAGCTCTTGGGAAGTCCTAGAAGTGATAGGTTCACTAGATCATATTCAGAAACTATAACACCGACACTTCCAAGCTCATCCAAAGATTGGGTGAACTTAGTAAAGTACTTCGGTATTGTGTCACCCTTTTCCATATTGATCTTTCTGGTCTTGTCATTCAATGTCAACTTCTTGTGGTCACTGTTGTTTTGAAACAGGTCTATCAAGGTCTTCCACATTGCAAATGGATTTTCCTTACCATGGAGGTTCGAGACAATATGATCTCAAACTCCTTATAGGATAATCCTTCTCCCCTTTGCTACACACTTTCTCCACTCTGCTAGATCTCGAGCATCAACTGGCCTAGGAATATTTTTTTCTATGAATTCCTTAAGCTCATTGTCTTCTAACAATGCCTCCATCCTGTCCTTCTAAGAAATATAGTTCAAACTAACCTCAATGGCATATTCAAGTCTCAATCCATAGAATGACATCCTGCTGGCTCTAAAATATGATACTGCAAATTCAATTTCTCTTGCGAAAGATAAACTCATATTCTCCTCTTCTGAATTTGATCTGAATTTAAACAGGAACTCAAAAAATTACAGATATAAGTATAAACATAGAGATACAATAGAAATAACACTTCCTATGATTAATATCAAATAATGAAATATGCTTACAAACAATATGGAAATGAGACTAGCTCAGCGATGGTAGCTTATCTTAGAGAAGAGATCTGGTGGCTACATGCCTCTGAACTGCGTTACAATGAGGCTCAAGGGACATTTTATTATTTAACAATAAGAGAAAACCATAAAGAACCAAAACCCTAACCTGAGGAGATGTAACACCAAGAGTTTATGGGCCTTGTTGGGGTTAGTTGGGTAGCCAACTTCCCGGGGTTGTGACTTGGTCATATTATCTTCATTTGACGTGCATGATATCCCGTTGGAAAGATTTGTCTGAGGAATATGACAAAAAAACACGTAACAAAAGTTTCTGGTGGAAGATTGCCAAAAAAACGTCGTTTAGGGTCTCAAAACGGTTTCGGAAGTTTAGGAAATGAAAAAATGCTAAAAATAGTAAATTATGCTACTATTAAGGAAGCAATGGTTCCCATTGGGTTGAGTGCCTCCATGAGATGCGGAAACTTCTGTTGAACTTGGTCCTTGGTGAGTTGTTCTGCAATCTTTGATGTGTCTAGTAATGGTGGGAAGCATGGTTGAGGGTGATCCACATTGAACACTCAGTGCAAGCCAAGGAACAGGGGAATTTTACACTCCAAAGCATTATTTCCCACAGTCTTGGTAATGGTATAAGGACCATATCAGAGTGGTCTCAACATTCGATGGGCTATTGTAAGGCATTCTTTCTGCAGATGCAACCAGACTTTTTCATCCACCTGAAACTTGTGTGGCACCCGATGTTGATCATGTCGCTACTTATACTTGGAATTTTCCAGAATGGAGCGGTGATATATCAACCCATTGGGTAGAGGTGCTCCAGGAGATAGATCGAATGAATGCTTGACCCGATAGTGCAACGATACCCCTATGGGTGAGGAGAAGATGTTCTTGTATTATTTCATGACCGTATCCACCTGCTTCTGCTACTTGGAGGAACCCTTCCCAGGGGCCATGATTGTGGCTACGATATTCCCCTTACTTTGAGAGAAAACCAAGAAGAAAATGAATTTCGTAGTTTGGGAGATGATCTTACTGCATTTCTTAGTAGAGATTAAAGGGGTGGCAGTAGGTGGGTCTACGTCTCGTATCCTGTATAATGAACTACCCAAAGAAATAATAAAAGTGCGAGGCCTTGACTCATACACAACATGTCGCTTCCACAAGTATGGTTGGCCTAATAATACAGCACAAACATCAAGAGGTGCAACATTGCACAATACCTCATCTGTGAAGGGCTTGATGTTGTAGGGAAGGCGACACTACTGGAGGACTCGAAGATCTCTTCCATGGTGAAGCCACCCGATGTTGTACGGTTGCAGGTGTGGTATGCTTAGTAGTCCCAACCGCTTCACGACGTCTACTAAAATGAGGTTATTTTGGCTCCCACTGTCAACAATGAATTGTAGTGGTGAACCATTGACCCACATTTGTGAGTGGAAAAGGCGCTCCCCCTCCTTTGGATCTTCGGGCTCATTATTCTGGATCTTCGCAGTGGAAACAGTGGCGCTAGGCTCTGCATCAATGATCTGCTTCCCTTTGCCATTCCTCTTGTTGGGTTCTGACTCAGGATCAGAACATGCATCTAATTCTGAAGCCTTCAACTCGGCCACTAGGCACTGCTTGGCCCGATACTCACTTGTGTTGTGAGTGGGGATCTTGTGGAACTTACACCACTTTCTTGTGTACTTCTTTGACATCGTGGTGGTGTTCTTTTCTTGCAGCTTCGATGGGTTGTCTTGGGTCACACCATCTTGGCTTTGTCCTCAGTTCTGCGGTTTGGGGAAGCCTTTCCCTTGCTTCGGATTTGCGGATCCAAAGTGTCACTTCTTCTATTTAAACTTCTGCTCGATCTTGATAGTGTATCAGTACACCGTGCCGAGCGAGGAGATGTCCAGGAACTCCATCTTGTCCTGGATGTATCTATGTAGACAACCACAGTACTTGAGTACCAAATGTTTCTTAGAATCATTGATACCCAACTTCGTGTGAAGGGTATGAAAAACATTGGTAAACGCTGACACATCTTGGTCCCTTCCCTGCCACAACATCATCCACTTTATGTATTTGTCCTTGTAGCTCCCAACAGGTAGAATTGCTACTTGATGGAGTCCTAGAATGAATTCCAAGTAAGAGTGGATGAAAATAGTTAGTTCATACTTTCATCCTTCTGTTCAAAATAGGTTTCCCACCAGTGCTTGACATGGGGGCCAACTTTGAGAAAAGAAAAAGTAATCTTTTCTCAGCTGGAAAAATCTTGAACAGAAAAATATCCTTCTAGTAGATTCAACCATTTATCTACGATGTCTGCATCTATTTGACCCTCAAATATGGGGATTTCAAATTTAACTTGTAACCTAAATGGTGTGGCATTTTCGTAGAAGCTGTTGGAAGCAGATGTGTCGCCCCTGGGTAGCCGTTGAAGGATTTGAGAAAAGTTGTCGATCATTGCGTTACTTTTTCACTCGAGGGCTTCTTCAAGAAAGATTTTGATAGGGTCTCCTGCCCCCTCATCTTTATTTTCATCTACCATGGGAAGTTGTTGGGTTTTGCGAGGCTGGTCTTGCAAAGGTTCGACCAATTCAAGCCCTAACTCCTTATATCTCGACCTCGTTGGGGACATGCAAAGAAAAACAGCAAAAGAGCAGACCCCTCTGATACCACTGATCTGAATTTAAACAGGAATGCAACAAATTACAAGTATAACCATAAATACAAAGATGCAACAGAAATAACTCTTCATTTGATTAATATCAAATAATGGAATATGCTTACAAAAAGTATGGAAATGAGACTAGCTTGGCGATGGTAGCTTATCTCTGAGAAGAGATGTGGTGGGTACATGCCTTTTGAACTACATTATAATGAGGCTCAAAGGCCTTTTTATTATTCAACAATAAGAGCAAACCCTAAACAACAAAAACCCTAACCCGAGGTAGATGTAACACCAAGAGTTTATGGGCCCCGTTGTGGTTAGTTGGGCAACCAACTTCCCGGGGTCGTGAATTGGTCATATTATCTCTGTTTGACGTGCATGATATCCCATTGGAAATATATCTCCAAGGAATACAACAAAAAATATGGCTCATCAAAAGTTGTTGGCGGTAGATTGCCAAAAAAATGTCGTTTAGGGCCTCAAAACGGCTTCGGAAGTTTAGGACCCAAAAAACTGCTAAAAATAGTAAATTGTGCTAGTAACAATTAAGGAAACTGAAAAAATGAAAGAAATGATGGTGGGGGTCCAGGTGGAATTGGTGGGTGGCCACCAATATCCACTTGGATCATTCTTCCCCCCTTAGGAAGCAATGGTCCCCATTGCGTTGAGTGCCTCCATGAGATGGGGAAACTTCTATTGAACTTGGTCCCTGGTGAGTTGTTCTACAATCTCTGATGTGTCTAGTAATGGTGGGAAGCATGGTCGAGGGTGGTCCACATTGAACATTTGGTGCAAGCCAAGGAATGGGGGAATGTTGTGCTCCAAAGAATTATTTCCCACAACCTTGGTAATGGTGTAAGGACCATATCGGAGTGGTCTGAACTTCCGATGGGATTTTGTAAGGCATTCTTTCTGCAGATGAAACCAGACTTTGTCGTCCACCTGAAACTTATGTGGCACCTGATGTTGATCATGTCGCTTCTTGTACTTGGCATTTTCCAGATTGGAGTGATGATATATTGGCAGATTGGGTAGAGGTGTTCCTAGAGTCAAACCGAAAGAATGCTTGACCTGACAGTGCAATGGTACCCCTGTGGGTGAGGAGAAGATGTTCCTGTATTCTTTCATGACTGTATCCACTTGCTTCTACTGCTTGGAAGAACCCTTCCCGGGGGCCATGAACGTGTCTATAATCTTCCCCTTACTTTGAGAGAAAACCAAAAAGAAAATGAATTTCCTAGTCTGGGAGATTATCTTACTGCATTTCTTAGCAGAGATCAAAGAGGTGGCAGTAGGTGGGGCTACCTCTGGTATCCTGTATAACGAACTACCCAAAGAAATAATAACAATGTGAGGCCTTGACTCATACACAACATGTCACTTACACAAGTATGGTTGGCCTAATAATACATCACAAACATTAAGAGGTGCAACATCACACAATACCTCATATGTGAAGGGATTGATGCTGTAGGGAAGGCGATACTACTGGCGGGCTCGAAGATCTCGTCCTTGGTGAAGCCACCCGATGTTGTACAGTTGTGAGTGTGGTATGGTCAGTAGTCCCAGCCGCTTCACGACCTCTGCTGAAATGAGGTTCTTTTGGCTCCCACTATCAACAATGAATTGCAGCGATGAACCATTCACCGACATTTGTGAGTGGAAAAGGCGCTCACCCTCCTATGGATCTTCGGGCTCATTCTTCTGGATCTTGGTGGTGGCAACAGTGGTGCTGGACTCCGCATAAATGATCTTCTTCCCTGTGCCATTCCTCTTGTCAGGTTCTAACTCAAGGTCAGAACATGCATCTGATTCTGAAGCCTTCAACTCGGCCACCAATGACTGCTTGGCCCGACACTCACTTGTGCTGTGAATGGGGCTCTTTTGGAACTCACAACACTTTCCTGTGTCCTTCTTTGACTTCGTGGTGGTGTTATTTACTTGTAGCTTCGACGGGTTTTCTTGGGTCACATCGTCTTGGCTTTTTCCTTGGTTCTGTGGTTTGGGGAAGCCTTTCCCTTACTTTGGATTCACGGATCCAATGTCTTGCTTCTTCTATTTAAAATTCTGCTTGATCTTCACAGCGTATTGGTATGCCGTGCCGAGCGAGGATATGTTCAGGAACTCCATCTCGTCCTGGATATATCTATGTAGGCAGTCGTGGTACTTGAGTACCAAATTTTTCTCAGAATGATTGATACCTAACTTCGTGTGAAGGGTATGAAAAACATTGGTAAACTCTGACACATCTTGGTCCCTTCCCTGCTGCAGTGTGGTCCACTTTATGTATTTGTCCTCGTAGCTCCCAACAGGGTAGTACTACTCCTTGATGGCATCTTGGAATGAATTCCAAGTGGGAGCAGCTGAAAACAGTGAGTTCATACTTTCATCCTTCTATTCACAATAGGTTTCCCACCAGTCCTTGACGTGGGGGTCACCTTTGAGAAGAGAAAAAGTAATCTTTTCTCGGCTGGAAAAATTATGAACAGTAAAATATCCTTCTAGCAGATTCAACCATTTATCTACAACGTTTGCATCTATTTGACTATCGAATATGGGGATTTGAAACTTAACTTGTACCTTAAAGGGTGTGGCGTTTCCGGAGTAGCTGTTGGAAGTAGATGCGTCACTCCTCAGTAGCTGCTAAAGGATTTGGGAAAAGTTGTCCATCATCACGTTCCTTTGTCACTCGAGGGATTCTTAGAGCTATTTTTTGATAGGATCTCCTGCCCCCTCGTCTTTATTTTCATTGGCCATGCGAGGCCATCGGTTTTTGCGAGGCTAGTCTTGCAAAGGTTCGACTAGTTCAAGCCCTAACTCCTTATATCTCGACCTCGTTGGGGACATGCAAAGAAAAACATAGAAAGAGAAGACCCCTCTGATACCACTGATATGAATTTAAATAGGAATGCAAAAAATTATAGATACAACCATAAATACAGAGATGCAACAGAAATAACACTTCCTTTGATTAATATCAAATAATAAAATATTCTTACAAACTGTATGGAAATGAGACTAGCTCGGCGATGATAGCTTATCTTTGAGAAGAGATGCGGTGGATACATGCCTCTAAACTGTGTTACAATGAGGCTCAAAGGCCTTTTTATTATTGAACAATAAGAGAAAACCCTAAACAACCAAAACCCTAACCAATGGAGATGTAACACCAAGAGCTTATGGGCCCCGTTGGGGTTAGTTGGGCAGCCAACTTTGCGGGGTCGTGACTTGGTCATAATATCTCTGTTTGACACACATTATATCCCGTTGGAAAGATATATCAGAGGACTACAACAAAGGAAATCACTTTTAAGCATTTGTTGGCTGTAGATTTCCAAAAAAACGTCGTTTAGGGCCTCAAAATGGCTCTGGAAGTTTAGGACTGGAAAAACAGCTAAAAATAGTAAACTATGCTACAATTAAGGAAACTGAAAAGATGAAAGAAACAATGGTGGGGGTCCAAGTGGAATTGGTGCGTGGCCACCAATATCCACCTGGATCATTCCCTCCCCCTTAGGAAGCAATGGTCCCCTTTGTGTTGAGTGCCTCCATGTGACGGGGAAACTTCTGCTGAACTTGGTCCCTGGTGAGCTGTTCTGCAATCTCTGATGTGTCCAGTAATGGTGGGAAGCATGGTTGAGGGTGGTCCACATTGAACACTCGGTGCAAGCCAAGGAATGGGGGAATGTTGTGCTCCAAAGCATTGTTTCCCACATCCTTGGTAATGGTGTAAGGACCATATCGGAGTGGTATGAACTTTCGATGGGATTTTGTAAGGCGTTCTTTCTATAGATGCAACCAGACTTTGTCGTCCACCTGAAAAATGTGTGGCACCTGATGTTGATCATGTCGCTGCTTGTACTTGGCATTTTCCAGAATGGAGTGGCGATATATCGGCCCATTGGGTAGAGGTGCTCTGGGATTCAGATCAAATGAATGCTTGACCTGACAGTGCAACGGTACCCCTGTGGGTGAGGAGAAGATGTTCCTATATTTTTTCATGACTGTATCCACCTGCTTCTGCTGCTTGGAGGAACCCTTCCCAGGGGCCATGAATGTGGCTACGATCTTCCCCTTATTTTGAGAGCGAACCAAAAAGGAAATGAATTTCCTAATCTGGGAGATGATCTTACTGCATTTCTTAGCAGAGATCAAAGAGGTGGTAGTAGGTGGGGCTACATCCGATATCCTGTATAATGAACTACCCAAAGAAATAATAACAATGTGAGGCCTTGATTCATACACAGCATGTCACTTCCACAAGTATGGTTGGCCTAATAATACATCACAAACATTAAGAGGTGCAACATCACCCAATACCTCATCTGTGAAGGGCTTGATGCTGTAGGGAATGCGACACTTCTGGTAGACTCGGAGATCTCGTCCTTGGTGAAGCCACTTGTTGTTGTACGGTTGGGGGTGTGGTATGGTAGATAGTCCTAAATGCTTCACGAACTCCACTGAAATGAGGTTCTTTTGGATCCCACTGTCAACAATGAATTGCAGTGCATAATCCTTCACCCACATTTGTGAGTGGAAAAGGTGCTCCCCCTTCTCTGGATCTTTAGGCTCATTCTTCTGGATCTTGGTGGTGGCAACAATGGCACTTGACTTCGCATCAATGATCTACTTCCCTTTGCCATTCCTCTTGTCAGGTTCTGACTCAGGGTCGGAACACACATTTGATTCTGAAGCCTTCAAGTCGGCCACCAGCAACGGCTTGGCCCAAAACTTAGTTATGTTGTGAGTGGGGCTCTTGTGGAACTCACACCACTTTCTTGTGTCCTTCTTTGACTTTGTGGTGGTGTTCTTTTATTGCAACTTTGATGGGTTGTCTTGGGTCACACTGTCTTGGCTTTGTCCTTGGTTCTGCGGTTTGGGGAAGCCTTTCCCTTGCTTCGGATTCGTGTATCTAAAGCCTCGCTTCTTCTGTTTAAAATTATACTCCATCTTGACAGCGTATCTGTACGCCGTGCCGAGCGAGGAGATGTCCAGGAACACCATATTGTCTTGGATGTATCTATGTAGGAAACCACAGTACTTGAGTACCAAATGTTTCTCAGAATCTTTGATACCCAACTTCGTGCGAAGGGTATGAAAAACATTGGTAAACTTTGACACATCTTGGTCCCTTCCCTGTCGTAGCATGGTCAACTTTATGTATTTGTCCTCATAGCTCCCGACAGGGTAGTACTGCTCCTTGATTGCATCCCGGAATGAATTCCAAGTGGGAGCGGCTGAAAGCAGTAAGTTCGTACTTTCATCCTTCTTTTCATAATAGGTTTCCCGCTAGTCCTTGACGTCGGGGGCACTTTGAGAAGAGAAAAAGTAATATTTTCTCAGCTGAAAAAATCATCAACAGAAAAATATCCTTCTAACATATTCAACCATTTATCTATGGTGTCTGAATCTATTTGACCCTCGAATATGGGATTTCAAAGTTAACTTGTACCTTAAAGGGTGTGATGTTTCCAGAGTAGCTATTGGAAGTAGATGCATCGCTCCTTGGTAGCCGCTGAGGGATTAGTGTAAAGTTTTCCATTATCACGTTCCTTTATCGTTCAAGGGCTTCTTCGAGCAAGATTTTGATAGGATCTCCTAACCCCTCATCTTTATTTTCATCTGCCATGGGAGGCCGTCAGGTTTTGCGAGGCTGGTCTTGCAAATGTTCGACCAATTCAAGCCCTAACTCCTTATATCCCGACCTCATTGGGGACATGCAAAAAAAAACAGAGAAAGAGAAGACCCCTCTGATACCACTGATACAAATTTAAACAAGAATGCAACAAATTACAGATATAACCATAAATACAGAGATGCAACAGAAATAACACTTCCTTTGATTAATATCAAATAATGAAATATGCTTACAAACAATACGAAAATGAGACTAGCTCGGCAATGGTAGCTTAACTCCGAGAAGAGATGTGGTGGCTACATGCCTCTGAACTGCATTACAATGAGGCTCAAGGGCCTTTTTATTATTGAACAATAAGAGCAAACCATAAACAACCAAAACCCTAACTCGAGGAGATGTAACACCGAGAGTTTATGGGCCCTGTTGGGGTTAGTTGGGCATCCAACTTCCTAGGGTCGTGACTTGGTCATATTATCTCCGTTTGACGCACATGATATCCCGTTGGAAAGATCTCTTTGAGGAATATGACAAAAAAATTGACAGATACAGGGTTGTTGGTGGTAGATTGCCCAAAAAACGTCGTTTAGGGCCTCAAAATAGCTCCAGAAGTTTAGGACCTGAAAAACTGCTAAAAATAGTAAACTATGCTACAATTAAGGAAACTGAAAAACTAAAAGAAAAATGGTGGGGCTCCAAGTGGAATTTGTGGGTGGCGACCAATATCCACCTAGATCAAAATTTATTTCAGCTCTGATACCATGTAGAGATTTCTACAAATCTAGCTCTGATACCATGTAGAATTTTCTACAAATCTAGCTTTCATACCATGTAGAATTTCCTTGTAGATTCAAACTGCAGATTGTCATATGCTAAAACAATTGACTTGAATCTACTCTACTTATCAACAAAAAAAATAATTGGTTGATGAAATCACGAAGAATAAAAGAGAAAGAATTCAATCACACATAACAAAATAATTTTATGGGGAAAGCCAAAAGTAAAAATCCCTAGTATCTATGTATTGCATTAATCAGAAAATATGAAAAGTTTACAATGCTTTTCTCAAGCCCAAGCAACCTCTACACTATATCTATCTGTCTCAATGCCTCAGAAACAAGCTCCAACCAATACTTAGCCAATCTGTTACTTTCCAAGCTCCTATTTCGTTGTGTAGTTTCCTAGGGAATTAGCCCATATTTAATTGGGAAATTCCTCATCCATAACTGCACAATCCATCATAGGCCTTCCTCTGATTGCATGCATAACCTGTACAATTCAGATGAATATACAACTAATAGTACAATGTCCCTAAACTCCAATCTCAACTGGGTCTTTCTCTGATTGGACATGCATGAGTTAATTATGATTGAATCTTCCGTTTATTGGTTGAGCAGTGCTAGTTACACCCCACTACTACACATTACACCCCACTACTGGATCTCCCACTAATTCCTCCATTAGTTGGAACTAGTTTAACTGAATTTAACTCATTTAAACTAAATTAAATAATTACAAATAAAAAGAACTCAACTTGGGCCCCTAAAATTTAGGAACCACTCTACATGAATCTGGATAGACTCCCAACTCGAGTTAACTGAGCCAACTAAGTCAAATTAACTTAGTTAACTATTAAAGTTTCTATGAGAATTCTAATTACAATTTAATTCCTAATTTAATTCAAGGAAAAAATTAAATTAGGATTTTCTTGTTGCATTTTTTTCAACAAAATTTATCTAAGAACAACCTTTTGAACTCATTCCAATTATGGAATTAATTAGTTGGAAGATAATGGTACCAGACCAATGCTCTACCCTCTAGAGTGCATGGGAAAATTCTACAAATAACATCGTCAAAACATACCTCTAGCATCCACAAATGCATATAGAAGTCATTAATGTGGTCTTCAACTTTCATCTTCTTATCAGGATCAAACTTTGAGATCATCTTTTCCGAGTGCTTAAGCATACGATGAAGATTTTCCAGAAGAGGAAGAGGCCCTTGGGTGATCTAGTACAATTGATCATCATCCATGTCTTCATCTTCCTCCTTTTCACTCTGATTCTAAAGAGTCTTCCCCTTCACCATTCCAATCTTTTTTATATTAGGTTTTCCTTCTCTCGGTTGTTCTTCGTCTAAAAATGAAAAATCCTCCCCGTCTCCATCCAGAATTTCCTCACGTTGTATTGTGGATGACTTCGTAATTAATTCAAACTTGATAATAACAATATATAAGGTATATTTTTGAGAACATTGTATACCCTCTCATCTAATCAAACAAATCAACAACTCTAGGTAGTGGGTACGTGTTCTTTATTGTTTCTTTATTCAATTGTCGATAATCAATGCACAACCACAATGTGCCATCCTTTTTATTTAAAAATAGCATTAGGGCTCCCCAAGGTGACACACTGGGTCTGATATACCCATGTTCCAACATTTCCTCCAAATGAAATTTTAGCTCCACTAACTCTGGCATGATCATATGATATGGGGCTTTCGAGACTGACATTGATCTAAGAAACAACTTGATGGTGAAACCAATTTCTCTCCTCAATGGAAATAATTATATTTACTTCAGAAACACATCATTAAATTGGTTTAAGATCAAGTGAGCCTCATCGCTTTTTGGATCACTAGTCATGGGCCTGCCAATTAGCTAAAACATAAGGCCAATCTAACCTTTCCTAGACATATAAAGGTTATATTAGGCCTTCCTTTTTGTACTTCTGTTGTATCTACTACAACGACCCATCCAAAAATCTAGGGATCCTTAAATTTTTGGAGCCCCTACACTAGGTCAAGCCTTCGGCCTTGCCAGGTTCTACCCGAAGAAGCTCATCAGTGACAACAGACTTGAGGAGGAATCTAAGTTTTGGCTAAGTTAAAACTAGGTTGCAAGGTTTCATAGTCGCGCCTCCACGCTCATCAAGTCCTTGCGACTTTGCGAGCTTCCGAGTCGCATAGGTCGCAAGGTCACAATTCACCTCACTTCCCCGCTAGTCATATGTGTGACTTTGTGACTATGTGACTCCGCGACCCGCAAGGTCGCGAGGTCGCAAGGTTGCTAGGTCGCTCCACACCCTTCCATCCTCAAACGCAACTATGCGACCCATGCGACTATGCAACCTTGTAGGTCGCGTGGTCACATTAGTCACAACATACACGCTACCGACCCTTGCGACCCCCACACATGCGACTATTTTAAAAATAGGAGGCCACCCTAGTCGCATTTGTCAAGGCTCTGTTGGTTGGACGGGAATCTAGAAGTCCCTCCGACCTGAATTCATGCGTGCATCCAGCTCCGGTAAGTAACGGTCCTCCCTCCTGCAATCATTGTTTTCTTCCAAGTGTCACTGTCTGACCCTCCTAACCTCTATATAATCTCTCACCCTAGGGTTTATCCTTTTTACTTAGCTTTCTCTCATTTTTCACCTCACAGTTTGCCCTGGCCTCTCCACCTCGTGCCTGCACTCAGAAAGCATGTTTTTTCCTAACCCTGATCCCCTCACTTTTATCAGTAAGCCTAAAAATCACTCCTCTAAGGCCGAACATGGCCTCCTAAGGCCATTTAGTACCCTCTCTAAGCTTCTGTAAGCCTTAGTCATGCATCCCACGGTCGCGATACCATTCCTGACGTGACCTCGTGACTTCGTGACTTCGCGTACCCTAATCTGGTTGCGACTTGCAACCTGATCCTATTTTGCGACCTCCAACCCATTTTCATAAACCACAACCTATGTCCTGAGTTGCTCAGTTGCATTCTTGAAATATGCGACCGTGCGACTTGCCTTCCCTGCGACCTTCCTTCCACTGGCTAAGACTCTTTTGTTGTACAGTCTCAATTGATTTTCATGCCATCTCTCTCATCGTGGGACTGTGTTTTTGACATGCGAGGTGATGTCGAGCTTGAGTACATATCCATTTATTCTTTTGAAGACGAAATGGGTCATGTGATCGCTAAAGCTGCTCAAGGCACCTCTGGAAACGAGGCATGGGAGGCCGATTCAGAAGAACAACCACCTATCTTCAGAGACACTACTTGCAACATAAGTAAAACCACCAGGCTCTCCCGGTATATGATCTACGAGGAATTTTCTAAAAAGGATATCCCAGAAACACAGGAAGAATTCCAAGTATATATTAACTTCAAGAAGTCGAAGTTGCATAAAGTGGCAGCACATCCCCTAGTGTTCCCGTGCATGAAAATCATCGAATGGATCTTACAGTGTACAGATACAGATAATTGGATGATCAGCGGTCATGACGGGGCACCCATAGCCACCATCTCTCCAGTAGAAATTAGTGCCTACTACTGATTCCTTGAGAGGTGGTAGACTTTTAACACCAAGTGGCTCGCTGGGTTCATAACCCCAACGAAAGAAATCTTAAGGGATTGGTGGCAAGACCCGACAAAATTTTGAGTCAGAATAGACTAGGGTTACAAGACAAAGGGATTACGCAAAGTATATCAGTTAATCGCTACGATGATGTGCCAGTTATATGGCGCAGACTGTGATGTCTTTTTCAGCACATGGGTCCCTCTCATGTATGCTGTCTCCACTCAAGGAACTATTTTTAATTGGGAAAGCATCCTCTCATCATCTTTGAGGACAAACATAGCTATTTCCAAAATCCCAACCCTCGAGAAGCCTCCGGAATTTTATATGTCATCATACCTCCTTGATGTTGTTTGTTCAAGGTGTTACTTCAAGCACTAGAGTTGTAATTGGGACATATCAGCAGCCAAACCCGTCCATTGCCACTACAAATTCTTCTGGGACACAGATTATAGAAGCATGTTGGATGTGATATCCAAAACATTTATTATCCCATTATACCAACTACTATTCAGGGAAGAATCACCTTGCATGTCACAGAGAGCCATGAAGACCGTAGTCAAAGTAGCTCATTATTTCCCCATTGACGAAGGAACGTTCATCAGAGTGTTTGGTACTTATAAATCTCCTCACACTCTTCCCAAGTACATCACGGATAGGACACTTCTGCGAGAAGTCTGTTACCAAATGACGTAGGGTTTCTCGAAGGTTTTGAACAAAGGTAAGAAGAAACCATGGCCACCTTTTCCTCTCACTATTAGGGCATACGTGGTATAAAATTCAAATAGGTAGAAGCTGAAGTCGAAGAGTTGGATGGAAGCCATTTCATAACCCTAAATTACTGAACATATGATCTCGAGAAGGTCGTAGTTGCCCATTGCAGGAAGGTGAAATTCAGTTGGTCTTATGCCCACACCAAGAAGGACCTTGAGGATGGGATTAGCAATTGGTATAACTCCACGAGGCAAATCAGCCCAAGTGAACAACAGGCCATAGAAGACGAGCTCCTCGATGATTCCCAGCAAGACGTAAGCCTCAAAGAAAGCGCTTCGACCGTGAAGAAACAACGGCACGAAACACCAAAGGGAGCTGAGGAATCAGGGAAACGCAAAGGAAAAGAGGTTGAAGACCCCCTAAGTGAGAGCAAGGAGGAGGAAGTTACGCTCATACAAAGAAATGCCAAATTGGCAAGGAAGAAGAGAGAGCTCAAGAGGTAAATAGAACTGGATAATAGACAATCTCGGGACTCTAGCTACCAGAGTCAGAATGAGAAAAGGATAAAATAAGAAGAGGAGAGGAGGCGACAGGAGGAAGAAAAGAAAGCGCAAGACGAGATAGAGAGAAAAAAGCAAGAAGAAGCTAAAAAGCAAAACAAGAAGAAGAGTCTGAAAAGAAAAAGAAAATAGAGGAAGCTAAAAGGAGAAAACAAGAAGAGAGCAAAATATTAGAACAATAACTGAAGAACATGGAGGAGGAACTAGAGAGGCAACAGGCACTAGTAGAGGGAGAAAAGAGGCAGTGGGAAGAAGATCTTACGATAAACAAGGAAAAGGAAGCCAAGAAAAATGAACAAGGGGAGACAAGCAAAGTAGTCGACTTCGGCTCAGGACAAGGTGAGTTTCCTCCCTTAGAAGTACCTCCCACAAGTCCCCTCACTAGCAAACATCTTCCCCTCTGAGAGCTGGGAATCTCAGAAGATCAAGACGAGGAGGTCTTAGATCTTACTAAAATCACATTTGATGAAGTAAGCCTCAAAATTATACAGGAAAGGAAGAAGTATTGCAACAAGAACCCAACCGACCTGTTGTCAGTAACTACGGCAACGGATATTATGCCCAACATCACAACAAATCATCAAATGATCGCCTTTGCTAGAGCAAATTTCATGGCTTCCACAGAACATAACGTGGCCTGAATGAGTAAACAAATTGTAGACTTGCAAAACAGGTTGTACGCATCTGAGCAAAGGGCCACCGTGGTAGAACAGGAGAAGAAAAGGATGGAGGAGGAGAATGTGACACTCCGCTTATTACACACAAGCTCAGTAGAATTCCAAGCGGTAATCGCATCAAAGACAGAGACCCTGGGGAAGACCATGGCAGTAGTTTATGAGGAAATGACAAAACTGCACCACACTGTAGCACCCATCATGGCCATTCAGACTCACTCAAAAGAGACGGTTGCCATGCTTAAAGAAGCCATGACCGCTTTGGATAGAATACACAAATGGTTTGAAAAGTACCCAGAAGCCCCCGCAGTGGTTCTTAGGAAAGATTGGATCACTATGCAAAATACTAGGGTCCAACTTCATATCAAAGTTCAGTCCAGAGAAAATTTAGCCAAAGATGTGGAAAGGGTGATGGCCTCCTACAGACAGTTGTTTAGCAGCTTGGAATCAGTGATCCAACTACATGGGGCCCCCTCTATAGGAGAGATTGGACAGGTAAAGAATCAGGAGGAGATCAACAATGAAGTACGAGCATTCGTAGAGACATATAGACAAGCAACCCGTATGGGAGATATGTCGAACACCAAAGAAACTATCAAGCGTTTTGTAGTAGAACTAGTGAGGCTCTACAGAAAACTAGGTACCTTGAATAATCATGTACATGCCAAACGGAATACCCTCCTCCCAGATGCATTGGAATGCTTACATCAACATGATGAAGGCCAACCACATATCTATCCTATTGAGGCAGAATACAACATATGGCACATTTATCTGACAGAAAGCTCAGGCTCAACATCTAGAACTTGCCATCAGTAGATTAGTCAATTATATTAATAGCCATTTTTGTGACATTGTGTACTACAGTAGCACAGAAACCCCTGTGAATGTGGAAGGTCATGTAGAATTCCAAGAGTCATTTGGCAGATGAAAGGTCATGAGGTAGCCTAAGAGTCAAGGGTAGACCAAGGGTCACTCTTATCCTATAAACATAACCTCGCGCTTCATTTTTAAGGGCTTTTCGCTGAGGACTATTTTGGAGATACATATACATACATACATACAGATCTATATATATATATATCTATATCTATATATATATATATATATATATATATATATATATATATATATATATATATATATATATATATATATCTATATCTATATATATATATATATAGATATATATATATATGTATATATATATATATATATATATATATATATATATATATATATATATATATATATATAGATATATATATATATATATATCTATATATATATATATATCTATAGATATATCTATAGATATGTATATTACTTGAGAGAATTGATGTCCTTCTAATATTAACAAGAGTTGATTGTACGTATTCACTATTGGCTTCTTCAAATTTCTATGTGCTTGTGCCATGAGTATTTTCCTCACTTGATGGATCAAATGTTCCTAAAATCTATTTAATGTGCGGTCTCCTCACATGTTGTTTCATACTTCAAATCTAGTTTTGCTATGTATGAATGGTATTTGGCTTACTAACTCTATGCTCATGCCGATGAACTATTTCTTTTGGTATTAGTATAATCTGTCTTGACTGCACAGTTATGTATGCTTATAAATGGTTGATTGTTGTGAATTGATTTGCAATTGTTAAGCATTATTTATCTAGTATACATAATTCTTATCTAAAGTCCTGCTAACAGTAACTTTATATAAGGTTGTGTTGTTTACATTTTGGCTATTCATGGTATATATGGTACAGGATATTTGTCAATTATTCTCTTGTGTTTATTAAAGTTCATACATTCAATTAAGTTCATATCCCACCTTCGTCTGAAGCTAGCTCTACAAAACTAAACGACAGCTGGGCCTACATACTAGAAGGGATCTCCAGCACACATGGTGTAGGCTCTAGTTGGGAACCTACACTGGAGAGATCCCCTTGACTGTTGGTGTAAAATTCCAGCCCATCAATAGATTTGGCACTAGAAGGAGGGCATGGCAAGCACTAAAATCCCTCATCACACAGAGACTTCCCATCAAGGAATTAACCAACCTCTACCTCCCACGCCCCCTAAAATACCACACAATCCTCCTTTCTAGCCACCCTTCATGAAACCACTCTGGGAATGGTCCCATATTCCCCTCCTTGAAGACACCCCCAGAGGAGAGGAACTCCCTATGTACAAAGTCACTAATGAACAAGTCAAGGCTCTCCGACCTGTCACCCACCAATTCGCCAGGGGTCTAATATGTATTCCTGCCACTAACTCCGTAGCCAACTCTCGCACCTCCATGCTTCAAGATATGCGTCAAGGCGTCCTGCTTAACTGTATATCGCAGTTAATCAGCCTAGCCCTGGATGACTATACGAACACTGTTGAAAGACTATCTATCGAAGGATTGGAAAGCCAACCTGAAGATGAAGTAGGGGAACCTAAGAATACCTTTACTGGTGAAAACAACTAGATACATCGAGAGGAATACACGGAAACAACTGACGAATCACTAAGGAAACCCCGTTAACAATCAACCTCTCACTGGGGGCAGTCATGAGACCTTCGGGTAAGGAGACATGGACTACCTTAGAGACTGCATAAACTTAAATAAAAATCAGTGTCTCCTGAGAAATCTAAGAAACACCTGGAATGTAAGAAACACTAGAGATCTAGGACACCTCAGAGTGCCTAGAAGGCAGGCACCCCCCTCGCACCAGCGGGGGCTCAGGCACAGATAGTGAATTAGAAGGCAATGATCACCACCTCCTTTTCAACCCTAGAGCAAATCGTCGTCCCCTGCCACTGGCCTAGATGGCTCAATCCCCTTTAAACCTTAGAGGCCTACTTCATGATATGCCTCGCCATTCTGAGAAACACCTCCAAAAGGACCTCAGTCGATGACCACATTAGCAATTTCTACTTGGCTTTGCAAATGATGAAGGTCCAGTTCGGCAATGTAGCATGTTGCTTATTCCCGCACACCCTTGAAAATAAAGCGGCCACTTGGTATCGAGTGCTGCCTGTCGCCTCCATCCGAATGTGGGATGAGTTCCGGAAATCCTTTTTGGACAAATTTTCAGAAGATAAGACACCTTCCATGCTCCTCACCGAGCTCAGCATGCTGAAATGCCATAAGAAGGAGAAGGTAAAATATTTCAATCAATGTGTCACCACTATTCTGAAAAAATTCCCCATGGATGTAGCCCTCGATGATTCCATCACAATTGATTATTACACAAGGGCCCTACCACGGGACATTGCCGTGTTTGTTAAGCGTGAAGAAAAACTCACTCTAGTAGAGAATTTTGCCACTGCGCTCGAGGTCGAAAAGGATATTCTTTCGATCGGTGCCTTGGAACATGAGTCGTGAGAAGATGCAAAGTCCTCTGGTAAGAAAAACTAGGCCTCCTCAAGTAAAACGACGGATAAGGATAAAGACTCCTTCGATTTCGAGGGACTGACCAAATCTCTAAAGCAACTAACTAACGAAGTATCTGAGCTAAAGCGAAGAACCAGTGATACTTCGGGAGGGGCCAAGCCCACTAAGCCCTTTTTCTGGAAGGCCAATAATCTTCCCCCTAAAGTCTCACAAAATCCTAGCTCAACCTTCAATGTGGAAGAGTTAGGAAAAGATAACTTCTGCACTTTCCATCAGGCCTCGCACTCCGAAAAAACCTGCCCACAATGGCTCCATAATATGACCGTCGTTGTCACCCAATTGTTAGAAGACCAGGCCATCGGGGAAGCAGAAGAGGAAACTAATGAGTTGGGAGTGTTATCACTTAGAAGTCTTCCCTAGAAGTTATAAAAAGAAGGAATAATCTGAGGTAACCACAAAACTAATCTTTTAGACTCGGGTTCTAGCCAACCTAAGTCCAGAGAGGGATTTAACTTTGTTTTGGGGGGGATTTTAGGCTAGTTCTTAGTGCTCATAAGGTTTTGAATTTGTTGGGTGGTGGAATTCTGGGAACAAATGGACAGAGCAAGGCCTTCAAGCCATTAGGCTATGGAGTCAATCAAAGGATGGCTTAACTGGATCAAATCAATCACTAAAGGAAGAGTTCATAGGGCAGGCTAGCAAAGAAAAAGGCAAATCTTCAGGTTCCAATGGATGAGGTAGTCCTAACCAGGGTGAAAGGGAAATGAAGAATCCTTAGACCGGGATCAAGATGAAGAGCAGGAGGTGATCATGAGCAAAGGGCAACTAAGAATCCTTTACTATAGACCTAGGGGGGAAACTATGGAAGTAAGGGAGCAATTAAGAATTCCCAGACTAAGATAGTTTAGCAGAAAACATTAAGAATGTAAACAGTCAAGACAAAGAGCATTCAAGCCAGTTCTGAAATATCATTCCTAGTTTAACATTCAGATTTGATAGATACACATGTGATTATTTATAAACATGAAGAGAAACAGTAATAAACATGAGATAGAGAATACTTATTTGATTTCCGCTTTACATAAGAATCCTATGAAATGTCTTTACTTTTATTCCTTGGTCCAGCAAGCCTATCCAGTCTTGATTACAATAGCTCCTTAACTTGAGAAGAAAATTTCTATAGAAATGTCTTTGAATCCACCCAAAATACTTCAAATGAAGAAGTATTTATACAAATTCTAAACTGAAATATCTTGAAAAAATATCAAGATTGGTTTTACAAATATCTCAAATTGTTTTACATTAATATAACTTAAATAAAGGACATTCAAAACTAATGAATCTATTTGGCACTATTTTTATGGATTTATGGTGACAAAGAAGAGAAAGTCGAATTTGATAGCAACTCTTAATTGATGATGAGGCATCCCAGTCACTAACTACATCCTTTCTTTGTGCATTCTGCTCCAGCAATTCTGCAAGATTAGGGTCCATTGATACCTTTGTATATCTCCATCCGAGATAGATATGTAAAAAGTGAAAGAGTTTATTGTAGATAATTATGTTTTTGAGATAAAACTCTCTCAGTTTCCCAAAATTCAGCACCCACTGTTCACAATATTCTCTGTAAAAAGATGTCAAAAACAGGACTCTGCACAGTCCGAACAATAGGCTGTCAAGACATGCACTTATCTCACTTTTGGTAATCCCTGTTTAAAACGTGAGATAGGTTTTTGTAGATTGGCCTATTAGGAACACAAACCTCCTTCAATTTCTCCAAATGCATCTTGTATTGGCCACAATAGTTTATGCAAAACTATAACTTAAACAAGAAATTTATGAAGAATGTACCATTTCTGCTCTCATTTCATCTTTTAACCTTAAATTTCTTTTAAGTGTTTTTCACTTTTACTTTGGATAAAATTCATTTTTGCTGGTGAAACTGTTTTCATCTCTGTTTAACCCTTACTGCCTCCATGTTTACTTTTACTGCTCTATTTTTCATCTATCTTCACTTTGACGTGAAACTGTATGCTTTGCAACTATCTTCCCTATTGTTTGTCTTCATGCTAGCTGCTTTACTTGACTTGGTCTTCAATCTGATACTCTTTAACCCTGATACACTTTGACTATTCTTTACTGTGTCCTTTTACCTTCACTGTATATTTTAGGTTTTTACTGTCTATTTCAACAGTAAATCATTTAATTTCATGTTTCCTCTGTTTGTATTTTAACTGTATGTTTTATTTTCCATCTCTGTTTGAATAGATTTGATAACAATCTCGGAGTAAACAAGTCTTATGACTAGTATTAAGATTGTTTATCCAAGGATATGGTCTTTTGATCGCCTATAAAATAAAACAAACTATTAGGAAAACGTTGGGTTGACAGGGAGGGTCATTAATGGCTTTATCGAGCTTTATAGGTCTATGGAGTGAGTCCAAAGTGCTTTCAGGAGGTAAATCATGCTTGAATTGGTTAGCAGAGGCTTCAGGTGGCATAGAAGGGTTACATAGGGTTTTACTGCTCAAATAGGTGAAAACAAACAAATCTGGGGTTTTTGTGTTTAAACGGGTAAAGGTTTGATTTTTTTGAATTTTGGCACAAAGTGAATAGTAGACGGTTTTTTCATTTAGCGAGAGGGCGGTAAGCGGTTTATTTCGCATCGCTTTTGGGTGTTGGGTGGTTTCGAGGGGAATCTGCCCGATGCCACTCATCGGGCGCCACATAGCATCGAGGCCCAAAAGAAAACTGCCCATATTAGGCGGGTAAAGGTCGGGTGCTGGAGGCCGCCCGATATGGTTAATAACTGTTGGATTGAATGGGGAGCGATCACACAGTGATCATGGTGGGGAGTTTGTACGAAGGGTAATGGATGGGCCCCGCAGATGTTTAAGCATGGCGGAATTTGATTATCAATGGATTATGGTGGGGTTAGGGTATCGAGGATGTTTTTATTGGCAAGATTTGATTATTAATTAATCGTTGATCAATTAATTAACTCACTGGTTGGGTTGGGTTATTATATAGTTTATGTTTCAAACTTTCGGGGGCAGGGTATTAATAAAAAGGGTTTAATATAACTTATACGGGGAGGGGAATGAACCGCGCTCTGCAAATGCGATTTGGAATCGCCTCGGCTCTCCATACTGAAACCCTTGCCTCACGTAGCGCTCAACCTGCAATCTGAAGTGCCCTGACTGATGGTTCTCCAATGATTGCACTCCCAGGAGGGGCGGGATCCACCCCCCCTCCATACTCTGGCTCAACCTCTGACAACTCAAAGGAAAAACACAATGATCCTCTGCACAAACCAGCAGGCCTCTCTGAAACGCAGCAAGGACCAGATCCAGCTACCAATGAAGTAGAAGCTGCTGCTACATGCGATGACATTGGCAAAGACAATGGCGGGAATAAGAAATCTCCTAAGATGCCAACAAAGGCGACTTCATCCACATGCATACCAAAAAAGGCTAAAAGAATCAAAGTCGAGCTACCCAGCGAACGAATCAATGGCGAAATTCAATTTATGAGGGATCATGCACTCATCGGCAAGTTCCTCGGATTTTGGGCTTCTGAAAAGGCCTTGAATGGATGGATCGCTTTAAAATGGAAGCCTAAGGGACAAGTTACTTTGCAGCTTGGCCCCAAAGGCTTCTTCACGGCGATCTTTAACTATCTGGAGGACAAATCATGAATATTTGAAGGAGGTCTGTACTTATTTAATTCTTCTAGACTGTTCTTAAGAGAATGGAAAGAAAGATTCGATCCAGACAAGGAGGATTTCAGCTGGGCTCCTATCTGGATACGAATGTATTCCCTTCCTGTAGAATACTGGAAGGAGGAAACTCTAAGGGACATAGGCAACAGCCTGGGGACCTTCATCAAAGCTTCTGAGGAAACTAAAACTCGCAAATACACTTCTTACGCCCGGATCTGTGTCCAAATGCACATCTCCAAAGATCTTGCAGATACGGTAAGTCTTTTTCATGACGACTTTGAGTGGATCCAATCTTTAGATTATGAGCACATTCCTTTTCGCTGCAGGAAGTGCCATGAGCATGGCCATCTCTTCAGGGATTGTCCCCTCAATCCTCAACACAAACCCTCTGTCAATGATCCAAGCACAGACTCAGAAGGCTTCATCAAAATCCCTAATTGCCGCCGTCATGCAAAGAAACCTACCCCTGCTCCTGATAGATCCAAAAAGCTAAATTCCCAGAACAGATTTGCAATACTCACCCCTAGTGAACCTACTGAAAATCCTCCAGCTTCATCCTTGGATAACGCTGAAACACCTTCTCCCTCCAGGATCCTCAAGCATCCTCCCACTTCAGCTGACTCTGTTCCTTCAAGCCCTCCCGTCTCCCCTGCTCATAAGATATCTGATCCAGAAAATGCAGCGCAACCTTCTTTCATGGATCTGGAAGTGGCTCTAATCCTCAGTACTCAGGACAATAATCTTAGGGGAGAACAAAACATGCCTTCAAAAATGGATGAAGATCTAGAGATTATTAGCTTAGAAGGTTTAGATATTCTCAAGCTGGAGACAACCTGTAAACAAAAAGAGTATAACTCAATCCCTCCATGGGAAATTAAAAGGCTAGAAGGAGTTCTTAGCAAAGCGCATCACAACAAATGCTTAGGAATACAAGCAGGAAGCCCTTGGGATGGAAAGAAAATCCTGAAAGAAACAAAAAAAAGAGGGCGCAAAACGGACCTGCAGAGGACCATCATACTAGGGGAACTGCTCATGGAATCGGGGAGATTTCCTAAGCTGACAAAGTACTACAAATCTCAACCCCACAGTTCCTCATGAAGCTCCTCTCCTGGAATGTAAGAGGTTTGAACAGTTCGTCTAAACATAGAATGTTAAAAAATGTGATACAGCAAGAAAAGCCCTCCATAGTTTTTCTTCAAGAAACAAAAAGCAACAGTGCTACCTTAGAAAAGATTCTGAGGAAGATCTGGGCCGGCTGCAGCTTTGTCACTGTGGATGCCTCAGGCGCATCGGGGGGACTAGCGATCATCTCGAACCCACAACTTCTCAGTCTTTACGATTTGCACGCTTCTCATTTCTTCATCCAAGCCACTTTTCATCTCACAGGAACAAATATTCATGGTCACCTTTCAAATGTCTACTTCCCGCAACAATTAAATCAGAAATTGGCGCTTCTGGATTCTCTCACGACTCTGAATTCTAACAGAAAATTTCCACTATGGATTGGAGGGGGCGACTTCAACATCATCAGAGCCCTGGAAGAAAAAAGTGGCGGCAAAACGAAACTAGAAGGAGACAGTATTGGCTTTCGTAACTTTATTCAAAATAATCACCTCATGGATATTCACACATCAAATGGAGTCTATACTTGGTCCAATAAACGCAGTGGTTCTCAGCACATTGCCTCAAGACTAGATCGCTTTCTTATTTCAGACAATGCCATACACCTTGGAGGGGATTTTCAGGCCTCTATTGTGCCCCATGGAGGATCCGACCACTGGCCCATTCTATTGCAATGGGCATGCCCAGGAACAAAAAGCAACAGACCCTTTCGATTTGAGGCGTTTTGGTTCACCAACACCAATTTCAAATCAGTGGTGAAGGAGGCATGGAAATCCTTCAAAACCTCTGAAGGTACCAAAATGTTCCAATTTCAACAGAAATTGAAGAGCCTCAAGAAGGTGCTTAAAAATTGGAATCATACCCAATTCGACAATATATTTGAGCAGCGAAAAAAATTGGAGCAGCAAATGAGCACTTTACAACAGAATATTATTATGGAGGGGCGAACAGATGACAGAGCGCACCAGGAGCAGATCTTCTGGACTGAGATCGAGACACGCAGACAGCAGGAAGAAACTCTATGGCGGCAGAAATCTTGCATTCGCTGGCTAAAGGAGGGGGAGAAAAACACAAAGTTTTTTCACAGATCCGCAATCCAAAGGAGGATGCACAATAATATAGCTTTCATTAACAACAGGCAAGGGGAAAAATTAGAAAAGCATGAAGAAATAGAAAAGGAATTCCAAGAACACTTCCAGGAAATCCTTAAGGAACAACCAGAAAGTAGAGATCAGGCTATTAAAAAAATCACACAGCTCATCCCTAAAACAATTACGGAAGACCACAACAAACAGTTGCTTCAACCTATCTCAATGAAAGCAGTGGAAGAGGCTATAGCTCAAATCAAAGATGGTAAAGCACCAGGTCCTGACAGGTTCACAACAAATTTTTTTCATGAATTTTGGGAGCTGATTAGCATAGAAGTTTGGGAATTAGTGGAGGAATCACGGATAATGCACTGGATTCTCCCTTCACTTAACTCCACCTTCTTAGCATTAATTCCCAAAGGGGCTGAGTCAAACACGCCTGACAAATACAGGCCTATTGCACTCTGTAACGTCATCTACAAACTTATTTCCAAAGTCTTAGCCAACAGGCTCAAACCCCTTCTCCCACTCCTAATCTCGCAGGAGCAGACTGGCTATGTAGAGGGGCGACAAATAATGGATGGCATAATCCTCTCAAACGAGGTGATTCATTCACTGAAGCTTCTAAAAAAGCCAGGTATGATTCTGAAGCTTGATCTTTCAAAAGCATTTGATAAACTCAGCTGGTCTTATATACAACAGATGCTACTGGCGTTTGGATTTAATGCAACATGGACTAGATGGATTATGAACCTCATCTCTTCACCCAGCTTCTCAATCCTGCTCAATGGCTCTCCCTCCAAGCCCTTCCGCCCCTCTCGTGGAATCCGTCAAGGGGACCCCCTCTCCCCTTTTCTTTTTGTTCTAATGGCTGAAGGCCTTAGCCGTTTGCTTCACTCAGCGATCTCTTCTCAAACTCTGAAAGGCATCTCTCTTCATGGTCTTCACCCATTGTCTCACCAACAGTTTGTTGATGACACCATGCTCTTTGGACACCCTTCATCTCACAAAGCCTCTGCCTTCAAAGATCTGCTTTCTCTCTTCTCTGAAGCCTCTAGAACCTCTATCAATGCCACCAAATCCCAGCTTTTCTTCTTTCATACTCCAGCCTCCACTCAAAGAAACATAGCAAGAATTTTGGGATACTCCATTGCAACACTTCCCTCGAAATATCTGGGAGCTCCTCTCCTGGACTCAGCTATTAAAAATGCCTCCTGGAGAACCCTCATAGACAAGCTGGAATCTAGGCTCTCCTCATGGACCTTTCGCTCACTCAACATGGCCAGTAGACTCATCCTCATAAAATCCGTTCTCCAGGCTATGCCCCTATATCTCTTTTCTGTCTTAGCTGCTCCAAAATGGGTTCTTAAAAGAATCCGCAATCTGCAGAGAAACTTTCTGTGGGGCTCCTCAGGTCTCAACAGGAAATGGGCACTGGTAAATTGGAATGAAGTCTGTCAACCAAAAGCAATTGGCAGGTTAGGATTGAGAGATCCCCTCCAAAGTAACAACACAATGGGAGCCCGAGTTTGGTGGAACTGGCTCTCCAAACCTCACACTCCCTGGGCTCGTCTTTGGCAAGCAAAATATGTACCTGGATGCTAATGGAAAGATATTATTAGAATCTGCCCTATGACTCCTGGTTCCCTGATCTGGAATGCGGCCAAGCTCCACAGTGCCTTCATACAGGAACACAGCTTCTGGGAAGTGCATTCGGGTACCTCAGCTCAATTTTGGGAGGATTCATGGCAGCAACTCCCAAAAATAGCATCTCTCTTTCACAAGCCAATGTGGCAGGCCCATATGCAGCATGCTGACCTCATCAACGTTCATCATTTCTGGCAACAACAAACTTCTCACGATTTTCATTGCTGGAAACCAGCAAGCACTTGGCAGGCCAACTGGCAACGCGAATCCTATACAGAGATAGAGCAGGAACTGAATCAAAGGAAAATTAAGCAATCTGATCAACAGGACAAGCTTTGCTGGGGTCACATGCCTAAAGGTATGTTCACAATGAAGGAAGCACATCACCTTCGCTATACTCCCACGCAGGCAAACAAAGACAAACTCTAGGACCAAGTATGGCAACCAGGTTTATGGCCCAAGGTCTCCACTTTCTTATGGCTGCTTGGCAAACAGCGCATTCTCACATGGGACAAGCTGCAAAAATGAGGCTTCATAGGCCCTTCAAGATGTCCTAACTGTAATCTCAACACAGAAACAGCTGTGCATCTAATGGATACTTGTCCTCTTGCCACTCTCCTATGGGAGAAAATTGATAACTGCAACAGAAGATCTGGCAGAAGACAAGGAGATATTGCAGAAACTATCAGAAACTGGCTAAGGCATCCCTTTCAAAGCTCTTTGTTAAACTCGCTATGGAACCTCATCCCAGGCTTCGCTTATTGGATATTATGGAAAGAGAAAAACAATAGGGTCTTCAACAACTCCAGCAAGCCTTTCGACACTCTATGGCTTCTCCTCCAGCACAATCTCTGAGAGACTCTGGCATTAAGACATTGGCAACCAGTGGACTTGCCAGAACTTCCTCAGGAACGCCTTATCTTGAATGCCTGGAACATGGACTTTTCCACTCCGGTCCAAATCAACCACTGTTCCCTGTCCAGCTCTGCCTCTCCTCTATTCTGGTTTCCCCCTGCTCCCAATTCGTTCAAATTAAACTTTGATGGCGCGACTAAGGGAAACCTAGGACAGGCTGGTTACAGAGGAGTCTTCAGAGATGAATTAGGCAAAATTAGACACATTTATCACGGCAACATCGGCATCGACACCAACAATGCAGTGGAGCTGGAAGGAATCTGGAAAGGCATCTGCATAGCAGAGCAAGAAAACATGTATCCTCTTGAGGTTGAAGGAGACTCCCTCATAATAATAGAAGCGGTCATCAGAATCCAGGCAGGCTCCTCAGCTTCCAAAACAGCCACAAGTTGGAGATTACTAAGCAGATTGGAACAGATGGAGGAAAGACTGAGGATGCCCCGAAGCATCATTTTCAGGCACGTAAGACGCACAACCAACAAAGTGGCAGACAGAATGGCCAACCAGGGGGTCAGTCAGCAGACTCACAACTTCTCAGGCCCACTCAGTGACATAAATGATGAACAGATCCAGAAGGAATGCATCGCTCTGGCGCAACAGGACTTTTCAATCCAGGCACAAAGGCACTGATCGGAAAGCTTGCAGGAAATGGTCGAAAATGTCAGGCAATGGGTTACATCCAGGGGCCATGGCAATGGCTAGGAACGGGCCACGCAAGTCAACGAAGGCGGTCCTCTTCTGCTCACTCAGGCCCACCTCTAAGCTGGAGAACGCCCTCTGCTGGCAGCGTAATGTTGGTAAGGAGGACAGACTGAAACATTTCCTTTCACTGAATGGATAGTGCAAGCGTCAAGAGCACACAGGTTTTAGCCACGACATGCGCAAACCGGATTGTCATTTCCAAACGCATTCTGATCTAATGTATCCTGATCCAATGCATCTCTGTCATGATGATCCAATGCATCTCTGTCATACGCATATGCGTATTGACTTGAACTTTCCAGGCTACGGCCTGTTGTAAAATACTCTGCTTTTCTTTTAATATAGATTTAGTCCAATTTAGAAAAAAAAAACTTATACGGGGAAGGGTTATTTCTTTTTCGGGAATTATTATATACACAAGTGTTAGAAATTAATATGAAAATGGCAGAGAATGGGTCTAGCGCTAAGTGTAATGAATATAATTAATTTGATTTATCATAAACACATTATAACTTAGGCTAAAAAGTATTTTTTTGGGTTTTTTTTTTTTAGGAAAGGGGTTTCTTTCATGCGGGTGATCACTTTTCCTAGGATAAGAAGATTTTATCCTTATAAAAAGGGGTTTATTAGGGGAAAATGATTTTTCCTCAGGAAAATGGTGTTTTTTCTTAGGAAAAGGGATTTGTTTCGGACTATGAGTGAAATGAAGGGGGTGAATGTTCATGAGGGGACTTTTAGTAATTAAGACATATAAGTCATTGGGCCGAGGGTCCGATCCCTCCAAAAGTCAGAGAAATGCTCTAAGCCCCTTTGACTTAAGATTTTGGGTACTTAAGACCTTTTATTGGAAATTAGTTAAGTGAAAGGTGTAATGAGTGAGGGAAGTTAATCAATTTGACTTTGTGGAGCTGATGCATGCCCAATTTTCATCCATATAAATTTCATGATGAAAGTGATCAATATGATTTTATCTAACAATCATCACAATTCTACAACCTTTCTTCTACTTACCCACCTACTCATCCTACCATTTTTACTTCTCTTTATTAGGGTGCACTTAAGTTGGCAAACCCTTATCAAAACATTTTATTTTATTTTACAATAGCAATCTAACTAAGTCTAACCTTATTACATCCAAGGGCTTAGATTAAACAATTGAGCTCCTTTTTATTTAGTCTACCTAATCTAATTATCTGCCAAGATTAAACAATTTGGTCAGATTTTACTCTCTATCTATAAGCATGAAATTGAAAACATGAAGTAGTCAAGTTTAAACATTTTGACTATCATGGATTGTGGCAAAGGTAACAAGCTATACACAATCATTTATTCTATATCAAAGTAACTAGGAGTGGCATTTTGACTTGCTCACTCTCATGGTCTTTTCTTTTCTTGGGGTTCATATTTTTTTTTATCTTTTTGACCTTTTTATTCTTTTTGTCCTTTGATTTTTCTTTTAGGACATACACTCTTTACATTTTTTAATTTTTTGAATATGGAAAACATTTGCAAAAAAACAAAGGTACGTACATATTACAGGTTTAATCTTAGACATTCAAAAATTATGGCTCCTATTGGTACTGGAACCTAACAGTGGCTCCACTTGGGGATGGCATTTCTTTGTGAAAGGTCAAGAACATTGTCGACTAGTAGCCTGATCCATTGGGCCAATCCCACACATGTATATGCACTTTTGTATAATCTTTGTGACTAAAACTTTTGAACTGAAAATGCACCCTTTTCTGCAAACTGAAATCTAACACATGCTCAGAGTATTGAGCTTATTTGCACTCGTCTACCTACTCTAGTCTGATAAAAGGACTGCCATATCAAGTAATAACAAATTTCCAATGCAACTAGTTAAGTAAATGGATACTTAACAGAATTTTGCATTCCACTTTTCTAGGTAGAAAAGTAAATTCAGAAAATGGCATTTAGCCTTTTCCACCAGATTTAATAGATCTATTGATGAACTTGGAAAACTCTTCTTCTACTGATGACTGCAATATATTGACCAAAAGATAATGGTAATCCTGCCATATAAGATCTTCTAGATGATTTGTAACAGGAAAACAAACCTCATTCCAAATTGCTGCTTGATTTAAGTGATTAGCCAATTGTTTCTCCTCCTTGTTATCCACTGTAACCAAGTGCTCTGAATGCTCTTGATCTTCATCAAATATAACAACCATATTATATACAACAGGGAAGTCCTTATCATTATCTTTTTCATATAGAATCTTGCAAGGGAGTTGCAAACTCTCATTAAGTTTAGATGAAAGATCATGATCTATCAAAGTATGTTGTCTTATTTTATTTACATCCAAGGAGAGAAAATTTGGGAGATGGTTTTCATCAAATAAATTTGACTAGTCTTTAATTTCTGAAGAAACCACTACTTGCTGGGGATGCTCTTGTGGATCAATACTTTTAAGCTCTACCATATCTATCACCAGATCATCGGACTGTTGTTGATTTTCACTGTTGTCCTCTACTTGGGAAAGTTCGGGGAACTGAATTTCTTCTTTACGCTGATCAGTTTGTTGTGTTGCAAGAATTGTTTCCTGTGGGGAAACTTCATGGACCTCTAACCAACACACATCATCTTTTTCTTCCTAAGGAGAAGATAATTCAAGCAAGTCTTCTACTTTTTGAAAAGATTTTTCTTCTGAAGCCTCTAATATTTCAACATCCATGAACTGATCATCATCATAGTAATCTTCCAGATATTGAATAAGACTTTCAAAATTGTCACAACAGTTTTGAATTAGCAACAGAGATGAATAACTTTCCTTGTATTTGTCATGAAATATAGTATGAAAATGCTTTAAAGAACATATGCTAGAGGCTGGTAAATTTTCATACCAAGATCTAACCTTTTCCTCTAAATTTGCCATAAATATTTTCATAAGACAATCTTCATGGAATTTGACTTTAAACTTTCGGATGTGCATATGAAATCTTAATAAATGTAAAGCAACATCATCTCCTGTTTCATCTTTAAACAATGGAAGATTCTTTGACCAATCAACATTGGGCATAGGATTTGGAAAACCTGGAACCTTTGACCTATCCAAAGGAGCATACCTGTGTTGTATTCTTGAATTCATCTTGAAAACACTCAATGCTAGAATGGAGTCACCATAGGTTTTCAACAACTCTGGATTCTTTTACCAGTGGAGTCTTGATTATTTGAGGCTTCTTGATTGGAAAGTGATCATCATAAGATTCAGAAGGATGCTGTTTAAATGGATAAGGAGGATATATATTTACAATTTTCAAAGGAAAATAATTAAAAAATTAATCTAAAATCTTCTCTAAAATACAATATACATCGAAAAACTTTATTAATGAGAAAGAACATAATGTCTTGGATAACAATCCAAGTTAAAAGCCTGATCTTTTCACATAGTTCTTTCAGGTTCATTCCTTCAGTGGAGTCTTGATTGTGGAATTGATTTGGAGTCGCCAGGTGGATGATTTTAACCTTTGTGTGCCTGATCACTGTCCACCATCATAGATCAGATCTAAACTTGTAAAACATTTCTGAAGAAAATGTTAGTTCTCCCTAGTATGGTCGCCACTATGTTATCACTCAGAATTCTTCCTTAGAAGTTATAAAAAGAAGGAGTAATCCGAGGTAACCACAAACCTAATCTTTTAGACTCGGATTCTAGCCAACCTAAGTCTACAAAGGGCTCTCTCTTTATAATTTAACTTTGTTTTGGGGGGATTTTAGGCTAGTTCGTAGTGCTCATAAGGTTTTGAATTTGTTGGGTGGTGGAATTCTGGGAACAAATGGACAGAGCAAGGCCTTCAAGGCATTGGGATATGGAGTCAATCAAAGGATGGCTTAACTGGATCAGATCAATCACTAAAGGAAGAGTTCACAATGCAGGCTAGCAAAGCAAAAGGCAAATCTTCAGGTTTCAATGGATGAGGTAGTCCTAACTAGGGTGAAAGGGAAATGAAGAATCCTTAGACCGGGATCAAGATGAAGAGCAGGAGGTGATCATGAGCAAAGGGTAACTAAGAATCCTTTACCATAGACCTGGGGGGGAAACTATGTAAGTAAGGGAGCAATTAAGAATTCCCAGACTAAGATAGTTTAGCAGAAAACATTAAGAATGTAAATAGTCAAGACAGAGAGCATTCAAGCAAGTTCTGAAATATCATTCCTAGTTTAACATTAAGATTTTATAGAGACACATATGATTATTTATAACCATGAAGAGAAACAATAACAAACATGAGATAGAGAATACTTATTTGATTTCCGCTTTACACAAGAATCCTGTGAAATGTCTTTACTTTTATTCCTTGATCCAGCAAGCCAATCCAGTCTTGATTACAATAGCTCCTTAACTTGAGAAGAAAATTTCTATAGAAATGTATTTGAATCCACCCAAAATACTTCAAATGAAGAAGTATTTATACAAATTCTAAACTGAAATATCTTGAAAAAATATCAAGATTGGTTTTACAAATATCTCAAATTGTTTTACATTAATAGAACTTAAATAAAGGACATTCAAAAATAATGAATCTATTTGGAACTATTTTTATGGATTTATGGTGAAAAAGAAGAGAAAGTCAAATTTGATAGCAACTCTTAATTGATGATGAGGCATCCCAGTCACTAACTGCATCCTTTCTTTGTGCATTCTGCTCTAGCAATTCTGCAAGATTAGGGTCCATTGATACCTTTGTATATCTCAATACGAGATAGATATGTAAAGAGTGAAAGAGGTTATTGTAGATAAGTATGATGCTGAGATAAAACTCTCTCAGTTTCCCAAAATTCAGTACCCGCTGTTCACAATATTCTCTGCACAAAGATGTCAAAAAACAAACCTTTGCACAGTCCGAAAAATAGGCTGTCAAGACATGCACTTATCTCACTTTTGGTAATACCTGTTTAAAAAGTGAGAAAGGTTTTTATATATTGGCCTGTTAGGAACACAAACCTACTTCAGTTTCTCCAAATGCATCTTGTATTGGCCAAAATAGTTTCTGTAAAACTATAACTTAAACAGGAAATTTCTGAAGAATGTACCATTTCTGCTCTGATTTCATCTTTTAACCTTAAATTTCTTTTAACTGTTTTTCACTTTTACTTTGGATAAAATTAATTGTTGCTGGTGAAAGTGTTTTCATCTCTGTTTAACCCTTACTACCTCCATGTTTACTTTTACCACTCTGTTTTTTCATCTATCTTCACTTTGACATGAATTTGTATGCTTTGTAACTGTCTTCCCTGCTGTTTGTCTTCATGCTAGCTACTTGACTTGGTCTTCAATATGATACTCTTTAACCCTAATACACTTTGACTATTCTTTACTGTGTCCTTTTACCTTCACTGTATATTTTACGTTTTTACTATCTATTTCAACAGTAAATCATTTAATTTCATGTTTTCTCTGCTTGTCTTTTAACTGCATGTTTTATTTTCCATCTCTGTTTCAATAGATTTGATAACAATCTCGGAGTAAACAAGTCTTATGACTAGTATTAAGATTTTTTATCCAAGGCTGCGGTCTTTTGATCGCCTATAAAATAAAACAAGCTGTTAGGAAAATGTTGGGTTGACAGGGAGGGTCATTAATGGCTTTATCGAGCTTTATAGGTCTATGGAGTGAGTCCAAAGTGCTTTCGAGAGGTAAACCATGCTTGAATTGGTTAGCAGAGGCTTTAGGTGGCGCAGAAGGGTTACAAAGGGTTTTACTGCTCAAATAGGTGAAAACGAGAAAAACTGGGGTTTTCGTGTTTAAATGGGTAAGGTTTAATTTTTTTTAATTTTGGTGCAAAGTGAACAGTAGACGGTTTTTTCATTTAGCGAGAGGGCGGTAAGCGGTTTATTTCGCGCCGCTTTTGGGTGCTAGGTGGTTTGGGGGGAGGCCGCCCGATGCCACTCATCAGGCACCACATAGCATCGGGACCCAAAAGAAAACTACCCATATCGAGCGGGTAAAGGTCGGGTGCTAGAGGGCACCCGATATGGTTAATAACTGTTGGATTGAATGGGGAGTGATTGCACAGTGATCGGGGTGGGGAGTTTGTACGAAGGGTAATGGATGGGCCCACAGGATGTTTAAGCGTCGCGGGGTTTTATTATCAATGGATTATGGTGGGGTTAGGGTATCGAGGGTGTTTTTATTGGCAAGGTTTGATTATTAATTAATCGCTGATCAATTAATTAACTCATTGGTCAGGTTGGGTTATTATATAGTTTATGTTTCAAACTTTTGGGGGCGGGTATTAATAAAAAGGGTTTAATATAACTTATACGGGGAAGGGTTATTTCTTTTTCGAGAATTATTATATACATAAGTGTTAGAAATTAATATGAAAATGGTGGAGAATGGATTTAGCAGAAATTAATATGAAAATGGTGGAGAATGGATTTAGCGCTAAGTGTAATGAATATAATTAATTTTCTTTATCATAAACACATTATAACTTAGGCTAAAAAGTATTTTTTTGGGTTCTTTTGAGGGAAGGGGTTTCTTTCATGGGGGTGATCAATTTTCCTAGGATAACAAGATTTTATTCTTAGAAAAGGGGGTTTATTAGGGGAAAATGATTTTTCCTTAGGAAAATGGTGTTTTTTCTTAGGAAAAGGGATTTGTTTGGGACTATGAGTGAATTGAAGGGGCTGAATGTTCATGAGGGGAATTTTAGTACTTAAGACCTATAAGTCATTGGGCCAATGGTCCTGTCCCTCCAGAAGTCAGAGAAATGCTTTGAGCCCCTTTGACTTAAGATTTTGGGTACTTAAGACCTTTTATTGGAAATTAGTTAAGTGAAAGGTGTAATGAGTGAGGGAAGTTAATCAATTTGACTTTGTGGAGCTGATGCATGGCCAATTTTCATCCATACTTAGAACTTTCATGATGAAGGTGATCAATATGCTTTTATCTAACAATCATCACAATTCTACAACCTTTCTTCTACTTACCCACCTACTCATCCTACCATTTTTACTTCTCTTTATTAGGGTGCACTTAAGCTGGCAAACCCTTATCAAAACATTTTCTTTTCTTTTACAATAGTAATCTAACTAAGTCTAACCTTATTACATCCAAGGGTTCAGATTAAACAATTGAGCTCCTTTTTATTTACTCTACCTAATCTAATTATCTGCCAAGATTAAACAGTTTGGTCAGATTTTATTCTCTATCTATAAGCATGAAATTGAATACATCAAGTAGTCAAGTTTAAACATTTTGACTATCATGGATTGTGGCAAAGGTAACAAGCTGAACACAATCATTTATTCTATATCAAAGTAACTAGGAGTTGCATTTTGACTTGCTTACTCTCATGGTCTTTTCTTTTCTTGGGGTTCATATTTTTTTTTTATCTTTTTTGACCTTTTTATTCTTTTTGTCCTTTGATTTTTCTTTTAGGACATACCCTCTTTACATTTTTTAATTTTTTGAATATGGAAAACATTTGCAAAAAAGAAAAGGTATGTATATATTACAAGTTTAATCTCAGCCATTAAAAAATTATGACTCCTATTGGTATAGGAACCTAACAGGGAGAAGATGTTCCCCCCCTTGGTCATGATTCCCCGTCTGCTATGTTAAATTTCGAGGTCATCGGTGGAGGAGATGTGTGCACTACACAAGAAGCCTCTGTCGGGGATGCTCTCCAAAAACCCCCCAAAAGTTACAATCTTAGGAGTAGAGGTGTTGTAGCAGACCCTACCCTGGAAGACAAGAAAAGGGCTTTGTTGCGTAGGATCTTACCCCTGACCGATACCAGCCAACCATCCTCCTCCTCACCTGGAGGAACAGATGATCTATGCCTGAACAAATCACCAACTAGCACAAAAAGAGACTCTTCCACACCTAAGAATGCGTCCAAAGGGGTTACCACTAAAACCACCATGGCAACAATGTGCATAATGCCAAAATTGTCATCCGTGGATTTAGATTATAATATCATCAAAGATTTGAAGAAAACACGAGCTAATATCTCATTATACAAGTTGTGCAAATTGACCACTCAACGTGAGCTAATAGCCAAAGCCTTCACCTTTTCCCCTGCCCCTGTTAAGCCCTCCACGTCAAACAAGGGAAACTCTGCAGGTCGATCCCCAGCTATGGTCGACCTCCAAGCTATAGTGAATGCCGCAAACACCAACTTGAGAGGCTCAACTCCCCCATTTCTCTTAACCTTCGAGATGTTTAATTTCAATGTCCACAACTACCTCGTCGATTCCAGCGCATCAACCAATGTTATGCCCTGGTCGGTATGCAAGAAGTTGAATATTCAACCAGAAAAAACCGACGCCAAAATTATCCAACTCGACAGGTCTCAAGTCCCCGCCGTAGGAGAATTAAATAATGTCATCATTCAGTTATCTTCTGATTCTCGAGTTCACTAGTGTATCGACATAATCATCGTGGACATCCCAGAAGCCTACGGTCTTCTTCTCAGCAGGGATTGGTCTTGCAAGCTTCAGGGCTACTTCGCCACAGATTGGTCTCACTTGTGGCTGCCTTACAAAGGAAGGAATAACCAGATCAAGGTAAATAGTGAGCCTTGTATGAAACATACTGTAACTGACCTTGAAGGCTCTAATGAGCCAATCAATTATGCGCAACAAGATCTGTGAGTATGCCTCCTTGAATCTTCATTCGGGTGCTATCAGCCTCAAACATCAACCATTTCCTCGGATACCCAAGTTGAAATTCCCATGCAAACCCCGAGCCTAACGAGATTTTTTCCTTAAACTTACATACGTCAGGTTTACCTTCCCTCAACACGGAGACGTGGACGTTGTATTATGATGGATCGAAAACCCACGATGGAGCAAGAGCGGGATGTGTCCTGCTAAATCCCAAAGGGGATAGATTTTTGATCTCTTGCAGGTTAGAATTCCAATATACCAACAACACTGCAGAATATGAGGCATTGGTTCTCAGCCTCAAAAAGGCCATTGACTTAAATGCAGACTGCCTGAAAGTCATTGGGGATTTGGAAATCATTACGAGACAGGTACGCAATACCATCCATTATTTGTCCCCGCATCTAAAGAACTACCAACAAGAGGTATGGCATCTCATAAATTCTTTTAAAGCTTTCAATATCATTTTTGTTTCTAGGTTTAACAATGTTGCTGCTGACACTCTAGCTAATGTTGTAGCTAGATTCACACCCCTTAGAGATGGTTTTTCTATTGAAATTATGTATAAGCCAGTGGTGCCAGACAACATAACTAACTTGCACGTGTTCAATGATGACCAATAGATTCTGGAATTCATGGCAAACACAGAAGTATTCAAAGACGTAGCTATCGATGAAGAGGAACATGAGAAATCATTACAAGATGAAGTGGATTCATGGAAGGGAAACCCCTTACCTAAAGGGGTGGTGTCGTTGGAGAAATTCTTCAACCTTCAGAATCATTTCAGAGGTCTGTTGAATACCAAGACGAATAGTTCCACTCTCTCGCATGAGAAAATCAACCTCAGAACCGAGTCAGACCCTAAGTATGTTAACTTGGGAACAGGGTGCACCCCAGAGGAAAGATAGGAATTCATTAGTTTATTTCGAAAGTATCGTGATATATTTGCTTGGACATATGATGCTCAGATTATTCATGTTATTCCTACCAAAGAGGGAGTCAAACCATTTCAACAGAAACTGAGGAAGGTGCATCCTGCATTGGAACCCCTCATACAGAAGGAACTAAAGAAATTGTTGGATGTTCACATTATTTTTAAGGTTAGGCACTCAACATGGGTATCTAATTTGGTGCCAGTGAGGAAAAAATATGGAGAAATACATCAATGCATCGATTTCTAGAACCTTAATCGGGCCTCGGACAAAGATAACTACCCAATTCCTTCCATGGAACAAATCCTCCAAACCATCTTCGGAGTTGAGGTCTTTTCTATATTGGATGGATTCTTTGATTACAATCAGGTTCTGGTATCAAAACCGAACCGGATCAAGACAACATTTTGGACAAAGTGGGGGACATTTACATTGCACCGTATGCCATTCAGACTCATAAATGACGGGGCGAATTTCTAGAGGGCTATGGATATCACTTTCCGAGGGTTAATGGGCCAGAGTCTGGTGGTCTACCTAGATGATGTCACCATTTTTCCAAAGAAAAGAAGTGACCATCTGCAGCACTTGAAACAGATTGTTGAAAGATTCTAGAAATATGGGATCTCTCTCAACCCCAAGAAGAGCATATTGGTGGTTTTAGAAGTAAACCTAGTAGGCCACATCATCACCAAGAAAAGAATCACCATAGACCCCGACCGCGTAAAATCCATAGCACAGATCCCTCAGCCGACAACCAAGAAAGGTATGCAATCTTTCCTCGGTAAAATTAATTTCCTTCGCAAGTTTATTTCAGATTTTGCAAAAATTGTTAGACCTTTACAGAACATGATAAAGAAGGATACATTTTTCAAATGGGATTAGGAAGAAAATGAATCTTTTTATATGATTATGGTAGCTATCACGGAAGCACCTTCCCTTTCCAGCCCCGATTTCAGCCAAGATTTTACCTTTTACACTTTCACTTCAGATTCATCATTGGATGCAGTCCTTACCCAAAAGGATTGCAATCACGATGAACATCCTATATCATTCATGAGTACAGGACTCCAAGGGGTAGAGATAAACTACCCGGACATTGATAAGCAAGCTTATGCAGTTTAAATAGCAGTGAAACACTTCAGTCCATACATCCTAAAGAACCATGTCACAGTCATGGTTCCCCATCCTGTCGTCAGATCCCTCTTTATACAACAAGAGCTGGGGGAGAGGAGAGCCAACTGGATGACATATCTCCAAGAATATGATTTAGAGTTTAATCCCTCCCACACTGTGAAAGGGCATGGTCTCTGTAAACTGGCCACCGAGGCTGCTGATCATCAGAACACGGAGTCTGATCGACTGGATCAGGAAATAGAAGGATGGGAGCACGATATCAAAATGTACCAGAATGAACTCCTTGGCTCACACGACTCCTCATCATGGTACGCTGATTTAAAACAATACCTAGTGCAGGGGTCTTTGCCTAAAGCCATGTCCGCTAAATAGAGGAGAGCCATCAGGCTTAAAGTTGCCTCATATCAAATGGTCCAAGGGAACCTTTTCAGAAAGCACCACCTCGGTATATTACTGAGATGTTTAGAATACGATGAAGCTCAACGAGTGCTGAAAGATCTACATGATGGACCAGCAGGAGGTCACTATGCAGGCAACACCATGGCTCACAAGGTCACGTGGGCGGGTTTCTACTGGCCCACACTTTTCAAAGATGCTCATGCCTATGTACGAAAGTGTCTGATTTGCCAGAAGCATGCAGGCAGACAGGCAAGGTCATCTGCTCCTCTGCAACCCATAGCAGTCGAGGAACCTTTTCAACAATGGGGTTTGGACGTCATAGGCGAGATCATCCCTAACTCATCAAAGCAACACAGGTACATACTCACAGCCACCGACTATTTCACCCGATGGGTAGAGGAAATCCCATTGTGAAAGGTTAACGACAATGAGGTAATATCCTTTATTAAGCAGTACATCATGGCTAGGTTCGGTGTTCCAACCTCCCTTGTTTTTGATAACGCTACTTACTTTTCATCTTTGAAATTGTATGATTTTTCTCTAGAAAATAACATCATGTTAAAACATTTAGCCAACTACTATCCCCAAGGAAACGGTCTAGCAGAATCAACCAACAAAATCATCATTCATATCATCAAGAAAACCTTTCTCTGGTAGCAGAAGAATTAGCACAATTCCCTCAGTAACGCTCTGTGCGCTGATCGGGTCACTCCCAAAACTTCAATCAGCACATCTTCGTATTTCCTAGTCTACGGGAAAGAAGCCATCCTACCACCTAATTTGTGTCTCCACGCCCTTAGGTTGGCTCAAGAGTTGCAAGGCACCCCATGTTCGTCCATTCAAAGCCGAATCGATACCTTGGTAAAACTGGAAGAAGAAATATCTAAGACTATAGAAAAGTTCGCCATCCCCCAAGCTCGGATCAAGAGATGGTTTGATAGGAAATCCGCAGGGTCCCATAAGTTTGAGGTAGGGGACCTCGTGCTCAAGTGGGACTAGGCCCATGAGGACAAAGGAAAACACACAAAGTTTCAGGCTTTGTGGGTAGGCCCATTCCAGATCATGGAAAAAATTGGTCATCACACCTTCAAATTGCAAACCCTGGGAGGGCGAGTGAAACCCCTCCCAGTGAACGACCATGACCTCAAATGTTACTTCACCTAGCAACCTTAGAGTTGTTGGCCCCACCTTGTACTATAGTTTTCCTTTTCTTTCGTAGATAGTCATCATTTGTTGTCAGTTAGTTTCTGTTTCGTAGTGTAATTGTTGTCTTTCTGAATAAAGTTGAGATGGAAAGTTAAGGTTAGAGCAACCCTGCACTTTGGCCCCTGCAGATGCTTTCCGGAACCGTCAATGGACCAAAGCTTAAGTCATGACAAGAGTATTATGGGCCAGATTGGTGACAATGGTGAACTCGATGGCACACACGGGTCCTTATTCATGCTCACGTCAGTATGTCCCAGCTGCTTACATAGTCTAAACTCTTGAAGCCATTTCTAGCTCACTTGCAGTTCTGGGAATGAAAGAGAAACTGAAGAAACCAGTAATGAGCATACATATATCTTGGAAAAATAATAAGTTCTCTGATAAACTAGAAACAACCTCTTTACAAGTCAAATAAGTCGGGATCCCTCATCCACCTAGGCTTCAAGCCTCCATCAAATAAGAGCACATATGCACAGGCAAATAAGTGCCAATGAGCACTTCCATCTTTCATAATATGGGCTAAAAGATTGATAACGGCTTCCTTCGCAAAGAGGTGAGGCAACGACTCCACTGGGGTACTGACCAAGCTCACTGGCAACAGAGCAACGTTCATGATTTCTAGGTAGTGACTCCACCAGGGTATTGTTCAGGCTTGTTGGCAGCGGAGCAACACTAGAGTACCATGACCACTATATCGAGAAAACTTCAAAGCTCATAGGGTAACTTCAGTTTCCATTTTGCTTCCAAGGCAGTGGGAGATAGCACCCTATTGTGTGTACAAATATCATGTCATAACAATTGGGACAACCAATCAGGCTGGAAAGGGAAACCTGGAATACCATCAGTGGGAACCATAGCTCCATGAAGCAATATTTACTCAAGTCCCCTTAAGCGGGGCCTGTAAATGTCAGAGATCCTGGATCCTCCAAGGGAATCACCAATTGTTGTAGCTACTGCAACAACCCCTCAAAAAATCTGGGGATCCTTAAATTTTTGGAGCCCCTACACTAGGTCAAGCCTTCAGCCCCGCTAGGTTCAGCTCGAAGAGGCTCATTAGTGATAGTAGAGCTGAGGAGGAATCTAAGTTTTGGCTAAGTTAAAACTAGGTCGCAAGATCACATAGTCGCGCCTCCACCCTCATCAAGTCCTTGTGACTTTGCAACCTTCAGAGTCGCATAGGTTGAAATTCACCTCACATCCCCGTTAGTCATATGCACAACTTTGCAACTATGCGACTCCACAACCCACAAGGTTGCAAGGTTGCTAAGTTGCTCCTCACCCTTCCATCCTCAAATGCGACTATGCGATCCATGCGACTATGTGACCTCGTAGGTCACGTGGTTGCATCAGTCGCAACAGATGCGCTCCCGACCCTTGTGACCCCCACACATGCGACTTTTTTATAAGTAGGAGGCCACCCCAATCACATTTTTCAAGGCTCTGTTGGTTGCATGGGAAGCTAGAAGTCCCTTCGACTCGAATTTGCGGGCGCATCCGGCTCTGATAAGTAACGTTCATCCAAGTGTCACTATCTCACCCTCCTGAACTCTAGCTAATCTCTCACCCTAGGGTTTATCCTTTTTACTTAGTTTTCTCTCATTTTTCACCTCACAGTTTACCCTAGCCTCTCCACCCCGTGCCTACACTCAGAAAGCGTGTTTTGTCCTAACCCTGATCCCCTCACTTTTATCAGTAAGGCTAAAAATCACTCCTCTGAGGTTGACCTTGGCCTCCCAAGGCCATTTAGTACCCTCTATGAGCTTCTCTAAGCCTTAGTCAAGCGTCCCACGATTGCAATACCATTCCTAACATAACCTCGCGAATTCATGACTTTTTGACTTCCCGTCCCACAATCTAGTTGCGACATGTGACCTGATCCTATTTTTCGAACTCTGACCCATTTTCATCTACCAAAACCTATGACCTCAGTCGTTCAATCGCATTCTTGAAATTTGTGACCGTGTGACTTGCCTTCCCTACGACCTTCCTGCCATCAGCTAAGACTCTTTTGTTGTACTGTTTCAATTGATTTTCATGCCATCTCTGTCATCATGGGACTGTGTTTTTGACATGCCAGGTGATGTCGATCTCGAGTGCATATCCATTTCTTCTTTCGAAGATGAAATGGGTCACTCGACCGCTAAAGCTACTCAAGGCACCTCAGAAAGCGGGGCATGGGAGATTGATCCAGAAGAACAATCGCCTATCTTCGAAGACACTTCTTGCAACACAAATAAAACCACCAGGCTCTCCTGGTATATGATCTACGAGGAATTTGCTAAAAATGATATCCCATAAACACTGGAAGACTTCCAAGTATATATCAACATTAAGAAGTCAAAGTTGCATAAAGTAGCAGCACATTCCCCAGTGTTCCCTTGCACGGAAATCATTGAATGGATATTGCAGTGTACACATACAGATGATTGGATGATCAAGGGTCATGATGGGGCACCCATAGCCACCATCTCTCCAACAGGCATCAGTGCCTACTACAGATTGCCTGAGAGGCAACAAAATTTTAACACCAAGTGGCTTGCCGGGTTCACAACCCCAACAAAAGACATCTTAAGGGATTAGTGGCAAGACCCGACAAAATTTCAAGTCCGAACAGACCATGCTTACAAGAGAGGGGTTACGCAAAGTATATCAGTTAATCGTTGCGATGATGTGCCGGTTATATGGCAAGGCAGACTGTGGTGTCTTTTTCAGCACATGGGTCCCTCTCATGTATGCTTTCGCCACTCAAGGAACTATTTTTAATTGGGTAAGCATCCTCTCATTGTCTTTGAGGACAAACATAGCTGCTGCCAAAAGCCCACCCCTCGAGCAACCTCCAGAATTTTATATGTCATCATACCTCCTTGATGTTGTCTGTTCAAGGTGCTACTTCGAGCACTGGAGCTGTAATTTGGACACATCAATAGCAAAACCTGTCCACTAACACTACAAAGTCTTTTGGGACACAACTTATAGAAGCATGTTGGATGTGATATCCAAAACATTTATTATCCCATTATACCAACTACTGTTAGGGGAAGAATCGCCTTGCATGTCATAGAGAGCATGAATACCGTGGTCAAAGTAGCTCATTGGTTCCCCATTAATGAAGGAATGGTAGTTAGAGTGTTTGGTACTCATAAAGCTCCTCACGCTCTTCCCAAGTGCCTCATGGATAGGACACTTCTGTGAGAAGTCTGTTACCAAATGACGCAGGGTTTCTCGAAGGTTTTGAACAAAGGTAAGAAGAAACCATGGCCACCTTTTCCTCTCACTATTAGGGCATACATGGTAGAAAACTTCAAACAGGTAGAAGCAGAAGCCGAAGAGTTGGATGGGAGCCATTTCGTAACCCTGAATTACCAAACATATGATCCCGAGAAGGTCGTAGCCGCCCATTGCAAGAAGGCGAAATTTAGTTGGTCTTATGCCCACACCAAGAAGGACCTCGAGGATGGGATTAGGAATTGGTATAACTCCACGAGGCAAATCAGCCCAAGTGAGCAATAGGCCATAGAGGATGAGCTCCTCGATGATTCCCAACAAGACATAAGCCTTTGAGGAAGGGCTTTGACCGTGAATAAACAACGGCACGAAACATCAAAGAGAGCCGAAGAATTAGGGAAACGCAAAGGAAAATAGGTTGAAGACCCCCTAAGCGAGAGCAAGGAGGAGGAAATTATGCTCATACAAAGAAATTCCAAATTAGCAAGGAAGAAGTAAGAGCTCAAGATGCAAAGAGAACTGGAGAACAGACAATCTCAGGACTCCGGCGATCAGAGCCAGAATGAGAAAAGGAGAAAATAAGAAGAGGAGAGAAGGTGTCAGGAGGAAGAAAAGAAAGCACAAGATGAGATAGAGAGAAAAAAACAAGAAGAAGCTGAAAAGAACAAACAAGCATAAGAGTCTAAAAAGAGAAAGCAAGCAGAGGAAGCTAAAAGGAGAAAACAATAAGAGAAAAAAAGATTAGAAAAAAAAATGAAGAACATGGAGGAGGAATTAGAGAGGCAAAGGACACTAGAAGAGGGAGAAAAGAGGCAGTAGGAAGAAGAGCTTAGGATGAACAAGGAAAAGGAAGCCAAGAAAAATGAACAAGGGGAAAGCAAAGCAGTCGACTTTGGCTCAGGACAAGGTGAGCTTCCTCCCTTAGAAGTACCTCTCGCCACTCACCTCACCGGCGGACATCTTCCCCTTCAAGATTTGGGCATCTCAGAAGATCAAGATGAGGAGGTCTTAGATTTTACCAAAATCACATTTGATGAAGTAAGCCTTAAAATTATACAATAAAGGAAGAAGTATTGCAGCAGGAACCTAGCCGACCCATTGTCAGTCACTACGGCAACGGATAGCGTGCCCAATGTCACGAAAAATCCTCAAATGATCGCCTTTTCTGAAATGGGACACTCCTCTTATTACATACAAGCTGAGCAGAATCTCAAGTGGTAATCGCATCAGAGACAGAGACCCTGGGGGAGACCATGGCAGTAGTTTATGAGGAAATGGAAAAATTGCACCACACTGTAGCACCCATCGTGGCCATTCAAACTCACTCAAAAGAGAGGGTCCCCCATCCTCAAAGAAGCCATGACTGCTTTGGATAGACTACATGAATGGTCTGAAAAGTACCTCGAAGCCCCGATAGTGGTCCCCAGGAAAGATTGGATCACCATGCAAAATACTAGGGTCCAACTTCGTATCAAAGTTCAGTCCAGAGAAAAATTGGCCAAAGATGTGGAAAGGGTGTTGGACTCCTATAGACAGTTGTTCAGCAACTTGGAATCAATGATCCAACTACATGGGCCCCCCTCTATAGGAGAGATTTGATAGGTAAAGAATCAGGAGGAGATCACCAATGAAGGACGGGCATTCGTAGAGGCATATAGACAAGCAGCCCGTACGGGAGATATGCCGATCACCAGAGAAAATATCAAGCGTTTTGTAGTAGAACCAGTGAGGCTCTACACCAAGCTAGGTACCTTGAATAATCATGTACATGCCAAATAGAATACCCTCCTCCCGGATGCACTGGAGTGCTTACATCGACATGATGAAGGCCAACCATAGATCTCTCCTATTGCGGCAGAATACAATATATGGCGCACTTATCTGATAGAAAATCTCGGGCTCAACATTCCAGAACTTTCCATCAGTAGATTAATCAATTAGATTGATAGCAATTTTTGTGACATTGTGTAGCACATTAGCACAGAAACCCCTGTGAATGTGAAAGGTCATGTAGAATGCCAAGAGTCATCTAGTAGATGAAAGGTCATGAGGTAGCCCAAGAGTCAAGGGTAGACCAAGGGTCACTCTTATCCTATAAATATAACCTCACGCCTCATTTTTAAGGGCTTTTCGCTGAGGACTATTTTGGAGATATATATATCTATATATATATATATATATATATATATATATATATATATATATATATATATATATATAGATAGATATATATATATCTATATATATATATTACTTGAGAGAATTGATGTCCTTCTAATTAATACAAGAGTTGATTGTACATCTTCACTATTGGATTCTTCAAATTTCTATGTGCTTGTGCCATGAGTATTTTCCTCACTTGATGGATCAAATGTTCCTGAAAGCTATTTGATGTGCGGTCTCCTCACATGTTGTTTCATACTTCAAATCTGGTTTTTCTACGTATGAATGGTATTTGGCTTACTAACTCTATGCTCGTGCCAGTGAACTATTTCTTTTGGTATTAGTATAATCTGTCTTGACTTGATAGTTATGTACACTTATAAATGGTTGATTGTTGTGAACTGATTTGCAATCATTAAGCATTATTTATCTAGTATACATAATTCTTATCTACAGCCCTACTAACAGCAACTTTATATAAAGCTGGTTGTTTACATTTTGGCTATTCATGTTATATATGGTATAGGATATTTGTCAATTATTCTCTTGTTGCTATTAAATTTCATATGTTCAATTAAGTTCATATCCCATCTCCGTCCGAAGCTAGCCCTACAAAATTGAACAGCAGCCGGGCCTACATACCAGAAGGGATCTCTAGGACACACGGTGCAAGCTCTAGCTGAGAACCTACACCGTAGAGATCCCCTTGACTGTTGCCCATCAACAACTTCATAATGTCTTCTTAGGTTAAATGTGTTCTTAGGTAGATTAAAGAGATTTTTCATGCTTTAGGTGCATAATGTGATTATTTTGTAGGATATTGAGAAGATTTTGTGTACATTACGAGGATATCCAATCATGTAGATTCATGGGACCTATCACCTACAAAAGGTTCAAACTTGGCTAGCTTGGAGCAATAAATACTCCTCCTTGTAGCTACGAGGTCACTCAGGGAGCGTGATCATATTTTCTAGGAGTTTTTGAGGGAATAAAATTCTCCTTTCAAGGAGGTCACCCCTCATTTATTTTATATAAATAAAGGGATTGAGCAGCCCATTAGAAGCAAGAAATGAGTAGAAGTAAAAGGATAACAATTTATAAAGTCTAGTTTTCATGTTCTGAAGTTTTTCATTATGTATCAACAATTATTCAATTAATGAAAGACATCTTTGGTTTATGTTCTTAGTATATTTATCCTTTAAGGATATAATATTTCTTGGGTTAGGGTCCACCCAGGGTGCTCGATACCCCTGCTATATCAATATTATATATGCACTTGTTCATTTATGAGCATTGTTTTTATGCAGGGTTAATTAACTTGTCTCTAAATAATCTTTTCTTGCAAAACAATTGAGCACTAGATGATAGCATTAGTAGTGATTATACTTTTTATTTTTCACCTTTATTTATCCATTATAGTTCACTTTATTTTTTGATATTTAGTTTTTATCCATCATTTTTTTTTTGTTGTGACAACACAGTTCCCTACTTTTACAGCTACAAGAGACTCTACAACAACACATTTTTCTAAATAAATCCTTCTACCACTGATATGATGACATGCACATGAATGATTTATCATTTATTATATTTCATTAGCCTCCTTTTACCTTCCAACCTCATCCTTAGCACATTGCACTACTCATTGGATTGTCTCTTGTAGCAAAATAGGGATTCCTATAATAATTTGCATTGTGTTAAAACATATGTGGAACCCTGTAGTTGTAATTTAGAAGAAAAGAGAACAAGTAGATTCTTTTACCTAGGTTGTTATAGAAATTTCTTTTCTCTTACAAAATTAGGATTTTCTATTTACAAGCTTTATTTCAATTGTGAGTTTGATTTCTTTGCAAATTGGAATAAATATCATTTCATTTCATCATAGTTAAGATGGTTTTATTCCTTTCATTTCATTTATCATAGGTTTTCTTATTGTATTTTGTTTCTTCCAATTTCAGGGTTTTCCTGTAGCATAGAATAGTTACAATGGTCTTTGTGTAACTAGATCTCATCTCGGTACTTCCAACCCTATAAAATTAAGAAAGAGAAAAATATAGTGCTTTATGCACACATAGTGTCGACACATCTTAAGTTTAGTTGAATACCAGGTTGAAAATTAAAGTTGAGACCCTTAATAGTTGCAGCATTTTTGTTGCAATAATGTTGGCATTCAATTGGTTACTTGGACCACATAGAGGGCACATCATTTTTGGTTGCACCTCTTTACCTGTAGCATCAATATCCCTAGGAAAGAAACAAGCTTCCTTATTCCCTAAAGCACCATTTTATCACCTTCATCATTGACGCATTCCAGCGACTTTCTATAGCAGTCAATTTTCGTCTTATGGGCCACCAGCCAATCCATTCCAGTTAGAAAATCATACAATCCCAACTGATGAGCACCAGTATTGCAGCAAGAATGCTACAACTCTTGGGGCTACCAGATTTAATTTATCAACTTGGGGTTTGTACAAACTTGGAGGTGATAGTGCTGTATACACAAGTAAAAGTGATGGTTTTTCCCTTTTGTCACTGTTCAGCTGGCGAGAGACTACTAGGGTTTTTCAAGCTAGACTTCTATGGATTCAGAAGAAGCTTGATTACTAATGAGGGAAAAATAAATCTACTCTGAGAGAAAGATTGTCTACTACAATAAGGAAAAAGAATGAAATCCAATGCTAAAATCACACCATTTTCTAACCAACTGCTAAGATTCTATGCTTCAGAAAGAATGCTAAGTTAACATGTATGAAATTCTATTGTCCTAAGCATGTAAGTTCAAGACATCAAGCATTACTACTGTGCATGTAAATGACTAGAATAAATATGTTTTTATTTTTATCTTTTTATATGGAAGAGTGTGAAAGCTAATCTCTTTTACCAATGTGGCAAGTGGATTAGGAATGTTGGTGGATGGTTGGAAGGTTTGGGAGACCCTTAGGTGACCTTTTCTGGCTTCCTAGAGGCTTTTCACTCATTTCGGCCTCAAAACAAGCCACTACAGGAAAACCTACAGGATGTCCTAAAAAATTACAGGATTCCCTGTATTTCTACAGGATACATCCGAGAGAAAAATGATGGGTGCTGAAGGTGATGGAAGGCTTAGGGAAGGTGGTTTGTGGATGGAATGAAGCAAGAAAATTCCTAGGATCACTCAGAACTCAAAACCAAGGTTGGGAGATGGTTGGATTTGCTCAACATGCTTGGAGAAGTTTCCTTGTAAAATGATGAAATTGGTGAGGGTCTTGTTGGGTGTGGAGCCTGATTATCTTCTGTATTCAGAGGTTTTAGCTGGATGTATACCCCAGGAATACTGTACACCCCTCCACGCGGGGGGGACTTTTCCCCCCGCGGGGGTCCGAGGGCAGCACCCTTGAAGTTAAAAATAGATGTAAAATTGCCTTGTAAAAGTCCAGTAATTTCTAGTCAATATGGGCTGTTCATTAGGCGGATGATTTGAAAGTAGAAGTTATGTTTAATTTAGGGTTTTTTGCCCTAGAAAGAAACCCCTCACTATAATGAGGGAATTGTATTGCATCTATGGATATCTATATTCTGAGTGAGGGAGAGAGAGGAGATTGAGATCAAAGAGGGTGTTACAATGGATCTGTTGTAAGTTGTATCTCTTCAGTTTGTTGGATAATATAATAAAAGAAGAACTGGTTGTTTCTCCGTGGACGTAGCCCAAACTGGGTGAACCACATATATCTGTGTCTCTCTTGTTTTATGTGTTTTCTGTTTTTATATTTCTGCAATATTTTATGTGTTCCATTGCTCTGTAATATATAATTTTCTAACAGGTATTAGTGAAAGCAAGGAATGATCTTGGATGGATGAAGTTTGAATGAGGTTTCTAGCTATGAAATATCTCTTTACTTCTGAAACACCTGCACTGCATCGAACATTGATATTTGCCCAAAAATCATGTAAACAAGGAGAATTTCAATAAGCTAGGAAAACAAAGTTTAATGAGCTAGCTGTCTACTTCACGCATGAGGAAAGCTTGCAGAATAATATGGAATCATTGATGAGATCTACTGTAAGGCTGAAGATGGAATAAATGATGGCTAGGTCCTACTCTTGCAAATTGATCAAATGCTGGCTTAAGTACAAAAAACTCTAAATTCTATGAGAAAGTAGAATTCTATTTTTCGGGCTGCATAGCAGTCCTTTCCTCAAATCATGATCCCTGAAGTAAGAAGTGAGGCCAAAACACCTATTGACATATTTTTGATGGTTCTTTATGTCTTCTAAACTACTACTAAAGTAAAGCACAAATGGAAGCAAATGAATAAACAAACTAATCAAATCTACACTACTTGATATGAAATACTTCTAAGGACAATTTAACCATGAATCTATGAAATCAATATAAGCATATAGATACAAGAAGAGTAGCCTTTTCTGCTAGGGTTGGGCCCTAACCCAAGACCTTCAGCCCTCTGAGTTAACTCAGTAATGGATCAAGAAAAAGCTCATTCTCACTATCAAAACAAGAAAATTACATAGCAATGTCTTCCACAAGTCTAGAGCTAAAAAATAACTAGTGTTTTTACAACAAAAATTCAAATCCTAATGCGGCTCTAGGCCTATTTATTTATACAACTGAAGTCTCCAATGACTTCCTTAAATCTAGGGAGGCTCAACTCCCAAACTCGAGATAAACTAACTCTTTGACTGTCACTTGCTCGACTGCCTTTTTATCTTCATGACTTGGCTACTTGTACTCCAAGCTGGTGTTATTGATGGAGGAATATTTGAATGAGGGAGGAGTAAATGAGGCATATTTACCTCCTACAATCTCTCTTCCTTGTCCCATTCAAGTTTCGGCCCTTAATCTTGCCAAAATTCCCTTATTTTCTCTCACAAACCTGCATTCAATGCACATTAGTCCACTAGGCATAATATCTCACTTTGACTCATCTCATTAAACAAAATATAATCAAAACATGTAATAAATTGTGAGAATAGTTGATTTGACTAAGCTAGGAGGTGAATTACCATATATTTACCCAATGATGATCCTCATCATCACCCCCCTACTAAAAGTGTTGCTCATCCTCTGAGCAACTCAATTAATATCCATATATTTCATAGCCCTAGTGGCCTCCCTGACATCCCATGCTTCTGTTGTGGTTTCCTCTTCTTTAGCATAGAATCTTGCCTTCCTTTCTATCTCCTCCCACTACATTCTTTCTTCCTCTTCCTTCCTTCCTTCTAACATCCCCAAGAGCAGTGGTGGGATGAGTCTTAAGCCAATCCAATTGACTTTGAGCCTTTGTATGGTTTGCTTGTACATGGGTGTCATGTTCAGTTCTTATCTCATCTCATTCTTTGAGGAGAATGGTACTCTATGATTTTCAAACTATATGGCAAAGTATTCCATCTCCTTTGGCAAGATTGCATGCTGTCATCCCCTAACAGCCTGAACATATCCTTAAAATGTGTAATTGATTGCTCTTGGGTAGCAAGATACCTGGGTGCAAGTTGAGGATCATTTGCAATTAAATTATGTGTGTTGATGACAACCATTGGATTTGACTGCTCAACTCTTATCATAAGAGGTTTTGTTAATTCCCTTGCCAATATCTTCTTCATTTGTGTAGCCCTTGGTTCCTCATGGTTCATCCATGATGCCAAAGCCATCAAATGTAAATCCCCTAGTTTTTCATTAGGGTCCCATACATTCAGATCTGTCAAGGCCATGTTATGCAAGTATAACTCAAAAATCTTATCCCTATCCTCTAATGTGCTTTGATCACAAAGATCAATGAACTGTCTATAATCTTGGAATGACATAGTGCCTTTCTGTGCTAGGGTCTTGATTTGGAACTGCAGCCACTGTTCCTTAAGATATAATGAATAGGACTTAGCTGGAATCCTACATTAGATTGCCTCTAGGGATAGACTGACCATGGTTTCCAATTGATTCTCTCTTTCTTGCAGCTATCCTTTCAACCATGCATTTTCTTCCTCCAACTGAGCTTTCATTATGGCCTCTCTATCCCTCAAGCATCTTAGTTCTCTGCCCATCTCTTTTATCTTTTCCTCCATGTGACCTATGTCCTCCACTCCCTTGGACTTGGCAATCTGCATCCATCTATGTGTTCTTGCTCTTTCTTTCTCAAGCTCAAAAAATAATGGGATGGAAAATTTTTGTGGAATGACCCTACCCCCTTCAATAAATCTATAGTAGGAGTCAAGGTTAGGTTGAGGACTAGGTTCCCTTAGCTCTGGGTCCTCCTTCTTTGTTTCTTTCTGCATACTCCCTTCCTTATCCAATTTTTGAGTTTCTTGTAGGTTTAGCAGAGTTTCCTATAGGATTGCCTCTGCTTCCTTTAGGTCCTGTTGTGTATCTTGTAGGATGTATTTTCCCTTGGATGAGGAAAATCTAGTCATAGGCCTTCTCACATAAGTGATAGTAGACTTAGGGGAAGTTTGTCTTGAGGATATTTCTCCTTGAGTTTTTATAAGAGGAGACATATTCTCCTGCTATTTAGGCAAGTCTTCAATAACAATGTGAGCCTTGGTGGAAGTTTGAGGTTTTCCCTGCCTTATTTGTGTACTTTTTCTTGTTCTAAATTACATAGGAGTTTGTCTCTGTATTTTTCCTTTTTGTTTGATAGTGGTGCTAAGGGAAGTGAGAGAAGCTACTGCCTCTTTCTCAGTGGGTTCTGGAGACACCTTGGGTGACTCCTCCTTGTCTTCTGCCTCCTCTTTTCCATTTCCCTTTTTATATTTGTCTTTCTCCTCTTCTTCTCCCTCTAGTTCCTCACTCTTTTCATCAGTTTCCTCCTTGGCATCTTCTTTTGTTTCTTCACCACTTTCCTTCTCTTTATCTTCCTCTTCTTCCTCATCTATTTCTTCTTCATTCCTCTCTGCTTCTCCTTCATCTATTTTAGTTTATTCTTCATCCCTCTCACTAGCAATAGGGCTATTGTCATATTCGAGGGCTTTTATATCCTCCTCTGTCTACATGTCTCTGAAAATTTCCCATGTGATAGGAATTCTAAGGTTTTGGAGGGCATCTTCTATGATGAGTCTAATTAACCCATGATGGGCTAGCTATTGGTAGTTTCCTTCCTGCACCTTCATGCTCATATCTATTAGTGATTGAAGAAGAAAATAGGGTATGCTAAGTTTGTGATGAGGAGATGTATCTGCTCCAAACCTCAATTCTTCAAGAAGCCTAAAGCGGTATCCATATACCACGATCTACCTACCTTCACATGATATATATTTTATAAGGTGGTAGCTTATTTCATTCCAAGGGTATGGTAGGATTTCTCTTCTTACTCCATTTTTGTCTTCCATGGCCTCCTCTCCCTCTAAAAAGAATTTCTTCTTTGCAATTTGGCTATTTCCCTTGTCTTCCTTTCTCTAAGGCACTCCTAAGGGGAGTGTGGTAATTATGCTTATGAGTTTAGGGGTGAGCTCTATGGAGAGGCCTCTCACCACAACAGTGGCATGGGTCCTAGTTAGTGGAATGAGGGAGAGAGAAAAATCTCTGGCTACTTCATCATCATACCCCCTCAATTTCTCAAAGAAACCCATCCAATTATGCCTTGTGAATATTTCTAGCACAGGAGGGTGTTGGTGAATCCTCACGGTGTTGATGGGCTCCCTTATATTAAACCCCCCTGTCATTTTGTCTGATGGATGGAGGAGTATATATGTTTGATACAAAATTTTAATGAAGGAGGAAATTGAACTGAAATTTCTGTGGATACAATTCCCTTTTACTGCAATCAATTTCAACAAACTAGAGGATTTTTTTGTTCCTTTCACTTGGAAAAATAGGAGGAAATGTAGAGCCTACCTCCTTACAATGCTTGATGTAGCCAACCCCTATTTTTCTCCCTCTGAAATTTCTCACTGCCAATCCTGTAGACTGCCTGACTGTATCCTACAAACTGCTTGAGGGTCGATAGTGACTTTTCTAGTGTGAGCCTCGAGAATGTGAATGCATCTATGCATGGGGATCAACATTTATTTCCTCTTATCATTTATTTGAGTGAGGTGGTGTGCTGGCAGCCAAAGTACAAATATCTATTTTTGTACCATTGGTCCCACTATCACATCATCATTCTCCGCACCTTGTAATAAACTCCCACTTTGGGCATCCGTAGCTTAACTTCTTTCAACCTCATCCTCCTTTTCTTTGACTTGACTAACGCCACGTGTGTGAGGACTAATTATTTTTTCCTCGCTGACTGAACGAAGGTGGCCAAGTTAACTGGCCACCTTTCACTTATAAACCAACTCGTTCACAATATTTACATCTTTTGATCACATTATGAAAATGAGAGAGTGGAAGCGAGATACTTACCTGTGGTAACAATACCTTGCTACAGTTTGTTGAAGAAATGAGGTTTTTGTTGTGTGTTGGTTGCATGTGATTTCTCCTCTCTCTTTTTTTTTTTTTATATTGTCCTTTGATGATTTTCCTTGATGTGCAGGTACCTAGTGTTGATGATGATGATGATGCTGCTACTGCTAGGCTCTAGAGGAGCTTCTTCTACCTTTGGATCTCCATGCTTGAAACTTGCTGCAACCTATGATTTATGTTTTGTGGGATAGGCTGCTATAGGATTTCCTACAGGATGTCCTGTAGCTGCTTCTCCCTCAAAAAATTTAATCATATTCTACTGCTGGGATCTAAGGATGATTATCATGGGAAGAGACGAGGTCTAGGGGTTTGTGAATGATGAAAACTAACCTTTAGGTGTGTTCCCCTTCCTCTCTGTCTTCATCTTTTTTCTCTGTGTTTTTTTTTTTGAAAACTGTAATTTTTTGGAAACTGATTTTTTTGATGAATGTAGGGGGGAATCATGGTGGGGAGAGGTATGGTAATGAGATGGTGATGTAGGAATTTATTTCTTTGACATGGGTAGGCCATTTCCTTGATCTAGGGTCACTTCCTTTAGGATTCCCAAGCCACTGTAATTCCTATAGGATCATCCTGTAGGTTTTCAGGGAATCCTGTAGAAAACACAGAACCCTTGCAAGATGAGGCAAATGAGTGAAAAAAATGAAAGGAATGGTGGAATGATGAAGGATAATGAATGGAGAAATAAAAATATGAGCTGAATAGGTCCCATTTGATTCTCCATTGTTGCTCTAATCGTTCTCCTGCTGACGTGCAAACAATACTTTCATAATTTGTCTTTTCTCTTTTTTATTTATATTTTTTTGAAAAACAACTAGTTTACCTCCAAGAGGTTTTCATCCTACCTGATTTCCCTGGGTGCCTCAAGAGAGGTTTTCATCCTAGCTGATTTCCTGGGTGCCTCAAGAGAGGTTTTCACCCAGATATCTTTTTATTTCTCTCTTCTTTTTTTTACACCATTGGGCCGCCTCAAGAGGTTTTCAACCCAATAGTGGGACTCAAGCGCCTCATGGAGGTTTTCACCTAAGTCTCCTTATTTTTTTTTTCTTTTTCTCAAGGACTTGAAGAGGTAGGTGCTGAGACTTGCTCCACCACCATCACTGTTTTGTTGATACCATAAATGAACTCTTGCTTTGAAAATGGCCTTTTGTAAACATTAAATGTGTGCCCATTAACAAGTAAAGGAATGGCCTCTACATCTATGGTTCTGATCTGCACTGAACCATTATCATGACATTTCTCTATGACATAAGGCCCTAACCATCTAGTCCTTAACTTGCCCTTAAAGTATTTATATCTGGAATCATATAACAAAGCCCAATCACCTTCTTGAAATTGCTTGTCCTTGATGTTCTTGTCATGCCATATCTTCCTCTGAATTTGAGTTACCTCTATGTGTAGGAGGGCCTGCATTCTAAACTCATCTAACCCATTCAATTGGAGCAATCTCTCTTTTTGTGCACTATTGAGATCTAGATCTAGTTGAGCTGCCATCCTCAATGTATTGTACTCAAATTCAATGGACATCAGGGTCTTTTTCCCATAGACCAACTCATAGGGTGTAAATCTAGTGGTGGTCTTCCAGGTGGTATTGTGGGCCCAGGTGGCCTCAACTAGTCTATCTGCCCAATATTTTCTACTGCTGTTAACCACTTTGGTTAGGATGACCTACAACACTCTACTGGTCACCTCCACTTGCCTATTAGCTTGTGGGTGATAGCGAGTGGAGGTCCTATGCTTGATCTTGTGTTGGCTTAACAAGTCTTTAATCATGTTGGATGTAAATTGGCTGCCTTGATCAGTGACCAGTTCTCTAGGGTACCCAAACTTGTAAAAGGCATTTTCCCTTAAGAACTCAGCCACCTTCTCCTCTATTGCTACCTTGATTGCCTTGGTTTCAGCCCACTTAATCAGATAGTTAGTGCACACAATGATGTACTGCTTTTGCTTGGAATGAGGGTCAATAAGACCAATGAAATATATGCCCCACTTGTCAAATGGCTTGAAAGTCACTTGAGGTTGTAGAGGCATTTCATCCCTTGGAGTAGGCTTTCCCATCCTTTGGCACTGATCACATTGACTAGTATATCTTTTCACATCCAGATGAAGAGTGGGCCAATAATAACCAGCTTGTAACACCTTGAATGTTGTCCTCTTTGCTGCAAAGTGACCTCCACAAGGCCCATCATGACAGGTTATAAGGATGTCAAAGACTTCATCCTCCTTGATACATCTTCTCAAAATTTGATCTGGGCCTAGTTTGAAGAGGTTGCCCCCAATCCAAGTGAATGGGGCACTCTTCCTCAAAAATCTTACTTTTCTCTTTGGAGGACAAATTCGGTGGGAACTGTGTAGATACCAAATAGTTTGTTATGTTAGCAAACCATGGAGAGAGAACTGAAATGGTGAATAAATGTTCATTTGGTAACTAACCATCAACCATTCCTTCCTCACCTGCAGGAAAATTTAATCTGGACAAAAAATATGCAACAACATTTTTCCTTGCTAGGCTTATCAACAATGGTTAGATCAAACTGCTGTAATAAAAAGTAACCATCTAATAATCCAAGCATTCACATCAGGTTTATTCATTAAATATTGGATTACAACATTGTAAGTATGTACAAATGTTTGATAACCTGTAATGTAATGTCTAAATTTTTTCAATGAATGCACAACAATGAGGAGCTCCTTTTCCGTCACCATGTAGTTTAGTTCGACCTTTGACAGATTCTTACTAATAAAGTAAACAACATAAAGAAATTTTTCATCTATCTGGCCTAGAGTTGCTCTTATGGCTTTTTGTGAGGCATCAACATGTATATGAAAAGGAAGGGCCCAATTTGGGCCTCGGAGAATTGGTGCAATGGTTAACTTGTCCTTCAGGGTGTCCAGGACCTCTTGACAGCTTTTTGACCATACAAACTTAGAGTCTTTGGCCAACAACCCAAATAAATCAGAAGCTAACTTTCTGAAGTCTTTTATAAACCTTTGATAGTGTCCAGCTAACCCTAGGAAACTTCTGACATCTCTCTGCTTTTACGGAGGTGGGACCCTTTGGATGATAGCTATTTTGTTTGGGTCCACCTACAGTCCTTGTTGGGATATTGAATGACCTAGCACAGTCCCTGCAGTCATCAAGAACTCACATTTTTCGGGACTAAGAGACAGGTTCATTTCAATGCATTTGTTCAACACCTTACCTAAGTTGGACAGAGCCTTCTGGAAATCACATCCATAAGGTGTAAAATCATCCATATAAATTTCCATTGCATCATGGACTAACTCGACAAAGATACTCAGGACTGCTCTCTGGAAAGTGGCAGGAGCATTGCATAGGCTAAAAGGAAGGAGCCTATAGGCGAAATTACCCAAAGGAAAAGTGAAGGTGGTTTTATCCTAGTCTTCTGGGCTGATCTAGATTTGATTGTACCCGCTGAATCCATCTAGAAAAGAGAAAAAAAATTTCCCTGCTAGGCCATCTAGCACTTGGTCGATGAAAGATAGAGAGAAATGGTCCTTCTTTGTGGCTTTGTTTAACTCTCTGTAATTGATACAAATCCTCCAGTTACCATTTTTCTTTGGAACCAACACCAAAGGACAAACCCACTCACTGTCAGAGATAGGGTAAATGAATGCTGCATCTAGCAACTTTTGCGGTTCTTCTTTGACTATATCTTTGAGAGCTGGATTCATCCTCCTTTGGGGTTGTTGGACTGGTTTTCAACCTTCTTTGATATAAATGTGGTGAGTACACACCAAGGGGTGCACTCCCTTCATTTATTTGTAACTCCAAGCAAAGGCATCCATGTGTTCCTCTAGTATGTTGCACAACTTTTCTTCTTGGTGAACAAAAAGAGATGGGTTGATTTTCAAAGTTCTCTCAGGGCCGAATTCTATGGTTTTGACACAGATAGGGTTGGAATGGGCTAACCATAGATCAATCTGATGGTTGTTATGGGTTTCCTTTACTACTTCTTCTAAGGAAAATGTACTGGGAGCTGGAATTTGGAGTATGTGTTCAATCAAATCATCTTCATATGGTTGTCCCTATTATGAAACCAACTTACAGAAAAAAACCTCATTTCTATATATAGGAGTCTAAGGGGTCATAATATAACCTATCCGACCTAACAATAATAATATAAAGCCACAAAAATAACAATAGTGGGATTCTATGGGGCAAAATAATAACAATATGGGGACAATAGGGGCATAACAATAACAATAAGGGATACAACGACAATAGTAATGGGGGAATCACTAGTATTATAGGGACCTAACAGTCCCCCTCCCATGGTTGTTTCTAAGGTATAGAGTTGGGCGGAATACACTTCATCTTCTTCCTCCTCTTCTAGCCATAAAGGTAAGTCATGTTCTACAGATGGCTGAGCAGGAGGATATAGGACTAACTGCTTGCACATATGCCCATTATTGATAGTCATATTTCCAGCTTCGCAGCTAATGTAGGCATCGACAGTGGCTAACCAGGGTCTCCCAAGGATGAGAGGGTAACTAGTAAGCTTGGCCTTAGGTTGGAGAACTAGGAAATCTGGAGGGTATTCCCAAGAGTCAATGGAGACCATCACATATCCCCTCAGGGGACACTGTGGAGTGGTCTACAAGTTGCAAGACTGTTGTGGTCTTTCTCAATAAACCCTAGAAGTTGATCTTGAGCATGGTGTCCTTGGTCATCACATTAATGGAAGCCCCAATATCAATCAAAGTGTGTGGGACAATGGTGCCATTGATGTGCACATCTACTACAGGGCTTCCAGGGTCCAAATACTTTGGACAGATTACCTGCTCCAACATTAAGTGGGACAACTATCCAATGACATTAATGGTAGGGGAATCTCTTTTTCACCTCCCTGGATGATTGAAGCACTTCTCCTTGATCAACTTGTTGTAAATAGGCACATCTTTTATAGCTTGGAGAAGTGGAATTTTGACACATAGATTTTTCAATTCTCCCAGAAGTTCAGTCTCTTCTGGGGTAGGCTAGAGTGGTTGGGTTAATCTCTTAGGAAAGGTTGGTGAATTTACTTTAGGCATGCTTTCCTCTCTTTCTTCCTCAACCTCCCTAGGTGGAGTTAGAGGTTAGTTGTCTAGGAGCACTTTCCTAGATCTTAGGTTTATTTCCTAAATTTTGACAACATAAGTTGGGTAGGATGTCTCTCCACTATATACTGGCTATGCATGTCTATTGTTTGGGTTCGGATTTGGCTGGGTAGGCATCTGGGGTTGTTTAGGTGGAGTAGAGTGTAAAATTTGTGGTTGAGTAGGTGGTGAAGGCAATAAAGTTGGAGCATTGTTGTATAGGGGTCTCCACCCCTAGGGTAGTGCATTCCACTGAGGTTGTGGTGGAGCATATGGTTGAAATGACTAGATGGATGGCTGGGAATGATACTGAGGTGCAAAATACCAAGGAGGAGGTTTAGACTAGGAAGGATGAGCAAGGGGTCCCCAAGAGGGAATGTATGTGTTCTGGTTGGGGTTGTAATGTGCATGGGATGACCCTTGCATGCCCTACTGGTATGGCCAAGGCCCATTGGGCCTCCTTTGGGATATGTAGCAGAGCTATTTAGTTACCCCTTCAGCTCCTTGATATAGAACTTTTAGTCCAGGTAGAGAAGGGTACTTGTATGTGGAGTGGTTTACTTCACAGACTCAGAAGACTTCAATTGAATTCAATGGACATTCATTCCTAGGGTGCCTCTTGGTGCATCTAGGGCAGAAAATGGCTAAGGCTCTCTCTGCTTCCTCCTGTTTTCTCTTAATGTGCATAGTGTCCATCTGTAGGGCAAGGGTTTGCAACATCTCACTCTTGAAATCCTCCAGCATGTTTCCAATTTCACCCTTGATGGATGAATTGGAAGAGGATGGATTGACCATAGGTTGACTACCCCTACCCTTTTTCTTAGCTGCCCTAGAATGGTTTATAAATATAGTCTTGATATCCTCATAGGGTAACTAGTATATGTCCCCTCCTACTAACAAGTTTAGGGTATCCAGGAGATCTTCCCTTACTCCTCTAAGTAGGACTAGCTTCAGTGGCTCACGGTCAAGTGTGCACCTGGCCCTTTTGTAGCTAATATGGAATCTTTCTTCATAATCCTCTAGGGATTCAACATGCCCTAAGATCATCCTACAGTAGTCTCGATACTTGTTGTTGAAGGCTTGCTGCATCTGAGTCCAAGTGGTGATGCTATCCCTAGGTAAACCCATGAATCAGCGCAAAGCTGCATCCTTGAGAGTGGATGGGAATAGTTTCAACTTCTCCTCACCATTGGTGTAGTCATAGGTTCGGCATATGACAACAAATTCAAATAAGAAAGTGTGTGGATCTTCTGTGGTTAGGCCATGGAAATGAGGAAGGGTAGAGGGGCTTATATTCTTCATCTTAATATCCCCATTGGTTTCCCTGATGGGGAAGGACCCCTCAATTCTTTCTCTATTTCCTATGTCATTTCTATTTTTAGCCATTGGATCAATAGGAATGGGTTCTATTTATTCTTATTCCCTTGTAGGTTCTTCAAATATTTCAGGTTGCTCACGTAAGGTTTCCTCCAATTCACATCCACCGAAGAAGAGGGAAGGTTGGCTATTTGAAGTAGTGGGGGTATTTAGAAAAAATTTCCCTAAGTTACAAGCCATGAAAAAATGTTTTGTTTTGTTTTGAGTTTTTTTCAAACTTTGAAAGTGATTGTAGATTTGAAATTGCAGACTGAATGAAAGTTAACAAACTGAATGAAAACTAACTATTTGAATGAAATATTACTTGTAGAATGGAAAGGAAAGCAAAGAATGCATAATGGAAAGAAAGCAACTAAATTACTATTGCAAAACTAAAACTAATAGCAGAATATTAGAAACAAGAAATGGAAGAAATAAAGTAGTAATCACATATTACTCAGACACCTCCACGGCAACGATGCCAAAAAGTGATGAGCACCAGTATTGCATCAAGAATGTTGCAACTCCTTGGGCTACCAGCTTTACTTTATCAACCCAGGGTTCGTACAAACTTAGAGGTGGCAGTGTTGTATACACAAGTAAAAGTGATGGTTTTGCCCTTTTGTCATTGTTCAGCTTGTGAGAGACCACTAGGGTATTTCAAGATAGACTTCTATGGATTCAGAAGAAGCTTGATTACTGATGAGGGAAAGAGAAATCTTGTCTACTGCAATAAGGAAAAAGACTAAAATCCAATGCTAAAATCACACCATTTTCTAACTAACTGCTAAGAGACTATGCTTCAGAAAGAATGCTAAGTTAACATGTATGAAATTCTATTGTCCTAAGCATGTAAGTTCAAAACATCAAACATTACTATTGTGCATGTAAATGACTAGAATAAATCTGTTTTTCTTTTTATCCTTTTTTATGGAAGAATGTGAAAGCTAATCTCTTTTGGGGATGTGGAAAGTGGCTTATGAATGCTGGTGGATGGTTGGAAGGTTTGGGAGACCCTTAGGTGACCTTGTCTAGCTTCCTAGAGGCTTTTCCCTCAATTCAGCCTCAAAACAGGCCACTACAGGAAAACCTACAAGATGTCCTAAAAACCTACAGGATTCCCTGTATTTCTATAGGATACAGCCGAGAGAAAAATGATGGGTTTTGAAGGTGATGGAAGGCTTAGGGAAGGTGGTTGGTGGATGGAATGAAGCAAGAAAATGCCTAGGATCACTTAGAACTAAAAACCAAGGTTGGGAGATGGTTGGATTTGCTCAACATGCTTGGAGAAGTTTCCTTGTAAAATGATGAAATTAGTGAGGGTCTTAATGAAAGCAAGGAATGATCATGGATGGATGAAGTTTCAAGGAGGTTGCTGGCTATGAGATCTCTCTTTACTTTTGAAACACCTGCACTACATCAAACATTGATATTTGCCCAAAAATCATGTAAACAAGAAGAATTTCAATAAGCTAGGAAAACAGAGTTTAATGAGCTAGTTGTCTACTTCATGCACGAGGAAAACTTGCAGAATAAGATGGAACCATTGATGAGATCTACTGTAAGGCTGAATATGGAAGAAATGATGACTAGGTCCTACTCTTGCAAATTGATCAAATGTTGGCTTAAGTACAAAAAACTCTAAATTCTATGAGAAAGTAGAATTCTGTCTTTTTGGGGCTGCATAGGAGTCCTTTCCTCAAATCATGATCCCTAAAGGAAGAAGTGAGGCCAAAACACCTATTGACATATTTTTTATGGTTCTTTATCTCTTCTAAACTACTACTGAAGTAAAGCACAAATGGAAACAAACTAATCAAATCTACACTACTTGCAATGAAATACTTCTAAGGACAATTTAACCATGAATCTATGAAATCAATATAAGCATACAGATACAAGAAGAGGAGCCTTTGCTACTAGGGTTGGGCCCTAACCCAAGAGCTTCAGCCCTCTGAGTTAACTCAGTACTGGATCAAGAAAAATCTCATTCTCATTATCAAAACAGAAAATTACATAGCAATGTCTTCCACAAGTCTCGAGCTAAAAAATAACTAGTGTTTTTACAACAAAAATTCGAATCCTAATGAGGCTCTAGGCCTCTTTATTTATACAACTGAAGCCTCCAATGACTTCCTTAAATATAGGGAGGCTCGGCTCCCAAACTTGAGATAAACTAACTCTTTGACTGTCACTTGCTTGGCTGCCTTTTGATCTTCATGACTTGGCTGCTTGTACTCCGAGCTAATGTGATTAATGGAGGAATATTTGAATGAGGGAGGAGTAAATGAAGAGGATTTACCTCCTACAATATCTCTTCCTTGTCCCATGTGAGTTTCAACCCTTAGTCTTGCCAAAATTCCCTGATTTTCTCTCACAAACCTGCATTCAATGCACATTAGTCCACTAGGCATAATATCTCACTTTGACTCATCTCATTAAACAAAATATAATCAAAACATGTAATAAATTGTGAGAAGAGTTGATTTGACTAATATAGGAGGTGAATTAAGGTCCATATAGTTACCCAATGATGAGGCTTATCATGAACAACAAGATATTAAATGTGTATGAAGTGGACATGCCACTTATCATCATGGAGCATGATTCCCCCACGTATTTCACCCATCTTTTGGTTCTCGTGGCCAATTGAACTAGTCATGTCTTCTCATGGATTTTATTTTGCAAAGAACCTTTCTCTATGATATTTGGGTTGATATCGCTAAGGTTAGAACTTGGGTCAATCAAAACTAAAATTGGTTTGTTAAAGACAATACCTTCCATATCAGTTGTTGATTTTTTATGGCTTACCTTCCTATTGTACAATGCAACAAACATTCATGGCACATTCTGAGCCATATTGTTCAATGTTGCTTCCTATATTACATTATACAACCTTGTACCATTTTGTTGTTTTCATGGATAGTCTCTCTAAATGTGGTTCTATCCACATGTCCAACCTTACAAATGCCCACTTATGAACTTCAAAAACTATTCTCTCACTCGCTAAGTATACCAATCTCTATTGGTAGTAGTGACCTTGTGTTGAAACTCCCTCTTGGTGGGAGGGGTGAACTTTACATTTCTCACTCTTGGGTTATTTTTTGAGGATCTCAACCATTTCCCCTTGAATTTGGTCTTATCTCTCATTTTCAAATCCGCTCATAACTTGGCCTTACGCTTGGACCGCTCATAAAAATATTTGGCCTCTCGGATAGTATCATTTGGAGTTCTTAGCTCATAAAACCTAAGTCTTTCATGGTAATCTTGAGGTAATCCACTTAGGTACCTTTGAATCTTCACCTTCTTGTCTTTTATGTATGGTACATACCTCAACAAATCCAAAAATACGTTAGTGTACTCATAAAAAATAAGTTACCCTAGCTTATGCTCAGGAAATTCTTAGATAGGTACTTCTCACGAAATTATTTCTCAAACTTTCTCCATGACAAGTCCTTATATCTAATGCCCTTGAAATTTCTTAAATATTCCCACCATATACCAACTTTACCCTTCAAGTTAAAAATAATCACTCTGCCTTTCATATTATCAGATTAGTCATGGAATCTAGAATACTTCCTCATTCCTAACAACTAGGATTATGCTTCTTCAACCATTTTATTTTCTCCATCAAAGGTGGGAGGCTTGGATTTCTTGAACACATTTTACATTGAGCTCTTCTCACTCCTCCTTTACAAAAAATGTATCTTGTTTATGGCACTAGACATCTTGTTATGACTACTCGATTCTCTTTTTGGGGTACTGAGTAGGGTTTCTCCCTTCACATTGTCTTCATTAGCTTGCATGTTCCTCTTTTTTGACTTACTGCATTCTTCTCTATTAGCCTCTAGTCCTTGATTCCATATTTTAGAAGGAATTTGCTTGTATTTTTGTTAGGCTAGTTAGTTGTCTCTAAGCTCGTGTTGCTTATGTCTTTGTAGATCGGACATACTCTGCAAGATTAATTTATTCACCTTGGTTTGTCTCTCTTGTGCTTGAACAATATTTTCATTATCTTCCTTGAAAATTCTCCACTTATCTCTCAAAATCTTGAGGATCTCCATCCAATTAGGGAAAATTTTCTCTAATCCTTTTCCCATGAAGTCCTCTTCCTCATGATGATAGGATTTGGGCATATTGTACTCTACCATATTGTTGCTCATTTTTTTTTATCATTGTTAGAATTTTTGTCATCTTATCTCTCTCTAACTATTGCACACACATGATTGTTAGCCAAATCAAACAAAAATCAACTAAATTTATTCATCACCTTAGCATATCTGCATCAGGCATGCTAATATGAAACTAGCTGAAAATTCATATACCATGTCAGCGAAAATGCCAAAAATAAAAAATAACATATCATAAATATATCAAACCAATAGTCACATTAGTTGCGAGTTCATCGTTAGCACACACGGTATATATGTATCAAATTAACCATTAGGTTAAACATTTTATCTTGTGTGTGTGTGTTTGAGCCTCTTTCATGTTCAACATTGAATCCTTTGCTTTGTAATGATTCACTATGTGACTCTATAACAAAGCTCTAACTTTCTCTTTCAAGGCCCATATAGTCCAAGTGCTAAGCATGGGCTCTGATACCACTCTATAACACTCCCGTCCATCCCCTTATACTATCTCAAACTGTGGGAGGTGTTACCCACTTGATATATCCCAACCCCCAAAGTTTATTATGTAGATGGGGGTACAAAATGCCACTTCTCTCAACCATTCAAAATTTAGCTTTTGATTTCACTGTTTCATTTAGACTGTAAAAAACTTTCTAATGATACCAAAATGTCTTTTAGGGCCTGAAAACGACTCCAGAAGTTTAGGACCCAAAAAATGCTAAAAATAGTAAATTGTGCTACAATTAAGGAAAATGAAAAACTAAAAGAAACAATGGTGGGGTTCCAAGTGGAATTGGCAGGTGGCCACCAATATCCACCTGGATTAAAATTCATTTCAGCTCCGATACCATGTAGAGATTTCTACAAATCTAGCTCTAACACCATGTAGAATTTTCTACAAATCTAGCTTTGATACCATGTAGAAATTCCTTGTGGATTCAAACTGCAGATTGTAATATGCTAAAACAATTGACTTGAATCTACTCTACTTATCAACAAAAACAATAATTGGTCGATGAAATCACGAAGCATAAAAGAGAAAGAATTCAATCACACATAACAGAATAATTTTATAGGGAAAGCCACAACTAAAAAGCCCTACTATCTATATATTGCATTAATAAGAAAATATGAGAAGATTACAATACTTTTCTCAACCCCAAGCAACCTATGCACTATATCTATCTGTCTCACTGCCTCACAAACAAGCTCCAACCAATACTTACCCAATCTGTTACTTGCCAAGCTCCTATTTCCTTGTGTAGTTTCCTAGGGAATTAGCCCATATTTAATTGGGAAATTACTCATCCATAATTGCGCAATCCATCATAGGTCTTCCTCTGATTGCATGCACCACTTGTACAATTCAGATGAATATACAAATAATAGTACACTGTCCCTGAACTCCAATCTCAACTAGGTCTTTCTTTGATCTGACATGCATGAGTTAATTATGATTGAATCTTCAATTTATTGGTTGAGCAGTGTTGGTTACAACCCACTACTGCAGGTTACACCCCACTACTAGATCTCCCACTGATTCCTCCATCAGTTGGAACTAGTTTAACTAAATTTAACTCAGTTAAACTGAATTAAATAATTACAAATCAAAAGAACTCAACTTGGGCCCCTAAAATTTAGTAACCACTCTACATGAATCTGGATAGACTCCCAACTCGAATAACTAAGCCATCTAAGTCAAATTAACTTAGTTAACTATCACAAGTTTCTATGAGAATTATAATTACAATTTAATTCCTAATTTAATTCAAGGGAAAAATTAAATTATGATTTTCTTGTTGCATTTTTTTCAACAAAATTTATCTAAGAACAACCTTTTGAACTCAGTCCAATTATGGAATTAATTAGGTGGAAGAATATGGAACCAAACTAATGCTCTACCCTCCAGAGTGCATGGGAAAAGTATACAAATAACATCGTCAAAATATACCTCTAGCATCCACAAATGCATGTAGAAGTCATTAATGTGGTCTTCAACTTTCGTCTTCTTATCAGGATCAAACTTTGAGATCATCTTTTTTGAGTGCTTAAGCATATGATGAAGATTTTCGAGAAGAGGAAGAGGCCCTTTGGTGATCCAATACAATTGATCATCATCTGTCTTCGTCTTCCTCCTTTTCACTCTGATTCTAAAGAGTCTTCCCCTTCACCATTCCAATCTTTTTTATTATTAAGTTTTCCTTCTCTTGGTTGTTCTTCGTCTAAGAATGAAAAATCCTCCCCATCTCCGTCCAAAATTCCTCACGTTGTATTATGGATGACTTCGTCCTTAATTCAAACTTGATAATAACAATATATAAGGTATATTTTTGAGAACATTGTATACCCTCTCATCTTATCAAAAAAATCAACAACTCTAGGTAGTGGGTACTTGTTCTTTATTGTTTCTTTATTCAATTGTCAATAATCAATGCACAACCACAACATGCCATCCTTTTTCTTTAAAAATAGCATTAGGGCTCCCAAGGTGACACACTGGGTCTGATATACCCATGTCCCAACATTTCCTCCAACTGAAATTTTAGCTCCACTAACTCTGGCAGGATCATATGATATGGGGATTTTGAGACTAACATTGATCTAAGAAACAACTCGATGGCAAAATCAATTTCTCTCCTCATTGGAAATCATTATATTTCCTTCAGAAACACATCATTGAATTGGTTTAAGATCAATTGAGCCTCATTTCTTTTTGGATCACTAGTCATGGACCTCCCAATTAGCTAAAACATAAGGCCTATCTAGCCTTTCCTAGACATATAAAGGTTATATTAGACCTTCCTTTTTGCACTTCATAATGTCTTCTTAGGTTAAATGTGTTCTTAGGGAGATTAAAGAGATTTATCATGATTTATGTGCCTAATGTGATTATTTTGTAGGATACTGAGAAGATTTTGTGTAGATTACGAGGATATCCAATCATGTATATTCATGGGACCTATCACTTACTGCAAAAGGTTCAAACTTGGCTGGCTTGGAGCAATAAATACTCCTCCCTGTAGCTATGAGGTCACTCAGGGAGCATGATCATATTTTCTAGGAGTTTTCGAGTGAAGAAAATTCTCCTTTCAAGGAGGTCACCCCTCATTAATTTTATATAAACAAAGGGATTGAGTAGCCAATTAGAAGCAAGAAATGAGTAGAATTAAAAGGATAACAATATATAAAGTCTCATTTTCATGTTTTCAAGCTTTTCATTATGTATCAACAATTATTCAATTAATGAAAGACATCTTTGGTTTATGTTCTTAGTATATTTATCCTTTAAGGATCTAATATTCCTCAGGTTAGGGCCCACACCAGGCGCTCGATACCCTTGCTATATCATTATTATATATGCACTTGTTCATTTATGCAATTTATTTATGAGCATTGTTTTTATGCAGGGTTAATTGAGCACTAGATGATAGCATTAGTAGTGATTATACTTTTTATTTTTCACCTTTATTTATCCATTATAGTTCACTTTATTTTTTCATATTTATTTTTTATCCATCATTTTTGTTTTGTTGTGACAACACATTTCCCTACTTTTACAGCTAAAAGCAAGGAAAATTTTAAGGATGGAAATTTATCTTAAAGTTTAGAAACCTTGGCGAATCCCACTAGTCCATAATATGAAATCTATAAATTATTTGGAGATATTTTTGTAAAAATATTTAAATTTATAATATTTTATATAGTCTATATATAATTTTTTGGCTATTTTTAGGGTAAAATAATTTCATTCTATAAAATTTGGGCAAATCATTTTTACAAAAAAATGGAAATTAGCGAATCTTTTTTTTGGAAAAAGTATAGAAAATTAGCCCATGGGTGAATATTAGCCCCTAAAATTTTCCCTGGCTACAAGAGACTCTACAACAACACATTTTTATAAATAAATCCTTCTACCACTCTTATGATTACATGCACATGAATGATTTATCATTTATTATATTTCATTAGCCTCCTTTTACCTTCCAACCTCATCCTTAGCACATTGTACTGCTCATTGGACTGTCTCTGGTAGCAAAACAAGGACTCCTATAAAAATTTGCATTTTTCTTTTGAAATCCATCCAAAATTGAATCCAAGTCATGATTCACCTTCCTTTATGTGTTAAAACATATCTGGAAGCCTGAAGATGGAATTTATAAGAAAAGAGAGCAAGTAGATTATTTTACCTAGGTTGTTATAGAAATTGCCTTTCTCTTATAGAATTAGGGTTTTCTATTTACAAGATTTATTTCAATTGTGAGTTTGATTTCTTTGAAAAGTAGAATAAATATCCTTTCATTTCATCATAGTTAAGATGGTTTTATTCCTTTCATTTCATTTATCATAGGTTTTCTTATTGTATTTCGTTTCCTGCAATTTCAATTTTTTGTTGTAGCATAGAACAATTAAAATGGTCTTTGTGTAAGTAGATCTCATATCAGTACTTCCAAACCTATAAAATTAAGAAAGAGAAAAATATTGTGCTTTATGCACACATAGTGTCGACCCATATTAATTTTAGATGAATACCAGGTTGACAATTGAAGTTGAGACCCTTAATAGTTGCAGCATTGTTGTTGCAATACTGATGGCATTCAATTGGTTACTTGGACCACATAGAGGGGACATCATTTTTGGTTGCACCTCTTTACCTGTAGCATCGATATCCCTAGGAAAGAAACAAGCTTCCTTATTCCTTAAAGCACTATTTTATCACCTTCATCGTTGAGGCATTCCAACAACTTGCTATAGCAGTCAATTTTGGTCTTATGGGCCACCAGCCAATCCATGCCAATTAGGACATCATACAATCCCAAAAACAAGATATTAAATGTGTATGAAATGGACATTCCACTTATCATCATGGAGCATGATTCCCCCACGTATTTCACCCATCTTTTGGTTCTCATGGTCAATTGAACTAGTCATGTCTTCTCATGGGTTTTCTTTTGCAAAGAACCTTTCTCTACGATCTTTGGGTTGATATAGCTGACGTTAGAACTTGGGTCAGTCAAAACAGAAATTTTTTGGTTAAAGAGCATACCTTCCATATCAGTTGTTGAATTTTTATGGCTTACCTTCTTGTTATATAATGCAGCAAACATTCATGGCACATTCTGAGACATATTTTTCATTGTTGCTTCCTATTGTACATTATACAACCTTGTACCATTTTTTTGTTTTTGTGGATAGTCTCTCTAAATGTGGTTCTATCCACATGTCCAACCTTACAAATGCCCACTTCTGAACTCCAAAAATATTCTCTCACTTGCTAAGTAGACCAATCTCTATTGGTAGTAGTGACCTTGTGTTGAAATTCCCCCTTGGTGGGAGGGATGAACTTCACATTTCACACTCTTGGATTATGTTTTGAGGGTCTCAACCATTTCCCCTTGAATTTGGTATTATCTCTCATTTTCTAGTCCGCTCATAACTTGGCCTTATGCTTGGACTGCTCATAGCAATATTTGGCCTTTAAGATAGTATCCTTTGGGGTTCTTAGCTCATCAAACCCAATTATTTCATCGTAATCATGAGGTAATCCACAGAGGTACCTTTGAATCTTCACCTTCTTGCCTTTTATGTATGGTACATACCTCAATAGCTCCAAAAATACGTTAGTGTACTCATAAAAAATAAGTTACCCTATCTTATGCTCATGAAATTCTTAGATAGCTACTTCTCATGAAATTATTTCTCAAACTTTCTCCATGAAAAGTCCTTATATCTAATGCCCTCGAAATTTCTTGAATATTCCCACCATATGTCAACATTACCCTTCAAGTTGAAAATAACCACTCTACCTTTCATATTATCAGATTAGTCATGGAATCTAGAATACTTCCTCATTCCTAACAACTAGGATTATGATTCTTCAACCATTTTATTTTCTCCATCAAAGGTGGGAGGCTTGGATTACTTGAACACCTTTGACATTGAGCTCTTCTCACTCCTCCTTTATAGACAATGTATCTTGGTTATTACACTAGACATCTCGTTATGACTGCTTGATTCTCTTTTTGGGGTACTGAGTAGGGTTTCTCCCCTCACATTGTCCTCACTAGATTGCATGTTCCTCTTTTTTGACTTACTGCATTCTTCTCTATTAGCCTCCAGTCCTTGATTCCATATTTTAGAAGGAATTTACTTGTATTTTTGTCAGGCTAGTTAGTTGGCTCTAAGCTCGTGTTGCTTATGTCTTTGTAGATCGGACATACTCTGAAAGATCAATTTATTCACCTTTGTTTGTCTCTCTTGTGCTTGAACAATATTTTCATTATCTTCCTTGAAATTTCTCGATTTATCTCTCAAACTCCCAAGGGTCTCCATCCAATTAGGGAAAATTTTCTCTGATCCTTTTCCCATGAAGTCCTCTTCCTCATGATGATAGGATTTGGGCATGTTGTACTCTACCATATTGTTGCTCATTTTATTTATCATTGCTATACTTTTTGTCATCTTATCTCTCTCTAACTATTGCACACACATGAATTTTAGCCAAATCAAACAAAAATCAACTAAATTTATTCACCACCTTAGCATATCTGCATTAGGCATGCTAATCTGAAACTAGCTAAAAATTCAAATGCCATGTTGGTAAATAGGCTAAAAATAAAAAATAACATATCATAAATATATCAAACCAATAGTCACATTAGTTGTGAGTTCATCATTAGCACACATGTATATATGTATCAAATCAACCATTATGTTAAACGTTTTAGCTTGTGTGTCTGTGTTTGAGCTCGTTTCATGTTCAACATTGAATCCTTTGCTTTGTAATGATTCACTATGTGACTCTATAAAAAAGCTCTAACTTTCTCTTTCAAGACCCATCTAGTCCAAGTGCTAAGCATGGGCTCTGATGCCACTCTATAACACTCCCTTACATCCCCTTATACTATCTCGAATCGTGGGAGGTGTTACCCACTTGATATATCCCAACCCTAAAAGTTTATTATGTAGATGGGGCTCCAAAATGCCACTTCTCTGAACAATGAAAAATTTAATTTTTGATTTAATTGTTGCATTTAGATTGTACAAAACAATCTACTAATACCAAAATGTTGTTTAGGGCCTCAAAATGACTCTGCAAGTTTAGGACCCGAAAAACTGCTAAAAATAGTAAACTGTGCCACAATTAAGGAAACTGAAAAAATGAAAGAAAGAATGATGGGGGTCCCAGTGGAATTGGTGGGTGGCCACCAATATCCACCTGGATCACAATTTATTTCAGCTCCGATACCATGTAGAGATTTCTACAAATGTAGCTCTGATACCATGTAGAAATTTTTGCAAATCTAGCTTTGATACCATGTAGAAATTTCGTGTAGATTCAAACTGCAGATTGTAATATGCTAAAACAATTGACTTGAATCTACTCTACTTATCAGCGAAAAAAATAATTGGTCGATGAAAACATGAAGCATAAAAGAGAAAGAATTCAATCACACATAACACAATAATTTTATAGGGAAAGCCACAACTAAAAAGCCCTACCATCTATATATTGCATTAATTAGAAAATATGAGAAGATTACAATGCTTTTCTCAAGCCCAAGCAACCTCTGCACTATATCTATCTATCTCACTGCCTCACGAACAAGCTCCAAGCAATACTTAGCCAATATGTTACTTTCCAAGCTCCTGTCTCCTTGCGCAGTTTCCTAGGGAATTAGCCCATATTTAATTGGGAAATTCCTCATCCATAACCATGCAATCCATCATAGGCCTTCCTCTGTTTGCATGCACCACCTGTACAATTCGGATGAATATACAAATAGTAGTACACTGTCCCTAAACTCCAACCTCAATTGGTTCTTTCTTTTATCTGACATGCATGAGTTAATTATGATTGAATCTTCAGTTTATTGGTTGAGCAGTGTTGGTTACACCCCACTACTAGATCTCCCACTAATTCCTCCATCATTTGGAACTAGTTTAACTGAATTTAACTCAATTAAACTTAATTAAATAATTACAAATCAAAAGAACTCAACTTGGGCCCCTAAAATTTAGGAACCACTCTACATGAATCTGGATAGACTCCCAACTTGAATTAACTGAGCCAACTAAGTCAAATTAACTTAGTTAACTATTACAAGTTTCTATGAGAATTATAATTAAAATTTAATTCAAGGAAAAAATTAAATTAGGATTTTCTTGTTGCATTTTTTTCAACAAAATTTATCTAAGAACAATCTTTTGAACTTGCTCCAATTATGGAATTAATTAGGTGGAAGACTATGGTACCAAACCAATGATCTACCCTCCAGAGTGTATGGGAAAAGTCTACAAATAACATCGTCAAAACATACCTCTAGCATCCACAAATGCATGTAGAAGTCATTAATGTGGTCTTCAACTTTCATCTTCTTATCAAAATCAAACTTTGAGATCATCTTTTCCAAGTCTTAAGAATACGATGAAGATTTTCTAGAAGAGGAAGAGGCCCTTGGGTGATCCAGTACAATTGAACATCATCCATGTCTTTGTCTTCCTCCTTTTCACTCTGATTCTAAAGAGTATTCCCCTTCACCATTCCAATCTTTGTTATTATTAGGTTTTCCTTCTCTCAGTTGTTCTTCGTCTAAAAATGAAAAATCCTCCCCATATCCGTCCAGAATTTCCTCACGTTGTATTGTGGATGACTTCGTACTTAATTCAAACTTGATAATAACATTATATAAGGTATATTTTTGAGAACATTGTATACCCTCTCATTTGATCAAACAAATCAACAACTCTAGGTAGTGGGTACTTGTTCTTTATTGTTTCTTTATTCAATTGTTGATAATCAATGCATAACCACAACGTGCCATCCTTTTTATTTAAAAATAGCATTAGGGCTCCCCAAGGTGACACACTGGGTCTGATATACCCATGTTCCAACATTTCCTCCAACTGAAATTTTAGCTCCACTAACTCTGGCATGATCATATGATATGGGGATTTCGAGACTAACATTGATCTAAGAAACAACTCGATGGCGAAATCAATTTCTCTCCTCAGTGGAAACTATTATATTTCCTTCAGAAACACATCATTGAATTGGTTTGAGATCATGTGAGCCTCATCTCTTTTTGGATCACTAGTCATGGGCCTCCCAATTAGTTAAAACATCAGGCCCATCTAACCTTTCATAGACATATAAAGGTTATATTAGACCTTCCTTTTTGCACTTCATAATGTCTTCTAAGGGAGATTAAAGAGATTTATCATGCTTTATGTGCCTAATGTGATTATTTTGTAGGATATTGAGAAGATTTTGTGTAGAATACGAGGATATCCAATCATGTAGATTCATGGGACCCATCACCTACTACAAAAGGTTCAAACTTGGCTGGCTTGGAGCAATAAATACTCCTCCCTATAGCTACGAGGTCACTCAGGGAGCGTGATCATATTTTCTAGGGGTTTTCGATGGAAGAAAATTCTCCTTTCAAGGAGGTCACCCCTCATTCATTTTATATAAATAAAGGGATTGAGTAGCCCATTAGAAGCAAGAAATGAGTAGAAGTAAAAGGATAACAATGTATAAAGTCTAGCTTTCATGTTCTGAAGCTTTTCATTATGTATCAACAATTATTCAATTAATGAAAGACATCTTTGGTTTATGTTCTTACTATATTTATCCTTTAAGCATCTAATATTCCTTGGGTTAGGTCCCACCTTAGGTGCTCGATACCCTTGCTATGTCATTATTATATATGCACTTGTTCATTTATGCAATTTATTTATGAGCAATGTATTTATGCAGGGTTAATTAACTTGTTTCTAAATAGTCTTTTCTTGCAAAAAAATTGAGCACTAGATGATAGCATTAGTAGTGATTATACTTTTTTTTCATCTTTATTTATCCATTATAATTCACTTTATTTTTTGATATTTATTTTTTATCCATCATTGTGATTTTGTTGTGACAACACAGTTCCCTTCTTTTATAGCTACAAGGGACTCTACAACAACACATTTTTCTAAATAAATCCTTCTACCACTGATATGATTACATGCACATGAATGATTTATCATTTATTATATTTCATTAGCCTCCTTTTACCTTCCAGCCTCATCCTTAGCACATTGTACTTCTCATTGGACTGTCTCTTGTAGCAAAATAGGGGCTCCTATAACAATTTGCATTTTTCTTTTGAAACCCATCCAAACTTGAATCCAACTCATGATTCACCTTCCTTGATGTGTTAAAACATATCTGGAACCCTAAAGATGGAATTTAGAAGAAAATAGAGCAAGTAGATTATTTTACCTAGGTTGTTATAGAATTTGCCTTTCTCTTACATAAATAGGGTTTTCTATTTACAAGATTTATTTCAATTGTGAGTTTGATTTCTTTGCAAAGTAGAATAAATATCCTTTCATTTCATCATAGTTAAGATGGTTTTATTCCTTTCATTTCATTTATCATAGGTTTTCTTATTGTATTTCGTTTCCTGCAATTTCATATTTTTCCTGTAGCATAGAACAGTTAGAATGGTATTTGTGTAACTAGATCTCATCTCGGTACTTCCAACCCTATAAAATTAAGAAAGAGAAAAATATAGTTCTTTATGTACACATAGTGTCGACCCATATTACGTTTAGATGAATACCAGGTTGACAATTAAAGTTGAGACCCTTAATAGTTGCAACATTGTTGTTGTAATACTGATGGCATTCAATTGGTTACTTGGACCACATAGAGGGGACATCATTTTTGGTTGCACCTCTTTACCTATAGCATCGATATCCCTAGGAAAGAAACAAGCTTCCTTATTCCCTAAAGCACCATTTTATCACCTTCATCATTGAGGCATTCCAACGACTTGCTATAGCAATCAATTTTGGTCTTATGGGCCACAAGCCAATCCATGCCAATTAAGATATCTTACAATCCCAACAAAATGATATTAAATGTGTATGAAGTGGACATGCCACTTATCATCATGGAGTATGATTCCCTAATGTATTTCACCCATCTTTTGGTTCTCATGGCCAATTGAACTAGTCATGTCTTCTCATGGGTTTTCTTTTGCAAAGAACCTTTCTCTATGATCTTTGGGTTGATATAGCTGAGGTTAGAACTTGGGTCAATCAAAACTAAAATTGGTTGGTTAAAGAGCATACCTTCCATATCAATTGTTTATTTTTTATGGCTTATCTTGCTATTGTACAATGCAGCAAAAATTCATGGCACATTCTAAGCCATATTCTTCAATGTTGCTTCCTATTGTACATTATACAACCTAGTACCATTTTGTCGTTGTTGTGGATAGTCTCTCTAAATGTGGTTCTATCCACATGTCCAACCTTACAAATGCCCACTTCTGAACTCCAAAAACTATTCTCTCACTTTCTAATTAGACCAATCTCTATTGGTAGTAGTGACCTTGTGTTGAAACTCCCCCTTGGTGGGAGGGGTGAACTTCACATTTCTCACCATTGGCTTATGTTTTGAGGGTCTCAACCATTTCCCCTTGAATTTGGTCTCATCTCTCATTTTCCAGTCCGCTCATAACTTGGCCTTGTGCTTCGACCACTCATAACAATATTTGGCATTTAAGATAGTATCCTTTGGGGTTCTTAGCTCATCAAACCCAATTATTTCATGGTAACCTTGAGGTAATCGACTGAGGTACCTTTTAATCTTCACCTTCTTGTCTTTGATGTATGGTACATAACTCAACAACTCCAAAAATACGTTAGTGTACTCATAAAAACTAAGTTACCCTATCTTGTGCTCATGAAATTCTTAGATAGGTACTTCTCACGAAAGTATTTCTCAAACTTTCTCCATGACAAGTCCTTATATCTAATGACCTTGAAATTTCTAAAATATTCCATCCATATGTCAACTTTACCCTTCAAGTTGAAAATAACCACTCTACCTTTCACATTATCAGATTAGTCATGGAATCTAGAATACTTCCTCATTCCTAACAACTAGGATTATGCTTCTTCAACCATTTAATTTTCTCCCTCAAAGGTGGGAGGCTTGGATTTCTTGAATACCTTTGACATTGAGCTCTTCTCACTCCTGCTTTACAGACAATGTATCTTGGTTATTGCACTAGACATCTAGTTATGACTGCTTGATTCTCTTTTTGGGGTATTGAGTAGGGTTTCTCCCCTCACATTGTCTTCACTAGCTTGCATGTTCCTCTTTTTTGACTTACTACATTCTTCTCTATTAGCCTCTAGTCCTTGATTCCATATTTTTGAAGGAATTTACTTGTATTTTTGTCAGGCTTGTTAGTTGGCTCTAAGCTCGTGTTTCTTATGTCTTCGTAGATCAGGGATACTATGCAAGATAAATGTATTCACCTTTGTTTATCTCTCTTGTGCTTGAACAATATTTTCATTATCTTCCTTGAAAATTCTCAATTTATCTCTCAAACTCCCAAGGGTATCCATCCAATTAGGGAAATTTTTCTTTGATCCTTTTCACATGGAGTTCTCTTCCTCATGATGATAGGATTTGGGCATGTTGTACTCTACCATATCATTGCTCATTTTTTTTATCATTGCTACAATTTTTGTCATCTTATCTCTCTCTAACTATTGCACACACATGACTATTAGCCAAATTAAACAAAGATCAACTAAATGTATTCATCACCTTAGCATATCTGCATCAGGCATGCTAATCTGAAACTAGCTGAAAAAATCAAATACCATGTCAGTAAATAGGCTAAAAATAAAAAATAACATATCATAAATATATCAAACCAATAAGCACATTAGTTGCAAGTTCATCATTAGCACACATGTATATATGTATCAAATCAGCCATTAGGTTAAACATTTTAGCTTGTGTGTGTGTGTTTGAGCCTCTGTCATGTTCAACATTGAATCTTTTGCTTTGTAATGATTCACTATGTGACTCTATAACAAAGTTCTAACTTTCTCTTTCAAGGCCTATCTAGTCCAAGTGCTAAGCATGCGCTCTGATACCACTCTATAACACTCCCTTCCATCCCCTTATACTATATTGAGTTGTGGGAGGTGTTACCGTTTGATATATCCCAACCCCCAAAGTTTATTATGTAGATGGGGGTCCAAAATTCCACTTCTCTCAACCATGCAAAATTTAGCTTTTGATATCACTGTTGCATTTAGGTTGTACAAAACTTTCCAATGATACCAAATTCACCTTTATATGATTCCAAAATCTAAATTGACACTTGACTAAAGTTCAGCCTATCAAGAGAGTCCATGTTAACAATCTGAACAAATAACACCCATGTGGCCTCCATGCAAGATTTGATAGGTCAACTTGGTGGGTCATGCTATCAGGCCCACGTTATACCACTACGTCATCAACACCCATGGCATTCGACATTAAGAAGGAGAAGGGTGGTGGGCAACGAGAGATAAATGAGGCCTCATGGTTCCACCTTAGAACTATGACCAAGTCAGCCATACCTCCACTGCCACTCTTGCTGCATCATAGGGTGCAAAGACTTCAATGATGACCACCAAGAGACGGTTGCAGACAACATTCCAAACACTCTCGTTTCTTCCTGGACCCCACTCTCAGCGCTTATACTTGTTGCCCATAGTTAAAAAACTTTGGCCAAGTGTATCGACCCTCGTCCTTTTCTCAAGCTTAATGAATGCAGCCTTTGGTCGATGGACTATGTCTATACACATTGCACAGTTCTGTTGCAGTGTGGTTCCACTTGTGCCCACTTGGTGTTAGCCTACCAGCATTCGCATGAGTCTGACTCCACTACCCATCAATGTTGGTGCCATGCCATTCATCACATGGAATAGAAATCCTAGGGTAATGTTAGTGAACATGAGGGAGACTGCCTTTCCCATGCCATGGAACTTGCAGTCTTTAGGGAACCCTACTCTTAGGAGTTATGGCTCAATTCCTAAGGTATCAACTTCTCGATTTTAATAAGGTAATTGATGTAGGAGTAGTTTGACTATGCATTCATTTACATACCATCACAGTACATCAACGTAACCATAAACACATAACTACACATTCTTCATGATCATAATAATAAACAACATAATCTAAGAAAACATCAATCCATGAATTTACAAGACACCATTCCTATCATGGACATATCAGCGAGTGTCACAATTACAACACATAATATATTGCAATATTCGCAATGTGATAAGATTCATCATAGTCCATAAGACAATACACATAAGAAATGTACACTTATCTGTGTATTTAAAGACAACTGGAAATTAACGAAGGGACTTCAAGTCTCTGCCCGACTATAGGCCAACTACGCTACAGTCTTTCTTGTAATTGACCACCCTCGAGCTAGATCCAAAGTCGAAGGGGATGCATATTCAAGGAAATTCACACCCAAGGATTCACCACACAACCAGGAGAAGGAGTCCACTGTCCAAGTGGTTTGTCAATTGATCTCCAACAGTAAGCACCACAATAGCTCACTTTCTCTTCGAGTTAAGATACAATGATTCACCTAAGGCCTAGTTGGCTTATTGATTAGTTCTAGGAGACTGAACCCACTGTCTAGGTGGTTTATTAGATATACTTTCAAGGAAACCATTGTAGGAGCTTATCGCCCGCTATCCATGTGGTTTATTAGTTTACTTAGTAAGCATTAACTAGTGTATTAGCTTCCTCGTCAAGCACTTAGTAGCTTAAAAACTATTTAATCAAGCACCATAGTGGCTCAGCTTACCTTCCTAGAGGTTTACTGACCTTCCATGAAGCACCCTAGTGGTCTATCAACCCATTCTGCTAGAACTAAGTGGCTTAACAACTTATTCAGCAAGCACTTAGTGGTTTATGAACCTACTCAACAAGTAGTAAGTGATTTAATTCTCTGTTGAGCCTCCCACTAGGCATATAGGATTTGACACATGTAGTCCAAGGCCTTCTCATGACCATGCAGGGAATGTCATCCCAATCTTCAGGGAATTTTTGTCCATGCTCTAGTTTTATTCACTAGTTTACAAGTAGCAAGAAAATGATTCATTTGACTTGTGCCTTAGTCAAATGGAGAAATTCAATCTTCCACATTAGTAGGATGACTTGGATTGCAGTTAACTAGAGTGACATGGATTTATCTCCTAGTTAAGTCAGTAAATTCAAGTTATAGGCTGGAATTATAGTTGTGCATGGGTTGATTGCTAAAATTTAGTAATCTAGTGGAGTTATTATTAGTTAAACTCAATTATATGAGCTATAGTCATTAATAGATTCAATAGGATTTCAGTTGAGTACTTATAACAATTGTTAACTCGCTGATCTCTTAGTTAACTGGTAAATTTACTAAAAATAGATCCAAACATGCATGGAATTCAAATTTCCTAGTTGAGTGGAGGAAAAAGGCATCAATGTGCTTATTATTGTATACTAGAGAGTGTATACAATTTATATGCAGCAGATGGGACTCTTCTCTTGGGAATTGCGCAAGAAAATAGGGGCTTATCGTATTATTTAAGAGATAATTTCCTCAAGAGTTTTGAAGGGAAATAGGAGTATTAAGAGGCCAAGATTTGGCTAATTATTTTGCAGAGCAGTCTTAGGAGGAGGAGATCAAAATTACAATGCAAGGCATGCTTCATGTGTGAAGCAGTCATTGTAATTGATCAATTTTTTCTCATCTGATATAATACAAACAAAGGAGGGGTTTTTCAAAGTAAGGTTCCCCTATAAAATCATTGTGTTCCTTGTGTTTTAGTGGTTTCATGTTACTACATGTGTTTCTATCGTGTGTTTTCCTTTCCGTAGAATAGGAGAAGAAGTTTGTGTCTCTTAATTCCAGTTCGATTTCATTAATAGTGGAAAATTTCTTGCAATTTATTCATGGTATCGGAGCTCCAAAATACTACATAGAAACCTTGTTCCATATATTCTCTCAAATAAAATCTCAATTTTTAGCTTTTGGTGTAGATTCTCTTAAGTGTAGGAAAATTGCCTTTCAACAAATTGAGACTAGAATATTCATTAGAGGGCACCTTGAATCTTTTTTCTTGGAAATACAAGATGGAAGTTGTTTGGGATGACAATGGACTATGGGAATATACACAAATTGTTATTCCAAAACCAGCAACATTAGATGCGCAATAATTTGCTCAGTGGAAGAAAGATACAACAAAGGCCAGGGGGATTATTCTGGAGGGTGTTAGAAATCACGTGGTTTCAAACTTGCATGGAAAGGAGACTCCTTTTGAAATGTGTAAAACTCTCATAGATCTATTCTATAACAATAGTGATGCCAAGAAATTGGCATTGAGAGATAAACTCAGGAACATTCGAATGCAGAAAAATGAAACCATTACCTCTCTAGATTCACTTAGGTTCGAGATACACTTAGAGGAGTAGGAGAAAATGTGCCATCATCCAAACTTGTGAGCTTAGCACTCCTTGGCCTTCTGAAATACTGGCACAACTATCATCATTCAATTAATGAAATAGAAGAGTTGCCATATTGGGAGAGACTTTGGGCTGATTTGGTGCAGGAGGAAATCGAAAGAAACATTATAGATGGTCTCACATCCATTGTAGATAAGGAAGAAGACTTTTATCTAGTTGGAAAAGGAAAGAAGGCCAAAGGCATGAAGGCCTAAGGCTAGGCATAATCTAGCCAAAACCATGGAAAAAAGAAATACCTCAACAAAATTAAATTCTTTCACTGCCATGAGTATGGACACTATGCAACCAAGTCTTCGTATAGGAAATCAAGTAAGGATCCCGCAGAAGCAACATGGGGAGATCCTCTTGCATCACAATTCGAGTTGGATTTCACCTCCATTTCTTGCATGGAAAGCACAGTAAGAGGGAGTGAGTGGTAACTATATTTTGGTGCCTCATATCATATGACATGAAGTAAGGAGTTCTTCATGAGCAACCTAGAGGAGAAGGACTTATGTTTACACCCAGAGATTAGAGATGATAGAAGGTATAGTACCAAATGGATTAGCACTATCACCTTTAAGAGGGAGTTGAGCTCCCATCTTCACCTGAAGGATGTAATGTATGTGTCTGGTCTTAAGAAAAATTTAGTTTTTGTAGTTGTACTTGAAGACTATGGATATGATGTGGTGTTTAATAAGGGGAAAAATTATTTGAAGCATGTTGCTATTGGATGAGTAAAACAAATTGGTGTTTGATTTAAAAATCTCTACAAGCTAGAGGTATATTTCACCATGCATGTAGCTATACCTCCAGGAATGAGGTGGGGCAACGTAGAACCTTATTACCAAAGTTGCAAATTTTTGGGAAGGGTCCATAGGAGAGAAAAAATAGTTGTAGTGTAATCTTATCATGGATCATTACCCTTGCTACAGGGGCCCATAATATTCAATAGCAGAAGGATTAGTGTCATTTGATCTAGTCTGATCTTCAGTGACAGTTGTAGGCTAGTTGCAGTCAGAGACTCGGAAATAGTTGCAGCTCCTAGACATAGTTGATTCAGTATTTTGGATGCTTCTTAATTGCAGTTATTGTAGTAACAACAACAATAGTGAGAGGGAGTTGTGTTATAGTATATTCATAGAGGAGCATGCTTAGGGTTGTGCACAACCCTTTTCTTACAAAGTGGGAGTGTTGGAATTGTAGAAAGAAAAGGATTCATTTAACTTGTGCCTTAGTCAAATGGAGAAATTTGATTTTCCACATCACCAGGATGGCCTCGATTGTAGTTAGCTAGAGTTCCATGGCTTTGTCTCTTAGTTAAGTCAGTAAATTTGAATTATAGGTGAGAAGTAGAGTTGTGCATGGGTTGATTGCTAAAATTTAGCAATCTAGTGGAGTTATTGTTAGTTAAACTCAGTTATTTGAGCTCTAGTCATTAGTAGAGTTAGTAGGAGTTTAGTTGAGTAGTTATAACAGTTGTTAACTCACTGATCTCTCAATTAACTGATCAATTTACTAAAAATATACCCAGTCATGCATGGAATTCAAATTGCCTAGTTGAGTGGAGGAAAAAGGCATCAATGTATTTATTATTGTATACTAGAGAGTGTATACAGTTTGTATGCAGCAAGTGAGACTCTTCTCTTGGGAATTGTGCAACCAAATAGGAGTTTCTCATATTATTTAGGACCTAATTTCCTCAGGAATTGTGCAAGGAAATAGGAGGAGCAGGAGGCCAATATTTGGATAAGTCTTTTGCAGAGTAGTCTCAGGAGGAGGAGATCAAAATTGCAGTGCAGGGTGTGCTTCATGTGTGAAGCAATCATTGTAATTGATCAATTTTTTCTCATCTGATATAATACAAACAAAGGAGGGGTTTTTCCTTGGTGGGTTCCCCTATAAAATCATTGTGTTCCTTGTGTTTTAATGGTTGCATGTTATTGAATGTGTTTCTATTGTGTGTTTTCCTTTGAAGGTTTTAACCCTATACATAAATAGCCTACAAATGAATTCTTAAAAACAGAAAAATATACAATGGCAAGAAACACAAAACAAATACACAGAGATTTTTCCCCTGGATCCCAAAACTGGGACTATCAGATTTATTTTTCATTATATTCCTTTCAATGTTACAACACACATATATATATGCCGAAGCATTCATAAACCCAAATCCCTTAACCTTGGATTAGAACATAACTATAGTTCCCTTGACCGGATCTACAAGATAACATGGGCAGAAAACCATCATGCTCAAAACCATGTGCAAAACCCATGCACAAAAGTATAGGTAGGTTTTCCCACCTAATATAGGGTCCAAAAAAAATTTCCTCGGTCACTACCCCTAACGGCTATTGCCTCTCTACAAACCCCCTGACAGGGGGGGCTGCTGCGCTTGACACAACAAAGGGAGAGCCAACGTCCCCCCCTCCAACCCGCCACTTCACGCATGGGGCTAGTCATGGAAAGAATATAACATGCACCCAACATTTTTTCTGTAGGATAGTAGAATAAATTAGTGTCTCTTGATTTCAGTTCAATTTCATTAGTAGTAGCAAATTTCTTTCCATTTCTACATTGTTCGTCCACTGCCTTCTATCTTTTTGCACTCCCCTCGAGCTTCTTCTCTATCTGCTTCCTCCTCATCTCCTTCTTCTTTTCTATCTTTTGTTTCATAATTGACTCTCCTTTTCTTTTCTTTTCTTCTATCCTTTTTCTCTCGCCCTCCAATCCTCTTCAAGGCATTGAACTGCCTCCTCTTCCCAAGGAATTTGTCCTCCTTGGCCTTGATCCACCATCAGGATAGGGATGGCCATTGCCTTTGTTACTCCTACACCCACTCCAAAACTTTAGTATTTAATTTTTCCTGCATAGAGGTAGCACGCTAGGTAGGGAGAGGTATCAATCTAATTAAATAATGTCAGGTATGGGCTTGATCACGACACTCCTCAAGTAACTCAACCAGCACGCTACAAGCAACTTGCACAAAGCTTTGGATTTGTATATCCCTCCATTAGGCCAGTCATCAATTCATTTTCACATAGATTCACGTACATCTATAATGCATACAATTGTGTTTACATACACAGGTGTTATGAAAAAGGGTTATTACAATGGGCTCCCTCATTTCTTCATTATTGTTTAAGCATGTTTTTAAGCCCCATGGATTCTCTCATTATATCATTAGCAATTGGAGTCATAATTTGATAACTAAGAACTAATAGTTTGATGAACCACTTATCGTTCAATCATTTTTATAAGATAACAAGGTGGATATGTGTCAATCTTTCTTTACATATTACAATTTAAGTTTGAGTTCAACATTACTAATCTACAAAAGATTTTGAACCATTAGAGTTAGATCCACACCATGAGTTAAGCCCCTCCTACTCCATAATCAAATCCTTCACTTTATTCTCCACGTCCATATTGGAATGTAGCCAATATAGAGATAATGATAGTCACATGATGAGGTAGTAGTAGCATCACCACAACTAGCCTCATCCCTACATTAACATTAGCATTTTTAATAACAATTATAACCTAAAATGACAAGTGTGAAGTCAAGGTCCCAAATTGTGAGTCTCATGTGAATGGTTGAAATGCACCACCAAATAATAATGAAGAATCCCCAACTACTCTCATAATCCTTATATAAAATAATGAGATACACACCTAATATTCTGTAGATTACATATACCTTATGCTATTTTAGAGTTCTAGTCTCATCTTTCTTATGCTTTAAGAAATCAATAAACATAATTATCTTGATATTATAAAATATTTTAAAAATAAATATATATTACTTTTATTATTAAAAATAATCATAATTAAAAATACCCATAAAACTTTACTTTAGAAATCCCTAACGCCAAATTAAAATTAAAATTAAAATTAAAATTAAAATGTCCAATAAAACATCTACATTATTATCTTTTATTCGAACACCATGTAAACCACCACCTGCTTCTACCACACAAATGGACAACTTACATCCTTAAAAAAGAGACGTATAGAAGCTTCGTGGAATATTAAGATACTCGAGGAAAACATTAGTAAATGGCCCACCGAGAAAGGTGTTAAATTTTATCTATACCAAAAGTTGCGAAGTGGACTTTGTAGAACTCTTGCCACGTGACGTGGTCAACTTGTGCTACTCATGTGTCCTTTAGCTAAAAAGGAATTATAACATTGCAACAACATTCTCGTATAGGTAAAGTTTGTTTAATTATTATAAATTATTTAATAAGTTATTTTGATCATTACAATTAAAATGAATTAAGGTGATATATATATATATATATAACCTAAATATATTTTAAGTATAACCTAAATATATTTTAAGTAAATTTTGTTAATGTATTACTTTGGTCTAATCATTAAGGATTTACGTGGATTTGATCTCATGATTTTCTTAGCGAATACAACCTTAATTTGGAAAGTCAAGCTACTTTAGTTAACATTATTTTTATTTAAATTTCAAAATTCTATGATTAGTCAAAGATACATCATTTAGAGGTTAAGTTAGCTTTTTTGGTTGTAGTTTGTCATTGGAAACTAGACCAACCATAGAAAAATATCATTTTTTTTATAATAATATATAATCGACAATGGCTAAAGTAAACCATGAGCATGTTGCTAGCCTTAGTTTTACGAATGTGATACAATTATATAATTTAATCAAAATTGCAACAATGTTGCATGTAAACCATATAGACTAGAAATATAAACGTTTTATTGACAGTGTTGGACTCGCCAACATTCAGGGGATCTTCCCGGTAAGAAGTCCCAACTAGACCTCAGACCTTTTGGAGTAGGAGTCCCAGCAGTGGGTGGTAATTTAATTCCTTGACCGCGGTAGCGCGCAAAGATAAGTATGATAACTTTGGGTTGAAGCAAGCGTGTGACCTTGTAGCGAGTCAAGTGAGATGCATGGGGGGTTCTAACACACGGAGGGGAAAAAGAAGTGTACCCCTTAGAAGCCTCTAATAGTACGCAGCTTGAAAGGAACACACGAGCGGAATTACATCACAAGCTAAAATGAAAAATAGTCCACAAATTAAAGTGACGGGTTAATCTAACAACACACATTCAACAAGATTCAGACAATTGCATACAAAGTAGTTCATAAGCAAATGTGTAAGTTAAACAACATACATTGTTAAAGAAACCAAAGTAGTCCAACTACAATAACAATATATGCATGAAAGCATGTTGGCTCTATTATTGTTATAAGTGAAAGTTCCATCCATACATACACCATTGACGACCACTAGCCCTAATAGTGGAATATTACAGTCAAGAACACCTGCTCCTCCAAAGAAGTATACTCTCTCTACGTTGCAGAGAAGCCAAGGTTCGTCACAATACTCCCAAGCCTCTCCTAACCCTAAACCTAGCCAAAAGCTTGCTCCCAAAACTCTGTTCTATTAGTTATGAGGTTCTATTTATAACAAAGGGTGGGGTGAACCTTAACATTCCCCTTTGTGACTCTTTGACTACCCTCATGACTCTTCAACTTGTTTACTAATAACTCATTACATAACTTTATGACCTTTCACATTCCACTACTGACACTTGGAATTTCACTTACAACAGATTTACAAATAATATTACATTTTCCACATGTACCCATGTGAGACAAAACAGGTTAGAGACAGCCTAACAAGACAAAACACTATGACTCTGAAGTTTGGGGAAAGACCAACTCGACAACCTTCACTTGATTCTTCTCAGTCACGTACTCATGCCAAGCTTGGTATTGTGCGATGATGTCCCTAAATTGCTTGATGGTGTCTTTCTGATAGCACACGCTTGCCTCCATAACATTTGGGTATATGGTCTTGGAACTTGTATCCAACTCGTCTTGAAGCATGTGCAACATGGTGTTGACCATGACGGGACCACCAATGTACTTCTGCATGTTATGTGCGATGAGATCCAAGTCATCCCTGGTGGCCTCTCACCTTAGTTGCTCCATGTACCTGTCAATCTCTATCCGGACTTGGTTCTTGTGTTTAGCCTCGGTGAGGGAACCGATTGAAGGGATCTTATGCATTCTCACCATGACATCCAAACTCTTGTACAACCATGCATATGAGGCCTGTATGCTAGTGATGAATGGGGAAAGCTGCTCATAGTTCTAGATCAACATTCAGACCTTTTCTTTCTCTAGCTCTGCCTGAGGCTTCATCATCTTTGGCAAGTGAAGCGAAGCCCCTTTATACTGCATTGTCCATTCTTTCACATGGGTGATGACAACATGTATGTTCTTGAGAGTTTGAACAAACTCTTTGCTCCGTTTTTCTAAGACATGCACATGGACAACTGCTTTACGAATGGTGACAAATCCATCCTAGTGCTTCCACACAGTAGTGTCAAGTGTTGATACTTCATCATATATCGTTGTCCTCATCTCTGCCATTACGGAAACTGTGTTCTGCTCTCTAATTTGTTATGCCTCTTGCCTGGCTGCCTACAAGTTCTTTGCCATTTGTTCATTCTCAGCCAACAAGAACTTCACATTCGAGTTTGTGGCTCCTGCATAGGCCAAGATGGCATCAACAATGGAAGTTGGATGCTTTCTGACATCTAACACTATCACCCTTTCCTTCATGAATGCAGGGGATGTGTGATCATTTGGGATGTGCTTCCTCCGTGCCTATTCAATCTTCTTCTACAATTCATCTAATGAAATATTGTACACATCCATAACCAGATCATCATCAAGGAGAATAGCCTCTCCTTGCTTGCTCGAGACTGGTTCCAACACTGGAGGTGGTGGAGACTAAGAGGTGACCTCGGGTACTCTCGGCATGAGGTCGGTGTCTTCATTTTGTGGCTCATCCCCAACTCCATGTCTGTCACTTCAATCAATTTCTCAATCTGCTAAGAAAGCTCCCGATCCTGCATCTATTCACCCTCTTCTTCAGCTGCTGGATGTTCTGAATCCTCAACCTGTATGGCTGTTGTTTTCTCTGTCATTACACCTTGCCTTTCTTGTTCCTCCTATTTCTACTTCTCTTCCCTTTATCTCCTTTTCAGCTCTTGCTCTTCCTTCAACTTCTTCTATGTTTCCTGCAACTTTCATTATGCTTCCTCTAGCCTTTACTTTTATTTCTTCCTTCTATTTGCCCTCTTTATTTGTTGCTCCCTCTTTGCCTCCACTGCCAAAGCTTCTTTCTCAATAATGGAATTTTCTCTCATCTTGTAGCTTTGCTCTACCTCTAGGTTCTCGGAAATATTCCTCTTTCCCTTGTATCGCAATGGGTTTCTTCTTATTGCTATTGATGATGTTTCTTCCTATACTATTGCTGCCTATAGAGCAGCCTTCCAAGCTGTGGCTATACTGATCGACTCGTGGAGCTTGGAGTCATTGTAACAATATCTCTAAGGGTCCTCCTTATGCCAGTGAAATGTCCTATGGATCCATGGATAATACACCTTTGCACAATGGTTCTTGCAAATACCATGGGGACATACGGATTAAAGTCCTTGGTGCCAAACTCGAACTTCAATATCTCCTTATCTTCAACATCTGTATCTTTCAAGCTCTTAATCTTGTATAAATCGATCTACAAAGGAAGAGCGAGCCATGGTGCATTCTTCTTATTGTGTAGTCCCATTGGTAACCCTGTGGAGAGGTGATATGAGACCTCTTATTTATGTCACGGGATCACGTCATAGTCAAGAGTCAATAAAGCCCATATTAATATTTGTAAGTGGTTAACCCGCAATTAATGACGGGACCACAGTTAGTTGCAAATGGGCCGTAGTATTAGATAGATGGTATTAATAAAACCCACGGTATTGGCCCGTGGTATTACATGTATGAGTCATATATAAAGGATAGAGACTCCCTGCGAGGGGCATTGTGTCTTATTTTGTAGTCGAGCTCTGCTCTATTTGGAGGTTGCCCCCTCGAAGAGGCAAGTGAACATTACTCTCTGAATAATAAAATCATTGCTATTCTGTGTTCTGGGTATCTTTTCTTCGCATATTCTGTATTTGGGTATCATTTTGCAGGTTAAGAGCATAACAAGTGGTATCAGAGCACTTTCCAGGGTCGGTGGGATCTCCAATTCTTAGCAAAAAAATTTTTTTAGCTAGAGACGTGTTCCGGCGTCTTTAAACCACGGGATCTGTCGTTAAGCGCATAAACCTGCGGATTTGGGGAGGCATGCACGCAGGAAATACAAGAGGTGGTCACGTCTGTTGGACTCCCTTGTAACCCCTGTGGGTACCCCTTCGAGTAGTAGCGCATTAGACAGAACCGCGCACAGACTGTCTTCCACGTACCCTCTGGGTATATCGGAAGCCCCCTAGGCTGCCTTGAAACCTCGCCATAGATAAACCGTCGGCCGTCTTGTGGCTACAGTACACCGAGAACAGCACTCGGAGAGATTACTCGCCCGTACGATAAGGAAGTCGGGTTGTACGGCTAAGGGTACGATCGATCCTCCTTAGTTAGAGCCCTGAAACATTGGGCTGAGTACTACTACCAGACCCTTATGTATATTGCGATCTGTAGCACCTGACACTCCTCACGACCATAGTTTCCTTTTCTATCGGGGGATCACACATCATCTATTCCCGATCCACGGGTGCAAAGAGGTGCAGCAGTAGCAGACATCAGATCCATCAAATCCGCCGCAGCAGTTGTTCCACCATTCAGATCTCTCAGACCCACCAGATCGGAGTTGTTGTGAAGGGTTCCTATACCGGGGTATACTTTTCGCAGGACTTTTGGCAGCATTGACATTTTGAGGATTTGGCGACTGCAGTATTGATCAAGGAGTAAAACTCCGTTAGGAGTTTTCATAAAAAAAAAAAAAGTCTGAGATCTCCCGGGGCGCTTATTGGTGATCTAGCCCATCAGAATCAGGACGACGAGCTGAGCAAGGTGGTACCATTCAATTTATTAGTCAAATTTTTTCGGCGGTCCCAATTTTTCATCAGGTTGGTGTATGGTAGAGACTAGAGCTCAAGCGATGGCAAATGAAAGGATGGACAAACTGGAAGACTCCGTGCAATCCCTCCAAAATGAGTTTCGAGGACTAAGTCTCCAGAGACAGCAATTTCTTCCGAAGGGCAAGGAGCAAGCCCACGAGGAGGAGTATAATAGAAATGAATACAATGAGGGTGAGTCTAGCCACTCTCCTCATGTCTGGCACACCCATCCACCACCTAGTCAGTGACCTCCCAAGTTGGATATGCATAAATTTGACGGTTCTCACCCATCCACATGGCTAGCACAAATGGAGCAGTATTTCAAATTGAATCATATCCCAGAGGATGCGACTAAGCTTATGTTGGGGAGCATGTACTTGGACAATGAACGGTGGCAATGGTGGGAATGGCATCAGCGTTGCAATGGACCTTTTAAGACTTGGACCAAATTTACCAAAGCTCTTCGAGATCGCTTTGAACAGGAAGACTCTTTTTTGGGTCGTCTCACTAAGCTCCAACAGACTGGTACAGTGGATGAATATATTACCGCTTTTGAAGCCTTAGCCTTCCGCACTAGGGGTCTCACAGATGAGTTCTACACGGAATGTTTTATCAGTGGTCTTAAAGAAGCCATCAAAGCTCAAGTTCTACTTCACCACCCTCCCACGTTGACGGAGGCTTGCCAGGTAGCTCGTAAGGTGGAACGTGCATTAGCAACCCAATACAGTCACCCAAATTTCCCCGCTAAAGGTCGTCCCCCACAGGCTCACAACACGACTCAAACACTTAAGGTCCAAAAGGTGTCACCTGCGGAAATGGCCGAAAGAAGGAAGCAAGGACTATGTTACTACTGTGATGAAAAATACTCCCCAGGTCATAAATGCAAGGAGCCCAAATTTTTTCAAATAGATGCCACTAACTACAGCTCAACAGAGGAAGATCCACCACTTGAGGAACATGAGGCGCTAGAAGAAGACAACGCAAAGGAGAATGTCTCTGACGAACCAGTTATTTCGCTGCATGCATTGGCAAGGATTTCTTCCCCTCAAACTCTCAAAATCCGGGGTTTTCTTAAACATCGCCCAGTAGTAGTCTTGATTGATAGTGGAAGTACCCATAATTTCATCCATCAAAAAATCGCAGAAGCAGCGCATTGTTTTGTACGAGCAGTTTCTAACTTCCAAGTCCAAATTGCGGATGGGGGCACAATGAAATGTGAAGGCCGCTGTGAAAATGTCAAACTTCAAATGGGGGATTATCAGTTGAAAACCCACATGTTTGCCATACACATGGGGGGTTGGGACATTGTCCTCGGCGCTGAATGGCTCCGCACTCTTGGGCCAATCACAATGGATTTCCAGGAGTTATATATGAGTTTAAGCAGAACAACTCCACACATACTCTCCGTGGACTCCAGGCGGGAGCCTCCTCTATCATCAGCTCGCATAGGATGGAAAAATTGTTAAAAAAGGGCCATCATGGAGTGGTAGCTCAATTTAATGCCATCCAGGTAGTCGAAACCATGTCTCTGCCAATTCATCCTGAGATGCAACAGATTTTAAATAACCATCAGACGGTCTTTGACAAGCCTCATGAGCTTCCACCCTCGCGAGGGGAACATGATCATAGCATCACCTTGGTTCCAGGGGCCCAACCCCCAAATGTGTGGCCATATAGATATCCGTTCACCCAAAAGAATGAAATCGAAAAAATCATCAAGGAACTATTGGAAGCAGGTGTCATTCGTCCCAGCATTAGTCCTTATTCATCCCCAGTGGTCATGGTGCTCAAGAAAGATGGGGAGTGGCGGATGTGTCCCGACTTCAGGGCCCTCAATAAGTTGACAGTCAAAGATAAATTTCCCATCCCGGTGGTTGACGATTTGCTGGACGAACTCAATGGGGCTCAATTCTTCACTAAGTTGGATCTTCGCTCAGGCTACCACCAAATTCGCATGAAGGAAGTCGACATTCCCAAGACGGCTTTCAAAACTCATGAAGGCCATTATGAGTTCCTGGTCATGCCATTTGGTCTCTGTAATGCCCCCTCTACTTTTCAGAGCCTTATGAATCACATTCTCAAACCATATCTCCGAAAATTTGTCCTTGTCTTCTTCGATGACATCCTCATCTATAGTGGCACTTGGGCTGCACATCTTCAGCATGTAGATCTACTCTTGCAACTGCTCCGCAAGCATAAATTATTTGTCAAGATGTCCAAGTGTTCGTTTGGCATGGAAGAAGTTGAGTATTTGGGCCACATTGTGGGGCATGAAGGTGTCAAGGTGGACCCCAAAAAGATCCAGGCAATGCAAGAATGGCCTCAACCTAAGACCTTGAAGAGCTTGAGAGGATTTTTGGGTCTCACAGGCTATTATCGTAAATTTGTCCGCAACTATGGCCACATAGAGAAGCCCTCACTCAACTCCTAAAGAAAAATTCCTTCTTCTGGAACGAGGAAGCACAATATGCATTTACCGCTCTCAAAAACGCCATGTGTTCCACTCCAGTCTTAGCACTACCTGACTTCACCATGTGTTCCACTCCAGTCTTAGCACTACCTGACTTCACCAAATCCTTTGTCATTGAATGTGATGCTTCGGGTACAGGTATTGAGGGGGTCTTAATGCAGGAAGGGCGACCATTGGCCTTCACAAGCCAACAACTCAATGGGAGGAATCTGGGCCAATCTACCTACGAGAAGGAAATGATGGCCATCTTACATGCAGTAGAGACCTGGCGACCTTACTTATTGGGGCGACGTTTCCAAATCTGCACAGATCATCACAGTCTTAAATATTTTTTGGAGCAACGCCTATCCTCCCCACAACAAAATAAATGGTTAGCCAAAATGCTGGGATATGATTATGAGATCATTTACAAGAAAGGGAAAGACAATAGTGTAGCAGATGCATTATCTCGCCAATTTGAGGAGGAAAGTACTCTGCTCGCAATTTCCCTCCCCATTCCAGACTGGATTGAAGAGGCTCGCAGGGAATGGTTTTCACACCCCGGGCTCTCCAAACTCATTTCTCAATTGCAGGTAGATCCTAATTCCAGCAAGGGCTACTCGTGGCAGAATGATATTCTTCGCTACAAGGACAGAGTCGTAATATCACCAACATCCACCCTCAAAAGTCGCATTTTGGCAGAATTGCACTCATCTCCCATTGCAGGACATTCGGGCTTTCAGAAGACGTATGCTCGCACCAGAAGATCATTTTTTTGGACAGGCATGAAAAAGGACATCCTTACTTTCGTAGCAGAATGTGATGTCTGTCAACATCACAAAGGGGAAACCGTCAACACACCAGGCACATTACAACCATTGCCCATTCCGGCATCAATTTGGACGGAGGTTTCTATGGATTTCATTACAGGTCTTCCAAAGTCAGGGAACAAGTCAGTCATCATGGTGGTTGTGGACCGACTATCAAAGTATGCTCATTTCTGCGCCCTACCCCACCCGTTTACACCAACTTTGGTTGCTCAATCTTTCATGGATCAGATCTTCAAATTGCATGGCATGCCCACTTCTATTGTGTCCGACCGCGACCCGATCTTCACCAGTAATTTTTGGCAGGAACTCTTCAGAATACAAGGCACTCAACTCAAACTCAGTACTTCATATCATCCGCAAACAGATGGTCAAACCGAACCCGTCAACAAATGTCTAGAAACCTACCTTAGGTGTTTCACTTCAGAAAAGCAACACCTTTGGGTACAGTGGTTACCTCTGGCTGAATGGTGGTATAACACCAACTATCATGCCACCACCAAAATGACTCCCTATGAAGCAGTATATGGTCAACTTCCGCCTTCCCCTACTTCTTATCTCAAGGGGTGCTCCAAAGTACAAGCAGTGGATCAACTCCTACAACACCGCGCAACCATGCTCGCCCATCTTAGAGAGAATCTTCATCAAGCTCAGAACCGCATGAAGCAACAGGCCGACCAGCATCGCTCAGAGCGCCAATTTCAAGAAGGGGATTAGGTCTTTTTGAGGTTGCAACCATATAAGCAAACATCAATCAAAGACAAGGGTTGTCAAAATCTCTCTCCAAAATTCTACGTACCATACCAAGTACTTCAGCATATTGGAGAAGTGGCTTACAAGTTAGCTTTGCCACCTACGGCAAAAATCCATCCATTTTTCCATGTATCATGCCTCAAGAAAGTGATTGGGAACAATTGTCGTGTTCAAACCAGTCTACCTGAATTGGACGACGAAGGGTCAAGCTGGCTTCAACCCGAATAGGTTCTAGACACACGAGACAAGCACCTACGCGACCGTGTGATTAAGGAGGTCCTCGTCAAATGGAAAGACACCTCTCCGGAAGATGCAACTTGGGAACCAGCCACTATTCTTCAGCAGTTTCCGCAGCTTCAGCCTTGAGGACAAGGCTAGTCTTAAGGGGGAGGGCATGTTAGGGTCCCACCCTAACCCCCTTATTTATGTCATGGGATCACGTCATAGTCAAGAGTCAATAAAGCCCATATTAATATTTGTAAGTGGTTAACCTGCAATTAATGACGGGACCACAGTTAGTTGCAAATGGGCCGTAGTATTAGATAGATGGTATTAATAAAACCCACGGTATTGGGCCGTGGTATTACATGTATGAGTCATATATAAAGGATAGAGACTCCCTGTGAGGAGCATTGTGTCTTATTTTGTAGTCGAGCTCTGCTCTATTTGGAGGTTGCCCCCTCGAAGAGGCAAGTGAACATTACTCTCTGAATAATAAAATCATTGCTATTATGTGTTCTGGGTATCTTTTCTTCGCATATTCTGTATTTGGGTATCATTTTGCAGGTTAAGAGCATAACAGTGTAGTCCCATTGGTAACCCTGTGGAGAGGTGATATGAGACCTCTTCAATGATTAGCTTGTCTGTGGCATACCTTGGTGGAACGTGCAGAGGCTTGTCTCCACTAAACACTCTGATGAAGTTGCCGTTGGATGAGGCATGTCAATCTGCAATGTTAAGTATCACCTCCATCGCTTCTTGGGACATGCAAGGTGGATCCTGCTCAAAGATCAGCTTGTACAACGGGATGATGAAATGGTCAGTCAACCTTGCCATTACTCCTCGGTAGCTGTAGTCAGAAAGAAACTTGAAATAAATGTTGACGACAGTCTCTTTCGATGTCCATGTCCAGCTCATGCCAGGAAACTGTTGCTGGGCAGATATTGCATCCAGTAAGTATGAGGACATGTAGAATCTCACTTGCTCATCCTTGGGCAGATTCTAGGCATTAGTCACATGGACTTTCAGCTAATAAACCAACAAGTCCAACCAGTTGAATGGACTTCCATCACTCACCAACTAGTCCAATACAACTACCCAACCTTCAGGAAAGGTCTCAGTGCTTTCTTGACCGTATATTTGGCATGCAAAGATGATCAAGAACTGGTATGCCTTCCTAAGTGACTTGGTCTTGTAAACATGATGGGGTGCTTTTCTAAACTTTGACAATTCTTTCAACCAACGCTTGATTATATCTCTCGTGTTCACCTGGATGTGGGTGGCATAGAAAAGTGTGTCCATGCGCCTCACTGGATGAGGTAAATGATACATATGATGATAGTTCTTCGCCATGGAGGTGGCAAGCTCTATCCTGCTGGCACTGCTCAAAGTCACAGTCTTTGGATCTGTGTGTGAGACAATCTCGTTGATAATGTCTGCAGATGGGAAGGAAGGGTACATGCATGAAATATTGTATAAGCCTGACCGCCGGATAATGATATAAACCTACCGATCCTCCAAGTCTTCCTTGAAGTCCTCTACAAAAGTGTCCTTGATTTGCTGCCATGTCAATTTGATGCCCTTCTTAATGAACATCTGAGTGTCCACATAAAATGGAAAGTTAATTGACACCTATGCAACTTCTTCCCCAGTACTACTCTCAATAGTTTCCTTTGATGCAACTCTCTTGGAGGCCATGTTAACTGTAACTACTAGAGAAATGCTCAACAATTGTTGTACTTGGAGATAGAGAGGACACTCATGGCATGTGAATGTTAGCTTAAAACCAAAAGCAACTTCAAGAAAAAATCAAGCAACAAACCAAGCTGATGCTGGGAGGGATTGCATGATTATGGTTCACAAAAGTGACTGGCTTCTTGCTAGAATTGCGCATTGTGCAGTCCCAGTAGTCAGTGGGGGAGGCTTGCTGACTGGAACTGCGTAATGAATAATTCAGTCTAGGCACATGCTAGAGGAGATTGTGCATTTCATAATTCTAGTGGTCAGGACTGGGAGGCTGGCTCTTGGAACTACATATTTCATAGTTGGAGCTAGGTCAGGGCAACCTCTGCGTAGTTCCAGAAGCCAAGGCAGAGGCCTTGATCTCCCAAAATGTGTAGTGCTTGCAAGGGAAAGCAACATTCGGGTAAGGGAATCCCATATCTTCCCAAGGCAAGTGTGAAAACAAGAAGATCTAAAGGATGATGTGACACTGAGTGAAGATCTGACTGAGTGATGATGCATGCAATTGAAACAAGTGCAGGAATCAATCAAATTGAAGGAAAAAGAATCATGTGGAGAGAGTCACCTTAACGGCAACCGTTAGGGAAAAAACTGGATAATGCATGCAACACTTGGGAAAGGAAATGCAAAACTTAAAGTAACACTTCTACAAGCTAAAACAAGTTAAAACGGAAGCAGTCATTCAACAAAACAAGTGAAACAACACTCTCACAAGCTAAACAAGAAAAAGTGACTAAAAAAGCAGCAAAAGACTAGAAAATAAAGACTTACCTGAAAAAGCGATGACAATTGCACTGAAGGTTCCTTGATCTCCTCGAGAATGCTAGAGCTCCAAGATTGAATGTGAAAATGAGCTTTGGCAGCATCGATTAAATATATTTTTTCAATTTAGGGTTTATGACGTGAATGAAAAAAATAAAGGAAAAAGCGACACTTGGTAGTAGTTTCCAAAATAACTCAAGTGCCTCCTTAAGACTACTAAAAATAGATCATTATTTTCTAGGGATGCTTTTTCTTTTTCTTTTTTTGGGAAAAGCTGCCATGCATTGCCCAGAGAGATTTCACAATTTCAGGATGGACTGGGAAACTCATCGGCTCATGCACTGAGTAACTTCTAAGAAATAGGCTTCTACATAATTTCTGGGCTAAGTGGCTCTAGGCTGCCTCTCATGCTCTGCGTAATTTCCCAACTGAAGGTTGGCTATCAACTAGATCTGTGCAATTTTGGGTTTGAAGGTTCACTATCAGCTTGAATTGTGCAATTCCTGAGAGCAAGGCTGGTTGCCTCAAGGATTGTGCAGTTTTCTAGGGCAAGCCTAGAATTGGGCGGAAACTAAGTCAAGAGATCAACTTGTCGGCTAGATAGTAAACCAAATGAGAAAATACAAGCCATGATGCAAAAATGAGGCTCAATCAAAGCACAACTACTTGGGTCAATGCGAGATGATCTGTTGTAATTTAGGAGGGAGGCTCCAAAACGAAGCATGGGAAAATTTTTGGAGGGTGGTTGTAGCCACTATAATAAGTTCCCAAAAGAGAATTGTTGCTAACAAAATTATGATACATGGACTTGATCATGTGGAAGTGGAGACATCAATTGGTTTTGTTGGTGTGCCTAGTGATGTTGTTCCCTTGCCACGAGAAAGTATTGTCACTCCTAGAGACAACCCCCGGGTTGAGGAGAAGGGTCAATGCCTAGGACATATTAGTCTGTCTTAAGGATTTATTCTTTCTACTTGAGAATTATACACAAACTTATGAAATGTGGTCCAGTCACCCTGCCTAGAGGCAGATGTAATATACACATAAACAATATGTCATTACCAAGAGTTAATTCTTAGATCTGGTGGCTTACACACAGAGAGTATAGTTTCATTGGTTTTTGTAGTATAGGTAAAAGAGGAAATACAAGAAGAGAAACCCAGTGCAAAGGGCTGGACAGACTAAGAATCCTACACACCAAATTCGAGTAGAATCATGAATTAGACTTAAGAAATGAACTATAGAAATCATGGAGCGTGTTTTAAGGCCTTCAATTCCACACATTATAGGTACCATTTTCCATAACATAACATAAGTAAATGTGTTGTTTAAGATTGAATCCAATAGCTAAAATTACACAATTTATGAGGAAAGAAACACATATGAAATAAAAAATAGAGAGGGAATTACATACTACACATCTTAGTGCTTAGAATCACAAAAAACTTCTTCATAAATCTTCAATAGCAACATACATATAATAAGCTCGAGAACTTGAAAAATCTACAGAAAAACTATAACCTCTGGGATAGAAAATTAAACCTTTACTAATGAGTTATTAATCCCTTTTATAGGGAGAACAAAAATAAGAAAAACTTACAAAAATATCTTGGAATGTTATAGTTGTTTGAGCATGCGACTAGTCTAGTTGTCCTAATGATCACATAACATATTTGATTCTTTTCTTGAAAATGGAATATTAAAAAAATTGCAGAAATGACACGAATGTGTCATGATTTCCCAAAAAAAATATCTTCATCGTTGACTTCCTTGATCTCCTAAGGTGGACACAGGTTCCATTATCTGGATTCATGGTGGGTTGATGAATTTGTCATATTTCTACCATTATGTCTCCACCACAACTACCTATCACTTTACCTATCATTTCTTCGTCTTGCGGGCGCTTCTATCAGCCCATTTAGATCAAAATTCCTATTAAAATCGCAACGGAGAGGCTTTAGTACAGTAGAGGAATTACACAAGATAGAGTCACAAAAACAGCTTCGCAGGCTGTTTTTCTCTCCATACTGTCCCGTGACCCCGGGCCCCCATAACTCTTTACAAATAAAATTAAAATCCCTTATGATATTTTGACCTCTTGAGATGGCCCACTACTAGTCCCCGCTACCTCAGAGTCCCGGAAAAACTTTAGAAATTGAATTAAAAATAGTTACGGGCTTCTGGGTCTTCGGGATGGCCCACATAACCTTTATAAAGGGAAACCTCACCAACGTGCCCATGTACATTTACAGAGGAAAACCTTGCCAATCGCGCCCACTATTTGTAAGGGCCCCACAAATTTGTCACTTAACAAATCCAAGGAATGGTTTTTTTTTTTTTTTTCGTTACAATCACTTAATGATCCTTGTTACCTTGGTCCCTGGATGTGTGACTTTTTGAAATTTAATTGGAAATAGTGTTGGATTCTTGTATTCCATGATTCTAGCCTCCGATTTCCGTCATAGGATTTCATCCTTCCAAGTTTTCGGTCCATATTTCTATTATGGGGTTCATCCATAGATGACCCCTGATCCGACAACTGACAGAATTCACTTGAAAAATGAAATCATATAAGTGTTGGATTCTCCACGTTTAGCGCCACCATCTCGAATCTCTGATTCTCTCTCTACTCACCATTTCTCCTTCTCGACTCCTCTGCATTAATTGCATTATTCCTCCACCTGTCAACCCCACTAGCAATGCCTGACACTTAGTTTAAAACTCTTCTGGACTTGATGGTGGAGAAATTCTCGTCACTTATTGTTTTCATCAATTTATGGGTCTTTGGTCCCTTGGTCCTCGTAGATTCTGGGGAATTCATTTTCTAATGAGTTATGGGATTTTGGGGTTCCAGGATTTTAAATTTTGTAGGCCCAACTTAAATTGACTCCTATATTTTGATGCAGGAGGGCATTTGTAGATTTCTTTATATTGTTTAAAATCTCTTCCAGAGAACTTTCGAGTTGAGTGGGTCCAATGTGGTCTTTGAACTTATCTCTTGCCTGGAAAATGGCTTCCAACTCTGCTATTCTTTGCACCTTGACCCATTTTCTATATGAAAAAATAAAAAGAAGGATTAGGAGGGTGATGCATCAAGTGGTTTCACGCTTACCTGCCATGCTCACCTGGCGATGGTCCCAAATATGGACGTAGTCACCATGCTGGCCCAATAGGTGGCAGGCCCATCTATCTTTGTCTGAAAGGGTTCTTGGGCAGGCTTGGAGATGAGGCTTGACCCCGCTAGAATCTATCATAGTCATTGATATATCAAGTGTGCCTTTTGGACCTTGACTTTCTAGGAGTAAGCATTGGCTTAATTGTAGCGCTTGTTACCCCGCTGCAACTTCTCTAGGGGTGAGGCCACTTTGTGATAGATGGGGATCCTCTCAGTAAGTAACCACCATTTAACCATTTAAAATTAAAAATGGGGGAGGCCCACTTCTCATTTTCTCTTGTATTTTTCCTTCTTTTCTTCCTCCATTTTTGTATCTAGATCTCCAAATACTCTTTGAGCTCATGAACCAAAAGCCTCTGTAATACAAAAATTTTAGGAAAAACAAAGGGGGACACATCATCGGCTCCTATTGGGGATAGTGTCTTGCTGGAAAGGTGTTGAGAACCTACAGACTAGTAGAATTGTTGGGCATGGAGTCAAAAATATATTGAATCTATAAAACCATAAAATCTCCCTGAAACTTTATTCGCTAAAAGTATTCTCCTTATAAAAACTGAAGTGCGGAACTATTACTTCTCAAAACTAGAAATTAAATGCTCACATAGTGAGCTTATTTATGTACAACTCCTAATGCTCCTACTTATTTACAGATCTTAATTCACTCAAGTGAAGTCAACCTTCCAATCATACTAGCCCAACATCTGAGTGTTGGACATTATGCTAGTGTACTTCTTGAATAGGTGAAGATACCTTTGTTTGTATTCTTCTAGGATCCTGTTAGCCAACTTAATTGGCTTAGGTTATTGTTTTGTACCAATTTTACAATCATATGTATCTTCCTTGTGCTCCATCTTGGTTGGTTTTGTTGCCACATCATTAGCATCAAACAATCTCTCCAGCAGAACCAACCCCCTCGGGATTATATTTCCCTTCAATTGCAAAATTTTATGCCCAACCATAGACTCTTCCCAAGGTACATGCTACTAAGCTCCTTCAATTTCCTCCATATTTTCATTTTCTTGGTCAATTACAGAATTGGAAAATTATCCAATCACCTCCATAAACCTTTTAATTTAATCTCTATCCTCAAAAAATTTCCAATATTTTACATTGTTTGGTACTGAAGGTTTGTGCCTGATCTCAACTTCATGTCTGATCACGGGATTTTGTGGTGGCTTGAAAGTGTTGGCTATTATTGCTAAGGAAGCAGCCATTTTGTTTTTATCTCTAGGAAGAAATTAGATGTTAAATTCCAAAAATGAATTCTCAATCAAATTCCACAATTCAGTTCTATAGGACCTCAACTTAGGATGTTTGGTTTGGCATTTATTCCTAACTTGTCTTATAACCAGTTCAGAATCCCCAAAAACTGTCAAACATTCAATTTTCAAATTTCTGGAAGCTTGTAAACACAACACCAATGCTTCATGTTCAACAATATTTTTTGTAATATCAAACTCCAATTTATATGAGAGAGGGATGAGGTTATCTTCTGGAGATATCAACAACACACCTGCTTCATTTCCTTTCTTAGTGTAGGCCCCATCAAAATATAATTTCCAAACACAACCAAGTTTTATTTCCTGCTTGCTCAATTGTGTGAGAATTTCCACTTGAGTATCCTCCATAATTTGTTCATCTATTTCTAACAAGAGACATGAAAGGTCTTTCTCCTAGCCATGTAATAGGAAATTATTTGAATTATCTTCCCTAGTGACAATCTTCAAAAATCTCTATTCTTTGTACAATCTTGTTCTTCTCCACCAAACACTTGAATAGTAGCATATATAAGTTCAAGTTTGATGGATCCTCCAATATTCATCCCCCATGATCTGGAAAGAAGCATTCTAAATCTTGCAGTAATGTTTGCAACCACAATATCTATTACTACACTCTTCACTGGGATTTGAGCCAAATTAATGACTAGATCCTTGATCATCCCAAGGCATTTTACTCTTTTAGAATCAAAGGAACATAGGTCTTTATATGGTTTTTTTTATCTACATGCCCAATTTCTCTCGGACAGACAAAGGTATTAAATTATGAGAAGCCCCTGAATCAAGCATACAATTATGTAACAACAAATCATGAATCACCAATGTAACATAGAATGGAGGGGTGGAAGGGTCTTGCTCCTCTACATGTGGACCAAACATTACCACGTGCCTTTCTTCTTTCAAATTAAAGTTGTCTTTAGTTGAGGCAACATGAGATACATCGATTGAGTCAAAGCTTTGTCTTTTATATGTAGGTTGTTTCAAAGATTCAATTAGAGGAACAAATATCTTTTCTTTCTCCAATTATTTTTGTAAACCGAAGGCAGAAGCATTCCTATCCACTTTCATTGGCTCAATCGAGTCTTTATTTTCTTGATGGACTGGCTTGTCTGGTATTGGTATTTTCTATCTACACACAAATATGGATGTAGAATGAGTGGGGTTGAAGGTTTCTCCTTTGGTTGTCGGATTAGATTTGGAGGCATTTTCCCCTAATCAGTGTGTTTGGAGGTGGTAGGTTGGACATGTTTGTCATTTTGGTCTTGTGTTTGAGACATTTTCCTAGACCTCAAATCATATATCCTATGTATTTATTCTTTCTTGGAATCAAAAAAATACTTGCAGTAAGAATTTATTTGTTCTTTGTCTAAGGGAACATCTAGATCATCCTCCTCTCCTCCTTGTGCTTCTGTTTCATGTTCTTCTTCTGATAGAGTTGAGTACTAGTTCTCCTAAGCATCAAGAGCATCTTCAATTCCTTCCTCAGGATCATCTTCTATATACAATGGAGGTTGTACTTGGTCTAATTGGCCATTTATTTCTCTTTGCAGAAGTTGCAAGGGAGGTCTTCTATATTGTCGATTGAAGTTTCTATTAATACCTTGTTGTATCTATCTAGGAGGGATTTTGGTCTCCAGTTCCAAATTCACTAGCTTGTTTGAGAGGTTCCTAATCAATTTATTCATATCATCCAACTTCTGCTCATGAGATTCCTTGACTTGACCAGAGAAAATAGATTCCTCTTTTCCCCTTCTCTTATCATTGTGTTCCATCTTTCCCTTCAACTTCCTTGTTGATGCAAAGTTTGCTATGACCTCCATAGCATCAGCCTAGATTTGGTCCAATGTAGGGGATTTCTTTTCTCTTAGAGTAAACCCAAAAAATGATTCAAAGTCTCCAACAAATACCACCTTATCCGCTTCCTATGGGGGTTCAATCTCAACAGGAAAGATGTTATGAAATTTATTAAATATTTTTATAAACTCCATGACATCTTCATTGGACATTTTCTTTATTTCCTTAAATTCAGTCATAAAATACCCATGGTCTTTCTTATCACCCCATTTATGCATAAAGATGGTCTCTAAATCATCCCAGGAGTTGATTGAGTTGTTAATCAAGGTCTTGAACCATTTTCTAGCTTCCCCATATAAAGACTGGACAAATAACCTCAACACCACATCTAAGTGTTCTACATTGAATTTTTCTACAAATACACAAAAGATATCAATATGATTATGAGTTGTGACATCATCTTCTCCAATGAATCTAGGTAGGAGTTTGAGATATTCTTAAGGCATGGCATTAATAGGTTGTTGTAGATTCATAGGGGCATATTTATTGATAAAAATTCTAGGGACAACCATATTTTGTAAGGGAAGTTGAAATAGACTTACCGCAAGGTCTGGGTGAGGAGTGAGATGAACAATAGTTGTTGAAATTGGGTTTGAGACAACTATGGAAGCTTTAAATGTGATAGGGATGAAAATATCTTTAGTCTCTTCAGCTTCAAGGGAATTACGAAATGTGAAGGGATCAGAACTAATAGAGATTTCTTCCTACTTAGGTTCTAAAAGGCCAAAACCAGGAGAAATTAACTCAACTCTTTGATAACTAGAAGTTGAACTCTCCAGGGAAAAAACAAATGGATATGGAGTTCTAGTGGTTCTTTATTACCATATTCTTCTAGAGAATTATTTTTGGGTCGGAGACAGGAGGAAGTTTCTACTAATAAGTATCTAAACGAGTTCGAGGCCTCCTGAAAGCTAGGGTCACAATTTGAATACTATGATAGGTGAGAGATCTCAACCCACACTTACTTTGCTCACCATACAAAGGAATTAAAAAATTTCTACCTAGGGAAATATATTTTGATTAGATCCTTGGAAACGATGCCACAAGAAGTTTTTTCTCCTAGACACAACCCTTGGGTTGAGGAGAAGGGTCAGTTCCTAGGACATCTTAGTGTGTCTTCAAGATTTATTCGTTCTACTCAAGAATTAGATACAAACTTATGAAATCTAGTCTAGTCATCTTACTCAAAGGAAGATTGAATATACACATAAATAATATGTCATTCCCAAGAGTTAATTATCAGATATGGTGGCCTACAAACAAAGAGTATAGTTTCATCAATTTTTGTAGTATAGGTAAAAGAGGAAATAGAAGAAGAGTAACCCAGTGCATAGGGTTGGACAAACACAAAATCATATGCACCGAATTCTAGTAAAACTATGAATTAGACTAAAGAAATGAACTACAAAAATCATGGAGTGTGCTTTAAGGCCTTCAATCTGTTGCCATGTTTGTGTTGCCATTGATGTGACCTATTGTAGGTCATGTACTCATGAGTCACTATGTATATTCTTGAGTTTGTTGTATATTTTTTGAAGGATTTCATGATGATGTAAAATGTTTTCATAGTCTCAGAAGGTATGTAGAAGAGATGTCATGATGTAACAAGGCCTCATCTATAGTTGAACTACAACTTTGCTAGAGGTCTAGTTCATGTTGTGTCTTGAGTCTTGTTGAGTCATGTAGATGGTTTCATGATGTCAAGATGGGCTTGGAACGATTATTTTTAGGTCATATCAACCCTCTATTGCAAGTTTGAGGGTAAGATTTTTTGTTTTACAATATGCTTTGCCCCAACCACATGGATGATGGCTTATGTGTGTGGTTGAAAGGCTCCAACAACACTGTGGCAATTCTTGCATGCGGTTGCAACCAGATTTTTGTAGTGATGTCCTTGCAGTTGATAGGAAACATAAGATTTTATATGTATTTGATGTGCTCAATGGTTTTTATTTTGTGTTTGGTGAAGCTCATGATCGAAATTTTCCAGAAAAAGGTCAAGACAAGTGGTGGGGTGTCTAGAATTTTATCAAAGTTGAAAATATCAAAAGGCTAGTGGAGTGAGTGGCTTGATTTGGTTAAGAAGCCAATATCAATAAAATATGTAGCATGTGAAAAGGTTTTAGGAGAGCTCCATCATATGAATAATTTATTGATTTAACCATTTCCATAAATTACAAATATGTGAAAAAAGGTTTCTAATTGGGTTGGTTCTCTAGCAGTGTGAGTGAGTGAATGTGCATGGAGAGAATGTGCACAGACTAGTGATTGTAGCAGAGTGTTCATAGCTTCAGTATTGTAGTGTGTTTTATAAATTATTCATTAGCAGTGTTTCAGAGTTGTGTGCATAGATTGAATATCAATTTGGAGTGTGAAATTGTGGTTGCATGAGTGTTCTCATTTGATCCTATGCGTATTTCATGCATCAGTGTTTTCATTTCTAAATAATATTATCTTGTTGTAGAATTATTTGTACTTGGAGTAGGGGCTTGAAGCTAAGTGCATGTTGATTGTCTATTGTAGGTGTGGGTGCTCCAAGTTGGTTGTGGCCAAAATTTCTCATTTCAGTAAAGGAGTGGATGCTCCATTGCTAGTGGTGGCTAGCCAATGTAATGTAAATGAGACCATTTTGAAGCAATAGATAATAAGAAGAAGCAGTAAACATTTTGGTGGTTTTTTTCCTTGGAGAGGGGTTTTCCACCTAAAATCCAAATGTCTACATGTGATGATTATTTGTGTTTTTCTTGTGCATGTGGATGATCTTATTATATCTTTCTGAAGTGAATTTAAGAATAAGTTTTAATTGTAGAAATTTTATTATATTTTCGTAATACTGATTCATCCGCTCCCCCTCTCAGTGTTACTTGTGTCTAAAAATTGGTAGCAAATATGACTCCGTTGCTACAACTTGACCACTGAAAGGAGAATTTGAGAAGGGACAATAGTTGACCATGATGTGAAGCTTCCAATTTTTTATGGTGATAACTAAAATCTATGGAAGTTGAGAATGCAAGGGAGCCTCATGAGTTTAGGTGTTGATATTTATTCTACTATGGTGTCCAAGTATGTTGTTCCTGATGTTCTTCAATCAGACTCTGATGGAAAGAATATTTTTCAAAACAATGCCAAGGCCATAAATTCTATTTTGGCAGGGCTTAGTGAGAATGAGTTGATAAAAGTCATGCATTGCAAATCAGCTAAAGAATTTTGGGAAAAACTTGATAATAGATATGAAGGTGATAAGAAGGTGAAGAAAGTGAAGCTCCAAACCTATAGGATGAGGTTTGAGAGATTGAGAATGAGTGAAGAAGAAAATATTGGAGAGTATTTCCGAAGAGTTACAACAATGACTAATTTGATCAAGAGCATACATAAAAAATTTGAAGATGAAGTCATTATTCAGAAAAATATTGAGGTCTTACCAACAAGATTTAACCCTAAGTTTTCTGCTACTGAGGAGATGTCTGATTTGAGCACTCTCACTATGGAAAAATTTCTTAGAATTCTTACAGCTTATGAGATGTGCATTTTAGAAGAAAAATCAGAGCCTAGTGAGGCAACATTCAAGGCCTCCCAAAAGGTCAAGGGTCTCACCAAAATGCTCAAGAAACTTCCAAAGAAAAATAAGGAAGAGGAAGATTATTTTAGTAGTAAATATCATGAATAATTTTCTTAGTTTGCCAGTAAATTAAAGAGAGGGTTTGGAAAGTATAAAGGCAAGATTCCTTTCAAGTGTTTTGAATGTGGAGAAGTTGGAAATTTTGTTGCAAAGTGTCCACATAAAAGAAGTGAAAAGGAGGAGGAGAAGAAAGAAATGAAGAGAAAATATAGAACACAAAAATTTAAAAAACGTAAAGCCAAAAAGAGGACTTACTACTGCAAAGAAGAAAGTGGTACTTCAGAAGAAAACAATGAGAAATATTCATCCGAAGAAGAAGGGCACAATGAATGTGTTCTTATGGCTTTTGAGTCTAAAGGTGAATCAGATCTTAAGGATGGAGAGATTGATTATGAAGGTGAGGTCATTACTGCACTTGATGAGCTAAGAAAGGTTAGAAACAAAAACAAGTTGCCAAAGGAAGAAATACACAAACTAAAGGAGAACAAGCATCCTTTGGTTGAGAATTCTTTAAAGACCCAGTTGAATGATCTTGAGAAATTCAAGGAAAATTTGTTGCAACAAATTGTGATTTAACAAAACAATATGGCTAAGTTGGAAAGATAAAATGAATCCTTGAAGAAAAATATTGGTAGAGCTCCAATTGCATGCACTGATGAATAAGACATCATCTTCCTAAAGAGAGAATTGGAAGAGGCAAAGATGAAATAAAATGTGCTTACTAATCGGCTAGAAGAATGCAAAGAAAATTTTCACAAACTTGAGGAAGAAATTGTTGCATTAGGGGAAAATCTCTCGAAAGAAGAATGTAAAGTATGTCTAAATAAAAATTTTACGAAGGGATATGAAACTTTTTAAGATATTCTTAACATGCAAAGCTTACCAGAGGAAAAAACTGGCTTGGGCGTCAATCCTTCTCTACAAAATGTCAAGGATCAACCAGGTATGAGTTATGCATATGACTTAACAGGAAAGGAAAATCAAGTAAATATTGCAGCAACCAACAAGGGCATGAAAAGTAATGGATCTGAAATCAAATCAACGGGAAATCAATAAGTGAAGCAAGAAAGATCCTCAAATTCCACTCCTCCATCATGGAAACAAAAAGTTAGGTAGCCTACTCTAGTTTATGGTTTTTTTTTTCATGTCACAATTTTTGACGCAAGGCCATAAATTGTAGATTGAAGATGTTTTCTAGAAGAAATGTTGATAGATAAAGAGTTGCTCAAGGTCCAAATAGTTTGCATGCCAATGGAAATAATTATTTTTCTCCACTATTGAATGAGATCAAGTGTTTCAGATGCAATAACTTTGGTCACAAAGCTAGTGAGTGTAGATCTATCTTTTCAAACTCTTTCATGCAACACACATAAGAGAAATCTAATTAGCATAATGTTGAGAGAAGAAGGAAGAATAAGGCTGAAAATTGTAAAAATTGTAAGCTTTCTTTTATAAATCATGATCAACATGTGCAGTGGCTGATTGATAGTGGCTGCTCCAAACACATGAGCAGTGATAAGAGAAAATTCTTGCAGCTAAAGGAGTATGAGAAAGGTAATGTCATTTTTGTAAATGATGCAGTAGTACCCATTGTTGTGGAGGTAAATCCTCTCTGCGGATAGAGACGATCCCTACTAGCCCAGACCGGGTCTAGCAACAATCATACAATGCTATCACGCAAGTTCCTAATTGCAAATAAAAGTGGATAGTGAGAACCTACTTGGATTCCAACGCTAGTGTTCGTAGAAGAGATGTTTCCCTCGTTCCTTTGCCTTGGCCGGTCACGATCCCCACGATCTCCGTGATTGGACACCTGCACATGCAAAGAACAACACGAAAACAAGCATAAAATCTAGTAGATGCAATTATATATCAGTTAGAAAAGATATAACTCAACATCAAACATAGGACAATGAGAGTGGAACCATAATGATAGTCATCTATTATTAATAAATAACAAAGAAGAATACAACCATTGTTCTGATGTCAAATCCTCCTTTGGCTGGGTAGTCAGCTACACAAGTCTTGCAAAACTTGTTGGGATAGGAACAAGCCTCTCTCTCTTTGGGTTACAAGAATCTCCAGATTTGGCCTTATGGGTGCAAAGAAGGCTCTTGCAGCTTCAAACTCTCTATCACTATACTAGAACTGGAACTATTGTAACTCTGACTAGCTTGCTCAAGGCATAGAGGCAAGCTTTTATAGATAGAGAAGAAAGAGATAGGATCAACCACATTATTCATGGGATTGGTTTTATCACTTGGAAACTTCCATGAGAGGTGGCAAACCACTTTCCCTTCTATGGAGATTCGAAGCCAAACCATCTTAGCTCAACATAGATTCAGTTGGTGAATGGGTTGAAGAGAACCTTTGGAAGCTTGTTGGTTAAAAACTTTACTCAATTCGGTTGGTGCGAGTGCGACTCTAGGACAGAGTGCCAATGGCGCGCCCTTTTTAGAGGATTTCCCTCATTGGTGCGGGCAGTAAACTGTGGACTCGCACTAATGCAAAAAGAGCTATTTTCATGGATATTTTGCAGGAGATGTCTTCAGGGCAAATGAAGTTCATACTTAGAGGAATATGATGCAAGTGGTTTCAGGTCATGTCACTTTTCACAGGTCCCGAAATGAGTCCTCCAGTGTGCGGGTGGGGGGTAATAGGGACGGTGACAAACGGTGACAAATTGTTGTGTAACAGATTCCCCCTAAAGCATGAGGCCCGAGAGAGAGAGGGGTGAAATGCTTTACAAGAACATGCGTGACTGAAAACACGGCCGCTGGAGAACCTGCGTAAAGAAGTACAACTGATATCTCAAGTACATGATATATGTGGTATGGGCACAGCCATCCATAGCAGAGTACATAATAATCTAGATCCAAGGTATGGGCACAGCCATCCAGTGAGGATCGATATAGAGACTCAGGCATGGTCGCAGCCATCCAGTGAATGAGTCATGTAATGATCATAATAATCCACAAATCGCAACCTGGATTCCAACAGACAAAATCCAGGGTCTTGCGCTCCATCTCGACCCGAACAGAGTACAAGTCCAAGCATGTGAATACAGGAGTTGAAGTCGAATCATGCATGAACATCGTCTGATTACCAGCCAATAATGAAAGCTATTAACAGACGCGAGAGGTACCACCAATAATGACAATGGCCCTCAAGGTACTATAGGTACAATCTACGGCGTGCGAATGAGTGAGTTGGCATCGAACACCCGTAGAATCATTCGATCGGAGGCCAATGATGAAAACCTCTCGTTGAACACGAAGAACCTGCCATTGAGGCATGCAGGCTTCAAGGCACCAGAAGGGAGTCTCTAGATCAGCTTCCTGGATAATGAGCTGAAGTCGACAGGAAGTGACCTTGATCAAAGGTGGGCCATAGTGTTTCCCACATCATTGACACGAGACAGAGGAAGAATGTTGTGGTGAATCAAAATTATGTGAGGTATCAGAGGGAGGTTGTAATTCTGCAGAGGTCAACTTCTCTTGAATATATCGGCGGCACGATAGTGGACTTGGCAGTATTTGACATCAAATGAGCAGGGGTCATGGTGACAAGGCAATGAGCAGATGAGAGGCCAAATAGGATAACCCAAACCCACGGAGGCTAGTGTAAAAACAAGATGAGATGTCCCCACCCAGACACGAATGCAGACAAGTGCCATGTTCAAGAGCGACATACTGCCAACACGACAATAATTATGGGTCCTTTTTCCCCACCATTTCTGGCGAGTACCCCAGTTATTTTTAACAAGCTTGATGGGGATAGCATATGCTTGTAGGGCGTCATTATGACAGAATCCAATGTCATTAAGTTTTAACGAGCCTGACAAAGGAAGAACTCGACGTCTTTTCCTGTTTAGAGAGTCTGAAAAGACAGCAGAAAGAAAACTCCAGGGGGTGCTTTTTCGTAAAGTTGTGTCTCCCGAGCCCGAAAAAGTATAAAACAATGCTCGAAAGAACTGCCCGACCATTACGATCGAGGAGTACTTTTCATATATAGTGACATCGACCTGAAAAAGTAAAAAAGTGATTGATGTCACGTCGTTTCGTAACCATTAACGAACCTGAAACGACAAGGGTCCGACGATCTTTTTGTTTTTACACGGTCGAAAAAGAATTTAAAGACCATCGCCTCTTATTTCCATTTAACGAGTCAAGAGGGAACTCGACAATCTTTTCATCTTTAAACGGTCGGAAAAGAGCTGAAAGAAGACCTCCATTTTTATTCTCTTTAACGAGTCAAAAAGGGAAAAATACTCGGCAATCTTTTCATCTTTTACGAGTCAGAAAAGAGCTTAAAGGAGACACGTCCTGGAGGAACGAGTGGTATAAAGGGTAGCAACTGGTTCCGGTAATGGTGGAACTACTCAAAACATGTAATGGTCAAGGGGCTGGCTAATAAAACCACTCATAACTGTGGTTCCTCAGGAAAGGAAAAACAACCAAGTGAAAGTATATGATCGGCCAAAGAGATAGCGGCGATGGAATGAAAACAACCAAGGCTCATCTAGCAGAATTCAGCGGATAAAAATGGCAATCACGAGATGTAAATCGGGTATGGGTTCATTTTTACACAAGCTTGAACCATGGAGAACTTTTCTTGGATTCGATTTGATGTTTACACAAGCTTAAAACGAAAAACTATGCTTGTTATGAGTTCGCATGCCCCCAAAAACTATGCTTGTTATGAGTTCGAAGTTCGTAGAAGAGATGTCGCCCTCGTTCCTTTGCCTTGGCCGGTCACGATCCCCACGATCTCCGTGATTGGACACCTGCACATGCAAAGAACAACACGAAAACAAGCATAAAATATAGTAGATGCAATTATATATCAGTCAGAAAAGATATAACTCAACATCAAACATAGGACAATGAGAGTGGAACCATAATGATAGTCATCTATTATTAATAAATAACAAAGAAGAATACAACCATTGTTCTGACATCAAATCCTCCTTTGGCTGGGTAGTTAGCTACACAAGTCTTGCAAAACTTGTTGGGATAGGAACAAGCCTCTCGCTCTTTGGGTGACAAGAATCTCCTTACTTAGATTTGGCCTTATGGGTGCAAAGAAGGCTCTTGCAGCTTCAAACTCTCTATCACTATACTAGAACTGGAACTATTGTAACTCTGACTAGCTTGCTCAAGGCATAGAGGCAAGCTTTTATAGATAGAGAAGAAAGAGATATGATCAACCACATTATTCATGGGATTGGTTTTATCACTTGGAAACTTCCATGAGAGGTGGCAAACCACTTTCCCTTCTATGGAGATTCGAAGCCAAACCATCCTAGCTCAACATAGATTTAGTTGGTGAATGGGTTGAAGAGAACCTTCGGAAGCTTGTTGGTTAAAAACTTTACTCAATTTGGTTGGCGCAAGTGCGACTCTGGGACAGAGCGCCAATGGCGCGCCCTTTTTAGAGGATTTCACTCATTGGAGCGGGCAGTAAACTGTGGACCCGCGCTAATGCAAAAAGAGCTGTTTTCATGGATATTTTGCAGGAGATGTCTTTAGGGCAAATGAAGTTCATACTTAGAGGAATATGATGCAAGTGGTTTCAGGTCATGTCACTTCTCACAGGTCCCGGAATGAGTCCTCCAGTGTGCGGGTGGGGGGTAATAGGGACGGTGACAAATTGCTGTGTAACAGATGCCCCCTAAAGCATGAGGCCCAAGAGAGAGAGGGGTGAGATGCTTTACAAGAACATGCGTGGCTGAAAACACGGTCGCCAGAGAACCTGCATAAAGAAGTACAACTGATATCTCAAGTACATGATATATGTGGTATGGGTGCAACCATCCATAGCAGAGTACATAATAATCTAGATCCAAGGTATGGGCGCAGCCATCCAGTGAGGATCGATATAGAGACTCAGGCATGGTCGCAGCCATCCAGTGAATGAGTCATGTAATGATCATAATAATCCATAAATCACAACCTGGATTCCAACAGACAAAATCCAGGGTCTTGCGCCCCATCTCGACCCGAACAGAGTACAAGTCCAAGCATGTGAATACAGGAATTGAAGTCGAATCATGCATGAACATCGTCTGATTACCAGCCAATAATGGAAGCTGTTAACAGACGCGAGAGGTACCACCAATAATGACAATGGCCCTCAAGGTACTATAGATACAATCTATGACGTGCGAATGAGTGAGCTGGCGTCGAACACCCGTAGAATCATTCGATCGGAGGCCAATGATGAAAACCTCTCGTTGAACACGAAGAACCTGCCACTGAGGCATGCAGGCTCCAAGGCACCAGAAGGGAGTCTCTAGATCAGCTTCCTGGATAATGAGCTGAAGTCGACAGGAAGTGACCTTGATCAAAGGTGGGCCATAGTGTTTCCCACATCATTGACACGAGACAGAGGAAGAATGTTGTGGTGAATCAAAATTATGTGAGGTATCAGAGGGAGGTTGTAATTCTGCAGAGGTCAACTTCTCTTGAACATATCGGCGGCATGACAGTGGACTTGGCAGTATTTGACATCAAATGAGTAGGGGTCATGGTGACAAGGCAATGAGCAGATGAGAGGCCAAATAGGATAACCCAAACCCACAGAGGCTAGTGTAAAAACAAGATGAGATGTCCCCACCCAGACACGAATGCAGACAAGTGCCATGTTCAAGAGCGACATACTTCCATCACGACAATAATTATGGGTCCTTTTTCCCCACCATTTCTAGCGAGTACCCCAGTTATTTTTAACAAGTTTGACGGGGATAGCATATGCTTGTAGGGCATCATTATGACAGAATCCAATGCCATTAAGTTTTAACGAGCCTGACAAAGGAAGAACTCGGTGTCTTTTCCTGTTTAGAGAGTCTGAAAAGACAGTACAAAGAAAACTCCAGGGGGTGCTTTTTCGTAAAGTTGTGTCTCCCGAGCCCGAAAAAGTATAAAACAATGCTCGAAAGAACCGCCCAACCATTACGATCGAGGAGTACTTTTCATATATAGTGATATCGACCTGAAAAAGTAAAAAAGTGATTGATGTCACGTCGTTTCGTAACCATTAACGAACCTGAAACGACAAGGGTCCGACGATCTTTTCGTTTTTACACGGTCAGAAAAGAGTTTAAAGACGACCGCCTCTTATTTCCATTTAACGAGTCAAGAGGGAACTCGACAATCTTTTCATCTTTAAACGGTCGGAAAAGAGCTGAAAGAAGACCTCCATTTTTATTCTCTTTAACGAGTCAAAAAGGGAAAAATACTCGGCAATCTTTTCATATTTTACGAGTCAGAAAAGAGCTTAAAGGAGACACGTCCTGGAGGAACGAGTGGTATAAAGGGTAGCAACTAGTTCCGGTAATGGTGGAATTGCTCAAAACATGTAATGGTTAAGAGGCTGGCTAATAAAACCAGTCATGATTGCAGTTCCTCAGGAAAGGAAAAACAACCAAGTGAAAGTATATGATCAGCCAAAGAGATGGCGGCGATGGAATGAAAACAACCAAGGCTCATCTAGCAGAATTCAGCGGATAAAAATGGCAATCACGAGATGTAAATCGGGTATGGGTTCATTTTTACACAAGCTTGAACCATGGAGAACTTTGCTTAGATTCGGTTTCATGTTTACACAAGCTTAAAACGAAAAACTATGCTTGTTATGAGTTCGCATGCCCCCAGCATAATGACGCAAAATGAGGTACATGCCCCCCAAGCTTCATTGCATTCAACAAAGTGGATGGAATGAAGGTTCACTCTCGAGATCTATGAAAGACTCGACTTGTATTTTACGAGATCTAAATCAAGGACTCGATTTGGAAAGGAGGAGATGTTTCATTTTTTAATGAGGTTGACCTAGGAAAAGAACTATCCTCATAACCCTTGTTTCATTTTTTTAACGAGCTTGACACAAGATCAGGAACTATGCTCCGACCAAGCCTAGTTTCATTTTTTAAGGAGCTTGACACCAGAAAAGAACTATGCTCCAACCAAACCTAGTTTCATTTTTTAAGGAGCTTGACACCGGAAAAGAACTATGCTCCACCAAACCTAGTTTCATTTTTTAAGGAGCTTGACATAGGAAAGTGAACTATGCTCCACCCGAACTTCATCATAATGAATAGAAAGTCAGGGCTTCCAAGATTGCCACTCCTGGTGGAAGGGAAACATCATGGAAGTCAGGGCCCAATGCCCCCAGGACACTATGCACGATGGAGGCATCACTAGATCCAGGCACGGGATAGGTGGCCACGTAGTTGATCTGTGGTGGGGTAGATGCAACTGGTGGATGAAAACTAGGAGGGGACGAAAATGGCGCAAGAGGCATCGGGGGACTAACGAATGACACTTGATCGATAGTCACAATTCTTCCATCGTGCGGAAAGCAAACCACATGGAAAAGCAAAGAAACGAGGGCCCCCATGGCGTAAACATAGTCGCAACCAAGGAGAAGACTAAAGTCTAAAACACCTTAGGTAACCAAGACGTCTATATAGACGGTTTTGCCTCCCAAAGTAATAGGGAACTTCGGGAGAACTCCTAGAGATGGACAGGCTCCTCCGTCGAAGGCCAACAGATTCTGAGTGATTGGCCCAAGCTGCGGGGAACCTAAATCTTGCCAAGTAGTGTACGGCATAAGACTGACAGACGCCCCTTCATCCAAAACAGTGCCAGGTACTGCCTTAGCACAGGCATGTACTGTGATCTGGAAAGGCATATGGGATGGAAGGCGACCGACGATCAGGCGATTCCAATCAAAGGAAGCGACCAGACTACTTGGTGGGGGAATCGTATGATTGCCCCCATGTGCTAAAGGAACCGAAGGAGAACCTTCGGGAGCAGCTGGGTTAGGAGAGTCATTTTGGGACTCAGGAGAATCTGAAGAGACGAGAAGAACATGGGCGTGACGCTCATCTGAAACAGAGTGATCGACGGGTGGTGAACTCGAGTCGACACTCTTTCCGACCAATGGTTGGTCTGGAACAAGCTGGGCACAGCCAAGTTCGGGAAGAGGAGGCTGGACAAGAGAAGAATATGAATCAATCTCTTTGTTAGCAGGGGAACGATCTGCGACTACAGAGAGACGTTGATAACCAACGGGAAGTTGGGGTGAAGGAGCTGTAAGACTTTCTAAGACAACGGAGGCTTTATCCATGAGTGGACAAAGGTGAAGGGGATGATTGCCTTCACAAAGTCTACAGGGGATTCGAATCTTCCCTTTTCCCTTACCATTCCCAACTGATAAGGTAGCATCGTCGTGAGCTTCAGAGGACGATGAGGGGCGGGCCGGATCGCGAGACCATACGTCTAGTACCCTAGGAATGCTAGTACAATCGCGAAGAAGATGGTCCTTCTTGCATAATCGACAAGGAAATTTGACCTTCCGCGGAGGAGCAAAAGGTGGCCCGACTTTAGGTGTACTCGGAGTAAGAGCTGTACTTCTAGCCTCTCCCTTGGGAGCCTTCTTCTTCTTCTTCTTAGCCACCGGGTTACTCGAATCGAGACTTTCACCAGGCGAAGTAGAAGATGAGGACGTAGAAGTAGGCGTAGAAGGGGAGAGGTCCACCTTAGAATCAATAGTCGTTCAGGTGGAGGGACGGATTGACTAGAAGGTGAGACGGCAGGGACCAAAGAGGTTGAGAACAACCAAACCGGCAACCCAACAGTTAACCCTGGGAGGGACAACGTCGTCATATAAGGAGCGCCAACATTTCCAAAAGGAGCGAAATGACCAGGGTTCCCGTCAGAGGGGATCCCTGGGTTGGTGAACCCCGGAAAAGCTGCCATTGAGAACGAAAAGAAGCCTACTCAAGCTAACGCAAACGATATCTAACCGGGTAAATGTGAACGCGGCCGAATAAATTTTAAGACAAAGGAACTGAACTTGACCTTTTCATGTTTTAAGAGTCGAGAAAAGGACAAAAAGGTGACTCTAGTCGCCTTCGAATGTTTTGTGAGCCCGAAGTGACAAACTGCTCAAGTGAGCCTTTTCTGTTAAGGAGTCCGAAAAGGATCAAAAGTGACTACTCTGGAGAGCTAGGAAAAAAGGTTTACCAAACAAATCCGTAAAACTGCATATACACCTTGGTAGTCATATGAAAACCAAGGACTTCCCGTACGGCAGTCAATCTTCCCGAATGTTGTGTTCGGTGCGTTACGGCTTGTAAGGCGGTAGACACGGCTTCCTGTGGATCAAGGATGATAACCTAGTGGGGTCTCCCCATATACTCGACGGTACGTGGGAGCACAAATCCGTGTTAGACCACTATCGAGTCACAAAAGGAGGAATCACCCAACCGTAGTGTGAAACAACAGTGACTAGGTTTAACGACGCCGGAGTACGTCTCTAGCCTAGACCTCTAATCAGTGAGCGTTATGTTCCAATGCGTTTTTAAGTTTATTCAGTTCATTTTATGGTTGATCTTTAGTTAAGTTTCAATTTCCAGGTCCTACCATATGTAATCTCTCACAATTCCCTAAATGCAAGCTATATGCCAAAAAGTATCATTTCGTTCGATGAACAGTAACTACGAGAAAGTTGAGAACTTTCAATCAAACAAAATGACCATAAAACAATCAACAACAACCCTAATGCAGCTAATGGCAATTAACGAAACTTTTCTTTTTTTTGTTTTAAATCACTAATCAATGAAAAGCTTCTAATTTCAATTAACTAATTCAACGCAAAAAAGATTGTTCGTTTTCTTTTCAATGGCAAAGTGTACTAAAAAAATTTTGAGAGATAATAACACCGGGTAAAAGAGACAAATTTCACTCAATGAGAACACAATCAAGTCCCCGAAATACCAAGGCAGTCCTTCAAAATGAAGAAAAACACCAAAGACTTCAATGAGCCATGTGATCTAGGCCCAAAACGAAGTCAAGCGGAATCCAAGTGAAAAATAAGTAAATCACTTGAATAACGCAATAAAATACTTAACAACCACTGAACAAGTGCAAGAGAGTAACCAAAAAGTTGACTGGAATGATAGAAGACCAAAAATTCGACACGCAAAGCCACTAGATGTCCTAGGGCTAAAACGTGAAATTGATAGAAAATGGCAAACACCCAAAGTATGCAAATGTAATCTATGCACACTTTTCATTCATATCCTGAAAATGAGAATTCTAATTGTGCAAGTGTGATCTATGCAAGAGAATTCTCAAACACAAGATGATTGTAATCTAAGAATCAATCAAGTGCAAATCAAGAAAAACGGGTGAGAGTTCCAAAGATCATAAAATAAAAACACTCAAAGGCGATTAACTCTCATACACAATTTAGCGAATGAGGGGGAAATTTTTTTGCAAAAACAAAAGCAAAAAGATACAAAATTGTGAAAACACTGGGACAAACCTCCAAGTAATGATCAAAGGAAATCAAATTAATAATTTGCCAAAAAAAACTCAAAACCAGTCAAACAAGACTCTGACACACTCAAGTGATTGAAAAAGGTGTAGCTAGACACAAAACCCAAGCTTGGAAGGCTGCAAACAAGCAAACTGGAAAAGTTCACAGGCCTGGCACGACTGTCAGGTGGAAAACTAGCGCCAATTGAGGATTGGCGTGCGCTGTACACTAGCAAGTGGCGCCAATGGTGCGACTGTCATGCAAAAAAGAGTGCCAATCAAATTTGCTAGCTTAAAAATAAAAACAAGCAGTCCAAGGCTTGGTCGACAGTATCCAGACGGACTAGGCAGCAAGAGACAACAGAGCATCCAACCCAGAAAGCTATCTAAGCAATCAAAACAAGAGAAACCAAAGAGACAAGACAAACTCCAAGTTGTTTAGTTCATAAACCAAACCGGAGATTGACTGAAGTGGCATTGATCTACTTTGCTAATGCAAAGTAATAGCGTTTCGAAGGCTACCTGGCCATACTTCAGGCTCCGTCTAAAGTTTACAAATCAAACAACAAGGTCTTCCCCAGTGGAGTCGCCAAATTGTTGTGGAGGTAAATCCTCTCTGCGGACAGAGACGATCCCTACTAGCCCAGACCGGGTCTAGCAACAATCATACAATGCTATCACGCAAGTTCCTAATTGCAAATAAAAGTGGATGGTGAGAACCTACTTGGATTCCAACGCTAGTGTTCGTAGAAGAGATGTCGCCCTCGTTCCTTTGCCTTGGTCGGTCACGATCCCCACGATCTCCGTGATTGGACACCTGCACATGCAAAGAACAACACGAAAACAAGCATAAAATCTAGTAGATGCAATTATATATCAGTCAGAAAAGATATAACTCAACATCAAACATAGGACAATGAGAGTGGAACCATAATGATAGTCATCTATTATTAATAAATAACAAAGAAGAATACAACCATTGTTCTGACGTCAAATCCTCCTTTGGCTGGGTAGTCAGCTACACAAGTCTTGCAAAACTTGTTGGGATAGGAACAAGCCTCTCTCTCTTCGGGTGACAAGAATCTCCTTACTTAGATTTGGCCTTATGGGTGCAAAGAAGGCTCTTGCAGCTTCAAACTCTCTATCACTATACTAGAACTGGAACTATTGTAACTCTGACTAGCTTGCTCAAGGCATAGAGGCAAGCTTTTATAGATAGAGAAGAAAGAGATAGGATCAACCACATTATTCATGGGATTGGTTTTATCACTTGGAAACTTCCATGAGAGGTGGCAAACCACTTTCCCTTCTATGGAGATTCGAAGCTAAACCATCCTAGCTCAACATAGATTCAGTTGGTGAATGGGTTGAAGAGAACCTTCGGAAGCTTGTTGGTTAAAAACTTTACTTAATTCGGTTGGCGTGAGTGCGACTCTGGGAAAGAGCGCCAATGGCATGCCCTTTTTAGAGGATTTCCCTCATTGGCGCGGGCAGTAAACTGTGGACCCGCGCTAATGCAAAAAGAGCTGTTTTCATGGATATTTTGCAGGAGATGTCTTCAAGGCAAATGAATTTCATACTTAGAGGAATATGATGCAAGTGGTTTCAGGTCATGTCACTTCTCACAGGTCCTGGAATGAGTCCTCCAGTGTGCGGGTGGGGGGTAATAGGGATGGTGACAAATTGTTGTGTAACACCCATGAAAGGTGAAGGAACAATTAGAGTGGACAAGAAGACCAAAGCTCAAAATGTGCTCTATGTTGATGGATTAAGCCACAATCTCCTTAGTGTGAGTCAGATGTGTGATAATGGGCATGAGGTGACATTAAGATATAAGGAGTGTGAGATCAAAAATGAAAAATCAAGAAATTTGGTGGAAAGGGCCATTAGAAGTGACAACAACATGTATATTTTTTATGACACTAGGCACAATTGTTGCATGAGAAAAATAGAAGAATCTTGGCTATGGCATAGAAGATTGGGTCATGTTAATTTTGATAATCTAATCAAAATTAGAAATATTGGAGAAATTAGAGGATTACCAAGGTCATGTCAATTTGGGAAAAAACAAGAGTGCATTTCAAATCAAAGGAGTTCTCTACAAGTAGACCATTGGAGCTAGTGCATACAAATGTTTGTGGCCCTACAAGGAAGAAAATTCCTAGAGGAGAGACATATTTCATATTATTTGTTGATGAGTTCACTAGAGCCACCTGGATTATGCTCATGAAGGAAAATTTTGAAGCTTTCAGAAAATTTAAGTATTTTAAGGCACTTGTGGAAAATGAAGTTGATTTGAAGATAAAGTGTCTTAGATATGATGGAGGAGGTTATTACATGTCCAAGGAATTTGATTATTTTTGTGAAGAGCATTGGATCATGAGGAAATACTCCATAGCTAGAACACCTCAGCAAAATGGTGTTGTGGAGAGGAAAAACAGGTTGGTCCAATATATGGCACGAGCTATGTTAGATGAAGCTGGTGTGTTAGATACTTTTTGGGAGAAGCATCTCAAACAATAATATATTTTGCCAATAGAGTCCTTCCTAGGCCTAATAGTGACAAAATTCCATATGAGTTGTGGAAAGGAAGACCAGCAAAATTTGACCAATTCAAAATATTTGGGAGCAAATGCTACATCAAGAGGACTGAAGAAAAGTTTGGAAAATTCAAACCAAGATCTGATGAGGGCATATTTCTTGTTTATTCCTTCAAGAGAAAGGGATACAAATTCAACAACAAGAGAACCAAAAAGGTAATTGAAGTTAGTGATATTATTGTTGATGAATCTTTTCCTAAATCTAATGATTCCAAAGCTGTTGTAGTTGATCATGATTTCATAGAATATGAGGACCAAGAAATTTTTGACTACGATGAAGAAGAGGAAGAAGGAAGGAGGACTTCCACTTCAAAGAGGGCTACACCAAATCACATCCAAAAGAAGTTCAGAAAGTAAAATTCTTGGGAACAAATAGCTTGGAGTGCAAACAAGGAGGAATTTGTTGAATAGCTTCAATCAAGCACATTTTGCATTATTGTCTCAAATACATCCCAAAAAATCCAATGAGACTAGAAATATCAAAATAGGCTCAAAGAAATGAATGAAGAGCTATATTAGATTGAGAATAAAAATATGTGGGAGCTTGTACTAAGGCCAAAGGAAAAAAAACATCATTAGAACCAAGTGGGTGTTCAAGAACAAGATCAATGAAAAAGTCAAGGTGGTAAGGAACAAAGAAGAACTTCTGTGCAAAGGATATAATCAGGTAGAAGGTATTTATTTTGATGAAATTGTTGCACCTATAGCTAGATTAGACGCAATAAGAATGTTTTTGGCTTTTGCATGCTATAAGAAAATTAAAGTTTATCAAATGGATGTTAAGTCAACTTTCTTGAATGGTAATCTAGAAGAGGAAGTTTGTATAGAACAACCTGAAAGTTTTTTATTGGGTGATTATGAGAATCAAGTGTGTGGGTTGAAAAAGGCCCTTTATAGCTTGAAACAAGCTCCAAGGGCATGGTATGGAAAGCTATACAAACATCTACAACTACAAGGCTTCAAAACGGAATTCACAAACAATTTATATATCAAATTTGAAGGTGATCATTTTCTAATAATTGTTGTGTATGTAGATGATATTATATTTGGGAGTGATTTGGAGGAGATGGGCCACAAATTTGCATAAGAAATCTAAAGGGAATTAGATATGTCAATGTTGGTTGAGCTAACTTTCTTCGTTCGTTTGCAAGCTATTCCAGATGATAAAGGAATTTTCATTTCTCAGTCAAAGTATCTTAGAGAGAAATTAAAACAATTTGGCATGGAATATCACAAATCGATATGCACTCCTATGGTAACTGGTTTTAAATTGAGTAAAAATGATGAATCACCAGAGGTAAATCAGTCTATGCATCCTTCCATGATTGGTAGATTATTGTATCTAACTGCTTCTAGGCTTGATATTATGAAATTTGGATTAGTCTCAATATTTCAAGTTAATCCCAAGGAGACTCATCTTAATGATGTAAAAAGGATCTTCAAGTATCTTCAAGGCACTCTTGACTATGGATTATGGTATCCCAAAGATAAACATTTCAATTTGATTACGTTTACTGATTCTGATTAGTCTAGTAGTATTGATGACAGGAAAAGTACTTCAGGGGAAGCTCACTTTTTGAGAGATTGTTTGGTCTCTTGGGAAAGAAAGAAACAAAGTTCTATCTCTTTGTCCATTGTTGAAGCTAACTATATATTAAAAACCTCTTGTTGTACACACATACTATGGATGAGAAAAAATCTTCAAGACATGCATGTATAGTATGAAGAGCCTCTTCCTATCATGGTAGACAACACAAGTGAAATAAGCATCTCTAAAAATCCAGTTCTTCATTCCAATACAAATAAAATACCAATCAAATATCATTTTCTAAGAGAACAAGTGGTCAAAAAAGTTGTGAGGTTAGAGTAAGTTGTTTCAGATGAAAAAGTTGTAGACATCTTCACCAAGCCACTTCCAAGGGAGACATTTGAATATCTTAGAGAGAAGATGGGTGTTGTGCATTTTCAAAGGAATTGAGGAGTTAGTTGTTGTCACATGGCTGCCACCAAGAGCACTTTCAACTGCAAAGTTTGGAGAATGGGTGTTGGATGGTTGTTTGCATGTTTTTCAATGCATTATGAACTTTTTGCTTGCTTCTTCTTCTTAATTTCAAGATGGATTGCTTCTTCATGCATATTTATTCTTCAAGATGGTGTGGTCTCAAATATATTTAGAGGGAGAATGTTCAGCAGCTCGGGGGGAGTATTTGTTGTAGCTCTTCAGGGGGTGATGAGCCCCAGAAATGGGTAATTATATTGGCTCATTTTTTGCCCCTTATTTCGACTTAATCCACCATTCTCATTACTTTAATGCATTTTTTTGAATATATTTATGCTAATAGAGTGAATTGGGTTAGTCACTTTGCCATGTAGTCTAATGTGTGTTGTACGCAGATTTTTTGGCCAATTTTGGACAAAGTCAAGGGATTTATGAGCAAATGGCAGCCAAAACTCAAGGAAAACAGGGAAGAGGATTTGTAGGGGGTGTACCCTTCATTTATGACCCCTTTCCTCGAATCCTCCATTAGAAAATCGGAGCACAAAGGTCCACATTAATGATTTTAAGGTGCAGCTGAGCAAGTAAAGAAGGGTTGTTGTTTATCTCCAGTTCTAGGAAGCCAAGTTCCTTGATTTTAGGACAACTGTTGAAGGAATCCATTTGTATAAATAAGGAGGCTTAGATCCTCAGTAGGTTAGCTAGTTATTAGTTCATTTTCGCACTTTTTTGCAGCATTGTGTTCAGCTCATTTTCGAGTTCCTTTTGAGAACAGTTTATGTAATGTGACTGTTATTTTTGATAATGAAGATGAAACAATTTTTGAGCCAGCACTAGTCTCTTTCAGAGGGTTGAAGCTCTTGGGTTAGGCCCAACCCAAGCTACCCAGCACCTCTTACTGTGTACTTATATGTTTTTGCTTCAATTCATAAGTTAATTTCTTTTGCATAGATTCATTTTACTTTGTTAGATTAGGTTGCTTTTGATGGTTAGCATAGTTGTTTTTGTTTCAGTTACTCAAGTAGGTTACTATAGTGATAGAATAAGATTCAAAAAGGCCAACAGCAGGCCTTGATCTCCTTTCTCCCTTCCTGGGACTATGATTTGAGGTCAAGGCACTTCTACTACCACCAAAAACACAGTTTTTGCTCTTCCATGCAACTGCTAGTGTGATAAATTGATTTGGAAAGATTGATATATTGGTTCAGATCCAGTTGCTTAGATCATTTTCTATTCTTTTACCATAGTTCTCTTCAGATGATTTTCTATTCACAGGTTACTGTTAAGCATTTTCTGTTTGTAGGTCAGAAATTAGGTCAAGCTAGAAAAAGCTCTGCTTTCATGGTATAGTTAGTTCTTTCTTTGATCATTTTTGATAAGTAAATGTGCAGATCTCTTGCAAGAAATTTCAGCTCACCATCCATCCATAAAAAAACCAAAACCAACTCACTTCTCATAGATTTCCTAAGTCATTAGCAACATTTCACCAATCTGCCCTAATTTCTATGTTTTCTCCATAAGCTTCTTTCTTGCCCTTTGAACAAATCCAACTATCACATTCATTCTTGATCTTCATTGACAAGTTCTAGACATCCCAACACCTTTATCTAGCCTTCAGTTCCCCTTTCCTATCATTTTTCCACCTTCAAAACTCCAAAAATAGCTCTCGTCCTCCTCCTGTAGATCCTCCTATAGATCCCCTATAGCCTCTTGTAGAATTTCCTGTGAGTGATTTTTCGAAGTCTGATCACTATGAAAGTATTTTGAAGGGTACTATGGGCTTCTTAGGACCTCTCCACACCTTCCTCCACCTCTGCAAAAACCAACTCCACCTTCCTTTGCCACCAAACCTCTGCACAATCACAACTAGATAAATCACAAGCATAATAATTTCACATAAAAACACTCAAAAGCACAAAAAGATGTTTTCTTCTCATTTCTTTTCAAAAGTAGCTTGAATAAATGCAATTTACCTTTTCAGTAGTCAATGGCACTCATTTCATCAGTTTTCAACTCCTTTCTTGCAAAATTAGGGTTAGTGGGTAAATTAGGGTTTGCCAGGGTTTGCTAGGGTTTACATTACATTTCAGTTTTCTTTCTCTTTCTGCAAATAGGATAGCCTTTGTAGAGTTATATTTCTTTCATCACAGTTAAAATATTCTTCTGAGAATTCATAGAAGTTGGCTTGAGCTCCTAGTGATCTTGCACTAGGTGACCAAGTGACAGCCTGCAGTAAGAGCTAGTACTTGTGCATATAGCATCGTCACTTCTAAGTTTGTTACGAACTACCAGGTTGATAAAAGTAAAGAAGGAAGCCCTAGGAGTTGCAGCATTATTGCTGCAATAATGGTGCCCACCATCTTTTTGGCGCCATTGTCGGGGAAGTGTCAGAGTATTTTGTGATTACTGCTTTCTTCTATTTTCTATTACAACATTCTGCTAAGTAGTTTATTTCAGAAAAAGTAGATTAGTTGTTTCATTTCAATTCTGCAATTTCAATTCTACAAAAGTATATTAGGCATTTTTTGCTTTCATTTCAATTTGGCAATTTCCATTTCTACAAAAGTAGATTAGGCATTTTCCTTCTTTCATTTCAATTCTGCAATTTCCATTTTAGCAAAATAGATTAGTCATTTCCTGCTTTCATTTCAATTCTGCAATTTCCATTCCAACAAAGTAGATTAGTTATTTCCTTGCTTTCATTTCAATTTTTCAATTTCATTTCAACAAGTTCATTTCAGTTAGTTGCAATTTTTTGTTCAATCCATTTCAGTTTTGCAGGTACAAGCAGAAGACAAAAAAAAAAACAAAAAACAAAAATCACCCAAAAAGAGATTTCCTTTCATGCCTCGTAGGAACAGAGACAATTTAGGAAAATTCCTACCCAACACCCCCACCACATCACATAGTCACCCTTCTCTCTTCTTCGGTGGCAGTGATCCAGGAGAACTTAAAGGTGAACCACCAGAGATATACGAAGATCCTATAACAGAAGAAGAGCAAGAAACCATTCCTCCTAAGACCATGGCTGAAAACAGAAACATTAGAGGAAATGGAGAAAGAGTAGAGGGTACCTTTCCTATCCGAGAGACTAATGGGGACACTAAAATGAAAAACATAAGTTCTTCAGCCTTACCTCACTTGCATGGATTGACTACTGAAGATCCTGATACCTTCTTGTTTGAATTTGTTGTTCTCTGTCGAACCTATGACTATGCAGAAGATGAGCAGAAGTTGAAACTCTTTCCTTCTACCCTCAAGAATGCAACATTGTGCTGGTTCATGGGATTACCTGGCAACATCATCACAACTTGGGCTTAGATGCAACAAGCCTTTAACAACAAATACCGGGACTACTGTAGGTCAAAGGATACCAAGGCAGAGATTTTTTGAATGACCATGAGAAGCTATGAATCCTTAGAAGACTATGAAGAGAGGTTTCAACTCAGTTATAAAAGGGACAAGTGCACACTTGACCCCGAATCTCTGAAGTTGGTCCTGCTTAGAGGGGTCCCGGAAGACCTTCTAGACACCCTCCATTTGCTGGCTGAGGGAGACATCTACCAACTGCCTTATGATGACATAAAGACTGTGTTTAGAAACCATTCTAGGGTAGCCAGAAAGAGAGGTAAGGGAAGTCAACCTTTAGCCAGTACATCATATCCAGTTCATCTCTTAGAAGTGAATTTGAGAATCGGTTGGAAGATTTCAAGAGCGAGATGAGGTAGACTCTTGTCATGCAAATGGATACCTTGCATATCAAAAGAAAACAAGAGGAAGCCGAGAGGGCTTTGGCCATTTTTTGTCCTAAGTGCACCAGAAGGCATCCTAGGAATGAATGTCCATTAAACTCTTTAGAAGTGTGTTCAGTCTGTGAAGAAGAGCATTCTACAAATCAGTGCCCTTCCTTGCTCAGACTTAAAGCTGCATATCAGGGGGCCGAAGGAGCCACTGAACCACTCTATTTCATGAACCAAAGGAGGCCACATGGGCCCAGAACTTACCAGCAGCGAATGCAAGGGACATCCCAGACTCACTACAACCCCAATCAAGTGACTTCCATGCTTTGTTGGGGCCCCCCTGCTCATCCTTCCTGGTCGACACCCCCTCCTTAGTCATATCCATCTCAATACCATGCTCAACCAGCTGCTCATTCGTTTCACTCTTATGCTTAGCCACAGCCTCAGTGGAATTCACCTCATCAGGGGTGGAGGCCCCAGTACAACTCTCCTCCCATTCTTTTGCCTCCACCACCTACGCAACCTCAACCATTGCCTCCTTTTCCACCAAGGCAACCCCAAATGTATGCTTAGCAGAACCCGAACCCTAATAACAGACATGCCTAGCAGGTATATAGTGGAGAAACATCATGCCCGACCTATGCTGTGGAGATTCAAGAGATTAACCTATGATCTGGAAAGGTTCTCCCAGATAACCAACCTCCCCCTAAGGAGGATGAGGAAGAAAAATAGGAAAGTGAACCAAAATCCATTCCACCCTTTCCTGAGAGATTAACCGGCACAACACAGCCTACCCCAGAAGAGACTGAACTTCTGGGAGAATTGAAACAATTATGTGTAAAGATACCACTTCTCCAAGCCATAAAGGATGTGCCTATATACAACAAAATGATCAAGGAGAAGTGCTTCAGGCACCCAGGCAGGCACAAGAGAGATGCCCCAACTATCAATGTCATAGGACAGCTGTCCGACCTGATGTTGGGGCAGGTAATCTGTCTGAAATATCTAGACCCTGGAAGTCCTGTAGTCGATGTCCACATCAATGGCACTGTAATCCCCCATACCCTGATTGATCTAGGAGCTGCCATTAATGTGATGACCAAGGACACTATGCTCAAGCTCAACCTTCAGGGCTCCGTGAGGAAGACCACAACAACACTACAGTTAGCAGACCGCTCCACCGTGAACCCTGAAGGGATTGTGGAAGATGTAATGGTCTCCATTGATTTTTGGGAGTACCCTACTGATTTCCTAGTTCTCCAACCAAAGGCAAAGCTTACTGGGTATCCTCTCATCTTGGAAAGACCCTGGTTGGCTAATGCAAATGCCTACATCAGTTATCGAGTTGGGAACATGACAATAAAAAATGGGCATATGTGCAAGCAGCTAGTACTATATCCTCCTACCCAACCTTTTTTAGAACATCATTTACCTCTCTGGTTGGAGGAGGAAGGTGAGGATGAAGTCTATTCCACACCACTGTGTGCAGTAGAAGCTACCATGTGGGGGGGGGGGGAGACGCGCACAAACCAAGGATGATCTTATTGAAAACTTGATTCAGAATCCACCCCCCAGTGTGCTGCCATTAGAAGAGCTGGTGGAAGAAACCCAAGCCAATCCTTTAGTTGATCTCTGTGTGCCTGATCCGACCCCTCTCTAAGTTAAGAATGTGGAATTCGGCCCAGAAAAAACCTTGAAGATCAACTCATCCCTATCCACCTCTTAGGAGAAAGAACTATGTAGCTTATTGAGAAACCACTTGGATGCTTTTGCTTGGAGCTATAAGGAGATGAAGAGAGTTCACCCTTCAGTCTATACTCATCACATTTAGATTAAGGAAGATTGCAAACCAGTCAGGTAGCCTCAAAGGAGGATGAATCCAGCCCTTAAGGACATTGTCAAAGAAGAACTGCAAAAGTTGTTGGATGCAGGATTCATCTACCCTATCTTTGATAGCGAATGGGTCTCTTCTTTGGTGCTAGTGCCAAAGAAAAATGGGAAGTGGAGAATCTGTGTCGATTATCGGGAACTAAACAAGGCCACCAAGAAGGACCATTTCCCTTTGCCTTTCATAGATCAAGTGTTAGATGGCCTGACAGGGAAGAAGTTCTTCTCCTTCCTAGATGGGTTTAGCGAGTACAACCAGATCCAAATCAACCCGAAAGACCAAGATAAGAACACTTTCACTTGTCCTTGGGGTACCTTTGCATACCGAGTCCTTCTCGTCGAATTATTCAATGCTCCCACTACTTTCCAAAGAGCTGTATTGAGTATATTTGCTGAACTAGTTCATGATGCAGTGGAAATCTATATGGATGATTTTACCCCTTATGGCTCTAACTTCCAGGAAGCTTTATCTAACCTGGGAAAGGTTTTGGACAAGTGTATTAAAATGAACCTGTCCCTTAGTCCTGAAAAATGTGAATTCCTGATGACTGAAGGGACCGTTCTAGGTCATGTAATTTCTCAACAAGGATTACAGCTGGACCCCAACAAAATTGTCATCATCCAAAGGGTCCCACCTCCTCAAAAGGTAAGAGATGTTCAAAGTTTCCTAGGTTTAGCAGGGTATTATAGAAGATTCATTAAGGATTTCAGTAAGCTAGCCTCTCCATTGTTTGGTCTTTTGGGAAAAGATGTTGAATTCATATGGAATGGCAACTGTCAAGAGGCTCTAGATACCTTGAAAAGTAAACCAGTGACTACCCCAATTTTGAGAGGTCCAAACTGGGCTCTACCTTTCCACATTCATACAGATGCCTTGAAAAAAGCGATAGGAGCAGCCTTAGGGCAAGTTGATTAGAAGCTGCCTTATGCCATATATTTTGTAAGTAAAAACCTGTCCAAGGCAGAATTGAACTACACTATAACCGAAAAGGAGCTCCTAGCTGTAGCCCATTCCCTAAATAAGTTCAGACACTACATCACTAGCTATCAAACATTCGTACACACTGATCATGCTGCAATTAGGTATTTAATGAACAAACCAAATGTAAATGCCCGTATTATTAGATGGTTACTTTTATTGCAGCAATTTGACTTGACCATTGTTGATAAGCTGGGTAAGGAAAATGTTGTTGTTGATTTTTTGTCTAGAATAGATCTGCCTGCAGATGAAGAAAGAATGGTGGATGATCAAATGCCAGATGAACACCTATTTTCTATCTCAGTACTCTCTCCATGGTTTGTTGATATAGCAAATTGCTTGGTTTTAGCACAGTTCCCATCACACCTGTCCTCAAAACAGAAGAGAAAGATCGTGAGGAAAAGTGCCGCATTCACCTGGATTGGGCGTAATCTCTTCAAACTTGGCCCAGATCAGATTTTGAGGAGATGTGTCAGGGAGGAGGAAGTTTTTGACATTCTCCGAACCTATCATGATGGGCCCTGTGGGGGCCATTTTGCAGCGAAGAGGACTGCCTTCAAAATCCTGCAAGTAGGTTACTATTGGCCCACTTTTCATCAAGATGTAAGGAGATATATCAGCCAATGTGACCGATGTCAAAGGATGGGGAAACCTACTCCAAGGGATGAGATGTCTCTGCAACCTCAAGTGACTTTCGAGCCATTTGAGAAGTGGGACATGGACTTTGTGGGTCTTGTCAACCCTCATTCAAAACAGAAATCTTACATCATTGTGTGCACTGACTATCTGACAAAATGGGAAGAAACAAAGGCGATCAAGGCAGAAACAGAAGAAAAATTAGCTGAGTTTTTGAGAGAGAATATCTTCTACAAGTTTGGCTATCCAAGAGAATTAGTCACAGATCAAGGGAGTTAGTTTACCTCCAATCTGATTGAAGGCCTGCTCACACATCATAAAATCAAGCACAAAACTTCCACCCCTTATCATCCGCAAGCAAATGGATAGGTGGAAATCACACAGAGCTTTGGAAGGGATTTTGACCAAGGTAGTGAGCAGCAGCAGAAAAGATTGGGCAGATCGATTGGTTGAGGCCACTTGGGTCTATAACATCACCTGGAAGACCACCACAGGGTTCACACCCTATGATCTAGTCTATGGGAAGAAGGCTTTGCTGTCAATAGAATTTGAATATAACACACTAAGGATGGTAGCTCAGCTGAACCTAGATCTCAGCCATGCACAAAAGGAAAGGTTACTTCAGCTAAATGGATTGGATGAACAGAGATTGTAGGCCCTTCTCCACTCAGAGGTAGTCCAACTTCAAAGGAAAATATGGCATGACAGACACCTCAAAGAGAAACAATTCCAGGAAGGATATTGGGCGTTGCTGTATGATTCAAGATATAAAGATTTCAAGGGAAAACTGAGGACAAGATGGTTGGGACCGTACACAGTAGAAAAGTGCAAGGACAATGGTTCAGTTCTAATCCGGACCATCGACGAAGAAGTCATCCCCATGCTCATCAATGGGCATAGGTTGAAGATCTACAAGAAGCCCCTCTCCAAGAAAGAATTCATTGAGAGTCTGAGTAAAACAGTGTTAGTAGTGGAGCAAGGCTCTACCTCCACTCCACCCACACCCTAAAAAAAAAACAGAAAAAGAAAAAAAACAGAAAAAAGGGAATAAAAGGTCCCTCGGTGAAAACCTCCTAGATGTGCCCAGGGCAGGCAGTGAGGGTGAAAACCTCCTAGAGGCACCCCAACTGCCTCATAAAAAAATAAGAAGAGAAAAAACAGATACAAAAGAGAAAAAGCAAAAAAACTAACTTCTTTTGAATGCCTTGTAGATTGCAGGAGGGTCACAGAAGAAAAAGGGACATGGCCAGGATAAATACACCCATGATAGATCATTTATCCATTGTCATTGTCTTTTCCCAGGCCCTGGTCTCACTTGTTCTGGAAATTATGCATCCTATAGGAAGCTCTGTGCATTCCACAGAAGGCTCCTGTAGAAACCACAAAGAGCTTAAAATCAAGTTCAAAAAAGGATTAGAGGGCTAGAAATTTGTTCAGAAGGCCTGTGGACCTCCCTGCCACCATTCATCCTCCCAACTCTCCATTCCATACCTGCACCACTACATTTCCACTCACTTCTTTCCTCCTTGCACAGAAAATACAGAATCATGTTTCTTTTTTTCTTTATTTTAAATGAAGAATAAACGAGCAGCACCCTGAACTTAACGCTTACCCAGTGCATGTCATCTGATTTTCCTTCTCCTTCAGAACCTTCCTCAGCTATCTTTCCAATCCCTGCTCAAGCCTCAGCCAAAGTTTCAGAGGGAGAAGCAGTTACAGGAAATCCTGTAGTATTCCTGTAACAACTGAGCCCCTTAAAAATCGAGCCCCAGAGGCAGGGTCAATGCAGCCACAAAGGATAGAACATGCAAGGAACCAGTCTTGATCAAAGATCACCAGAACGAGGTAGCCAAGCCACCAGTTCAAAAGCCACAGGGACCAGAAACAACATCAATCCATGAACAGAGTGCCAAAGTCTGAGCATGCAATAGCATGGTAGCGACTAACAGGTAAGTTACGAAACCCGTTCCTTTGTTGCATGAGTATAATTTAGAAACTGCATGACCAATTGAGATGGTCGAGATTAAATGAAATTGGTGGCCAGCTAACTGGCCACCCTCATCCAGTTCAAACAGAACCCCTCGTCCAGTTCAAACAGTGCCTCGTCCAATTTAAACAATGTTCAGTGGGTGCAATCAACACATGTGTTCAGTCAACTCGAGATGAAAAACTCAAAATAGGTAGTGGTGGCGGCGTATAACAGGAATAACAGAAGTGATTGCGGGCAGGCGTCATGAAGTATCATAATGGCACTGGAGTGGGGACCAACGGTCTGGATGAAGGCAACGTACCCTTCTTGCCACCTCACCTCATCACCACATAACACGCCCGTAAGCTCACGTAAGATTAAGGACGCTACAGTCGACACCTTCACCACCTTTGTTTTCATTTTTATCGACGAGTTCTCAGCTGTAGCAACCTACCTACCACCTCCAGAACCTCGAAACAGTCACTCTCTATCATTTTCAAAACCCTTCCGATTATTGGACTCTACATGAGCATTATCGCACTCTACAGGAGTAGAAAACACAGTCCTATAGGAGCCCTTCTACAGGAGGGCCAGTGAGCAGTCTCGCAAAGGGAAATTTGGGATTTTATGCCAAATTCAAGCTCGAAAAGGTAGGCTCAGTAAAACCCACTCTACATTTTATATATCTACAAAAGGTGGTGGGATTTACAGCGAAGTATTGAGCTGAAAAGAAAGGAAAAAGTGAGAATAGAAGTCTGCCTATGTTTTTTTGAAATATACATACCGTCTCTCCATTTTCAATCTCTGCACTGAAATTCTGTCTCTTTCTCCTCCGTGGTATTCTGCTGTGAAAAGAAAGGATGCAACCATAGAAAATCAAGCCTGTAAAAAAGTGAATTTGCATTGGGTAGTCTGTTTATTTTGTGAAAAAGAAAAAAAACATTGTTCTATAAACTCTCTATTTTTTTAAGATATTGTTTCCCTCCAACAGCCCGAGAAGTAAATTAAGGTTGAGAACAGAGTTTGAAGGGAAAGAAAGTTGAAATTTGTTTTTGTTAAAAAGGAAGAACTTGAAAAACTCTCTCTTTAGTTACAGAAAAAGCCTCAGCTACTCCTCTGTTTCCGAGTTTGGAAATTTGATGCCTTCCTCCTCACTTGAAACATTCTAGCAGTCTATGAACATCATGACAGGGGGTTTTATGAGGAAGAAGCCTCTGAATTCCACCAAATTGCATGAACACCCAGAAGTGGTAGCCCTCTTTACTAGGGAAAATTGGATGCCTTTCTTTGAAAAAATTCATGGGTACGATGAGGAAGTCACAAAGGAATTTTTATTGTCTTTAAAACCCCACTCAAAAACAAAAGCTACAGTCAGTTTCAAGGGTCTAACCATAGAACTTACACCAGAGTTCATCAGCAGAATTAAAAGTCTCCCACTTGGGCTCCCCTGGAGCAAAGAAGAAAAACCACTAGGACAGGTTGCTAAGAAGACCTTTTTCCAGCTTGATGAAAATCTCGTGGAGGATAAGAATGGGATCAGGAGGACAAGTATACCTTATCCATGGGGTGAGGTCTATCAGATCATGAAATATATCTCTAGTGAAGGAAGATACAGTATAGTCTATGGTTATCATTTCAGACTGTTACATGAACTAAGAAATGGCATGGACCTACTTGAATCTAGAAAACTCAGTCTTCCATATTTTCTCCTCCAATCCTTGATAGAGTGTAGCACCAAATTGAATGCAGGGGTTCCAGACCAATTGGCTCCCCATGGGCTCATTAAATTGCTGGTGGAGGATGCCCTCCACACTTACACAATCCCTATAGCCTGGGATATTTTCAGGAACATGACTAAAGAGGATGACATAAAAACTCTCACTGATGACCTTAGTCCATCTGGAAGTGAAGAGGAGGAACAGAAAGAGGAACCTGAGAAGGAAATCCATGAAGAAGAATAGAACATTCAATTGGAAGAAGAAAAAGAAGAAAAACAGAGAGGAAAGGAGAAACATGACACCACCACAGATGAACCTAAAGCAGAAAAGAAAGTAGCATCAAAAGCAGAAAAAGGGAAAACCACAGCAGAGAAAAAGAAGAGGACAAGAACTGAAAAGAAGAAACCTAGGATAGCTTAGAAAAGGGCTGCCACAGGAAAGGCAGAAACTCAGCAAGTAGAGGAGAAAACAACACCAGAGACAGTGGAAACAAAATCAGAGATAATAGACATAGGAAAAACAATAGATGGAAAGGAGGAAGCACCGCAAGAAGAAGTGTCTCCTGAGACACTAGCAAAAGAAGCAACAGATGTTCTTGCTGCACTTAGTACTCTAGCCAAGCAAAAAGGGAAAAGGAAGAGACAATCATCTATGTACTTCAAAGCTCGAAATAGCACCAGAATCAAGATAGGGAAGCCTCAACCACCTTCAAAGGAGCCCACCATCATTGAGGATGTGCCTGTTATCACCCCAAGAAACTCACCTACGTTGTATATTAGTGATGCTTGGGAACATTACAAACTCAACAAAAAGTTGGATAAATTGGTGGATGAATGAAAGAAATGATGCATATTCAAACCAGATAACCACTTCTACTTTGCTTAACCCCAGACATGGGTGAACACCCCCAAACTACAAGGCTTTTAACCACCAATTACTCAGTTTTAGAGACAATGCGATGATGGAGAACACTGATCACACCAGCAGATGCACAGGACCCTGTGATGGCCAACTGCAACCAGTTTGAAGGTCTGTAAATCTATTCTCTAATACACAGACAGGATGATAGCTCTCTGGCATTAAAACAACAGAAACCTGCAAACAAATTCAATGATGCATGCTAAATCCTAATGCAGAGGTGGGATGACAACCCCTCTAATGCTAAACATTAACAACACATGAACAACTGCAAAACAGGCACAGCCTAGAACAAGAAGAAGAAGTGGAAAGTAAGCAATTAACAGAAAAAGAAGCTTGTATTAGCTGGAAATGCAAACCAGAAGCTGCAGGTTACAAAGTAGTTACAGTCTCCAGAGTTTGAAGCTTACAACAGAATTACATTCATCCAACCCTCATCATCTTGTGTTTCTGGGTATATATAGAATCTGTTTACAAAAATCTTTGCTATGCTATGCGTGGAGGTGTCTTAATGGACCACCAACCGCATTTACAATTAGATATGGGTCTTCTACTACAATCTGAATGTTTTAATGGACAGAATGACATTTACTGGTACTTTGATGTCCATTATGAGCATATGGGATGTAATACTCCATGACTGATTTATATCTTGATCTGCTTGAAGCCATCCTTCTTGTCCTTGACCGTGGTGTCTTTGAATGCAGGTAGCTGAGGAATTAATGTGCACACGGCTGGATTATCACTCCCTTCTTTGCGTGCATGAGTCGAGCCAAAAACACTGAAAAATGCCTTGAAAATGGACGCAGAGTCGAGAATGAATGATGGCTGTTAGATGGTTCAGACAGACGGCCGAGATCGGGCTGCACAGGCCATCGGAATACATATGCAGATGAAAGAGTTTGGGCCGTTGGATCAAGAAAATTAACGGTGGAGATTTGATTTGCGAAGGCTATCGGGAGGCATGTGAATAGATGAATGATGGTCATTGGATCGCAGCGGGAATGATCCAATGGCTGACGGGAGGCAGAAATGACCACAAGTTAACGGGCGGGGAGCTAGGTACGATGGCAGGAAGTGGTTTCCCTGCACCACTTTACGAGAAAGGTGGTTTCCATATATAACGATGCGACGCAATCAGACTAAAACACGTGCCCGATGGGAAACCGCTTCCCTGCGGGCTAAAGGATGAGCGGGTTGGTGGAGCAGGGAAAGCATATGGCGTTGGATCAACAGGCGGGATGATCGGACGGTCGACAGGTTAATATATACGTTTCGGGTGATGTGACAGGTACGGTGACAGCGAGTAATAATTTTTATAATATGCGCGGGTTAAAAAGGGTTAGGACTATAGTGCCGGGGTTTATAAGGTTATGGGGGGGTTTATAAAGTTTAAACAAAGAACACGGGGAGAAAGGGTTTAAAGGGATTAAAATAGAATTATAACACAAAAGCGCTCCACAACCGCTTCAAAGGTTTATGCGGGGTTTTGAAACCAAAACAGGATAAAGGGGTTTTAAGAGAATAAGGAGGATTCAAGGGGAAAGAGGCAATGTAGGAAAACAAGGTGGCAGGAGTTATAAGGATAAAGGGAAAATGAAGGAGAAAACGGGGAAAACTATAGCCAGCCCTTTTTGCAACCAAAATCAGCACTGCCCAACCTATCATTGACTCTCATCTGTTAAAAATTGTAGTAGAGCTAACACTGGCTCCTTCTGGGGATGAGATCCTCCCTGTGAGGTCTCAAGAACCTACAGATCAACGCCTTTCCAACTGAAAGCAAATTAACCAAAATTCCTAGTGTTCCATTGGGCATGGAGTCTACTTTGCCTGCAAAACTAATAAAAACAAAATATTTACAACCTTTAAAGCCAAAGACCTTAAACAACATAAACTTTCAAAAACCACCCATTAATTGGGCCATCAAAAACTGTCTCTCCTCCCATACTTTTCAGTATGAAGGTGTTGTTCCCTTGAATCTGTGCAATGATGAAAGGCCCTGTCTAGAAAGCATCAAATTTCCCATGATTGCCTTTCTTCTCTTTCAATGCATCCCACTTCAAAACCAAGTCACCAACTTGAAAATTGTTTGATTTTGCCTTTCTGTCAAAGGCTTCCTTGATCTTATGTTGATATGCTGCAGCCTTTTCAACCAGATGTTCTCTAATATGATGTATTTCTGTTAGATCAGTGATTCGCTTTGCCATGTCTTCTTCCTCATCCTACTTAGTTTGAAGGAATTTTGCCACAGGGAGAGTTAGCTGAATGGGAAATACATCCTCAGTACAATAAACCAACTTGAAAGGAGAATTGCCTGTGGATTTCTTAATGGTCACTTTGTCAACCCACAATGCATACTTGAGCTTTGAATCCCAATTCTTTTTATTATCCTCTAACAGCTTTTTAATTATCCTTATCAGACTTTAATTAGAGGATTTTGCTAGACCATTTCCTTGAGGATAATAAGAGTTGGAATGAATCAGTTTAATACTCATTGAATCACACATTTCCACCAACTCTTTTGCCCTGAAGGCTGCTACATTATCTATAATTAGCTTATGTGGACAGCCAAATCTATTGAAGATATTTTCTGTCAAAAACTTCCTGACCACATTATGATCAGCCTTCCTTGTAGGGACTACTTCATTCCACTTTGTGAAATAATAAGTGGCTACTAATATCCACCTATGCTGGCCACTGGAATGTGGATTAATTTCCCCAATGAAATCCAAACCCCACTGTTGAAAAGGTCCTTTTTCATGTATTGGTTTTAGGGGCAGGGACTTCAACTGCTACTTTCCTTCAAATCTTTGGCACCTGTCACAAGATTTAACAAAAACAAATACATCAGAAAATAAAGTGGGCCAATAGTACCCAGCTCTGAGAATTTTGTGGGCTGTAGTTTTCCAATAATGGTGCCCTCCACACATGCTGTTATGAAACTGCTGCATAACTTCTTCTGACTGCTCCTTGTCCAAACACCTTAAAAATATTCTAGATGGATCCCTCCAGTAGAGGAGATTCTCAATAATGTAATACTTTGCTGCTTTGAGTTTTAAAGTTCTAGCCTGACTATGAGTAAATCCTAAAGGGATCTCTAGCTTCAGCAAGAAATTAATTATTTCAGCATACTAGTTACATGAAGCTAGATTCTCGGACACTGACTTTTTTCTCTCTGTTTCAGCTACGTTTTCCTCTTCTTCTACTTGACCATTTTCTGCAATCGTGCATAGGAAATCAATGTCTAAAGACTTGCAATTTTCTTCAGCTAATAGTTTGGCAAGACCCTGACCTCTGACCAACTTGGTGGGCTTTAGCTCTATATTAAATTCTATCATTTTAGCAATCCATTTTGCCCTCCTTCCATCAGCATCAGGTTGTGTCAAGACATCTTTTATTGTAGCAGAAGGCACATATGCAATTATTTTTGAATGCAAGATATAAACTCTGAAAGCCTTTAAGGATTTAATAAGAGCAATGTCCTATTTCTCTATAATATCATACCTCAGTTCAGCATCCCTCAAGTTCTTGCTAAAAAATGCTATTGGATGTTCTGAACCTTGTTCATCTTGTTGCAATAAAACAGCTACAATGGTATCTTCATAGGCAAAATAAAATATATGGAACTCCTTGCTGTAGTCAGGACTGATTAATGCGGGAGCCTCCATAATAGCTTTCTTAATTGACTCAAATGATTTCCTTACTATATCAGTCCACCTTACCTCTAATCCTTTCTTCAACATGGAGGTCACATGCTTAACCAATTCTGCAAAATTTGGAATAAACTTCCTGACAAAGTTAATTTTACCTAGAAAGGACTGGATATCCTTCTTTGATCTAGGGACAGTCAAAGACTGTATTGCTTTGACTCTTTCTGGGTCAATATGAACACCTACAGCAGACATAATATGTCCTAACAGCTTGCCTTCATTTAAAGCAAAGAGATTTTTTGGGATTGACTGAAATTCCAAACCTTCTACACTTCAAAAACACATTTTACAAATGCTGCAAATGATTTTGATGGATGCTGGAATAAACTGTTATATCATCAAGGTAGATGAGGAAAACTTTTTCCTTCTCTCCCACAAATGCTATATCCATAGCTCTCTAAAAGGTGGGTCCAACATTCATCAATCCAAAAGGCATTTTGGCACACATAAAAGTGCCCCAAGGAGTGGTAAATGCAGTCTTTTCTTGATCATTTGGATGCACAGCAATTTGATTAAAGCCTGAAAATCCATCCAAAAATGACATTACTTTAGCTCCTGAGACCTTTTGCAAGAAGTCCTCCATCTTTGGCAGGGGATAGTTGTCTTTCTTGGAGCATTTGTTCAAATTTCGGAAATCAACACACATTCTGATTTCTCCACTCTTCTTCCTCACCACCACTAGGTTGGCTACCCATTTTGAAAACCTGAGAGGAACAATAATCTTGGCAACCAACAATTTTTTAATTTATTTTTCGATCAATGGAAGAAGCATCAGATTTATTGGTCTCAGTTTCTGTTTGAACGGCATAGTGTCCTTTTCCAGAGGGATTTTGTTCTAAATTATGTTATTTTCATATGTTTTCAGATCATTATACTCCCAGGCAAACACATCAACAAATTGCCTCATTAAATTGCAGTACTCAGCACTTTGATCAGCAGACAAATGAGTGGACATATTTACAAATTTAGGTTGACCTAGACTTCCTATATCATGCTTACAGACTACAGATTGATCTTCTTTTTGGGCAGCTTTGTGAGGCACATCATTTTGATCAAACAGTCTTTCAAGAGGAATTAGACCCTTAGGAATATGGTTACTAGGAAGCTGGACTATGTTGTCTTTTCCAATTTTATTTCTAAGCTGGGATTGGGGGTTTTCTTCCAAGGCATCATTTTCTTGGTCAATTTGCATTTCTGAAAATTCATTAATGACTTGCAAGAACCTACACAACTCATCATCATTTTCAAAAACTTTCCAATGTTGGACATTATCAAGCAAGGATGGTCTGTATTTCATTTGAACTTCATACACTAGTCTGGGAGGCATGGGAGGTATAAATAGACTAGCAGAAACATCAAGTGAATCAAAAAGTTGATTTTGACCTCTAGGAACATATGAAATACAAAAATACTCAAAGGAATCCCTGATTCTCCATACCTCATCTCTATATGCCTTCAACCTTGGGTGCTTTTCCTGAAACGTTTTATTCACTTGCTGGATAATCAGATCAGCATTTCCAAACACTTTGAGCTTCTTGATTCCTCTGTCTTTTGCTGCATTAAGGCCCAACATCAAAGCCTCATACTCTGCTATGTTATTTGTGACTTGAAAAACCAACTTAAAAGACAGCTGAATGCTTTCTTGTTGTGGAGATACTAGCACCACCCCTGCTCCTGCAGTCTCCTTGGAACACGCTCCATCAAAGAATAACTCCCAAATCTGACTTCCTTGCTCTTTCTCGGCCTAAACAATTGGTTTCCTGATCTGCATTACGACCTTTTGAGATTCTTCCATTTGGAGAATGCATGCTCCAAAATCAGTGTCCACTGCATATATAGGATGATTTGTAGGGTTCTTCTCATCACTAATGATATATGCCAACTGTGCTTCTCTATATAACCTCCTACTTTCTCCTCCAAACACTGGGACAGTAGCATAAGATAAATCATTCTGTAAGGTCCCACCAAGTCTCTTAATCCACCCTCTGGACAGCAGCATACCAAACTTAGGAGGGACATCTGCTACCACAATATCCATCATCATGCTCTTCATGGGTAGCTGAGTTAAGGTAATGGCCAGATCCTTAATCAATCCAAGACATTTCACCTTCCTTGAATCAAAAGAAAATAAATCATGATAGGGTCTAGTGATATCAAGGCCTAACTCTTCCATGACAGCTTTAGGCATTAAATTGTGGCTGGCCCCTGTGTCTAACAGGAAATTGTGGAGGATTTTGTCATGAATAGTCAATGAGACATAAAAATATGGAGAATTATTATCAGCAGGTTCAATCATAGGGCTAAGCATGATGACAGGTTTTTCATCTTGCAAATTAACAGAATCAATAGAGGCTTGTTTGGTTTCTAGCTCAAGGGCTTCAAGGATAGGTTTCCTAAATACTTCACTCTTAACCAACTCAATCAGAGGCACCGATATTTTCAATTTCTAAACTTCTGATTCAAAGCTGAAAGAAGAGGATGATTTATCAGAACTTTTTACCTCTTGAACAGGAGCTTTGAAGATGACTAGATCAGCTGCTGGCTTTCTCTGCTTGACATTCTGTGATTCTGCTTGGACAACAGCTCTTTGGGCAGAATTTTCCTTGGAATTTCTTGCATTGGATCTCAGATTATATCTTTGCTGGTCACCGGTTTGTAGAACAACTCCTCTATCCCACTCCTGACTGTTTTGTTCTTGCAGTAATGATTCTTCATACTCAGCCAATGTCAAAAATGCAGTGCTGCCTTTATCTTCCATGCAGTGAATTTCATCCTCATCTTCTTCAAATTGTTCCTCCTCCATGACTACATTCTGAAAGGGAGCTTTAACTTTCTGTTCATCCTTTGTTTCTTCACCCCTTTGCATAATCTGTAACTGCTCATTTGCTCTTCTGAATGGATTTTGATTTCTTGGAGCAAATGTGTTCTGCTGCCTTGTTTTTCCTGAATTCTGCTCAACCTTTAGCTTAGAAATTTCAGCAGCCAATGACTTTATCATTTTAGTCATTTTATCAAATTTGGGGTCAGAAGATGATGTAGAAGAAGTAGAAGCCTGATTTCTCTGTCTTCTTCTGTCAGCTTGACTTTTGAGCTTTTTTGCTGCCATAATGTTGGACTCTACTTCTAAGGCTGCATCCTGCATGTCTGCCAGCATAGAACATCTCCTTTCTCTCAATAGGAGGCAGAAATCAGAGTCAAAAGCATTGGCATAAGTGAGTTTGGCAGTAGTGGGGGTAGGTTTTACCTCAGCTGGTATCTTACTATACATTCGATTGAATCTTTTATTAAAATCAGGTATTGATTCACCATTTTCCCTCTTCAGATTACCGAACTCAGTATGGTAATACAGAAAATCCTTTTTATCTCCCCATTTCTTCAAAAATGCACCATCTAATGCTTCAATATCTGTTATAGATCTCTCGGGCAATTCTCTAAACCACTTCCTAGCCTCTCCATCAAGGCTCTGAACAAAAACTCTCATCCACACATCATTTTCACTTATATCTAAATTATCAGCATAACTGTAAAAAGCTTCAAGGTGTTCTTCTGCTGTTACTCCCTCTGTTCCGGTGAATTTAGGCATATATTTCTGATATTATCCCACAGGCATAGGATTTGAAGGCACAGGCAATACCAATGGTCCATATCTGGCAGCTACAATTCTTTCTATCCTCGTAGGTGCTTGCTGTCCTGCCATGATTGGAATATTTGAGAGAATACTAGCAGTTTGAGTGGTAGGGAGTAAGGTGATGAATGGCAGAGATAAAGAGATGTTTTGAACTGAATGGGAAGCTTTCTCTAGACTGAGATTCAAAGGGGAAGAAACTGCACAAGGGGCTGAACTAATCTCTGAGGATTTTTCGTTATTAACAATGTTGCGTTCTAATTCTTCAAACTGTAAATCTTCAGCAATAACTTTATCTTTCAGAGATGCATGAGACTTCTTAGGCTTACTTGATCCTGATGCCCCTTTCTGTGAAGATTTCTTCGATTTCACAGTCCTCTCAGGTTCAAGCACTGGTTCAGCTGGTGATTTCTGAGGATTTCTTCGAGTATGTCTCACAAACTGAGCCAGAACTTCGATGTATAGTTGCCAAATGATGGTCTTCCTCCAATGGAGTCGCCAAACAGATGATTACAACCCGAAACTGTGTTCAAGCCTTGTCTGTCATCAAAGCTTGAAGCTGTGTCGTTCTCCCAGGGAAGCTGGGCTTCAATTCTTCGATCCCCAGCAACGGCGCCAATTAATGTTCTCACCCCAAGAAACTCACCTAGGTTGTATATCAGTGATGCTCGAGAACATTACAAACTCAACAAAAAGTTGGATAAATTGGTGGATGAATGAAAGAAATGCTGCATATTCAAGCCAGATAACCACTTCTACTTTGCTTAACCCCAGACATGGGTGAACACCCCCAGACTACAAGGCTTTTAACCACCAATTACTCACAGTTTTAGAGATAATGCGATGATGGAGAACACTGATCACACCAGCAGATGCACAGGACCCTGTGATGGCCAGTTGCAACCAGTTTGAAGGTCTGTAAATCTGTTCTCTAATACACAGACAAGATGACAGCTCTCTGGCATTAAAACAATAGAAACCTGCAAACAAATTCAATGATGCATGCTAAATCCTAACACATAGGTGGGATGACAGCCCCTCTAATGCTAAACATTAATAGCACATGAACAACTACAAAACAGGCACAGCTTGGAACAAGAAGAAGAAGTGGAAAGTAAGCAATTAACAACAAAAGAAGCTTGTATTAGCTGGAAATGCAGACCAGAAGCTGCAAGTTACAAAGTAGTTACAGTATCCAGAAGTTGAAGCTTACAATAGAATTACATTCATCCAACCCTCATCACCTTGTGTTTCTGGGTATATATAGAATCTGTTTACAAAAATCTTTGCTATGCTATGCGTGGAGGTGTCTTAATGGACCACCAACCGCATTTACAGTTAGATATGGGTCTTCTGCTACAATCTGAATGTTTTAATGGATAGAATGACATTTACTGGTACTTTGATGTCCTTTCTGAGCATATGGGATGTAATGCTCCATGACTGATTTATATCTTGATCTGCTTGAAGCTGTCCTTCTTGTCCTTGACCGTGGTGTCTTTGAATGCAGGTAGCTGAGGAATTAATGTGCACATGGCTAGATTATCACTCCCTTCTTTGCGTGCATGAGTCGAGCCAAAAACACTGAAAAATGCCTTGAAAATGGACGAAGAGCTGAGAATGAATGATGGCTGTTAGATGGTTCAGACGGACGGCTGAGATCGGGTTGCACAGGCCATCGGAATACATATGCAGATGAAAGAGTTTGGGCCGTTGGATCAAGCGAATTAACGGTGGAGATTTGATTTGTGAAGGCTATCGGGAGGCATGTGAACAGATGAACGATGGTCGTTGGATCGCGGCGGGAATGATCCAACGGCTGACGGGAGGTGGAAATTACCACAGGTTAACAGGCGGGGAGCTGGGTACGGTGGCGGGAAGTGGTTTCCCCACACCACTTTACATGAAAGGTGGTTTCCGTATATAACGATGTGACGCAATCAGATTAAAACACGTGGCCGGTAGGAAACTGCTTCCCCGCGGGCTAAAGGACGAGCGGGTTGGCGGAGTGGGGAAAGCGTATGGCGTCGGATCAACCAGTAGGATGATCGGACGGTCGACAGGTTAATATATATGTTTCGGGTGATGTGACAGGTACGGTGACAATGAGTAATAATTTTTATTATATGCGCGGGTTAAAAAGGGTTAGGACTATAGTGCCGAGGTTTATAAGGTTATGGGGGGGTTTATAAAGTTTAAACAAAGAACACGGGGAGAAAGGGTTTAAAGGGATTTAAATAGAATTATAACAATAAAGTGCTCCACAGCCGCTTCAAAAGTTTATGCAGGGTTTTGAAACCAAAACAGAATAAATGTGTTTTAAGAGAATAAGGAGGATTCAAGGGGAAAGAGGAAATGTAGGAAAACAAGGTGGCGGGAGTTATAAGGATAAAGGGAAAATGAAGGAGAAAATGGGGAAAACTGCAGCCAGCCCTTTTTGCAACCAAAATCAGCACTGCTAAACCTATCATTGACTCTCATCTGTTAAAAATTGTAGCAGAGCTAACAGTACCTATTATAACAAAGGAGGAATCTCCCTCCAAAATCCCCATCACTTACGAGAGAGGAAGTCCTAAGACCTCTACTTGGAAAGAAAGGATCAAACTAATGGACTCCAAAACAGTCCTACAGGAGGCGCAGACCTCTCTACAGGAGACATTGGCAAAGCTCAAAGAGACTGAAAAACTTGAAGAGAAGGTAGAAGAATAGACCCAGGAGGAAGATAAGGAAAAAGAGATACCAGAGCCTGGACCTCAGCCTAACTTAGGCTCCTACTACAACCTTCTGGAAGGTGGAAAGATCATCCCACAAAAGTTTGTTGTGCCTCTTTTCTTTGAGTTGGAAAAGGAAAGAGTCAGGACCCATACATGGATGCAGATTGCAAAATCAAAAGGGGTAGAAGACATTGGGCACATGGAAAACAAGTTGAGAGAGATGGGAAAAGAATTGAGCATGGTCAGGCATACCGAGAGCATCAGAAGAGCTCAATTAGAAGAAGAAAATGAAATGTTGAAGAAGCAGCTGCAAGAAAGGGAACCTCAAGGAGGAAAGGAGCTGTCAATCTTAAAAAGACAACAACAGGAAGAGGAACCCCAGGCAGATAGTGAGGTAGCAAAAAGACAGCAACAGGAAAAAGAATCCCAGGCAAAAAATGAAGTGTTGATTTTGAAAAGGCAGCTACAGGAAAAGGAAGCCCAATTATCCTGCATGGTCAACTGGGCAATGGAGGCATTACAGTGCAGACAGCCAGCCAAATCATATGCACTGTACCTCAAGGATCAATGGCTCCAATTTCAGATTAAGACACTGGCCCAGAGGGGCACAATACCTTTTCAAGATTATGGCCAATTTATGCATTTATGTGATCATAGTTCAACTGAGGACAAAGCAAAACTATCCGAATTTTACTTGCACAATATGGCACTTACTAACATGAACTTGGGGGATCCAAATGCTATGTTGGGAGACTTGCAGCTGATGGCTATGGCATCTTGGATGAGCCATGAAGAGAAAAGGGCATTGGAAATCTAGAAAATGATGGCAAAAGAGCTGAGTGAGCCCCTGATGATTAGAGCAGAACCAACAGACCCCTTAGCTCTCGTCTATGCCCACTAACACCTTGCAGCTAATCCTCAAGTTGTCCCAGACTATGTTGATAAGCAAGCCCAGGCTATTGCTCACTTTGAGGACATGGAGAGATTGTTCAGAGATGACTACATTCATGCCTGCATGAGAAGGTGGAATACCTTTCCACATAGCCTAAGGATCAAGGAGTATCACTCCCCAAACAGGATGAGGGAATCCATGCCGAGAGTGCCCCTGTATAAGCACTCAATGCAAAATTTGAAGGCCAATTGGATTGGCCTTAAACTCAGTCCTCCACTACTGCTAGAATTGTTGGAAGGAGTAAAAGAAGAGGAAGAACGGAAACAGTGGGAAGAAGTAGATAAGAAGGTAGGTTTCCATGATAAAGAGGAATATATCACATCAGAGGCATGGGATGTCAGGGAATCTATCAAAGCCATCAAGGATGAAGAGCTAGATTAGTTGCTCAAAGGATGAGCAACCCATTCAGTATGGGGGTGATGATGAGCCCTAGAAATGGGTAATTATATGGGCTCATTTTGCCTCTTATTTTGACTTAATCCACCATTCTCATTAGGTTAATGCATGTTTTTGGATATATTTATGCTAATAGAGTGAATTAGGTTAGTCACTTTGTCATGTAAGCTAATGTGTTTTGTATGCAGATTTTTTGGCCAATTTTCGACAAAGTCAAGGGATTTATGAGAAAATGGCAGCCAAAACTCGAGGAAAACAAGGAAGAGGATTTGTAGGGGGGTGTCTCCTTCACTTATGACCTCTTTCCTTGAGTCCTCCATCAGCAACTCAAAGCACAAAGGTCCACATTGATGATTCCAAGGGGCAGCCGAGCAAGTAAAGAAGGACTGTTGTTTATCTCTAATTCTAGGAAGCCGAGTTCCTTGATTTTAGGAGCACTGTTGAAGGACTCCATTTGTATAAATAAGTATGCTTAGAGCCTCAGTAGGTTAGCTAGTTATTAGTTGATTTTCACACTTTTGTGCAACATTATGTTCAACGCATTTCCGAGTTCCTTTTGAGAACAGTTTATATAATGTGACTGCTATTTTTGATAATGAAGATGAAATTTTTTTTGAGCCAGCACTGATCTCTTTCAGAGGGTTGAAGCTCTTGGGTTAGGGCCTAACCCAAGCTACCCAACAACTCTTACTATGTACTTATATGTTTTTGCTTCAGTTCATAAGTTAATTTTTGTTGTATAGATTCATTTTACTTTGTTAGATTAGGTTGCTTTTGATGGTTAGCATAGTTGTTTTTAAATTACTCAAGTAGGTTACTGCAGTGATAGAATAAGATTCAAAAAGGCCAACAGCAGGCCCTGATCTCCTTTCTCCTTTCTTGGGACTATGATTTGAGGTCAAGGCACTTCTGCTGCCACCAAAAACACAGTTTTTTCTCTTCCATGCAATTGCTAGTGTGATAACTTGATTTGGAAAGATTGATATATTGGTTCAGATCCAGTTGCTTAGATAATTTTCTGTTCTTTTACCATATTTCTCTCCACATGCTTTTCTGTTCACAGGTTACTGTTCAACATTTTCTGTTTGTAGGTCAGAAATTAGGTCAAGCTAGAAAAAGCTCTGTTTTCATGGTATAGTTAGTTCTTTCTTTGATCAGTTTTGATAAGTAAATGTGCAGATCTCTTGCAGGACATCTCAGCTCACCATCCATCCATAAAACAACCAGCACCAACTCACTTCTCATAGATTTCCCAAGTCATTCGCAACATTTCGCCAATCTGCCCTAATTTCTGCGTTTTCTCCATAAGCTTCTTTCTTGCCCCTTGAACAAATCCAACCATCACGTTCATTCTTGATCTTCATTGACAAGTTCTAGACATATCAACACCTTGATCTAGCCTTAAGTTCCCCTTTCCTATCTTTTCTCCACCTTCAAAACTCCAAAAATAGCTCTCGTTCTCCTCCTGGAGATCCTCCTGTAGATCCCTTGCAGCCTCCTATAAAGTTTCCTGTGAGTGATTTTTCGAAGTTCGATCACTATGAAAGTCTTCAGAAGGGTACTAGGGGCTTCTTAGAACCTCTCCACACCATCCTCCACCTCTGTAAAAACCAACTCCACCTTCCTTCGCCACCAAACCTCTGCACAATCACAACTAGATAAATCACAAGCATAATAATGTCACATAAAAACACTCAAAAGCACAAAAAGATTTTTTCTTCTAATTTCTTTTCAAAAGTAGCTTGAATAAATGAAATTTACCTTTTCAGTAGTCAATGGCACTCATTTCATCAGTTTTCATCTCTTTTCTTCCAAAATTAGGGTTAGTGGGTAAATTAGGGTTTGCTAGAGTTTGCGTTACATTTCAGTTTTCCTTCTCTTTCTGCAAATAGGATAGCCTCTGTAGTGTTAGCTTTCTTTCATCACAGTTAAAATCTTCTTCTAAGAACTCATAGAAGTTGGCTTGAGCTCCTAGTGATCTTGCGCCAGCTGACCAAGTGACAGCCTGCAATAAGAGCTAGTACTTGTGCATACAACATCGTCGCTTCCAAGTTTGTTAAGAACTACCGGGTTGATAAAAGTAAAGAAGGAAGCCCCAGGAGTTGCAACATTATTGCTGCAATACTGGTGCCCACCAGGGGGAGTACTTCATCATTGGCTATATATCTCATTGTTTTATGTATTTTCTCTTTCCATGTAAAAACCCTTTCCATTGATGTCAAAGGAGGAGAGAGAGTGATTTGTGTATGTGCTTGACTTCATATTTTTGTATGTAAAAGTAATATTTATCTTCAGAAGCTACAGGTTGGCATCATTGGCTGTGTTTCCATTAATGTCACATGTTGTAAGCCATGTACTCATGATTCACTATGTATCTTCTTGAGTTTGGTATATACTTGTTGAAGTATGTCATGATGATGTAAAATGTTTTCATAGTATCAAAATTTCTTTAGAAGAGGTTTCATGATGTAACAAGGCATCATACAAAGCTAAGCTACAACTTTGTTAGAGGTCTAGTTCATGTTGTGTGTTAAGTCTTGTTGAGTCATGTAGATGGTTTCATGATGTCAAGATGGGATTCGAAGGATTATTTGTAGGTCATATCAACCCCATGAAGCTCTTTTGCAAGTTTGAGGGCAATATTTTTTGTTTTACATTATGCTCTACCCCAACCACATGGATAATGGCTTATGCATGTGGTTGAAAGGCTCTAACCACACTGTGGTAGTTATTTGCATGCAAATGCAACCATATTTTTGCAGTGTTGTTTGTGCGGTTGAAAGGAAACATGATATTTTCTCCATATTTCGCACACACAATTGTTTTTATTTTTGGCAAAACTCATGATTATAATTTTCCAGAAAAAGGTCGAGACAAGTCGTGGGGCCTCTAGAATTTGATCAAAGTTGAATGTGTCAAAAGGATAATGGAGTAAGCGGGTTGATTTGGTCAAGAATCCTATCTAAATCAAATTTGAAGCGTGTGAAAAGGTTTTGGGTGAGCTCCATCATTTGAAGAATTTATCGATTTAACCATTGCTAAAAATTACAAATATAAGAAAAAAGGGTTCTCATTGGGTTGGTTCTCTAGTAGTGTGTGTGAGTGAGTGTGCATGGAGAGAAAGTGCATAAACTAGTGATTTTAGAAGAGAGTTCAAATATTCATTATTGTAGTGTGCTTCAAAAGATATTCATTACCAGTGTTTTAGAGTTGTGTGCGGATATTGAAGATCAATTTGGAGAGTGTGTGTGTGGAGATTTGTTATCTCATTTGGAGTGTGAAATTGTGGTTGCATGAGTGTTCTCATTTGATGTTATTAATATTTCATGCATTAGTGTTTTAAGTTTTGAATCATATTATCTGGTTGCAGAATTATTTGTACTTGGAGTAGGGGCTTGAAGCTAAGTGCATGTTGATTGTCTATTGTAGGAGTGGGTGCTCCAAGCTGGTTGTGGCCAAGATTTCTCATTTTATTAAAGAAGTGGGTGCTCCATTGCTAGTGGTGGCTAGTTGATGTAATGTAAATGAGAATATCTTGAAGCAATAGATAATAAGAAGAAGCAACAAATAGTTAAGTGGTTTTTTCCCTAGAGGGGTGTTTTTCCACCTAAAATCCAAGTGTTTGCATGTGATGATTATTTTTTTTTCTTGTGCATGTGAATGATCTTGTTATATCCTTCTAAAGTGAATTTATGAAGTTTTAATTTCATAAATTTTAGTATATTTTCGTAATATTGATTCACTCGCACCCTCCCCCTCCCCCCCTCTCGCACCCCCTCTCAGTATTTCTTGTGTCTAACACAATCCCACACATTACAAGTACTATTTGTGATAACATAACATTGGTAAATCTATTGTTTAAGATTGAATCTAAGAATTACGAAATTCCTGAGAGGAAAGAAGAATGTATGAAATAATAAACAAGGAGGGAATTACGTACATCTCAGTGCTTGGAATCTCCAAAAACTTCTTCATTAAGCTTCAAGAACAACATACATTTGATAAGCTCCAAAAATTGAAAAACTTGCAGCAAAACTACAACATCTGGGATAGAAAATTGAACCTTTACTAATGAGTTATTCTTTCCTTTTATAGGGAGAACCAAAGTAATAACAACTTACAAAAATATATTGGAATGTTATAGCTGTCTGAGCATGAAACTCATCTAACTATCCTAAGGATCACATAACATATTTGATTCTTTTCTTGAAAATGGAATATTAACAAATTTGTAGAAATTAGATGAATGTATCATGATTGCCCAAACAAAATATCTTCATTGTTGAATTCATTGATCTGCTAAGGTGGACACAGGCTCCATTATCCAGATTCGTGGTGGGTTAATGAATCGGTCGCACTTCTACCTCTATATCTCCTCCACGACTACCTGTCACTTTACTTGGTTCTCCCTCTTGCAGGTGCATCTTTTAGCCCATCGGGATCAAAATCCTTGTTAAAATCGAAATGGAGAGGATTTATTACAATGGAGGAATTACACAGGAAAGAGTCACAAAATATATCCGTAGGATCTTTTTCTCTCTGTACAGTCACGTGACCCCATGCCCCCATAACTATTTAGAAATAAAATTAAAATCCCTTATAGGATTTTGTCCTCTCAGGCTACCGCGCTACTAGTCCCCGCTACCTCATTGGCTTATAAATCCGCGGACTTCTGGGTCTTTGGGATAACCCACATAACAGTTATAAAGGGAAACCTTTCCAACATGCCCATGTACATATAGAGGAAAACATTTCCAACTATGTCCACTCTTTGTGAGGGACCCACAACTACGTTGCTTAACAGATTCAGGGAACAATTTTTTTTTTGTTGTTGTCATCACTTGATGATCCCTAGTCCCCTGGTCCCTTGGTCCTTAGATGCTTAACTCGTTTTGAAATTTCATTGGAAATAGTTACGGGATTCTGGGAGTCTGGCCTCTGATTTTTATCATGTGATTCTGTCCTTCCAGTTTTTTAGTCCATATTTATGTTATGGGGTTTCTTCCATATATGACCCCTTCTTTGACAACTAACAAACTTCACTTGAAAAGTTAAATCAACTAAATGTTGTCTTCTCCATGTTCAGCTCCACCATCTCGACTCTTTGCTTCTCTCTCTTCTCACCCTTTTTCCTTCTCAGCTCCTCTATATTCTTTTCCCTAGTCCTCCACCTATCATACCTACAAGTGATGCTCAACATTTAGTTAAAAATTCCTCTGGACTTGATGATCTAGGGGAATGGATAAATTCCCGCTGCTTTCTATTTTCATCAACTGACAGATACCTAGTCCCTCGTCCCCGTAACTTTTTGGAAATTCATTTTCTAATAAGTTACGAGATTCCATGGTTATGAGGTTTTTAATTTTGTAGTCCCAACTTTGACTCCCTCTATCTTTTGATCCGGGAGGTCATTTGTATACCTTTTATACCATTGGAAATATCTTCTAGAGAACTTTCCAATTGAGTGGATATAATATGCTCTTTAAACTCATCTTCTTCCTGGGAAATGGCTTCCAACTCTGCTATTTTTTGCACATTGACCCTTCTGATATATAAAAAAAATGAAAGAAAGGATGAGGAGGGTGATTCATCGAATAGTTTCATGCTTGTCTGCCATGCTCACCTGGCAATGGTCCCAACTACAGACGTAATCACCACGCTAGTCTGAAAGGTTGTCGACCCTTCTATCTTCATTTGGAGGGGTGATTGGGTGGGCTTGGAGACAAATCTCGACCCCCCGGAGTCCATCATAATTGTTGATCTATCAAGTGCATCTTTTTGACCTTGAATTTTTGGGGGAAAGCATTGGGTTAACTACTACGCTTGTTACCCCACTGAAGCTTCTTTGGGGGTGAGGCCGCCTCGAGATGGATAGGAATCCAACCGATAAGTAACCACCATTTAACCATTTAAAATTAAAAGCGAAGGAGGCCCACATCCCATCATCTCTTGCACTTTTCCTTCTTTTTCTTCCTCCATTTTTTTATCTAGAACTCCAAATACTCTTTAAGCTTATGAACCAAAAGCCTCTATAATATAACAATTTTAGGAAAAATAGAGCGGGTACAACAAAAAGCATGGCCTCAATTTGGGTTAGCCAAAGGGTCATGTCCCAGTGCTCAAGAAACATATCATGATGTTTGACTTGTGTATCATCAAGCTAGAGAAAGATCTCTTTCTTAGCTTCATTTCTCTCTAGTAATAATTTTTGAAGGAGACCGTTAATATGCTAATACAATTTCATAGTGCAGATATATTAGCTCTATCGAATATGAGTATGAATAGGGTGAATAATCCACTCAACAATGGAGGCAAACATTTCAACATCTGATGATTCATCTTTCTCATCCATCGCTTCTAATATTGCATGGTCTAATTCCAATTGGATGTGACTAGGAGTTTGCATGTGAAATTGATGGGGAATAGTGTGGCTATTCTGGAATCCATGAGCACTTCCCTCAACCCAGATAGAAGAGCCTCTATGTATTTTGTATCATTGATGAAGCGTGGAGTTCAAGATAGGAGAAAAAATGAGAGTGGAAGGAACCAGTGAGTGCCACCCAAGGGAGTTGCGCATATATGGAAGGATGAGGGGAGGGAAGGGAGGTGATGGAGTCACTTTACCACCTAATGGGTAGGCAGAATGAAAGTAGTTTGGGGTGGATTGAGAGAGTGTTCATCACATAACACAGGGAGGAGAAGTAAACTCAATGACCACAATATAAGGGATAACACCAAACCAATACATAAAGAGAGAATAATATGAAATTACTACATAGATGAGTGGAAGAGTAGGTTACTTGAGGCCACACTCTATGGGACAAGTTGATGCTTTGAAATGAGGACCAAGCAACACCATTTTTCTTTCTACTTGTTGGACACAGGATCCCCCCAAGGAAATTTTTGGGGCTTAAAGCCCAAATTTTGACTAAGTCCAATGTAAAGACCCTATGATTTGTGGGCGCGGAGCGCGAAGTTGTAATTAAGTCATAGGGTTGTCTGCCCTTACTTTTGTAATGTAGTATCAGCTTAAGAGTTCTACCCATGGTCCGTGGACCATGGGATTGTATAAATAGAGCGAGGCTCTAAGTGTAAAGGATCAATGAAAGGAAGAGAGAAGAAATGATGAAGCATTGATTCTAAGTGAAAAGTTGAGTCTTTGGGTAGTAGAGTAGGAGAAGGCTCTGCAGCTGAGTGCGCGAAGGCCTAGTAGTCCGCAGCTGAGTGCGTGGGCCCCTACAGCTGAGTGCGCAGGGCAGGTTGAGTCTGTAACTGATTGAAGAATTAATAAAGAGAAGTTTTACATTATTTTTGTGTATGTTTTCCTATTTTATGCATTGAAGTATATTGGGTATGCATAGTAAGTTTACTATTTATTTGTTGTGAGAACTTATATGAATACGTTGAATAAGTGAATATAAGATAAACTATCTATTTACGTGAAGATAACTAACCGTTATAAGAAGATAAGTAATATCCACGACGTAACTTGGGGGGAATAACACAAATCATGGCTTTAGCAGTGCAAAGGCTCCTCAGCCCCTGGTTAGGATTGCACGAAGGTGAGTATAGCAGGGCGTGAAGGCCTCGTGGATCAAGAAAGTGTGTGAAGTGACTTGCACAAAGGTATTCAGAGTCAGACTAAATCTACCCATCAGACATCTCAAGGGTGCAGAAACTTGGTTCCAACATCCCCCCATACTGGTTTGGGTAAGACGTCAGTCCGTGCTCCTTGGGCTATTGCCGAAAGGGCCAGTAGTATAGGGATTTTTTTGACTAAATAACTCTAAACCTGGGTCAGGCCCCATCAAGCCAACAAATGGTTCTGTTGCTGGGATCGGAATCTTCATAGAGATGTCTAATGTCGTATCACTGGAATCCAACTAAGAAAGAAATTAAAAGTTGGTTGGACAAGAGAATTCATGAGTTTGCGACGTAGGAGAATAGGAATCTACGACTATCAAAGGAAGAGTGGTTAGACTGCTACCTGTACACAAAGATCCATGAAATTTTCTTCTCATCTTTCCCTACTAAGTTGTACGAGTGGATTGTGAAGCTAGCAGATAGCCAACGAAGGTGGGAGCAAGAAAATCCTATTGTGTGGACCCTAGAGTTGGTGTGCAGATTGGAAGCATTGGAGGATAAGATCGTGCACGCTATTGATCACTGGCTCGATCGGATTATAGGAGGATTCATTACTGAGTTCGTGGTAGATACTTTAGTTACCTATAGCGAGGCTGAGCAACACTTTCTCAAAGGACTGCGAGGTAAGTACGCAAAGTCTCTGAATACATGGATTAAAATGTTATTATGTGAAAAGAGGGTTATGTGATTACCTTGATGTATGGAGCCACACAAAGTGGAAAAACCTACAGAAATGAAGGAAGTAAGGGACCAGAGAATAGCCCTTTGATTTCACCTCCATGAGGGGATCAAGAAGAGCTCGCGAAGGTCTCGTCGCGAAGTGTGATCAATTTGATAAGGCATAGGATTCCACGCATACCACCCCCACCCACACCACGACCACCAGCTTCACCACCTTCACCTCCATCTTCGCCCGTACCACCTTCGCCACCATCATGAGTCAATATAGCAAGCACGATAAAGTTTCTTGTGTTCAAGGGAGTAGGAAATGAAGATCTGAATTAGTTTTGGTTTGTGATAAGAGCTATATGGAAAGCGCAGGGAGTTACAAATGATAATATAAAAAAAGCGATGTTGTTCAATGCTCTGCAAGATCGCATGCTTACCTGGTATATTCAGCATTCTAATGACAATCTGAATGTGGGGATCGTGGATATCCAAATTGTGCTGAATAGAAAATTTAGCAGGCTGAAGTCAGAGGTGCAATCGATCATTGGATTCAAAGAGATCACAATACTACCAGACGAGACTCCTTGGGAGTTGGATCAGAGACTAAAGTGCACAATTCACGAAGCTAATATGACTTTGATGGATTGACAACACCATGAATGGTTTGTAAAATCGCTAACGTCGCATTTGAGGAACGCGCTGTCACAACAGAGGTTAACAACTCAGGCAGAAGCCTTATAGATCGCAATGAAGCTACATGAGACCCTAATATAGGATCCTAACTTGGGAGTTCAGCAGATCCACGCGTAGTTGAAAAACTTATGCCTTGAGATGCAGAGTCTGAAACAGGACAAGATAGCCTGGCTAGAAGTGCGTGAAGAGGTACAGTGCGTTAAATGTAAGGGTCAGGGTCATGACAAGGACCACTCCCTAGTGTTTGCAAATTACCTCGCTGGAGAAGGACCGATTTCATTAAGACTAGAGGCACAAGTAGGACCTAGCACGACTCCTGCTTTGTGGTGTGCAATTTTTCAAATAGGAGGAAAGCATGCTACGGACAACTGCCATTTGTTATAGAAATACACACAAAATTTGCAACAGTTGTTTTGTAATTTTTGTAGATCAGTTGGACACAATGAGCGCACCTGTAGAAGCTATGAGTTGATGATGGATAGGACTCCCACCTACAGAGTTCAGGCTGAAACACAACCCCTTGACCAGAATGCAAGAGTGGCACAAACCAGATTTTAGGGGACCGGACGAGGCCGAGGTGGAGGAGGACCTGGAAGAGGTTGCAAACAACTGATATGCTACAATTGAAGAGGGCTAGGACATTATGCCCGTGATGAATCCAACGCGTCCATCATGTCTATATTCTACCTTGTTTGATCACGAGACGAAGGACTGTCCTACGCTGATAGCTAGGCTGCATGACAAGGGAGCGCTCCAACCTCCCCCGACTCAGAACCTGTAGATGATGAGGTTTGAGCCACGCGAGGAAGATCCAAATGTGAACATTGTGCTCTGAAGTGGAATTACAATGGGAGATGATAAAGGCAAACAACCCGAAGATAGTACTTAGGTTCGCAAGGCTTCGACGAAAGAAGCAGAGTTTGATTTGGAGTGCGCTAAGGAAACCTTCATGGAAGCTAAGAAGAGTTTTGCTGATGCCTCCACTTCAGGAAGCAAAGATATATCGGAGCCAGAAATGGACCCATCTATGCTTACGACATTCCTAGAAACATGCATGAAGCTACTGCATGACAGTAAGGCTGTAAAGGGATTGCAAGAACTCATTAATAGATGCGCTGGGACCACGCCAGGAGAACCACGTGTAGTCCGGAAGATTGGAAAGCATGCGACAAGGATGGGAAGAGAAATGAGGTTGACCGCGTAGATTGGAGAATATGAGATGGACCAAGTAATTCTGGATTTAGGATCAGACGCGAACGTTCTGCCAAAGCAGACATGGGAGTGCATGGGAAGGCCTACGCTGCAATGGTCTCCTATCCAGCTGCGAATGGCGAACCAACAAAATATAATACCTATGAGGAGATTGTAGGGAATCACCGTGGATATTGAAGGGGCAAGCACGCTAGCAGACTTTGAAGTGATAGAGATTGTTGATGACAGCAATCCCTACCTCGCGCTCTTAGGAATTGATTGGGCCACTGACATGAATGGCATGATTAATCTGAAGAAGCGCAAGATGATTTTTGAGAAAAAGTATCTGTGTGTAGTCGTACCTTTGGACCCTGTGGAAGGATCACTCTACACAAAGCCGGTAAGCGACTATGAAAGCAATGACGATTTGGACTGCATCTACAAGATAACCACGCGAGAGAAAAACTGGATAAATCCCACTGCGGATGGATGAATCTCATGGGAGCGTGAAAGCTCCTATACGTCGGATTTAGATGAAGAGATATAGCGATAGAAAAACTAGTTACACGAGGTAACCACACTGAACTATAACATGATGACAAGACCGCTATGTTGTGTATCAACAGAAGTGAGAGATTTTCCTACATATGATGGATTAGGTGAGGTAGATGCTTTATTGGACAGATTTGAAAGGGAGGTGTTGGAAAAGCAATGTTTCCAGGCTTTGAAGTGGGTACTGCGCGCTACGCCCGTGAGGTGGTGGGGTATGCCCAAAGCAAACTCTGAGGACTGGCGCGAATGTAAGAGGATGATGCACATGCATTTTTGGAAGCCTAAGATGTGATTAATAGAAAAATACAATGGATGGGATGGCCCGCGCGCGCATCTGTCCATATGGGTACAAGCATATGGTAAACAACCTACATGGATGCACATGGACTTTGCATTGGGGAACACGATCAATAAGCATGTGTTGGGGAGGCAATTGCGCAAACATTCCCTTGAGTTGGAATGACAAAGGGTGGAAAGAACGAGTGCGCAAAAGGTTACCCACACAGAAGTATTTAACGAAGTATGCGAAGCACTGAACAGGGTATATAATGCGCAATGAAGTGATTGGGACTTGCGCATACCAGAAGTTTTGTTGGCTTATAGGACAACGTGCAAGAAACTGATGGGACAAACACCTTCTATGCTGACCTATGGAGCAAACACCGTAATCCTAATGGAGTATATTATGCCTAGTCCACGCATAGCAGTGCCCATGGATATGATGGTTTGCGGAGCCTTGGAGGAAGGGATCATGCAGCGAAATGAAGAAGAATGTTTGGGACCTGATGAAGAGATCCAACAAGGTGATCTTAGGCTCCAAGAACTCATGAAAGAAAGAGTGCGGTTAAGGGAGAATAGCACTCTGATGGAAGCAGAAGTCAAGAAGCTTGAGGAAGAAATAAAGAAGGATTTTCTTGATAAGAAACCTGTGGTGATAAAACAGGGTGCGCATGATAAAAATGACAAATTTGGGGACTACCACCAAGAGTTGATCAGCTTGATGCCTTGGATTGGATCATATATTACTAGAGGGATCACCGATGATGGCACGATGGAGATGGTGAAGTGCGTGATGTAGACAATCAAGTTAAAAAATGGACTTTTCCTAGGAAAAGTGATTGATAGTCGGTTGAAGCCGTATATAGGTGGCTTGGCTATCTAACTAGCTAACAGAAGCACAGTATTAGTGCTCCAGGTAGCTAAAAGGAGGCATGGGACTATAAACAAAAGTAGGGGATGCAGGAGCAGATACAAGGAAGCAGTTCAGACACCACAGTCTCCGAACAACGCCTCCAGGAGATACAGTAGGCAGTCGCTCAGTACGTTGCTAACCTTGCAGCAGTATGAGCGGAGTTGGGAGGTCTCCGCGTGAAGATCTCCACACCAATAGAGTGACTCGAGGATGAGTCACTATGTTTGTGTTGGGGGCCTATTGGGTGTGGGATCCCCCTAAGGAAAGTTTCGGGGCTTAAAGCCAAAATTTTGAATAAGTTCGATGTAAAGATCCGTGATTTGTGGGCGCGGAGCGCGAAGTTGTAATTAAGTCATAGGGTTGTCCGCCCTTACTTTTGTAATGTAGTGTCGGCTTGAGAGTTCTAACCATGGTCCACGGACCATGGGATTGTATAAATAGAGTGAGGCTCTAAGTGTAAAGGAAAGATGAAAGAAAGAGAGAAGAAATGATGAAGCATTGAGTCTAAGTGAAAAGTCGAGTCTTTGGGTAGTAGAGTAGGAGAAGGCTTTGTAGCTGAGTGTTCAGAGGCCTAGTAGTTCGTAGCTGAGTGCACGGACCCCTGCAGCTGAGTGCATAGGTCAGGTTGAGTCTGTAACCGATTGAAGCATTAATAAAGAGAATTTTTACATTATTTCTGTGTATCTTTTCCTATTTTATGGATTGAAGTATATTGGGTATGCAGTGTAAGTTTACTGTTTATTTGCTGAGCGAACTTATATGAATATGTTGAATAAGTGAATATAAGATAAGGTATTTGTTTATGCAAAGATAACTAACCGTTATAAGAAGATAAGTAAGATCTGCGGCGTAACTTGGGGGGATAGCACAGATCACGACTTTAGCAATGCGAAGGCTCCTCAGCCCTTGGTTAGGACTACGTGAAGGCGAGTATAATAGGGCGTGAATGCCTCACGGGTCAGGAAAGTGCGCGAAGTGACCTATGCGAAGGTATTTGTAGTTGGACTAAATCAACCCCTCAGACATCTCAAGGGTGCAGAAACTTGGTTCCAGCATCCCCCCATACTACTTTGGTTGAGACCTCAATTCGCGCTTTGCGAGCTATTACTGAAAGGGCCAGTAGTACAAGGATTTGTTTGACTAAATAACTTTGAACCTGGGTGAGGCCCGATCAAGCCAACACTACTTAAACAAAGACCTGCCACCATGACTTCAAGCTCCCCCCCACCACCTTATTTCATTATGTGACAACAATTTATAGCCTCTAAGAACCATAAATCCTCTTGCGTTAAGGAATAAGAACTGAGTGGAGAAATTTGCACGAGAGATGTTGGGCCTCCAAAATGTCATCCTCTTTCACCCTCATTTCTATCATTTTACCATATTTCATAGCTCTTTACCATATTCTGCAGTTCGATAACCCTACATTAATACCATTTGTATGATCATATGGGTTTATCATTATTATTTTACAAATCATTTATTTTTAATATTTTAAGAGAATTTATGATTAAACATTAGGAAATTAACATGTTTTCATATATATCTAAAATTGGGATGAGTTTTATGATGTTGTAGGCCTATTTGAAGATTCCAGAAGAGCCTTATTTGGCCACTCAACCACAAATTCGAATTTCAATTTCAACTCATGAAGATTTGTGGAATATTTGTAGAAGAATTGGATCATTGACTAAGCATATTCAAAGGAGAATAATCATGGATGTTTTGATATGTGTCTCCTAAATATGTGTGAGAGGATTTGTATCTCATATTTTTAGGTAACTGGTTGTAACCATGAGAGATAATTGTGGATATAGGAGAGATTTGTGGATCTACATTTATTGATTAATTATCTTAAGTTTTTGTATAAATAGGAGTGCATCCTTCATTCAAAGGTGTTCCATCCAAGATATGAGATATTGTAGAATAGAGAATAATGGAGAAGAAATGATCAATGTAATTTGTAAAATGAGGATAGATAGGAAGGGAGTTTAATTATTATAATATCTTTGGAACTTTCTCCAACTTCATTTTATGGAATACATGTTGCTTCTTTGATCTCCAAGATTTGATAATCGTTCGGTGTGCTTGCTAAGGAGGGGAGGACCCCCATCAACCGCAGCGTGTGCACCTCTTCCCTTTGTTGTAAATATTTATGTTATTTCATTTATGCAAGTTTAGTTTAGTTTCTTTTATGTTATTTTGATGATATGTTTTTATGTTTATTTCATTAATGTTGTTTTGTTAAGATTGATTTAATTTCCTTATGTTTCGTTTAGATTGGCACACTATTAATATCACATTAGGAATCTCATAGACTACTAGATTAAATTAATTTTTCATTTTGTAGCCTAGATTAGAGTTGTTGGTTTTTGTAGAGCTAGTCTTTGAGAGAGAAAGTGATTGAGAGAGAACGTGTGCACTTGCTTTTCATTTGCTTTCATTATTTTCTTTGTAATTAGTTTCAAGTTTCTTGCATTAGATTAATCTATTCTGAGAAATAATCACCTAGTACATATAGTACATGTATACCTCATCAGTTCATGAACCCCGAGTTAACAATTTAATGACAACAATTTAACTCACAATTAAACCACCCAACATTTTGGTGCAGTTGCCGAGGAGGTATACATAGGTGCTTATTTTGAAAGTTTAGACAAACTCATGATAGTTGCATTCATTCTTAGATGCACAGTTAAAATCATATTAAAATCATATAGGATGCATGAATTTCAATTCTTTTTGGATAATGTAAGAGTCTCAATACTAATCCATTTGTGAAGCAAGAGCTCTAGACTAGCAAAGGAACTAAAATGATGCTCAAGCATTTGTTGGGAAGAAAAGGATATGCCCCTATAAGAGTCTTCTCAAGCCCTTGTCCTAGTTCTAGAATAGCCACCAAGGATAGAGTTGCATCCCAAGAAGCAATAAAAGAACAAGAGATCCAATGGACTACAACTGATGAGAAGCATCCATTTGAGCCAGAAATTGAAGAATTTTTAGCATGTTTGTCTCCAGATCCTTGGTACCCTTTAGAGAATGAAGGGAAGCTTCTAGAAGAAATTCAAGGCATGATAAATCATGAAGAGAACTAGGAAAAAAAGAATTACATTGAAGATTGGTTCCAAGCAGTTACTAGGCCACAACATTCCTTCATTCTTCAACAAATATTGTCACCAAAAGTACAATTGGTCTGTCATATCCTAGAGGACATAGAGATATATTTTTCAGAATTGGATATGAGCACACTAGAGATCTTGATTCATAGATGGTTACATTGGAAATATGCATATACTTGAAGAAAATTTTTCATTTTTTTTAGGTAGAGTAGGGTAGAATAAAGGAATAAAACCATGATTTTGTTTTTGTTTTGTGATTTCATTGTGGTGCAGTAAGAGCCACTTCATTCACTAACCATTGGTAAGAAGATTTATGAGGAAAATGGACATTCATGAAAGAGGAAGAGCTAAAAATTTGAGGTCTGATATTTTTCCTATGCTTTCTAAGTTTCAGATTTTAAAACGCAAAAATAATTGTTAAATTTCAAAGTATGCTCTCTTCTTGCGCCTTGTTGCGACCTGGAAGATCAAAAAGTAGGAATCAAATAAATGGCTTTGAAAAGTTTTCAAGAATGGTTTAAGTTGTTGATGATGTCAAAAATGCCTAAATTAATTTTCATCTTCAATCTTCAATTTGATTTGTCTCCATTTGCTAACAAAAATTTGTATTTTTATTTAAAAAAAATAAAAATAAAACAAAATACAAAATACAAAATGCAGAAATTAAACTGAATATATTTCACAAACTAGGAACTGGGGTCTTGTAATTTTTGTACACAAATTGCATAGTATTCTAATGAACAATCCCTGTAAATTTCAGCCAAATCTGCTTCATGATTTTCTAGAAAATGAGTATCATCACCTTCATCCATTTCATTTATATATCGAGATCCATGCATGGGCTCGATTTGATCTTTGTTGTGCAGACGAATTAGAGCCATCAGAACCTTCCTACAAAATTTCACCTCAATATGATGTGTAGTTTGTAAGAAACTCATTTCTGAAGTTTGAAAAACATTGTCGAAACACATTATCACCCACAACCATTTTGATTATATCTCAAGATTTATCCATTGGATGGTGTTAATTTTTGGTATGAATAAATATAAGAACAGTAGGAACATGTCTACAAAATGTGAGAAAAATCCAACAAATAGTTTGTGAGAAATGAACCCACAAGTTTTTTGTAAAACGCATGTAGCAGCCTCCAACAAAAACAATAATAAAAACATTTCAAATGCTATTCATATCACAATAATGAGTTGTGGAACAATGGTTAAGATCTGATTTTTTTTCCAAAGGTTGTGGGGTAAAAACCCATCCACTCCACTCTTTGAGCCACCTTTTACTCACATAATTTTCCAAAATATACTTTAAAAAGAAATATTTCCACTTTATTTCATAATAAACTTGGGTGGTTTAATGGTAAGTCATTTTATTTGTTTGGATGAGGTCTCATGTTCAAATCTTGCCTCCATATATTTCAGATTTTAACTATATTTTGGTCAAATTTAGGCTGCCACATGGGAGCCCATGATTCATCCACATGACAACTTGTGATTTGCCCAGGAAATGCCCAGTCACCATCCATTCAACCTACCACATCATCATTGACCGCCATGTCACCATTTACTGCCATGTCATCATTCACATCAGCATCTAAACAGTCCACGTGGCATCTGTTTATACTGCCACATGACATTTTCAGATGTTGCCACGTGGCACCCCTCACTACATTTTTTTCCAAAACTTCAAACAACCATAACATTCTAATACGATGTCTATTTTTGATGATTCAAGTGTTGTTGGAAAGGTCTTGCCGAGATCTACACCATGGAATACTTTTAATCTACATTTGAGACAATTAAAAATGGTCAGTTTTTTAGATTTTGTAGAAAATGGACCTTGAAACTTCCTTAAAATAGAAATAAAATTATCAGATCATGTTTTTAATTTATTTACTCTAATCTTTTTTTTTTAAAGCACTCAAAACAGGCATTTGGAAAGCAAGATAGTCTAAAATTCACCACTACTATCAGGTAAAAATGCATTTCATTTTTCCTTGAATCTATTTCATTAAGCACTATTTGTGAATTTTTGTAGGTCTTATATTTTATTGTAGGTTAGTGCTATTTTTTTCAGGATTGATGACGATAACAAGACTAGTTTATGCATGGGTGGTTTTCAAAAACCACATTTTTCAAAGAAAAGCATGCTTCAAAAAAAAATCTTGAAGGCAATAACTTGATCACATCCACCATGTCAATTGCTACCAAAAAAATATTTCAAAATGCCCTAATGTCATTATGAAGTTATTCATTTTCCTCTTTCTAAGCTTACAATCCATCCATGAATTTCCATCTCCCTATTGCTAAATTTCAAAACTCATTTTCTCTTTACAATCTTCATACTTTCTTGCCTCATTTTCACTCACCCTTAACCCAAAAATAAAGGCATTCAGCTCCCTTATAATAACGAGTCACCCCATTTTCCTCTTCCTTTTTTCAAATAAACCTTGCTTCATAATGAAGATATTTCATATATGGTCCTTCAAATTATTATTTTATACTCGTGTTGGATGATGGAAGATTCATGTCTTAACCCATCGACTCTGACACATCATTTGGGATCAAGACTATAGATCTTTCTAGTACCTTGAGGCTTGCATGCCTTAATGGCAAGTTCTCTCGCCAATAAACAACGAGAATACATCAATGTCATCTATTTGTTGGATCTTCGAGGTGACTCAACTACGACAATTTGTACCTAGTAAGATGTACTTAGGCATCTTGACTCTCATTGACATCAATGGTGAGTATTCTTGTGTTGTTTAATGGCATTCATTAATGGCCGGTAATCCAATAATTTATTTCTATGTTCGACATAAACACATCTATTCACATAGATAATAATTATGCCACTGAGTGGGAATGAGTGAAGACTATATGATTTTAGCAGCTTGCAACAATGTTCTAATAAATCAGGACTCAACTCTAGAGTTCAGCAGCAGTAGCATTATCCTAGCAATAAAGATTTGAATTTCATATCAAATTCATCCTCTATTCATACAACCAATAGAAAGAAGAATTAGATTAGATTTTTTTTTTTTCACTTTACATTCCACAATCTAGCAACAACAACCACACTCATTCATATAGATAGCTTGTCCAATTTTTAGGTAGGTGAAGGTTTGTTGTTTTCTAATATTTAATCATGTAATTTCCTAAATGCTGAAATTGTGATTTTGGAAAATCCCTCACCACATTTATATTCTCTTTCTCATTTGCCAAAAACTAAAAATATCTTTAGCTAGGGGGAGGGGAAATATCCATTACTTTTTTTTCCATATTACATATTCCTCATACATTGTTGAGAAACATATCTTTCCCAACCAACTATTATTGCATTTTGATTACAAAAGTTTATATGTTTTGAAATAATCAATTGATAAACACATTAATGGCTTACAACACTATGGGGCCTTAAAAAGGATTTCTCAATGTGTTCAAATATTTTGATGCAACAAAAATAAGAAAACTATTGTTCCACAAGAACCAGTACTCATAAATTTTTGGTTGTCACATAAGAACCAACCATAAAAAATATGTTGCAATCAAATGTCTTTCAAAGTACACTTTTCAAAGAGAATAAAGTTATCAAATGATCTGATTGTTCAAAGTTAAAAGAGAAGCAATACAAAACCAAAGTTCATATAGAAGCAAAACAGTTCAAGAATATCAAGTTATCATTAAAGGAATCAATGCAAAGTTGCATGAGGACATGCAACATCTTCAGTTGGGTGGAAATGTTGGGCCTCCAAAATGTCATCCTCTTTCACCGCCATTTCTATCATTTTATCATATTTCGTAGCTCATTACAATATTCTGCAACTCCATAACCTTACATTAATACCATTTGCATGATCATATGGGTTTATCATTATTATTTTCCAAGTCATTTATGTTAAGTATTTTAAGAGATTTTATAATTAAATATTAGGAAATTAGCATGTTTTCATATATATCTAAAATTGGGATCGGTTTTATGATGTTATAGGCCTATTTGAAGATTTTAAAAGAGTCTTATTTGGCCATTCAACCACAAATTCGAATTTCAATTTCAACTCATGAAGATTTGTGGAATATTTGTAGAAGATTTTGATCAATGACTAAGAACATTCAAAGGAGAAGAATCATGGATGTTTTGATATGTGTCTCCTAAAGATGTGTGAGAGGATTTGTATCTCATATTTTTAGGTAATTGGTTGTAACCACAAGAGATAATTGTGGATCTAGAATATATTTGTGTATCTACATTTATTGATTGGTTATCTTAAGTTTTTGTATATTTGGTTTTTCCATAGGTGCTTGATGTGTATTTCATTTTTCTGATTGCTGGACTATTTGCTTTCTTTGTTTATCACTTAATTTCTTGTTTAGGAAAATTACAAGTATGCAATCATTATTTTCAAGGCAATACTACTAATAGATACAAGTCACACACAACCGATTCATTCTCAAGAAGCATATCAGCCGCTTAATGTTCACATTCCAAGGCTATTCTCAATTTATGTTTCCCTCCATATGTGAAAATATTTATGGTTCAAATCTCTTGATTTCTGGCACAATTAATAGGTTGGGAGTGGAAATGAGCACAAGATTACAGTAAAATACTATAGAACAATCACCTTATCACATGTGGCAGATAACATTATGACAATAATTTGGATTTGGCATAAGAAGTGACTCTCAGACAAACTTCAAACTTAAGTGTACAGGATTATGTTATCTGGGAAATATATAGAAAAGATCAAGTCTAGCCTTGTTTGATTAAAATATGAAGATGACACTCTAGTTTTGTCTCTGAATCCCCATTGTAGATTACACATTAAATAAAAGCTATAATGCCTTGGCTACTCAGGGAGACTTGGATCCTCAAAAAGTGGTGGTGTTCCAAGGTCTGGAGATTCGACTATCTCCAAAACCCCATTTTTTCATGTGGCTACTCCTAAATAATGAGGTACTAGCATCAGACATCTTAGAAAAGATAAATACTCATGGTCTTGGGTATTATAGTCTTTGCAAAGAAAATGGTGAATCTAACTTTCATATCATCGTGTCATTTCATTTCTCTCAACAGGTGTGGAAATAGATGGATGGAATCATAGGATTGAGATTTGTTTGGTTAGGAGATTCAATTGAAGAAGGCCTCAAAAAATGGTACAAGAATGAAAATACAAAGGGTTTCCAAGCTTTGCCTTTTAATTGTGCCATGGGGCATTTGGTTGGTAAGAAATGATTTGATTTTAGATGATAGGGTAATCCCCCTTGTATGCTCATTTATACAAGCATGGAATTTCAAGTTTTCATAATCTTTGCTGCTTTCAAGAGAAGAGTTATCCATGGATGTGTTTATGGTTTCAAGCATGTCAGTTCCAATATGGACATTATCAACTCGATGATATTTTTTATCATCTTCCTTGTCTGCTTCACCTAGAAAATTGCAAAACTTGTTTTGGGAAATTCATTGTTCCTCTATTTGTTGTATTGGCTCCAAAATAGTAGTAAACCCTTGACCATTTCTCTCGAACTCACTAGCATTCATGTAGTCCATGAGATCACTTTCAGCAATAATCTTATTTTGATCAGTGAGAGGAACTTACCTTCTATCATTACCAAGGGCTTGCACTGCTCTCTTCAACCTTTTCAACTTTCTCTGTAGTATTGGAGAAGCCTCTTCAGAATCAAGAAGGAGATCTTCATCACCAATCTTCAAGTGGGTCACTCAACTTTGGATCATTTCCACTTCCATGTTAATCATTTCAATTATAAATAGACCTACACTTCAAAAACAACATTCAATTTATCCAATCATTGTTCCCCTTAAACTTCACACATGTTTTTCCTTCTTATAAAGAGCACAGATCAAACCCTTTGTAGAGGTATATATATCAAAACCTAAACGTGGATGGATCAAAGCCAAAGTTGGCACAGTGGAAATACATTCAAAATTTTAACAAACTTCTCTTTAGCCTTACACAATTCTACTTCAGCTCTAGGGTGAGAAACAAAGCCCTCATAGAGACATTGATGTAGAAGCAATATTATTCGAAAACCTATGAAATAATCATAGCCAAGCCCTGTTTTTTGACAGTGCATGTGGTAGCTCATTACTAAAAATAATAAATAAATAAAAACAACCAGAGACAATTAAGAACGTTATATGAAACTGTAGGGTTGCCAAAGGTTTTGCATAATTGGTTGTTGTTGAGTATGCAATCAGAATGAAATGTATCTCCTTATGCAAGAGATGGTGTGACGAAGCCTTTTAAAATCTAACTACTCCATTAATTTTTGAAATGTTGTAATTTTTAGATCAGCGTTGGCTATGCAGATCTCAGGTAGGATGTAAATTTCCAGGAAATATGTATATCCTCGTGAATTCCAAGACAAAGCATACTAGAAAATTGGCTAGTGTGACAATTATAAATGAAAATCTGGATAAAATGTCAAGATTTGAAGAGGATAATGAACATAAGAAAAGCAAGAACCATCTGATATTATTTCCATTGTAAGCCATAGAAGAAGTGTTATGCTAGTAACACTAGTAAGAACCCATATGCAATATGTGTAACCAAGACATTATTAAAGACGAGCAACATATACCAGTTAACCGTCTTGTTTGCAGTAACACTCGAATCAAATTTGAGTCAAATAATACTGATACTCTGCTAATTATTTGTAGCACCAAATGAAGCAATAAGATGAGAAAATCTTAAAACAAAAACCCCACACTAAAATAGCTTAGTAGGCTTATAGCACAAACCCTGGACAAAACAAAGAGGAGAGCTCGGGAAAGGATGAAGCCATATACTTCAATATCAGATGAGTGTTTTCAGTAATAAATTATTTGAAACAATGTATTCAATACAAAAAATAACAAATCAAATAACTTTGTGCCCATCATCTATACCATTATAGTGCAAAAATTTCAAAGACAGAATTGAAAGAAACCTTCATACCTTTACAGGTTATTGGTGGACTCTACATCTACGGAGATGAATGAGAATCATATGGGAGTGTTGAAGAATGAGAAGGATGGGATACAGTGATCCATAAATGGAATTTGAGGATTGTTGTAGGGAAAACCCAACACCTCCCATTTTTTATTTATTGACTCAAATAATGGGGAGCCTTCTATAATTTTTTTGGCTAAGCATCTTTTATGATTTTCATTTAAGTTAATTGACTTACAATTTTATCATTTTTTATTTTCATCGGATTTATATTTTGATTGTTTCATTGAATCTGACTTTTCACAAAATTTCCATCGATATTTGTTTCATCTTATTTGGTCAACCGGTTTGTAAATAACACTCTTTTGAAGTTTTATCGTTTTCTCGTCTCGACTAAAAATGTAAATAAATGTATAATATTTCAATTTTTGTAATTAATTGAGTTCAATGGTCATTCATTGTAAATATTTATTTTTAGTTAACCTTTATTTATTTTTCATTTTTCACTAACAATCCTACAAAATGACCTAGCTAAATCATACAATGGATGAAAACATATTTTAGAATCTTGGTAATTTACTCCAATATATTAATTTAAAACAAATTGCCAAGACTAGATTCTCAAAATTGTAAAGTGGTTATAGGCCAATTTGTAGGATTATAATTCCACGTGGTGGGCTTCATATCACTTGCTTCCTTTCAAGAATTGTGATTTGACGAAAACCTGCGATTAAAAAAAGCGCTCAATTGCGATACATCACAAATCACATATCACAAATAAAAGTTTTTGTTTTTTATGCACTAGTAGTAAAACTCAGAGATGCGATTTTTGGTTTTATGTGGGGGTTAAAAGTTTTAATACAAAGTTTTTCAATACCTTATGACTTCCATCGCCATGACCTCATCCACCCTCCACCTCACTCTCCACTCCTTATCTCTCCATTTTCTCGTTGACCTCCCTAACTCTCCACCATCCTCTCATAACATTACGTGAACCTTTTGTTTTTTTTTTTTTCCGAAGGTGGTAAAACCTATCAACTCAGGTGTCAAACCAACAGTGAGGACAGCCATCTCTGGCTGCTATCCGCGAATGCTGGGATGACTCATCACTGTTAAATAGGAAAACCACGCCACCTGACATAACCCTGCTGGTGGTCCGTAATCGGGAGCAGGCTCTCACTCCTGCCAGATGCCTCTGGGTCTTGGGCCGTTAACCTGTTTCCTTACGTCCGAGGAAGACGAGCTCTTAGCCAAGCAGAATATTAATTATAATTTTTATATATTTTAATTATAATATTAACATAATATTATTTTAATTAACTGTTAAATTAAAAAATTTAATTAATTTTGTTAATTAACACTTAATAAGAATTAATAATGTAGTTATAATTAATTTTTATTAATTAATTAATAATAGCAATTTAATTTAGAAATATAATTTGATCAAAAAAAATCAGATTTTTAGCTTAAGCAATAGAATTTCCAAAATTCTGGCAATTTTAATATACCAACTTTAGAAGCTCATAAATGGAGTTGTACTTAGCCAAATGAGGCCCATGACAGTTCATTGGAAAGATAAAATCGTGGAGAATATTTATAAAGTAGTTTAATTTCCAGATTTGACAATTTATTGGGTCTAAAATCTAGCAGAAGATCAGGCTCCGAATTTTTAACAAAATTAATTTTCTGAATTTTATTTTCTACATTTTCATTTGCCCAAGCCTCTTATGAATGCAAATCCATTCGTCAATGATATCCTTGGCCAATTAAATCATCACAAGAATCAATAGAAAGCTCATTTTCCTTTTCAATTATTTATTTAATTGAATTTGATTAGATTTATTTTAATTCCTGATTTGACATTGTGATTTTATTTTTGCATTTTAATTCCATTTTGATTTATTTTTGTAGGAAAATAGTTGAAGAGATTAAGAGAAAAGAAACTCAATCAATGAGAAGGCTCCAGCAATAAAAGAATGGAATTTTGAGCCAATGAAAATTGATTAAAAAGATTTCTTCTTCAAAAAAATTTCCTATTTTAAATTCCTCTGTAAATATTATAAATAATAGATTGTAGATTGTAATAAGGGATTATCTCCTCTGCAATTCTGGAATTCTAAAAGCGCTTCTGTAATAGAGATTTAGAGTTGTAGGTGGGAGGAGTGAAAATCTCAGATCTGGAAATTACTGAGGATTTTTTTTTGCATTCTGAATTATGTGTGATGGGCAGAGTTTTACTTCTGGAGCTCTTGTTGTAACAACAGAAATTCAAGCAATGTAAAGCACTGTTGGAGACCAGAGCAATGAAATGGATTCAATAAATTGGTATTTCTAATACTACTGTTCTAAATACTAGTTTCATTTTATGATGGTAGGAATGTGTCATTTTATTCATATTTATGCACTTTTGTCAGTATGAGTAATTTGTCTCAATCATATGTTATTATTTATCTCTGCTCTTATGTGTTGAATTCTAATTTTATGAGTAACTATTGACTCAGAAATTTTTCTTTTAATATTGGTTTAACAAATAGTAATATGTTGTGAACTTATTCTTCATATTATTATTTAATTATTCAAATTACTGATTAAGCAATCAATATCATTTTTTTGAACTTCTTCCTAAATCTTGTTGGTCAATTATTTTAGTCAAGAAGTCTCTTAATAGAATGTGACTTGGTATTCATAATGTCTGTTAATTGAACTACTTCGTTAGCTTGATATTCATTGTAAGCCAAACATATTTAAATCCCAATTATTTAAATATCTTGCTCTCAGTTGGGTTAGATCTACATCTACTTAATTGAGATAGGATTAGGATTTAGTTCATTTTTCTTGCATTATAGAATAAGTTTACACTTAGATTTAACTTTACGTTCTTATAAGTCCTCTTCCAAAAGAGACAAACTTTAGTTGTGGCTTTGAGGAGCCCCAGATCAACTTAAGGATCAAATTCTTGCCTGATCAACAAGAGGGTTGATCTGATGTCTCTTCTCCATTGGTGGATGAAAGTCATATTGTAAGCCATTTTGGATATTGAGAGAAGGTAACTGGACCTAATTGAACCAGTGAAATCCACCATTCTAAACAGAAAGGGAGTTTCTTTAAGGTCTGGACCGGGTGGTCATCCCCCATGTTGTTGTAGTGAATTTCGAGGCTTCAACATTTTGGCACTAGAAGGAGGGCCCAAAGCTTGCTTTCTATTGGAGTATTTATATTCTAACATCTTATTTTTATTACAATGACTCCTCTTAAACTTCCAATTTGGAGTTGTATTTCTAGATGTGCATCTTCTAATAATCCACCTAAAGCCGTAAGACTCTTGTCTCAGGTAAAGTTTAATGGTAAGAGAAATTCTTCTGATTTTAATCATGCCTTTCAATTTATTCAAAAATTTTCAAATTATGATTTTCAAGGAATTAATGAAGGAATTTCATGCAGAATCTTTACTCTCACATTCACAGCAAAAGCCAGAAACTAGTGTCGAGCTCTTCCAATTTCCTCAATTCACATCTGGGATCAATTTGTTATAATGTTCCTTTGTAATATTGACGACTATAACTACGAACAGGTATGTGACGATTTTGAAGATTTACAAAGATTTGAAAATGAATCTTTGATTGATTTTACAACCAGGTTTCATTTAAATTGTTTGAAATTTAAAATTGAAGAAAAACCTACGGACGAGGAATTATTAGATTGTTGTGAACATATTTTCTCTCTTCCTCCCATTCATAATCCAGGTGAAATTATCTCAAGATTTTCTCAAACTCCTTCCAATTACATTAACACAATTGAGAATTCCAATATGAAGATGTAAACAAATGATGATGAAGTGGTCTCTATTATGTACAAACAATTCCTTCATTTAATGCACACTTCCTACGATATTGATGGTGATCAGGATGCACCTTCACATGTCGGCGAACCTCAATCACAAAGCTTGGATAATTTTACTATTCAAGTGCAATAAGATACTAGCAATAATCTTGAAGAAGATACCGCTTTGAAATCTGAAAATCAGTATGCGTTAAATTCAGAAAATCAGAATATAAATCAGCAAGTACAAGCAACAATCGAAGTTTCCAATAACACGCAATCTGTTGTACAAATTTCTGAACTCTTTGATAATGAGAAAAGGCCAAATTCAAGACAGCAAAGCAATATTCTTCAAGAAAGCACAAGTACACAAATGAATGATCTCAAATCTGAAATTTACAATGAACAAAATGCACAAGAGTTCTCAAATAGAGACATTTTTAAATCCATTGCTTCTAATTCTCATTTTTCTCTTTATCTTGATATTTTTGCTAAAAGCAATTTATCCTCTCTTAGCATCAATGATATTTCAGAAAATAGAGAAGCTGATCTTAAGGAATTGCTAATTAGTTTTTATCAAGATAAAAAATTAATTATTGATCATTCTTCTAGCATTAATGAGCATGTGTTTCATATTCCTTCTTGTTTCGAGACATCGGATAGGATTGAAGGGAATTTAATGAATGTCATGAGGTCATTTATGATAGTTACTTTGACATTGAGGATATTCATTCGTCTCATTTTCAATTGAATCCTCATGATCAAAGTCAGATTACATGTAAAAATGAAGAACACTCTAATTCAGAAATTGTTTCAAATAGTTCTTATTTTCAAATAATTAATCATACTCATGATTTCAGAATTTGAGAAAACATTATAATCTACAATTTATATGATGATCAAGATCTCATTCCTATTCATAGTCATGATTATCTTTCTAATTCACAAATTGGTATTACAAATCATTCGAATTCTATTATACTGACCAAGTCTTGTGAAAAGGTAATTGTATTAAATCAATCCCAATTATGTTGTAACAATAATTTTAAAACTAGTGTTAACTATGATTTGATTTTATTATTTTTCTTTCACTTATTTTGTTTAAATTTAGATTTGTTTTTTGTTTTTAATTTTCGATTTTTAGATAATTTGTGTTGGCATATTGAGCAGCTCAGTATTGAACATTCAATTGATGTGTTGTCCGATTGGGAAAAAGAAGTTTCAGATTCTAATCATGAACATCAAGAACTATTTCTCTTCCAATTTCTACTGATGTTTATTTCTTATCGATTACTTCTACCTTCTCAAAGGTAGTGTAAACAAGAAAGTGAATTTTCACAATATGACCAACAATCTGATTCAATTAATAATCTTCCATTGTATTTAACATATTTCCATCCATATTTCATAGACCCCTTTGAAAAATATTTGGAAAGTTTTCCTTCATGGAAGATTGTTAATAGTTTAACACTTGTACATAACACTAACAAATTTATGTAGGCCATTGTATCTAAAAACTCATTCTCACGATCTGGCCTGTCATCCCCTCTTTTGAATCCCTTCCAATCATTAATAGAAATTCATCAAGATTTCTATGATCCAATTGAAATTCAATTGGAAATGGAATTTCAAGAGAAGGTAATTATAAATAAACTGCTAACAGTAACTATACATTTTAAATTCAGATTTATTTTCTTTAGTTTAATTTTATTTATATTTTTGTTACTAATAATTGATTTGTACATACATGCAGGAATTAAAATTCTTACATGGTTACATTGGAAGTATGACTATACCTAGTCATGTTTCCTTCATTAAGTTAGAATTAGGAATAGATTAATTTAGATTAAATTTCTTTTTTGTTAGCACCTATTTAATTATTTCATATTTCAATAAAGCAAGTAACGAATCTGACTTCTTATAGACATTCCCTTTCATTTTCAGAAAAATAGATTAGAATATTTTAGAAGCTCTTAGATCATACACATTTATGAAAAGCACTTGATTGTCTCATTTTGGAAAAAATTCATCACGATGATCATACATGAAGAAATTCCAAGAATTTGCTACAGCTTGACAATCCTTGATTCATGAGTATGTCTAAAAAAGAGCTCAGTTTCACCACTCTTGTCTTCCGATGTAAATTGGAGGTGGATGTAATATGAAAGTTCATTACTTAGCATTTTAGATTAAATAAATAGATGACCTTGAACATATGGGAATTTTGAAAAATACATGGGAGAAATTGAAGATTCATGAAGTAAATTTGCAGTAAATTTTATTCCAGGTATGCATTTTAAAAGGTTCATCTTCATCTATTGTTTGATTTTCTTTTTCATAATTTATTGTCTATTTATGTTTTGTTTATTTTTGCAGGTCTTCATTGCTTTGATTTTGGAGACTTGAAACAAGCAGGAAACTATTTTAAATCTGTAGCATGCTCAGGGAAGTATTAGTTGTTTTGTCAGAATTTGAGGATTCATTAATTTTCCTTATATATTTCATTAAAATTATGTTTAGACTTTTAAATACATTATCGAGAAATTCATATTGGATCATTATAATATCGCAACTCTCCTCATGAGAAAGTCGCGATAACATCTTCCTCTGATCGAATAATTCGATGGTTAATTAAATTATTGAATGGAGTTTTTATAGAAAGAAAAATTTAAGTTGGGCACTTCCATGTAAACTGGATACTTTAAAACATCCCAATCTCGATGGATTGTTGTTTAGCATTATCAAAGCATTCCAATGTCAAGAAAGTTCCTATAAAGCATCAATTGAAGTATTGCGATTTTCGCACAATCCCGGACCTAATACCACATTTAAATTCAATTTTGAACGCTATCGCGTCTGTTCATAAAAATGACAATTTCAATTGGGACATACATTTAAAAGTTTTGATATCCTGGATCTGATAAGAGATTGAATCAATTTAATAAAACTATCGCATCCGTTCTTCATCACACATCAGCGTATCAACAATGTTAGATCCCATATTCAAAATCTTCTGATTGTCGATTTCTTATAAACTTCAAAGCTAGTCCCACCAGTGAGCCATGTCATCCATCACATCCTCGCAATCGCAAAATAACATCGGTGTGTCCTTTTAACAACTCCTATATTTGATTATCTGATATTGTGATCACTCTATCACATCGCATATATTCACATAACAATTGCAACATTACAATTTCTCATTACATATGCTCATATCACAACCTTGACATCGCAACTCTTATATCGTAAATTGTCTTGACATCCTCTGATGTGATAAACTTCGATATATGTCTCTCTGTCAATGAATTTTAACTATTATATAACATTCAATCACATATCGACAAAGGTGAATCTCACAGTTTGAAGTTATGCATGGCAGAAAAACTTGCGATGCGAAAAATTCGATAAGATGTTGTGTTGTATAAAATATTTTAAGGCACTCTTGGGAAACCACTATGGTAATGAAGCAATTGATAACAAAATTGCAACATGGTTAAATCATTTTTATTTCTCTTATATTTGAGTTTTAGATATATGACTCTATATTTAATTTATGAAATTCAAGACCTCCCAATCTACACATCTATATCTCAATATCTTTGATTTGGTCTTAATTCTGAAATATTTAAGAAAATCATGGAATTGATATGAAACTTATAATATTATGATAACATTCATCATTGTGATTCATTAAAAAGCATCATTTCATTCTCATCTCTGATGAATTCAGTTCACTTCAGATTCCTAGAACATGAAACATTGTTTTCTTCTAGTTTGTTGCTTATTTTGGTTTAGATTTAATAAATGATGATTTTGGAATAATAAGATTTTAGTTAGTTCAACTTCTTCATGCTTTTAATTCTAATTAAATTAAGAAGTTAACTAGTATTAGAGAAAATTATATCTTTTAGGTAAGATTAAATGCAATTCTCCAATGGTAAGTTTCATGTACCCATTCTCATTACTTTACTTTTGTTTTTAGTTTCGTTTTTTATTTTTGTTGATCTTAAACTCTGTTTTTGTAGGTCTTCATTAATCTATTGCATCTCTACCATATCAATGTTGAAGTTAATTTCCTTTTGTTTAGTTTGCTTTGAGATTCTTAAAAGAGCAGTAATAATCCTCATTGAATCAACTAAACTGAGGAGTTTCTGAACCTTTAACTGTTTCCTTAAGCATTTCTTTTGTTAGAAAATGGTTAAGATGATGCTTTGAAACAAAACATTGACACCAGACATAAATTTTTTCATTATCGCTAAATTTTATCATCACTGTTATCAGAAGCCAAAACGCTTATAACTCTACAAGATAAGATTTATCTAAAACTCAACAAAAGAAAGAACATTCACATGATTATTTTCTTTTATCTCTTTTGTTGAGACATTTGTATGAGTAGTTGTGATGGAGTTTATCTTTTAAATTTGGATTTTTCTTTTAGTTTTTTCTTTCTTCAATTTTATTTTGGTTTGCTGATTTATTTTCTTACATTAGTGTTATGAAACCAGCTCACAAAAAGATAGAAAAGAAAGATAAACATCTTATAATTCAGCCTCTTCGAGGGGAAAACCTCCTTTACATTATACAAATGAACAATTCTTGGATGATACAAATGACAAGACCTCCTTTCTATATATAAGAGTCTAAGGGGTCATAATATAATCAGAGTCGACATAACAATAATAATGTAAGGGCACAACAATAACAATAGTGGGCTTCTATGGGGTACAATAATAACAATATTGGTACTACATGGACACGACAATATAATAAGGGGGTTGCACTAATAACAATAAGGAGTTCAATAATAGAGTTCAGGCTTCTGTGATCCATATCAATTTAGAGAGATTTTTCGGCGAAAATCACATGCAATACCATTTGTCGACGCGTTTCGAACCAACAAGTGTGGTTCATCGTCCAGACAAGTTGAAGAAACAGATCCAGCTAAGCAAGTTAAATACGCAGAACGGAGCCTCCTGACAATAGTAGTATAGGGGCCTAACATTCCCCTCTCCTTCAAAAAGTGTTGTCCTCAACGCTTGAGTAGTTATGGATGCTTCTATATAAAATTATCATCCTTCCATGTGGAATCTTCAGCAGGTAAGTTCTTCCACTTGATGAGATACTCTAAAATTGATCGATTTCGTAGCTGTTGATTCCTTGGTTTTATGACTGCTTCTGGTTCCAATATGATTTTTCCTTCCTTGTCAAGTTCTGGAAATATTGTTTGAACTGGGATCTTCTGCAACTTTTGAATGATTTCCCACCCTGCTTCGTCATTCTTCCATTCATCCCTTGCTTCATTTATCAAAGTTGGTTGGATAATTATACCAACCTCTAGTATTTTTGCAACCATACGTTCAATTTCACTCCTTTGAGCATATGGATATCTGTAAGTCCTGATGTTTGAAGAAACACTTCCTAGAATCAAATGAATAGCATGATCATGATTACAAATAGGTAGGAGGCCTTTGGGAGTCTCAAATACCTTGGAATGACTGTTTAAGACTTTTTGGAGATCTAAAGAAATATATGATTTCGATGTGGAAACCTCTAGCGAACATAATTGTGCAATTACGCCTCTTTGTTCTTTTTTTAGAAGCTTTGTCATTCCGTTATAGCTGATTATATTTCTTAGTTTCCCTATGATACCCCTTGATTAAAATTCATTTCCTTCCGAAGAAAAGTTCATGAAAAGTTCTTGAAAATTAAAAGTTATTGTACCCAAGGATTGTAGCCATTAGATTCCTAGTACAACATCAGCACCACCTGTTGGAATGGAAAGCATTGAGCTATTCAATACATATTCTCCCATGGATAACTTGATATTATGGAACTTTCCAGAGAAATTTATGGTTCCTCCACTTGCAACCATCACTTGACACTCTGGTGCTGGATATATGAAGAAATTCAATTCCTTGGCTATCTTACAATGAATAAAATTATGGGTACTGCCCGAATCAATCAACACTATTACCTTTTTCTTCTTGATATGTCCTTCTATATTGATAGTTTGAGGAGTGGTAATTCCGGCCAATGCATTATAAGATATGGTCAGATTCATTTCTTCTTTCTCGATGTGATCTTTCACTTCTTGAACCTTTTTCTTCTTGATATGTCCTTCTATCTTGAGAGTTTGACGAGTGATAATTCTTGCCAATGCTTTACAAGATATGGTCGGATCCATTTATTCTCTCTAGGGTTGGTTCCTGGTGTATGTCCTCTTCTTTTGATGTTTCTTGATCCTTTTCTTCCTCCTCTTAAAAATCTATGTTAAATAATTTCTTCTCAGCACACTTATGACTTTTAGTGTATTTGCTATCACAAATGCAACAAAGCCCTTTTTCTATTTTTTCTTCCAATTGTTGTGGTGTAAACCTTGTAGGTTGTGGAAGGCTAGGAGCAAAAACACTTCCATATTTATAGTTGTGAGTGGTGGGATTTCCTGTTTCCATAATTCCGCTTTCAATTTTTCTTGCCAATCTGAATGCCTTCTCTAATGAATCAAGTTCTCAAAGACAAAACTCATGTTGAATGTTATCCTTTAAAGTCTCTATGAAGACATCAATATTTTGCTTCTCTAGAATATCATTTACCCTTATATTCAATTTTTGAAAGACCTCAATGTGCTCTGCCATTGAACCCTTTTGTTTAAGATTTATCAATTGGCTAAAGAAGGTGTTTCTCTTTGTATCCTCATAATGTGCTATCGTTTCCTCTATGAAAATTGATCACATGACAAGTGGTTTACGAGAATAAATCCCTTCATACCATAAAAATTGATTCGGTTTTAAATATAAAGATGCAATACGTACCTTTTGTAACAGTTGCACCTCATGTAGATCAAAATAATTCTCCATCTGTAGTATCCATGTTACGGGATCCTTGCCATAAAACTTCCTCATATCTATCTTTGGAATATGTTGGATCTTCAATCTAACATTAGATTTTATTAAATCATGATCAACATTAATTTTTTTCTCATCATGAGTTTCTTCTACTACATTTTCACCATTAGGAGGCCTTTCTTGTAGCAGCTTTGTCCCACCTTTCTTCAAACCTTCCATGTCTTTCTTCAAATATTCCATGCCTTTCTTCCAATATTCTTTTATACCACCAATATCAACTTCCATGGCAGAGATAAAACTATTATCTTAGCATCAATCGTATTCTTCAAATCATCCATCAAATTTTGATTACTAGGTGTTTCTATTTTCTTGATTCGAGTCATTCTTTTTCTTGCTTTTACGATCTTGATCTTCAATCTGTTTTATCTCTGAAAGTTTAGATCTTCAAGGTATGTAATTGCAACCAATGGTATCCCTTTGTGTCCTCATTCTAAAGCCACAAGTTTGATCGAAATTTGATTATCCAAGAAAGAGTTATGCCCAATCTCCCAAGATGACCTGATTATATACTTTTTCAATAGAGCGAACTTGTATGAAGTGCCACCTGTCATTTTTCGACCTTCAGACCTGAAAATGATACACAAAGAAGTAATGTCCGTCCTTTTTCTATAAATTTTTACGAAATTTTAATATGATGCTCAAAGATAAAGTTATGACGATTTTCCCAAGGTTGCCTATTTGGGATGTAATTCGGGATCCTGCAAAAACCCTAAATTTATTGGACAATATCTCCATAAATATAGTGCAAAAATATTTAAAATTCAGGCCCAAGCTTCACCATGATTTCTGCTCAAATGGGTTTTAATTTCATTGTCTGAAACTTCGTAGAAACAAAACTATAGCTAAAATTCCATGATGACCTATTTGAAATGGAATTCTTGAGTTTGCAAAAACCCTAATGTTCTCAGATTATATCTCCGAAAATATAGTGAGACAAGATCTAAAATTTATACCCGAGGATCATTGCGATTTCAGCTCAAATGGGTTTTTTTTTTCGCTTCTTAAATGTCGCAGAAAAACATTATAGCGAAAATGCTACGTTGACCTATTTTGGAACGACGAAACCCTAGAATCTAAAGCTCTGATACCAAATGTTATGAAACCAGCTCACAAAAAGATAGAAAAGAAAGATAAATGCCTTAGAATTTAGCCTCTTCGAGGGGTAAACCTCCTTTACATTACACAAATGAACAATTCTTGGATGATACAAATGACAAGACCTTTCTATATATAGGAGTCTAAGGGGTCATAATATAATCAGAGCCGACATAACAATAATAATGTAAGGGAACAACAATAACAATAGTGGGCTTCTATGGGGCACAATAATAATAATATCGGTACTACATGGACACAACAATATAATAAGGGGGTTGTACTAATAAAAATAAGGGGTTACAATAGTAGTATAGGGACCTAACATTTAGTTTAAGAATTCTTTTCCTTTTTCTTTCAGTTTTAATTTCATTTTGGCAACTCTGCCATGATTTATATGAAAGGAATTTTTCATCACCTGAAAGTGATTAGCATATATGGGAAATCTCTTAACTCTATCCATTTCATGAATTTCATTTATCATTAAAGGCATATCCTTATGGAACCATAAGATCATCTAGCTTTAAATATTTTTCATGGAGGAACACATCCTTTCTAAAAGATTGAGTTTACTTATTCAAGGAAAGAATTGATTTGAGTTTAACACAATGAATCACTCCCACCCCTCCACATAAAAGCCTCTGATTGATAGTTGCAGGGAAAGAATTTGGAGCAAACATTATGAAAGTATTATGTCCATTAAACATAAATCTCTATTACCATCCCACCTCTCTCATTCAAATACATCATAAAATAAAATCTTGCAAATACGCTTATCAAAAGAGTGATTAAAGAGGAAGCATGGGAAATACAAGTAAACTTGTCAGGGCTATGGACGTTCGCTGGCAGTGGGCCTAGGCTTGTATGGAATAAAAGAAAACTTCATCGGGGTACTGTTTAGGCTTGCTGGCAGCGAAACAATGTCAGAGACAATCATAAAATGGATATATGTTTTATCAAAAACTCTTATCTCTACCTTCTTCTATTATTATATGAGGTAATTTAAAAAAAAAAATTCCCAAATTTGGATTCATGAGTTTTACTCTAGTCTATTTTGAGTACTTATCTTTACAAACTCATATTACTTAATCTATTTAAGTGGGACCTATGGAAATGTTTTACTGTTAGACGGTTTCTTGAACTCCATTATTTTTAACCTTTGGATAAATTAAAGTTAATTATCTTTCGCCAAAGATAACTAGTTCTTCCCAGTGTGTCGCCATTATTTTAGGGAAAACCCAACACCTCCCATTTTTGACTTATTGACTCAAATAATGGGGACCCTTCTATAAATTTTTTGGCTAAGCATCTTTTATGATTTTCATTTAACTTAATTGTATTACAATTTTATCATTTTTGTTATTTTCATCAGATTCATGTTTTGATTGTTTCATTGAATCCAAATTTTCACAACCTTTCCATCGATACTTGTTTTATCTCATTTGGTCAACCGGTTTGTAAAAGGCACTCCTTTGAAGTTTGATCATTTTCTTACCTCAATTAAAAATGTAAATAAATGTATAATATTTCAATTTTTATAACTAATTGAATTCAATAGTCACTCATTGTAAATATTGACTTTTAGTCAACTTTTATTAATTTTTCATTTTTCACTGATGGTCTTACAACATGACCCAGCTAAATCAAACAACGGATGAAAATGTGTTTCAGAATCTTGGTAATTTACTCCAATTTATTATTTCAAAACAAATTGCCGAGACCAAATTCTCAAAATTGCAAAGTGACTATAGTCCAATTTGTAGGATTATTAATTCTACATGGGCCCCACTTCATATCACTTGCTTCCTTCCAAGAAATGCGATTAAAAAAAAAAAAACTGTGATTAAAAAACGCGATCAAAAATTGCAATGCGATATTGCGATTGCTATACATCACAAATAAAAGTTTTTGTTTTTTATGCACCGGTATTAAAACTTTGATATGCGATTTTTGGTTTTATGTGGAGGTTAAAATTTTTAATTCAAAGTTTTTCAACACCTTATAACTCTCGTCGCCATGGCCTCAGTCACCCTCCACCTCACTCTCCACTCCTTATCCCTCCATCCTTATCACTCCATTTTCTCGTTGACCTCCATAACTCTCCACCATCCTCTCATAACACTACATGAACCTTTTGTAATTTTAAAAATGATTTAATTAATATAATATTATATTAATATTATAAAATTATATATTAATTATAATTTTTATATATTTTAATTATAATATTAATATAATACAATTTTAATTAATTATTAAATTATTATTTTTTAAGTAATTTGGTTAATTAAGACTTATAAAAAAAATGTAGTTATAATTAATTGTTATTAATTAATTAATAACAACAATTTAATTTAGAAATAGAATTTAATCAAAAAATTCAAATTTTTAGTCTAAGCAACAGAATTTCCAAAATTCTGGCAATTTTAATATACCAACTTCAGAAGCTCATAAATGGAGTTTTACTTGGCCAAATGAGGCCCAAGATAGCTCATTGGAAAGATAAAATTGTGAAGAATATTTATAAAGTGGTTTAATTTTCATATTTGATCATTTATTGGGTCTAAAATCTAGAAAAATATCAGGCTCCGAATTTTTAACAAAATCAATTTTCTAAGTTTTATTTTCTGCATTCTCATTTGCCCAAGCCTCTTCTGAATGCAAATTCATTCGTCAATGATATCATTTGTCAATTAAATAATCACATGCATCAATAGAAAACTCAGATTTCGTTTTCAATTATTTATTTAATTGAATTTGATTAGATTTATTTTAAATCCCGATTTGACATTGTGATTTATTTTTTGCATTTCAATTTTGTTTTGATTTCTTTTTGTAGGAAAACAGTTGAAGAGATAAAGAGAAAAGAAACTAAATTAATGAGAAGACTCCAACAATAGAAGAATAGAATTTTGAGCCAATGAAAATTGATTAAAAATATTTCTTCTTCAACAAACTTTCCTATTTTAAATTCTTTTGTAAATATTATAAATAACAAATTGTAGAATGTAATAAGGGATTTTCTCCTCTGTAATTCTGGAATTCTAAAAACACTTATGTAATAGGGATTTAGAGTTGTAGTTGGGAGGAGTGAAAGTCTCAGATATGAGGATTTTTAAGATTTTTATTTTGCATTTTGAATTATGTGTGGTGGGCAGAGTTTGCACTTCTGCAACTCTTGTTGTAACAACAAAAATTCAAGCAATGTAAAGGACTGTTGGAGACCAGAGCAAGAGAAATGGATTCAATAAATTGGTATTTCTAATACTATTGTTTTAAATACTAGTTTCAGTTTATGATGGCAGAAATGTGTCATTTTATTCATATATTTGCACTTTTGTCGATATGAGTAATTTGTCTCAATCATATGCTATTATTTATCTCTGCTCTTATGTGTTGAATTCTGATTTTTTGAGTAACTATTTACTCAAAAATATGTATCTTAATATTGGTTTAACAAATAGTAATATGACGTGAACTTCTTCCTCATATTATTGTTTAATTATTCAAATTACTGATTAAACAATCAATATCATTTTTGTGAACTTCTTCCTAAATTTTGCTGGTCAATTATTTCAGTCAAGAAGTCTCTTAATAGAATGTGACTTGGTATTCATAATATTAGTTAATTGAGATACTTCATTAGCTTGATATTCATTATAAGATAGACATATTTAAATCCCAATCATTTAAATATCTTGCTCTCAGTTGGGTTAGATCTATATATTCCTAATTGAGATAGGATTAGGATTTAGTTCATTTTGCTTGCATTATAGAATAAGTTTGCATTTAGATTTAATTTTACATTCTTATAAGTCCTCTTCCCAAAGAGGCAAAATTTAGTTGTGGCTTGGCTAAGCCCCAAATCAACTTAAGGATCACTTTCTTATCTAATCAACAAGAGGGTTGATTTGATGTCTCTTGTCCATTGGTGGATGAAAGTCATATTGTAAGACATTTTTGAGATTGAGAGAAGGTAACTAGATCTAGCTGAACCAGTTGAATCCACCATTCCAAATGCAAAAGGAGCTGCTTTAAATTTTATACCGGGTGGTCATTCCCCATGTTGTTGCAGCGAATTTTGAGGCTTCAACAAGGACTGAAATCCTTGATTGTGTTATAGGGTCGAGCAGTAGCATCTCAACCTGATCGATGCCATGGGCATCCAAATATGCCTTTAGATACCCCATATTGTGATTCGGGGAATGCAGGAAACGGTGTCCCCCCTGTGTGGAGGGGCTAAAATAAATATCACTAAGTTAGTGTACGAATTTATAGTGTAAGTTCCTCAGATAGAACACCAAAGGACACTGCTCAGAAATAGATCACGAATCAATACACCAGTATTCTTGACGTGGTTAAAACCCTTAAAGAGGGAAATAGTCCACGACCTGAGCCAACACAACCACTTTAAGCAATTTATTAATAAAATAAAGAAAATTTACATAAGATTCTCTCATGAACGGTCACCCTACAAATGACCCTCCATACTCTTTAAATAGAGATCATGGACCAATCGGGTGCTACGCCACGGATTAAGTGTCGGTAATACTGACGAGAGAATGAACCATCGGATCACTTCATGTCTAGAACATATTATGACTGTCGGATTGTAAGTTACAAAAGTACATAGTAAAGGAACACACTTTATCTAACTCTACACTAGACCAAGTTATACTTAACTATTTCCTATGTGTCGGAATATCGTAACATCCCCCCTTAAGAACAACTTGGGATAAGATTGAAGGATGTACAAATATGACACAATAAGACAAGGAAGGAGGCATTAGAGCCTATCCCCCCTTAGTGACAACTTCCTGAACTCCAACCATAAATCGAAGTTTAGTAAACTTCGTCTCTGTGAGAGCCTTTGTAAAGATGTCTACAACTTGATCATCTGTTGAACAATATTGCACTTCAAGAACATGGTCATGAATGAGCTTTCTGATGAAGTGCATGTGTAGCTCAATGTGTTTTTTGCACTGATGTTAGAATGGATCTTTGCATAATTGAATGAAACTTTTATTATCACACCAAAGTGTAGTCGAATGTTGCTGCTGAAAGCCAAACTCTGACAGGATCTGACGAAGCCACAGGGCTTCCTTACTAGCTTCTACGGCACCATGATACTCTGCTTCTGCTGAAGAAAGATAAATGGCACTTTGTTTCTTTCAAGCCCATGTAATAGGTCTAGAACCAAGAGTGAACTCATAGCCTATAGTAGACTTCCGATCATCAAGGTCACCAGCCCAATCAGAATCAGTGAAACCAACCAATAGAGGAGATGCTTCTGCACTGTAATGAATCCCAAACTGAATTTTATCTCGAACATAATGAAGTATTCTTTTAGCTTCCTTCCAATGACTTTCATGTGGGTTTTTCATAAGCCGATCAATAAGGCCAATAGCAAAGGAAAGGTTAGGACATGTATGGATCAGATACAAAATTTTTCCTACAAGTTGACGGTACAAGGTAGCATCAACTTCACGGGAAGTACAAGTGATTGAAAGTTTGACTCTAGACTAAAAGGAGAAGGGGATGGCTTACAGTATTCCATGTAAAAGTGGCGTAGAATATCACAGGAATACTTGGATTGGGAAAGGGAAATACCTTCCTTGGATTGCAAGACTTGAGGACCAAGAAAATAATGCAAGTGTCCTAAGTCTGTCATTTCAAACGGCTTTTTAAGGCTGGACTTCACATGGTTTATAAAGTTGGGATCACTACCAGTAAGGATAAGATTATCAACATAAAGAAAAAGAATGATAAGAGACTTACCCACTTTCTTGGTGTAGACAGTATTGTCAGAATGACACCTAGAAAAGCTAGTATCTAAAAGAAAGCTATCCATTTTGGCATACCAAACCCAAGGGGCTTGCTTGAGACCATAAAGGGATTTCTTAAGACGACATACAAGGCTGGATTCTGTTTGTATAAAGGCAAGAGTTTGCTCCATGTATATTTCTTCATGCAAGTCCCCATGCAAGAAGGCAGATTTAACATCCATCTGATGGACTTCCCATTTGAAAGAAGCAGCAAGGGAAAGAACAAGGTGGATAGAGTTCATTTTGGAAACAGGGGAGAAGTTTTTAGTATAGTCAATGCTTTCAACTTGTGAAAAACCCTTAGCAACAAGATGAGATTTATGTTTATCAAATTTTCCATCTGGTCCAAACTTGATTCTATAAACCCATTTGCATCTAACAAGTTTTCGTCCCTTTTGAAGAGGAACAAGATCCCATGTATCATTTTCTAATAATGAACGATATTCTTCATTCATAGCTGCATCCCAATCTGGATTGGCCTGAAGCTTTTGCAAAGGTGGCAGGATCATAATTCGTTGAAGCTTGAACCAGTAAAGAAGAGGCTCTATCAAACTGAGAACGTGTACATCTTTGATCTGTAGGATCACTTGCAAGAGCACCTGCTGCATCCCGATTAGCACGAACCCATTTTGGAAGCTGAGGAGCTGAAGGAGGATCCTAAGAAGGTGGGGGAGGATTGTCATCCTCACTTTTATCATCTAAATAAGAAATATTTTCAGAAGTACAAGGGATAGAGAAAGGTGGCACATCTGCCGAATTAGGCTTGTAGGCCAATATATTTTCAGAAAAATTTACATCTCTTCTAATAATAACATTTTTGGACTTAAGTGGAATAAGTCTATATACTTTGACATCTTAAGAATATCCAACAAAAATACATGTTTCGCTCTAAGGTTCTAAGGCTTTATATTTCTCATTGGGAATATGGGCCCATGCTTCACTTCCAAAAACACGAAAGTGACTTACATCTGGTTTAATTGAGCTCCATGCTTCTTCTGGAGTGATATTCTTTAAAACCTTAGTAGGAGTGCGATTTACTATGTAATGTGCACAACTAATTGCTTCTGCCCAAAAATTAAGACTAAGTCCTTTAGATTGAAGCATACAATTAGCCATTTCTTTTAAGGTGCGATTGTTCCTTTCAACTATTCCATTTTGTTGTAGAGTATATGGAACAATATCTTGCATTTGAATTCCATGCTCAGTGCAAAAGTTGATGAATTTTTTGTTAACATATTTTCCGCCATTATCAGATCTCAGCTTAATAATTTGATGTCTAGATTGTTTCTCAACAAAGGCCTTAAAGGTCAAGAACATGTTAAATACTTCACTCTTGAGTTTTAAGAAGTATACCTAAGTGCGTCTGGAGAAATCATCAATGAAAGTTAAGAAATACTTGTAGCCAGATAATGAAACAACTGGAAGTGGACCACATAAATCACTATGAACAAGCTGTAAAGGGGATGAGGCATGCCAAGAGGCACGTTTTTCAAAACTATCTCGATGATATTTTCCGAGTACACATCCGTAACAAACACCATCTCTGCAAGATATCATAGGAAGACTTGTCACCATATTTTCTTTACATAGATTTTGAATGAAGCGATAGTTTAAGTGACCAAATCGCTCATGCCAAAGTTTGCTCACTTCATCATTATGAGCAACAAATACCGAGGGAAGAGTTGATGACCCAAAGTTGTTAAACTTATAAAACCTTGTAGCCAGGAGCTAAGATCTGTCTAGGATCTCTTAGGTCCTTAATTACAACATTGTGAGGTGAAAATTCAATGGTTTTACCTTCACCTGAAGGAGTTATCTGATATACAGATAGAAGGTTGCAAGATAAGGTTGGAACACATAACACATCATTAAATTGACCATTGTCTAGATGAACAGTTCCAATCCCTACAACACTAAACAATGTAAACATTAAAAAGAGAACTGATACTGTTACCCGTTTTGTAGAGATAGCAAAAAAGTGACCCGATTTTGAAAAGGGGTGATGCAGAACACACATGTTTTTTTTAAAGCATAGTTTTTGGAACTATAAATTTTTTTATGTACATTGCGTTTTAGAATGGTAGTGATTTTGATGTTGATTTAAAAAAGTGGTAATTCTACACCATGCCCTTTCGTTAAAAGTTTTTTTTTTTTTTACTTTTAATTTTATAATGTATGAAATGTAAATAATTATTTTGTAAATTTAATAATTTTGGAAGTAGTCTTCTTCTTCATATTTTCTTGTTTTTATTTTTATTTTTATTTTTATTTTTTTGTAGTGAGGTTTATATCGTTTTGCATATTTAAAGAAGAAAGTCGATATTTTGCATTTTCGATATTCTACATATTTATACATCGTTAATTAAATTTTCAATCCACATGACATAATTGTCTCTAAAAAACATATATAAAAAAGACAAAAAAAAAAAATGTTTAAAAAAATTATCTTATAATCCATAAAAGAATATAGAAAAAAAAAAAAAAAGGATTTATTTATATATATATATATATATATATAATCAAATAAGTAAAAATAGAGAAATTAAAAAAGAAAACATTAGCAAAAACTAGGAAAGGAAAAAAAAAATTAAAACAAACAAGTTAAAAAAAAAAAAAAGAAAAGAAAATTAGTGAAAAAAATTAAAAAACTAATAAAATTAATATTAAAAAAATAAAAAATAAACTCAAACTATAAATAGATAAATAAATAAACCGAAAAAAAATGAAAATTATTAAAAAAAAAAAAAAACAAAAAAATATGAAAATATTAAAAAAACAAAAAAAAATTAAAATTTAACTTTTTTTCAAACAATTTTTTTTGTTAAAAAAAATTACTACTATTTTTTTAAAACTATATATATGTATATTAAATCATTAAAAGAAATTATTTATTTTTTTTAAAAGAATTTCATATTTTAATTTAAAATTTTAAAATTTTAAAAAATCATTTGAAAAAAAAAATTAAATTAAATCTCTAAATGTTTTTTTATTGTAATTTCAAATTTAAAAAAAATCATTACAAAAAAAAAAAATGTTAAATGTTTTTATTGTTTTTTTTTTAATTGAAAAAAAAAATTGCACGGCCCACCGCTTCCCCGCCTCTCGTGGTGGTGCAAGCTGTGGGCGGAGGGGCGGAATCAGACCACCGCCCCCCGGCCACCCGTGGTGGTGTGGTCGTGGGTAGAGGGGCCTGCTGCAGGCCCCTCTGCCCAGGCCGCACCACCACGGGCGGCCGGGGGGTGGTGGTCCGATTCTTGAAATCGGACCACCGCCACCCGGCCACCCGTGGTGGTGCGGCCGTGGGCAGAGGGCTTGCTGCAGGGCCCTCCGCCCACAGCTGCGCCACCATGGGCGGCGGGGGAGTGGGGGCCGTGCAATTTTTTTTTTTTTAACAATAAAAACATTTAACACTTTAAATTTTTTTTTTAAATGATTTTTAAGAATTTTTAAATTTGAAATTACAATAAAAAGCATTTAGAAATTTTTTTTTTTTTTTTCAAATGATTTTTTAAAATTTTAAATTAAAATATGAAATTCTTTAAAAAAAAAAAAAAAAAAAAAATTAATGATGCTTTTTAAATAAAAAAAAATACTGTTTTACAAAAATAGTAATAATAATTTTTTTTAATAATTTTCATTTTTTTTGTTTTTTTTTTTATAATTTGAGTTTATTTTTGCTTTTTTTAATATTAATTTTATTAGTTTTTTAATTTTTTTTTGCTATTTTTTTTTTTTAATTAGTTTGTTTTTAATTTTTATTTTTTTTCTCCTAGTTTTTGCTAATGTTTTTTTTAATTTCTCTATTTTTGCTAATATATATATATATATATATATAATCTTGTTTTTTTTTTCCAAATTCTTTAATGATTTATGAGATAATTGTTTTTTAACATTTTTTGCTTTTTATTTCTGTCTTTTTTTTATATATATTTTTATATTTGTTTTTTTTAAGTAATCAACATTTTAATCTTAATTTTAGTAGTTTTTAATTGCTATTATTTTTTTAAACCTAGTTTGTTTTTTATTTTTTCTTAATTTTTTTAATTTTTCTATTTTTACCTACTTAATTTTTAGTTTATTTTAATTTTTTTTTTCTTTTCCATATATTTGCTGTTCTTTTTCTTTTTTTTATCTTTTGCCCATTTTTTTTTATGGTTTACAAGATAGATTTATTTATTTATTTTTACTATTTATTTGTTTACAATGTTTAATTTTTTTTTTTTTAATTTTTTAATTCTTATCATTAATTTTGTTTTTTTTTTTTTTACATTTTTATGATTTTTTTTTTTTTTTTGGTTTTTATTTTTTTATGTTTTGTTTTTAGTATATATTTTAATTTATGTTTTGTTATTTTTTTAACCTTTTTTTGTGTTTTGTGTTTTTTCATTGTTTTTTTTTTCATTATTTTTTTAAATTTTTATGTTTTTCGGGGTCCTGATAAAATATTTTACGCCATTATTTCAAAATGTTGAAATTTTATTTTTGAAAAAAAAAGGTGTTTTCCGAGCATTAACACTTTTCGTTTTGAGAGTGTTTTCTAGACAATTTTTACACAAAAAATTGGTTTTCACCACCATTTTTATAACATGTTGAAAATTTACCCAAGAAAAAAAATGTGTTATTCCAGTATCAACACTTTTCGTTTTTAGCACTGCTTTTGATGTTTTTTAGAGGTTTTTTGGCCAGAGTTCCCGTTTTGAATTTATAGTTCTCGTTTCAAAGTTTACATTGTTACTAAGAGATCTATCATCACCAACATATATATTTTTGGTGTTACAATCATCTAAAGAAGAAAACATGGCTTTGTTTTTTGCCATGTGATAAGAAGCTTGAGAATCAATTAGCCACTCATGAGAATGAGAAGAAGAAGATACATTTAGTGCATAACCAGACCGAGATGCTCAACATCCACATGCAGAAAGTGTTATTCTTGAAGATGAAGTTGAAGTTGAAGAGTGATCAAAATGGATGTTATGCTTCTTCGTTGCTGCTTCCAAGGCTTCCATCTTCTTAAAGCATTTGGATTCTAAGTGGCCATCTCGATTACAAAAGTTGCAATGTCTATCAACCTTCTTCCCTTTGTTTTTATTTGCCTTATCATTTTGTTGAATTGATTTTTCATTTTGAGACTGAAATTGTTTAGGACCCTTGTTTGGTTTAGGACGATTCTTTTTAGGATACTTCTTCTTAGGATTCTTTGAATTTGGTTGTTGCTGGGCGGCTAAGTCTTTTTTAGAATATTTTCCAAGATTAAGAAGACCAAGATGTAAGAGTTTTTTTTATTGTTTTATTAAAGAATCACAAAAGGCATCAAAAGAGGGGGACTTGTAGTCTTGTCCTTGAGAAATAAAGGCTTATCTAGTAGAATGGAAGGTGGAAACAAACACATATTAGGCTAGTCCCAACTTAATAAGAAAGGAATAGATAAGGCTACCATATTCTTTCTTAACTTTAACACCTTCCAAGAGAAGTCTAAGAGTTTTGAACTTGGACAAAAAATATTCAATGGAAGAAAAATTATTGGGGTCCACGTAAGTAACTCATTTTCGAGTTGATGGCTCTAATTTTATTTTTAATTCCAAAAACTTTAGTGAGTTGTTTCATTGATTCATTAGGGGTATCAAGTTCTGCAATATGAAATCTAAGGTCTAGAGAAATAGACATCCCTATCAACCCACGTACTTGATCTTGCCTATTTTCCCATTTGGCTACCTTATCTTCACCTTTAGGTTTAGTTTCTTGGCCTGAGGCTATTTTGTAAAGACCTTTACTTCTAATTAAATCCACAATGTAAGAACACCATTGGAATTAGTTGGTGCTGTCAAGAATAACTTGGCATGGACTTTCCATTTTAACAAAAACTGAAGCTGTATATGCTGAAAATTTTTATAATGGGTAGAACACTTTTACATAAAGTAACTTTAAAACATAAGTTACATGTGTTTTTTGAAAAATTAACTCAACAAAAAAAAGACGAACTCTAGACCTCTATTCTCATAAAGTAACTTTGGACCAAGTGAGCTAGTTTAAAAGGTTAGTGATTTTTTGAAAAGAGGAAGGGCTTTTTTTTTTAGTCACTAAAGCTTTGGGGTGTGTGCTTACTTGGAAAAGCTATTTTTTCTTACAAAACAAAAACCACACAACCCAACACCGACATACAAAAAAACCAAACCTTATGGCTTGAAGTTAGCTTTTGCTGGAAACTAAATATTTTCCTCAATGTTTCTGATTTTCTGAGATCACACTAAGGCGCGATGGAGAAGAGCATAAGCATGAGAAAAATTCTTCCTTTCTGTTTCTGTTTTTCCCAGACCACATAGAGTCGCAGAGCAAAGAGCATACGCATAAATGAAAGGTATAGATCCGGTAATAAAAAACAAACAAATAAATAAATCGAAATAAACAAAGAGATAAATAACTAAAACTACAAATAAAGACTTTATACCTCCAGATCTTAAAAATGACGTAGCTAGGGCTGCCGAAAACCTTTCCGCATGAAACGATCACTAAAACAAATTCTCCTAACACAAAAGAGTAGTCCTCTAGGCCTGAAAGCAGTCAGAAATAGTAGATCTAGGAAACAACAGTCGGATGCAGTTGTACCGGCTTCCAATTTGGATCACCAACGGATGTGGCCCTCAAATAGCTCTGATACCATGTAGGAATTTATAGGGTAATTTCCTCGGATAGGACACCAAAGGACACTTCTCACAAATAGATCACGAATCAATACACCAGTATCTTGATGTGGTTAAAACCCTCAAAGAGGGAAACAGTTCACGGCTTGAGCTAATGCAGCCACTTCAGGTAATTTATTAATAAAAGAAAGAAAATTTACATAAGCTTCTCTCATGAACGGTCACCCTACAAATGACACTCCATGCTATTTAAATAGAGATCATGGACCAATCGGATGTTAAGACACTGATCAAGTGTCGGTAATACTGAGGAGAGAATGAACTGTCAAATCACTTCATGTCTAGAACATATCGTGACCATCAGATTGTAAGTTACAAAAGTACATAGTAAAGAAACACACTTTACCTAACTCTACACTAGACCAAGTTATACTTAACTATTTCCTATGTGTCGGAATATCCTAATAGTTAGGTTGGTTAGGTAGCACTTTAGTGTTTCTGCCTAAAGGAAGTCATGAAGAGAAGGTCACTCCCTAACTACTATAGTGCTTCTACTGTGCATATTATGGGCTCAAATGAGATTTTCATATAAGCGTTATATTAGCCGTGGAAATCTCATTTTTGACTTTGACAATTTAGCCCTAGAACATACATATAACACTACAACTCATTCAAATTGAGGGGCACTATACTCAATCATCTGTGTATGAATTTGTGGGGTCTTCCTATGCCCATGTAGCCCATGCTTCCTTCATGTGGTCAGATAAATCCACAACTGGGAACTTTTCCCGAGACCAACAAGAATTGCATGGGAACAAATCCATTTCAAAAGTATTTTTACTTTGATTTGGTTTAAACATAGATAATTTACCATAACATTGTGGCACCCAATTTGCTTCGGAAGAATTTTATTTGGTTTAAACACAGAGAATTTACCATAACATTATCATGCCAAAATTTTTTGAAAAGACTTTGATTTGTTTTTGGTTTAAATGCATAGAATTTACCATAACATGGGCCAAGCGGTATGTAATTAGTGGTCCTATGCAATGATATTTATGTGTGGTGAGACTGAAGTTGAATTTGATGATTCGCTAATATTTTTTCACCTCTCATTCATATTACCATATTAATAATCTAAATTTTGCTAGGTCGATTTGAGAATCATGGGTTTTGTAATTTTTAGAGCTAAGAATTGAGGATTCTACATGTGTTTATTAGTGTTTCCTCTTAATTATGTGTACTTATGTTAGATGTTAACATTGTTGTATTTGTCCATCAATATTGTTATATGATGTGTAGAAGTGTGAGATTGTTGTTAAAGTTGAGGGTTCACAAGAATGTTATGTGCATGCACACTTGAAAAAATATTTAAATTTAATTCCATGTGAATGTTATCACAAGATATAACCTTGAAGAATCTAATCAACTCCCTAATTGTAATCATCCACTGATCCAATAAAGAATTGTTTAATAAAGTACAACTTTTCAGCATATCTATAACAATCTTTGAATCCCCTATCACTTTTATGTTTTGACTGAAGAAGTGAAAAAATAAAATGACTAACATAAACGAATAATTTATATTATTGAAGTACTTGCTAGGTAGTCATATTTTTGTCCGTTGACTAAATTAGTTATTCATGTTAGTCATTTTTAGTCGTATTGCTTATTAGCTAGTCGTATATTTTACCCCGAGACAAAATTAGTCATTTATGTTAGTCATTTTTAGTTGAGTCAGTTGAGATTTCTAAATTTTGTTAGTATTTCACTTGGAAAAACTAAGATGACCAACTTTTTTAGTCACCTACCTAGTCACTAATTTCATCATTTTCTACTAGTGATGTCTGGTCCAATCAATACCTTATTTACTATATCACTCTAATTGATAGGAGTATTAAAACTCCACTCATAAAGTGCCTCAAACGGACTCATCTTCAAGGACTCTTGATACCCATTATAGTACGCAAATTCTACTAACGGAAGATACTCTTCCCACTTCCTCTGTTGGTGCATAACATACATCCTCAACATGTTCTCAAGAATCTTGTGGACCCTCTCTATATGTCTATTTGTCTTCTGATGATAGGCTATACTAAAGCCAACTTTGTACCCTATAAACAACTACTTCCACAACCTAGAAGTGAACTTCACATCTTTGTTAGATACAATCTTCTTAGGAATACCATGTAATATCACTACCTCCCTGATGAAGACCTAAGCTACCTCACTAGCTGAATTAGTAGACTTCACTAGAATGAAGCGAGCTACCTTAGTCAACCTGTCAACCACAATTATGATGGAATCATGTTATCTAGATGTCCTCAGCAAAACTATGATGAAATCCATAGAAATGACCTCCCATTTCCATTCCAAAATAGAAGTTTACAGTAATAAGAAACATGCATGTTTACACTCTACTTTTACCTTTTGACAATCCAAACAGCTTGCAATGAACTCAACTACCTCTTTCTTCAAATTCGTTTAGTAGTATAACTTCTTCACAAGTGTCAAAGTATTTTGATATCTCATATGACCTGAATATGGCTTAGCATGAAATTCCCACAAGATAACATTCTTGAGCTCATTGTTGTCTAGCACATAGATCCTTTCCCTAAATCTCACCAAACCATTTGTCGTGAGATGATAATCCACATCAAGTTCACCTACGCCCTACTTTTGTAGCCCGTGCTTAAGTTGTAGGTACTTGTTATGCTATTGGCTTGCCTGCAAGATCTGACCTTATTAATCTGTCCCATATGAACTCATAGTTGTTATGTTATTTACCTGCACACTTCTGCTAAGAGCATATGCAACCCTATTCTCCTTACCCTTAATGTTCTTGATCTTGAAGTCAAACACACTGAGTGTGGCCAACTATATAGCTTACCTACCATTCAAATTAGATTGGTCAAAAAAGTATCTCAGCCACTATGATCACTCATCATCACAAACCTCATGCCAAGAATATAGTTCCTCCACATCTTCAATGCATGAATGATCACTTCCAAATCAAGATCATGCATCACATAGTTCTACTCGTGCTCATTCAGTTTCCTTGACTCGTATCATACCACCTATCCTTCTTGCATCGGGACTCCACCAATTACTCTCTTGTAAGCATATGTACACACCACAAATTCTTTATCTAGATCTAGAATCTTTATAACTAAAGTGTTGTAATAAACTGCTTCGACTACTCAAAACTGGCTACACATTCCTCTTTTCATTTAAATTTCTTTCCTTTTCTCTACAAGGATGTAATAGGATAGGCAATCCGTGAGAATTTCTTGATGAACCTCTTATAATAAATTGATAACCCCATGAATGATATGACCTCATCCACATTCCTAAGAGCTTCACATTCCATGATATCTCTAATATTTTCCGATTCCACTCATATACCTTCCTTGGAAACAACATGACCCAAGTAATGAATTTTTTTTTGAAAGGAACTACACTCACTAAGTTTGGCATACAACCAATTCTCTCTCAACAATATTAACATTGTCACTAGGTGTTCTACATGCTCTTCCTCGTTATTAGAATATATCAATATGTCATCAATGAACATAATCACAAAATTTTCTAGATAAGGATGCAACACACTATTCATAAAACACATGAGATTAGTCAGAGCATTAGTCAAACCAAAAGGAACCACAACAAAATCATAATGGGTTCGAAAGGCAAACTTGTAAATTTTCTCTTCTTTGATGCATATCTAATGATATCCTGATCTCAGATCAATCTTTGAGAACATTTTTTCTCCCTTCAATAATGATCAAACAAATCATTGCTCCTTGTTAATGGATACATGTTCTTGATCACCACCTTGTTCAACTACTTGTAATCAATACGCAACCTGAGAGTACCATCCTTATTCTTCACAAACAACACTACTGCACCACAAGATGACACACTTGGACTAATGTATCCCTTGTCAAGCCTTTCTTTCAACTGCAACTTCAATTCCACTCATTCTGGAGTGCTCATCTCGTAAGGTACCTTTGATGTTGGTGTTTCCCTTAGTACCAACTCAATAGAAAATTCCACTTCCCTGTGAGGTGGAAACTCTAAAATATATGCTAGAAACAAATCCTGAAACTACTGCAAAACTAGATACCTCTTCAAGACTATTACATCCTCAGCATCCTTACCTTTATAATTGGAAACATGCATTGCAAACAATACACACCTTTTCCCGCAACTACACTTTTCCTGCATAGTTGTAACCATTATCACCAATGTAAGCTTCTTCTTACCCTGCAATATTCTCTTCTCTCCATCATCATCCAAGAACTCAATAGCCTTTTCATAGAAATGCACCTTAGTCTTGTGAAGGTACAACCAATCCATACCCAGAAGCATATTGTATGATCCCAATGGAAGTACATTTATATGTGCTAATGTAGACATACCTTTAAGCTCAAATGCACAAAATATTACCCAATGATGAACTCTTTTCTTAGTACCTATATCCAAATACACCAACCAAGACTCTGCGTGCACTTCTTTTCTCAAACCACGCTTATCCACTCAGTCAGGATTAAAATAACTATAATTAGATATAGGGCCAATCAAAATGGAAACAACTTGATCACAAAGTCTATATTCCATCTCAATAATAGATGCCTAATGATCCACCTAGTTGTTATCAAAAGGTGCATAAATATGAGGAATTCTTTATCACACATCCCCAACTATTTGTGCCTCCTGAGCACTATATATTTTAGGTCTTCCACCCTGATACAATGTACAATCATTCTTGCGATGATCTTTGCCACATATCCAACACTGTAATGATTCTTTTCCACCACCCTTATTTTGTTGCTCTCCAGGCTGAGGCCCATGTCCCTTCTCAACTACATTAAACTTCTTGTAAGGAGCAACATTTTCCTTCTTACCTACATCGTGAGGTCTTCCATAGTTCAGTGGCCACTTTCCTTTAATCTTGTCATTCCATTTCCAACCTTGCCTAGACTTGGTCTTACATTTCTATTGCTCATAATAGTGCTTCAACTTTCCAATGACTTCTTCCAATGACCAAGGCCCACCATACTCAATTTGATCCTTGAATTCTAATGGAATTCCACTGATAAATATCTAAAATTTCATCTTCTCATCCTTGAGATAAGGTACATACGTCAACAAATCTAGGAACTTAGTTGTATATTCATCATCTATCATAGATCCCATCTTCAGCTCATAGAAATCCTTGGCCTTTCCATCATAGTATCTCTCTGACAAGTACTTCTTCCTAAAGAGTCCCTTGAATTCATTCCAACTCAACTCCTTTGTCCTGATGTCTTTGACACGCTTCACATCTTCCCACCAAACGTTTTCTTTCCCTTTGACACTAAAAATAGCTATCCTGGTGTTCATGTTCTCTGTGTAATCATGTAGTTCAAAGAAATTCTTCATACCAAGAAACCATGCCTTTGCATCTTTCAGCTTCTTCAACTCTCCATCGAATGTAGGTGGCTTGTATTTCTTGAACTCAACCGATAAATATCCCCTTTCACTCCTCTTTTAAGGATGTTTTGAAGGATCAAAAATCTCGGCCTCAACATTGGGGAAAACCACCCAGTCAGGAACTTAGAGCAGCTCCTTTTCCATTTGAGATGGTGGATCTGAATGGGTTGATGGGACCAATTTCCCTTAAAAAGATATATGCAAATAGATAAAAGATATATAGATGTGAAGGTTGATGGATGTAGATAAAACATAAATAAATATAATTAAAATCCTTACAATATCTATCCCGGGACAATATATCTTCTATATATGTGACTTGAAGATTTCACTTATAATATGACAATGTAGATCATCAAATTATTCATGAATATAAAATGAGTAATGATAACTAATTTAATTAAATAGTTAATTAAATTAGTTGATATAATTCATTGCACATATAAGATATCATTGTTCGTCTATATACTTAAAATATTTCAATTAAAACACATCAATAGTGATAATTATTCAATCACATGCAATAACATATATGACAAACTTGAAATAAAATAATAATTCAACTCATAAACATAGCATCAATATATAGATAGTAGTACCCGATACACATTAACTTTGCTCATAAGTAAAATTAGAGTGGTTCTTCTTTCTATTAAGACTTCTTTTCAGCTACAATAGTGCAAACCAAAAGCTTTCTTGCAAAAATTCAGAACCCCTTCTTCATAATATTGAAGGGGATTTATAGTTTGAAATCAAAACTCAAATATAGAAAAGTTCCATAAAATGTTGGGTGGTTTAAACAAACCACACTTAAAATAAAATACAAGATAATAATAGTGTGTTGTTATAACAACTTTGATCATGACTGGGAGGAGGACTGCTTTTCCATTTGTTGTCGAAGCTCGCATATGTCTGTCATTGGCTTCAATTCAGGTGGATGGTGAGGATTAATGCGCATCTGAGCAGTGAATAACACATTGTTGAGTGTTGGAAGAAGATGACTGGTGGTATTTGAAAGACACCTCAGCATCAACCACTGACTGTGAGGTTTGACTAGGAAATGCCAATGGAATTCCAAGTCAATCTTTGATAGGGCCTTTATTCCCTCAGCCTTCTTCTTTGATGATTCTTTCCAAGTCCTTGTTAGCAATTTTACATCGGGAAAGGTATCTTCAGGGCAGTCCGAAATGATATTAGCCTACAGTAGGTTGTCATTGATTGATTCAATGATGTTGTTTGATATGTCCCTGGCACTATAGATCACCATCTCCGCATGTTTGAGCCTAATATCCCATTCTTGAAAGACAATGTCTTTCTGATATTCTTCTATTTTGGGGAGATTGGTCAATTGGCCCTCAAAGTTGTCCTACCAATCGATGAAGTTGGAAATATTTTCCTCAATGTCTCTATAATATGTCCTCAAATCAAATAGTTGATCTACAAGTGAATCACTTGATTAACATAGGTCTTGGATGATGGCCAACTTTTGACAAAATACAACCTGTTGTTGAGAAAGTAGGTTGTTTAGCTCTCTTGCTTCTCTCTTGAACTCTGTTATTTCTGGATTGGCCTTTAGTTTCTCAATTCTGTGTTGCAACTTCTGTCTCTGGGAATCTAGGTTCTTCATGTCATATTCATATTAAATCTTCAGGTTATCAAAATTCATTTGAAATTGTGCAATCTGAGCTTTCCATTACTAAGAGACTCCCTACTTTTAACATTCCAAACCATGTTCAATATGCTTTATTTTCTCATCCTTCTCCTTAAGGAGTTGTTGCACCTTTGAGGCTTTATCAATTGTTTCACTGGCATAAGCCCCTGCATACTATGATAGTCTTCCTAGGTCTTCAGTAGGGGTGACTTGGGCATCTTTCCAGAGTACTTGAAAGGAGGCATTTCCAGGGACTAAAGTTTGGCTTTGTTCAGTTCTTCTCCTCTTCCTTTGTTTGCTGACCACTACCTTATGCTTCAGACTGTAGAATACATCAAGAGGAGGAATCTCCTCTATTTTCAGAATGACCTTAGAGGTCAGAAATACTAGGATGATCTCTGAATCATCAGTGTCCATAGGTTCCTTGGAAGCCTCAACAATGAACGAGGTCTTCTCTGTGATTTTAGGAGTCTGTGTGATCTTCATCTGGAATGGAGTTTGCAGATTTTTAGGGTCAGATTATTTGGCAAATTGTTCCCAAATTGCTTCCAGATTCTTATCTGTTAGAAATTCCTCTGCCTGTGAAGAAGAAGAAGCCTCTATCTCTTTTGTATGAGCTACATCTGAGACCTGTGATGTGCTCACTCCTTTTTCCTGCTCTGTGCTTTGTTGATTAAGTTTTAACAAATATGTGGGTAAGTGGGAAATCCTTTTAGTCCTGTATTGATTGAATTGCACCAATTCTTCGGGATTGAACTGCATTGTTGCCTCTTTCTCAACCTTTGCATAGTCAAAGGATGACTCAAATAGGTCATCAAACTTATCAGGCTCATTTTTGAACTGCCTAATCTTTGCCTGAGTTGTAACATTCTTGGTAGTATCAATGGGGTCAAACTACTGATTTGGAATGGTTGGAAAGTTCATAAGCTGGATTTCCTCAATTTCCTTAGTATCATGCTTGAAATTATCAAGGGAATAGACACCACAATGAAAGGGAAAGACATGCCACATTGTCTTTTTATTATCTTTCATGACCTTAGATAGGCCATTTCCCACAGTCTAATAGGTTATTTCTCGAGCTAGGAGCTTGTCGGGAATATATAGGGGTAACACATGTGGGTGTGCAAGGCTGCCAAAAACTTGAACATAGGTAAATGAATCTTCTCCAAACCATTTTCCAACTAATAAGAGGTCGTTATTGGATTCAGGTGAGATTCTAGGGCATTTCTCATTAAAATCAAACTGGTGGATCGAAAGCACAACGCCATGGCAAATTTTGTATAAATGGGGCTGATATTTTGACTCCAAGAGAATACTATGATATATTTGGATAGGCATAGGGTCCTGTATGGTCCATTTCCTTCCCATGGATGGGAAATGAGAAATGAAGCAAATAGAATCCATTACGTAGGCACTCATGTAAAATGGCTGAACAATGTTTTCAGAAAGAATTGCATTTCTTCTTATATTCTAGGATTTGGATACTTAAATTGTTAGACAAAATAGTCCCCTAGTCCATAACATATCTATCGGAGGCTACATCAATCAGGGGTACCCATTGTTATGAAAAAGTTTTGGTATTAGAATAGCCAAATAATCTATGTATCATGTGAGTAGCATAACAATAGGGTCCAATAACAGAAGCTATATATTACATACCCTTGTCCTCCCACTTGTTCTTACTAGCATCTCTTCTCCATCCTTTGATGACTTCAAATTCGTCTTGATTTTCCTTCATGAATTTCTCAATGAAGTCCTTATCATATTTCTTTTGAGGTGATGGTAGCTGGTACATTTGAGACAAATATTTGTTGGTGAAAGAGCCAATGACCGTGTTCCTCTTGGTCATAAAGTTTCTATTTGCAATGTTTAGATGGTTGACAACCCATATGATCATATCCATGTAAGGAAATATGTTCGGTCGAGCAGTAATTCTGTGGAGGAACGAATTGGCCAGATCACTATATGTAGTATCAAAAATCGGGAATGAATCTTCAGTTGTGGCTACTCTTTCTATGACCCTCAGCTCTTCATCTTTGAATAGTTGATACATGGCCTCCCAGGTAGAGGTTATGGGGTCCATAGTGCAGGAAATTATGTGGCCTCGGGGGGAGGAGTGACTGGTTGTTGTTGAAAAATAGGTTTCCTTCTAGGTTTGGTCGATTGAGACATTTTTGTTGAATTATGTTTATTGGGACTGGCTTGCCAAGAGAAACACAAGAGTGAGGAGAAACTAACACTCAAAGTGAATAACTTAGAGAAAATAACCGATTACACATGAATCCAAGACTTTTATGAGTGAAATCTTAGGAAATCGTTAGCAATAATGAGGATGTTTATTATATCGAAAACCATAAATTCACCACATTTGGCCATTTATTGATAAAACGTGAATTCACATGGGCTACATTACACATTAGCATATCAGAGAACTTTATCGGTGAAATTTCATTGTCGCATCGTTAAAATCTATGATATCGTTTACCTCCAATAAGCTTATAGTGCATAGAGGCTTAAAGTTACAAGCAGGAAGAATTATCGAAGGTTTTGTATCAACGTTTTCACATTGATGACTTGAAAGGATAATTTCCGATTAGGAAATTCCGATATGACAATTACGAAATAGGAGGTGGGTAGTATATTGGAGATTGAAGATCAGAAGTGAGACAAATATTGGCGACGAGCATTATGGAATTGGCGAGGTCACATATCAGAGAATGTAGTGGGAAGGGATATCAGAGATTAGAGGATTGGAGGATTCGACATGGACATCAAAATGAAAACGTCGATATGAAAATCCCGATATGCTACATGGTAGTCTTGCAGGGTTAGACCTTTATTGTTATAACATAAAACAGAGCACTTTTATTATTTTAAGGCTTAGGCCTTAGGAAACCCAATTGGGAAATGTTTTAATCAGAGTTTTTCTTAAGGGGACATGTTGGAAAGCTCCGATAAAATGTTTCTGAAGAGAGTTTAAGTAAAGCCAATTTTTAAAGGCTCAAAGCTCCGATATTTGAGTTCCGATAAGGGAAATATCTAGATTCAATCAAGCTTTTGAAATAATAAAGTTAATATTACCTTATTTATTGGAATTTTTTGGGTTTTATCCTAAATTTTAAAAGGGTCCCCATTATTTATTAGTTCTACTATTAATTTTAATTGGGGGTTTTTGAGTAATACAACAAGATTATAGAAATGATGACCATCATACCTGTCTGAACCAGAGCTAGAATAGAACCCATAACCACTGCCTCTCCTACCAGGTGTATCCAAAAACCGAACATCTCTGATTGTGTCATCCCTATTCGACCTGTGCCTTCCACTAGACCTACTACCATATGCCCCATTAGTCCTATCCTCCCTCCCATAATTGATCTGTGGTTGCCTATGTCTCTGCAAATATGACAAACTCTAAAGGATAACTCCGTTGACCTCTTCTTTTTCTTCTCGTGCCCTGGTAAGTCTTTCCTGTGACTGAATGATTTTGTCATTATCTTATTTGCAAATTATGATTTATTCCTTTAAACTTCTCAAGATATCTACTATTTCAAGAGAGTAATCATCTCTGTGTTTCTCATCTAATTTATAAGGAGATTCAAATGAACTGTAATCCAACATTCTTATTGTCATCTATGATCCTATACCTCCTGCAAACATGCCTTTCAGATAACCAAATATAAACATAATCAACATACCTCAGTGAAGTTTAGGGGAGGCTATATCATCTATAAACTCAATCCAGATTAGCATGATACATATATATACATAATCATATCAATATGCTGAGATCATGCATGATAACGATAACCACATACAATGACCTCATGCAAGACAAGAATAACCATCACAATGCATGCATAGCAACCACATATACATTGACATGCATGCATGACAAAACACATTCATCCCATCAAGTCCAAGTATTGAACCATGCTTTGATACAAATTTATTGTATCATATATCACCCAAATAGAATGGAACCCACTTTGCTACCAATCTATAACCCACCCCTCCCACATTTACCCAATTTCATTGGTCTGCTAGCGTAAAAATGAGAAAAATAGTTACTATGACATGACCCAACCTCCTAGCTCCAGTTAAGGAAGAGGGGCCTACAACTGAGACTTACTGACCACAAACTGACATGTTATAGGGACTATAGATCATCCAATAATTGAAGAAACACCCCAAGTAGTCAATCCTTGAGCTAGAACTTCATTTTAGTGACCTCAACTCCCAACCACACCCTTGACACTGCCTTCATGCAATTGAAGGCCTCCAACTGCACTCACAAGCCTTGCTCCATGCGGTTGTGACCTAAATTGCTCAGTTCAGTGCCTACAATCCCGAGATCCGAGCCATAATTCCAGGCTAGCCTCCAGATCACTGCCCAGAGCTTTATGATACTTTCCCGAATCATAGATGACATCAAGATAATGTTAACAATACAAAACTTGAACAAGGACTTGACCTAACTAGGTCTAACCAAGACAGTCATTTTGTCAAACGTATGGTGAACGCGTAATCTACAGGTCATGAATGCATATCTGCACATAGGAGTCTGACAATTATCTAAGATTCACCAAGAAGGCTCAATTCCCTCTCACAATAGTTGCAATAGCATTTTTTATCCCATGCATTCATCAACCATTAATCAACTAATCAAAACATAACAAGATCCATAGTTAGAACATGTTATGGAACCATGCTTGTAACCAACATATAACAAGAATATTAACCATGATATAACAACTATCAAATCCACATTATAACAAGTGCAAGTACTTATGAATTACAATAATAAAATAGCTCTTATTAACTTATGCAAAATCCAACCAAGTCACAAACTTCCACGTACCACCTAACCATAGATTGGGCTGAACCAAACCTCTCTTTCATCCATTCACCCTCGTGCCATATTCCAAGCATGAATGTGTGAACTCAAGACATAAACAACCAAGGCTTCCTGGAGATTAAACCGTCTCCACCCTTAGGTTACTGTTATCCTGCCAAAACCGGTCAAGAGATCACTAAGCCAAAAACAAGATTGGATGCCTCAAATTTTCTTCACCAATACCTTGAGGAATTTTTTTGTCTCCACCCACATGTCGAAGGATTCCCGAAGATTAAAACACCTCCACCCCCAACCCACGGGAATTTTCTTGAGACCACCTCACCCAGTTCCAAAAGCTTTTGGAAATCCAAGGCTCAACCATAAAAGAATCCCATCACACCATGGCTATCCAGAAATGACAAGGAAAGGATGAAACCACTACCACAGTCAGAAAAAAACCCATGCCAATGATAACAAAAGAACTAAATACACAAATTCATGTACCATGCATTCACAAATCAGCTAGGAAATCACACATGCAACCTATTACCTACAAATCCTCCTCCTGATGCTGCTTGATCCAACCTTCCTTACTTATCCTTTACCTTCATTGTCATTCCTTTGCTTTCCTTGCTTGCTTTCTTTCCTTCTCCTCTTGGTTCTCTTCTTTCTCTTTCTCACTTGATCCAAGCTAAAACTAACAAGAAGCTGTGAACTAATTCTTAGAAGCCTTTTTATCATTGAGGCCTCTATTTTCTTCATTTTCCTCTATTTCCCTTCAATTTTTTCCTCATGCAATTTTGTGACCTTTCATCTCCCTTTTCTCCTATTTTCCCTTTTATTCATAAATAAAGTCCAATTAATGCCTCTTGCCTTTGCTAATTTCCTTATCCATAATAAACCTTGGCTACAATTAATCTTTCTGGATATAATGGATTTAAAAGATTCTTATTATTAATAGTAGCTTTGGCTATTACAGGTCCTACAATAGCAACATAATTGTTAATTACAGGAGCCTTAGTTATATTAGCAACAAAAATTATTACAGTGGTATCGACTATTACAATGTTTTCAATGGTATCAGTAGCATTAGCTATTATAGAGGGTTTAGCATGTTATTTTTCTAATGATCCCTAATTTAGAGTTTCCTCCCTTGGTGTATTATATTCTTCATTTTTTGTGATGACAAGGGAAAATCTAGGGTTTAATATCCTCCTTGATCATAATTGTACTTCATTACACCCAATAGGTGAGATACAATAAGTGGAGAAAATTGGCACTTCAACTTGTTGTGTTGCCTTATCGTTTTGATTAGGATTCGGTTGTAGAGGTAACTGGGGTTGTAAAGAAGGGTTACTTACTAGTACATTAGATGTAAGTTGCAATTATTTTTTCTTCATTGGTAACTTCACAAGAAGTTGACTTGGAAAAGGCGTCCCACACAATCCTTGAGGCCATGCGAGTGATTAGTTTGGAGAATAAATCCACTAGGGCCAAGGAATTGGATATTAGAAGAGAGGAAGGTTAGGAAACTGCCAAGGAGAGACAAGATATTGCATTTACTGGGAAACTTTCTAAGGATACAAATTGGACCAAGCATTAAAAGAAGAGAAAGAATCTTGTACCATACCTGGTGGTTGAGGTTTCCACTATTTCTTGGAACCAATGAAGTATGTTGTTTCATCCTTTATCCTGATTCCTTGAAAACTTCCTTTAGTCCTAGAAATGATGGGAAATGTCCTATAGAATGCTCTTATTCACAAATGTTACATATTTATATGTTGTTAATTGGGATTCCATAAGAGGATGCTTCTTTTTTCATATGGGGCAGAATATGGACAAATACTTCTAGCCTCAATCCACCTCTATTTCACTTGTAACATATCTAACTAAGTGGACAAAGAGCTTATGATATAAGTTTTAAAGTTTTCAAAAAAAAATCCAACCTTTTCTCTTGTGACCCCACCATTAGTTGACTTTTGTATTCTAGTAGAGACACCTACTATCGAGACTTTATTTTTGGTTAATCCTCGATATATTCTCAAGAAAAGTGCACCAATTTCATCCTAGGGTTCCTTAGATATATCCCCTTTCCCCATGAGATTTAACATACCCAGGTAGTCTTTCTTCATTTGTCTTATCAAAATTTCCTTTAAAATGTCCTTGTCCAAACTACTATTCTTGGATCTCTGCAAGTTATAGTGAAGACGATTTATATAGCCCTCCAAGTTCCCCTCATCTCTCTTAGACATCCTAAATAACTCCTCCCTATGATTCCTAGTCCAAAATTATCCTGGTACTTTTCCAAAAGTGTTTTCTTCATATCTTCCCATGAGAAAATAGGTGCACCTCCTATCCCCATAAATCACCTTAGAGCCACTCCCTTCAAAGTAGAAAGGAACAATTTTAACTTCTTGGCATGTGTGGTGTAATAATAACTTCTACATAAGACATCAAACTTAAAAATATAGGTGTTTGGATCTTCACTTGTAGTTCACTGGAAAAATGGAAGGGATGACAAAGGAGTATTCTTGATTAAATGTTTCCCTAAACATCTCCAATAGAGAACTCAAAGGTGGTTATTCTTTCTTCTGCCATCTTTTCTCCTTCAAAGTTTTAGAATCATGTCAAACAAGCTCAAGTATCCATTATCCCTTTGTTTGAGAGAAGTCTTCAGTGGTTATTTTTGTTTCACAACACTTCTTGATTCTGGAATATAATTGTCAGGGGGATTTTTCACAACACTTTATAAATCTAGAACATAATGATTAGGAGGCTATTTCACGACACTTATTGAATATGGAACAAAATGATTGGGAGGTTGTCTCACTAGACTAAATTCATGATATTCCAAATTAAGCCCGAGTGTACCTCTTTGTCCTTCAAACAAGTCCTAATACTTTTCCTCTGCTAATACAGATGAATCAAAAGTCCCCAAACTTTCTTCTAAAGTTGAAGACTCATAAGATTCTACTCCCCTAATATGTGCTCCCAACATAGATTATCCTGGAGACTTTGACCACTAAAGAATAGTTTTGTGGGATCCATTCTTCTTGGAATTTGTTCTTAGGGAAAATGATTTTGCATCAACTTTTGAAATCACCTCTTGAATGAATGCCACTCTTCCTAGTTATTTATTCTTCTTTCCTTCACATCCTCATTTACTTGCATGATTAGTATTTTTGGGGGAACCATGTTTTTCTTCTTCTCTAATCATGCAATCTTATGTTTCTTGACTCCTTATGAGGTCGAGCCCACTTCATTATGCTAAAGGATGCACATGTTTTTACCTCTCATCTTACCACCCTATCACCTCAAAGCCAAGAACACATCTAAACACTTATGAACAATGCTAGTCACACTTATACACCTCTAATAACCTCCTCGACAAGAATTCCAAAATGTTGGGTGAATTAATTGTCCTTTAATTAGAACAAATTAATTACACACATACATAAATTATCAACTAGGGTAGGCATTTTTATTTCAAGGTTACTATGAAAAGTATATGCTCTTGAAAAATGTTAACTAACATTGTTCAATGTCAAACTGCTCACTCTTAGTATATTGAAATCATCATTGTCACACTTCAAACATTACAAGCATTCCACATGCAGTTCTGAAATGAAAATCACGCTTGCAGAATAAAACCACTCAATAATTCGAGATCATACTTTTAGAAAAGGAAACAGAACTCCTGGAAAGATTTGTAGAAACTATTTAACTAAAACCTCACACAATCAATAAAATCATTGCATTCATCAAGTCGTCAATCTGTGCAACATAGTATAATATATACACAACAGTATATCTAATATTCCACTAAGAAAAACCCAAAAAATGTAGCAGTAAAATAATAAATAGCACACACTAATAAATGGTTTTATCCAGGATCTATGTTGTTACACAAGTGATCGAGATCAATTGTTTTGCAACTGCAACATACTAATATAAATTTGTAACAGTGACAATTAATAAACATGAAATATAATTAAAAGGAAATTAAACACACTACTACACTACCTTACTAATACAACGATCCATGCTAAAGAGGAGGACCCTTCCTCCTTAGCATGGAGTTGGTAATGTACATCTCACAACTTAAGTCAGTGAAGTATTATCGATCCATGAACCATAAAAGTTTGCATTAATCTTAGAAATTGTGACAGATGCAAAGTCTCTCCAAAAAAATAATAATATCTCCCCCACACGAGACATATGGCTTCTCCTCTTATAGATTTACATTATGTCTATTCTTGAAACCATAATCAACTATGAGAATATTTAGATTCCCATGTTTTCCAAATCGAGAGTCTTATATAGTATATTACAACCAATTTACTGAGAAAAAACAATCCGTTAACAGTGTCTCTAATAAGTGTGAGTTGAACAACACTGAAAGTGATAATTGCCACAACCAAGTTGGTTGTGTTACCAAAAATGTAGTTCACCTTGTTGGAACAATGGTCTATATTGACTATGACTAAGTAACAACCTGTGTTGACTCTCGATGACATTATAAGGAAATATAGTATTTCGAGACAGAGTATCAGCATCATGGCAGTAGTATCAATAGAACCTGCTCAATAACATAAAACCCACAAAAACATCATTACATGTAAACAATAGTAATCTAGTGAGCCAAGTTATCTGGAAACAAAGTATTTTCCAATTCCATCAATAAACTAACTCAAAAAAATCAACCTTCCATCATAATACAAGAAAATTCGCATGAACTAAGGTGACGTAAAAGAGTATCTTGCATTAGTTAAAAATGTGATTAATGGAGTAACTGAGTATGATTATAAGCGTAAATATGGTGGAGAATATAGGCAGATGAAGGTGAAAAGGATCCCAATTCCACATCCCAATAATGGGGGGGGTGGGGGGGGGAGAGGAACTTGCATGATGATGGGGATTAGGATCATATGCATGGAAGGAGAGCCTTGGGCCTCAAATATGGGTTCTAGGAAAAAAAATCAAATTTGTTGGCAAAAATAGGAATGGCATTGGAAGGAGGATTTTGAACAAGAGAAGAATATAACTTGGAAGGGCTCTGAGGAGAACAATTCATAAAATTGTTTTGCATGTGATTTGGAGAAGATTGAGAGAAGGATTGTTGTAGTCCTTTATGACCTTTCTTTTCAACTTATTGCCAACCTTCTTCTTTCTCCTCATTTGGCAAAGAGATATTAGTTTCCTAAGTCTTCTTAGGATATTTTTTAGCAAAATGTCCACATTCATGGAAAAATGTACAATTGAATCAAATTTCGTCATAGTCTACTTGTTGAATCCAGTTCTACTTATCCAAGCTTAGTTATACTACTTCAAGAACCCCTTTTTCCAATTCCACGTAAGGACACATCCTTGCACAAACAAATAGAGGGGGTCTTAGATATTATTTATATATGTATTTTCCAATAGAATCTTCAATACATTTTAGAGCATCATCCCCCCAAAAATGTAATGGTAGATGTGGGAGACATACCCATACAAGAACAACATAAAAAATATCAACTTTAGCATTAAAATCAAGATGTAATTGGCTTTAGATACATATCTCTAGAGCCGTAGAAGTAAGTACTTTTTTAACAACATAAGTGGTTTACTTTCCCTTTAATTAGGAGTTTCTAGTTATGACATATCATTCCTCAATTTAATGTGTGGAGGGCTATAATTCAATAAAATGGCCTATGACACCCTTCTTAACAAAATTCAATGCTTTACATATGTACGAAACTTTTAGCAATCTAACTTTAAGGATAAAATCCAATTTTCTTATGCCATTCCTACATGGGACGTAGAACTAGGGAAGTCATTGATTCCAATAGTTGCTTGAAATCTACGATGGATAAAAATTCAATCAGAGGAATAGGTACCCCATGCCATGGAAAGCTTACAATTCAGTCAGGGCATCAATAAAAATTTAGGATTTTTAGAGAAAGAGCTTAATCAATTCTTCCAATATTAAAACAACCAGTGAAAATCATTATTATGAACAAGTATCATCCTTGAAACTATAGCAATATCCATCCACAAAAAATAATTTACCTCGATATCTCGTAGATTCCTCCCCACCCCCTTCGTTTACACACACACACACACACATACATATAATAAATTAATATGACCGATGCAATTATACATATTAGGTTGAAAAAAATCACAATTTAATCAACCAAACAGAATAAAAAAACAACAATTATTAGAGAATTACTTACATGAATTCCACCCATTAGTGAACCATAAACAATAATTTTATGGCCCATCCATCTCATCAACATATAATATGCTTCTATGGAATTCAATTTTTTTCCTATTCAAGTTAAATGCAAACTCTTCTATATTCTCTTCTCTAACATGCACGAACATAATATACAATTCACAAATAGCCTGAGATCATGTTTCACAATATGAATTCATAACCATGAATAGGTGACTTAGCTTCTAGTTAATTCACAACACTTGATTTATGTTACTTATGGTGGCTATACCAACTTCAACAATAGCTCAAACTCTGAAAATCTAAATGGTGAATCTTAATATTATATCAACAATTCCAACATGTACAAATAATGGATAAATTTATATGTTGACAAAGTGGATGGATGTTAGTTACAACTATACAATCATATTATATGGTTGTACTACAAGAACATATTTAAGTTCATTTTCATTTCTTTTCCAAGTGAATGGCACACACTCTTTGTTCAAATCAAATGTTCCTTCTCAACACTTAATCAAAAATATATTGTCATTTATTATATATCAAAGAAATAAAATGATAGTCGCAAATTTATACTCTATAAGCATGTATTAGAAATGAAATAAGTATTATCAAGTATTGTAAAAAGAGCCACAAATGCATAACATATAACCATGTAACAATGGTTGTAGTTTCATTTTAAATGTTATTGGATTAAAAAAATTGAATAGATATAGGTGACAATGCTAACAACATGGATTGATATCTTCCTTAGCTACCATAGACTAAACAAGAAGTCGATTGGGAATTCAAACAAATATATCATGAATCATTTATTTAATTAATGAAAAATTGAACCATGACAGTGATGGTACATTTTTAGTTTTTAGTTCTGATACTAGGGTCTCATCTATGGTGGTGGCCCCTTTCTAGGATAATCCATTTACAGAGGATTTATCCCCTGATTTTTTCCAAAATGAATTTTCACCTCCTGAGCATTGGCAATTTCCTATCTTGGTCAAGACCTTTTTGGGCAGGGCTCTCTGTACCTTGGTGAACACAACAAATCTTGTATCCACAATAAGTTCCAGTCTTTAAAAAAGGATAGGAATCCTTATTGGATGTATGTATACTCTTTATGAAGGATGACATCTACAAGAGGGATATTTATTCAGTCATTATAGCATTACCAAGGATTCCTCAATCTCTCTAGTTTCAATCTTGAAAGGTGGCACCATTGGTGGGGGTCCACCTTCTACTTTTAAGTCCAAGTCTTTCAAGGATTACCTCAAGCCAGGATCTAGACCCCCGACACATAAATAACTCTTAGGTATTGATTTCATTATGGACCATTTGGATGAAACCCTATATGTTTGTCTTGAGCAGTATATCATCTATAAATCTAGCAAGGATATTATGAGGCATGTTGTGAATTGTAGGTTCAATAGGTTTTGTACTTTGGTAAATGTAATTCATAATTGGGTACATCAAACTTGGATACCAAATGCAAACATGTTCCTTTGCTCAAAATGTTTCTTGGTGGTGAAATTTAAGAATATGTAGGATTATAATAGGGTTTTAGATGAAAGGCATTGGTTTGAGGGCGAGCCAGGATTTTCTTGAGGCCTTATTTTAATTTCTTTAACCCTCTTTCCATTCCATTTATACCCAGACATGTTTGCGTCAGACTTCCAAATATTACCCTTCACACGCTTCATCCAAAAAATTTAGGTGAACTAGGGAAAGCCATCAGTTGGATCATTAAAGTAGATAAAAAAAGGCGAGAGAATGACATAGCTACTTTCACCCGCATATGTGTTGAAGTAGATCTTACCAAGTCGTCGCTAGATAAACCTTGTCTCCATTGGAATGGCTTGACTATTATGCAACCATTGGATTATAAAAACATGACTTTCCAATGTATACTTTTCCAACAACTTGAGATGTACACCCTTTTTCTGAGGAGCACCCTACTTCTTTAGTTTCGTAGAATAAACCTTAAGGCTAGAAGGATCCCAAAGTGTCAAAGGAATCTAAGAAATCTTCGGAAAACCATCCAGAAAACCCTAAGTAACCTCAAAAAAATTCAACAAATAACTTGAGTCCTTCGATTACATCTCATACACATGAAATGCCATATCATCCTTTGGTTATTAGGGTCCACCCCTTGAATGGAGTTGTAGGAAACACAAATATGGTTCTAACCTTGATAATAAGAAGACACAAGTGTTTCTGTGAATTAGATGATTCATATAGTGATAAGGAGCTACATTTGCAAAAATCCAGTATTAGAATTGACTCATGAAAACTCAAGTATTGTACTATATTTAGATTATCCTGATAATTCCATAGGGTGGATAGATGTACGCAAGAGAAAAGGAAAAAGGGACCCTAGGAGACATTCATGATTATTCACAAGTTCTCTTCCTAGGAAAGTAGTTAAGAATGGGATAGGTAGTTAGTCAAGGTAGATAGTGGTTATATTATGATGTATTGTGCTTATCTACAATGGGAAGTTTGATGTAACCTGGTATTTTGAGATAATGCAAATTAATTTACAAAAAAAAAAATGAAAAATCAAACAAAATTCACATTATAAATATGGAAAACATTGGGAGGTGTTGATATTAAACCACTGATTTAATTATAGCTTTATAAATTGTCGTATATAGAAACCAATGATTTCACTTATGTGACATCCCCTATGGGTTAATTTCCCTTGTAAAATTTGAAAATAATTCCTTGTAATTATATAACCATAAATTAAAATTGCTAAGATAAAGGAACAAAGATTCCATTGCTTGAGGAGGGAGATTGCTTAAGGATGTTGGTTTTCTTAAATATCAGTCATGGGTTGACTGAGTGGGTTTAATGGGCTAACTACATATTAAATTAAACTAGAAATGAAGAAAATTCCCATGTTCTATTTGGGAAACAAATGCAAGAAAAAAAAAGGAAAAAAACAATGAAGGAGTATGGGTTCTGTTGGCCACAAGGATGGCATGCGCAGACCCACAAAAAGATGATGAATGGTTAGTTAGTTGTAATAGAACGAAGTGGAGATCAAGAGGCCCTTGGGGGGAAGGAGGCATTCATGATTGAATATTAACTCAAAAATTAGAGGGAAAAAGAAAAGAGGAATGTTGAGATGATCCTGGTTATCAAGCTTACTCAATGAGAGAGAAGAGAATGGTACTATAAGGACTGATAGATTTCAAGGAGATGATAAGCTCTAATAATAGAATAACTAAGAAACCCATGAGGCTTGTTGGTTGATAATCATAGATCATAACTTTGATGATAGCCCAACTGAGAAATTCATGAGGCTTGGAGGTTGATAATCATAAGAGTACGATTAGATGATAGTCCAGTTGAGAAACCCATAAGGCTTGTTGGGTGATAATAATTTTGTAGTGGTTAAGAATGACAAGGTTGATAAATCCACTGGAGACTATGTTGGTTGACAAATTCTGAGAGGTGGCACCCAGGGCTGGTGGACTCATAACACATGATGCTAGTTCCACGGGTTTGGTCTAAGAACACAAGAGAACTGCAAGATAACCACTAAAATATGATCGATATACTAGATTCTATATCCATTCTGTTATTGGAAAAACAACAATGTATGTTAAAACTGAATTTAAATGAGTTGTAAATATAAAGCTCACTATCATTATGCTTGGGTTAAACATGATTTATTTTTTTGGGGGGAATCATAACACCAAAAATGGTGTTCCTCTAAGGGGGTGGGGTTTCTGACATCAATTGTGGGTTAATTCCACTTGTAAACATTGAAAATAATTCCTTGTAATTAAGTAACCGTAAATTATAATGGCTTAGAGAAAGGGACGTAGATTCCATTTTTTTCCGAGGGAGATTACCTAAGGAATTTAGATTTTTTAAATAACAGTCATGGGTTATCTGAGTGGGTTTAATGGGTTGACTGCATATTAATTCAGCTGGAAATGAAGGATGTGCCCATGTTCTCGTTAGGAAAGAGTTATAAGAAAACAAAAAGACAAAAATTAATGAAGGAGTATGGGTTGTGTTGGCCATGAAATTGGTTGTTTGTAATAAAAGGAAGTGTATAATGAGAGGCACCTAGGGGAATGAGGCATTCACGATTGAGGATTGGCTCAATCATCGAAGGGAACAAAAAAGAGGAAGGTTGAGAGGCTCCTCATGATCAAGCTTATTCACTGAGAGGGCATAGAAGGTTATCAAGTCTGAGAGAATTCAGGGAGAGGAGAATACTTGATGATAGCACAACTGAGAAACACATGAGGTTTGCTAGCTAATAATCATAGAGCATAAATATAATGATATCCCATATGAGAAACCCATGGGGTTTTCTCACTGATAACCACAATGTAAGCTCAGGTGATAGCCCAGTTTATAAACCGAGAAGGCTTGTTCGTTGATAATCTTTGAGCAATGGTTGATCCTTATAGGGTTGATAAATCCACTAAACAGTGCGTTGGCTAACAACTTCTAAGAGGTGGAGGCACCTAGGGATAATGGATTGATAACACCTAATGATGGTTCCACGGGGTTGGGTTGAGAACAAAGGTGGAATTTCCACTGGGAAGATGTTGGTGAGTGAACTCTTATTCATTTAGAAGTAACACAATTGATAAAATTTCTTAATCATTAACTATATATATCTCTCTCCATATATGAATTGAGACTATCTATGTTTAAACCCCTAGATATGTTGGGATGATGTATTATAATTCCCTATGTATAAAAGGAGGTGTTCCCTGCCATATGTGAAATTGTTGAATAGCTAGTGGGTGAAGGCATTGTAGCCTTGAGACACCTTGTTTCAGCTAATGATATTATTGGTTTAATTTATTAAATAGATGATGGTTGTATGTGAGTGAAATGGTTCACTGTATTTATTTGCTTAAATTTATAACTAATGGATGAAAGTGGTGTAGCCTTGGAACACCCTATTTTGGATGATATCGTCAGTTTGTTGCTCTAAAAGCACTCCTTATCAAGCTCTTGAAGCTGGGTCGGGGGTGACAACTACAATAAATATTTGGCTACAACTTGTCTAAGGTTGGATGGAGAGCTAAAGTCCTAATCTCAGTTGCTAGACTTCCTTTTATAAGATAAGTGTTTCTTGAATATTATGCATATGTTTAAGGTGCTAATGTAATAACTTATTAATGCCATTTCTTGTGAGAATGGATAATGTTATATCCTATGCTCATAAATATCATGTATATGACTAATCAGATGTTCAATGGCTAAATAATGTTGAGGAAATGTTGTTTTTCCTATGTGTTTTCATGAAAGAATGGGTGAATTATGGTATGTGATATTAAGCTTATTTTTATGCTAATTTCCAGCTCATAATGACATAAGAATTTGTGAGTTGATAGGTGTTGCTAGATGTCCTGAACGGCCTAAGTTTGAAAGAAATGACTAAATCCTTTTTTTTAATAATTTTTTATTTAAAACCGATATGAGATCATTTGTATATCAGGCTTGGCACCATTGCATTAAGCTCGGGAAGGATAGCTTATGGTTGAGCTACAAGCTTATTTATTTAATTAAATATATTCCAGCATGGGCAGGAGCTTAAGAGATATAACGACAGTACGGCATATATTTGTATATATGCGCAATGGTATATATATGTACACACAAGGATAAGGGGCTCACCCTTTGTTAAGTGCAAGGGGGAAACCTAGGGGCTAGGCACAACTAATGGTTTTTTTTGTTCTATTGATGGGACAAAAATACCTCATCAACATGTAAGGGATACCACTCTATCAGAGCCCCAACTAAGCCCTTATCCATTTTATCAAAGCCCCAATTACCCCCTCTCTCTCCTTGTTGACTTGTGAAGTCTCTAATTAACCATCAACAAGAAGAGGAAATTAAACCTACCTTCCTGCAATGCACATGCATAAAAGAAGTACTCAAGTTGATTTAATGGCTTAGCCAAGCCACTAATGGTGTTTGTCTCTATGAAAAAGGAATTAAAGAATGGTGTGATTAATCAAAATGTAAATGAACTCTAAATGCAAGTAAAATAAAAGAAATCCTCAGCCTATCTTGATTAGGAAGATGTAGATCTAATCCCAAAGCAAGAGCAAAGTAATTAAGTTTGGACCAACTATGAATTAAAAATAAAAATGAAGTTAATAAGCTGAGAAAATAGTTCCAAGACCCATTTCTAATTCAAACTAATATATATAGTTAGTTATTTGATGAATAGTCATCAGATCGTTATGCACATACATCCAAATTCAAATGAAATGATTCCAAAACCAATAACATGACTCCATTAAAGAAATAGTTCTCATAAAACAATCATGATTTAAAATAAAGACATACTTGTAAACTATTTTCTAAATAGTTAACAATAATGACAAGTAAATATGTTTTGATTCATTATTCATTTTGATAGCAATTAGATCCAACAAGAAAATACAACTTTCCATTGATTAAATAAGCATGTATTTAAAAATTCACTGTAGCACAGAACCCAAAAAACACATATTTATCTAGATCAAAATTGCATCAAAATTCAATTAACTGTAGACCATCAATTAGCCTTTATTTCTAACAAAAGTGTACAAAAATCATAGATATGACTCAAGTTGTTTGAGTACAAGATTTCTGAGAACAATTTTATGATAGCATGAAATTTTATGAGCTAAAATACGTCTTTGTAAATTTCCTTACAACTGGTCCAATGAATGTCTAATCCTCTACAAATATTTTCCTTCTACAATAGTGCAAAAAGCCTTTTTTTTTGCAGAGAATAATACATATAGTTTCATATAATTTACAAAAATTCCCAAAAATGGAGAGTTTCTGGAAGAGGTTTGTTTTGGAGCTTTAATTCCTCCAACAACATTGTTCCAAAAAGCTTTCATTTCATCCTCTTCAATAGATCTACTGGAAAAACCAATCAAAATGCAAATAAAATGAATAAATTTTGCACATTAAAATTAAAGTGCCAAAAATTGGGAAAACAAACTCTCAAACTGAAATGCAATTAAATAAATAACAACAAAATAAATTTGAGCTTCTTATTGATCCTTGTAAATATATATTTGGATAAAGGAAGAGATATTTAAATAATTTGCAATATCAGGAGTTTTTGGCAAATGAAATTTCAGAATCAAAGCCCAGAAAATTAAATTTGGTTACAAATTCGGAGCTCCATTTTCTGCTAATTTTTAAGCACATTTAATGACCAAATTTGATCTTGTAACCACTCCCAAAGTATTCTCCGTGATTTTATATTTCCAACGAGCCATCTTAGGCCTCATTTGGCCAATTAAAACTCAAGATAAAGCTCTTCAAAGTTGAGATGTCAAAACTGCGAGTGTTATAGAAATTAGCATGTCTCGAAAAAAATCTAAATTCTTTTGTTAAAATTTTGATTTTATACTATAAAATTAAGAATAAAATAAAATAAAATCTTTTAATTTTATAAAGCTAAATTATTAATATATACAAAGTATTAAATAAAAATTAAATTACAGTGAATAAAATTATATTATAGTATATACAAAATATTTAAATGCATTAAAAAGAGATAAATAAATTTAAATTAAAAAAAAAATAAATATTAAATAAATATAATATTATTTACCAATATTAATAAAAAGAATAATAAAATATGTCCTAAAACTGCTTTTTCTTGGCTAAAAGCGTGTTTTCCTCGAATGTAAGGAAACATGTTAACAACCCAAAACCCAGAGGCATCTAGCAGGAGTGAAACTATGTTTCCTTATGGAACACCAGCAGGTTATTCTAGGTGGCATGATTTTCCTTGGATAAGGGTGATGAGTCAGCCTGCATTCACGGTTAGCAACTACAGAGGGTTGTCCTCACTGTTGGTTTGACAATTGAGTTATGAAAGGTTTTCCCACCTATAAAAAAAAAAAGAATAATAAGAAAGAACGCACATGAGGTTTTAATGAAGTGGAAAAAAAAGAGTTATAATTAAGTAGAGGAAAAGAGTTATAAGGGAAAAAAAGAGTAAGAAAAAGAAGAAGGAAGCCGACCGGAAACCCATAAGCCCATAAGAATAAGGAGAATGAAAGTTGGGAGAGAGGAGTCAGAATAAGGAGAATGAAAGTTGGGAGAGAGGAGTCAGGCTCCACGTGGAGTGGGCGCTCCCTCCATTACATATATTAAATTCAATTTAAAACCAAAACAATTGAGCCATGTTGTAAATGAGCCAATAGCCTAGGTTATATGTGAGGGTGCCCGGAAGCTCAGGTACCCATAACTTTTTTGAAATAAAATTTTAATTTCCTTCCGATTGCAAGGCTAGTTTAAATCATTCATATATATATATACATTTTATTTCATATATATATATATATAAATAAAAATAAAAGCTCTTGTACCAGGTGGTTTTGTATAACTATTAGTTTAAAATTAAATTAATTAAAAATTAATTAATTAATCAAAAATTAATATTTAATTACATAAAATATAATTAATTTAGTTAATTAAATAATAATGTTAGCAAATTAATTAATTAATTGACCTTAACTAAATAAGTTGATTAAATAATATTATTTATATGTTTAAATAAATTAAATTAACAAAATAGAAATTAACATTTTTTAAGTCCAAGTGATGAAAATTAATCGAACTTTGGATAAACGTCATTTGTAAATCATAAGTCCACATTCAGCATAATTAGAGTCGTTGGGAGGCTGGCTAGAAACCGCACAAAGAATCAAATCACAACTATGAAGAAAATAGTAATCTGACAAAAATAACGAAATAAAAAGATAAAGATAATGAAAAGACCAAAATTTACATAGAGGGTACCCATATTTTTATAAAAAATTATGGGGAGGTCATGGCAACAACAATGGCAATACACTGAGAAAAACAATCAAAATGCAAACAAATGAATAAATTTTGCACATTAAAATAAAAGTGCCAGAAATTGGGAAAATAAACTCTCAAACTGAAATGCAATTAAATAAATAAAAGAAAAACAAATTGAACTTCTCGTTGATCCTTGTAAATATCTCTTTGGATAGAGAAATAGGTCTTCGAATGAATTTCCAATAACAAGAGTTTTGGGCAAATGAAATTTCGGAATCAATTAGAAAATTTATTTTGGTTACAAATTCGAAGCTTCATTTTCTGTTAATTTTTAGGCATAGGTAATGACTAAATTTGGTCATGTAACCACTCCCAAAATCTTCTCTATAATTTTATCTTTCCATTGAGTTAACTTGAGTCTCATTTGGCCAAATAAAACCCGTGAAATTGACAAAGTAAAAAGATTTCATGCATGCCAACGAATGTTGGGTGAGAGAAATTCCTTCCATATAATTCTTGGTAATATCACTAAAACCAATCAAAAGCAAATGTGAAATCAACACACAAAAAAAGTATTGCAAAAAGAAAAGAAAATGCAAACCAGAAAGGAAATATCAAAGCAAATCCACAAGGAAAGAAACCTCAACAACACTATTTAAAATGTCTCAACCAAAAGAAGAAATATAAAGAAGAAAATACATGTTTTCTTAAGTTAAGATTTTGATAATTAGGATTTTATTCAAACAAAAAAGAAATAATAGTCATGAGGGAAAACTAAGTTAAATAAGGTGTCTCTTCTTTTGTAAATCTTCTTGTTTCAAAACTAAGTCTGCATGGAAACATCTTAATTATTTTATAATAGAAATAAGGCATGTGAAACAAACTAGAGGTTCAAAGACTCCCTCATTGAGTTAGTTTGCAACTTAATTAGCATCATAACTGCTTTGCCATTCTCAAAAGAAAGTAAAACAAGAAGAACAAATTTCAAATCTAAGCAAGCAGGGGTGCAAAGTTTTCAAAGTGATCCTTGAAGACCGACAAAAACAGAGCTTTAGATCAACAAATACTAAAAACAAAGTTGTAATGAGAAGGATAGGAAAATTGTAACTAATAAAAATGAGCATATAAGACTTACCTTGAAGAATTTGCTAAAGTTTATCTAAAAGATGTTGAATTTCTCCAAAAAGTTAGCTTCTTATTTCAATTGAGATCAATAATATGAAGAAGTGTATTCTATGAAGTTTTCCTTTACCCAAAATTATCAATTTATTAAATCTAAACTGGTGCAAGCATTAAGCAAGAAAAATAATATCTCATGTTCAAGGAACTAAAAATAAACAAATCATCAAAAATAAAAAATGAAATTGTGCTTTGTTATGAATTGCAACAACAATTTTCCTCTTGTCACTTTTTATTTAATACTAACCCCAAAATATCCATAAAATCTCATGGAATCGATCCACTGTCCCACCCAATGTAACAATGGTTTATGGATATATATATGAATAGGACCTGGACTATGCATGATCATTAAAATGGAGTGATATAAACAAGAAAATCACAAGAAAATTGGAAATCAAACATAAACTTACCATGGTTCATTATCTTTGCATATTTCATGTTTTCTTACCAATATGTTGCATTAAAATAGTGGTGGCTCAGGAGTGTCCTAAAAAGATAAAGGGAGCACACTAAAAAGGTGGTTGGGATGATGAGGTCCAAGATGGAGAGAAAAAGAAAAAGCGATGGGCATCCAGTAGTAAATGGAGGATAAAAACACAAGAAAGTCACAGTTTATGATAGTCATGAAAGTTAGAGCCCATGATATAGATAAAATTATCCAAAACGAACTACCTGGGTACTTTAAGAGTAAAATTATTAGAGGGACCCAACTATAGTAGCCCTAAGAAATTTATGCCCAACTTGTTTGTAAGGGGAATTAGAAATACTTATGAGCTCGAGAGGATCAGGCATATCACTAATCAAAGGAGAGATGAAATTGAAGTGCTTGGAAGAAACTTGAAATATTAATTAGTTGGGCTTTTGGGTAGTAGAAAACAGAGCACAAGTGTAGTAACCCAGATAAGAAAGCTCGGATATAATTAAAACGCTGTTTTGGGTATTATAGGCACAGGCTCAGTGGAGAGGAGAGAGGAGTACCCGGAGCCCAAATGCCCATAAGGTATTATGAATTGGAATTTGGAAGGAGTTACAGGCTTCTGAGTACATGGGTTATTGAAGCAGAGTGGGGCCACTACTCATAATCTAGTGTGGTAATATGAAAGAGTGGGATCCAAACCTTTTATGCGTAGAAGTCGAAACTCGTGATAGTGTAGAGCATAAAGCCTGCATGCCCAGTAGAATTTGGAATTAAATTTTAAGAAGTTACGGACTTCTGGGTACTAAGGTAGCGCGAAAGATGTGGAAGGATGAAGTGAAGGTAAATGCGTTCATCTATACATGTCACCCTCAAGGAAATGAAGGTAAGGAACAACTGGCACTTCAAGTTCAAGGAGTGAATGCCCAATGAAAACTCAACAATAGAGCAGAGGTATGGCTATGAACAAGAGCAATTTTATAACTGCTGCAAGATTTTTTGCGATTTTCCTTTGCTTTCAAGCCCTTTGATTAATTTTCCATTTATAACATGGGAATATGAAGGCCATTAGGAAATTAGATGAGGCAGGAGCAAAACATTTGATTTCAACTGCCTCAATGCTCATTCCTCATTTTTGCAAAACTGTAAGATAAAGGAAATAAAGAAAAGTATTTGTGCAGAACTCCTAAAAACTATGATGAGAAAATAAATACTTCACTAAACATATTTATGACCTGGAAATTACTATTTGCTCGCTTTATTCTAAAGCTAATTTATTTTTCTCACAATATTAAGTCTCCAAATCAAGTCGTTGAAGACCTACAAAAAGAAGTACACAAAAATAAAATACGGCTAAAGGGGAAACAATTGTTGAAATGAAAACTAACATCAGATGAGGATGAACATATAGGCATACATGGAAGATCTAAATTGCAAGTTCACCTCATAAATCTTAACATTCTCCCATTCATTTTCTCAGAATTTGCATATATTTAAAATCATCAACTTATTCAATCTAAGAAAAATGCTAACTAATGAGTCAAAAATTTGCATCCATTTCAACATTGCATAACAAGAAATAGTAACAACCATTATTTAGAAATGCTTAGTGAAAACTATGGAATGCATCTTGCTAGGAAATGGAATGAATATGAAGGAAACACTTTGGGCTCACCATTCGCTTATTCAAAACTATGCAATTATTAAAAAAACAAAAGAAAAAGAAACTAAGTAAACTAATCTTACTCCTAATCTAATAGGGCAGATTAAATACTAAGTAAAATCATACTTCCAATGAATTCATTCCCTCAATTTTATTTTGCACATATGTATATATCAAAAATCAATAACAAAAGTAAAAATATGATTAAACCAACAAAAATATACCTAAATGCAATATGTACATCTATTGTTAACATATCTACAAAAATAAGCTTACTTACAATGACTATTTTTTGAAAAGTTTCCTCCAACCATTGCTCTATGGGATCATAAAAATATGGATGACTCTTTGCCAATGATTCTAGATATGATGGCAGACCGAGTTCAAATAATTTATCTTTAAATGCTTTGGCATGTAGTAATAGGTTAGCATTTTGTACAAAAGAAACATCACCATTTTTTTTTTTTTTGGTGAAATTGAACTTTCCAAATATTTTTCAAATGAATCAATGAAGTGTGAATGGAAGCCCAATAAATATTTAAGAATCTTTCTAGGGAAATTGGAATGTTGGTTCATTTGTAATAATCGACTCTCAAGTGCTAGAACTTGTACAAAAATCATTTGAAAAGAAGGCATGAATTGGTATAAAATGAACATAAAATACAACTGAAAAATGATGAGTTGGTGATACTCATGGTTAAATCTTTGAAACATATTTTCATGTATGCTCATTACTGCATTTGATGAATTTTCAAAGCCTCAATACTGAAAGTTCCACCTTACTATGTCCAAAAATTCAAAAATAAAATTTGAAATATTAAACTCAAACCAAGAAAAATGAAGAAAACATAGATCATAATTTACACTAATTTTACAAATAATAGTACAAGATAGCTAGGATTTGTTTACAAAAAATTGTTTTCCACAAGTGTCAACCGAGATAATGAAATTAAAATTATTATTAGCATCCACTCGTGGAAATGGAAAAATTCCAGGCTTATGATCAAAAGAGGAAACTTCATCATCATATGAATCAAAGATTGGAATGAATTCATGAATAATGAAATCATCACAATGCTCAGAGATTTGAAAATGAGAAAATACTGGAACAATTACTCAATTGGTGTTTTCCTCATCCTCAAATATATTTGCATTCGAAGGATTGAGATTATGAGAATTTGACAAAACCATTTCTAAAGGATGAAGAGACTCAACAATTTCAACCTCCAAATCATCATTATAAATGAATTCACTAATGTTCTCTTCTTTTTCATAAGATAAATTAGAACTAGGCAAATGATTAGATGCATAATTAAGAGAATTTTCAGGACTATTGAAATTATGGGTAATTATATCCTCTCTATCCCAATCAGAATTTACCAATAATTCATTACTAATTAAATTTGTGACAACTCCTCTATTTTCTAAAATTAAATTGGTGTCCAGAGGGACTATTCACTGATTAACAATTGAATTATTGTTATTAAAAATATTAGCATAAAGGAGCAAATAAGAAGTTGAATATATGTACTTGAAAATTTCTCTATCTAAAGATTCTTGCTTATTATTCTAAATGTGAATTTCATATTATTCCATATTTTCTTCATAATTTATGCTCAACTACCCTTGTGATGGAGTATTAATTTCAGCAAAGAATTCACCATTGATTTTTTTAATTTGTATTTCTACTTGTTGATTATCTCGTTGCTGATTGCCAGTTGTACTTATTACTTGCTAGTTGTTGTTAATTGATTTTGCATCTTCTTCTTCAACAAAAAATCAGTTGATTGATTGATAGGAGTATTTTCAAAATTCACTTTATTTGTTTGAGTGGCATATACTTTTGGTTGATTTTCTTCTTGAGAAAAGTTGTCATAATTTATATAAACAAAATTATTTTAATTGAAAGCGACTAACTTATTGATTGTAGTATTTTCTGGATCAACATTAATTATTTCAACAACATTTATTTTCTACTGAAATTGTTGATCGGCAGTGTTTGAAGTTTTAGTTTGTAGCGAATCTGCATTACTATTTTAAGCCATTTACTCTTTAGCTGTGATATCTTATGAATCCTTACAATTGTTAGAATTATAGGCAAGAGACACTAAATGTTTAAACCATCCTACTAACTGATATTCAAGAGATAAATCTTTGGAATGAAATTGTAAACAAACAAGTTTAAATCTAATTAGAAAATCATCCAAGGACTCACCTTCCAATCTACGCAATGCTTCTAACTGATCACAAACCTTTTCACAATTGTATTCTTGAAAAGAATGAAGGTTTTTTTTTTTTAATTCATCTCAACTATGTACAAAGGAAACTGGTAATGATCGACACCAATCTTCAACATGACCTGTCAATGTAAGGGTGAATATTCTGCAAATGACACCATCATCAACATGAAAAATATTGCAATCTAAAATAAAATGAAAGAGACTATCAAAATCAAAAATATTACCATTGAATTTCACTTTAGACAAAACCTTGACTACCTTTATAGGAGTGGTGGTTGCTGGAAGTTCGGTGAAACAACTGCATCGAGGTCATTTAGAAGGAGTCATTATAAAAATTTCAAAAAATTAAATTCAAAGCTTAAAATGATATTTTATTGTAGGCCCTCATTTTAGCACCAAACATGTTGATGGGAAAAATTGACCTCATCAACATGTAAGGGGGACCACCCAGTCAGAGCCCTAGCTAAGCCCTTATCTATTTGATTTGGTTGTTCCAACTAGTTCTATTGGGTCAAGTTACCCCCTCTCTCTCCATGTTGACTTGTGATGTCTCTAATTAACCATCAACAAGAATAGGAAATCGAATCTACCTTCTGGCAATGCACATGTAGAAAAGTAGTCCTCAAGTTGATTTAATGGCTCAACCAAGCCAATAATGTTGTTTTTCTCTATCAAAGATGACTTAAAGAATGGAGTCATTAATCATAATGCAAGTTAACTCTAAAATGAAAGTAAACGAAAATAAATCTTAAGCCTATCTTGATTAGGAAGAGGTATATCTAATCCCAACTGAGAGTAGGGTAATTAAGTTTGGACCAACTATGAATTCGGAATAAAAATGAAGTCAATAATCCAAGGAAATACTTCCAAGACCCATTGTTAATTCAAACAAATATATACAGTCAGATATCTGATGAATTATCATCAGATAAATATGCACATACATCCAAATTCAAATGAAATGAATAGAAAATCAATGGCATGACTGCATTAAATAAATAGTTCTCATTAAACAATCATGATTTAAAACAAAGGCACACTTGCAATTGATCTACTGGATAGTTAACAATAATGGCAAGCAAATTTGTTTGGATTCATCATTCAATTTGATAGCAATTAGATCCAACAAGAAAAGGGAACTTTCCATTGATTAAGTAAGCATGTAATTAAAAATTCACAATGCTAGAGAACCCAAAAACACATACTTATTTGGATAAAAATTGCATCAAACTTCAATTGAATGCGGACCATCAATCGGCCTCCATTTCTGACAAAAGTGTACAAAAATTGTAGATTTGATTCAAGGGCTTTGAGTACAATATTTCTATAAAAAATGCATGATAGCATGAAATTTTATGAGCTAAAATACGTCTCTATAAATTTCCTTACAACTGGTCCAAAGAATGTTTGATACTCTACAAAATTTTGCCTTCTACAATAGTGCAAAAAGCCTTATTTTAATGGAGAATAATCACTATAGTTTTAGATTTGGAACCCCTTCCCCATTCTCCAAATTGTAATTTATAATTTACGAAAATTCCCAAAATGAGCAAGCTATTAGAAGAGTTTGGATCCATCAATTTTGGAGCTTTAATTCCTCTTTCAAACCTTTTTTGGTACAACAACATTGCTCCAAAATGTTTTAGCTTCAACCTCTTCAATAGATTTGGAAAAATCAATCAAAATGCAAATAAAATGAATAAATTTTGCACATAAAAATTAAAGTGCGAGAAATTGGGAAAACAAACTCTCAAAATGATATGTAATTAAATAAATAAAAACAAAACAAATTTGAGCTTCCCATTGATCCATATAAAGATTTATTTGGCTAAAGGAATAGGTATTCGAATTAATTTGGAACAACAAGAGTTTTGGGCAAATGAAATTTTAGAAACAAAGCCCAGAAAAATAATTTTGGTTACAAATTTGAAGCTCCATTTTCTGCTAATTTTTAAGCATATCTAATTACCAACTTTGGTCATGAAACTACTCCCAAAATATTTTCCATTATTTTATCTTTATAATGAGTCATATTGGGCCTCATTTGGCCAAATAGAACTCAAGATAGAGCTCTTCAAAATTGTGTCAAAACTGTCAATGTTCTAGAAATTAGCATGCTTAAGCAGAAATGTGAATAATTTTGTTAAAATTTTGAATTATACTATAAATTTAAAAATAAAATAAAAATTAGATCTTTTAATTTTCTAAAACTAAATTATTAATATATACAAATTATTAAATAAAAATTATAGTATATACAAAACATTTAAATGAATTAAAAAGAAATGAAATAAATTTAAATAACAAAAATGAATTAAATATTAAATAAATATAATATTATTTACCAACATTAATAAAAGGAATAATAAAAAGGAAGGCGAGTGAGGTTTTAATGAAGTGGAGGAGGGGAGTTACAAGGGAAGGGAGGGTAGGATAGGAGGAACGAGGCGGGTCAAATGCCCGGAAGCCCGAAGGAATAAGGAGGATGGGAGTTGGGAGGGAGGATCTGAGCTCCACGTGGGGTGGACCCTCTCTCAATTACACATATTAAATTAAATTTAAAACCAAAACAATCGGTCTGTGTTGTGAATGATTCAATAGGCTATGTTATATATGAGGGTGCTTGGAAGTCGGGTTGTTAAATTGTAGCAAGAAAAGGTTTTATTTGACTTGTGCCTTAGTCAAATGGAGAAATTTGAATTTTTATTTCAACAGGATGAGTTGTTGACAGTTGGAAGGAGTGACATGTCTAAGTCACTCAGTTAAGTCAATCAATTCAAATTTATGGGCAAGAAGTAGAGTCATGCATGAGTTGATTGTTAAGACCTAGCTATCTAGTGGAGTTATATTTAATGAAACTCAGTTATCAAAGTTATAGTCTAGAATAGATTCAGTATGAGTTCATTTGAGAAGTTGTAGCTGTTGTTAAATCATTGATCTCTCAGTTAACTAGTCAATTTACTAAAAATAACCCTAGCCATGAATGTAATTAAAATTTCCTAATAGAGTGGAGGAAAAAGACATAATTGTAATGATTATTGTATACTAGTGAGTATACAAAGTTTTCATTGAGCAAGTAAGCTAATTCTCTTAGGATTTGCACAATGAAATGGAAGCTTCCCTAGTTTTTAGGAGCAACAATTGTACAAGGAAATTTAATGAAGTTGGAGACCTAGTTTTCCTAAGTATTGGACAGAGCAAACCCAGGAGGAGGAGATCAAATTTGTTGTGCAGGTTGAGCTTCAAGGATTGAAGTTGTCATTGTAATAGATCATTGTTCTTATCTGATATAATACAAATAGGGAGGGGTTTTTCCCAATTGTGTTCCGCAGTAAAAACTATGTTAATTGTGATTGAATTATTGCATATGTTTCTATTGTATGTTTTCCCTTTTGCAGATTGAGTAGAAGAAATTTGTGTCTATTGTTTTCAGTCATAATTAATTAGAAGTTTAAAATTTGAGTTGCTTTTATATAGTATCAGAAATATTGAAAACTACAAAAAAACCATGTTCCTAATCAATCTCTCAAGAAATTTCTAATAGCAAACTTGTGGTGTAGGTATTTCTCTAGTGCAGTGATAATGCCTTTCAATGGATTGAGGTTTGAGTATGCATTGGTGGGAACTTCGGATTTATGTGCTTGGGAAGATAGAATGGAAGTTGCATTATAGAGTGTTGGAGTACACACAAACTGATGTTGGAAATAACACTGAGAGGGGGGGTGAATCAGTATTATCTAACAATTTTAATAAATCTTCCTTATTTGTTCTTTGAATTATTTTTGCATGTCAGTACCATAAAATAATGAGCATGAACAAAGAAAACAGATAGTCACACCAAAGAACACAAGATGTAAGGTGGAAACCCAATGTGGGTGAAAACCACCTGCTGCAATATGTCTCTATCTTCTTTCAAATTAGAAACTCCTTTTACAATGGTTTTGTACTGGTGCAGTCCTTTACTAGCATGCAGGCTGCAACCTGCAGAGAGCTACAACTCTCTCTCGTTTTCCAGTCTCTCCTGGAAGGGAGCTACAACCCCCTACTTCTTTTCTTACAAGGACCACTTTTCATAAATTTTCAAACTGGATCCATAAGCATCAAATGATCATCAAGTATAACAAAATCACCCAGTCAACTGTAATAACCAGATCAACAATAATAGAACCAAACCCAGAACACCTTATCAACAGAAAAATACAGCCAAACAAAATGTCTTAAGACAGATACGCAGTTCTTGTTTCTCTGGTCTGCGTGCGTACGCACTTCACCTTCTGCTCCCCTGCGTATACCCGCAGAGACCCTTCTGCCGCACTGCGTGTCCACGCACTGTTTCTTCACCCGCGCTGCTTACTGTTATTGCAGGTACGCACCAGAGACACTATTACGCCGCGTACTGTTGCTGCAGGTACGCGCCCAGAGATATTATCGCGCCACGTACAGTTACTGTGTGTACGCACCTGAACCTTCGTCGCTCTGCGTACCCACGTAGGTCTCCTGTTTCTGCTCTACGTACCCACGTAGATCTCCTGTTTCTTCTCTGCGTACCCACGCAGATCTTCTTGTTTCTGCTCTGCGTACCCACGCAGATCTTCTATTTCTGCACTGCGCACACACGCCGTTCTTCTGTTAAACACCCGCGTACTTCTGATTAGGGCCGAATAGGCAGTCCACCAGAGTGGCACAGATGCTCAGATGCCCAGATCTGATCATGCGCTCGAGAGATCACCCTTCACAGATTCACTTTCAACTTCATATAGATCTAGCTTTTAAGACCATAACCCAATATTTCAGATCTTAAGATATTCAATTGCAAAAGATGCTTAGCTAAGTGATCTCCTTTGCTTTATATAGGCAAGCTCCTCCTAAAATCATGGATCAATACCACGAGCCAAAACCATAGAAACACAAATACCGTCGGCTAGTTAAACATAAGAAACCCCACGTGTGCTTTTCTTTGCCTTGAAATGTGTGCACTGGGGTACGCACCTCCTGGACGGCTTATCTGCATATCAGGCCACGGTTCCTTCACGGTGTACCTGCGGGCACGCACTTTCTGAACTGATCTCCTACGTACTTCTTAATTTTCAATATATTGAGAGCCTTGCCATGGGGGTTGCCATCAAGTACAACATCTGTAACATATAGCCATACCAGAAACATAATGCCAACAACTGATACTCCAAAACCAGCAGCATCAGATGCACAACATCTGGCTCAGTGGAAGAAATGTATTGCAAAAGCCTAGAGGATTATCTTGGAGGGAGTCAAAGACTGTGTGGTTTTGAATTTGCATGGAAAAATCTCACAGATCTATTCTAAAGTAGTAGTGATGCCATGAAGTTGACATTAAGAGATAAGTTCAAGAACATTTGAATGAATAAAAATGAAATAGTTGTTCAAATACCTATTTGATTCACTCAGGTTAGAGATGAACTTGGAGAAGTTGGAGAGAATGTGGCATCATATGAACTTGTGAGATTAGAACTCTTTGATCTACCAAATTCCTGGCACAACTATCAAGACTTAGTTAATGGAAGAGACAATCTACCATATTGGGAGAGGCTTTGGTCTGGCTTGGTGTAGGAGGAGAATAGAAGAAACACTAGAGATGGTGTCACATACAGAACTGATGAAGAGGAAAATTTTGATTTAGTAGACAAAGGAAAGAAACCCAAAGGGAAGAAGGCCCAAGACAAGGAAAAATCCATCCAGAACCATGGCAAGAAGAAATACCTCAGTAAAATTAAATGCTTTCACTGTCATCTGTATGGACACTATAACCAAGTGCCCACACAAGAAATCAAGTAAGAAGCCTGTAGTAGGAGCAGGAGGATATGCTCTCACATCACAATTCGAGTTGGATTTCACCCTCATTTATTACATGGAAAGTACTATACGAGGTAATTTATGGTACTTAGACTTTGGTGCTTCATTTCATATGACAAGAAATAAGGAGTTATTTAGTATCTTAGAGGAGAAGGAACTACAATTACACATAGAGCTTGGACATGATGGAAGGTATAGGACCAAAAGGGATTGGCACTGTCACCTTTAACAGGGAGTCAGGCTCCCATCTTCACCTAAAGAATGTAATGTATGTGTCTAGTTTGAAAAAAAAATATAGTTTTTGTAGTTGTACTAGAAGACATAGGGTATGATGCGGTATTCAGTAGAGGGAAGGCATATCTGAAGCATGTGTCTACTGGAGAAGTAAAACAAATTGTTGTTAGAGGTAAAAATATCAACAAGCTAGAGGTGGATGCATGCGCTACATTGAGTAGCAAGGAAGAACATGTTAAGGGTCAAGATTTTGGAGATCTGTGGAAGAGGTGCATGGCACACCTACACCATGGAGCTTTGAAAATAATGCAACAGATCACCACTAGACTTCCAAAATGCACTCTTGATCAACATGATGTTTTTAAGGGATGCACTCTTGGAAAAAATGTTAAATCCTCCTTCTAGGGCTGAGATAGTAGAGTTGGAGCCATCTTGGAGTGAGTTCACTTAGATGTGTGTGGGTCATTTTCCACAGTCCCAATTGCAAAGCACGGGTATTATGTGAAGGCTTCATAGATGATTTTTCCCACAAATGTTGGATATATTTCCCGAAAGATTAGGTTTATTCAAATTTTATTGAATTTAAAGCCTTAGTTGAAAATGAGTCTGGAAAGAAAATTAAATCCATGAGAAGTGATAATGGAGGAGAGTATGTGTCCAATTCCTTCAAATAATTATGTGCTGAGGAGGGTATTAGAAGGGAATTGATTGCACCTCACAACCCACAACCCACAACAAAGTGGGGTTGTAAAGAGGAAAAATAGAAGTATTGTAGGAGCTTCTAAAGCAATGTTGCATGACCAGGGATTGCCACTATCCTTGTGTGCAGAAGCTTGCAATACCACTGTTTATTTTCATAATAGGATCCCTCAAAAGATCATTGGGCTGATTACAGTTGAAGAGGCTTTTATTGGGAGGAAGTAAGATGTCTCCCACTTTCACATTTTTGGATCCATAGTCTATCGACATATCTCCAAAGAGAGCAAAAAAATGTTGAAGCCCATTGTATAGAGGGGGATCATTACATGCCGTTTAGTCACATCAGCCTAAAAGGCCTAAAAACTGGATCAACCAACATCCTTGAACACATTTTCATAATTCCTTTGTAAATCCCTAAGCATCATCTCTCCAAAAAGTTTGAGTTTTTGGGTCTATATGCTCAAAAATCATGTTTTTAGCCCCAATGCACCATGTATGCTTGCCGACTTGTGTTGGGTGGAAGTTGCATAACTAAGTATTTGCGCTGATTAGTGCAGGTTGTTTCATTCTGTAGGTGTGATGATTCTAGAATTGCAAGAAAATTAAAAAAACAAATTGATTCTTCCTCTTCCAGAAGCTTCTAATGTGGTTTCAACTATTTACCATTGATAGAGATCTTGAATTCCTATCTGATCCTACCTCGCTGGTTTTATATCTTACCTTTAGAGCTTATCCTCCCTCATAAGTGGATCTCAAGTCTAGATTGATAAATCCAAAACTACCATGTTTACCCTATAAATTTACTGCCTCCCATGGAGTCTGGATTGGCTTTTGGAGATTGTTAGTGCCATCATGTTGGTGCTTTGAGCTTAAGGAATCATCATCCATTTTCATTAGGGATGAGTGTGAAAGTTTTATTTTTGACAAGGAAGAAAAATTCAACTCGGGAGACACATCTAAAAGGTCAACTTCTATATATGGTTGCAACTCTCTCCTTTCTTTATTAATAAAAAAAGCATCTTGTTTTCCTATACTTGTGTTATGCTTATGCTCTTGTATTTTAATGCCATGTTGACTCATTGAATAGAGATATTGGATTATGCTATGTGGATATTGTAGTTCCTTTTCTTGTTTTAGTCATTGTTACAGGATCCATTTATAGTGTATGGAGCTACGGTTAGAGCTTACAAGCAAAGCAGAGAGAAGGAATTGCTACGAATTCCAAGTAGGTCTATTTTCTGTATTTCAATATCTCTAAGGAAAATATTGATTCTTTTTGTCCTTTGTTGTTATAGATTAGGCCACTACATCTAGGGAATTCATTTTTGTCCATAGAAGTGAAAATTCCATATAACAGGAATCTTTGTAGGCTATACTGAGATACCTCATATTTATCAGGTGTACATGCCATCACTCAGGATGATTGTTATGAGGAGGGATGTGATAGTTGATGAGGTGAAGGCCATGAGGAGTTCTTTAGAGCGAGAGTTGAGCATACCACCAAAGGAGCAGCTTATAGTTCCAAAGGAGGAACCTCAGTTAGATCCACAAAGTAATATCTTGTTCAAATGCAAGAGGACATTCTAGCAGGATGATGTGGAGCAACCACATGTGGAGGTATTGGCTTGTGGGGGCCCGACCCAGGTTCAACGTTAGTTAGCCAAACAAATCCCTACACTATTGGCCCTTTTGGCATCAGCTCGCAGAGCGTGGACTGAAGTCTCACCCAAATCAGTATGGGGGGATGATGGAACCAAGTTTCCGCACCCTTGAGATGGATGTGATGTTGGTTTATCCCAGCTATCCCTGCCTGCGCGCAGGTTTCTTAACCCTCAGCTGGTCCTTCAGCACCTTCGCGAAACGGTACAATTGGCTTTCGTGCAGCCCTAACTTGGCGCTGATACGCTTCTGCTCTGCTAGGGCAACGAACTATGATATTTCCCAAACTATGCTAAGTATCTTGATTTATTAATAGATCTTAGTTAGCTTCGCGTAAACGGGTGTTCTTACTTGCGTTCACTTAACCAATACATTTACATACATTTGTGCATCATATAAGCATTATAAGTGAAATTTATACCCAATATAACAGATGCATAACAGGAAATAAAGATGCAGAAATTGTAGAATACTTCTCTTTATTAATAGTTCTAGACTGTTACAAACTCAACCCACCTTGCGCACTCAGCTACAGGGGTTCGTGCACTCAGCTGCTGACTTCTAGGCCTCTGCGCACTCAGCTGCTGACTTCTAGGCCTCTGCGCACTCAGCTGCAGAGCCTCTACCTACGCTACGACCCAAAACTTATATTTCTACTTCAGAGCTATCTCTCATACATGTTCGATCATTGATTCCATTCTAATTTCCTTTAACTACTTAGAGCTTAGCTCTATTTATACAATCCATGGTCCGCAGACCATGGGTAGATCTTCTACAACCGACATTACATTTTCAAAATAAGGGCGGACAACCTTATGACTCTTTAACAACTACGCACTTTGCGACCACAAAATGTGGAGTCTTTACACTTGGATTACAAAATTGGACCAAAATATGGGCTTTAAGCCCCAAAACTGCCCTTGGGGGATCCCGCGCCCAACAAGCCCCCAACACAAACATCGTGACTCACCCTCGAGTCACTCTGCAGGTGTGGAGATCTTAGCACGAAGACCTCCTAGCTCTATTTGGATCACCGCAACTTCAGCATTGCACTAAGCGGTGACCTGTTGGACTTCTTCAACACGTTGTTCAGTGACTGCTGTTAAATTGCTACTTTGAATATTCTGCTGAGCTACCTGCAATTTCGTGAGATTTCCTTCAATGGAGACTATGATCATGTAAGCCTCATCTATACATGGCTGTAGGTGCTCTTTTAGGACCACTTCTTTGTGCCGAGCAACATCCACCTATTCCTTGAGGGCCTTTGCCTCCTGCATCCGTGCAAGCCTTTGCATAAGGGAAACCATTTGCATGGTCCCTTTTACCTCTTCATACCTCTGTTGGAGCTCACGCACCTCTGTCTCTAGGCACTCTACATTTTGATCCTCCTACAGGGTGGTTAGGACCTCGAATGATTGTTCGAAAAGCTGCATGTAGTCTTCCACTACACTGTCAACCACCGCTATTGCGGTTGTGACAACGATGGTACGTTGTTCCCTGACTTCCAATGAAGTTGAAGGTTGAGCCTTCAACTGTAGTTCTGCGATCTACAAGTTCAGTTCTAGCTAAACCCTGGCCATCTTTGCTCAATCTTCACGCACCCTTGTGGCCAATTTGTGGACATGCGCCTCCACCAGTTCTTTTACCTGAATTTCCAACTTCAGGACCATCCGGCAGGCTTCCTCTACCACCTACATAATCTACTTATTCTGCTCCACTACCTCGTTGCACTGTAGGCCCAACTGCTTGATGTTGATGTGCTGCTCACTCATCGCCTACATAGAATGACTCTCCTGGGCCCTAAGTTCCGCGGTGATTCCATCTTATAAGAGGTAGAGCGTTTCTCGAGGGAGCATGACCATGTTCAATCCTGCCCCTTTCAGACTGCTAACCTTAGGTCTATCGGCCTCATTTTTTAAAGTGAGTTCCCCATCAGGTAGCAGTACCACGTTGGTCACCCTTGTGTGCAACATCTCCTCAACCGCTGAAGTGTCGATCGCGAGGCTGGTGGACACTGTACCAGCCTCTGGAGTGCATACCTGCAACTCCTGCAACTCTATCCGGAGAGCCCCTAATACCAACTGTTGCTATTCTTTGAACTATTGGAGGGCCTCTACGGTGACATCCCTCACCGTTTCTTCGATATCATGCAAATCCCCCTTAGTGAGGGTGATTGGGTTGAAGGACGTCTTTGATACCTTTGTTTTCTTTCATGGCCCTATATGCTCTCATGGTCACTGATGCTTGAGTTGGGTGGATGTCATCTACAGGTTTGCACCACCTTGTTCTGTCTCTATTTCTGCCTCAATGCCAGGCGAAGGTGACTTCTGTCCTTCGTGCTCTTCTCCCCCTACTTTCTATTGTTATGCCAAGCTTGCAACATCGCGCACTGCCTGGGCCTTAGCTTATGCTTCCTCCTTTTGGTGCTTCTCTGCCAGCTGCGCCATTTGAAGCTTTGTCTCTTCCTTCTTGCGCTGCATGGTGGACTTGTCTGTTTCCACTGTAGAGCCAGCTGGAGCACGCCACTCCGGTGGCCAAGACTCAAGAACTGCGAAAATGACATCATCAGTCACCAGGTATGGTAGGTTATTCCATGTCTTCGTAGGGTCCTTCTGCGCCCTGATAAAAACATGGTGGAAATCCGCTTTGAACTCTACAAAGCTTTGTAAACTGTCGTATGTTGTGGGCGACAACCGTGGCTTACGATTGATCCCTATCCAAATATTCATCTCCATTAATACCCAAAAAATCTTGCTTTCTTTTATTCGTTGCACGTCCTTTGTCGCCCACAGCGAAGCATACTTCGCTGCCTCTAGAGGGTCTAGTGCGATCGAAGGGAATTGGCTGTCTTCGAGAAGCTCCCATGCCACCAGTACTATCGATAACAGGAGCCATGCATAGTGAAACATTTTTCCCTGCTCTTGTGCCTCGCGACTGTTCGCAAGGAACTCGCCGCATAGATATTTTGCCCAGTTGAACTAGACTCCTTCCACACATTGTGCCACTAGTGCAACCACGGGCATGGGCACCTCATCCGCATGGCACTTCCGCATCACTTTCCCTGCTATTATTTGTGTCGCGGCCTTGACTAGGGGTTGTTAATGTTGGAGATGGCGTATCTTCGCTTCTTCTTCTCCAATTTGAAGTTCTTCTTCATCGCTTCTGCGAGGGCCAACTCACCACCTTTTCCTTCGGAAATATTGGATGGATCCTCCCCTGAGTAAGGAAACCGTGTAATTCGATGAATCAAATGGTCTATGATGGGAATGGGCTCCTCCAGCCACAAACACCCATCATGCACCAAGTAGAGCAGCTGCTTGACGACGAAAATGGTCACTGGGGTGCAGTGGTAATGCGGCACCCAAAGTAGGTTTAGTAACCTAGCTTTTTCTACACCCTTGAGCCATTTGCGTGGCTCCAATTCAATCATTCCATCCGTCGCGTCAATTCGCCGGTGCATTAGCTGCTAAGTTGCTAAATGTAGGAATTTCTCCTAATCCACAAGGTCCCAATCCTTGAATTTCAGTATAGGAACTCTTCCTAAGTGTGATCCCTCAAAAAGAATATCATTTGGGAGCAACGGGGTTTGCAAGGAGCTCTTGCTCTCGTCTATGTCCTTTGGCACCTTGGCTTTTCCCTTGCGCGGAGGAACATATTCTGGTAGCTTGGTAATAGGGTCTGCACCCTAGGTTTCAACTTTCATTTCCTCGCTCTCTTTATCCACCATGATTTCTTCAGACTCCTCTTCATCGGCCTCCAGATTAATGGCCTTCCCCTTTTCCTACAAGGTGAGCTTGGTTCTCTATGGGTTTCTTGGTGAGACGTGCACCAGTGTCATAGCCTGCTTATCCTTCTTAGGTCTAAGTGTTCTGGGTGATTTAGGGACCTCAACTATTATTCCATGTTAAAATTGGCAACCAGGGAAAAACTTCATGTGGGTCATCTTATTCATGGGTGATAATATTTTTATTAGATTCCTCTCGTCGAGAGGTGTAGGATTGATATAAAGATCCTGATTTCGATAAGTATTCATGGAGATATGAATTTATTTTGATTATGGAATTATTATCAAGTCGACCTACAACTCATGTAGGCTCAGAAGCCCAACAGTCGCATCTATTCAAACACCAATGTTGTGTATAAATATAAGAGGACTTTTCCTCATTTTCACTCACTCTTCTCATCACATCTCTCTCTCTCTACTGCGCAGAAATGAGTCTCTTCTCTACTGCGCAGAAATGGGTCTCTCTCACACATGTGAAGCCGGAAGCTGTTGAACCTGAAGCTGCAACTGAAGATCCAAAGATTGACTTGCGTGTCCTAAAATATCTCCTCTTTGGAACTGCGCTGTAGGTCCATCTGGATCTCCTCTAAAAGCCGCAACTTTTGGTGGTGGAATGAAGTCAATCCGACGAACGGTTTGCAAGATATTGATTGCCCTAGTTTGAAGCCGGAAACTGCTGAAACTAAAGTTGCAACTGCAGAAGTAAAGATTGACCTGCGTGGCCTAGAAGATCTCCTCATCTGAACTATGTTGTAGGTTCATCTAAACCTCCTCTGGAAGCTGCAAATTTTGGTGGTGGAATCATGCCGATCCGATGGTCGGTTTGTGAGATATTGTCTGCCCTAGTTTGATGATGAAGCCGCTAATGCTGATGCTGCTGATCTAGGGTTTGCTACTGCTGATATGAATCAGATTTATTGTACTATTTCTCTCTGCTGAATTATTGAAGATAAAAGAAGATTTGATCAAAGGGTTTCCCCACACATTGTGGGGTTTGTCCCTGGCTAGCCACCACATCTTGTGTCTCTTGTCTTGGCTTGTTTTCTGTCGATCGTTTAATGTTCTACCTGCACTTTACTTTATGTACATGTGATTGCTAATCTGTGGAATATAATAAGAAAAAGAAGTAAACTGTTATAAGCATAGAACATACCATATCTTAACATTCTAGCACTCTCTGGGGCTTCTACTACCACAATTTCCTATGTGGCTTCCTTGGCTATCACTACTTCTATGTCCATGGCTTCTGCGGGTGCTAACATAGCGCTATTCCACAATTCTTGCAGCATCCTGGTAGTTGCTCAAACAATGAATTTGCTTTTAGGGTCTCAAATAGGTCTTGGTTCATGTATACTTGAGTGCGCAACAACTCAGTTCTCAAAATGCCAAGTGTTTTCTGCTGGACAACCACTTGTAATTTATAGGGCCTTTTGAATTCAAATTCGATCGTTCCCCCCATATTCAATCCATTAATGCTAGATTGGTGACAGATTTCCAAGAATCTAATCCATAAAATTCGCCTTAAATGCCTTCCTCCCGTTCCATTTGGCCTCAAACCGACCATCAAATCGTGAATAGTGACTTTAATGGTCACTTTCCAGTGGATTTGTGTGCTAGTGTAGCTGTCTTCGTGCTGCCACAGACCCTGTGACACTTTGCTGCATTGCGTAGTCCTGACATCGTGTAGCTCTCCAACCCAGGTAGTGTAGTTTATAGTCCCACGCCTCCTTTCAACTTCCTAGAGTGCTAAGACTATGCTTCTGTCAGATAGTCACATGGCCGGGCCACCTATGTATGGCTTCAAATGAATGCCATTCACTTTGCCTGGAAAGGGATCTCCATTAAACTTAATCAGCTGGACTGCACCACCATTGGTAATCACCTTAATAACATACGGCCCCAGCCAATGCATTCTGAGTTTCCCTAGAAACTTCTCAAACTTACTGTCATATAATATCACCAAGTCATTCACCTTAAATGTGCGCAACTTCATATGTCGATCATGCCACGCCTTTGCACGCTGCTTTTGGACTGCTGGGGAAATCCAGCCAAAAATCTCTCTTCTTCAAGCTCATCCAACTCCGCGAACCTCTCTTCTAGGGCTCTGTGATCTGTCATACCTATGAGCACTACTATGTGTAGACTAGGCACAATGTATTCCATAGGCATCACAACTTCAACCTTGTATACCAGCCTAAAGGGTGTCTTTCCTGTTAACTTCTTGCACGTTGTCCGATAAACCCACAATCCTGCAGGTATATGTAGGTCCCAATCACTTCACTGAGCATTGCAAACCTTGGTCAACATGGTTTCGAGCACTTTTTTTAATGCCTCCACTATCCTATTAGCTTGTGGGTGATAAGGTGTGCTCTTCTGGTGATACACTTGAAATTCCTCCATTAGTGCGTTGATTGTCTCATTCAGGAAGTGCGTATCATAATCACTCATCAAGATCTTTGGATAGCCAAATTGTGTCAGTACATGCTCAAATAGAAACTTCGTGGCAATCCTGCCCGCGCAATCCTTCACTGGCTGCACTTCTGCCCAACGAGTCAAATACTTCGTCGCAGTGATAATGTACCACTTGCCTATCTTCCCTTGGGGTTGAATAGGTCCTACAAAATATATTGCCCACTTTTCGAAAAGTTTCAATGTCATTTGTGGATTCAAAGGAATTTCGTCCCTCCGCAATGGCTTACTTGTTCTTTGACATACGTCACACGCCTTGCAATATGCTTTTGAATCCTGCTGAAGGGTTGGCCACCATAACCCTGCGTGTAGAATCTTCTGCATGGTTGCTCTCCCTGCATAATGTCCTCCTGTGGTGCCCCCATGAGCATCTGCGATGATGCTTCTTTGTTCAAACTTAGGTACATACCTTCACAGTATCTCATCATTCCCCATCTTGTATAGATGCCTAGAAAAGAAAGAGAAATCTTTCACACACACCACTAATTCCTTCTTTTGTTGGACAGAGTATCCTTTCAACATAGTTCCAGTCATTAGGAAGTGTATTATATTCTCAAAATGTCCATCCGTGACGTGCATAGCAAAAAGCTCCATGTCAGGTAATCCTTCCTCCAAATTAGTGGGTTCCTCCCCTATCTCAATGCGCGACAGGTGGTCTGGTCCCACGTTCAATCGTCCAGGCTTCATAACAACTTCAAAATCGTATTCCTAGAACAATAATTGACATCTGCAGATGCGCCCCCCCAACATAGGCTTATTAACCTAGTACTTTAGCGTGGATTACAAGTGCACTCTCTTAGGTTGGGTCATTTCTCCATAGGCCTGCATCCATGCGCACGGATCATTCTACCCATCATACTTGTTTGTCAGTCACTTTTTAGGATTCCCAAATCATTCTCTCATCATTCTACTAAATTCACGACAATAATCAAAACTCCCCTTGTGTGTACCCCACCATCTTGCGGGCTTAGCACGTAGTGCCCAATCCAAGGCCTAGAAGCATTGTTTTTATAGCACCTCCCTTTCAAACGCATCCAAAAATATATCTACCTCATTCAGTCCATCATAAGTAATCAAATTCCTTACCTTTAACGACACATGGCGCAACAACTGGGTCATTGATGAGCCTCATAAATGGGTAATTATATAGGTTCATTTTACCTCCTAACCTAGTCAAATCAACCATTCTATTAGCTTATTATATGATTTTCTGATTATATTTATGCTTATGGAGTGAGTTGAGTTAGTTATGATGCCATGTGGTCTAACATGTATTTAATGCAGATTATTGATGAATTTCGAGGTCAGAGTCAAGGATCCAGTGGACAAATGGTAGCAATAACTCGAAGTGGAAAAAGGATAGGACTTATAGGAGGGAATCCCCCTCATTTATTACTCCTCACTTCGAATTCCCCTTCATTCACCTCGGAGTACAAGACGCTGAATCATGCACTAGAAGGCAGCCGAGAAAGTGGAGGATGACTGATGATTATCTCGAGTTTTGGGAGCCAAGCCTCCCTAATTTTAAGGAAGTTGTTGGTAGCTTCATTTGTATAAGTAGAGAGGCCTAGGGCCTCACTAGGGTCAGATTTTTGTTGGATTTTTTCTTCTGTAAACTTTGCTCCAACTTCGAGCTTATTATTTTGTGACAGTTTCATGTAATCTTGCTATTGTTTTGATAATAAAGATGGAGTCCTTTTTGTGCTAGCACTGAGTTACCTCAGAGGGCTGAAGCTCTTGGGTTAGGGCCCAATCCAAACAGTCAAGCTCCTCTTTACTTGTATTTGTATGTTTTATTTCAGTTTGTAGATTAGGTTGCTATTAGATGTATTTCTTTTATGGTTAATAATAGGTTGCTTTTGATGATTCAATAGTTTTCTTCCATTTGTGCTTTCTATAGTAGGTTAAGCAGTCATAAAGAAAAGATTTAAAAGGCTAGCAACAGTGCCTTGACCTCTCTTCCTCCCTTTGGGACCATGATTTGAGGCAAGGACCCTTTTGCTGCCCCAAAAACACAGATTTTCCTCATTCATAGGACTTCTAGTGTTTGCAGCTTTTTAGTAGGTTAATAGTCTAGTTTTTCTTTGCTTCAAATCTTCTTCATCATGATCACTTATTTATTTGCAATAGTATTCTTTCATGCTTTCCTTTCTTGCAGCGTTTCTCAGCATTTCCTTTCATAGATCATAGTTTAGACTATTTTGATGCAAAACTCTATTTTTCTAGATGCACTCATTTCATTGCTTGCTTGATTTACTTGGTTGACTATCATTTTTAATGTAGCAGATCTCTTCTAGAAGTAGGCCAAACTATCAGCCATCCCATCCTCCATCTGATCCATGCCCTACAGGTTGCCCAAGTCTCACCTCAATTCTTCCTTACTTTCTCGCATTTTCCATAGAACTTCTTCCTCTCTCCTTGAGAAAACCCAATCATCTTCCTCTCTCCTGGTGATTCTTGGTAGACCCTAGGTGCCCTAACACCTCATTCCAACCTTCATCCACCTTTTTCACTCACTCTCACACCCTAAAAAAAGTGAAAATTGCTCTCGGCCTCCTCCCATAGACCTCCCGTAGTTGCCTTGTTTTCCTCTTATAGATTTCTTATGTCCTCCTGTAGATTTTCCTATAGGCCTTCTTTTGAAGACCGAGTGTGGGAAAGCCTCTAGAAGGCCACCTGAGACCTCCTAGGACTCATACACACCATCCTACATCCTCTCAAGTCCCAAAAACACCATCCAATGCCACCTATTCGCTGCCACATCCACACACAACAAATTACATGCATGTCAAATTCACATAAAAATACATAAAAATCCAAAAAAGATGTTTTTTTCTTATTTACTTGTAGAAATAGCTTAGTTAGACGTTGTGTACTTCCTTGAGTAGGTAATGGCATTCCATTCATGGTTTTCATAGTGCTTTTTGCAAAAGTAGGATTAGTTGGTTAATTAGGGTTTACTAGGTTTGCTTTACATTTCAGTCTTTCTCCTTTTTGCAGTTAGAGTAGCATCTGTAGAGTAATATTTCTTTCTTTTCATCACATATAGAGCTTCTTCTAGAATCCATAGAAGTTGTCTTGATCTCCTAGTGATCTTGCGCCGGTTGACCAAGTGACAACTTGCAGCGAGAACCAGTACTTGTGCATACAACATTGACGCTTCCAAGTTTGTTACGAACTACCGGGTTGATAAGAGTAATGTAGGCAGCCCAGGAGTTGTAGCATTATTGTTGCAATACTGGTGCTCACCACTTTTTGGCACCATTAGCGGGGAAGCGTTAGAGTATTATGTGATTACTGCTTTCTTCTATTTTATATTGCAACATTCTGCTAATAGTTTATTTCAACAAAAGTAGACTAGTCATTTCTCTTCTTTCAAGTTTTGCATTTCCTTGCTTTTCTCTTCAATTCTGCAAATTTCATTTCAGCAAAAGTAGACTAGTCATTTCTCTTCTTTCAAGTTCTGCATTTCCTTGCTTTCCTCTTCAATTTTGCAAATTTCATTTCAGCAAGTTCATTTCAGCTAGTTGCAATTTGTTTTGTTCAATCAATTTCAGTTTCTATAGGTACTATCAGTGTGGGGAAAAAGAAACAAAAACCAACCAAAAAAGATTTCCTTTCATGCCTTGTAGGAATAGAGATAACTCAGGAAAAATTTTGCCCAACACCCCCACTAGTTCACATAGCTAGCCTTCTCTCTTCTTCGGCGGCTGCGATCAAGAAGAACCCTTAGGTTAACAGCAAGACATATCTGAAGAACCTATAAGGGAAGAAGAAGAAAACATTCCTTTGGAGCCAATGGCTGAAAACATAAATGCTAGGGGGAATGGAGAGAGAATAGAGGGTACCTTTTCCATTCAAGATACCAATGGGGACACCAAAATGAAGAATATAAGTCCTTCTGCCCTACCTCATTTCCATGGTCTGACTACAGAAGAACCTGATACCTTTTGTTCGAGTTTGCTGTCATCTGTCGAACCTATGACTATGTAGAAGATGAGAAAAGGTTGAAATTGTTCCCTTCTACTCTCAAGGATGCAGCACTGCGTTGGTTCATGGGATTACCTGGCAATAGCATCACAACTTGGGCTCAGATGCAACAGGCCTTTAACAACAAGTATCGAGACTATTGTAGGTCAAAAGATACTAAAGAATAAATTTTTCGAATGACCATAGGAAGTGATGAGTCCCTGGAAGACTATGAAGAGAGGTTCCAGCTCAGTTACAAAAGGGCCGGGTGTACACTTGACCCCAAGTCTCTGAAGTTGGTCCTGGTAAGGGGAATTCGAGAAGATCTTTTAGACACCCTCCATCTACTGGCCGGGGGAGACATCTACCAACTATCCTATGAGGACATAAAGACTATTTTTAGAAACCATTCTAGAGCAGCCATAAAGAAAGGTAGGGGGAGTCAACCCATAGCCAGTACCTCTTCCTCTAACTCATCCATTAAAGGAGAAATTGGAAACATGCTGGAAGACTTCAAGAGTGAGATGCTATAGACTCTTGCCATGCAAATGGATACCTTACATATCAAAAGGAAAAAAGAGGAAGCAGAGAGGGCTTTGGCCATTTTTTTCCCTAGATGCACCAGGAGGCATCCTAGGAATGAATGCCCATTGAACTCTATAGAGGTTTGTTCAGTCTGTGAAGAAAATCATTCTATAGATAAGTGCCCTTCCTTACCCGAACTTAAAGTTGTATATCAAGGGGATGAGGGAGTCACTGAACAACTCTATTACATAAACCAAAGGAGGTCGCATGGACCTAGACCATACCAAAATGGGATGTAAGGGACATCTCAGGCATACTACAACCCCAACCAAGTCACTTCCATACCTTCTTGGGGCCCTCCTGCTCATCCTTCCTGGTCCACGCCTCTTCCTTGGTCCTTCACATCTCAATATCATTCCCAACCAGCCACCCACTCATTTCAATCCTATGCTCAACCACAACTTCAGTGGAATGCACCTCATCAGGGGTGGAGGCCCCAATACAACTCTCTTCCCTCTCTTTTGCCTCCACCACCTACCCAACCATGACCATTACTTTCTGCTCCACCAAAGCAACCCCAAATACCTACCCAACCAAATCTGAACCTGAACAGTAGACAGGCTCAACAAGTGTGGAGTGGGGAACCATCATGCCCAACTTATGCTGTGGAGATTCAGGAAATTAACTTGCGATATGGGAAAGTTCTCCTAGATAGCCAACCTCCACCCAAGGAGGTTGAGGAAGATAAAGAGGAAAGTGAACCTAAAGCAATTCCACCCTTTCCTGAGAGATTATCCGTGACAGTCTAGCCTACCTCAGATGAAACTGAACTCCTGGGATAATTGAAACATTTATGTGTGAAGATACCACTTCTCCAAGCCATAAAAGATGTGCCTATCTGCAATAGGTTGATCAAAGAGAAGTGCTTTAGGCATCCAAGAAGGTGCAAGAGAGATGCCCCAACCATCAATGTCATAGGACAACTGTCCAACCTGATGTTAGGGCAGGTAATTTGTCCAAAATATCTGGACCCTGGAAGCCTAGTAGTTGATGTCCACATCAATGGCACCATGATTCCACATACCTTGATTGACCTGGGGGCTGCCATTAATGTGATGACAAAGGACACAATGCTCAAACTTAACCTCAAGGGCTCCTTGAGGAAGACCGCGACCGTGCTACAGCTAGCAGACCATTCCACCGTGACCCCTAAGGGGATTGTGGAAGATGTGATGGTCTCTATTGATTCTTGGGAGTACCCTGCTAATTTCTTAGTTCTCCAGCCAAAGGCAAAGATCACTGGGTATCCTCTCATTCTGGGAAGACCCTGGTTGGCTACCGCGGATGCCTACATCAGCTATCGAGCTGGGAACATGACCATAAATAACAGGCACATTTCCAAGCAGTTAATCCTATATCCTCCTGCCCAACCCTTGCTAAAACATGATCTACCTTTCTGGTTGGAGGAGGAAGATGAGGATGCAGTCTATTCTGCACCGCTTTGTGCATTAGAAATTGCCATGGGGGGAAACAGCAAGATGAGGATGATATGATCGAAAATCTAATCCAGAATCCACCTCCCAGTGTATTACCATTAGAGGACATAGTAAGAGAAACCCAAAACAACCCCTCAACTGATCTCTATGCGGCTGATTCCACTTCTCTCCGTGTTAAGAATATAGAGTTCTGCCCAGAAAGAACCTTGAAAATTAATCCATCCCTATCCATTTCCCAGGAAAAGGAACTGTGTAGCCTACTGAGGAAACACCTAGATGCCTTCGCCTGGAGTTATAAGGAGATGAAGGGAGTTCACCCTTCGATATGTTCTCATCATATATACATCAAGGAGGATTGCAAGCCACTTAGGCAGCCTCAAAGGAGGATGAATCCAACACTTAAAGATATTTTTAAGGTTGAACTGTAGAAATTGCTTGATGCAGGATTCATCTATCCCATCTCTGGCAGTGAATGGGTCTCTCCTTTGGTGCTAGTGCCAAAGAAAAATGGTAAGTGGAGAATCTATGTCAACTATCGGGAATTGAACAAAGCCACTAAAAAGGACCATTTCCATTTACCTTTCATAGATCAAGTGTTACACGGTCTGACAGGGAAAAAGTTTTCTCTTTCTTAGATGGGTTTAGCGAGTACAATCAGATTCAAATCAGCCTGGAAGACCAATATAAGACCACCTTCACTTGTCCTTGGGGTACCTTTGCATACCAGGTCCTTCCTTTTGGTTTGTGTAACGCTCCAGCCACTTTCCAAAGATTGGTATTGAGTATATTTTCTGAATTACTTCATGATGCAGTAGAGATATACATGGATGAATTTACTCCTTATGGATCTGACTTTCAGGAAGCTTTATCTAACCTAGGAAAAGTTCTAGACAAGTGTATTGAGATGAACCTATCCATCAGTCTGGAAAAATGTGAATTTTTGATGACTGAAGGGACAGTGTTAGGTCATGCAATGTTATGAAACCAGCTCACAAAAAGATAGAAAAGATAGTTGAACGCCTTAGAATTCAACCTCTTCGAGGGGGCAACCTCCTTTACATTACACAAATGAACAATTCTTGGATGATACAAATGACAAGACCTCCTTTTTATATATAGGAGTCTAAGGGGTCATAATATAATCAAAGCCAACATAACAATAATAATATAAGGGCACAATAATAACAATAGTGTGCTTCTATGGGTACAAGAATATAATAAGGGGGTTGTAACAATAACAATAAGGGATAACACTAGTAGTATAGGGCCCTAACATGCCCCTCTCCTTCAAAAAGTGTTGTACTCAACGCTTAAGTAGTTCTTGATGCTTCCGTATAAAATTCTTGTCCTCCCATGTGGAATCTTTAGTGGGTAAGTTCTTCCACTTGATGAGATACTCTGAAATTGATCGATTTCGTAGCTGTCAAGTTCTTGTTTTCGTGACTGCTCCAGGTTCCAATATGATTTTTCCTTCCTCTTCAAGTTCTAGAAATATTGTTTGAATTGGGATCTTCTAAAACTTTTGGATGGGTAGCGACACTTCTTCATCCTTGCTTCATTTATCCAATTTGGTTGGATAATAGAAATAGCACAAAACAATGCTTCCACATCCTCATCCTTTCTTGAGAGTGCATCTGCAACAAAATTTTTCTTCCCTTTTCTATTGATGATGTCAAAGTCAGAACCCAACATATTTGTGACCCATTTTTTCTGTTCTTCTAAAGATAATATTTGTTCTAAAATGTATTTAAGACTATCATGATCCATTTTTACCTTGAAATGTTTTCCCATTGGGTAAGGTCACCATTTCTTAAGTGCATGTAGTATCGCCAACATTTCCTTCTCATAAATAGCTTTGTGTAAAAACTTTCCCTTGATTGGAAGACTTTCAAAAGCAATGGGTCTTTCATCTTGCTTTAAAACAACACCAATTCCATTTCCTGAAGCATCACATTCCATAATAAAGGATTTTGTGAAGTCCGGTGTAGCTAAGACCGGTGCTTGGCACATTGCCTCTTTAAGATGTTCGAAGGCCTTTGTTGCTTCTGGAGTCCATGAAAATGCATCTTTCTTCAATAATGTTGTTAGAGGTGCTGCTATTCTCCCATAATTCTTAACAAACTTACAATAATACCCTGTCAAATCGAGAAATCCTTGCAGATGCTTTATGGATGTGGGGATTTTCCATTCCTTAATGGCTATAATTTTTCTAGGGTCTACCTTAACTTCTTCATGAGATACAATATGACCCAGATATTCCACCTCTTGTACTCCAAAGAAACATTTGGATTGTTTTGCATATAATTGTTTCTCCTCCAATAGTTGTAGCACCCTGTCAACATGTTCAACATGATCCTTCCAAGACTTGTTGTAGATCAGTTTTTCATCAAAAAATACTAACACAAATTTTCTAAGGAAGGGTTTGAAAATGGAATTCATCAAACCTTGAAATGTAGAAGGTGCATTGGTAAGGCCAAAAGGCATGACCAAAAATTCATAATGACCCTCATGAATTCTAAATGCTATTTTCGGAATGTCTTCAGTCTTCATTCTGATTTGATGATATCCTAAACGAAGATCCAACTTGGTGAAGTAAATTGATCCATGCAATTCATCCAGTAATTCATCAATGATGGGAATGGGAAACTTATCTTTAATAGTGATCTTGTTGAGCTCCCTATAATCCAGACACATGCACCATGATCCATCCTTCTTGTGTACCAATACTACTGGAGTAGAGAAAGAACTTTGAATAGGTTGAATTATACCTGCTTCTACTTTTTCTACAACCATACATTCAATTTCACTCTTTTGGGCATAGGGATATTTGTACGGCCTGATGCTTGGAGGAACACTTCCTGGAATTAGATGAATAGCATGATCATGATCATGAATAGGTGGGAGACCTTTGGGAGTCTCAAATACCTTGGAATGATTGTCCAAGACTTTTTGGAGATATGGAGAAATAGATGATTTCAATGTGGAAACATCTAGCGAACATAATTGTGCAATTACACCTCTTTGTTCCTTTTTTAAAAGCTTTTTCATACCGTTAGAGCTGATTATCTTTCCCGGTTTCCCTGCAATACCCCTTAATTCAACTTCCTTTCCTTTTGCAAAAAATTTCATGAAAAGTTCTTGAAAATTAGAAGCTATTGTACCTAAGGATTGTAGCCATTGGACTCCTAGTACAACATCAACACCTCCCATTGGAATGGAAAGCATTGGGCTAGTCAATACATATTCTCCCATGGATAGCTTGATATTATGGCACTTTACAGAGCAATTTATCATTCCTCCATTTGCAACCATCACTTGACACTCTGGTGCTGGATATAGGAAGCAATACAATTATTTTTCTATCTTACAATGAATAAAATTGTGGGTACTTCCTAAATCAATCAACACTATTACCTTTTTCTTCTTGATTTGTCCTTCTATCTTGATGGTTTAAGGAGTGGTAATTCCAACCAATGCATTACAAGATATGGTAGAATTCATGCCTTCTTTATCTAGGCTTTGTTCCTGGAGTATATCCTCTTCTTTTGACCTTTCTTTCTCCTTTTCTTCTTCTTCTTCATAATCTATGTAGAATAATTTCTTTTCAGCACACTTATGACCTTTAGTGTATTTGCTATCACAACTGTAACAAAGCCCTTTTGCTCATTTTTTTTCCAATTTTTGTGGTGTCAACCTTATATTTTGTGGAAGGCTAGGGGCAACAACACTTCCATCTTTATAGTTGTGAGTGGTATGCTTCCTAGTTGCCATAATTTTGCTTTCCATTTTTCTTGCTAACCTGAATGTCTTCTCTAACGAATCAGGTTCCCAAAGTTGAACATCATGTTGGATATTATCCTTTAAAGTCCCTATGAACACATCAATCCTATGCTCCTCTGGAATATTTTTTACCCTTATGTTCAATTTTTGGAACTCCTCAATGTGCTCCATTATTGAACCCTTTTGTTTGAGACTTATCAATTGGATAAAAAAAAGTTTTGCTTTTTGTATCCTCATAATGTGCTGTCAATTCTTCCGTAAAAATTGCCCAAGTGATAATTTTTCTATGAGAGAAAAGCCATTGATACCATACAAACTGATTTTTCCAAATATAAAGTTGCAATATGTACCTTTTGTGTGTTTTTCACATTATTGAGATCGAAAAATTGCTCCATCTGTAATATCCATGTTGCAAGATCCTTGCCATCAAACTTCCTCATATCGATCTTTGGAATATGGCGGGTCTTCGATCCAACATTAGAGTCCATGAAATCATGATTAACATTTCTTTTGTTCTCATCATGAGTTTCCTTTACTACCCTTTCACCATTAGTAAGTATTTCTTGTAGAAAATTTGTCAAATTTGTCTTCAAATTTGCCATGTCTATCTTCAAATCTATCTTCAAATCGTCCATCTTAGCTTCCAAATCATTCATCTTAGCTTCTACATCTTTATTTAAACCATACATCTTAGATTCTATTACTTTTTGTGCAATTGACATTTGTTGCACTTGGTCTCATAATTTTGATATGTCATGTTGCATTTCAAACCAAGCTTAAGCAAAAATTTAAAAAAATCTACACACCTTTTTTCACTTTGTAGGAGCTCAATATTGCCTCTGATGTATCTCTGTAATTTCAGATCATCAAGTTTTGAAACTGTGGCCTACAGTAGCCCTCTATGTCCTCTTTCCAATACCACCAGTCCGATCGAATTTAGATTCTCCCAAGGTGGAGTTCTGCACAATCTCCCAAGATGACCTTATTATAGACCGTTTTAGAAGAGAAAATTTGTAGGAAGTGCCACATGTCACTATTTCGACCTTAGGATCTAAATAATATACACAGGAAACTATAGTCCATCCTGTTTCTGTAACTTCTTACAAAATTTCAATATGATGCTCAAAACAAAAGTTATGACTATTTTCCCCAGGTCAAATGTTTGGAATGTAATTCAGGAGTCTGCAAAAATGCCAACTTCCTCATATCATATCTCCACAAATATAGCGCAAAAAGCTTTGAAATTCAGACTTGTGGTTCAAAACAATTTTGGCCCAAATGGGTTTTTATTTTAGCATCTGAAACGTCGAAGAAAAAAGTTATAGTGCAAATGCCACGATGATCTGTTTGGAGCAGCGTAACCCTAGAATTCAAAGCTCTGATACCAAATGTTATGAAACCAGCGCACAAAAAGATAGAAAAGATAGTTGAACACCTTAGAATTCAGCCTCTTCAAGGGGGCAACCTCCTTTACATTACACAAATGAACAATTTTTGGATGATACAAATGACAAGACCTCCCTTCTATATATAGGAGTCTAAGGGGTCATAATATAATCGAAGCCGACATAACAATAATAATATAAGGTCACAATAATAACAATAGTGTGCTTCTATGGGTACAAGAATATAATAAGGGGGTTGTACTAATAACAATAAGGGGTAACACTAGTAGTATAGGGGCCTAACATGCAATATCTCAGCAAGGATTGCAGGTGGACCCCAACAAAATTGCCATCATCCAAAGGGTCCCACCTCCTCAAAAGGTGAGAGATGTCAGAAGTTTCCTAGGCTTAGCTGGGTATTACAGGAGATTCATTAAAGATTTCAGCAAGCTAGCCTCTCCTTTGTTTGGCCTCTTAGGCAAAGATGTTGAGTTCATATGGTCAGAAAACTGTCAAGAAGCCCTAGATACCTTGAAGAGCAAGCTCGTGACTGCCCCAATTCTGAGAGGCCCAAACTGGGCCCTACCTTTCCACATTCACACAGATGCCTCGAACAAAGCAATAGGGGCAACCTTAGGACAAATTGATGAAAATTTACCTTATGCCATATACTTTATAAGAAAAAACTTGTCAAAAGCAGAGTTAAACTATATAGTGACCAAGAAGGAGCTCCTAGCTATCATGCATTCCTTAAACAAATTCAGACATTATATCACAGGCTATCAAACCTTTGTGCACAATGATCATGCTGCAATTAGATATTTAATGAACAAACCAGATGTAAATGCTTGTATTATTAGATGGTTGCTTTTATTGCAGCAGTTTGATTTGACCATTATTGATAAGCCTGGTAAAGAAAATGTTGTTGCTAACTTTTTGTCTAGAGTAAATTTGCCTACAGGTGAAGAAGGAATGGTGGATGACCAAATGCCAGATGAACATCTGTTTTCTATCTCAGTACTCTCTCCATGGTTTGCTGATATAGCAAACTACTTGGTTTCAGCACAGTTCCCACCACACCTGTCCTCAAAAGAAAAGAGCAAGATAGTAAGGAAAAGCGCCCCTTTCACCTATATTGGGTGCAATCTCTTCAAACTTGGCCTAGATCAGATCTTGAGAAGATGTGTCAGGGAGGAGGAAGCCTTTGACATCCTCTTGACTTGTCATGACGAGCCTTGTGGAGGTCATTTTGCAGCAAAAAGAACTGCCTTCAAGATATTGCAAGCAGGCTACTATTGGCCCACTCTTCATCAGTATGTGAGGAGATATACCAGCCAATGTGATTGGTGTCAGAGTATGGGGAAACCTACTCCAAAGGATGAGATGACCATGCAACCTCAAGTGACCTTTGAGCCATTTGAGAAGCGGGGCATGGACTTTGTGGGTCCTATTAGCCCTCCTTCAAAGCAGAAACAATACATCATTGTGTGCATCGATTACCTGACAAAGTGGGCAGAGAAAAAAGCAATCAAAGTAGCGACAAAGGAAAAAGTAGCTGAGTTTTTGAGAGAAAATATATTCTACATGTTCGGGTATCCAAGAGATTTGGTCACAGATCAAGGCAGTGAGTTCACTTCCAATTTGATTGAAGACCTTCTCACACATCATAGAATCAAGAACAGGTCTTCCACCCCTTACCATCCACAAGCCAATGGGCAGGTGGAGGTCACTAACAAAGCATTGGAAGGGATCCTGACCAAGGTAGTGAGCAGCAACAGAAAAGATTGGGCGGACAGATTAGTTGAGGCCACTTGGGCCTACAACACAACATGGAAGACCACCACAGGGTTCACACCCTATGAGCTGGTCTATGGGAAGAAGGCTTTGTTGTCAATAGAATTTGAATTCAAAACCCTAAGGATGGTAGCTCAGCTGGACCTAGACCTCAACCATGCATAGAAAGAAAGATTAATTCAGCTCAATGGATTGGATGAACATAGATTGCAGGCCCTTCTCCATGCAGAAGTAGTTCAGCTTCAGAGAAAGATATGGCATGACAAAAATATCAAGGAGAAGCAATTCCAATAGGGAGATTGGGCACTACTCTATGATTCAAGATACAAATATTTCAAAGGCAAGTTGAGGACAAGATGGCTGGGACACAAGACCCTACATTGTGGAGAAATGCAATGACAATGGTTTAGTTCTGATCAGAACCTTTGATGATGAAGCCATCCCCATGCTTGTCAATGGACACAGGTTGAAAGTCTACAAGAAACCCCTCTCCAAGTGAGAATTTATTGAACATTTGAATAAGACAGTGATGGTAGTGGAGCATGTCTTAGCCTCCACTTCACCCACTCACTGAAGAAAAAGAAAAAGAGAGATAAAATAATAAGGACTCAAGTGAAAACCTCCATGAGGCACTTGAGTCCCATCATTGGGTTGAAAACCTCTTTTGAGGTGGCCCAGTGATGTCAAAAAAAGAGAAAAAAAGAATAAGATCCATGGGTGAAAACCTCCCTTGGAGGCGCCCAGGGTAGGAAATTGGGGTGAAAACATAAAAGTTTTGATGAAATTCTTAGAGAAGAAGAAGAAAAAGAATTTAATGAAAAATACAATCTGGTTTTCACACTATCATCCATGATAAATATATTACATTATTAAATGAACAGAGTAAGTCTGGTTCTTGGTCTTTACCAAAAATAGACCCCAAAGATGTCTATACAAATCTAGGATTATTAGACACTATACAATACTAGAGATATAAGGTTAAAGAAGAAATTCTACAAACCTCTAGTAATAATCATCTGCTTCAAACAATGAACATTTTGAAGCAATCTAAGTTTACAGCTGCACTAAAATATGGTCTCAATTTTGCTCATTTTGGTCATATCCAAATTGGAATTCAGCCACTACATAGAAAAGGTCAAGACGTTGCTGTCTTCTCTTGTGTTTTTGATCGTCGATGGAAAAATTTTCATAAAGCTTTAATTGGAGGATGTCAAGGAACATTAGCCTACGATCCAATTTCTTGGTCCTGTGTTCCTGATTTTTCTATTTCCTTAGATGATCCTAATGCCATCAATGCTCTAATGCTCGGCATCCAAACACATGGATATAATGATTTTGAAGATAATAGTAATAATGTTGCTATTCATTGGTGATGTGTCATCAAATTTTATAAGAAGACCACTCCTTCTATTGTCAAACAAGTTTCTGAAACCTCTGAGTTCACTACTCTAATCACTCATGACTATGGCTTAAATCTTGTTGCTCCTCAAATGATATCTCGTCGAGATCTTAAACCGCCAATAGAATGGGTCACAAATTGGGCTTCTATTCGTACTTCTCCCTGTCCACAACCTATCACTACTCAAACTTCTATTTGAGAAGATAATGGCTTTGTTCGAACTCGTTTCTTTCCCCAATCAAAGTATGCACAGTCTGAGCATGGTGGACCTCCTCCTCCTCTTGTTATACAAAACCCTATAAACTGAAGTCGCAACAAAACCACAAATGTCCTCTATTGCATCTATTCCTGAAGGATCACCAAGTCCTTCATATGATCTTACTTCTGATCCAAACTTCATGCATATGTTATCAAATATGATTGCAAAAACTCTTCAGTATCCACATTCAAATATTGTTCCTCCTAGAACAATTAATATGCAATTAGCATTCCAAATTCCACAATTTCCACAACCGTCTATATCTAATCATCCTCATTGTTCTCCTAGCTTTTGTCAGCAAACTCCTAGCCTTCCAAAACCCCATGAAAAAGAAGAACAGGATACAGACAGAAGAAGAATAAACATGATTAGTTTTGTTCCAAGTTCAGGAATTCAAACATAGGAATATACAAAGTGTACTCCTTTTTCAGCTGATGAGGAAATTTTGCTTCAATCAATAGGAAAATCTGCTACAAAAGGCTTAGGATATCTAGAAGAAATCCCCAGCTATAGATTGGATCCTAGGAATAAGATTCCTAGTAAAATACAGCTTCCTTCTGATGAAGAAATCATTCAATTTCTTAAGATATACAAAGGAATAAGTTCTTATGATCCCACAAATGAATGGTATAAGAAAATGTTTAACTAGGATCTGTATACTCATCAACAAGAGTATAGATACTATGAAGAAATGAAAACCTATTCAAAGAAAGATAGGTAAAAAATCAACAAAGTCAACAATAAAAATTGGAAAGCTTGGATGGAACAGAATAACCAATGGATTTCATTTTATGAATTTTATTATCCAAGTACAAATGAAGTAGAAATGGATTTGGTCAAAAAGTTTAAGAATCTATCTTGTGAAGATATAAAAACAAAGATTAAGGAAAATCCAGTTGAAATTCCTGGACCTCTTATCATCCCTCACATAGATGATAAATATAAAAATATGTTGCAAAAATCAAATGTTCCGAAACATTTACAGTCTGTTAAGATGATAGGGTAGCTTTTGTTAGAACACATCTATCAAACCCTTAGAGAGAATATGATGCAAGGGTCAGCCTTACAGACATAAGTGCCACAACACAAATGGGAATTAATAGATGGCACTATTCTTAGCACTGAGACAACAATTCCTCCTTGGAAAAATTTTGTTATCAGATAAGATGATAAGATTTTTAAGTTACTTCCACTTCAGTCTGACGAGTCTCATCTTTCAGACAGGGAATCGGTTACAACAACAAACTGGAAAAATCTTTCTCTAGATAGTTTGATTAAACATCTAGAAATAAATCATCAATATGCAGCCAGAGAAAATAAAATGCTCCAAGAAATAATTGATAAAATTCTTCAAAAGGTAGATTTTATTAGAGATCAATTACTAGATGGAATAAAAACTCTTGGATCAAATGATTTGCATATTGCTAAAACTATTGATGTTTTAGAAAAATGGATTAATGATAATTCCAAATGGGTTGGCAAAGTACATTCAGTAGTAGATAAGAATCAGGATATGATTACAAGCTTAAAAACGTCACTTGAAGTAGTAAAGAAACAAGTTTGGGTTGTCTCTACTTTTGTTGAAAGTCTGAAAAAGAAAAACACTCCTGATCCTACTTTTAAAGCTACTACTTATTTCTCAGATCCTCAAGATCAATTGCCTTTCCATGTTGTTCCTACTACTCTTCAATAAAAAATGAAGAATCTTGGTGATATCATTTTTCCTAAACCAGAAACTACCTTTGTCTATGCTCGTATGGCTAATCATGGCATGTTTTCCAGTCTAAACTCTTCAAGCCCTGGACATAAAATGACAATTTTTGAGTGGTTGAAATCAGGAGATGATCCTGATAAGCCTTCTAGCTTTGATACAGTACTCAACAAATTTGAAGCAGCGCCCTCTACTCCTCCTACTCTAGAAGATTTAGAGTTTCTTGTGAATAATTTTTCTCTTCCTGATAAATAAACTTTCAGATAGCAAAATACATTCCTGATCTGATTTCATTTTCTGATGAAGAAGAACCAAAAGATACATCTGTACATAAAGTATCTCATAGAAGTTCTTGGAATTCTTCTTGGTCACTTTCTCCTGATAAAAGAGATGTCATGAAATCCGAATATCATAAAGATTGGTCTACTTCTTCCACATATTCATGGAATATTGACAATTGTTCTGAAGCAGAAATACTGTCTATATTAAGTTCCATGTTGGTTTGCTATTGCACATATTTAGTAGATGAAATTTCTCCAATAAATGCAACTAGGAAAATCATCAGTGGATTCGAAGGACTCCTTGATTCTTGGCTTAAAGCAGAAATTCATTATGATTCTATCCTCATTCCTTCTTGGGAAACATCTGTGGTAATGAACCCAGATAATATTACATGTATGGATCCACAGACTTCATTACCTGTGAATAACATGATTGGTTGCTTAATGCATGGCATTCTTGTCAATTTTTGTCGTTATCCTCAAATCAATAATGAACATGTTGCAGTCACACTTACATCCATGAAGCTTACTAATATGCAGCATTTTGATGAATATTTTATCGAATATCTCCATCGTCTGCATACTCTTTCTTCTGACATGATTCTAGATCCCAAATGGAAAGAAATCTTCATTGCTTCTTTACCAAATTGGGTAACTACTGCCATTTTGAATAAGCTTCCTGGAAAGATTGGTGCCTATAAATTTGGTGTTATAAGACAAGCTATTAAGCCTGTCATTGTTGAACTCTTCTCTCAGATGAAAGTTGCTTGAGCTGCCACCAGCTCCACTAAACCGCATGGCTATCAACAACTATGTAAAAAATGGCATTTACATGGCTCTAAAAGTTTAGGGGGATATGACCGTCGTCGCTCTAAAAAGAAATCTTACTCTAAGCAAACTTTTAGATCCGCAGAAAACAAAAAAATCATTCATAGAAGGCCTCCCAGAGAATACAAAAAAACATGCCAGTTTCATCAAAGGCCAAAACAGAAGCAAATATTTTGCTTCCTTTGCAACGAAAAAGGACATATTGCTCCAAATTGTCCAAAACTGAAACAACAATCTGGGAAGAAGAAACAATTTAGCTATAAGAATAAATCTGGAAAGGTAAATATTATTGATCTCTCTTCTAGCTGTGAAGAATTAACAGATTCAGAAAATTATTATGATCTAAATGACCAGATACATGTTGTTTATGAAGAAGAAGATTTTGAAGTTGAATATTGCAAAGATCCACACTGTAATGAATGTTTTGAAGAACTCTGTGAATGCAATGATCCTGACATTTGCAAATGTAATGCAGTTAGGATGTTCAGACCACTATCAAATGAAAGCTTAGATCATGATGAGCTTTCTAGAAGTATTTTACACAAATGGTTAATGCTAATGATCCAAAACTCAAAGAAATGTATAAAGGATTGCTGATGACCCATCTTCAACAGTCCAAGTCACAGGAATATCAAGAACAACAAAAGTCATAGATAAATCATCAACATAGCTATATTACTTCTACAGCCTTATTTTCAGTTGATGGTCTAACAAGACAATTCAAACAACAAACAATTGAAGATGATCTTCCTCAAACACTTCCTTCAATTAGTCAAGCTATGAAAGATCTCAGAAAAGAATTCAGAGAGAATAGAAGGTTATGCATTGAAGCACATCAGGGGCACAATATACATTCTTTACATGCACAACCCACAAAAGGAGAATCTTCACAGAAAAAACAGAAAGAACCAGAAAGACAGCCTGATCCATATCATGATCCAATGAAAGGGATTTTCAAATCTAAAGACTTTGAAATTCTAGATGAAGAATTTGAAGATCCCGGATCTAGATTAGGAATGAACGCAATGAACACATATGTAATGTACTGTGTAAAAATGAAAATCAGAATTGGCTCTTCCATAGAATGGTGGAAGGTTCTAATTGATACAGGTTCAAGATTGAACATAGTAAGCAGCACTGTAATTCCCTATCCTCAAAGACAAAAGACAAATGTCAAGGAGTTGTTACTGCAAGTGGAGAAATCAAGACAATGGAAGAAGCTATAATAGATGTCTTCATTTCTAAATCTGAAGGAATTCAAGTTCATGCTCCATTAGTCACAGGGCTTGATTGTGCTATGTACTTAGGAACTCATTTCCTGAGCGATTTCAGAAGACATGGAAGCACTTATGATGAAAAATCATAGAAATGGGGATATTTTCTTCTCTTCAAAGGTATAGATTATTTCTATCCTTTTATTCATTCCAATTCTCCTAATAGATTGAGTAGAATTGATAGGTTACAGAATACCTTAGCAAAGATGGAGAAGAAGAAAGAAATGCTCAAGATTGATGAAAATCTTCTGAAAGGAAAATTTGAAAACGAAATAAGTGAGGTCTCTCAGAAACTAAAATATTGTTGTTCTGAAATCCAAATTCCTTTTGGCATATTCATAAACATGAAGTAGAATTGCCTTTGAAAAAGGAATTTCATGGAAAACTCAAAAGATCAAAAGCAATACTGATGAATTCTGAACAACTCAGGTATTGTAAAGAAGAAATAAAATCCTTATTGTAAAAAGGTTTGACCAGAAAATCTCATAGCCCTATTGCTTGTTTTGGATTTTATGTCAACAAACATTCAAAGATTATCATAGGAAAACCAAGATTGGTAGTAAACTACAAGCCTATGAATAATATTCTTGATTATGATGCTTATCCCTTGCCAAAGCCCTCAGTGCTTTTGTCTTAGATATCACAGTCAAAAATATTTTCCAAGTTTGATTTAAAGTTTGGTTTCTGGCAAGTAGGGATAAAAGACGAAGATAAGTGGAAAATAGCTTTTCAGTACCAGAAGGACATTTTGAATGGAATATTATTCCCTTTGGACTAGTAAATACTCCATCTGCCTTCCAGAGGATTATGGATGAAACTTTTGAAGGTATGGATGATTTCTTGAAGAAATATATTGATGATGTTCTAATTCATTCTGCAGATATTCCCTCTCATATAAAGCATCTTAATATATTCTACAAGAGAGTCAAAGAAAAAGGTATAGTTTTATCAGATTCAAAAATGAACTTATTTCAGACTATGATAGATTTCTTGGGATATGTGATTCAATATGGATCATATTACATTATGCAACATAGTCTTGATTTCATAGATAAATTTCCAGACAGAATCACTGATAAAACTCAACTACAAATATTCTTGGGTAGTTTGAATTACATCTCCAAATTTGTCAGACATTGTGCCCAAGATAGAGTCTTATTGAATAAAAGATTGCAAAAAGATCCAATTCCATGGACAAAGGATTTAAGCATAATCAATGAAGAATGGCCTAAAACCATCATTACAGATGCCAGTGATATCGGATGGGGTGAAATTTTCTGCCAAAATGATCCTAATAAAAAGAAAATGGAATATGAAATTTGCTAGTATGCCTCTGGAATCTAGTCAACTACACAAAAAAATTGGTCCAGCCTAAAGAAAGAACTTAGAGTTGTCTGCCTTGGCATTGCCAAATTCAAAAATTTTGTGATCTATAAACATTTTACAGTCAAAATAGATTGCCAAGCCCTTAGGTTTGCTATCCATAAATGTGACTTTGAAGATGTAGCAATGGTTAGATGGATAATGACATTGGACCAGTATTGTTTTGATGTAGAGTTCATTTATGGAGTTAAGAATTCCTTTGCAGATCTTCTCAGCCGGGAATTTTTACAGAGAAATGATGTAAATAATCTCAGATGTAACGTCATAAGAATATTAGAAAATGAGATTCACATTGAATGTGCTGATGGTTCTCACACTTTGAATTTGCAAAAACCTCTACTCGATTATCAAGCAGATTAGTTTCCAATAAAAGAAATCAAATATCGGCATGGAACTGGACAACGTTATTTCTCATGGAATGATCAAATGCAAAGAAATGATGAAGCTTTTGAAGATTTAAGCTTTCTTCAAGATTTGAGAAATCTTGATTTTACATTACACAGAGATGCAGATGAAAATCTAATCTGCTGTGAAATCTACATTGATCGCTTCCTATTGCCACCCAAATTTCAAAACTCTGAAGATCATGAATGCCAAGAGAAAGCCTGGTATACAAGTATGTGTTTTGAAAATAAAACTAACTTGTTTTTCTATAATGTGTAGTTTTCTTTTAGATATCATGGGATGCAAGTTACACAAATCAAAGAACAAGACCCCACACCTGAATGGTTTAAAGAATGGTGGAACATTTATGGTATCAGTCCTCTATGTTTTTACCCATTCTCTCTCTGGTTATTACAACTTCCTGGATTTACAGAACCATAGGCACATCAATCAGGAATTTTATACAAAAGGATTTTGGATATCAACAATATCACCAATTATCACATGCTTGTAGCACTCCGCACCAATGGATCCTTTCATTGGTTTATTACACGAAATCTTTTCTTCAGAAGATTCGAGGGAAATATGAATGGCTCCTCTTCACATGACTATGAGTCATTTCATGCCATAACAGATCCATATTTAAATCCTTTTGGCCCACTACTTTTTCAGGACGAAGTACCAGAATCTGCTGAAGTACCAATTTGGGAATGTGAGGAAGAAATTTACTCACAGTATTTTAATGATGACTCCTTGACTAGGTTCAGAGAACATCATTATTCTCGTGAAAAACTAGAACATTTTGTCATTTTGTAATGTCTTTCTATCTGACTTCGGTGGCAGGCAGGTTTTTCGTAAGGTTCCCTAAAAAAGAATCTCTTATAGTGTAATCAATCCGACATATATAATTAAATAAAGGGATAAGAATAAATATAAAATATTTTATGATTGAATTACTGTGCGGATGTCCTCTGGGTTACCCGAAAGTAGGATTCTCTCATATCTGATGCAAGGATTTGATTTTGATGTAAAGTAAGATACTGTGTGGATGTCCTCCAGGTTACCCGAAAGCAGGATTCTCTCTTATCTGATGTAAGGACAAGATTCTCTCTTATCTGATGTAAGGATTTGATTTTGATGTAAAGTAAGATTCTCTCATATCCGATATGGAGGTATCACCAAACCCAGAACTGGGAGGATCTATAAATAGATGAAGACTAGGGAAGAGAGGCATTCAGGTTTTGAGAAATTTAGAGAGCCTTTCTGTTGGAGAAGTAACTTGGTATTGCTTGAGAAGCAACTTTGTAATACTTGAGTTTTGAAGTTCATCAATAAAGATTCCTCAATTTCTGTAAATCTATGTCTCCTTTGTAGATTGTTTTGGATTCTATTCTCAAACTTGTATGAGTCTTGTTAAGGTTGAAGAAGTCACAAAGACGCAAAAGTAGACCATTGGGGCAGAGTTTGTGTTTCGGCACGAGGATATTGTTCAGAAGAATTGTCAGATATTGGAGCGATTAAGCAGACCTAGTATTTATTATGAACTAATACTCTTGTTGGCATTTGTATTCAAATATATTCAAAAACATATTCGTGATGCTAGATTGCGTAGTAGAGGAGTCTCTTCCCTCTGTATGATTAAAGTATCAGTCACGGATCTTGTTTATTTCCGCATTTCTGCATTCTCGCTTTCGCTGTGTGCCTTGAGGCACCCTAGTTGTTTTCAAAAAAAGGGGGGGGGGAAGAAAAATGAATTTTCATTTGCATTGCAGGTTTGCAGGAGGACTACAGGAAGCAGAAGAAGGTGCCAAGGGAACCCTGACATCCACACCAACACCTATCCTACTTTCTCCACACTTTTCTCCATCATTTTTGGCATTTCTTTCACCCCACTGTGCTTCTTTTTCAAAAACTGTGTTTTCTACAGGAGACTCCTATAGGAATTACAGAGAGCTAGAAATGGATATAAAAGGCAGTTTGAGGGATAGGGAAGCTTCATGAAGAACCTATAAACCCTCCTACAATCTTCAAACCTCCTTGCCATCATTTCCAAGCCTGCATCACACCCCAAGCATCATTCTTCTTCCTGTCCAAGAAAAACACAGAAAAACAGTTTTTCAGGATAAGAAAAAAAATAAAAAATAAGAAAGGAAGCAACACCATCCACCTCACTTGAAGCCTACCTACTACCTCTCCATCTCTATCTACACCTTTTCCATCATCCTCAAAGCTCCAAGCATAGAAAGAAGCTGAAATTTCAAAGGGAGAAACAGCTATAGGAGCTCCTGTAGGAATTCCTGTCGTAGTTGATCCCATAAAAACCCAGCACCAGCAGTAGGAGAATGCACACTTGAAGGTTGAGAAGGCACCTGAAGCTCAGACCCAGCTAGAGAAGAACCTACACAAGACACAACCACACATTAGCAAGTATACATCATGCATCAAAATAAATAAATGCATGCAGTAGAGAGAGAGCCACAGCACCTCACAACAAATACATTCAGATCATAGGTAAGTAACTAACTCGATCCTTTGTTTTCCTTTGTGTAATTAGAAGTCATGCAAAAGCAACGAGATGGTTGAGGTTGAACGAGGGAAAGGTGGCTAGTTAACTTGGACAACTTCATCTAGTTGACTCCACTCATCCGAGATGTCACCCACACGTGCGCACACTCAACTCAAGAAAGATGTCAAGGACAGGTAGTGGAGGAAGTGTGAACTCCGATGCAATAATGACGGATGATTATGAGGAGGGGCTATGATGACAAGGTAAGTGGGTACCAACGGTCCGAATATTGCCAACGTATACTTTGCCAGCTCACCCCTTGAGATGAGAAAAGGAGGTCCATCAGATATGAGAGAAGCTACATTTAAAGCTTCAGCAAAAGGAAAAGAAGAACTCAATGAATCAGGACATATTTAAGAAGAAGAAGAGGAAGTAAACTTTTTCAAGGAGCTTCAATGGGGTTCCGGATTCAGAGGTAAACTACCTTTCAAATGTTTTGCCTGTGGTAGAGTCGGTCATTATGCTGCCAAATGTCCTCATAAAGATAAAAATGATAAAGGGAAGGAATCTGCAAAATGGAATAGAAAACAAAGTGTAAGTAAAAAGAGCTACTATACTCATGAAGATAGCGATGGCTTATCAAATAGTGATGAAGATGAAAATAGTAATGACTATAGACTTCCGATGGCTTATGAAGATGATGATTTCTTGGATGCTTTAGATGAATATGACCTTTATGAAGAAATCTATAAACTCAAAATCTGTTTAGAAGAAAAGAATATGAATATAGATACCTTGACATACCAACTTGCTGAAAGAGAAAAACGCAATGAAAAACTAGAATGTGAAATTGTGGGTCTAAGAAAGGATCTTGAGAAAACAAAAGCTCTAAATCTTAGATTTGCTAAAGGATAAGAAACCTTAAATGAAATTATCAAAGTGTAGTGTTCTCCTATGATAAAGACAAGTCTTGGATATACTGAAGAAGCATCTCAATCACATAAGCCATCAACCTCCACTAAAAGCTATCTTGAGGTAGCAAAGAGTAGTGGACAGTTTGACAATCGTCAGCAAAGGCATAAAGCAGATCACCAGGTAAATCAGGCTCAATTTACTTCAAGGATGAATAGAAACCACAACCAACCTTAGGTAAATCGTACTCAATTTTCTCCAAAGATGAATATCAATAGAAACTACAATCACCAGGTTAGTGGATTCGATAATCGCAGGAACTTCTTTAATGGTCAATGTTTCTCATGTCATAATTTTGGGCACAAAGCTGCTCAATGTGTTGCTTACAAAACCATCATGATTAGAGAAGCACGAAATCAAAGGAATGTGACAGGGATAAAAAAAAGTTCCTATAATAACTTTTCTCTTCTTGAAAATGAAATAGAATGCTCAATCTGTAACAACTTTGGCCATGAAGAATATGAATGCGGGAGTAAATTTCGGCAAATATCTCAAAAAGAGCAAACTCCATTAAATCCCAAAATATGGAGAAAGAAATAACTACAAACAGAAAGATGAGGTATAGCCTTGTATGCAGAAGGACAAGAAAACCAGTGGTACATCGATAGTGGATGCTCAAAACACATGACAGGTGACAAAGAAAAACTACACTCATATAATGCCTTAGAAAAGGAAAAGAGTGTCTCATTTGGAAATGACACTCCTGCTGTCATAAAAGGTAAAGGCTCTGTTTTCTTGAAAGAAAAGGTTAAAGCTGGGAATATTATGTATGCTAATGGCCTAAAGCATAACTTGTTGAGTGTGAGTCAAATGTGTGATCAAGGAAATGAAGTAGTGTTTCGATCAAATGGATGTGTTGTTCGTGAGCTTGATATAGGAGAAACTATGATCAAAGGTACGAGAAATCCAAACAACCTATACATACTCAAGGGAGGACAACAATAGTGCTATCTAAGAAAAAATGATGAAAACTGGCTATGGCACAGAAGATTGGGATATCTGAGCTTTTCTCAAATAAGAAAAACATGAAGATTCTAGGTTGTTCGTGATCTTCCAGATATCAACATTCCTGAAAATACTATATGTAAATCATGTCAATTTGGTAAGCAAACCAGATCTCACTTCATCAAAAAGGAAGGATCAGCTAGTAAGCCTCTTGAACTTGTTCATATTGATTTATGTGGACCATCAAGGAAAAAGTCACCTCGTGGAGAAAAATAATTTATATTCTTCATTGATGATTTTTCTAGAATGTGTTGGATAGGTCTTCTAAAGCATAAAGATGAAGCATTTGAAAAGTTCAAAGCCTTCAAATCTTTAGTTGAAAATGAATCAGATCGCAAAATCAAATGCCTCAGATCTGATCGAGGAGAGGAATTTACCTCAGATGAATTCTTTGACTTTTGTGAAAAACATGGAATAAAAAGGCAGTTCTCCACTGTAAGGACTCCTCATCAAAATGGAGTGGTAGAAAGGATGAACAGAACTATTCAAAAAATGGCTCATGTTATGCTAGATGAATCTGGAACTCTTGCAACCTTATGGGGTGAAGCAGCATTCGTCGTCATCACTATTCTCAACCAAGCAAATGTTCGAGTAAACAACAGTCAAACTCCACATGAACTTTGGTCTGGTAAGACTCCTACTGTAGAAAACTTCAAAGTCTTTGGAAGCAAATGTTACATCAAAAGGACTGATGAAAAACTTGGTAAGTTTGAACCCGGAGCAGATGAAAGTATTCTTCTTGGCTACTCTTCCCGAAATAAAGGATATAGATGTTATAATAAAAGACTAGAGAAAATTATTGAAAGTATTGATGTTGTGGTTGATGAAGCATGCAAAAATCCAAAACAAATAAAAACCGAAGACTATGACAATGAAGAAGATGAGGATCATTTTCCCACATCAAATCACACTGATTTTGAAGAAGAAACCAATGAAGCACTAGAAGAAGAGATAATGATAGAAGACAAAACTCCATCCAGGTATGTTCAGAAAAATCATCCAGAAACTCAAATTTTAGGGGAAAAAGGGGCAGGTGTGTAGACAAGAAGAACTATTGTCGAAGCCTCAAGCTATCTAGCATTACTATCTACCACAAAACCTCAAAATTTAAATGAAGCATGTAGAGATGAATGTTGGGTCAAGGCCATGAATGAAGAACTTGGCCAAATTGAGAAGAATAATACTTGGGAATTAGTTCCTAGACCTCATGATAAAAATATCATAGGAAGCAAATGGATATTCAAAAACAAGCTGAACGAAAATGGAGAAGTTATCAGAAACAAGGCCAGACTCGTTTGCAAAGGATATGCTCAACAAGAAGGTATAGATTTTGAAGAAATTTTTGCACCTATTGCTAGACTTGAAGCCATAAGAATGTTTCTTGCTCTTTCTAGTTTTCAGAAATTCATAGTATACCAAATGGATGTAAAATCTACCTTTCTTAATGGAGACTTAGAAGAAGAAGTCTATATTGAACAACTAGAAGGATTCATTCTTGGAAATGATGCAAAACTTTTATGAAAACTTAGAAAGGCTCTCTATGGTCTAAAATAGGCTCCAAGGGTCTGGTATTACTGTCTTGACAAATATCTCCACCAACAGGGTTTTTCAAAGGGGTCAGCAGATAGCAATCTATATACAAAGATTGACACTAGTAAATTGCTAATAATTATTGTTTATGTTGATGATATCATTTGTGGTAGCAATGAAGAATCCACGAGTCAGAATTTTTCTTCAGTAATGTAGCAAGAATTTGAAATGTCCTTGATTGGTGAGCTTACCTACTTTCTTGGTATACAAGTTCAACAAAATAGAGATAAACCAAATATCTCAAACAGATCATGAAAAATTACGGCATGGAAGATTCTAAACCAATATGTACCCCAATGGTAACAGGATGTAGTCTCAGCTCAAATGATGAATCAGCAGCGGTACATCAACCAAATTACAAATCCATGATTGGCAGTCTGCTTTATCTAATAGGTACCCGACCTGACATCATGCATGCAGTAGGAATAGTTGGAAGATTCCAAGAAAATCCAAAGGAATCACACCTTTAGGCAGTCAAAAGGATTTTCAAATATCTTCAAGGAACATCGAACTTTGGTTTATGGTATCCTAGAGATACAGATCTTACACTTCATGCATATACAGATACGGATTGGGCAGGAAGTTCTGATGACAGAAAAAGCACTAGTGGTGGTGCATTCTATATGGGTTCTAGGTTAGTGTCTTGGTTCAGCAAGAAATAAAGTTCAATTTCATTATCTACAGCTAAAGCAAAATACGTGGCTGTTGCATCTTGCTGCACACAACTACTTTGGATTATGCAAACCTTGCAAGACATTCAGATCACATGTACTCCACCCATCTCCATTCTATGTGATAATACAAGTGCCATAAATATTTCAAAGAATCCAGTCATGCACTCCAAGACCAAGCACATACCCATCAAATATCATTTCCTATGTGAACAAGTGCTTGAACAAAAGGTCAAATTGGAGTATGCTACCTCCAAAGAACAGGTTGTTGATACCCATCAAATATCATTTCCTATGTGAACAAGTGCTTGAACAAAAGGTCAAATTGGAGTATGTTCCCTCCAAAGAACAGGTTGTTGATATATTCACTAAACCACTGCCCAAAGAGACATTTGAATATCTCAGACAAAATCTGGGAGTAGTTTCTACATCATCCTGTTGTTAAATCCTATTTTTCAGAGAAAGGTGGTTATACACAAGTTTCATGAAGCGTAGTCATGTACATACGCGAGTTTCTATGGGCACAGTCATGTATATGTTGGTTTGAAGAAAAACAGTGGGCCAGACTAAAAAAAAGGGGTCTGCTATGGTTCTGCCAATTATCTACCCTATTTGATGATGGTTTCAATCTGCTAATATATTGGTCCTCATAGTGTTGTTGATCACTTGATGTATATCTGATTGATGATGATGCTTTGATATCTCTTACTGACATCAATGAACAGGTGGAACAGGTTCAGGGGGGGAACATGGTTGATGATATTTTTGGAACTAATGATGGACATATACAGGTTGTTGGTCTGGATGCTTTTGGCAGATGCTATTAATGATAGTTGCTGATGACTATCATGGTCTTGTTTAAGATATTTGGTCTCTTTTATATATGTCATGTATATCTTTTAATGTAACAGTCATGAAAAGACCTAATTTGTAAACCCACTATACATGGGATGGATGATGTAATTTTTTTTGTTTTTGCCATGTATAAACAATTGATATATCCCCACTTGGTTGGGTGGATGAGTTAAATTTGGTATATCCCCACTTGGTTGGGAGATGGATGTATGTATGAGTCATTGGTGATAGGAAGGTCATTTTTGATGTATGTATAGAGTCATGTTCTACTTTTAGAACATATTTTTCTAGACTTTTCTTATGCTCAGGTGGAGCATGGACTTGATCATGGGAGCTCAATCAGTACACTTCAGCATATCAAATAATTTAGCATGCACTCAGGGGGAGCATGACCCTTTGCCCTTGATGACAAAGGGGGAGAGTGACTTGGTGTGGTTGTTGTTGCCATCAAGTCCAAAGGGGGAGATTGTTGGCATTATGATGTATGTGTTGTACTTGATGGAAACCCTCTTGTAGTAGAACAACTCTCGTGTATATGGGAACTAGATGAATCTACAGAAGATATATGAGATGTGACAGAATGCATGGTAGCAGTGTTTACAGATGTGATGAAATGCAAGGCAACTTCAAGGAATCAGTTCAGAAGGAAACTCACTCAGATGATAGATCACAGTACTGTAGGTTAAGAGCACAGAGTTACAGATCAGACTACACAAAATGAAGAAAGAGAGGTATACGCAGGTTAACCTTTGACCAAGTTGTTTATACATGCAGGTTCACTGTATACAAGTCGCGTATACGTACACATGCACTTTCAGAAAAGGAAAAGCGCGTATGCCTTGGAAAACTACGTGTTTGGTCTGAAGTATTTGGTCCAGGGTATTTTGATCCATGGTTTTGGTCCAAGGTATCGGGTCCAAGGTATTGACCCTAGTTATTTGGTCCTAAGTGGTTTTGGTCCATAGTATTGAGAAAGGCCTACAAACTATAAAAGGAAGAGAAGATCATTAGGCCAAGGTGTGTAAGTATCGAATATCTGATGAAGCATGAGATCTAATATGCAAGTTATTGGCTTATGGTGTTCTGCTTGATCTGAACCAAGGATGAACCTTAGCATTTGATGAAGGGTAATATCTAATGATGTATCAGGATCTTAAGGCTTGAATTATCTCTATGTAGTTTGATCATTTATTTGAATAACTGGCACATGTTGTAGTCTGTAAATATGATGATCTGGGTATGATTGAAGTCTGTATTAGTTTTTATGTTTAAATCATCATTTACAGATCTGTACGCAGGTTCACTTTAGAAAAGAAGCGTATACACGCTGGTTTGCATATCAAAGCAACGTATACATCATGAATTTGATTTGCAGATCTGTACGTTGGTTCGCTTTGAGGAAAGCATGTATGCACGCAGGTTCGACAAATGGAAGTAGTGTATACCTTATAAAGTATGTTTTAGTTGCTTCTGTTTACTGTTGCAGTGTTCTGGGTTTTGGCTTGGGTTCTGGTTATTGTATTCTGGTGACAACATTTTGAATGATCAGATTGTTGGGTTGTCAAATTGATTGATCGATTCGGTTGTGGTCGGTTCAAAAGGAGATTGGTTGATGCAGATATATTTGTTGATTGAATGATGTTGTTGATGGATCCAGTCTGAAAATTTATGAAACGTGGTCCTTGGAAGAAAAGAGAAGGTTGTAGCCTTCTGTAGGCCGGCACCTACGTACTAGTAAACATATCAGCTAGTACAGTTGCTAGGGGGTTGTAGCTCCCTTCCAGTAGAAGCTGGAGAATGAGAGAAGGTTGTAGCCTTCTATAGGTAGAAGCTTGCATATTGGTATAAGACTACACTAGTACAAAAATTGTAAACATAATTTTCTTATTATTAAAAGAAGACAGAGATGACAGCAGCAGGCAGTTTTCACCCACATTGGGTTTCCACCTTATATCTTGGTGTTCATGTGTGTTGCTTATGTGTGATGCTTTATTCTATTTTTATTGCACTATCTAATGAATTCCTGATATATTGGTTAAAGATCAATGCATGATAATTTTGGTAAATCAAAAGATCTCTACATATATGCTGGTTGCATTAAGTACAATTGCGTATACACGCTAGTTCACTAAGCTGAAGTAGCATATACAAATTAGTTTTGAAAATTAAATTATTGATCTGATAATACTGATTCACCCCCCCTCTTAGTATTATTTCCAACACAACTATCATGTGATAGCCTCCGATTGCCTCTGCTTGCCATCACCGATTGTGATTTACTGATTGGATCTGGACCGTTGATCGGCCACATCCGACGACTCCCATGTGACATAGTTTTAAATTGCTGATACTCTATTTTTCAATGTTTTCTCTATGTTTTTGCCTCCTGATAGTGTAAAATGAATTTTCAAAAGGCTCTTCTTTTTCGATAGTTTTTTTAACTATATGAATACTTAGAGGGTTTTAGGATCCATTTGGATCATGCCTTCCCACTGAAAAAGCTTTTGGACCACCAAAAGTTGGTTTTTAAGCATCAACCAAGTGAGGATACAGCTTCCTCACTTGTCCAATCTCTATCCATCCTACACTGCTTGGCTTTGAACCTTTAAGTTGTACTCAACATCCCCTCTACACGTAGTTCTCACCTTCCTGTCCATAACTGTGTCTTCCTGCAACTCATTGATATATTTAGGCAATAGATCATCAATAGAAGGCAACTGACTTTGCTCTCCAGGATCTTCAATCAATGAAGGTTCACATATTCTCAAGTTCTCTACATTAACTACTGAATAGATGTGCATGTAAGCTGCAAAATCAAGGTGAAAAGTGTTCTCACCAATTTTCTCAAGTATCTTGAAAGGCCCATACCTTATTGGCTTCAACTTCTTACCTTCACCTTGCATTTTGTCTTTGCTAATGTACAGCCAGACTTGATCACCAATTTGGAAACTATGCTCAATTCGATTCTTATCATGCCTTAACTTGTACTTGGCTTGGCTTCTTTCCAGTTGTTCCTGCACTGCCTAGTGAATTTTTTGGATCTGTTCAATGAACTTGGTTGCTTTGTCCACATCACTGTGTCCATCAACTACTATATCTTTACTAAAGACAAAATCCAAGGGAGACCTTGGTGTAAAACCAAAACAAGTCTCAAAAGGAGATCTCTGTGTAGAAGAGTGTTTAGCACGGTTGTAAGCATGTTGCACATAACAAAAATGTTCATCGCAAAGCTTGGGATGCTTACTACAATAGCCCCTGAGCAACTAGATCACTGTCCTGTTGATCACCTCTGTTTGGCCATCTATTTGTGGATGAAAGGCTGTGCTCTTCTTCAGTATCGTGTCCATCAATTCCCATAGACTTGACCAAAACTTCCCAACAAATCGGGAATCTTGATCAGATACAATGGAAGTGGTAACCCAAAATGAACCCATACATGCTAAAAGAATAACTTTGTTGTTTGTTTAGCTGTAATATTCTTGTTACAGGATATTAAGATACACATTTTGCTGAACCTGTCCACAATAACATATAAATAATCATGACCTTTTATAGATTTTGGTAGTCCCCCAACAAAATCCATGGAAACACTTTCCCAAGGATGAGAAGGAACTGGAAGTGGAGTGTACAAGCCTAGTTTTCTATTGCTAGGCTTGATTTTAGCACACATGGTACACCCTTTAATATATCTAGAAACTGTTTCATGCATTCTTGGCCAATAGCAGAATCTTTGCAGCTGTGCAACTGTTTTACTCACACCAAAATGACCTGATATTAGAGAAGTGTGTGCTTCTCGGATTATGTTAACTCTTTCAGTTTGAGGAATGCATAACTTTCCCAAATGATACAAGAGTTGGTCCTTAACATGATAATCCAATTCTTCTACTTGTTTGCCATGACTTAAAGTTGCATATACATCTTTAAAATCTACATTTTGAGCATATTATTCAATGTAGCTTTCATTCAATAATGAGTTATGCTTAAGTATAGTAGATGCATTTATGATTGGTCTGGACAACATATTTGCAACTTTATTGTGTATGCCCTTCTTATATCTGATGACTAGATGAAACTGTTGTAGAAATCCCATCCACCTATAGTGTCTTGATTGCTGCAATTTAGTTTGTGAGTGCAAATATTGAAGTGGTTGATGATCAATATGTATAACTGTTTCTTTGCCCAATAGGTAATGTTTCCACTTTTTCACACTTGGTACTAATGCATACAATTGTTTATCATATGTGGGATAATTAACTACTGTAGAATTAAATGTCTCAGAATGATAACATATGGGTTTACTGTGTTGCATCAACACTGCTCCTATGGCATAGTCATTGGCATCTGTTTCAACATCAAATGGTCTTTGAAGATCTGGCAATGCTAGTACTGGTGATGTACTAATTTTTTCTTTCAAGGTGTCGAAGGCTTTTTGCTGTTTGCCTCCCCACTGAAACACCTTGTTCAATCCTGTCAAAGCATGTAAAGGAGCTGCAATCAAGGAAAAGTTCACAATAAACTTTCTCCAATATCGTGCTTCTCGTAGGAAGCTCCTAACTTTTGTAGTAGATTTGGGTTTAGACCAATTCACAATGACTTCGACCTTAGAGGGATCTATCTTCAATTCACCACCTCCTACAATATGACCCAAATAATTTAAAGATGTTTTGCCAAATTCACATTTTGACAATTTCACATAGAGATTTTCTTTTTCAAAACATCTAGAGTCTGCTTTACATGCTTCAAATGTTCTTCCCATGTTTAACTAAAAAAAAAATGTCATCTAAATATACAATTACAAAATCATCAATAAAAGGCTTGAGTACATCATTCATAACTCTCATGAAAGTGGCAGGAGCATTAGTTAAGCCAAAAGGCATAACTAGCCATTCATACAACCCTTGCTTTGTTTTGAAAGTAGTCTTCCATGCATCTTGTTCTGTAACTCTGACCTGATGGTAGCCACTATGCAAGTCCAACTTGGAAAAGTAAACAACTTCTTTCAGTTGATCTAATAGATCATCTATGCGAGGAAGAGGATAACGATTCTTGATCGTTATTTTATTCAGTGCTCTGTAATCAATGCACATCCTCCACAAACCATCTTTCTTTCTCACCAACACGATTGGAGATCCGCATGGTGATGTGCTTGGTCTTATGAACCCTTTCTCGAGTAGCTCCTATACCTGCTTCTTGATCTCTGCATTCTCTAAAGCGGATAACCTGTACATTTCGATGTTAGGAAATGGAGCATTTTTCTATAAATGAATATCATGTACAATTTTCCTTTTGGGTGGTAGATCCTTAGGTTCTTGAAATAAGATATCATATTCTAAAACAACTTTTTCTAAATCAACTTTCTATTTAGCATCACAGCCCTCAAATACATTGGTTTTATTAGGGGTGTTTTCCTTTACAACCATTAGTAAAAATTTCTTGCATGAATTTACAATTCTTTTCATCTGCCCTGAGTTAATGAGAGTGTAGTTATTTTTGAGCTGATGAGCTCTTACAATATATTCTATTCCATCCTTTGTGAGTTGATACTTATTTTTCAGCTCTATAGAAAATGGCTTTTCTATCATACAAGTAAGGACTTCCTAAAACAATACCACATATATCCAAGGGAACTATATCTAACTCAACCTCATCTACAAATGTTGACCCAAATGCAAACCTAAGTTTATATTGTCTAGTCACTTGTAGCTTTGCTTTATCACATACCCAAACTATTGGATATGGCTTCTTGTGAGGTGTGGTTAGTAGTCCCAACTTCTTTACAGTTGCTTTAGAAATCAAGTTTACTTGTGAACCACTATCAAATAAGGTATCAATCTTTTGATGCTTGGAAATAAATCTAATATGAAAAAGCTCATGTCTTTTCCTCTCATTTTCTTCATTATCAATAGATTGTGTAGAATTACTAGTAGATGCTTCAGAATTTTTACCTTTTATACCTATAGCTATGACTGTTGTTTCATCACCTGAGTCTGACCCCAAATCTTTCTGAATAGCAGAAACAATCTTCTTCTTCTTGCCATCTAACTTCTTGGGTTTCTGCTCTGGGTGCAAAGACTAGCAGTGTTAATCATCATGTCCACCCTTCTTGCAGTGAGTGCATGAAGTTTTGTCTTTCTGTACAGTGTTTTCCTTCCTCTCTTTCCATTTTTTCTTCTTCTTTTCCTTATTCTTGCTTGCAGTGGGTTTTGATGATCCCCCAATCTCTGCGTTCACATTCTTGCCTCTAGCTTCTACATGTGTAGCCTAAACTGATACCTAATCTATGCTACTAGGGTTAAACATGAGAATGGTATGCCTCAAATAGCTATGCAGACCACCTATATACTTCAACAAAGTTTCAGGTGAGTCTAGAGAAATGCCTAGAATTAAAGCTCTTTTTCTAAATTCCTGGGTATAGCTTTGTACACTTTTCCCCTTTAATTGGTGAAGAGTTTGCCAACTCATCATCGCTTACTGCATATAAGCTAGTGGATAGAATTGTTTTTTAATGGCAGAAACAAATTCACTCCAGGTAGAAAGAATTTTACCATGCTTCTTCAAATTATCTTGTGTCCTACCTTCCCACCACACTAGGGTAGTTCCTCCAAGGCGAAGGCTAGCTAGCTAAATCTTTCTCCTTTCTGAATTGATGTTCTGCACCCTGTAATGTACATCAATCTGTCTAATCCAGTTATCTAGATTTTTTGCATTTAATTCTCCATCATATATTGGAAAATCAAATTTTACATCTAATTTAATCAAAGGGCTAGAAGGAGGTGTTGATAGAGGAAGTTCTTTCCCTTTCCCTTTGCCTTTTGAATGGCCATCTAGAAGAGGTTCCTCCATTCCTTTGTCTTATTTGGAGGTTTAAGTATCTCCACCTCGATCTTTCTTAAATTCTTGATACATCTCTTCTACCATTTCTCTCATGGTCATGAAACTGTCCATGAACTGAGAGTCAGATTCCAAGGGAATTTCTTCTGCCATTTTCCTCCTAGGATAGACTCTTCTAATTTATGGGTTAGCTTCAACCAGTTCTCATTCTCCTAATTTGAGCTTTGACCTAGTTAGCATTCAACAATCCAACACAAGCTTGTCTAACCTTAGCAACCTAAAGCTTTGATACCGCTTGATCTGATAATGAGATCTAAGAAAATTATTAAGGTATTATAGACTCATGTGCATGGATTTTCCTATGTTACTTTGTGAAATGGATCGATAATATTGCGAAATACATAGACAATGAAGCAGTTAAAGAACATAATAGACAACACACATAAACACAACAAGTTTAATAAGGAGTTCACCCAACACTCTTGGGTTACGTCTCCTGGTCCAGCCTTCAGTGGTGACCTCTCTATTATGTCTTCAGAAGTAGATTTTTTACAAAAGTGAGCTCAATTTGAGTCTCACACAATAGATACAAAACAACAAGGCTTTACTTGGATCCCCCAAGTATTTCTGAGTACACAAACTCTCCTCACTGACTCTCTGTCTCAACACTGCTTCCAATACTGCCTCCCTTTGTTTCCATCAATTTGTGGCTTTAAAGCCAATCCGTGCTATCTTTTCATTTCTCCTTCTCGAGCTCTCTGGCTTCCCACCTTTGTCTGCTCAAATTCGCCTCTGAGCGTTAGCAATCATTGCTAAATGATTTCAGGGATGGTGGCCACCTGTTTTGTAACAAAATGGGTCATTGGGCCTTTGAAATCCCAAAATTGGTCATTTTCCGCTTACATAGAGAAAAACTGCAAAACACAGAAAAATCCACCAAAACACTATTCATTGGACTTCAAATTTTCATAAATCCGCACTATATTCCTATCGGGTCTGCCTTTATATCGCCTATCGCATCTCCACCATTGATCTGGAAGATCTAGATCCAACGGCTGGGATTCATTTTGGGCAGCTTAATCGTACAGTGGTTAACCGCCTGAAAAGGGTGGTTTTCTCTCTTCTTAGCTTGGACATGTGGTAGCCGATGTACAGGCTTGGGTGAAGCCCGGCCAAAACCGCTTACCACCTTTGGTCCCCCCAAAATCCTGCTAGTTTTCGTAATTTCCCTTTGTATTTGAAAAATACATTAAATCATGGAAATCCTGCAAAAGTGGCTTTATGCGGACTTGAAATATTATACACATGCATCCATAAACCCTTTCTGGTCTAGTTTCATCGCATCGACGCATTTTCTTTTGTTTTTCGTTTATTTACGAAAATCGCAAATACAAAGGAAAACCTTGTTTTTCTGGATCTAAAATTATATCAAACATCATCTATAATGTTATCGGGTCTGGCTATCACAAGTTATGTTTATATTGGCCCCACGCCATTGTAATACTCTGATGTGATGTTGCGATGCGATTGGTCGCAATTGCATATTGCACATACCCTTGACCCATTTGTAAGCGCTCCTCTATGTTTGCCGATTGCGATATTGCATGTTAACATGGGCCGTCGATCTTGTCAGGCGGAAAGAGTCGATAGTGCGGACACAATCAACCTCCCTAGGAGCCTAAGACTCTCTAGTGACAAACAAGACAAACAAGAGCAATCCTTCTCTAAACATGCATTTACCATACAAGAAATCAAGTGTTTAGATCCTACCTGTAGTCCAACGCTGTTGTAGTAGTCCAGCCTTGCCGATCCGGATGAGCTCCTCCGTCACTTCGAAACCTGCATTCACTAACAATCAAACGATTAAATAACACTTGATAATCTCATAAAATAAAACATATTTAACATATAGACCAAGGAGTATATGAAACAACTCATAAATAACAAGTTATTGAGAAGAATGGACTCATTTGCATTAGTAGGAAACAAAAGGAACAATTACAACCTGAGCCTTGGTGTTGTGCAAGTCCCTCCCAGGGTCCATCAAGAGTTCTCCTTTACTTTGACAAAGCTCACCCACTTCCAAATGGAACAAGTAAGGATGGGAATCTCTCCTCACAAGCTTCTAAATGGGAGTCCTAATTCCAGCAGCATCTACCCTTAGAAATGTTTAGCTTTCAACCTCTTCCTCCTTCTGGCCCAATGCCTGTATTTATAGTGCTCAAGAGGAAGTTAATCAGGTCCACCATCAATGGGATAATCCCCTCTTTGGATGGGATAGCTCCTCTCTTGATGGGATAAGTTCCTCTTTCATAGGGGTACATGAACCATCTGGAGGCGCTCAATACACATCAAACAACCTTCTAGAATGCTCTAGAAATGAGCACAAGTAACTTTTTAAAGATGAAACTCGCGCCTTTTGACCTTTATAGGGGTACGCACCTGTCCCTTTACATACAGAGCGTACAAGTGCGCAGCTTTTGTGAACATTAGGTGCGTATACACAGGTAAGGCCGAGAGAATCTGCGTACCCAGAGATAAACACATTTACAAAGACTTTCTCTCTTTTTTGGAGTTTGACATGGAGAGCAGAGGCATAAGACTTGCACAGGAGGATAGCATGACTGTTGATAGAGCCATACTAACTGTGAATAGTCATGGTGACATTTTTTAGTGTAACAGATTTCCCCTTAAAGTGCGAAGCCTGTAGTAGATTAGGGTTTTCTATTATCTAGGAAGGGTGAAGCGCTTTATCATTTCAAGGATTATCTCGTGGAGAGCCTGGTAGAACCTGCAATTTTCAACACAAAATACATGTATAAGATTATATCATCGCTGAGGTAGGCATTCCCATACTCAGATCAAAATTTTAACTAACAGACTAACTATTCTGATACAGGAATGATCTTGCAGTACATCACAATCATAGACTTTTTGTAGACACAGTATGGACGCAGCCATCTGTTTATGATTAGTCTACTAGATAATGAATACAAAACTCCTTGCAGCCTGGATGGTGGAAACTAGATCCAGGGTCTTCATTTCTACTTCCCGAATTGGTACGATTCTAGCCATGTGAATAAATGAGTTGATGTCGAACATGGTAGAAACCACTTGATTACCAGTCGATGATGTAAACTGTTAACAAGTGTGAGAGAGACCACCAGTAATGTCAATGGTTCTCAAAGTACCCAGTACAATCCATGAGATGTGAATGAATGAGTTGATGTCGAACATTTCATGGAATCCTTCGATCGAAAGTCAATGATGTAAACTGACGTCAAAGGCGAGAAACCTGCCATTGATGCATGCAGACTTCAAGGTACTGACGATCTCTAAGTCATCTTTCTAGATAATGTGCTGATGTCGATAGAAAGTGACCCGTTGCAGGCAAGCCTGCAACACGAAATCATAGTTCAAGCTAAAGAAATATTGCTGTAAGGACTGACTCAGGGATGGTCAAAATGGATGACAAGTATTTTGCAGATGAAAGTTTTATTTGCAGACCTCTTGAACACATAACGACACAACAGATGGTTTGGTAACAAATGACTCAAAGTTAATCCCTGGAACCCGGCTGAAGACTTTCAATGTGGTTTGATCAACTGTGAAGCAAAGGATTTCCCAACCCAGGTGGTGGGCTCCAGTATTGTAGCAATAATGCTACAACTCCTGGGGCTTCCTGTCTCTTAATTTTATCAACCCGGTAGTTCGTACAAACTTGGAAGCGGTGGTGCTATATGCACAAGTACTAGCTCTTGTCGCAGCTGTCACTTGGTCAGCTGGCACAAGTCCGCTAGGGCTCAAGCCAACTTCTATAGGCTCTCAGAAGAAGCTTGCTAAATGATGGACGAAAGCTAGCTCAGAGAAAACTAATCTACTTGGCGAAAATAAACTGAAAGCAAATCAAAGCATGTAAACCTAGGAAACCCTAATTTGACTAGTCTAACCTCTACAATGCAAAGAATGTGAATAAAACTTCTACCAATGCTGTCATTACCTCTAATAAGTGAAAATGCATGGATCTAAGCTACTTGAATCATAAAATACATGTTTTTGTATTTTTCCTTTAAGTGTATGGAATGATTGTGATTTTGTGCTAACTAGGGTTTGGTTGTGTAGATGGGATGGAGAAGGAAGGAAAGCATGGGAAAGGTTGGGGAGGTTAGGAGAGGTCCCTAGGGATCCTTAGCATCCATCCACAGAGGTTCCTCACGTTCAGAAGCTCAGCAACCGAGTGAGTAGCCTCCTACAGGATGTCTGCAGGGGATTCTACAGGATACTCAGAGGTTTCTACAGGATGTCTACAAACTGCTACAGGATGACCTACCGTGGGTGTTTGAAGTGATGGAGGAGTGATGGAATGGTAGGGGGAGATGTGTAAGGTAGGAATAAGGCTGGTGATGGCTCAGAAGTGGAGGAGTAGGATGGGAAATGAGTGTAGGGAGTAGGTTGGAAGATAAAGGGCTATGTCAACGAAAGTTGAAGGAGATGGAGCTATGTGGGAAATGAGAGGTTTGGAGGGTAAATGAGTGAGACAGAGGTTAAATAGGACTTGAGGATAGATCAAGAAGAAGAAGAAGAAAATGGTTTGAGAAGGAGCAGCGCAAATGAAACAAATGCGTTATGCATCAAAACGAGAAATTCATTAACCTATGATGATTGTGCCATGAAACCTATGAACAGAAATGGAAAACAAGAAATGAAACCTATGTGAAACAATTATGAAACTAAGTGTTTATAAACCCAAACATGCATCCAAACTGATATCAAGTTCTGCAAATGAGATTCAAACACTAATGATTGCATGGTGAAGCAAAGAAAGTGTTTTTGTGGGCAGCAAGGTTACATTGGTCCCAGCACATGATTCCACTGAAGGGGAGGTGAGATCCAAAGTACTTGGTAGCCTTTTTCTGAATATATTCCCTGTGGTTAACCTATCAAGCAAATCTGAACATTAAAAACCTTTTTCTAATCATCAAAAGCAACCTAAACAACAACACAACATTTAAATCTAAATAACAGATTTTATTATGAGAATGCAACAAAGACACATAAAGATAAACAAAGGAGGTACTGGGCGCTTGAGATGGGCCCAAACCCAAGAGCTACAGCCTCTTAAGAAAGATTTAGAGCTGGTGCAAAGATGGATTCATCTCTATTAATCAAGAATGAAAAGTTACATCAAAACTGTCCACAAGGAGAGCTTGAGAATGAGCTGAAAGCAAAGCTAATCTATTGCATAAAAATCGAACTACAAACTAGCTAACTAATGGCTAAAACAAAATGACTAACTGGCTACAAAATGACTAACCACTAGCTACAAAAATGACTACCAACTAGCTAACCAAAATGAGGCCCCAAGCCTTCTTATTTATACAATTTGAGGACCCAACAGTCCTCCTAAAAGTTAGGGACTTGGCTGCCCAAGACTTGGAGTTAACAGCAGTCCAACTTGACTTGCTTGGCTGCCCTTGAGCTGATTGATTCGGTGGCCCTTGAACTCCGAGCTGATGGTGGAGAATTCGAGGTAAGGGCCCATAAATGAGGGGGACACCTTCCTACAAATCCTCTAGCTTGTTCTCCCACGAATTTGGCTGCCAAGTGCACATTAAGACCTTCCATTTTGTCTCCAAGTTGACCAACAAGGCTACACAAAGCACCCATTAGACTTGTTGGCATAATGACTAACCAAATTCACTCTATTAACATAAAAATAATCAAAAACATGCAATAAACAAATGAGAATGGTGGACTAAGCCAAATGAGGAGGTTGAATGAGCCCAAATAATTGTGCATTTTTGGGGCTCATCATCACCCCCCTACTGAAAGTGTTGCTCATCCTCTGAGCAACCAAATCTCTCCCCTTGTCTTTGATGGCCCTGGTGACGTCCTTGGCTAGCATCTTGGCCGATTTCTCCTTTGGCTTCCCTCTTTTCAAACTTTCCTGTAGAAACTGTTCTGTCTTCCTGTAGAAACAGACTCTGTCTTCCTGTAGAAACAGTCTGCTAGCTTCCTGTAGACCCAATTTCACTGATTTTGCCTGCGGTATTGTCTCAACTTGTCCTGTTTTAGTGGCTTGTTGAAGGCTTACATTCACATGTACACTGATAGTTTCACCAGATGGATTGGACTCGGACACTACATTATTCAAATTTGAAACTGCTTTTTTTCTTCTCTGAAAATCTACTTGCTCTGCAATGCTGTTTGTTAATACATCCTTTGTCTCGGAAGCTTCAAAATTTTCAGTCTCCTTTAGATATGCAGAATCATTTGCCAAGACACCCTCCATTTCTGCTGCTTTTCTTAGTGCCCTCAGCCTTGGTATGAGTGTGCAAGTATATTCTTGTAGAAGGCTGAACCATGATCAGATTATGTCCAAATCTTGTAATTTAAACGGCCCCTCTGAAAAATGGTAGCTGCATGCAGAGCCTCAGTCAATCTTCACTGATAAGTACATTGTCCACACAAACCAAAGGCATGCATAGGAATCTATTGTACCGGTCAGAACAACAAGTGAGTATGACATGATGGGCATGTAGCCAAAATATGAAATTCTAGAAACAAGTTTTGTCATCTCCAGCTTGGTGAATAAATAGAATGTGGCATAGAGAAACAAGTAGAATGCGGAGGAGCCTGCATCCAAATAAGATCTCCACCACCGGTTGTAATCTTCACTGCACATTTCAACGTAGCACAAGATAACAGTGATTTTTGCACATGTAACCATGAGGATCACAAAGATAATGAACAGGAACCCAAATATACAGTAGGACTGATGCAGCCATATTGAAGTTAATCTGAAGAACAATCCAATGGATACAATTCCAAACCATAAAAGGACTGAGGCAAACATAGTCTCGAAAGGAACTATACCAACTGATTTTTTCATAGCAGTGCAAAAGAAAATGCAAAAGGAAATGCATGGAAACGAGAATGTGGCCTTCAACATCTTCCTCCTTTCTCTTCGTTTTGAGCTTGAACTTTTCTAGAAATCCCGTGGTCAGCCAACGGAAGCATCAACCCACAGAAGCTCCTCATGTTTTCTTTCTGCAGGACTGTTTTCTGCCTTTCCTGTAGACGACATCCTGTAGAAACGCCTGTAGAGCGTGATTCGGCCTTCGAATGATCTTTGCATGCGGGAGAATTGTTAACAAGCCCAAAAACTTGATGAAGGACGTGAGTTTAACCTTTGCAAGTGTAAATGCACAACAGTTAGCAAGTGTTCCTGACCCACAATTAACGTGAGTCTTCAGCCGAGCGTTCCTTTATTGACTGCATGATTTGTGGTGATGTGGCAAAACACATGCACGCTGGCTTCTTCGAACTGAAGTGATGAACTGCATGTCTTCTATTTGTTAATCAACTGCACTAGAGTTAAACTTCTGATCACTGTTTTTTTCTTTTACAATTTTTATTTTTTTACGTGAGTCCATTGTCCACGTGCACTGCGTGGCTGCCGGCGGAGTTCTGAAGCAAACAATCAGTTGAGCCTTGCTACATTCGTGGCTTAATCCCTCATCCCATTCATTTATGCAGTGCTTAGACTAGATTCATGCAATAGATGAATAGGTTTTGTCACGTACCTGAAGTCAAACCGTTGCTTGTGAAGCTTTTTGGCTGCTACCTGCTCTGATTTTGCTGCTGCATGCTTAGTTTTTCTGGTTGCATGTGGATGGGCTGCTAATCCATGGCTGGTTTTCTTGTGCAGGTGTCCTCTGGCCAGATGCATGCTCCAGACAATTGGTTCCACGTTCAAATCTGCACATTCAAGCTGCTGTTGCTGCATTTTCCCCGAACCAGAACTTGTTTTCGACATTTCTCCCAAATGCCAAAGCGGATCGATCTGAAACTTGCTGAGCATGTTTCTATCATCATTATGCATCTCCCATAGAAAATTCGTGATCAATGGATGCACGGATTTCGAGAAAAATGGAAAATGGCTGAAGAATTCAGAGGTCGATTTCTCGGAAACCGTGCATCGGAATCGGCTGAAACTGCTTGGGTAGGTTACCATCACTCACATGCATATCCCCATGAAACAGGTTTTGAAACAGATTCACGGTCATGGAGAAAATGCAAAAATGGCTGATGGTTATGGAGGCTAATTTCTTGGAAATCGTGCACCGGAATTGCATGAAACTGCTCAGGCATGTTGTCATCGACCTTGTACAATCCCCCATAAAATGGTTTGTCCAATGGATGCATGGTTTTCAAGTTATGGCAAAAACAAATTTGGCTCTAGGTATTTTTGCTTCAAGGCTTTTTGCATGTGCTTGCATGGGATGACAAAATGAATTTTGCTTGTGATGCAGGTATGGAGATGATGGAGGAGGAGTTGGAAGATGGCATGAGGGCTTCTGAACCCTTGAGGAAGCTACCATGCTCGCCAAACCACTTTTTGAAATGCATGCCTAGTTTCCCACAATTTCTACAGGAAGATCCTGTAGAAGCACAATGAGAAGCACAAGGAGGTGAAAAAAATGATGGATGAAGGCAAGGGATGGACACACAAGTGCTTACAGGCCTAACCAATAGGCTCCCACCATCAGATTCACTTTTGAAATTGGATTTGGCTCGTCCAAAGGTTCTACAGGATGTTTCCTGTAGAAATTCAGAGCTTTCCTGTAGAAGACACAGTTTTGAGGAAAGAAGCATAATGACATGAAAAAATGATGTAAAAGGGGTGAGGAATGGAAACATGGATGTGGGTAGGCCTCATGGACATATTCCAAGCCTTCAGGTCCTCCTCAGAGATCAATTTGGCTTTTTTGTAAGCTTCCTGTAGAAGATACGAAACTTCCTGTAGAAGGCACAAAAACTCCTTTGTCTTTGATTTGAGTGCTCCTCCTATCATGAAACGTCCTCCTTTAACCTGCAATGTCATTGCTGCAACATGAAATGGAGATTAGCTTTATTTTTCTTTTTTCTTTTTCTCTTTTTTTTTTGAAAAACAACTAGGGCGCCTCATGGAGGTTTTCACCCTAATTGCCTGCCTTGGGCGCCTCAAAGGGAGGTTTTCACCCAAAGATCTTATCCCATTTTTCTTTTTTTTTTTCAACCCATTGACCGCCTCATGGAGGTTTTCAATCAATGAGCCAATCTAAGGCGCCTCCGAGGAGGTTTTCACCTTAGATTTCTATTTTCCTCTTTTTTCATTTTTTTCTTTTTCTTTACTTTTTTCCTTTTTTTTCTTTTTTCCTACCCTACCCTACTTGAAAAACAAAATCATTTTCAAGTATAAGAATACTTCCAATGGAGCCATGTGCACATCGAGATTAGAGACAAGATGATGTAAAGGCTCGGAATGCATGCTTTGACAACTATCCAACTTTCAGAGACAAAATGATCTGACTTTGAAAGTACAAAACATAGCTGAGGAAGAGAGTACTGCTGCAACTTAGTGACTGTCTGGAACCATGTCTCAATATAGCTTTGATATCCTTGGTCCTTTTGCTGATCTGGATAATTCTTCAGGTCACTTTCTATCATGACTTTCTCATCTTCCTCTTTTTGCTGATCTTTCTCTTGAGTACATGGAGGATTTAATGGTAACCATGAGGGATCTTTCTTTGTCTCTGCTTCTGATGTCTTCTCTTTATCAAGTGCAGCCCATGGTTCTTTGATCTCCTCTTTTGATTCTTCTTTTGCTGGATGTGATCCTTCAATGCTTTCAAGATGATCTCTTTTTTGCAATGCTTTTCTTGGGTTTTGGTGAACATCATTGAGCTCAAGAGGAGTCATTTGCACATGTTGTGCCTCAGCTTTGCAATTAGTTTGAGCTACTCCATTGCATGGCTTTGGAAATGGTGGTACGGGTGGTTGAGTGGAGGTGTGAAATTGAGATGGAGATGGATGGCATTGTGGTTGGGTAGGCATTTGGGGTTGCCTTGGTGGAGGAGGAGGCGATGGTTGTGGATGAGCAGGTGGTGGGGGAAAATGAGCGGGATGAGAGTTGTACTGGGGCCTCCACTCCTGATAAGGTGCATTCCACTGAGGCTGTGGCTGAGCATAAGAGTGAAATGAATGAGCAACTGGTTGGGCATAATATGGATCTGTGAAGGAACAAGGAGGATATGACCAAGGAGGAGGTGTAGACCAGAAAGGATGAGCAGGGGGATCCCAAGAAGGCATGAAAGTGGCTTGATAAGGGTCATAATAGGTCTCGGGTATCCCTTGCATCTCCTGCTGGTAAGATCTAGGTTCATGCGGCCTCCTTTGGTTCATATAATAGAGTGATTTAGTGGCTCCCTTGGCTCTTTGATATGCAGCTTTGATTCTGGGCAAGGAAGGGCACTGATATGTAGGATGGTATTCTTCACATACAAAACAGACTTCTAGGGAGTGCATTGGACATTCGTTCCTAGGATGCTTTTTAAGGCACCTAGGACAAAAAATGACCAAAGCCCTCTTGGCTTCCTCTTGCTTCTTTTGGATCCGCAAGGTATCCAGTTGCATGGCAAGAAACTGCCTCATATCACTCTTGAAATCTTTGATCTGATTTTCAAATTCATCTTTGGACAAGATGTTGCTCCCAACATCTCTACTTGTAGCCATTTGCTTCAGAGGAATGTTTTCTTCTTCTTCTCCCCTATAGGTTCTTCAGATATGTCTTGATGTCCACCCAGGGGCTCTTTCATCACAGCCATCGAAGAAGAACGTTGGCTGTGTGAAGCAGTGGGGGTGTTGTGCAATCATTTTTCTAACTTATCTCTACTCCTACAAGGCATGAAATAGATTGAACGGCAACTAACTATCTTGCGAAATTGAAATGAAAGCAGGAAAGGACTACTCTATTTTGCTCAAATGAAATTACAAGAATGAAATGCTAGTCTACGCTTGCGGAATTGAAATGCTAATCTACGCTTGCAGAAAGGAAATTGCGGAATTGAAAGGCTATTCTAGGAAAGCAGGAAATGCTAATCTATGAAAGCGGGAAATGCTAATCTATGAAAGCAAGAAATGCTAATCTACTTTTGCATAAATGAAATTGCATAATGGAAATGAAATAAAGTACTTAGCAGAAGGTTGTAGTAGAAAATAGAAGAATAGCAACAATCACCAATACTCTGCCGCTTCCCCGGCAACGGTGCCAAAAAGATGGTGGGCTCCAGTATTGTAGCAATAATGCTACAACTCCTGGGGCTTCCTGTCTCTTAATTTTATCAACCCGGTAGTTCGTAAAAACTTGGAAGCGGCGGTGCTATATGCACAAATACTAGCTCTTGTCGCAGCTGTCACTTGGTCAGCTGGCACAAGTCCGCTAGGGCTCAAGCCAACTTCTATAGGCTCTCAGAAGAAGCTTGCTAAATGATGGACGAAAGCTAGCTCAGAGAAAACTAATCTACTTGGCGAAAATGAACTGAAAGAAAATCAAAGCATGTAAACCTAGGAAACCCTAATTTGACTAGTCTAACCTCTACAATGCAAAGAATGTGAATAAAACTTCTACCAATGCTGTCATTACCTCTAATAAGTGAAAATGCATGGATCTAAGCTACTTGCATCATAAAAGACATGTTTTTGTATTTTTCCTTTAAGTGTATGGAATGATTGTGATTTTGTGCTAACTAGGGTTTGGTTGTGTAGATGGGATGGAGAAGGAAGGAAAGCATGGGAAAGGTTGGGGAGGTTAGGAGAGGTCCCTAGGGATCCTTAGCATCCATCCACAGAGGTTCCTCACGTTCAGAAGCTCAGCAACCGAGTGAGTGGCCTCCTACAGATGTCTGCAGGGGATTCTACAGGATACTCAGAGGTTTCTACAGGATGTCTACAAACTGCTACAGGATGACCTACCGTGGGTGTTTGAAGTGATGGAGGAGTGATGGAATGGTAGGGGGAGATGTGTAAGGTAGGAATAAGGCCGGTGATGGCTCAGAAGTGGAGGAATAGGATGGGAAATGAGTGTAGGGAGTAGGTTGGAAGATAAAGGGCTATGTCAACGAAAGTTGAAGGAGATGGAGCTATGTGGGAAATGAGAGGTTTGGAGGGTAAATGAGTGAGACAGAGGTTAAATAGGACTTGAGGATAGATCAAGAAGAAGAAGAAGAAAATGGTTTGAGAAGGAGCAGCGCAAATGAAACAAATGACTTATGCATCAAAACGAGAAATTCATTAACCTATGATGATTGTGCCATGAAACCTATGAACAGAAATGGAAAACAAGAAATGAAACCTATGTGAAACAATTATGAAACTAAGTGTTTATAAACCCAAACATGCATCCAAACTGATATCAAGTTCTGCAAATGAGATTCAAACACTAATGATTGCATGGTGAAGCAAAGAAAGTGTTTTTGTGGGCAGCAAGGTTACATTGGTCCTAGCACATGATTCCACTGAAGGGGAGGTGAGATCCAAAGTACTTGGTAGCCTTTTTCTGAATATATTCCCTGTGGTTAACCTATCAAGCAAATCTGAACATTAAAAACCTTTTTCTAATCATCAAAAGCAACCTAAACAACAACACAACATTTAAATCTAAATAACAGATTTTATTATGAGAATGCAGCAAAGACACATAAAGATAAACAAAGGAGGTACTGGGCGCTTGAGATGGGCCCAAACCCAAGAGCTACAACCTCTTAAGAAAGATTTAGAGCTGGTGCAAAGCTGGATTCATCTCTATTAATCAAGAATGAAAAGTTACATCAAAACTGTCCACAAGGAGAGCTTGAGAATGAGCTGAAAGCAAAGCTAATCTATTGCAGAAAAATCGAACTACAAACTAGCTAACTAATGGCTAAAACAAAATGACTAACTGGCTACAAAATGACTAACCACTAGCTACAAAAATGACTACCAACTAGCTAACCAAAATGAGGCCCCAAGCCTTCTTATTTATACAATTTGAGGACCTAACAGTCCTCCTAAAAGTTAGGGACTTGGCTGCCCAAGACTTGGAGTTAACAGCAGTCCAACTTGACTTGCTTGGCTGCCCTTGAGCCGATTGATTCGGTGGCCCTTGAACTCCGAGCTGATGGTGGAGAATTCGAGGTAAGGGCCCATAAATGAGGGGGACACCTTCCTACAAATCCTCTAGCTTGTTCTCCCACGAATTTGGCTGCCAAGTGCACATTAAGACCTTTCATTTTGTCTCCAAGTTTACCAACAAGGCTACACAAAGCACCCATTAGACTTGTTGGCATAATGACTAACCAAATTCACTCTATTAACATAAAAATAATCAAAAACATGCAATAAACAAATGAGAATGGTGGACTAAGCCAAATGAGGAGGTTGAATGAGCCCAAATAATTGTGCATTTTTGGGGCTCATCACCAGGTGAATGAAAAGTGTCGTGTTCAAGAGTGGTAATAAGGTTTCTTCTGAGACAAAGGATAAAAAATAGGCTCATTCTTCTCTCTTTTCCCTCACCATTTCTGGCAAGTACCTCTTTATTTTTAACAAGCTTGAGGAGGATAACATATGCTTGATTATAAGCTCATCCTTCGGATGAGTCCAACTTAGTTTAGATTCGGACCCTAAGAAGGAGTGGTCCGTTCCTGTTTGTAATTGAACAGGTCCTTTACTGTGAAATTTTAACGAGTCCAGTATAGGAGAAACTCGGCGTTTTTCAATTTTTAGGGAGTCTGAAAAAAAACTAAAGAAGACTCCAAGGTGAATTTTTTCGTAAATTTGTGTCTCCCAAGCCCGAAAAAGTATAAAATAATACCTGAGAGAACCGCTTGATCTTGCGACCAAGGAGTACTTTCATGTTAGTGTCGTTGACCTGAAAAGTAAAAAGCGATCAAGGACACGTCATTTTATTTCCAATATCGAGTTTGAAACGACAAAAACCCAGCAATCTTTTCGTGTTTTACGGTCAGAAAAGGGCTATAAGGGGACCGTCTTTTAATTCCGTTTTAACGAGTGTAAAAGAAATGCTCGGCAATCTTTTCATATTTTAGGAGTCAGAAAAGGGCTTAAAAGATAACTCTGACGTGAAAAATGATAATTTACCCTAAAGTCCCTTTGTCCTGCACAAAAACAACACATTACTCATACCTGTTTAAGATGGGCAAAAATACATTGAAAAACATCTTTCCATGGTGAAAAATAAACAAACCTAGCATTCATTCATCCAAAAAACCTATAAAAAGACCTTTTACCATGTCATTTTTACCATTTCACTGTTGAGGTTGAGAAAAGGGCTTTTGGCAAGAAAACTTCCCGTAGACATTGCGGAGAATCCGACCATCAGAATCGAACGCCGTCTCTTTCAGGTATTCCACAACATCCTCCTCTTCAATTTCATCCATTTAGAATTTCATTTCCAGTTTTAATTTGATTTTTTAGGGGGTTTAGGGTTTTAAGATATGTTTCTCGGGGTACGCAGGTGCCCTATGGGTGACCCGCGGGCCCCGACCTTTTTTGTATATAGGAAAAAGGTCGGGGTACGCAGCCTGCCTTCAGACCAGCTACGTACCACCGCTCTGTGTCCTGAACGCGGGGTGCGTACCCCGTGAAACATGCATTTTGAAACCCCAATCTCCCAATTCAACCAACCAAATTTAATTTTATGAATTCTAACTATTATTTTTTGGTGTGTAGGGCATTCACCATGCTAGATTGGAGAGAAAGAGAACACGAGGACGTTGATTTGGCCGCAATAAATCATCAACCTTCTATTGATGCGTTAAAAGCATGCGGTCTGTACAAGTACTGGGCCATACCCGACATGAGGGGCCAGGTGACATTCCTTGAGTGGCTGGTTGAAAGGTGGAATGTTCAGGATCAATGTTTCTACATCGGAGAACACCAGCTCGAGATAGAGTCCTCCGACATATATTTTCTCACTGGCTTGCCTAACAGGGGCGAGCAACTCTCTCTATTCGGGACTAGGCCGGGTGGCCAATCCCTTACTAGTCTCCGGCTAGAGTGGTGTAACAACCAAAACCAGGAGAAGGGGATAGAAATCAAGTACATATCCCGACCTGAACTTATGGTGATAGCTTTCACTGTTACCAGACTTTGCGGCGCCGCCGCTTTGCACCATGCCACCGGGTCCCAAATGCGGATGGCTATAGATTGCTACCAAGGCACCATTTTCAACTGGTGTGATGCTGTGTTGGCCAATATGAAGGGCCAACTGACTAGGGCAAAGACCAGACGACTGAAGACCTTTGGATATGGGCCTTTGGTTGTGAGCTTTGCCCTAGAGAGAGTTCCAATGCTGGTCCCCCAGCATCTTACTGTTCCAGTTGGGCCTCCTCGGGAGCCTAAGTTGACGAGATGGGTTGCGGTAATGGCCCGGCATCCTGATGAGGGAACAACAGTTGTTTGATTTCCTGATGGTTACTTTCACTGGTTGGAAAACCAGGTCTTTGCTATTCAGGACTTTCCTTATGCCGAAATGGACTTTTGGAATGATCCGGACATGGTTCTTCCACAGGGAGAACAATGGGATGACAGAGGTACTTTCATTTTTCACAATTTTTTAAATTATCTATTTTTTTTTTGTTTTTTATATATATCGTCTCAAACTGACAGTAAAATGTTTCAAAATGCAGATGTAGGTCCACGGCGTCCAGCCAATCTCCGGGCTTTTGAGAGGAGACAGCCAGTTGCACCAGCACCGGCCCCACAGGACGCGGCTGCAGAGACACTAGCTGAGTTGGAGCAGGATCTAGAGCGTCTGACGGCGGGTATACCAGAGACGACTATAGATGACATTCCTATCAGATTGCAGCGCTATGTAGTCGCAGTCCCAGGACCTTTTAGGAGCTTTTTGTGTAGAGTAGCCCGTGCAGTGGTGTCGTATAGAGAGCATCACCAGTGATTGACTAGTCACTTTTGTAGACACATATGACATTTTTGGTTTTTTGTACTTATCATTTTTGCCAATCATAAGGTGTTTTTCAACCTATGATCGAAGACGATGTATATTTTTGACACACTCCTATCTATATATTATTATTACCGGCTTATCTTGTTTAACATATGTGATGAAATGTTTTTAAATTTACTTGCATGATTATCGCAAATTTCTGTCCAGCATTCGAGAAGCAATTGCATCTGCTAATGTATTTAAAGACCTTGGAATATGCTGATATTCAATGTAATCAAATTCACGTTCCAAGAGACGCACTCTCAAAAACAACCTTAATAACACAGGATTTCTAATGGCATATACTCTATTAAGCTGTAATACAACGAGTTCAGAATCTAACCTCACTATCAAACGTCGAATTCCAAATGAAATAGATTCAGACAATAATTCAACCACTGCACTGTATTCAACAATGTTGTTCGTTGTTTGACCGAGGCTCACCCCATGCATAGAAACTAACTCGTCAGAGGGTGAATAGATAACCCAAGCTGCGGAAGAGATATTCCGTGTACTACGACAAGCACCATCGGCAAATCCAATGTACGTTTGGAGAGGCGTCGACATCTGCAATATCAAGAGTAAAACCAAGATAAGCCAGAATAACGACGAAAAAACACACTTTCTAAGCTAAGCACACTATCTAAACTAACAAACATACTAGCTAGAAAGAAAACCCAACCTAACTAAAAAATTCTCCATACCCACCATTTAAGCATAATACCTCTTTAGGTAAAGTCCATTTCTGGGTTTACCCAAAGAGTCCCCATCAAAATCTACTAGCTCATAGGCCCCTTTTGCTAGCTTTCGCTTTACAATGTAGGGTCCATGCCACATAGGAACGAATTTTCCAGCACCTAGCTTATCATTAGCTTGATCATACAATAGCACTAGGTCTCCCTCCGAAAAACTTCGAGGGGTCACATTTCTATCATACTGAGCTTTCATTCGCTTCGCGTGAGTCTCGATTGCCAATGCAGCGTCACGTCAAGTCTCATCTAATTGAGCTAAGTATAATAAACGTTTCTCCTCTTCGGAAGTAGCTGGGAGTAATTCGACAGCCATTTGAAGTGATGGGATTTCGCATTCAATGGGTAACACAGCTTCCAAGCCATAAACTAGCTGGAAAGGAGTGAAACCTGTTGATGTTTTTACTGAGGTTCGGTATGCCCATAGCGCTGAAAATAACATGTTGTGCCAATTCGACCGATGAATGCCAATGATTCGTCGGATCATGATAACGAGAACTTTGTTGATAGACTCAACCAAACCATTGGCTTGTGGATAACAAGGAGTAGAGCTGTCATGGCGCAAACCAAGCTGGCTTGTAAGCTCAGTCATCATGATGTTTCGAAAATGGCTCCCATGGTCAGTGATAATCGCTTGCGGGACACCAAACCTAGTTATAATGTGATTGAATACGAAAACTGCAACTGTTTTGCCGCTTGCGTCGAATGTAGGCATCGCCTCGGCCCATTTAGTAAAATAATCAACCGCGAGGATGATATACGCATGCCCCCCGGCCGAGTGAGGGTTACAAGTTATAAAATCGATACCCCATTTGGCGAAAGGACCAACGGAAATTATAGGGTGGAGAGGAGCAGGTGGTGCGCGCATCTTGCGATCAAACACTTGACAGTTGTGGCATTTTCGGACCGCAATGATGCAATATTTAAACATGGACGGCCAGAAATAGCCAGCACGCAACACCTTCTGAGTTGTGGCATACCCAGACATATGACCGCCACACGCTCCAGAGTGACAATCATTCAAAACTCTCTCAGCCTCTTCGTGAGTTAAACAACGTCGAAAAACCAAGTCTGCCCATCGGCGATAAAGTGTATCTCCAATAATTTTGTATTGCTGGGACTAGAATCGAATTTTTCGACGCTCTGACTTTGAAGCTTCAGGCCGAAAGGTTTGGGTTTGGAGATAGATGATTATATCCCCATACCACGGATCTAAAGTACTGATAAGAAACAAAGATTCGTCCGCGATGGACTCCTCTGCCACAGTTTCCGTGTCAGCACGCGGGAAATCACACATCAATTCCACAAAAACTAAGGATTTCTTAGACTTGGACTTCTCAAACTCCAAGTCGAACTCTTGTAGGATAACGATCCATTTAGAGTACTTGCCCCCTAGCAGTTGTTTAGTCAAAATATAAATCATAGGGTTGCAATCCGAAATAACTGTAGTTTTACGGAGAAGAATGTAGTGACGAAAACGCTGGACAGCTTGAACGGCTGCCAGGGCCAATTTCTCCACATGCAAATATTTTAGCTCAGTGGGGTTTAACGTCCTACTAAGATAATATATCACATGTTCCGTTCCGAATTCATCTTCTTGGACTAACACCATTCCAATAGTGGAATGCGAAGCTGCGAGGTATAAGAAGTAGTCCTGGTTGTAATTGGGAGGATGCAGCAACGGTGCATGGGTCAACGCGTGCTTAAGTGCATCAAAAGATTGCTGAGCAATCTCATCCCAAGAGAATTGAGCGTTCTGCTTCAACAACCGGGTAAAACCCTTGGTGACCTCGGCGTAGTTTGGAATGAATCGGCGTAAAAAGTTTGCTTTCCCTTGCAAACTTTGGAGTTGGCGCAAACTCGAAGGAGGAGGCAATTTGATGATAGCTTCGACCTTCGAGGGATCAACGCGAATGCCGGCTTTTGAAACAACAAATCCCAGCAATCGACCCGCTTCTATACAAAATACACACTTGTGCGGATTCAACCGAATACGATAATGCCTACACCTCATAAAGATTGCTCGTAAGTGGACAAGGTGATCAGCTCGATGTAAAGAATGAGCAGGCAAGTCATCGAGGTACAGTTGCACAATGTGTTTGATGTCATGAAATGCATAAGACATCGCCCATTGAAAAGTGGCTCCAGCATTCTTAAGCCCAAAGGGTAATTTGCAATAAGCAAATGTCCCCCATGGACAAATGAATGTCGTTTTTGGTTGATCTGCAGGTAGAATATTGATTTGATTATAGCCTGAAAAACCATCCATAAAGGAAAACATTTCACTTCCGGCACAATCATCAATTATTTGATCGATATAGGGCGTAGGATAGTTGTCTTTTGGACAAGCTCAATTGATATCCCTATAGTCGATACAGATTCTTATTGTTCCTTGTTTCTTGTTAACCGGAACAATATTTGATACCCAATCCGTTAACGGGATCGGATAAATGAAACCTGCTTTCAACAGCTTTTCGACTTTTGCTTTAATGGCAGCTGCTTTTCGAGGGTGAATCTGACGCAACCGTTGCCGGACGGGTTTAGCATCCGGGTAGGTCTTGATTTCATGGACAACAATAGCGGGATCGATTCCTGGCATTTCCTCGTAGGACCAGGCAAACACGTCGCGGAATTCTTGGAATAGGGCCTTGTAACTTTGAATTTCATCATCTGTACACGAGGCACCTATATGAATGTTCTCAACAATTCCGGGCTTCACTGAAATGTCAATGGGAACAGTTCGAGAAATATTCCCTAAATTCAGCTCTGAATCAGGATGTTTCATTGGATTTTGAGCTTCTTTGACATATTCAGCAGTAAAGATTAATGAAAAATCATTTTCAAAGACATCGCCCTCAGGTAAAAACGAAGATCTATGATGAAGATCTTCCCATGGTAGATCATCTACACTTAGGATTTCGCGAAGTTGCTCGTCAGATGACACAACTTCGGGAAACGCTATCCGTTCTGAGGTTGGTGTGAAAAGTGATTCCTCACTGACCACATTCATTTGGTCGATTTGGGTTGAATGTGAGTCGGTAAAAGACACGACGGCTTCAGAAGCAATTTCATATGGACTCAAAGGCATAGCATCACCGAATGAGTCTATCTCAGATTCAGATGGGACAATCCAAGGATCGTCGTAAATAATGGTGTCTGATGTAATCATATGAATTGATGCAAATGAAGGGTCTGCGTTGATTGGAGGGAAAGGAAAAGTTCCCAGTAAACCGGAATCTTTAACTAAACCTACGCCAACGTCCCTATAAGGGATTGTCGTCTTACCGACATGCTGGATACTCTCTGAGGAGGCTGGGTCGGTTGAAAAGTATGTCAGCTGATCAATTGTCACGATCTTGCCGTTATGTGGAAACTTTATTACCCTGAAGACCGATGAAACGACCGCTGTCATAGCATATGACCAACTTCGACCCAAAAGAAGGTTGTAGTCTAGAGGGGCATCAACCACCTCCACATCCAAACTAACGGTTTTACCTTCTACCCCTATAGGCAAGTCCTGTAGAATACCGAACAGACGGAACCCACGGCCATCAAAGGCCTTAAGGATGGTCGGGGATTGGTTCAGCGAAGGAGAACCAAGCGATCTCCAACACTGAATCGACATAATACACGTAGAAGCTCCTTCATCAATCACAGTCCGATGAATAGGCCTGTTTTTGACTATCACTGGAATCTGGAAAGCCATCTGATGAGGGAGACACGGTGTACTATTTTCTAGATTGAAGATTATCAGGTTCGGGTCCTGAATATCAACAGCTCCTATAGCCGACAAAAGTAATTTGCGTTGTGCTGGGCATGATTGCAGCACTTCTAAAGCCGACATTGCTAAGGGTGAAACAACTAAGTCCTCAACAATGTTGTAATTCTGGGCCGCTCTCGCATGTGGATTGAAAGCAGACCTCCGAAGTACACCCTTGGCGGGCGGTTTGATTACTAAGTCCGGGTTAGGTTTTTCGATCTATAGTGGATCGGAACCAGGAGTTGAGGTTGATGGATTAGAATGAGAAGATTCTGCTTCTTTACCATCAACAGGATTCTTACTACCATAATCTTGCGACCGAGTCGCAATCCTCACATGAGACATCATCAAAATGGGTTCTTCACTGGCAGTCGAGGAAGAACCTATCATCTTACTCTCCTGCTTTGGAAAAGGATCTTTCAACACAGCAGGAGTGGGAGAACCTTTGACTATTTTCACAACCTCGGCCCGATGAGGGCAATCTCTTGTAAAATGATCTTCTTCACAAATAAGACAAGGATATCGAGGTTTGCGCTTTTCGTCATTGGTTTCCGACTTTTCTGTTTTCTCCTTTGGAGCCTTGTCAGCTTTAGTCGTCTTCTTTCCTTTCTTCTTTCCACCGTTTTTTGATTTGGCCGTAGATGACTCTACAGCATGAATATCGGCAGAAAGTTCAGGAGAAGACTCTCCTGTCGGGGGATCAGGCAAGGTGATTATAGGAGTAGTAGAATTCTTGGAAGACTTCTTCTTGTTCTTTGTGTTCACCGTACCAATCATACCATCAGCAGCATGAGATCCTGAAGGAGCAGCAGCGATTTGGTTTGACTTTGGAAGATCTGGGATCTTCTCATGTAACGTACCCGACTGAGTGTAAACTAAGTCAAGATACTGGGCTTGAGCAATGACTTGCTCCTCAGTAACTACTTCGGCCTTAGCTACATCTTCAGTAATCTTCGGTAATAATGATTTGACAAACCATTCAACTAAGATTTTGTCCGGGATAAAAACTTTCACTAAACGTCTTCGACATCTCCATTCATGGATATGATCAGAAATATAAGTGGACGTCGATTGCTTTAATGAAGTTAATAACTCAGTACCATTATCGTATCTGACCGGCAACTGAAAATGAGTTAGGAACGAGGTAGCTAACTGGCTAAAGTTATAAAAAGAGGCCCGTGGTAACTCAATGTACCACTTGGCCGCGAGACCAATGAGCGTACGCTGGAAAAGACGTAAGCGGATCGAATCATCCGAGATAGAATTCGAAGCACACCAGAGGTGGTAAGTCATCACGTGATTTGATGGATCCTCTCCAGACTTACCTTCGAACTTGGGTATATCGCTGGGCAACTTATTTGGCATTGGCGGCCAGAACGGAAGATAATTTATTGGATCGTTCGTTAGGCGCGTCAAGTCGGGTAAATCCAAAGTTGCAATAAACGGCAATTGCCGGTTAGGATCTCTAAAACTTTGGGTCACAAGACCAGCTCCAGGAGGAGGATATCCAGGATAACTTGGAATAGGAATCGCATTTGGGATATTATATCCTCCTGGAAAACCAGGATTAACCGGACCGTACTGGGGTTGTTGAGGTTGTTGATAAGTATACCCAGGATACGGTTGATACTGGTAAACCGGTTGTTGGATAGCAGGCCTGTATTGGTACTGTCCTTGGTGCTGTTGATAAGTAAATTGTGGTTGACTTGTTACAACAGTACTTAAACCAGGCTGCCCTACAGGCATCTGGACTGTGGTTTGAATCGTAGATCCGGACAACGGTACAGATGTCTGAGGGGTGGTTGCAGAGACAGTAGAAATCGGAGCTGTCGATACTCCAGAAGTAAGTGTGGTAGATGTTGTGGTAGTTGCAGCAGCCGTTTGAGATGGAGTACTAGGTGCGATTGGCGGCTGAGTAACTACTGAAGTTACAGAAGTTTGAACATTTGACTGGATAGGTTGCAGTTGCTGGGGTGGACCAGAAACTACAGGTTGTCCAGTTTGAGGTAACGACTATATACTTGGTTGCAACACCTGTTGACCTTGTGATGGATCCCACACTATCATTCCGTGGTATTGACCCGTAACAGATTGAGGATACTGAGATCCGTAACCAGGTTGAGGGTAGGGTTGATAATTGAAAGGTACATTTCCCGGACCTTGAACATAAGACTGACCCTGAGGTGGTTGATAACCTTGACTCGAGTACTGACCTTGGGGTAGATACCCTTGAGGTAAGCACTGATACTAGGGTTGACCTTGAGGCATAAATTGATACTGAGGTTGACCTTGAGGTACATACTGAGGTTGGGGTTGACCCTGAGGAACGTATTGCACCATAGGTACATACTGTCCTTGAGGCTGCCCCCCAGCCGCAACTTGAGTACCTTGAGGTTGCCCCCCAGGCATTAATTGAGGCTGCCCCCCAGGTGGAAATTGACCACCTTGAGGTTGAGAACCGGGAATTGAACCTGACATCATATAAACGTCTCCTACACCTAACGGTCTATTACCATTGTTTCCAGCTAATGACCCATGTCCAATGGGTTGAGGAGATGCTCCCGTAAAGGTACCAGAAAGTGATTGATACCCAGTAGGAACAGAAGGACCACCATACAAGAAAGATTCAGGCGATTGAGTAGACACGGACGACGAACTAGACATATTTACAGGAGTATAAATACCTCCGGGTGGATAAGGAGTACGAGGTGGAGAAAAACCTATCCCTGAATTGTCTAAATAATTAGTTAACGAAAGGTACCAAGTAGTACTCCTAGGTGGACTGTAAAAGATAGATTCACGCTCTCTTAAGTCAAGAGTAGGTTGATCTTCAAGAACAGGGCCTACTTCTTCTTCTGGAGTAAGTTCTTCAATAGCTATCAAACCAGAAGGAAGATTCTCGGTTATGACTCTTTCAATCCTAGGTGAATCAGGAACACTAGAAGTTGGAGTAACAGGTTTAGATATTTCAGGTTCTTCACCTATATCACTAGTAGATGAAAAACTACCAGTAAGCTCAGAAACTGCAACAGCTTCAGGATTGTAACCTGTCTCTAAACCTTGGTAATCTGGATGGACTACCAACGAAGACTCTCCTTCTTCAGGTGAACCTACTCTACTGCCACTAAGAGGAGTTACGAGGACTTTCAAACCTTCGTAATGACCCGAGACGTCTTCAGGAGGTCCACCCCGCGATCTACGGAGTTTCCTCAACAAATCAGTTCCGGTAACAATCTCAGGTGACTTGCCCCGAAGTCTACGGGACTGTCTCGGTAATTCCGCCACAGCTAAAAACTTTTAACTACTACACACGAAAACAAAGCAAAAATCTCAAATCAAACCACCTAAAGTCTCTAAAGAACCAAACAAATTTGAATCACACGCCTAAAGAATCTAGGGCGTCAAACCAAGCACAAAAAGTAACCTTCCAGACTGAAAACGCTAGTTGGAGATGAAACTCAACATCGCCGGATTTAGTATAGAAGTGGCGGGTGGAACAGTTACCCCGGCAACCTGCTTAATGAATAGACCGGCACAAGTTCCTCCACTTTAACCATCTTGAGTGAAGTGAACCCCCCGGAAAATCCAAGTGAGTCTAGCCGACGTCTGCTCCAGGTACAGTGGGATCTTCCCTCCACTGTCACCTCGGTAGAATCCTAGAGATAATGGTCACTAAGGTTACCAACCGCAACAAATGCACCTGGGGGAACAGTCTACACTCCAACAGCACGCAAGGGCAGAGTATCAAGCTCAATCCCCTTGCCGGCTCCTTGACAATAATCCAAGGTTTACCGACAAGTGACCCCTGGCTCCTCGACAATGGTTAATCCGAGGTTTACCGTTTGTAATACGTGCGTGTTTGGCGTCGTTCCCAACGAGGGAGGATTGATCCCCTCACTGGTTCGGACACGAGCTCGTGCTTCTCCTTTAAGAGGAGCTTTCCCAGAGTACAAATGAGACAATTGGATTTATTCTATCAGAAGATAAGCTACTTGTTTGGTTTTGTTGTCTTGGAGAGTTAATTACTCTCCTACTCCAAGACACTAGCCTGATCTATATTGGTGTTTCAGAGCCCTAGTAAATAAAAATTACTACGTTGATTTTACTTTAGGCGTTAATTTTATGGTTTCCTTAAGACAAAGGGTAGTGGAAATGAAACCAATGGTGTGTAGACTCGACTCAAACCACTACAAAGATGCACTTAGGATGATTTAGACTACTTTTCTCTTTCAATGAAACTCCTAACTAAGAGAGTTGGAAAATGCAAATTTTATAGAAAACAACTTTCTTAGTAAAGACAATCAAAGAAACAATTCTCTTTATCTTTCCAATCATACAAACATGACCACTCATTACGTGCATGAAAAATCCTTTTTCCCTCAAAATACTCCAAAAGCTACTTGAAACAAAACTTTTCAAAGGAGATGTTTTTGTATTTTTAATTTAATAAAGCATATAAATCTATTTTAACGAAAATCAATCTCAAAATCTATAAAATTTATGAAACATTGACTCACAAGCAAATCAAAAGGAAATTTACTCTAAAGCAAACCTAACGAGGCAAAAGCCTACAAGGATGATTCTAGGTTGTTTTACTTGACCATAATCAAGCCAAGGACCAGCTAATGCAGAATCAAAAACCCAGTCAAAACAAAACTCAAATCTTTTTGCTCTTTTTGTAAAATGGAATTCAATACTCAATCAACAAGCACTTCGAAATTTGCCAAAGAGACAACTCAAAGATAAGTTGCTCTCACAGGTAGACTTTATGACAGGTCCGACTTCTAAGAAGGCTGACAAAACCAGAGAGATCTAAGGCTTGACAACTTCTACCGCCAAAGTCACTACAGGACCTACTCAAAAATCAAACCCTAGGGCTTAAACTTCTATGAAATTCACTAAAACACTCAATGCTATTGAAACAAGTTCAGGTGAAGATCTTTGACAGGAGACTAAAGGATCTGGGCAGTAAAAACTAAGAAAAAGCAAAATCTAAGAGGAAAAATGTAAAAAATGGAAATTTCTTAATTTTTAGCAGGGTACGTAGGCACCCTGTTAAGACAGGTGCGGGCCCGCTCTATGCACACAGCAACAGTGCGTACAGGTACGCACTGTGCAATACTCAGAGGGTGCGTACTACTGGAAAAACCAAGAAAAACTAAATCTAATTTAACCCTAAGCTAGCCCACCCAAATACAAAGTCACACAGGCAAAAACCAAAAAATAAATGACTTTCCTCAGATCAAAGTTGCATACAAAAGAAAAAACTTTCACATCAATGGATTCCCCAGCGGAGTCGCCATTTTGTCAGGCGGAAAGAGTTGATAGTGTGGACACAATCAACCTCCCTAGGAGCCTAAGACTCTCTAGTGACAAACAAGACAAACAAGAGCAATCCTTCTCTAAACATGCATTTACCATACAAGAAATCAAGTGTTTAGATCCTACCTGTAGTCCAACGCTGTTGTAGTAGTCCAGCCTCGCCGATCCGGATGAGCTCCTCCTTCACTTCGAAACCTGCATTCACTAACAATCAAACGATTAAATAGCACTTGATAATCTCATAAAATAAAACATATTTAACATATAGACCAAGGAGTATATGAAACAACTCATAAATAACAAGTTATTAAGAAGAATGGACTCATTTGCATTAGTAGGAAACAAAAGGAACAATTACAACCTGAGCCTTGGTGTTGTGCAAGTCCCTCCCAGGATCCATCAAGAGTTCTCCTTTACTTTGACAAAGCTCACCCACTTCTAAATGGAACAAGTAAGGATGGGAATCTCTCCTCAAAAGCTTCTAAATGGGAGTCCTAATTCCAGCAGCATCTACCCTTAGAAATGTTTAGCTTTCAACCTCTTCCTCCTTCTGGCCCAATGCCTGTATTTATAGTGCTCAAGAGGAAGTTAATCAGGTCCACCATGAATGGGATAATCCCCTCTTTGGATGGGATAGCTCCTCTCTTGATGGGATAAGTTCCTCTTTCATAGGGGTACATGAACCATCTGGAGGCGCTCAATACACATCAAACAACCTTCTAGAATGCTCTAGAAATGACCACAAGTAACTTTTTAAAGATGAAACTCGCGCCTTTTGACCTTTACAGGGGTACGCACCTGTCCCTTACATACAGAGCGTACAAGTGCGCAGCTTTTGTGAACATTAGGTGCGTATACGCAGGTAAGGCCGAGAGAATCTGCGTACCCAGAGATAAACACATTTACAAAGACTTTCTCTCTTTTTTGGAGTTTGACATGGAGAGCAGAGGCATAAGACTTGCACAGGAGGATAGCATGACTGTTGATAGAGCCATACTAACTGTGAATAGTCATGGTGACATTTTTTAGTGTAACAGATCTGTGCGCTTGATCGATGGTCCTCATTGACCCACGCTGATCGTGATCACAACTATCATGTGATAGCTCCCGATTGCCTTCGCTTGCCATTGTCGATTGCAATTTTCCGATCGGATCTAGACTGTTGATCAACTAGATCCAACGACTCTCATGTGACATAGTTTTAAACCACTGATACTCTGTTTTTCAATGTGTTCTATATGTTTTTGCCTCCCGATAGTGTAAACCAAATTTTTAAAAGGCTCTTCTTTTTCGATAGTTTTTTAACTATATGAAGACTTAGAGGGTCTTAGGATCCATTCGGATCACATCATGTTGGTATTGTACACAGTTTGATCATGAGGTAGAAGACTGCCCTTCGCTGATAGCGAGGATGCACGAAAAGAGGGTACTCCAGCCCCCTCTGTCTCAGAATTTTCAGATGATGAGGTCTGAGCCACGCGAAGAAGACCCAAATGTAAACATGATGCTCAAGAGTAGTAAGAACATGGGAGATGATAAAGGGAAGTAGCCAGAAGAAAGTGCATGGGTTCACAAGGCTCCTCCAAAGGTACTCGAATTTGATTTAGAATGCGTGAAGGAGACATTCATGGAAGCTAAGAAGATCTTCACGGAGGCCTCCACTTCAGGTAGTAAGGATCAACTAGAACCAGAGATGGATCCTTCAATGCTCACTACCTTTTTGGAGACATGCATGAAACTATTGTGTGACAGCAAGGCACTCAAAGGACTACATGAACTTATCACTAGGTGCGCGGGGTCAGGAGAACTGCGTGTGGTCTAGAAACTTGGAAAGCATGCATTGTACACAAGAAGGGAAATGAGGTTGACTGTGCAAATCGGCGAGTGTGAAATGGATCAGGTAATCCTGGACCTAGGTTCGGATGCGAATGTACTACCAAAGCAAACATGGGAATGCATGGGCAGACCTATGTTACAATGGTCCCCTATTCAGTTACGAATGGCAAACCAACAAAAGATTTTTCCCATGGGAAGATTGCAAGGGGTAACGGTAGATATTGAAGGTGTGAGCGCGCAGGCAGATTTTGAAGTGATAGAGATTGTCGATGACAGTAATCCCTATCCCACACTACTAGGAATAGACTGGGCCACCGATATGAACAGAGTCATAAATCTGAAGAAGCACAAAATGATCTTTGAGAAAAAGTCACTACGCGTAGTAGTACCACTAGATCTAGCCGAAGGAGCGCGATACATTGAACTGGTGCGCGATGATGATAGTGATGACGATCTCGATTGTATTTACAAGATAACTGCGTGAGAACAAGATTGGGTGAATCTAACTGCAGATGGAAGAATTTCGTGGGAGCTCAAAAACTCCTGCACTTCAGATTCAGATGAAGAAGTAGAATGATGGCAGAATCAGCTGCACGAAGTAACAATGCTTAATTGCAGCATGATGATTAGATCACTGGCTTGTGTGACAACAGAGGCAAGGGATCTGCTGACACATGATGGGTTGTTAGCAGTGGATGAATTCCTGAGAAAATTTGAAAGCGTAGTACTAGAACAACAACGACTCAATGTGCTGAAGTGGGCACTGCGCACCACACCTGCACGATGGTGGGGTACGCATAAAGGAAATTTTGAGGATTGGCACGGCTGCAGAAGAATGATGCACCTACGATTTGGGAAACGAAAAATATGGCTAGTAGAAAAATATGACGGATGAGATGATCCACACACGCACCTTGCGAAATGGTCCAAGGTCTATGGGGAAGAGCCATAGCTTGAATAGGTACATTTATTCTACCATACCCTGGATGTCATACCCATGAATTGGTATACTGAGATGGAGCTCCACCATGGTATGGGCGAATGGATGTCTTGCGCAAGGAATTTTTTTTAACGTTCACATTTGAAGATCATTGGTTGGATACTGTTGATGATGTGCTATAATCAGTAAAAGTCGCTATCTTCAAAATACCACAGGAGCCAATGGGAGTACTTCAGCCAAAATGGGCGACATAGTTAAGCAGCGCACTAGAGTGTTATAACGTAAATGTTGAAGAGGATGATGAGGACCCATGAAACATTAAAATTTCAGAAATGGAAGGCTCTTGTGAGATTCGCAAACCATCACTTGAAGACCCCAACATCACCGCGCTACTAAAAATGAAGCAGGTCAACATTGGAATGGAGGCAGAGTTGAAGTACACAACACTTGGGGATTATTGGGATGAGATGCCACTAAATCCACAAATGAAACTGTAGCCATTTGAAAAATGGGCAATCGACTTTGTGGGACCAATCAAACCTCAAGGAAAGACAGGTACGCGCTACATCATCATTGCGACTGCATGGCCACTACGATTGTGAAGTTTTTGTTCGAAAATGTGTTGACACAATTTGGCTGTCCAAAAATCTTAATGAGTGATCGTGGAACACATTTCCTGAATGAAACCGTCAACACCCTCATAGAAGAGTTCCAGGTATATCATCAGAAAGCACACCGTGCCACCCACAAGCTAATGGGATAGTAGAGGCATTCAACAAAATACTAGATACTACGCTAACCAAAGTATGTAACGCACAGTGAAATGATTGGGACTTACGTGTACCTGCTGTGTTATGGGCGTAAAGGATAATGTGCAAGAAATTGATGGGACAGACACCTTTTCGATTAGTCTATGGCACAAAAGTTGTCATGTCGATGGAATACAATGTACCTAATCTGTGAATAGCAGCGCCCACAGGCATGACGGATTGCAAAGCTCTGGAGAAAAGGCTTGCGCAATTAGAAGAACTCGAGGAAGAATGGTTTTTGGCTGGATTTCATTAGTAGGTACTGTTATCACTCAGGTTGTTCCCTTTGACTCCCAAGGGAATACGGCCGAGGTAACCACAAACCAATCTTTGGACTGCAGGTCCTAGCCTACCCACAATCAGAGAGGGCTCTCTCTTTATAATTTAACTTTGTTGATGATGGTTTTAGGCTAGTTATTGAGTTCAAGGGGTTTTGTTTAAGTTTTGGTGGGAAGGATGATGCTTTCAAGTAAAGAGGCAGGTATAATATGAGAGTTTCAAACCATTGGGCATGGATTCAAGGAGTAGGACTACTGATGCATTTTCTTGGTCACAAGAGAGAAATATGGAGCAAGCTAGCTGCACATGAAACAACTTTCAAGCTAAATGGAGATGGATTGAAGGCTAAGGAATGAGAGGCAGTTAAGAATCTCTCTTTCAGCTTAACAGAGGGAAGGTGAGTGAGCTCTATCTAGGAGAAATAAAGAATCCCTAGATAACTGTCAAACATGAATGAAATAGAGCAAATACGAGCCATGAGGAATTCATATTTATGCTTGAATCAGAAGAAAACATATAGAAGTCACAAAAACTGAGCATAGAGTGCAGCCACGCAAATTCTAGGCTAATCTTTCTTTCTGTAATTTAGATGGTGATATAGGTATGATAAAAACATATATGAAATTGAAACAGAGATAGGAAGCACTTATTGAGTCATGTTGCAACACAAGAATTCCACATTCAATTCTTCAAAACATTAATGCACAACACAAAGTCCATTCTCCAAGCTTTCAGCAGTCTTTGATTAAGTAAAACATATCAGGTATACAGAGCGAGTCTCTCTTGGAGCTATACAACCAACCAACCCCTTAAATAGTGAATTAGGGTGGTTTTATAAGTAAAATATCTACAAAAATCAGATCTCAGACAGATATGTTGTAATAAGTGTCTTTAACCTAACATATGTCTGAAATAAATGCGAGAAAATATCTTTGAGCTGCGCTGGGGGCAGCTGTATAAAAAAGGAGTTAATGTGTTGTCTTTATGGCTCTGTGCTGATCACTTAGCCATAACTGTGCTTTGGGTTTTGATCCATGCTCTTGAGTGGTTCTGAGGTGCATTAACTGTGATGGGAGAGCCTTGATATAGCTCCACCGCTTTCTTTGACTTTGTTGGAGGCCATTCAATGTTCACCTGCATTGGGAATAAAGATTTCCATTAAAAACATTTAACTGATACTCTTTGTCGCTTCCTCTGATTCACTTTCACTAAACCTGGGCTCTTTAATGTCTTCTGAATGCTTTAAACTATCCCATTGACTTTTTATGGCTGCTATTCGGCCCTCTATTGCTTTAAAAACTGTCTTTGCCCCTTTTCTGAATCCTGCGCGAAGAAATTCTTGTCATTTTGTGACTTTCGGGCTTGCTGGTGGTCGAGCCATGAAAGGGCTTTCCATTTTGGCCTATTTCCCTTAGCGATTAGCGCTAAGCGCTAATCGCGCATCAAAAAATGCCTCGGTTTTTCATTCCGGGCATCCGTTGGTGCAGATTCGCGCTTCGCGCCCTTTTTGATGATGATGTCAGCATGACGTCAGCGGTGGGTCCCAGTACAGCGGTGACATGGCAGGGTGACGTCAGCAGTACGGCCGGGTGATGTGGCAGTACAGTGGAGGTGATGACGTGGTAGTATGGTGGCAGCGATGTGGCAATGACGTGGCAGGGAAACGGTGGCAGGACGCCGACGCAGGTTGATGACGTCATGGGGGAGACGTGGCGCCAACGTCACACAAGGGAGGGCGGTATCCGGTTTCATGTTGCACCGCTTTTGTGCAGAAGCGGTTTCGGAGGAGGGGGCTTCGCCACAACCGGGAGAGTGACGTGTGGCGGGAGTACAATGGGAAAACCGCCCATCTCCCGGACGTTAATCCTCGGCATGTCGGGGCACAAAAATACCCGCGCATTGTAGATCTTGGGCGTGCCAGATATGATGGATGACGGGACAGACAAGGCGACAGAGGGTTAGGGACAGGGGCCGCGCGTATATAAAACAATATTTATGCCCAAAAACGGGGGCTAAAACTTTGGTTAACGCGGGTTTTATGGGTTTGTAAGTGGGCACGGGTGGTTATTAATTTGATCGAATATCAAATTAATCCCAAATGGAATGTATGAGCGGAGGATAGTGTAAATTTTATGTGTGGGGGGGGAAACTGTGGTTGTCAATTTAACCGAATGTCAAATTAACCCCGGGTTAGGACGCGAAAGGGCTAATGCCAAGCCCCAAATGAACTCAGCATTTCCCGGACTTAGGAGATATGGCTATAGTGCCAAAGGGAGGGGCTATTTAATATTTTTGGGGAGTTTTATAGCTTTTTTGTATAATAGGGGATAGGGAAATGATCTAGGGAGCTAGATAATAGAGTTAGGAGTTAACATGAATTTGTGAGGTGAAGTGTAGGGGGGAGGCTACGTTTGTGAGCTGAAACTTAGACATAGGGAGTGAATGAACTGTGGAGACATGATTTTTACACAAGAAATGTGGCTTCTTTTCACAGAAGAAAGTCAAAGCTTGACTTGGTGCTTTACAAAAATGAAGTGATAACAGGACTGGTTGGGCAGATCCCAAGGTCCTCAAGGGGATGTTAGTGAGTGATTTGGGGAATGAGAAGAAGGGGGAGTTAGACAGGCCTCGCTTGAGCTCCTCCAAAGGGGAATTGCCTTGCACTTGTGATCTGAATAGATATAACATTTGAAAACATGAAATGGATCACACAGCTTGATTTTGCAACCACAAAACTACTTACCCAGCCTACTTACCTAGCATTTTTTCTTCTTTTTGCATGGGTGCACTTGGACTTGCAGACCCTGATTATTCCTTTTTTCTTTTTGCTATCTTCCTATCTAAATCTACACTTATTTCTTCCAAGGGCCCAGATTAAGCAGTTGGGCTCCTTTGTTTCTCTACCTATCTACAAATCTGCCAAGATTAAGCTGTTTGGACAGATAATGATTCTCTATATTCTAAAACAAGAAATTGAAACCTAGGGAGGCCAAGATTAAGCTGTTTGGCCTTCCCTTAACAAAAAATTCTTCAAAAAAGATTAACTCATCAAAATTGGAATACAGCAGTGGCATTTAGACTGGCACACTTTCATGGCCTCTTCTTTGGCCTCTTTTGGAAATATGGAGCATTGCAGCATGCAAAGTATGACATATTTGGCACTTTCAATTGTCAATCATGAAAGATGAACACCTGTTGCAACAGGAGGCTAACAGTGGCTCCACTTGGGGATGGCTTTTCCTTGTGAAAAGCCAAGAACAGCAGGTCAGACTGCCTTGATCTTCTATTGTTGCTGTGGACTGAAAAATTTCTTTGTGCTGGCTACTAAAAGTGTGAAACTTTGAAATATGAGCAGCCCTCTCCTCAACTGAAATATTGTGAAATACATAGCACTGCCTGCTTTCTTCTGCGTGCTTGATATTATATACAATGTTGCTTGAGCATTGCCTTTGAAATAGATCCAAAATATGGATCAAAACTGATGTATTTCCTTTAGCTTCTGGTCTAGAAACAATTGTTGATGTGAAACTAAAAAATTCTCCTCTCTTATTGATACTTTTTGACTGAAGACTGCGAGCTGCAAACAGTTTATTTTTACCATGAATTGCTGTGATATGACAGCGCTACTCTTGTTGTTTTGCTGGGATAAATATAGAGACAGAGCTTTTTTTTTTTAAATGGAATACTTGCATTGGCTGTGTCTTCACAAACTTTGCTGCTGCTCCTCTAACACTCAGACTGCTTATACAAAAATAAAAACAAAGTGTTGATATATACAAATATCAATGTACAAAGAGATATATACAGAGCTGCATTGTATCCCTTAAAATGGATCATGGTAATGTTTTAACATTTGACCATTAACAAGGCCTTCTTCAGCAGAGCTGCCCTCTACAGATTTGAGGAAATATGTGTTATTTCCCTGAACAACAGAAATGATGAATGGCCCTTTCCATAAAAAATCAAATTTTGCATGTTTTCCCTTGTCTTCTCTTCGTGAGTCCCACCTTAGAACTTTGTCGCCAATGTAGAAATCCTCAGCCTTAGCTCTCTTATCAAACATCTTTTTGAGCTTCTCTTGCAAAATTTGAGCTCTGTCATAAACTTGCTCTCTGGTTTGCTGAAGATGAATGGTCTGATTGATTCTTCGTTGAATGTCATTTGGTTCAGCCTGAATCTCCTGTAACAGTTTGATAGTAGGGATGCCCAAGGATGAAGGAAATCTGGCCTCCATGCCATACACCAGCTCATAAGGGCTCATCCCAATGGATTTCTTTGTTGAAAGTTTGTCTGCCCATAGGGCATTTGTGAGCTTTTTGTGCCAATTCTTTTTGTTTTCTTCCAGCACTCTGTTTATGATGTTGATGAGGCTTTTGTTGGATGATTTAGCCAAGCCATTACCTTGAGGGTAATAGGCTGTGGAATGGCCCAAGGTAATGTGAAATTTATGGCAAAAATTGATCATCTTTTTGGATTTGAAGGCAGCGGCGTTGTCAGTAATGATCTTCTCAGGGCAGCCAAATCTAGAAAGGATATTGCACTCAAGGAATTGGATAATGATGGAGTCATTGGCTTGTCTGCATGGGATGGCTTCAATCCATTTAGTGAAATAGTCGGTGGTTGTTAAAATCCACTTGTGCTAGCCTGAGGAAGAGGGATGGATTTCCCCAATGAAGTCAAGACCCCATTGTTGAAAAGGTTTCTCGGTTGAGATGGGCTTAAGGGGCAAGGGTAACAGCTTTCTTTTGCCCTCAAAGATTTGGCATTTATGACATGAGATAGCAAACTTCTTTACATCTGCAAATAAAGAGGGCCAATAGAAACCAACCCTTAAAATTTTATCAGCAGTGGACTTCCAATATAGATGTCCTCTACAGTACCCTGCATGGAATTCTTTCATAACATTGTTAGTTTCATTCATGTTTAAACAATTAAGCAGTATGCCTTCATGATTTTTCCAAAATAAAGCACCATCTATGACACAAAACTTTGAAGCTTTCATCTTTAAAAATCTTTTCTTGGTTCTGGACAATCCTGGGGGAGAAAACAGGTTTAACAATACAAAGCATATATCAGCATACCATGGGGATTGCAAAAAGGTTTCACTGATCTGTGGAGTCGCCAGCTCCTATTCATTGTCCAGTTGGTTAATGTCTAAGGCTTGAAAGTTTGTTTCGGACATCAGTTTGGCTAAACCTTGTCCCTTTATGAGCTTGGTTGGTTTTATTTCTATGTCATACTCAAGGATGTTAGCAATCCACTTGCCTCTTTTGCCTTCTAGCCCCTCTTGGGTTAATATGTCTTTCACAACAGCATTTGGGACATAGGCAGTCACATGCGAATATAAAATGTAAACTCGGAAATCTTTGATTTCTTTAACAACGGCATAGGCCTGCTTCTCCATGATTTGGTACTTTAAAGGGGCATCTCTTAAGGCTCGGCTGAAAAAGGCAATTGGCTTTTCAGCTCCTTGATCATCCTTTTGCAAAAGGACAGCAGCTATGGTGTGATCAGATGCGAATGAGAATATGATAAAGTCCCTATCAAATTGAGGACTTGTGAGGACTGGAGCTTGGGTTAAGGCAGATTTGATACTCTCGAAGGCTTGTTTGGTTTCAAGAGTCCATTTTACCTTGGCATCCTTTTTTAACATGTTGCTTAACAGTCTTATCAGCTCGGCTAGATTTGGAATAAATCTCCTTAGGAAATTAATCTTCCCAAGGAATGCTTGCAATTCTTTTATATTTCTTGGATATGGGATTTGGAGGATGGCTTGGATTCTTTCAGGATCTATTCTAATCCTGTCCTTTGATATGATGTGGCCAAGTAGTTTGCCTTCTTCAAGGCCAAAGAGATATTTCTTGGGGTTCAAGGAAATGCCATATTTCCTACATGTCATGAATATTTGCCTTAGGTGTTTGAGGTGCTCTTGATCAGATTTGGAAAAAGGGGTTAAGTCATCGAGGTAGACAACTAGGAAATCATGTATTTCCTTGGCAAATGCAATATCCATTGCCCTTTGAAAGGTAGCACCAGCGTTTTTAAGCCCGAAAGGCATCTTCACATACTTAAATGTTCCCCACGGTGTGGTAAAGGCTGTCTTGTCTTGGTCTTCTGGGTGAACCAGTATTTGATTGAAACCTGAAAAGCCATCTAGCAAAGAGATTCTAGATGACCCCACTATTCTTTGCAGAATGTGGTCCATTTTTGGCAAGGGGTAGTGGTCTTTTAGGGAGACTTGATTTAAATTTCTTAGGTCTACACATAGCCTAATCTCACCTGTCTTTTTTCTTGTGGGAACAAGATTGGATACCCATTCAGAGAATCTGATGGGTACTATGATACCTGCTTCAAACATTCTTTTCACTTCCTTTTCAATCAAAGGAAGGAGCACGAGATTGATTCTTCTAAGTTTTTGTTTGAAGGGATTTTGGTTTGGTTTTAAAGGAATGGTGTGTTGGATCACTGAGGTGTCATATGACTTCAAGTTCTCATAACTCCAAGCAAATACATCTTGGAATTCTTTGAACAAATCAATATATTTGGGCTTTTGATCAGGTGGCAAAGATTGAGATAGTTTGATCATTTTGGGCTTCTCTGCTGTCCCAATGTTGTGTTCTTCTATAGCAGCGTTTAAGGGTTGCATTTTTGGTTTTTTGGGCACATCATTCGCATAAAACATATCTTCTAACGGAGTGAGGCCGGCAAGGAGAAAGTTATCTTTTAGATCAACGATCTCAGCCTCTGTTTCTGCTATTTCCTCCAAATGCATCTGTTTCAGCTCTTCTATGTTTGCATTGTCAAAAACAGTTGGGTTCAGCATTTGTTTGGCTATTAGAGCCTGCTGATTTTCATTTGTTTGCTGTTGTTCATCCGTTATAGCATCCATGTCAATGTTAATATTTGAAAACTCATGCTCAAGAATGAGGAAGTTGTTAATCTGGGCATCATTTTCAAACACTTTCCAATATTTGACATTATTTGGGATAGCAGGCCTATGTTTTATCTCGGTAGTGAAATGGTGATTTGGCTCAAAAGGAAGCTTGCATGTACTAGAAAAAGTGGCTAGGCTGTGTGCATGAATGTTATGATCTCTTGAAATCTTGGCAAGCTTGGATTCAATGAATGTATTGAGTATATTAGTGGCAGCAGTCCTATAGGCCCTCATTCTATTGTCATTGGTAACAAAGTTGCCTTTCATTTGTTGTATGATTAAATCAGAGTCACCTAGAATGGACACTTTTGCAGCTCCTAGAGCTTTGAGCAGTTTAAGGCCTAAAAGGAGAGCCTCATACTCTGCCATGTTATTGGTGCATTTGAAATTTAGTCTGTAGGCATGGCCTTCTGCATGATTGTTATGTGTATTGTGAATCCATACACCTGCCCCTACTCCTAACTTGTTGACAGAGCCATCAAACTCTAAATACCATGTGATTTCTTGCTTGTGGTTAGTATCGAGAGTTTCAGTCATTCTTGCAGTGGGCAGATTTGAATTTTCTATTTGGGGAGGTTCTTCTTGTATGCTGGTTGCATCTGTTGTTTTGACAGTTTCATCAGTATGGGCAACCGATTCTTCATTGATGTGTGTGTCCAGTTCTAAAGCCAACGACTTATCATTAGTTGGAGGACTTGTTTCATCATTAAATAAAATAAAAGAATCCATATCAGAATGGATTGAGTGAATAGGAAAATTTTGGGGCTTGTCCTCACTAGTTACCACATACTTCATCAGTGTTTCTCTATATAGTCTCTTTGGTTGCCCAAAGACAGATATAATGGCATAAGAGAGGTCTAGTTGGAGGGATCCTTGGAGTTTTTCTCCCCAAGATCTTGACAATAACATGCCATACTTTGGTGGAATGTCAGCAACCACCACATCCATGAGGATTGTCTTGTTGGGATATTGGATTAAGGAGACACACAAGTCTTTGATGAGGCCTAAACACTTGACCTGACTTGAGTCAAAGGAAAATAAGTCTTTGTAGGGTCTTGTAACATCAAGGTTTAGCTTCTCCATTACAGCTTTGGGCATAAGGTTGTGTGAAGCACCTAAGTCAAACATAGCATTATGCAATACTTTATCATGAATGTGCAAGCTGACATAGAATCGTAACACAGCTCCATGTCCTATTTTACCATTGACTTCTGGACCAAACAACAGTTCAGGGGTATCATCTAGAACATTCACATCATCCTTGACTTCTGGCATTTGAAGTGATCTTTGAATTTGTTGCCTATACACATCATGCTTGGCAAGTTCAGATAAAGTGATGGATATTTTCAGTTTACCTATTTCTGCCTCTAAATCGAAAGGTTTTTCTGACTGTGATTTAGTATTGTGACTGGTAGATTTTCCCTTTTCAATTGCACTTTCAGCGGTTTTTTCTTGTTCTTCATTGATTTCTTGAACTATTTCTAATTTGGAAATTTTTTTAGGATAGCAGTTCAAATCTTCTTTTGAGAAAGAAGGTGGCAGAGGTTGATCATTAGAGGATTGCATGTCTGTGACCTCCTCTACGGTGACATCCTTTGGATTTGGAATTGATTTATCAGCAGTATCTATGAGGGCAGCCTTTTCTTTGATCTTCTTTGGCTGCCTGGTATCATTTGGTTTAACCTTTTCGGGCACATCTATGGTTCTTGTCCTCAGCTTATATTGTTTTTGGACCTCATACACAGTGGTATCATAGCCTTGTTTAAAATCAAAAGACTCACCAGATTTAGTTTGAAATCGATTAAAGTCATTCTCATCTTGGTCTTGTTGAGTTAGGAATATTTGTTTCTTAGCCTTAAAATCCACCAAATTCATGTGAGTGTCCTCTGTGGGCTCACTAGATGTAGATGCTTCAGCATAGTTTTCATGAAAAGGAGGCCTTACATCATGGTCTGGGCTAGACCTACCAGCATTTGTGTTCTGAGTTTTCCGGAAATTTGGGTTCCTTATGGTATTAGGTTGTTGTCCTTCCCATGATGACTTCCTCTCCACACTCTCCACTCTGTCTCCCAGCCTGTGCATGCCACTGATAATAGCATCCAGCTTTTGGTCTAAGGCTGAGGGTTCTTCCTTAAAGGTGGTTCTTCTCTCAGTTCTAGCTCTGTTTCTTTTGGCAATTAGATTTGCCTCTACGCTAACAGCAACATTTTGCATGTCTGCAAGGGTTTGAGGGGCTCTTTCCCTCAACTGATAAGCCATGTCAGTGTCAAAACCATCAGGGAATTTATACAAAGCAAGATCAGGTGGAGGTCTTAAGTTCTGTGGTATTGCATTATAAACATTATTGAATCTTGCACAATAGTCCAAGACAGACTCTTGAGGGCCTCTTTTGATGGTGTCATATTCAGATAATATATGCAAGGGGTATTTCTTTTTCTCCCATCTGTTGATAAATGACTGGTATAAGGCTTCTGGGTCTGCTATGGAATTGACTGTGAGTGCTCTAAACCAAGTCCTGACATCACCTGTCAAACTTTGGACAAAATCTTCATTCTCACGCTATCATCATCTATCTCGTAGTTCTCAAAATAGTCTTGCATCTTCTTGGTATGCTGGAGGGCTGTGCAAGAACCAGTTCCATCAAAATATGTGATTTTAGTTTGATAATCCTGAGGCATAGCCCCTGGATTAGCAGGTAATTGCAAGGGCGCATATCTATTGGCCATGTTTACAGGGATAAATGGAACAACAGGAACAGCCGGAACAACTGTAACAACAGTGGTGGTAATGGTAGTATGTGCAGTAAATGGAGGTGTGGAAGGAGTGCTTTGAGAGGTGGACGATGAACAAGGGGAAGTGGGGGTTGACCGAAATAAAACTTTGACAGGGGTTGGAACACAGCTTGGCTGAACTGTTTCAGGGCTAAAATCAACAAAATCTTCTCTTTGCTCTAGCTTCCTGAGGTTCCTTGGGATTAAATTCGGATTTTCAAAAGCAGCTGGGGGGTTTGGGTCTGGATTTGACCTTGTATAACGTGAGTTCCTTTTGGGAGCCAGATTCTGAATTTGTTTTGGTATTTTCTATGAATGTTTTTAGAATTAGCAAGGAACTAATCAAATTTTGGAATAGCTATCTATAGCTTAAAACTAGCATGAAGATTGACTGAAGCAACTTTTATTTACTCCTGTAAATGCAAAGCAAGAACAGTTTCAAAGGCTCCCTAGCTGACATTCAGGCTTCATCTGTAGTTTTAAGGAATATACAGCAATTGGAAAAATGATTGTTCCCCAGTCGAGTCGCCATTATGTTATCACTCAGGTTGTTCCCTTTGACTCCCAAGGGAATACGGCCGAGGTAACCACAAACCAATCTTTGGACTGCAGGTCCTAGCCTACCTGCAATCAGAGAGGGCTCTCTCTTTATAATTTAACTTTGTTGATGATGGTTTTAGGCTAGTTATTGAGTTCAAGGGGTTTTGTTTAAGTTTTGGTGGGAAGGATGATGCTTTCAAGTAAAGAGGCAGGTATAATATGAGAGTTTCAAACCATTGGGCATGGAGTCAAGGAGTAGGACTGCTGGTGCGTTTTCTTGGTCACAAGAGAGAAATATGGAGCAAGCTAACTGCACATGAAACAACTTTCAAGCTAAATGGAGATGGATTGAAGGCTAAGGAATGAGAGGTAGTTAAGAATCTCTCTTTCAGCTTAACAGAGGGAAGGTTAGTGAGCTCTATCTAGGAGAAATAAAGAATCCCTAGATAACTGTCAAACATGAATGAAACAGAGCAAATACGAGCCATGAGGAGTTCATATTTATGCCTGAATCAGAAGAAAACATATAGAAGTCACATAAACTGAGCATAGAGTGTAGCCACGCAAATTCTAGGCTAATCTTTCTTTCTGTAATTTAGATGGTGATATAGGTATGATAAAAACATATATGAAATTGAAACAAAGATAGGAAGAACTTATTGAGTCATGTTGCAGCACAAGAATTCCACATTCAATTCTTCAAAACATTAATGCACAACACAAAGTCCATTCTCCAAGCTTTCAGCAGTCTTTGATTAAGTAAAACATATCAGGTATATAAAGCGAGTCTCTCTTGGAGCTATACAACCAACCAACCCCTTAAATAGTGAATTAGGGTGGTTTTATAAGTAAAATATCTACAAAAATCAGATCTGAGATAGATCTGTTGTAATAAGTGTCTTTAACCTAACATATGTCTGAAATAAATGCGAGAAAATATCTTCGAGTTGTGCTGGGGGCACCTGTATCAAAAAGGAGTTAATGTGTTGTCTTTATGGCTCTGTGCTGATCACTTAGCGATAACTGTGCTTTGGGTTTTGATCCTTGCTCTTGAGTGGTTCTGAGGTGCATTAACTGTGATGGGAGAGCCTTGATATAGCTCCACCGCTTTATTTGACTTTGTTGGAGGCCATTCAATGTTCACCTGCATTGGGAATAAAGATTTCCATTAAAAACATTTAACTGATACTCTTTGCCGCTTCCTCTGATACACTTTCACTGAACCTGGGCTCTTTAATGTCTTCTGAATGCTTTAAACTATCCCATTGACTTTTTATGGCTGTTGTTCGGCCCTCTGTTGCTTTAAAAACTGTCTTTGTCGCTTTTCTGAATCCTGCGCAAAGAAATTCTTATCATTTTGCGACTTTCGGGCCTGCTGGTGGTCGAGCCATGAAAGGGATTTCCATTTTGGCCAATTTCCCTTAGCGATTAGCGCTAAGCGCTAATCGCACATCAAAAACTGCCTCGGTTTTTCATTCCGAGCATCCATTGGTGCAGATTCGCGCTTCGCGCCCTTTTTGACGATGACGTCAGCATGATGTCAGCGGTGGGTCCTAGTACGGTGGTGACGTGGCAGGGTGACGTCAGCAGTACAGCTGGGTGACGTGGCAGTACGGTGGAGGTGATGATGTGGTAGTACGGTGGCAGCGATGTGGCAATGACGTGGCAGGGACACGGTGGCAGGAGGCTGACGCAGGTTGATGACGTCATGGGGGAGACGTGGCGCCGACGTCACACAGGGGAGGGCGGTATCCGGTTTCATGTCGCACCGCTTTTGTGCAGAAGCGGTTTCGGAGGAGGGGGCTCCGCCACAGCCGGGAGGGCGACGCGTGGCGGGAGTACGACGGGAAAACCGCCCATCTCCCGGACGCTAACCCTCGGCATGTCGGGGCACAAAAAGACCCGCCCACCGTAGATCTTGGGCGCGCCAGATCTGACGGATGACGGGACAGACAAGGCGGCGGAGGGTTAGGGACGGGGCCCGCGCGTATATAAAACAATATTTATGCCAAAAAGGGGGCTAAAACTTTGGTTAACGCGGGTTTTATGGGTTTGTAAGTGGGCGCGGGTGGTTATTAATTTGATCGAATATCAAATTAATCCCAAATGGAATGTATGCGCGGAGGATAGTGTAAAGTTTATGTGTGGGGGGGGGAACTGTGGTTGTCAATTTAACCGAATGTCAAATTAACCCCGGGTTAGGACGCGGAAGGGCTAATGCCAAGCCCCAAATGAACTCAGCATTTCCTGGACTTAGGAAATATGGCTATAGTGCCAAAGGGAGGGGCTATTTAATATTTTTGGGGAGTTTTATAGCTTTTTTGTATAATAGGGGATGGGGAAATGATCTAGGGAGCTAGATAATAGAGTTAGGAGTTAATATGAATTTGTGAGGTGAAGTGTAGGGGGGAGGCTAAGTTTGTGAGCTGAAACTTAGACATAGGGAGTGAATGAACTATGGAGACATGATTTTTACACAAGAAATGTGGCTTCTTTTCACAGAAGAAAGTCAAAGCTTGACTTGGTGCTTTACAAAAATGAAGTGATAACAGGACTGGTTGGGGAGATCCCAAGGTCCTCAAGGGGATGTTAGTGAGTGATTTGGGGAATGAGAAGAAGGGGGAGTTAGACAGGCCTCGCTTGAGCTCCTCCAAAGGGGAATTTCCTTTCACTTGTGATCTAAATAGATATAACATTTGAAAACATGAAATGGATCACACAGCTTGATTCTGCAACCACAAAACAACTTACCTAGCCTACTTACCTAGAATTTTTTCTTCTTTTTGCATGGGTGCACTTGGAATTGTAGACCCTGATTATTCTTTTTTTCTTTGCTATCTTCCTATCTAAATCTACACTTATTTCTTCAAAGGGCCCAGATTAAGCAATTGGGCTCATTTGTTTCTCTACTTATCTACAAATCTGCCAAGATTAAGCTGTTTGGACAGATAATGATTCTCTATATTCTAAAACAAGAAATTGAAACCTAGGGAGGCCAAGATTAAGCTGTTTGGCCTTCCCTTAACAAAAAATTCTTCAAAAAAGATTAACTCATCAAAATTGGAATACAGCAGTGGCATTTAGATTGGCACACTTTCATGGCCTCTTCTTTGGCCTCTTTTGGAAATATGGAGCATTGCAGCATGCAAAGTATGACATATTTGGCACTTTCAATTGTCAATCATGAAAGATGAACACCTGTTGCAACAGGAGGCTAATAGGTACAAAAGCAACGTGAAAAGGCCTGGAACAACTGCCATATCAAGTTGCGCACCTTCAAGGTAAATGACTTAGTACTACTGTATGACAGTAAGTTTGAAAAATTTCCGGGAAAATTTAGAATGCACTGGCTGGGACCATATGTGGTAAAGGAGGTCACAGATGGAGGTGCAGTCCAGCTAGTCAAACTAAATGGAGAACCCTTCCCAGGAAAAGTAAATGGCAGTCACTTGAAACCCTACACGGGTGGGTCGGCTCTCTGACTAATCGGTCGAAGCACAGTCTTCGCGACCCGAGGAGTCGGACAAGGGTGCAGGACTATAAACACATGCACCAGATGCCGATACCAAGGTAAGGACATGATTCAGACACAGATGATTCAGAAGCAAGAATGTAGCAGGTCCAGCAAACTGCAGAACAGTGCACCGCGGACCTTCGAGCAGTACGGGACCAGTTGGAGGGGCTCCACACTAAGATCGCCAGATCAACATAGTGACTTGGGATGAGTCACGATGATTGTGTTGGGGGCCTGTTGGGCATGGAATCCCCCCACAACATGTTTTGGGGCTCAAAGCCCAAGTTTCGGTCAAAGGTTTTGTAAGACTCCGTGAATTGCAGGAGCGGAGTGCGAAGTATAGGTTAAGTCATAGGGTTGTCCACCCTAAATTTTTGTAATGTAATGTAAAGTCATGTCAGCCTACCCATGGTCTGCAGACTATGGGATTGTATAAATAGAGCGAGGCTCTAATTGTAAAGATAGCGAGGGGATAAGAGAAAAGAATACGAATGGTTCGAGCATAGAGTAGGAGTCTAAGTTTATTGGGTCATAGTAGTAGGAAGAGGCTCTGCAGCTGAGTGCGCAGAGGCCTAGAAGAGTCCACAGCTGAGTGCGCAGACCCCTACAGTTGAGTTCGCAGGCTGGTGTCGAGTCTGTAATCTTGATCGAAGAATAAAAAGAGAAGTTGATTCCTATTTCTATGTATCTTCTTGTGCATTACCTTCTTTACATTTATACTTTTTATTTATCACGCACACTGATATGATTGCTAAATATGATGTAATAATCATTAGTCTTACACAAATAAGTTAAGTAATCAGGTAACAATGGATTAAATAGCAAGGAACTTGGGTATAATACAGGTTGCACCCCGAGTAGGGCTGCGCGGAAGCAACATCATAGGTTGTGAAGGAATAACAAGTGCATGTAGCGACATGCACGCAGGGTCAAACCACAGACCTCCAGAAGCTCATCAGACATCCCCAGGGTGCAGAAATTTGGTTCTAGCAGCCTCCCATACTACTTCGGGTGAGACCTCTATCCACGCTCCGTGGATTGTTGCCAAAAGGGCTAGTAGTACTGGGATTTTCTTGGCTAAATCACCTCTGGACCTGGGTCAGGTCCATACAAGCCAACATTTGGTACCGTGCATAAGGCAGTTGTCCATCTCAACAATTTGGAGTAGCGATGTGCTAGAAGAGCACATATCCTGTCGAATGTGCATGCTTTTGTTGATTACATGTAAACATGGATGATGAGATACAAGGGAGCCTCACTTCACTTGCTTAAGATGATGAAGCTCATAGCAGTTGAGTTTAAGGAATGAATTCAGAGTCAGATCCGAAACCCTGAAGAGCTCTCACAGCTCATCACTAGTCTACAGGCTTCCCATGAACTTGTATTCAAGATTATGGATGTTGTTATGCGCACACATGCAATCCCATCTATTAGGACACTCACTCTAGCGAAGACAAAGGCATAGGTCCAACTAGAGCTTGACTCGAACTTTGACGAGTTGATGCGCATAGCCACCAGCCCAGACTTGTCCATCAGTATAGACACCATGCACAAGTATGTTACTAGTCCTACTGCACTCAAGACGATGATGCTCATGCTATTAGATGAGTTGGACAGAGGAGCCCGAGAAGTGTACCCAGATGCTATGGAGGCAAGAGTTAGATTCCAGAAAGATGTCACCTTAGAGCACACGGACACCATCGCGGACTATCGAACTTGGCATTAGTTTTCTACTTGTCAAACACCGTTAGGATGTCAAAGAGTTGGTCTTCTAATAGTTGTTTGAGTCATATTGATGTCTTACATGGCTTCCTTAAGCCATTTTGTCTCACATGGGTAGATGTGCATTGTAATGTAACGTCTTGTCAAGTGTAAGTTCAAGTGTCGATAGTTGGATGTAACAGTCATTGAGTAGATGAAGAGTCATGAGGGTATATGAACTGTCACAAAGGGTAATGTCAAGGGCCACCCCACCCTCTACTACAAATAGTCCCTCATAACTGATTGTATAGGCTTTTGGTCAGCCAAGCCTCTGATAAGACTATCTTAGAGAGAGCTTGGACAATATTGTAACATGCCTTGGCTTCTCCACTGTGCAGAGCTAGTATATCTCTTTGGAGGAGTAGGCGGTTGTGGCTGTAGCATTCCACTATCGGAACTAGTGGTTGGACATGGATGTATTGTATGACCGAAACTTACACTTATTAATATAATTGAGCCACCACGTTTCATGCATATGTTGTATTGTATTTCAGCTATCTTGAGTACTCTAAATTATATATGTATATGTTTGCTTATGCATGCATGTGTAGCTTTTTGTATATGTATGTATGTATCTTTTTGAAATGTGTTGTTGGTTTAACCATCACTTTGGATTGCTAGCTAACTTTCCTTCCATGTTGTGATGCATCTTTGCTCGTGTGTTCCCTTCTTAACTTCGTGCTATCATAGGTTTCTAAGGGGCGCACTCACCTCACCCTCCGTGTGTTAGAACCTCTCATGCACCTTCCTTGACTTACTACATATGTCACACCCTTGCTACCAATAGGGACATCTTACTTTCCTCTGTGCGAAACCGTAGTCAAGGCAATACTGTATGACCCACTGTTGGGACTCCTACACCAAATGGTATGAGGTCTAATTGGGACTTCTTACTGGGGAGATCCCATGACATGTTGGTGGGTCCAGCACCATCAACACTCAAATAGATCTTTCTAACGAGGAGTTGTGTGCTTCAAATGGAAATCGTATGCCAAACTTACAACACCGGGAAGTTGATGTACCAATTTACCCAAACGGGGCTCGGAGTTTTGGTGCTTCATCTCCTAGGGTTAGGTTTTTGGATGTTTAGGGTTTTCCATTGTTTCTTAATAATAAATAGGCCTTTGATCCTCATTGTAACATAGTTCAAAGGAATGCAACCTCCACATCTCTTCTCAAAGATAAGCTACCATCTCCTAAGCTAGTTTTATTTCCATTTAGTTTGTAATCATATTTCAATATTTGATATTAATGAAATGAACTGTTATTTCTACTGCAACTGTGTATTTATGCTTATATCTATAATTTTTTGCATTCCTGTTTAAGTTCGGATCAATATCAAACTAAACTAGATTCCATCCGAGGGGGAAAGAAGGAAGACTTGTCTAAAATAAAATGCTTCAATTGTCATGAATTTGGGCACTATGCTACAAAGTGTCCACACAAAAATTCTAGCAAGAATAAATTAGGAGGAGAAGCAGGTGAAGCATTGGCTTCACAGTTTGAGTTAGACTTCACCTTGATTGCATGCATGTCCATCACTGTGATGGGGAGTGTGTGGTACTTGGACTCAGGCGCCTCATTCCACATGATAGGGTGTAGAGATTTTTTCAGTGACCTAGAGGAGAAAGATCTCCATATTCATATTGAGCTTGGGCACAAGAGAAGGTATAGTTCTACGGGATTGGTATAGTAAACTTTAAGAGGGATTCAAGATCCCCTCTTCACTTCAAATATGTCATGTTTGTACAAGCCTCAAGAAGAACCTCATCTCTGCAGCATTTTTGGAATATCGTGTCTATGATGTTATTTTTAGTAAAGGGAAAGCCTTTCTGAGAAAAATAGCTACTGGGTAGGTGAAGCGGATCGGGTTTCATGTGAAGAACCTATACAAACTTGATGTGGAATATTATTTTACATTAAGCAGTAAGGTAGAAAAAATGTAGAGTCGATATGTTGGTGAACTATGGAGACAGAAGACTTGGTTGTTTTCACCATGGCACCCTTAAAATTATGCAGCAAATAACCACTAGCCTCCCTAAAGGATCACTTGATTAGTAAGATGTCTACAAGGGTTGTACCTTTGGGAAGTATGTAAAATCCACATTCCATGATAGGGACAATAAAGAAAATGTAGTCTTGGAGAGAGTCTACTCTGATGTTTGTGGACCCTTCTCAATAGCCTCCACTGCCATACATAAATAATATGTTATTTTTATTTATCATTTCTCAAGAAAGTGTTGAATATTCTTCATGTGGAAGAAGGATAAGAAATTATCAAAATTTGTAGAATTCAAGGCACTAGTTGAGAAAGAGATCGGAAAGAAGGTGAAGGGTCTCAGGAGCGACAATGGAGTTATGTTTTGAATGAATTCAAGGAATTTTGTGCCAAAGGAATTCGAAGAGAATTTATAGCTCCCCACAACCCATAGCAGAATGGGGTAGCTGAGAGAAATAACCGAAGTATTGTGGGAGTTACAAGAGATATTCTACCTTACCAAGGTTTGCCACTACATTTGTGCGTAGAGGCATGTAATGCAACAGCCTACTTGTAGAAATGGAGTCCTCATTAGATTCTTGGTATGATTACATTGGGCGAGGCCTTATCGGGGAGAAAGTCAAATGAGTTTATTTTGAGTTGATTCTACTTGTATTTAAGCTTAAAAACATCCAAACTAATAACAAAATTTATGCCATAGCATTTGCACTTGATTATCTTAGGCATTTGGGTACTTATGTCAACTCACTAGTTCATTGCTCTGAAAGTTTTGGTTTTTAGTAGTAATTTTCTTCTGAACTTTAATAGATGTTAACGAATATTTTTTGAGTTGGTTTCACTTGGATTGATTCCTAAAAGCATTATACTTAATAAAAAAATTACCCCATAACATTTTCACTTGGTTAGGTTAGGTATTTGGTAGGTTAACTAGCTCACTAATTCCATAATTTCTGATTTTTATAGTAATTTTCTGCTAAATTTTAGCACATGTTAGCAAGGGTATTTTTGAGTAATTCTAGCTATATTGGAGTCCTAATAAATCATAATTAATAACAAAATTTACCTCATGTCATTTTCATTTGATTTTTTTGGGAATTTTGAAAGTTAACTCGAGAAACAACAATCATGTAGCAGTTTATTTTCGAGATCTTCCTTGCCCAGATTCACTCCAAATTCATGGTAGAAATAGATTTATAGCCTATGAATGCTCTGAGACCACTTTAGTTAACCTGAGACTTGGTCAGGGCATCATTTAGCTCTTACATTTCTTGTTTCCTCAATGTTGATTTCTACAATTAGTCTAGATTTCCTTTCCGCAATTTACTTTAAGAAAAATGTGCTTTCCTTTTTACAAAAGTAACCTAGGACTTTCCTTTTCTGAAAAATAGAATAAATTTACTTTAATGACATTTCCTTTCCAAAAATATAGATTATATTTGCTTGGTAGAATACATTTCCTTTCTCTCATTTACTTTCTAGCAAAAGTAGAATAAGTTGGCTTATTGTTATTTACCTCTTGCAACCTAGGATTGGTGACTTACCTAGATCTTTTCTCATTTGAAGTTTTTTCATTTCCTTCTTTCACTTGCTTCAAAGAGAGTTAGCCTTGGAAGAGGAAGGTTTCTAATGAACATATAGTGTCGTCCCCTATTAATTTTGTACAAACCCTAAGTTGATAAATTAAGTTGGTGTCCTTGGGAATTGTAACATTCTTCTTGCGATACTGGGGCTCATCAGTTACAAATGGTTGACTGTGGTTCATGCTGGTTGATTCTACTAGAACATGTTGATAGGGTTGACAATAGTTGACTATTTTGGACATGTAGAAATTAATACAAATTTGCTACTATTGATGAATTCGAACTAAAAACAAGAGATTACAAATTTCCTCTAATGAAATTCTACAGAATGGAAATCACAATTTAGAAACACATGCAATGACATGTATCCATAAAAAATACAAGAACAAAATGATTTACAAAGGAACCCAATTGGGAAAAATCCCTCCTCTACTTTTCATTAATCATATGAGAATGAGAAACTATTACAATGTCTTGCTTCAACTCTAAGGCACACCCTGCATTATAAACTTGTTCTCCTGTTGACTGTCACGCTCTGGCCAACACTTAGCCAATTCAAGGCTCCCTATTCCTCCTATTTCCTTGTGCAATTTAGGAGAAATTGAACTCCTAAAGAATAGGGGAATTCCCTATCTCCTTGTGCAATTCCCATGGAATAGATCACATGTTTAACTGTCAAGCTTGTACACTCAATGAGTATACAATTGATGATTACAATGTGTCTTTTCCTCCACTCCAGCTAGGAAATTCAAATTCCAGGCATGCCTGGGATATTCTTAGTTGATTGACTAGTTTAACTAAGATACCAGTGAGTAAACAATAGTTCTACTACTCAACTGGCATTCAAATGACTCAATTTATGAGTTGAGCTTAGTTGACTGAGTTCAACTAAAAACAACTGAACTAGATTCCTAAATTTTAGCAATCACTACATGTACAACTCCACTCCAATCTTATAACTCAAATTTATTGACCTAACTAGTAGACAAGGCCACGTCACTCTAGCTAACTGTAATCCAAGTCATCCTGCTGACGTGGAAAAGCAAATTACTAATTTAAATAAGGCACAAGTTAAATTGAGCCTTTCTTGCTACAATTTCTAACACTCCCTCTTAGCAAGAAAGGGATTTTTCACCACCCATATCATGCACCTATGGAATTAAAATTATCCTCTAAAAATTCCTTTGCCAATATATCTGCATTCTACTCCTTAGTTGGAATGTACTCTAGCATCATATTTTTTCTCTGCACACAATCCTGCAAGTGATAATGTCTGATATCAATGTGTTTGGACATGTCCTGAAAGATTGGATTCTTAGAGAGTTTAATACAACTCTGATTATCACAATAAATAATTGTCAAATCCATCTCCTCACTGAAAAGGCCCATAAGTATTTTCCTCATCCATATGGCCTCACAAGTTGCTTGACTTGCAACCATGTATTCAACCTCTGCTGAGTTGAGTGCCATGGACCTTTATTTACTACTATACCAAGAAATAATTGTAGACCCAACACTAAAGATAGCAGCTAAAGTACTTTTCTTGTCTGATGGACTCCCTGCCCAATATGCATTAGTGAAGCCTTGGAGCTTCACTCCCTTTGTCCTCTTGTACCATAACCCATACTTGGTTGTGCCTTTGAGGTATCTTAACACATGCTTTGTTGCCTTCCAATACAGCTTGGTAAGCTTCACCATGGCTTATTTCAACTGATTAACTACATAGAATATGTTGAGCCTTGTGTTCACCATATACATCACGGATCCCACAAGATGTTTGTAGAGGTAGCATCTTTCGCCTCTCCTAAAGAACCATCACCCTGCCATACTTCCAACCCAAGGAAGCAATGCATCAATCTCATGTATTTCATCTCAAATTTTCTTGCAAGGTCCTCCTTACGAGAGTGGATCAACTGCTCATCCCTTGTAAGTATCAAGTCATCAACATACAATGCCAAGATAAGAAACTTTCCATATACCGCAATGTGATAGAGATTGGCATCTTCTTCACTTTTGGTGAAGCCCAATCCACTGAGATATGTGTCAATCTGAGTGTACCATGCTCGGGAAACTTGTTTGAGACAATAAAGGTCTATCCCGAGTCTACACACATGTGTCTCATTGTTGTATGTTTCAAATCTATCTAATGTGTCATCCATCCCACCTACGTAGCTAATGCTAGAATGGTCCTAATTGAGGAATATCTTGCCACGAGGGAAAATGTTCCTCATAGTCAAGTCCCTCTACTACAAGAAGCCTTTGGCCACAAATCTAGCCCTGTACTTTGGTGAGCCCTGGTATTGCACCAAAAGTGATGTAACTCCCAAGGGGTCCTCAACTCTATTTATCATCCTAGGGTTCATACAAACTTCGAGGTGACAGTGATATATTCTACTCATGCCACATTCAACTAGGACATTTGATCAATAATGCTCCAAGACCATTCTTTCTACTAAATTAGAAGGAAATTTACTACTAAAGGTGAAATTCAAAAGCTAGCTCTAATGACAAAAAGGAAAACAAGTGTACACCTCAACTTGTACATGTTATTAACTTGCGAATGCTACTAAATCAATTCATGAAAGGAAACAAGAGATACACTACTTGCAAAAAGGAAACTACACTATTTTGAAATCAACCATCTAGTTACCAAATCCACTTGTAAACGGGAAACTACCCTACCAAATCATAACTCAAGATTTCATGCATCAACTATCTAGTTCACTTGGATATAAATGAATTTTCTATTTGTGCTAAATCTGTGATAAAGAGACTAATGTTGTTCTATCTTGCAGTGAAGGAAAAAGGATGGTTGGAATGGCCTAGGTGCTTCCCTTGATCATGGAGCCACAAATGGGGGTCAACCTACTCCTAAAATAAGTCAAACTTGCATTACAGGTCAAACAAAAAGGTAAAATAGGCTACTACAAGCATGCTATAGGAAGTTGCTATAGGAGGCTTGTATTGCTACAAGAAGGCTCATAATGCTACGGGAAGGCTGCTGAGAGGGTTTGGAAGGTAGGAATGATGAGATCAAGGGATGTAAAGGTGAATGGAGGTTGTGGTAGATGGATGAAAGGTGGCCAATATCCCTATCCAGGCTCAACACCTTAGGAAGGCGTGTTTTGGAATAAGAGGGCTGCTCACTGTGACTTAAGGGAATGAGCTCAAGAACATAATTTTAGGATTTGTCAAAGAGGGTGAAGAAGTCTTGGATGGACATGGTGAAAGGCCCCTTGCATGTAGATCTAAACAACCCTACAACATCACATGCACATACTCTTTTATCATTTACAAAGTAAGATAAATAATGGTGGAAAATATGAGATGAATTTAAACACTATCTAATTTATGCCAAAAATGCCAATCTAGTCATTGAATCAACTCCTAAGATACAACAAACATATGCAAAACAAGATGAATAACATAGACCTTCTTCCAATAAATCATAAAGATAACATTTTTGGGATGTGATTGTAGATTCTTCCATTCATGCTCTAATCTGAGAGACGAGATATAGGTAGCAGTCACAAGATTTTTGATGGATTATATTCTAATAAAATGCAAAGAACTAATAAACATTCTAAGCTAAAAGGAAAACAAAAATATATAAGAGGGACCTATGCCACTTGGGTTGGGCCCAAACCTAAGAGCCTCAACCCTATGGAACTAACTCAATGATTGATCAATAAGAAACTTCTCATTATCATTACATCAATGTCAAATACATCACATATACTGTCAAAAATAACAATATCAAGTGCTTGAGATCAATAGCCTCTTAGCTGCAAACAAAGTTCGAACCCTAATGATCTCTTTCTCTTGTTTATTTATACATGAGGGTAGCTACCAACATCTCCCTAGAAAACAGGAATGTTTGTCTCCCAAACCTTGAGAAGGGTGGATCTGGATCTCCTTTAACTACACTTGCTTGGCTACAAATGAACGTATCCTGCTTGGGTGTCAATGACCTCAAGCTTATGAGAGAGTGTGTGGTGATTTTGTCTGATTGAGGGAGTTAAGGAGGTGGAAAACCTCCTAAAATCTCTCCTTGTTGTCTATTCTGAGCTCCTGCCTTGAAATCATCTCAAAATTGCTCCATTTCCTGCATTTAAACCATATTAGGCCACATGACATAGCAAAACATCTTTTACCCCTCCCACTAAGAATAATATAACAAAAATTGTAAATAAATATGAGAAAGAGATAGTTCTAAAGTTGGAGGATGGCATTATGACCCTTATGATTTACCTATTGATGAGCCTCATCATACTTCTCAATGCTCCCATCAATTGCATGCTTCACTTTGTAAATCCATCTAGAACCAACCACTAACTTGTTCTCTGGTCTCGACACCACCTCCCATATAGTATTCTTCATCATGGAGTCATACTCCTCCACCATGGAATCTACCCATACTAGTTTGGAAAATGCTTCCTCAAATGAAGAAGGCTCAGAATCAATGAGTTGTGTCATGAGTTCCACGTAATCGGTATACCTTTCTGGTGACCTCCCCTATATGTGCAAGGATGTAGGAGCTCCCAATTTCTCCCTAGCATCTTGTACCAACCTATAAATTTCTCTGGTTCTCTTCCTCCCCAATCTGGAAGATTCTAGTTGAGTGGGTGCCTCTGCTCGGGCTCCTGTCTGCTCCACTTGTGGTTGCTCCAAAACATCTTGAAGCTCTTTTTGAGGCTCCTCCTTAGGAACTAGAATCTCCTCCTCTGGTGGCATGCTCAAATCTCACTCTAAAGAGAACCTCATGGCCTTCTCCTCATCAAATTTGACATCTCTCCTCACTACTGTCACCTTGAGTGAGGGAAAATACACCCTATAGTTACGAGGAGCCTTTATGTATTCTACAAGGACTCCCATCTTAGTTGTAGGCTCCAATTTCTTCCTACTATCCTTGGAGACATGACAATACACAGTAGCTCCAAAAATTCAAAAATGAGATACATCATGTGTAACAACCCTGGTTAAAAATCCATGTAATAAAGTAAATAAAGGAAAAATAATAACCAAGGTCATGGGACATGTATTCCAAGCTGGATGTTGGACAAAAACATAGTGATGGGGATCACTTACGATTAATTAATGGCTATGGAAATTTCCAAATGCAATGGAAAAGGCTTTGGAAAGGCATGAGACATTTATTGGAATTTTATTTATGAAAATAACAGAAATTAGGAGAAAAGGAAGGTGAAAGATCACAAGATGCATGTGATGAGGAAAACGAAGGAAAATAATGGGAAATTGAAGAAAATAGAGGCCTCATTAATAAAAAGGCTTCTGAGAACCAGTTTATAGCTTTTTGTCAATTCAGTTTTGGAGCTCTCATTTTCTACTCTCTCTCTCTCTCTTACTCATCGAAACTTAGAGTTTTCTTGGAGCACTCTTGGAGGAGTGTGGAATACTCTAGATTTGGATTAAGAAGGAAAAATAAGAGCAGGAAAGCAAAAGAGGACATCGGGATCAACTAGTACAATGGTTTTCACTTGCAAGTACTGAGTTAGATGTATGATTTCCCTTCTAGTTTTGGCATGCATGGCACATGCTTGTGGTTTATTGGTTATGATCTTTCATTGGCATGGAGGATTTCCTTGATTGATAGGGTTTTTTCCTAGCCTTTCCATTTCCTAAATATACACGATGTTGTGGGTTTCTTTCCTTTTTTTTTTATGGTTGGTTCTCACGTTCCTTATGGTTTTGGGTTGAGTTACTAGTTCCTGGAGCCTTGGTTGGAAAAATGCTTTGGAAGCCCTATAACGGCTTGGGTTGAGCTACTAGTCCTGGAAGTCTTAGTTGGAAAAATTCTCTAGAACCCTTGATGGGTTGAGTTACTAGTCCTGGAAGCCTTGGTTGGAAAAACACTCTGGAGCTTGATAGTAGCTATGGGTTGAGTTACTAGTCTTGGAACCCTTGGTTGGAGCAAACATTTTAGAGCCCTAGACATCTTGGGTAAGGAATGATCTAGTGATGGTTAGTGATGTCCCACTAGGAGGTGGAATCATTGGTTGAGGGTTGAGGTGGGTTGGCCTCTAGAAACCCTAGTATGTTTTTTTTTTATTTGTTTCAAGAGATCCCACATTCATACATTGAATATGGCGCGGGGGTGATTAGATGAAAGAGAGATTTGGTTAAGCCTAATCTATGGTTGGGTGGTACGTGGAAGTCCCTGACTTGGTTGGATTTTCATATGTTATAGGACCTCCTTTTCCTACCATATTTTTATGAGTAAATTTTCTTTTCATTATGTGGCTTTAATGATTGTTTCCTCATTGATATATCTAAGGTTATTTGTTGGTTATAAGCATATATTATGATAGTTTGATGTATGGCTCTCATCATGTTTTGATTAATATATGATATGTTACTGAACGAATGATCTAATAGATAACAATGAAGCTATTGAGTGGAGATATCAGTCATCTTTGATGATTCTCATATAAGTATGAGACCCCTATGCTCAGATATGTTGTTGTGACCTGTAGATTACATGTTCTTGATGTGTTTGATGAAATTCATGTCATGGCTAGTAGGGGTCAGATCAAGTCCTTGTTCAAGTGTTTGCATTAGTAACCTTTTTTCAATGTTATTTATCATTTCTAGAAGTTTCATGAAGTTCTGGGTAGTGTCCTAAGAAATGGCCCTGAAAAAGTGGCACATAATCTGGGGTCACTAGCACTGAACTACCTAAAAAATCCCACAATTGCATGGATGCCTTGTTGTGGGAGTGACTGGAGGGTCCCAGTTGCATGCATGCCTTGTCATGGGAGTGAATGAGGCTCTAGGGTAGTGAAAAAGAAAGTTCTCTCAGGGGTTGGACACCTGAAGGGGTTGGTTGGCTCCTGAAGGTTTTGTAGCTTCTGAGGAAGGTTAGATTGGTCTTGTCATGTTGGTTCCACTTCCTTAACTGTACATGGGGAGTTGAATCATATCATAGTAACTATTTGTCACATGTTTACCCTAGTGGACCGCTTAGCTTGGGTAAATGTGGAAGGAGGATGTTACATAGTGGTATTGTAGAATGGTTATGTTCTCCTTGGGTGATTCCTAGTTTCCGTTCTCCTTGGATGAATGTGCTCTCATATGTACATGTCAGTTGCATATGTCTCATTATGCTTGTGGTCTATGTGCTTGTTATGTATGCATGGTGGTGGTCATGGTTGTCGGTGTGATGTCATGCAAAAGTTAATGGTGTTGTTTTCATAATGTGTTCATCATGAATGCATGCTAGTGTTTGTATATATTATGTATGCTTGCAATTCGTACATATGTTGTTATGCATGCATTGTGTCTGGTTGGTGTTGTAGTTGTGGAATCATGCATGTTAACTGGATGGTGATTGAGATGATGTATGTTGGGCCCTGAATATGTCATATCATTCAGTATATAAAGTCTCTATTCATGAGCCATATTCCCGCATTTAAGATACTTTTCATAGCATTATACCATCAACTTCCACTAAATGAACCTCTTCTACCATGTGGTTAATTATGATGGATTTCTTATATTTTTAATGATTAAACATGTTTTTAACATGGTTTTATCAATGATGGTTTACTAATGTGGTTATGTGGCCAAGAAGCATGTTCGAATATGGAAAGCTCAGTGACAATTTGGCAGTTCAACAATTCGGTACTTAGTTCTGCACTTATGGAGGGAAAAAAATCAAAATTATAAAATATGTTTTTATTTTCTATAGCATGGTAAATTAGGTGCCACATGGACCTAATATGCTGGTACAAGCCTTGGAATATACTCAGCTCACACATGGGATCCTAGCACATGATTTAAGTTACAACAAAAAATATGTAACAGTTTTGAAACTGCCATGTTCCACCTCGATTTCCGAGCATATGGTGGCGAATATCAAGAATCCAAGAAATGGGTTTGTGAAAAATACAATTATTTACTTGTATCTCAAATGGTTTCCAAAAATTAAATATGGTCATAAAGTTACAGCAGGTTCTTCGAAGCAGTTTTGTATAAAATTTTTGCAAAACCCAGATTGGCAAAACATCTAAACAATCATTTTTGGGCGCGATTTACGAGGCCATGGAATCGAATCAGGAAAATAAAAGAGAGGTTATTGTTGATAATATAACCAATTATTCTTCATAGAAATATCTCCGAAAAATACATGAAGGTCAAGAATATATGGTTAGTTATTTAACACCAATTTGTATAAAATTGCAAAAAAAACAGAATTATGAGATTTTCCTCTAAAATTGTAAATTCGTTTTCTGAGTTTAGGGGATTGGATCTTATCCTTCCTCAATGGATTTTATGTATAAATAAAGCCTCAAAGGGCAGAGGAATAAGGTTTTTCATTATTGTAAGAGGAGTTTGTTCATTATTGTAATAGAAGAGATCAATGATTAGTTTTTTGAGATATTTAGAGAGCTGATTTGTAACAGAGATTTTTTATGGGAATAAAGAATTGATGGTTGCTGAATTGTGGTACATATTCTTAGCTTTATTTGAGATTTTCTTAGCAGCACTAACCTCTTGGGAAGGGCCCCTCAGTGTGGGTAAGTGTTGCTATGTTTTGTAGATTAATTTTACATCTAGCAATTTAGTTTTATTTTGCAATGAATTTATGTTAGATAAAACTTAGATCTATTTACTTTCATGCTTTAAATTTAGTGTTTAGTACTTCTCTTTAGGTTTAAGAAGTGAATTCCATTTGATTTCATATTTTATTTGATGTTCTTTTCAAATTTTCATTAGATTTGTATTTCACATAGTATTAGATTCATTGCTTTATTTTCAGATATGTTAAGTAGAATGAATTAGGATCAAATTCAAATTGAGTTTTCTCAGGCTTAAAGAGTCAAACAAATTTAAATTGGTTTCTTAACACGTTTTAATATCTCGAATTTCAATTTACATAATTTTTGTACTTTTTTTTGCGCACATGGTTCAAGGACACCTTCTGTCAACGAGTGGTGCTACATCCACTAGTAAAATCTGGGCTGACGCCCCTCAACCTACTGCAAGACCTGACCCCAAGAGCTTTCGAGAATTGACCCTGTGACCTCCCATCCGGCGAGGCCTCAACTTGACTGATTGAGCTAACCCTTGGGGCTAACATAATTTTTGTACTTAATTCGGTACTTGTTCAAATTTTCAAATTCCAGCCTTTCTATACTTAATTCAGTACTAGGTTCTGTACTAGAAAAAAGTATTAAAAATATATGTAATTTGTAGTTTAGGATTCTTTAATTGATTGAAGCTTTGCAACTACTTGGTAAAATATTCCTACAACAAATAAGAACCTGCAATATATCTCTAAGCCTGCTTAGCATTTATTTTTTTGATAGTTTGTTAACACATTTCCTATAGTTTATTGCATTTACTTTTCTGCAATTTACTTTTTTTGTGGTGTGTTTAATGGGTTTCATCACTATAGGTTTAAAACCATTGAAGTATCAAGACCTAACAAGCTACATATATAAAACCACATGAACATTTTTAATAAAAGAGTGTGGTTCAAAACCTAATAAGCATTAGAGTGCCATAGTCCAGTGACAAGTGATAATCCTTAATGATTAATTTTTTCTAGTAGCAGTTGTTAGCGTAGGCTAGAATAGGCTCTAATCCTACATTTCCTGTGCTTGCATCTCTGAATCTTACGACCTCGGATTGATAATTAAATGTTGGAATTAGAATACATATAATTACACCAACAATGTCTATATATTGCGATGATTATGATTATACATGTATCATGATAATATGGTTGATCTTGTAGACAATATATCCTCACCTGAACTAAACTGAGGTCCATTGGTTTGTTTATGATTTGGTTTAGTTGACATTATATACCTTCTAGGAAGAGAATATCGAAGATGACTAGCAAGATGTTAGACTACAGTTCACAAGATTCTCCCTATAGAACAGATGAGCAACATGATGAGGGATATTCTCCCGATGTATTAGACACTTTGAGAAGTTTGAAGGTAGAAATAAGGAGTTCTAAAGAAGATAATGAATGAATTATTCAACTACAAGAGAGACTTGCTAGGGCACAGGATAAATAAGAAGAGGTTAATGTGATGATTCTTCAAAGCTTGTCAGACTTGCAGAGACAAGGACCACTTAGAATTAGTCATGGATATGAGGAGAGGACTAATGGAGCATATGGTAGCAAGTCACATGGTGGGAACAAGTTGGATATAGATGACGTGGTCAGAGATGGAAGAATTTTGGATACACCTGATAAATGAGGTAGTGGACATAGGCATTATTCTAGTTCTGGTTCAAACATGTACCATGGTCATTATCGTTGTCATCCTTATTGGAGGAGTGATAGGGGATATTTTCGGGACGAGTTCAAGAAAGAAAATCCACCTACATTTGATGGAGAAATGAATAAGTCATAGGATGGTGAGGCATGGTTGCTTGGGATTAATAAATTCTTTAGTTTGCATGATTACTCAATGAACATGAAGGCCATAATAGTTAAATTCAGTCTTAAAGGTAAAACAAATATCTGGTGCGAAGATGTTAAGAATGTCAGAGGTATTCATGAAGAGGAGTTGCCTTGGAGTGAGTTCAAGATACTTTTCTAGAAGAAGTATCTATCAGAGAGATACTATGATGACATGACAAAAGAGTTATATGAGATGAAAATGGGATCTATGGCCTATGAGGAGTACGCTAGCATATTCTTAGAGTTATTGAGGTATGTGCCAAAACTGAAGGAGGAGAATGAAAATATTCAGAGATGTTGGGAATCTCGATTTATGTTAGACCAAAACTGACAGGTGTTAATCAACGATTGCATCGCCAGAGATAAGGATCCACCTGAAGGAGGAAAAATAAAATATTCAGAGATGTTGGGAATCTTGATTGTCATTAGACCAAAATCTGCAGGTGTTAGTCAACAATCGCATCGCCAGAGATAAGGATCCAAGAGAAGTAGTCAATCTATGTCATGAAACACATGAGGATCATTGGTTTATCCAATTTCCAACAATCGCCCCCCCCAACGAGAGATGGGTGTGTATCGAACTCATGACCTATGCTCTGATACCACTTGTTGTGAATCACGATTTTCGTTAGACAAAAACTCACAGGTGTTAGTCAACAATCACATCACCGGAGATAAGGATCCATGAGAGGCTGTTAGTCCATGTCGTGAAACACATGGGAGGCATTGGTTTATCCAATGTCCAAAAAGAGATTCATTAGTAGGTTGTAGGTATCATTCAAAGACATGATTGAGTTTGATGAGCCTAGATTATTAGGGGAGGCCATCCGAAAGCTAAAGAATTGTTATGACAAATAAAAGCATAGATAAGAGACTAAGAAGCACTAGAAAGGTAATGATAAGAATAAAGGAAAATGGGATAAGAAGTGAACAAGATCTTAGGACACAGGTAACAAATAGAATGCAACACAACCTAAGAAGTTCGATGCATCTAACAGAGAGAAAGAATTTCGGTGTGAGGATTAGAACAAGGGTGATGATATGAAACTTTTACAATGTTGGACTTGTGTGGAGAGAATCATAGGAGAGATTGTCCACAACATCAGGTTGGTATACCATAGATCTACAATGCTCAGGAGGAACAGACAGTGGGGGATTTTGGACAGAGTATTCCTCATATTTATGTCGTGTTGGATAACAGGCAAGTAGATCACTAGGTGTATATTATCGAGATGGACAGTAAGCTTTGTGATCAATTTGTTTCTATTTTCATTGACCCTGAATCTAATTATAGTTATGATAATCCTGACCTGGTGGATATGTGTGGTTTGAATAAAGAAGTGCATGTAGAACCGTGGTTAGTGCGGTTGGATGCAAGTACAAAGAAGAGAGTTCATCACTGGGTAAGAGTTGGTGCATTTGAGTGGAATGATATGAGTACATCAGCACATTTGAATGTACTTCCATTGGGATCATATAGTATGGTTTTGGGTATGGATTGGCTATATCTTCACATGACTAAGATGGAATTTTATGACAAATATATTGAGTGTTGGATGATAATGGAGAACAGAGGATCTTGCAGGGTAAGAAGAAGGAAACATCAGTTAGAATGGTGACAACTATGCAGGCAAAGCATAGACATATGAAAGGGTGTGTGTTATTCGTAGTGCATATTTCTAGTGACAAAGGTAAGGAAGTTGAAGATGTGGATGTTTTGAACAGGTACCCAGTTTTACAACAGTTTCAGGATGTGTTTCCAGTAGATATTTTAGAGTTGCCACCTCACAAGAAGTGGAATTTTTTATTGAGTTTGTACTAGGGGAAACATCAACATCAAAGGCACCTTGCAAGATGAGCACACCAGAGTTGGTGGAATTGAAGTTGTAGTTGAAGGAAATGCTTGACAAGGAATACATTAGGGCAAGTGTGTCACCTTGTGGTGCACCAGTGTTGTTCGTAATGAAGAATGATGGTACTCTCAGGTTGTGCATTGATTATAGGTAGTTGAACAAGTTTACCATCGGGAATAGGTATCTATTGGTGAGGATCGATGACTTGTTTGATCAGTTGAAGGGAGTAATAGTGTTCTCGAAGATTGATCTGATATCAGGATACTATCAGGTACGCATCAAAGAAGAGGACATCTAGAAGACTTTTTTTGGACCAAGTATGGGCATTAAGATTTCTTTGTAGTTCCATTTGGTTTGGCTAATTCTCCAGCTACTTTTATGTGCTTGATGAATAGTGTTGGTGTCCTTGTCTAGAAGAGTTTGTTATTGTATTCATTGATGACATCTTGATATATTCTAAGAATGAGGAAGAGCATGTCGAACACTTAACAACAATATTGATATTGCTAAGAGAGTATTAGTTGTATGCCAAGCTTAGCAAATTAATTTTCTTTCATATAGGGTTACACTACTTGGGGCATGTGGTTTCCAAGGAAGGCATAGCAATGAATCCAGAAAAGATAAGGACTATCATGGAGTGGGCAACTCCTAGGAAAATGGATGAGGTAAGATCATTAATGGGGCTAGCAGGTTATTATAGGAGGTTCATCAAGAACTTCTCTCATGTTTCTTACCTTATTACATCGTTTCAAAGGAAAGGTAAGTAATTTGAATGGACAGGGGATTGTGTAGCAAGTTTTGAGCAGTTGAAGCAGTAGTTGACAAATGATCCAATTCTAAAGATTACAGATCCAGATAAAGAGTTTTTGGTATGTACATATGCTTTCAAGAGAGGACATGGTGGAGTCCTTATGCAGGAAGGACATGTGGTATGCTATGAATCAAGGAAACTGAATGAGCATGAGCATAATTATATGATACATGATCTTGAGTTGGTAACAATCATCCATGCTTTGAAGATGTGGAGATATTATCTTCTTGGAAGATGGTTTATCTTGATGAGTGATCACAGTGGATTGAGGTATCTATTTGACCAACTGAATCTAAATTCCAGGAAAGCTATATAGTTTTCCATGATCAGTGAGTTCAACTTTGATATTAGGTACATTAAAGGTAAAGAGAACAGAGGTACAGATGCTCTTAGCAGGAGAGTACAAGTAAATCACATAGCAGTTATGAGTTCATATGGGACATATTTATAGGATCAGATCTTATAGGTAGGATATCAGGATGAAAGGTACATGGAGCTTATGCATAGGTTACAGTAGGGTACACATGATCAAGATGCGAACTACAACCTCACAATAGATGGTGTTATGCATAATCTACGACTATGGATAGAAGTATCTTCCCTCGACTTGGTGGACTGACCTAGAACAACAAAAATACAAAGAAGTTGATTTTTTCCTTAAAGTAGATAGATAATGGGATGAAGCCCACCTAAAATCCGTTATATGCTTCACTCCTTCCTTGGCTTGTATGCTCCAATCCTAGCTCTGATCGCTATAATTAGAACCTGCACAATCAGACAACATGAGCCAACGATATATGGGATCTATATAGCATCATCTAATCACTTTATTCAATTGATCAACATGGTATTGAAATACAAGAAATCATAACATCATATATAGGAGAACAAAGAACTTTTTGCATTAATATAAATGGAGTGAATTACAACAAAAAATAGATGTTGATATTATAGAAGAGCTCCTCCAAGTTGACTTGCCCTTTCCTTGTCGCAAAGTGCACCTCTAGTCACTCTAATGCATGGAATAATGTCTCTCACAATAACAACACAAGGGTAGAATCAATCTCCAAAATCCAACCCCTTGCCTATGGATGGTTGTAAATATATAGATGAGGGAGGTAGTTCATGAATTCTTATCCTTTTACCAATATAGGCTTGAGATCCACTCTTGATGGGAGGATGAGCTCAAGGGATAAGGGATGAAAACTCTAAGGTAGGATAGGATAGGATTTGAGACTTTTATCCAAGGTAAATAGTTACAACATATACTGGAATCTTCTGGAAGAGGAAGCTTAGAGATTCCTTTTTGTTTTCCCAAATTTCTAGAATCAACGCACCCCCAACATTGAGTAACTTGTCGGTGATCAATGCAGGCCCAGAGTAGGACAACCTAATAGTCTATGCTAGTCAATGAGGGGGCAAGGTGCATTGGGTCTAAAAGTGACTAAAATGAGGCAGTTTTAGGCAGAAACTCAGGGATATGAGAGAGGCATACTAAGGGCTTTTTGTAGGGAGGATGACAAAGTGTTCAAAGGATGTGAATGATTCTATTTGAAGGCCTATTGACTATATGTGACATAATGGCCTATAACTGATTGAGCCCTAAAGTGAAAAGTTAGAAATGGTAGTTAATGACTAAAGCACTTTACCTTGTGACAAGTCAGGATCAAAAACAACCAACGAGATCATAATTTGTTACAATACGTTTACATCATGACATATTTGCTGAGGGAGGCATACCCATACTCAACACATAAGCTAACATTACATGTACAATGATCAAAATACACATCCATAGATGAAAAATGGTGGACTCATGACTATTTGTTCAATCATAACCATCATACATTATGATCTTGTATTACTCCTTAAATCGTATCCTCGATGGATGAAACTAGATCTAGGGTCTTCTATATCATTCACATGACTAACCGATGTACAAGTTTAACCAAGTGAATCAATGAGCTGAGGTTGAACATGGTACACACTATTTGATTACCACCCAATGATGTAAGTCATTAATAGATGTGAGAGAACCATCGATGATGTTAATGGTTCTCAAGGTACTGCAGTAAAATCTGTATGGCATGAATAAATGAGTTGATATCGAACACCACACAAAATATTTCGGTCAAAGGCCAATGATGAAAACCTATTGCCAAGAGAGAAGAAACTTTCCATTGATGTATGAAAGAACCAAGGTACGAAAGGAGTGTTTCTAAGTCAACTTCCTAGATAATGAGATGATGTCGAAAGGAAGTCTCCCATCGTAGGAGGGCCTTGATGTATCCCCCACCAACGACACAAAACGGGTATCATGATTTGAGATAGAATGATCAGAATGATGTTGATATGGAACTGGATCAGGAAAGATAGACATGGAATGAAGGTTGAAGAGAATTGGAGAAGATATTGACTGGATGACTTCTCTTGAACACAACAGTGACACTGAAATGGAGTTGGCAGCATTGACACAAAACCAAAAATAGAGGCTTTGAAATGGTATGATAAACCAAATTACAAGCATATTTCCTAACCCAACAACCATGGAGATGAAGTGGAAGAGTGTCGAGTTCAAGAACGACTTGATGCCATTAAAAATGGAGTGCTTTATTGTCCCAATTTCCCCAACCATACAAGTCAGTACCACTTTATTTTTTAACAAGCTTGAGGAGGATAACATATGCTTGATCGGTAAGTTCATCCTTAAAATGAATCCCTCTAAGAATATTTAACAAGCCTAGAGAAGGAGGGGTTCGGTCCCATCATGAACAATGATTCCAGCACTGTTTAATGTTTTTACGAGTCTAATGAAGGTGAAAACTCAACATCTTTTTCATGTTAAGAAAGTTTGAAAAAGAGGCAAAAAAAAAACTCTAGATGTTCATTTTCATAGATAGTCTCTTAGGTCCAAAAAGACAGAAAATAATACCTAAGAGAACCTCTTAGCCATGTTTGACTAAGTTATTCCTTTTTCATAAGTAGTCTATCTCAGTCTAGAAAAGGGTTAAGCTTACACTGAGTATACTTGCTTTAATTTACTTTAACGAGTTTGAAAAGACAATTGCTCGGAAATATTTTCATATTTTGAGAGTCTGAAAAGAGATGAAAGAGGATTCCAGGGGGTTCCTTTTTTGTGAGTTTACAGAGATCGAAAAAGTGATAAAAGTGTGCTCCTCAGTCAAAATAATATGTTCAAAACACAACAAAATCTGTCAAACAATTGTCGGCTTGATCAAAACATCACAAAAGGGATTCAAAATACATGTTTCATGGTGAAAATGGGTTGTAACTAGGTCAAAACATTAAATATGAATAAAATATTGGAAAAAACAACCATAAATATTCAAAATGACTATTCATATTTACCATTTCACATTTACCTTCAACAGTGAGAGTTATGAGTAATTTTTTCCCCTTGATCTTCTATAGCTAATTGTGCTCAATCTGATGGATCATTTCAAGCACCATCACTTCTAGGTAAGAGCTAAGACCTTTCTCTTTCAATTCATGGTTTCATTTTGTGATTTCATGCAATTTTTTTAGTGTTTTTGAGGGCCCTGGGGTTTAAATAACTCGTCCTAGGACCAACACAACCTCATATAGTCGAAAGGTGCGTTGCACCTAAGTGAAAATACACTGCAAGGAGGGGTGAAATGCATTGTCTCTCCTTATAAGGGTGCGTTGGGTACAAATCCAAAGTTTTTTTACCAATTTCCCTTCAAATGTTTTTCAATTTTCTTGCATGGAATGGATCCTAATGAGTCTCTTCTTGATGTTTCAGGTCTTCATTAGCACAAAATGGCCTTTATATGGAGAGAAAGAGAACATGAAGAATAGGATTTGAATGCAGCTAATGATCCTGCTACTATCTAGGCACTGAAAAACTGTGGATTGTTGAAATTATTCTGGCTTCCTGGTATGAGGCAGCAGATGGAATTACTAGAGTATCTTGTTCATTCATGGGATGTTCAAGCACAAGCATTCAGATTTGGGGAACATTTGCTTGAGATAATGGTAGAGGAAATATATTTTCTGATAGGTTTATCCATGAGAGGTGCCCCCATCTCTCTCCTAGGTGGGAGAAGGGGTGGAGAAACGGTGAAAGATTATATTGCCACTTATTGCAAACCTCGAGCCAAGCCAACTAGGGATGGAAAAATTAGCATAAAAGATGTAACCCATTTTCCTTTAAGAACGATCTTATTCATCATCGCCAGATTGGTGGGTAGCTCAACACTTCATGTAGCTAGCAGGTCATACATGTAGTATGGTGTGGATTGTTTGGAGCCAATAATTTTCAACTAGAGCGTGGGAGTGTTGGCCAATATGAAGGAAAAATTGTCTAAAGCAAGAGAGGGAAAGTTGAAAATATTTGGTTGTAGTTCCATCTTGGTCTCTTTTTCTCTAGAGTGGGTTCCATTACTACAACCTCAATAGATTACATTCGATCCCATTGATCTGAGGGTTCCATGGATGAGGAGGTGGATAGATCATATGTCTCGACATGTAGGTCCATTAGCGATCTGTTTTTCACAATCCTTATTTGGATGGTTGCGTAGAAAGTTCATTATGATCGACGATTATTTATACATAGGGATGGATTTTCATGATAACCCTCAGCTCATGCTTCTTGAGGGTGAGAAATGGGGTGTTACAGGTAAGATATTTCAACCATTTGAATTTTTGAATTTTCACAATTTTTGTGTGTTTTTGATGTTTCTAAGACTAAATTATTGATTTTTTCATGTATATATTGGGAATGTTTGACCTATAGGTTATTCATATCTCCGTTGTGTAGGAGAATAACCATAAGAGCCAGTAGAACTAGTAGAGATTGTTGTAGTAAGATGAGATGCACTAGGGTATCTCAATGTACTCGAGATCCTATCAGAGGTGGAGTGTCACATGGAGGGGTTGACACATGGGATATATGAGACCATGATCGACCATATTCTGATGCGACTTCAGCAACACACTATTGGAGTGCCTAGTCGTATTGGTTGGATACTGCGTAAGATAGCTCATGTAGTGGCATGTTATCATGTGCATTTTGGTTAGTCTACTTAGATATTTGCATGTAGCTTTGTATATGGGTCATGTGGCCATATGTGTATCGGGCACAAATTTTGTAAAACTAAGCTTCATATATATCTATCTTCAATGTTTCTATCTTCCTATTATACTTTCAATAGATATGATGTGTATTTAAACTTATTTACATTCATTGTAAATGTTTATCTAAAACATGATTAGCAAGACCATCTATCAATGTGTTTACATTTCTAGAAATATGTTCATATTGTATGAAATCAAAGTGTCTTTATTGAAGAAAATCCTTAAGAACATGTGAAGGATGGTAAGACTTCTAACAAAATAAACATTAGTGGGTTGTAGTAACACCAACTATGAGTCAAGTATGATGACTAAATGACGGATACCATGTGAAATAGAATCAGACAGTAACTCGACCACTGTGCTATACTCAATGATGTTGTTGGTAGAGCGACTGATACAAATCCCTTTTAGACTCACTAACTCGCAATTTGGAGCAAATATAGCCCATGTTATGGAGGACAGGTTCCAAGTACTATGAATAGCACCATCAGCATAACCAAAATACGATTCAAGGGGTGCCGACATCTGCAACCAAATGTAAATGGGATCAATAGAAACCATAGGAAACTCTGAAGAGACACACTACAAACACACTCAACACACCTATATATAGTATGTACACAATGTACTATGCATGAGATCAAGCATAGTATTTCTTTAGGTACATCCCATTTCTAGGCTGCGCTAGTGGAACTCCATCAAAATCAACTAACTCATAGGCCCCTTTAGCAAGAACACGCTTGACAATATATAGACCTAACCACATAGGTTGGAACTTTCCTGGTGTTAGCTTATCATATTATTGATCATATAAAAGAAAAAGGTCTCCTTCTAAGAAGACATGAGGCTTGACATTTTTGTCGTATTGCACATGGATACGTCTTTTATGAGATTCATTAGCTAAATCGGCATCATTTCATGTCTCATCTAAACAGGTCAGATGTAAAAGATGTTCCTCTTCTACGGAAGTGGCAGGAAGAAGTTCTACAACTAGTTTTAGTGAAAGAGTCTCACATTCAAATAGAAGGATTGCTTCTAGACCATACGCCAACTGAAAGGGTTTAAATATGGTAGCATTCCTAACTGATGTTCGGTACACCCACAAGGAAGCATAAAGAAGAAAATGCCAGTCTAATTTATGGACCCTTACCATGCATTGAAGCATAGTTTTGAGAAATTTATTCGTAGCCTCAACTTGTCCATTAGCCTGAGGATAGTAGGGAGTGGAACTTTCATGGGAAATTCTTACCTTAGTAGTTAGTTTAGACATCATATGATTCCGTAAATTCTTTTCGTGATCTGTAACTATGGTTTGTGGAACACCAAAATGTGAGATAACATGATTAAAGAAGAAATATGTAGTTGTTTCACTAGTATTACTAAATCATAGGCATCGCCTCGGCCCATTTAGTAAAATAATCTACTGCGACAATGATATAACCATTCCCCCTAGATGAGTGAGGCTTACATGTCATGAAATCGATACCCCATTTCATAAAAGGACCAACAACGATAACAAGATGCAATGGAATGGGTAGAGCATGGGCCTTATGATCATAAATTTGGCATGCATGACACTTTTGGATAGCGAGAACATAGTCGCAAAAAATGGTAGGCCAAAAGTAACCAACGTGTAGGATCTTCTACATGATAGCATAACTAGACAAATGACCACCACATGCCCTCGAGTGGCATTCATTAAGGACTTTCTTATCCTCCTCATGTGTGAGGCACCTTCGTAAAATCGTATCAATACCGCGTCGATAAAGGGTGTTGCCAATAATGATGTAATTTTTGGCTTGGTATCGAATACCTTGCTGCTTGGAGTGAGAGGTATTGGAATGAAAATTCTATTTCTAGAGATATATCAGAATGTATCCATACCACAGGTAATATGATGAAATCTGAAACAATGACTCATCAGGGATAGAATATTTAGATGTCGATTTAGAGTCAAGAGAGGGCAAGTTGCACATAAGGTCAATGAAAACTAGGGATTCCTTTGACTTGGATTTGATGAACTCCAAGTAAAATTGTTGTAGGTTGATGACACATTTAGAGTATTTCCCCCCAAAAATTGACATGACAAAATATATGTCAAAGGGTTACAATCTGAAACAACCATAGTTTTCTAAAGCAAGATGTAATGGGAGAACCTTTGGACAGCTTGAATGGTTGATAAAGCCAACCTTTCTAAGTGGGTATACCTAACTTCGGTATCATTGGGATGTTTAGTCCCTACATCATCTTCCTGGACCAATACCATTTCTATAGTAGAAATGGTAGCAACTGGAGACAGGAAATAGTTGTGTTAGTAATCAACAGGGTATAAGAGTGTTGGGATGGGGTCCCTGGGTTAGTTTTGGGGTTAAGATAACCCAAGTTTTGATAGATTCTTGTAAATAATGTAAAGTCTCCACAATTTGTGGATGCAAAGCACATAGATGATTAGGAGTCAAAGGGGTTTAGCCCCTTGTTTTATGTAAGGTTTGAGTTGGTTTTGAGATCCACCCATGGTCTACAGATCATGGTATTGTATGTGAAAGGCTATAAATAGGTGCGTCTTAGAGAGTCTAAGGCATACATTTGATAAGGATTGATAAGAAATGGGTAAATAGAAGAGAAGCGATAGCGAAGAGAAGTGGGTCAGATATGAGAAGAAAGTCTCTACAGTTGAGTGCACAAAGGCCTAGGTAGAGTTTGCAGCTGAGTGCGCAGACCCCCGCAGCTGAGTGTGCAGACGCAGCTGAGTGCACATGGTAGTGTTGAGTCTATAATCCTAAATTGAAGATCAATAAAGACAGTTTTCGAAGAATTCTGGTGTATTTTTGTTTACTTCTGTTTATGATATATGCTGTCAATGAATAATGCGTTTTATGGAATATTGATTGAATGTTGTGCGATTCTGTTGAAAACTGTTAATGATGTACGCAAAGCATGTTTATGTATTTTCGCGAAGACTCTAATGATCTCTCTGATTTTTACTAATAACCTAAGTATATTTGCGTGAACACTTTAGGGTTGTTCTCTAATGCACGTAAGTGGATAAATTGACTATTAAGGGTCCACAAAGACTGATCGTAGACCTTCGTGAAGGTTTGAAGGTTATTTTAACATAGTTGTAGTAGTGTGCCCTAAGATTTTATCAATCTGTGTGAAGGAAAATATGAAGAACTAAAAGACATTAAACTACTCTTTGGATGCAGAAACTTGGTTCTTGCATCCCACATACTGCTTCAGGTGAGACTACAACCTGTGTTATGCGGGTTGTTGCTGAAAGGGCTAGTAGTGTAGGGATTTATTGGTTGGCGCAACTAACTCTGAACCTAGGTTAGTACCCCCTAAGCCAATAAATGGTTTCATTATCGGGACCGGGATCTGCTTGAAAGAGATGTGTGATATCGCATCATTGGAATTTGATAAAGAAAGAGATTGAAAAGTGGTTGGATTGGAAGATTCACGAGTTCACGGTGCAAGAAAATAGGAATCCACATCCATCAAAGGAACAGTGGTTGAACAGGTATCTATATATAGAGATACATGAGATCTTCTTGTTGGCTTGAGGGGGCCTAACCCAGGTTCGAAGTTAATTAGCCAAAAAAATCCCTACACTACTGGCCCTTTCGTCATCAGCTCGCAGAGCATGGTTTGAAGTCTCACCCGAAGCGGTATGGGGGGATGCTGGAACCAAGTTTCCGCACCCTGGAGATGTCTGAGGGGTCAATTTAGTCCAACTGTGCCTACCTTCACGTAGGTCACTTCACACACTATTTTGACCTACGATACCTTCGCGATCTATTATAATTGTCCCTCGCACAACCCTAACTAGGGGCTGATATGCTTTCGCATTGATAGGGTAGTGATCTGCGCTATTTCCCCAAGTTACACTGCATATATTACTTATCTTCTTACAATTATTAGTTAACTTCGCGTAAATAGATAAATTATCTCACCTTTACTTAATCAACATAGTTATACATGTTCACGCACCATATAGATAATAGAAATGCAATTTATACCCAATATATTATATATAAAAAAAGAAATAAATACACAGAATTGTTGTAAAGCTTCTCTTTATTAATGCTTCAACAGTTACAGACTCGATTTTCCCTGCGCACTCAGCTGCAAGGGTCTGCCCACTTAGCTGCAGACTACTAGGCCTCTGTGCACTCAGCTACAGAGCCTTCTCCTACTCTACAACCCAAAGACTTGACTCTACACTTAGATCTTACGCTACCCTTCTATTCCATCATCATTCCTCCTAATTCTATTATTATTATTTTTTCTCAGCTACTTAGAGCCTCGCTCTATTTATACAATTCCATGGTCCGTAGACAATGGGTAGATCTCTAGAGCCAACATTACGTTAAAAAATTGAGGGTGGACAACCCTATGACTCATTTACAACTTCGCACTCTGCGACCACAAAATGTGGAGTCTTTACATCCAATTTACAACTTTTAACCAAAAATTGGGCTTTAAGCCCCAAAAATTTCCTTGGGGGATCCTGCACCAAACACTTCTTCTGCACCTCCCCCATTGAACTGTATGAATGGTTGGCTAAATTGAAAGATAGCCAAGGAAGGTTGAAGCTTGATAATCCAATAGTGTGGATTCTAGAACTAGTGTGACGACTAGAAACCTTTGAAAAAAAGATCACGCGGGTTGTCGATCATTGGCTCGATCGAATTATATGAGGATTTGTTATAGAATTTGCAGTTGATACCTGAGTTAGCTATAGTGAAGCAGAGCGAAGGTTTTTCAAAGGACTGCGAGGTAAGTATTTAAGATCTTTCAATACTTGGATTAAAATGTTGTTGGCTTGTATGGGCCTGACCCAGGTTCAGAGGTGATTTAGCCAAGCAAATCCCAGCACTAATGGCCCTTTCGGAAATAGTCCACGAAGAATGGACAAAGTTCTCATCCGAAGTAGTATGGGAGGGTACTAGAACCAGGTTTCCGCATCCTACGGATGTCTGATGGGATTCTCGAGGTTCACGGTCTGACCCATCGCTATGCGCACTTGCTATTCCTTCACTACCCGTGCTGCTGTTTCCGCACAGCCCTGCTCGAGGCGTGACCCGGATAATACCCAAGTTCCTTGCTAATTAACCAATTACTTAACTTGTGTGTGTAAGATTTATGGTTATTACAACATATTCAACAATCATATCAGTGCGCGTGATACATAAACTAATACAAACATAAAGAAGATAATGCACAACAAATACACAGAAATAAGAATCAACTTCTCTTTATTAATCTTCAATCCCGATTATAGACTCGACACCACCCTATGCACTTAGCTGCAGGGGTCCACACACTCAGCTGCAAACTCTACTAGGCCTCTACGCACTCAGCTGTAGAGCCTCTTCCTACTACTACGACCCAATACACTTAGAATCCTACTCTAAGCTTGAACCATTCCTTTGCTACTCACTCTATCATCTACTATATTTTCAACTTAAAGTCTCACTCTATTTATACAATCCCATGGTCCGCGGACCATGGGTCGGCCAACATGACTTAACATTACATTACATTACTTTCAGGCAGACAACCCTATGACTTAACCTCTACTTCGCGCTCCGCGCCCGCAATTCATGGAGTTTTACAAAACCTTTGACCAAAACTTGGGCTTTGAGCCCCAAAACATGTTGTGGGGGGATTCCATGCCCAACAGGCCCCCAACACAATCATTGTGATTCATCTTGAGTCCCTCTATTGGTGCGGTGATCTTGGCATGGAGCCCCTCTAACTCTTCCCCTACTGCTCGAAGGTCTGTAGCGCACTGTTCTACTATTCGTTGGACCTGTTGCATGCGCTCTTCTATTTCTTCTTTGTGAGGCTCCGCTATTTGTCTTAATGCATATATTCCCTGCATCTTCATGAGCTTGCCCTCAATCTCATCCGTAATGGTGAAGGCCTCATCAATCCAAGGCTAGACACGTGCTTTGAGAAGGGTCTCTCTCTGTCTTGCAACATCCACCTGCTCCTTCAGTGTGCTTTCCTGTTGCATCTTAGCCAGTCGTTGGGTGAGGATGACTGTCTAAACCACTCCCCTGACACTGTCATACTGCTGATGCAGTTAGCGTGCCTCTGTTTCCAGGTGTTGTATGTTGGGGTCCTCCTGCAAGGATGTGAGGACATCAAACGCTTAGTCCAACATACCAGTGCAGTCCTGCACCACCCTTCCAATTTCTTCCAATCCTGTCTAAATCACACTAACGTGTTATTCTTTAACTTTCGGAGGAGTGGAAGGCTACGTCTTCATCCGCATCTCAACAATCTGGAGGTTTAGCTCCAGCTGCACTCGTGTTGTTTCCTCACGCGTGCTTCGGACTCCACTTGCTAGACAGTGGATCTGCATCTCGGTTGGTAGGTCTGCGATGATGGATAATTCTCGAATGTGCCAGCATGCTTCATCCATTGTTTGCAAGATCTGTCGATTATGTGACACTAGCCCGTCACATTGCAGGATGAGTTGTTTGATGTTGATCTTCTGCTCACTCAATACTTGGATCACACAACCTTCCCAGGCATGTAGCTCTGTTGTTATGCTGTTCTGCAACTGGTACAATATGTCCTGTGGAAGGGCAGCCAAATTTAGGCCAAGTCCCTTGATCTAGCCCACCACGGCTCTGTCCTCCTCGCTCTCTGTTGTTAGCGCTCCTTCCGCCAGCACTATGGTGTTGGCCATTTTTGTGCTCAACAGTTGCTCTATTGCTGATGTACCTACGGCGCCATAAGCAGCTACTGTTCCTTCCTGTGGGGGCTACACTGGAAGTTCCTCTAGCTGCACCCTTAGGGCCCCCAACACATTCTGTTGCTCTATCATAGCTTCCTAGAGCACTTCCCTGGTGACCTCGTGAACTATGTCACTGATGTCGTAGAGGTCACCCTCTATCAATGTAATTGGTTCGATGTCCAGTTTGGAAGCCTTGGCCTTCTTTCGTGGGCCTGATCATTCTGTAACACACGGTCGTTTTAGCTGTGTAGATGTTGTGCTCGGGTTTGTGCCTTCTACTGTGTCCTCTGCTCCTTGTCTTGTGGACAAGTTCAGGCCCCCTTCCTCCTGCGTCATGGTGGCCCCTGTTGCCTGTACTGCTGCTACTTTGTTGGTGGCCTTTGCCTACTCTACAACTGCCTTTGCTACTTCGCGGGAAGCCCTTACCTCCGCGCCCAACTGTTCATTGTGCTTCTATTGGGCCAATAGGGTGATATGCAACTTGGTGGCATCCTTCTGATTTTGTGTTGTTGTTCTATCCTACTCCACCAGATCCGGCGCATGCCACTCGGGAGGTCATGATTCGAGCACAAAGAATATGGCATCATCAATTGTTATGAAAGGAAGCTTGGTCCAGTTCTGCGCCAGATCCATACGCGCCTTGATATACACATTGTGCATATCCGCCTTAAAGTCTGCAAAGCTCCAAAAACTGGTGTACACTGTGGGGGATAGGTGCAGCCTCCTGTTAATCCACATCTAGACGCTCACCTCCATGAGAACCCAGAAGATCTTAGTCTCGTGGATCCATGTGGCATCCTTCGTAGCCTAGAGTGATGCATATTTTGCAACCTCTGGCAATTCATGTTCAATATGAGGGAATTCACTGTCCTCAGGCAGTTCCCCTATCATCAATAAAATAGACAAGAGCAACCATGCATAGTGGAAGGTCTTGCCCTGCTCTTGAGCTTCCCTGTAGTTAATTAGGAATTCTTCGTAGAGGAACTTGGCCCAGTTGAATTGGACCCTCTTCGCGCATTGTTCGGCCAGCGCAACTACTGGTGCTAGTACCTCGTCTCCGCAGCATTTTATTATCACCTTCCTGGCCAGGATTTGGGTGGCTACGTGCACCCCTTTATCTTTAATGTTGCTGATTGCATAGCCACTCTTCTTCTTTTCTAGTTTGTACTTCTTCTTCACGGACTCTACGAGCGCCAAATCTCCGCTTTTTCTGGCTATCTCCGCGGGGTCCTTTCCCTTACAGGGAAGCCAGGAAATCCTATGGATAAGCTTTGTCGCGATGGGAATAAGCTCCTCCAGCCATAAGTACCCATCGTGCACCAAGCAAAGCAACTGCCTGATGAAGAAGATTGTGATAGGTGTGCTATGAAAGTGCGAAATCCATAGTAGGTGGAGTAGTCTAGCCTTCTCCACACCACGCAACCATTTCTACAGCTCTAGCATTGTAACTAACCCCTCCTTGCTCTGTTTCATGAGGTTCTTAGTCTCTAAATGTGGGAACTTCTCACTGTCCATGAGGTCCTAGTCTTCAAATTTCATTGTGGGCACGCGGCCCAGGGCCGAGCCCTCAAACAGAATTCCATCTGGGAGGAGCAGGGTTTGGAGTGTGCTCTTAGCAGCATCCAAATCCTTGGGTACCTTAGCTTTCCCTTTCCATGGAGGAACATACTCAGGCAATTTTGCTACAGCACGCACCGGCTGGATGTCTTCTTCCATTTCTTCATCCGCCTCTATCTCATCTACGAGAGCCTGTAGGTCCTCCTCCTCATCATCTATCTCAATGGTGACAACCTTGCCCTTTTCTTCCATGGAAAGTTTACCAAACCACAGATTTCACGGGGACATGTGGATTGGTCCTACTACTTGTTTATCCTTCTTGGGCCTCAGCGTCCGAGGTGATTTCGGAATTTCCGGTGCATCCCCAACCTACACCATAGGGTTCTGCATGGCTTCCTCGGTGGTACTCTCTACAAAACCCACACCTCTCCTGGTAGTTGTCATCTTGTTCGAACTGTCTGTGGTTGTTCGTGAACTTGGGGGCTCAAATATCGCTTGGTGCTCAACACTCTGTGCTCTTCGTAGTAGCTCAAATCTCAACTGAACAAGTGTTGTCTCGTGGCTAGCCCTTGGAGTTTTATAGTGTCTTTTGAATTTGAATTCGACCATTCCCCCCACTTCTGAGTCATTAATGCATTCTTGGCAGTAGATCATCCCAAATCTAGCTCTTAATTCGTGTCTTAATTGCCCACCGCCTGCTCCCTTTTGCCTTAAATTGGACATCTCATCATGAACAGTGACGCCAACGGTTACTTCCCAGTCTACACACACAACAACATAGGCCCCTGTGTGTGGGCATGACCCTTGTGTCATGTTGTTTCTGCGCACACCTCCCTTGTCGCGTAGCTCCCAAATAGACTCTTTTAGAGTCCCACACTCTCTTTCAACTATCTGGAGCGCTGAGACTGTGCTCCCTACGACTAGTCAGGTGGTCACATCACCTGTGCAAGACTTGAACTCGCCTTCCAGCATAGCTCGCGAAAACTCCTCAATTATCTACACGATTTCCAGCACTGTGCGTTCTACCATATGTAGTGCGCTCCCCTGGTTACTATGTTTGGTGAGGTGTGTTCGTAGCCATGGAAATAGATTCATAAATTCACAGCGACCTTCTTCTAACACAATGGTACGATCACCTGTATCTTGCCTTGTCATCCTTAGTGTATCGGCGAGACATGCCTTCGTGATCTATTTTTCCAGCCCCTTGATCTCAGTTGCCATCAAAATGCTTTTCTTCCTCAATTGTACCTGGTCCTTTTCAAGTGCACGAAGTCTAAGGTTCCCTCGCCAGATGGCTTCATGAATCCTTATATGTTCTACCTCACGTAGATGTGTGATTTCTTCCTTCTGGTCATCGCGCATTGTCACTACTACAGGGTCCAGTATGTGCAGATTCCTTTTTGTATTTTCTTTAGTAAGTACCGTCTCCATTCTATTTTGCTCCTTTGGAATCATCTCCGCATTCAGGGTTTTACACATGGTCCGGTAGGCCCATCGAACCATTGGCACACATAAGTCCCAATCATTTCGTCTCACCTAGTGAACCTTATTCAATACTCTGCACATCCTATCAAAGGCTTCGTCGCAAAGAACTGGTAGTGCACGTCACCTTTCTTGCTGTTGCGCTTTGTTCTGATTCATTATTCTAGGGCTGGTGTGCACTTGTGTGGGTTTTACAACATATGTTTGTACCCATCGAGAAAGGTGGGCACGCAAGTTGTTCCACCCCTGTTGACTGACTTGATTTTGAAGCTAGGGTTTTCAAAACCATAGGCGCATCATCCTTTTGCATACTCACCAGTCCTCAAAATTTCCTTGATGGGTACCCCACCATCATGCGGGTGTTGCACGTAGTGCCCACTTCAGTGCATCAAACCGCTGCTGTTTTGGTACTGCACTTTCGAATTTGCTCAGAAATTCATCCGCAACTGACAATCCATCATATGTTAGCAGCTCCCTTGCCTCTGTTGTTACGCAATGCAATGACCTAATCATCATGTTGCAGTTCAGTGTTGTTACTTCGTGCAACTGATTCTTCCATCACTCTATCTCTTCGTCTAAATCTGAATTGCAAGAGATTTCGCGCTCCCATGAAATCCTTGCATCTATAGTTGGATTCACCCAATCCTCTCCTTATGTATTTATCTTGTAGATACAATCGATATCGTCATCGCGCATCGGTTCAGTGTATTGCGCTCCTTCGGCTGGATCCAGCGGTACTACTATGAGTAGTGACTTTTTCTTAAAGGTCATTTTTCACTTCTTTAGATTTATGACTTTGTTCATATCGGTAGCCCAGTCTATTCCTAGTAGCATGGGATAGGGATTGTTGTCATCAACAATCTTTATCACTTAAAAATCCACCTGTGCACTCGTGCCTTCAATATCGACTGTCACCCCTTGCAATCTTCCCATGGGAAAAATCTTCTCTTAGTTCGCCATTCATAACTAAATAAGGGACCATTGTAATGCAGGTTTGCCCATGCATTCCCATGTTTGCTTTGGTAGTACATTAACATCCGAACCTAGATCCAGGATTACCTGATCCATTTCGTACTCGCCTATTTGCGCAATCAACCTCATCTCCCTTCTTGTGCACAATGCATGCTTTCCAAGTTTTCAGACCATGCACGGTTCTCTTGACCCCGCACACCTAGTGATAAGTTCCTATAGCCCTTTTACTGCCTTGCTGTGGTGCAATAGTTTCATGCATGTTTCCAGAAAGGTAGTGAGCATTGAAGGATCCATCCCTGGTTCTAGTTGATCCTTACTACCTGAAGTAGAGGCCTCTGTGAAGCTCTTCTTAGCTTCCATGAATTTCTCCTTCATGCAATCTAAGTCAAACTCGGGTTCCTTTGTAGGAGCCTTGTTAACCCATGCACTGTCTTCTAGCTGCTTCCCTTTATCATCTCCCATGGTCATACCACTCCTGAGCATCATGTTTACATTTGGGTCTTCTTCGTGCGGTTCAGACCTCATCATTTGTAAATTCTAGGTCGAAGGGGGTTGGAGTACCCCCTTTTCGCGCATCCTTACTATCAGCGAAGGGCAATCTTCTGCCTCATGATCAAACTGATTACAGTACTAACATGATATCCTAGTCAGGTTTGTACAATCATGGGCATAATTCCCTGGCCCTCCGTAAATTGTAACAAATTATTTGGCCGTGACCCCTTCCTGGTCCCATTCCACCTCGACCCTAACTGTGCCCCTGAAACCCAGCTTGCGCCATCCCTGCATTTGGGTTGAGGGCTCACGTTTCGGCCTACACCTGGTAGGCAGGAGTCTGATCCATCATTAGTTCATAGCTTTGGTAGGTGCGTTTGTCATGGCCTATTGACATGTAGAAATTACAAAACAATTACTGGGACGTTTGCGTATACTTCTGCAACAAATGACAATTATTCGTGGTGTGTTTTCCTCCTATCTAGCAGATCGTGCACCATAATGTAGATGTCATGCTCGGCCCTAATTGTGCCTCCGGTCTTAATGGTATTTTCCCTCCCCGTGCCAAGTAGTTTGCGAACACTGGATAGTGGTCCTTGTCATGCCCTTGGCCTTTTCATTTTATGCACCATACTTCCTCACACACCTTCGGCCGAGTTGTCCTGTCCTGTTTCAAAATTTTCATCTCTAGACATGGATTCTTCAATTGCGTGTGGATTTGTTGGACTCCCAACCCAGGGTCTTGTATAGGGGTCTCATGCAATCTCATTGCCATCTCCAATGCTTTGGCTTGGGTGGAAAGTTTTTTCTGTGACAACGCCATCCTTAAGTGTGGCGTAAGTGAGGCCACAAACCATGTGCGATTTTGTGCATCTGTTAATGTCATATTGGCTTCATGGATCATACTCTTCAGCCTTTGGTCCAGATCCTAGGGGGTCTCACCCGGGATTATCACGATCTCCTTAAACCTGATGATTGATGTTGTCTCTGATTTTGGCCTGCTAAATTCCATGTTCAGCACAGTCTGGATCTCTGCAATTCCTACGTTTGGGTGGTCATTAGAATGCTTGATATACCACATTAATGCACGATCTTGTAGCACGCTCACTAGCATATCCCTTTTAATATTATCATCCATGACACCCTGTGCTTACCATACTGCTCTTACCACGAACCATAATTGGTTCGGATCTTCATTTCCTACTCCTCTGAACACCGACAGTTTGATCGCACTCGCCATACTGAACTGCGATGGTGGCAGATGTGGAGGGGGTGGAGATGAAGGTGAGGGGGGTGAAATGGGTGGTGGTGTGGGTGGGGCTGGCAAATATGGAATTCTCTGTCTTATCAAACTGACCACACTTCTTGGAGAAACTTTTGCGAGCTCCTCCTCTCTTTCTCACGAGGGTGAAATTAAGGCACTGTTTTCCAACTCCTCACTACTTCTGCTTCTGTAGATCTTCCTACTTCGCGTAGTCCCAAACATTAATTTATTCGCATAACCCGCTTTTCACACAATAGCATCTTAATCCAAGTGTTCAAGGATTTAATATACTTACCTCACGGTCCCTTGAGAAAACGTTACTCTGCCTCACTGTAGCTGACGGTCATGTATACCATGAACTCGATGATAAATCCTCCTATTATTCGGTCAAGCTAGTGGTCCACAACTCGTGTTATCTTATCTTCTTATGCTTCTAGTTTTCACACTAGTTCCGGAGTCCACACTATTGGTTTGTCGAGCCTACACCTTCCCTAACTGTCTGCTAACTTTGCGATCCACTCATACAACTCAGAAGGAAAGGATGGAAAGAAAATTTCATGGATTTCCGTGTACAAGTAGCACTCCAACCACTGTTCCTCATATACTCATAGATTTATGTTCTCCACTGACCATGGGTAGGCCAACATGACTTTACATTACATTACATTACTTTAGGGCAGACAACCCTATGACTTAACCTCTACTTTGTGCTCCGCGCCCGCAATTCATGGAGTTTTACAAAACCTTTGACCAAAATTTGGGCTTTGAGCCCCAAAACATGATGTGGGGGGATTCCATGCCCAACAAATTGTTTTGTGTGAAAGATGGATTATGCCATTGCCTTGATGTTTGGAGCTATGCGAAGTGGAAGACTCTTTAGAAACCTCGAAGGAATGGGACTAGAGTATAGTCCATTGACTGGAACTCCTTTAAGTGATGACAAAGGGGCTGAACAGACTTTGCTATGAAGTGCTATTCAACTAATCTCTCAGGGGATTCCTAGAGTAAATCATCCGTCCACTCCACCTCTTCCTCCACCTCCACCACCACCATCCGACATGGTGAACGCGATGAAATTACCGATCTTCAAGGGCATAGGGGGTGAAGATACAAAGTAGTTTTGGTTTGTTGCGAATGCTATGTGGACAATGTAACAAATTACTAATGACAATATCAAGAAGGCATAGTTGGTTACTTCTTTGCGGGATCGCACGCTAACGTGGTATATTAAATATTGTTCTGATAATCCTCTAGCATCGCTAGCAGAGATGAAGGAAGCTTTGAAAAAGGAGTTTAGTAAGTCTAAGTCTAACTTGCAGTCTGTAATCAGATTCAAATAAATCATGATGAGGGTTGATGAGACACTGTGGGAATTAGATCAAAGATTGAAGTGTCAAATTCGAGAAGCTAACATGCAGTTCTCAGTTAGTCAGCATCACAATGGTTTATAGCTTCGCTTCTACCCCACCTGAGAATTTCTTTGTCACAATAGAAGATAGGAACACAGGTAGAAGCCTTGGAGGGCACGATGAGGTTGCATGCAATGCCTATTTAGGATGAAACCGTGGGGGTGCAGTAGATCCACTCTCAATTATAGAGCTTACATTTAGAACTGCAGAGCTTGAAGAAAGACAAGGAGACTAAACCAAAGGTGCGCACAAAGGTCTGGTGTTTGAAGTGCAAGAGCCAGGTGCACGATAAAGGCCATTGTCCCGTATACTCAAATTATATTACACAATGGGGACCAATTCCCCTGAAGCTAGAAGCTCTCATAGGGTCGAGCATGGGGGCTACGCTATGGTGTGTTATTTGTCAGGTTGTTGGACAACATGCGATGGATAATTTCCATTTACTGAAAAAGTTCATCCAGACACCTTAGCAGCTGTTTTGTAAGTTTTGCAAATCTGTGGGCCATGATGAGCACCACTGTCAAAGCTATGAGCCGATGATGGAAGGAATGCCTACATATCGGATGCAAGCAGAAACTTGGCCCCCAGATCAGGGTGTCGAGGGAGCATGAGGAGGTTATCAGTGACAAGGATGGGATCAAGGAGGAGGAGGAACTAGTAGAGGCCATGATCAACTCATATGCTAAAACTGTGGAGTGCTAGGGCAGTACGCGTGAGAATGACAAAACCAAACACGCTTGTCATGTCAATACTGTAGCGAGTTTGACCATACTATAGAAGAATGCCTGATGTTGATAGCTAAAGTGAAAGAGAAGAAAGCGCAGCCTCAGTAGCCTACACAGAACTTATAGATGATGAGAGCTGAGCCCCACGAGGAGGATCGAAACATGAATATAGTGCTGAGAAGCGGAATAACAACTATTGATGACAAAGGAAAACAACCTGAAGAGTACGAATGGGTCTGCAAGGCCCCAGAGAAGGAAGTTGGTTTTGATATGGAGCACACTAAGGAAACTTTTATGGAAGCCAAGAAAATATTCGCTGAGGCCTCCACCTCAAGAAGCCAAAACAAGGTACAAGAAACTAGTGCATCTGTAGAGGTTAATCCCTCTGTGCTCACTACACTTTTGGAGACCTACATAAAACTATTTTATAATAGAAAAGTTGTGGAGGGCCTACAGGAATTAATAAACAAATGTGCTAGCAAATAAAAGGTCTTAGATGGACACTGGATGTTTAGAAAAATTGGAAAACATAAGGCAAGAAGGGGGCATGAGATGAGGCTCACCACGCAGATAGGTGATTATGAGATGGACCAGGTCATCTTGGACTTGGGGTCCGATGTTAATGTTTTGCCAAAACAAACATGGGAAAGAATGGGGAGACTTGCACTGGAGTGGTCTCTAATTCATCTCAGAGTGGAAAACCAGTAGAAGATCATCCCCATGTGATGATTATATGGAGTAACATTTGATATAGAAGGTGCGAGCGCAATGGCCGATTTTGAGGTTATAGAGATCATCGATGACAAAAATCCATATCCCATGCTCCAGGGAATTGACTAGGATATTGATATGAATGGGGCCATCAATTTGAAGAAGGGGACAATGTCGTTTGAAAGGAAATCCCTTAGGGTTGTATTACCATTGGACCCTGCAGAAGTGGCGTGCTATACTGAACCAGTTCGCGATTATGAAGAAAGTGATGATGAACTCGACCAAATCTAAAAAATAACAACACAAGACCAGGACTGGATCAATCTGACAGCAGATGGATGGATTACATGGGACCGGGAGATTTCTTGCACCTTTGATTTAGATGAAGAGTTGGAGCATTGGCAAAATCATTTGCATGAAGTATCCACACTGTGATGCAATATGATGACGAAGTCACTGCGCTGTGTCTCATCAGAGGTAAGGAAGCTATCCTATTATGATGGCTTAACTAATGTAGATCTATTTTTGGATGAATTTGAGCACGAAGTCCCTAAGGATCACCACTTCCAAGCATTAGATTTGGTGCTACATGCTACACCTGCATGATGGTGGGGTACACATAAATATAGTTTTGATGGATGGCGAGATTACAGAAGGATGATGAAGTTATGGTTTGGGTGCCCTAATACTCGATTGACTGAGAAATATAATGGGAAGGATGACTTGTATGATCACCTAGCGAAATGGACTAAAGCAAGGGGAACATAACCGCAACTAGAGTGGGTACACATATTTTTCCATACTTTGGATACAATTCCCATGAACTGGTATCTAGAAATGGAGCTCTGCCATGGCACTGCAAAGTGGGATATATTGAGGGAAGGATTCTTATTGACCTTCATTTTTGAAGACAGATTCACAAACATAAATACCTTTCCAAAATAAAAACTCTAAGGAACATGCAAAGAATTCTTGGGTTTTAGATAGTATACACCCTTGTAAGTTGTAGTACGACGAGTTGTGAGTCCATCCTAACGATGATTCGGTGAATGCCAAGTGAAATGGCATCAGAGAGAAGTTCAATCAATGCACTATACTCAACGATGTTGTTCATCGATCGACCGATACAAATCCCTTGAAAACTCACTAACTCGCTGCTTGAAGAGAAAATGGCCCATGCTACAAAAGATAAGTTCTGCATACTATGACTAGCACCATCGGTGTAACCAAAAAATGGTTCCGAAGATTATGACATATGCAACAAAAAAAAGCGGATTACTAACCAGTTAAAAACTCTAAAAGACACACACGGACACACACACATGCAAGGAAAGCATATATACAGTGAGTTTTACTACACTCAACCAAGCATAGTAGTGTTTGGGGTATATCCCATTTCAGGGCTACGACAATGGAATCCCATCATAATCTACTAACTCGTAGGTACCTTTTTCCAAAGCACACTTGACAATATAAGGACCCATCCACATTGGTTCAAATTTCCCTGCTCCAAGTTTATCAGTTTCCTGATCATAAAGCAAGACCAGGTCTCCTTCTAAGAAGATATGAGGCTTGACATTTCTATCATATTGCACCTTGATTTGTTTATTATGTGCTTCGTTAGCCAATGCGACATCACGATGGGTTTCATCCAGATGGATTAATTCCAAGAAACACAATTCTTCTTCAGAAGTGTTGGGTAATAGGTCAAATGCGAGTTTGAGAGATAAAATTTCACATTGTATCGGTAAGACTACTTATAAACCATACACTGACTGAAAGGGTGTGAATCCAGTTGCATTTCTCATCGAGGTTTGATAGTCCCACAAGGCAGAGTATAGGATTAAATGCTAGTTTCATTTATGAACCCCTATCATTCTTTGCAACATGCACCTTAGAACTTTGTTAATGGCCTCAACTTGTCCATTCACTTGTGGGTAATAAGGGTTAGAACTATCATGTGACAGTCCTAACTTAGCAGTCAACTCAACCATCATGTGATTGCGAAAATGGGACCCATGATCTGTAACTATGGATTGTGGTACACCAAATTGGGCAACCACATGGTTAAAAAATAAAAGAGCAGTCGTCTCACCATTATTGTTTAATGTTGGCATCGCTTCGGCCCATTGGCTTGGTATCAAATACATCGTTGTTGCGAGCGAGAGGTATCAAACAAATTTTTTTTGGTTTGGAGATAGATCAGTATATCTCCATACCATGGGTCAGATGACGATATTAGAAATAGATACTCATCCAAAATCAATGGTTCAGATGTTGAATCAATGGAGGTCGAGGGAAGGTCGCAAAGTAGCTTGGAAAAAACGAGAGATTTCTTTGATTTGGACTTGATGAATTCCAGATCAAACTCCTACAAAATAACTCTCCATTTTGAGTATTTTCCCCCCAGCAATTGACGCAATAGAATGTATGTCATAGGATTGCAATCCGAAATGACGGTGGTCTTCCGGAGCAGGATGTAGTGGCGAAATCTTTGAACAGCTTGCACAACTACCAAAGCTAGTTTCTTGACATAAAAGTACTTAATTTTTGTATCATTGAGATTGTGGCTCAAATAATAAATTGGATGTTCAATCCCATTTTCCTGGACTAAAACCATGCCAATGGTTGTATCTTCAGTGACGAAATACAGGTAATAGTTGTTTTGATAATTCAGAGAATACATTAATGACACTCTAATCAAGGTATCTTTAAGAGCATTAAAGAAAGCTTGCATAACCTGATCCCAGTGGAATGGTATCCCCTTTTTCAAAAGAAGTGTAAAACCTTTAGCCATCTCAGCGTAATTGGGAATGAACCTCCTCAGAAAGTTGGCTTTCCCTTGGAGTCACTGTAACTGTAAAAGATTTGAAGGTGGAGGCAAATCAAGAATTGCATGAACCTTTAATGGATCGAGTCGAATTCCATATTTAGACACTACAAATCCAAGAAAACGAACAGAACCAACACAAAACACACATTTGTGCGCATTGAATCATATCTTGTAGGGTTGACACCATAAAAATATTGCTCTCAAATGTTGCGGGTGATTAGTCCACTTTCATGAATGAGCAGGTAAATCGTCAAGGTAAGGTTGAACAATGTGCTTGATGTCATGGAAGGCATAGTTCACTACCCTCTGAAATGTAGCCCCTACATTCTTTAAACCGAATGGGTGTTTCCTATACGTGAATGTGCCCCATGGACAAATAAAATATGTTTTAGATTGGCCTTGTGGGTAGATATTGATTTGATTGTAGCTAGAAAAACCATTCATAATTGAGAATATTTCGCATCCGGCACATTAATCAATAATCCGGTCGATAAAAGGAGTAGGATAATTGTCTTTTGGACATGCTTGATTTACATCCCTATAATCGATGCACACTCAAATTGTCCCTTGTTTCTTCATGACAGGAACAATGTTGGAAACCCAGTCAGTAAGAGGTATAGGGTAAATGAAGCCAGCACACAAAAGCTTTTCAACTTCTGCTTTAGTGGCAGCATCTTTTTTTCGATGAATAGGTTGAAGCCGTTGTCATACTAGTTTGACATCAGGATACATTTTGATTTGATGTTTAACTATACTAGAGTCAATGCCTGGCATCTCCTCGTATGACCATGCAAATATATCTCGAAATTCACGAAAGAGAGTATGGTAACTATCAAGTTCTGATGAAGAACATGATTTGCCTACATGAATGTTTTCTAAAACATTAGTTTTGGTCAAAATATTAATAGAAATCGTTACTTCAATATTTGACAGGTTTCACTCGGAATCTATTGTGTCTATAAAAATAGAATTCGAAAGTAAATCAACAAGTGAAGGGTGGTTTAGTTCATTTGAATAATCTTCAATGTCATATGGAAGATGGGAACGATGATGATAATCTTCCCAAGGTTCTTCTCCTATCATCATTGATTGGACGATTCCATCATCTGTAGAATGTATACGTGAAAAGGATCCAAAGAAGTACCGTATTCTAATGAATGATCTACCCATAAAATTGGTGAAAATGGATTTGGTTTTGCCGCACAAGCCAGAAAAATTGAATTCTATGCAAGGTCAATGGGGCTTAGCGACATAACTTCAGTATAACTATCATCTTCAGAATTGTTGGTAATCCTCTTTAAATCAGATGAGGTGGAGGAAATCATGTTGCAAGTCTCTACTCTTGCCACTTCCTCCAAATCAAATGGTGACGGTAGCGTAGAAGTACCCATTAGGGAAGGATCTTTAAAGATACGTACACCAACAATTTGAAGTGACAGCAGGGGTGCGTGTACCAACAGAATGCTTCCCGTAGCCTGAGAACTAGATGCAAAGAAGGAAAGTTGATCAATAATTGTGATTCTACCCTTATGACGGAATGGAATTGTATGAAAATAAGTGGAAACCACAACAACCATAGCATATACCCATGGCCTTCCCAGTAAAATGTTGTAGTTGAGGGGTCCATCAACTACCTCAACTTCAACAGTAACTATTTTTCCCCCTAGTTCAATTTGCAAGTTACTCAAAATCCCACAAGGTGTATATGTTCGTCTGTTGAAAGCTTTTAATGTAGTTGGTGATCGTGATAATGGCGGTGAACTAAGTGTTTTCCAGCAACTCATTGACATAATGCAAGTAGATGCCCCCTCATCAATAATAGTTCGATGAATGTTACTATTGAGAGCCTTGAATTAGGAAAGCTAACTGTGGTGTATATCCTGCTTGGTTAAAAACCACATGATTGGAATCCATAGGGTCTATTCCACCAATTGCTGATAGTAAAGCCTATTTCTGGGAGGGAAAATTTTGTAACACCTCAAACATCGACATAGCAGAAGGTGATTGAGCAAGATATCCTACTATGTTATCATTCTGAGCTGCTCGAGCTCGAGGGTTAAATGTCGATTTATGAACAACTCCCTTTGGTGGTTTTATTGTCAATTCTAGTGTAATAGGTGGTGAATATTTTTAGATGAAGTTGAAGTTGAAGGATTAGGTTGATCAGCGGCCTGATTATTCGATGATGACGGTGGATTTCAATAATATTATTTCTCGTTGACACAAAAAATTTGTTTTGTGGCTTTGTAATGGATAACATAAGTACTTGGGATGTGGAAGCATGGTCTGTCACAACCAAATGTGTCTCCGGGTTTGGAAATAGATCAGTCAACGCTACAGGTGTGTTAGAAGTATTTAGAAGCTGAAAGACTTTAGAGCGGTGTGGAAAATCTCTTGTAAAATTATCTTCATTACAGATTAGACATGGATAACGAAGTTTTCTTGTTGAAGTAGAGGAATTAGATGATTTCTCTTGAGGGTGATTATCTTGTTTCTTCTTGTTTTTCCCCTTCTTCTTGCCTCCTGGTTGCTTTTGATTTTTTCCTTTGTCAGATGACACGACATTGACTTTGGAAGCAAGAATGTTTTCCGATGCATTGGTCGTTTGATTGGAAATGGCAAGAGTTTGACCAAATGATCTCCTTGCCTTTTGCATTCTTGAAGAACCGATCACACTAGCATCGGAATGAGAGTCCTTTCTCGATTGTGGAGGAGGAGGAACAGTGAACGCTGGTCGGGGTGCATTTAGAATTTTGTCATTGAGCGTGCCAGATTGTGTATAAATCAAATACAAATATTGGGCATGAGAAATTAATTTCTCTTCTGTGACAACTCCACCTTTCACCACATCCTCGGTGATTGATGGCAACAAGGATTTAATGAACCACTCAGCCAAAAGCTGATAAGGAACATATGTCTTAACCATTTGACAACGACACCACCAATCATGAATATGATCTGATATATGAGTAGCAATAGTCTATTTAAAGTTGGTTAAGAGTTTTGTTCCAATCTCGTATCTGATAGGTAATTGGAAGTGGGTTAGAAATGTGGTGGCTAAAGTCGTAAAGTTATCGAAAGAAGCTCGTGGTAACTCAATATACCACTTCACAACCAAACCAGTAAGCATTCTTTGGAAAGATGGAGTTTAACTGAGTCATGATTTAAGGAGTTTGATGAACACCACAAATGAAAGGTCATGACATTATTTGATGGATCTTCTTCGGGATTTCCATTGAATTTCGAAATGTCAGAAGATAATTTATGTGGAATTACCAGCCACTAAGGTGCATATAAGATGGGATCATTAGTGAGCCAATTTAAATATGGTAATTCTAGAGTTGCTACAAATGGAAACTGTCGATTCAAGTCAGGTTGAACATACCCAGGATATGATGGAATTGCTTGAGTAATAGGTCTTTGCATACCAACATAGGGCATCTGCATTTGGTAACCTTGATAAGGTGGTTTTTGAACAAATCTGACATAAGGTGGTTGTTGATAACCAGGTTGAATTTGCGGTTGTCCATAACCAGCAAAGCCTTGTTGACCAGGACCTTGGTAAGCTTGATATTGTCCAAACCCAGGTTGAGCCTATTGGGCAGGTCCAAATTGGGGTTGGAATTGCTAGAATTGAGACTGTTGAAATTGGGGCTGCCACGGTTGTTGAATCAACTATTATTGTTGTTGGTACAACTGTTGTTGATTTAATGGTTGTTGTTTCCCAACAATGAAAGGTTGGCCAGGTTGTGAATAAACTATACCAGTGTAAGCCTGAGTCACTTCAGATAAAGGTATACTAACCTGAGGTTGTTGGACCCTAGACACAAGCGGTTGTTGTATAATAGCTTGAGAAACTTGAACTTTGGTGAGCTCAAGTATTGCAGCAATGATGATGCAACTCTTGGGACTCCCTACCTTACTTTTATCAACCCCGTAGTTTGTAACAAACTTGGAAGCGACAGTGCTATACGCACAAGTACTAGCTCTTACTGCAAGTTGTCACTTGATCAGCTGGCACAAGTTCACTAGGAGCTTCAGCCAACTTCTATGAGTTCTCAGAAAAAGCTTTTGATTGTGATGGAAGAAAGCTATCTCAAAAGAGGCTAGTCTACTTGCAGAAAGAAGATGAAAGCTGAAAGGAAATGCAAACCCTAGTTTTACCCATTAACCCTACTTTTGCAAGAAAAGAGATGGAAACTACTAAAATGGATGCCATTGACTATTGAAAAGGGGAAATGCATGTATTCAAGCTACTTCTGAAGGAAAATATGGAAAAATCATCTTTTTGTACTTTTGAGCAATTTTATGCAGAATTATTATGCTTGTGTTTTAACTATTTGTGACTGTGCAGAGGTTTGGTGGCGAAGGGAGATGGAGTTGGTTTTTGCAGGAGGTTGGGAAGGTGTGGAGAGGACCTAAGGAGTCCCTAGTACCCTTCTGGAGACTTCCACTATGATCAGACTTCGAAAAATCACTCGCATGAATTTCTACATGAGGCTGCGATGGATCTACAGGAAGTTCTACAAGAGGTTCTACAGGAAGAGGCCGAAAGTGGTTTTTGGAGGTCTGAAGGTGAAAAAACGGTGATAAAAGGAAAATGAAGGCTGGATGGAGATGTTAAGGGGTCTAGGACCTTGTAAATGAAGATCAGGAATGAAGGAGATGGTTGGATTTGTTCAAATGTGAAGGAAGCAATTTTGCACAAGAATGTAGACATTAAGGCAGTTTGGGAAAGTATGGTGAATGAGTGAAGGAAATCTTGAGAGATAGACTGGATCAGGTTATGTAATGGAAGAATGATAAAATGGAGTGTCTTACAGGTGAGCTGCACACTTCTTTTCAAAATTGTCCCAAGCAAGAACTAAGAAAACATAGCTTTACCTATTTTTTGACCTAATTTTGACCTAAAAACCAAAAAAGTGTTGAAGAGAACTTTATGGATAGGAAGTTATGCAAGAAAATTATGGAAATTGAACAAGAACAGATCTAAGCATGTAAATACAATTGATATCAACTTCTCCAACTCAAAATCTAACACTAGAAATTGCATTGGAAAGAAAAAACAGTGTTTTGGTGGCAACAAGAGTGCCTTGGTCTCAATTCATGGTCCCAAGGAGGAAGAAAGGAGATCAAGGCCTACTTGGTAGCCTTTTTGTGGATATGTTTCTATTATCAAACTATCTAATCAACCTGAAGTAGGAAAAACTATTCTAATCATAAAAAACAACCTAAGTAACAAAGCAAGATTTAACCTAAATAACATAAATTATTTCATGAATGCAAGAAAAACACATATAAATACACAAAGGAGGCACTGGGACCTTGGGTTGGGCCCAACCCCAAGAGCTACAGCCCACTAGGAAAGATCAGTGCTGGTTCAAAGTTAGATTCATCTTCATTGATAAAAAAATAATGGTTACATCACAAAACTGTCTGCAAAAAGAGCTCGAAAATGAGCCGAGTGCAGGGCTGCACTAAAGTGCGAAAATAGACTATCAAATGGCTAACCTAATAAGGCTTGAATCCTTCTTATTTATACAAGTGAGGACTCCCAACAGTACTCCTAAATTTTAGGAACTCGGCTACCTAAAACTGCAGATAACAGCCACTTCACTAGAACTGCTCAGCTGCCCCTTGAAATCATCTTTTGTGGGTTGTTGAACTCTGAGTTGTTGATGGAGAACTTGAGGAAGGGGTAATTTAATGCAGAATACATACCTCCTATAAGTCCTCAGCCTTGTTTCTTCGAGTTTGGCTGCCAATCTGCTCATAAATGCTTGGTCTTGGTCCAAAAATGTCCAAAAATCTGCAATAAACACTCATTAGACTTTGTGGTAAAGTGACTATCCCCATTCACTCAATTAACATAAATATATTCAAAAACATGCACAAAACTATGGAGAATGGTGGATTAAATGAAAATAATAGGCAGAATGAGCCCATATAGTTACCCATTTCTAGGGCTCATCATCACCCCCCTACTGAATGTGTTGCTCATCCTCTGAGTAACTAATCTAGTTCTTCATCTTTGATAGCTTTAACAGCTTCCCTGACATCCCAGGCCTCTGAGGTGATGTCCTCTTCTCTGTCATGAAAACCTACCTTTCTGTCCACTTCCTCCCATTGTTTCTATTCCTCCTCTTCCTTAACCCCTTCCAACAATCCTAGCAGTAGTGGAGGATTGAACTTAAGGCCAATCCAATTGGCTTTCAAGTTTTGCATTGATTGTTTGTATAGGGATAATCTTCTCATAGCTTCCCTCATTTTGGTTGGGGAGTGATACTCCCTTATCTTTAGGCTATGGGACAATGTATTCCATCTTCTTGTGCAAGCATGAAGATAGTTATCACCAAACAGTCTCTCCATATCTTCAAAGTGAGCAATAGCATGTGCTTGCCTTTCAACATAGTCAGGTGCAATCTGAGGGTTGTCTGCAAGGTGCTGGTGGGCATATATGAGAGTTGAGGGATCTTCTAGTTCTGCCCTTATCATGAGGGGCTCACTTAGCTCCCTGGTCATAATCTTCTGAATTTCTATTGCCCTCTTTTCCTCATGGCTCAACCAAGAAGCCATAGTCGTGAGTTGTAGGTCTCCTGATGGATTCATGTTAGGGAGTGCCAGGTTGTGTAAATAGAATTCTGCTAACTTGGCCTTATCTTCAGTTGAGCTACTATCACATAAATGCATAAACTGATTATAATTCTGGAATGGGATTGTGCCCCTTTGGGCCAATGTTTTAATTTGGAATTGAAGCCATTGGTCTTTAAGATACAATGCATAGGATCTAGTTGGTTGTCTACATTGCAAGGCTTCCATTGCCCAGCTAGCCATGCAGGCCATTTGGGCTTCTTTTTCTTGCAACTGCTGTTTTAAAATTTGCACTTCATTTGCTGCCTGAGACTCTTTTTCTTGCAGCAGTTTCATTAGCATTTCAACATCAGCTTGTGGCTCTCCCTCTTGCTGTTGTTTCTCTATTGCTTCATTGTCTGTTAAGGGACCTTCTTGCTGTTGTTGCCCTCCCAAGATGGACAACCTATCTCCCTTATGAATTTCCTGTTGCTGTAACTGCTTTTTCAGCAGTTCATTTTCTTCTTATAGCTGGGCTCTTTTACTGCTCTCTATGTGCCTTACCATGGCAAACTCTCCTCTTAATTCCTTTAGCTTGTCCTCCATGTGCCCTATGTCTTCAACTCCTTTATATTTAGTAATTTGCATCCATGTGTGGGTTCTGACCCTTTCTTTTTCTAATTCAAAGAATAGAGGCACAACGAATTTCTGTGGGATGATCTTCCCACCCTCTAGCAGATTGTAATAGGAGCCTAAATTAGGCCGAGGGCTTGGTTCAGGTATTTCTTTGGTCCTTCATTCCCCTTGTGACTGTTCTGCTGCCTTCTCCTCCAATTTTTCAATTTCTTTCAGCTTGGCTAGTGTTTCCTGTAGAGATGTTTCAGCTTCCTGTAGAACTGCCTTTGAGTCCATCAACTTGATTCTTTCCTTCCAGGTGGAGGTTTTGGGACTTCCTCTCTCATAGGTGATAGAGATCTTGGAGGGAGATTCTACCTTCTTTTCAGTGGGTGTATCCTCAATGACAATTGGTTCCTTTGATGGTGGCTGGGGTTTTCCCACTTTGATCCTGGTGCTTCTTCTGGCTTTAAAATACATAGAGGTTTGCCTTTTTCTTTTTCCTTTTTGTTTTGTTGGTGTGCTTAATGCAGCAAGCACAGCTGCTGCTTCCCTTGCCAATGTTTCAAGGGATGTTTCTTTCTGCTGTTCTTTTCCTTCATCTCCTACAACCTTTCTTATGTCTACTGTTTTTTCTTATGTCTCTGCCATCCCTGGTGGTGTCTTCTCTTTTTCTTGCTGGGTCCCTGCCTTGGCTGTGGCAGTCTTCTCTTGGGCTTTCTTGGCCTTTTTCTTCTCAACCTTTGTCCTTTTTCTCTTCTCTATTTTTGAGGTTGTCTCGTTTTTTGCCTTAGGCTCAACAATAGTTTTGTCAAATTTCTCCTTTTGTTCATGTTTATCCTCTGTTTTTCCTTCTGTTTGAATGTATTGTGCTTCCTCATTACTATTCTTCTCAAGTTCTTCGGTTTTCTCCTCCTCTTCACTGTTGGATGGGCTAATGTCCTCAGTCAAAGTTTTGATGTCATCATCTCTGGACATATTTATGAAAATTTCCCAAGCTATGGGGATGGTATATGTGTGTAAAGCATATTCTACCAACATTTTGATGAGCCCATGGTGGGCCAGCTAGTCTGGGACCCCTGCATTTAGCTTGGTGCCACATTCTACTAAAGACTAGAGGAGGAAATATGGGAGACTCAGTTTTCTAGCTGGAGGTAGGTCCATCCCATATCTCAATTCATGCAACAACCTAAAGTGATAACCATAAATTATGCTAAACCTCCCTTCACATGTGATATACTTCATTTTTTGGTAGCTGACTTCACTCCATAGAGGAGGCAAGCTTTTCCTTCTGACCCCATTTTTATCCTCTACAGGATGCTCCTCAGGTTGAAAAAATGTCTTCTTAGAAACCTGTCCCAATGATTTCTCCTCCTTGCTCCAAGGGAGCCCAAGTGGAAGACCTGTGATTCTACTGATGAAATCAAGTGTAAGCTCTAGGGTAAGACCTCTAAAATTTACTGTAGCATGTGTTTTTGAATGGGGTGTTAGGGACATCAAAAATTCTTCAGTCACCTCCTCATCATATCTCTGAATTCTTTCAAAGAAGGGTATCCAGTTTGCCCTGGTGAAGAGAGCCACCACCTCAAGGTGCTCATGCAATTTTCTAGAGTTCAAGGGTTCTTTTCTCATGAATCCTCTTGGCATGGTGTTGAGTGCTTTGTTTAACAAATGCTCAGGTGAGAAAGCAGGAAAAACTGAAAATAGAGGGATAGCTGAATTTTTGTCTTTTTCTGAAACCGAATAAGGAATTTCCCGTGTGCTTCTTACAACATCAAATTGCAATATTTCCCCTGTTTTAAACTTCTTTTATCTTGAATTTGACTCTCTGCTTTTGAAAAGAAAATTTTTTGACAGAACAAAGGATAAATACACAGGTTCTTTTCAGAGAGTAGACTAATATGCAAATTCATTTTTTTCCACACAGGTTGATTTCTACGGTTGCATGTATTTTCTTTATAGTCAAATTTTGGAAAGAAGGAGACAGACTTTGAATGTAGAGAAGAAAACAGAGAACTGTGTAGAACTCAGGGAATTCTCCTTTTTCCAATCCACTACTGTGTTTTTAATCCACCACCTTATTCAAATAAGTCATAGATAGAGAGGTTTCCTGAGCCTACCTCATTCCAAGCTCGAATTTTGACAAAAATCCCAGGTTTTCCTTCTGCAGAGCTTTTCTCTGCATTTCCTGTAGAAATCTTCTGGCTCCTGTAGAATGCAGCAGTGCTCCTGTAGAGACTGATAGGTGGAGGGTTTTAAAAAACTAGCGGAGGATGACTAGTTTGCTATTCTGGAAGTGGTAGGTGAGTACTGCAGTCGAGAATGTCATGAATGAAGAATGAAACAAACGGTGGCGAAGGCTTCGACCACGTTGTCCTTTACTTGTTTGCGTAATCCGCGGTGAGGAGATGAGGTGGCTGGATGGGTATGTTATCCCCATCCGGATAGTTGGTCCTACGTCATGGTCATAATGGTTCTTCATGCTGCCTAACTGCCATCACCTCCCTTACTCCCATTATATGCCGCCACCACTACCAGTCCCGAATATTTTTTCCCGAGTTGACATACCACATGTGCTGGCTGCGTATCTAATCGGCAGTTTGAATTTGACGGGGCTCATTTGAATTCCACGAGGGTGTGTAACTGAATGAAGGTGGCTAGTTAGCTGGCCACCAATTCCATTCAATCGTGACCATTCCCACAGTTCATGCAATTTTGAAATATTATTCATGCAATCAAGGAATAGGTTTAGGCACTTACCTGCTCAGTCACTGCTGTGTTATGCATATTTCGGACTTTGGCATTTCATTTTTTCATTGTTGTTGCTGTTTGCACTCTGCATGCTCAGACTTGGGCTTTTGCTGATGATCTCATGTTAAAACATTGCTCCTTGCATGTTTCATATGTCCTACTGCACTGACCCTGTCTCTGGAGTATGTTTTTCAAAGGGATCAGCTGCTACAAGAATCCTGTAGGATTTCCTGTAGCTTCTTCTCCTTCTGAAATTCAAGCTAATATTTGAGTAGGGCTACAATTGCTGAAGAAGATCTCAACTGAAAAGGAATCACAGATGGAAGGTATCAGGTAGGAGTGAGCAAAAATGCTGCTGCTTTTATTTGTCATCATTTTTTTTTTTTTTCTGCAGAATGAAGGAAACAGAATTTCTCTGTGTGGTTGTGCAAGGGATAAAACGAGTGAAATGAAGGTGTACAGGGATGGAATGGTGACATAGGGATATGGATGGTGGCAGGGAGGTTCACAGGCCTCATAGAAAAATTTCCAACCCTTGGGTCCTTCTTTGAGATTGATTTTGGCCTTTCTGTAGTTTCTACAGGATCCTCCTGTAGAATACACAGAGTTTCCTATAGGATGCGAAATTTCAAAACAAATGAGACCAAAACTTGGGAAAGGATAACAGTGATGGGAGGATGCACTGTGAATGGTACATGTAGCCTGGCCATGTATTTTTTCCTCTTTGTGCAACCCTCCTACAACCTGCAATGATCTTCCTGCGACCTGCAATTTATTCAAAAGAAGTTAGGTTTTTGTTTTTTTCTCTTTTTTCTTTTTTTCTTTTTTAGTTTGAGATAGCTGGGGCGCCTCCAGGAGGTTTTCACCCTCACTGCCTGCCCTGGGTGCCTCCAAGAGGTTTTCACCCAGGGATCTTTTATTCCAATTTTTTTTCAGTTTTTTTTCCTGTGTTTTTTTCTTCTTTTTTTTCTCTCTTTTTCTTTTTTTGTTTGCTCAGGGTGTAGGTGGAGTGGAGACAGGGACCTACTCCACTACCAACACTGATTTACCTAGAGTCTCAATCAAATCCTACTTGGAAAGGGGTTTCCTGTATATCTTCAATCTATGCCCATTGACGAGCATGGGGATGGCTTCTTCATCAATGGACCGGATAAGGACAAAACCATTGTCATTGCATTTTTCTACTGTATATGGTCCCAACCATCTTGTCCTTAGATTGCCCTTGAAATCCTTATATCTCGAATCATACAGCAGCGCCCAATCTCTCGGTTGAAGTTGTTTCTCTTTGAGGTGCCGGTCACAGCATATCTTTCTTTGAAGTTGGACTAAATCTGAGTGGAGGAGGACCTGGATTCTCTGTTCATCTAATCGATTTAGTTGAAGCAATATTTCCTATTGTGCATGGCTGAGATCTAGGTCCAGCTGAGCTACCACCCTTAATGTGTTATATTCAAATTCTATGGATAGAAAAGCCTTCTTCCCATAGACCAGCTCATAGAGTGTGAAACCTGTGGTGGTTTTCCAAGTAGTGTTATAGGTCCACGTGGCCTCAACCAATCGATCTGCCCAATATTTTCTGCTGCTGCTCACTACCTTATTCAAAATCCCTTCCAAAGCTCTATTAGTGACTTCCACCTATCCATTTGCTTGTGGAAGATAAGGGGTGGAATTTCTGTGCTTAATCTTGTGATGTGTGAGTAGGTCTTCAATCAGATTGGAGGTAAACTAACTTCCTTGATTTGTGACTAATTCTCTTGGGTAGCCAAACTTGTAGAAGATATTTTCCCTCAATAACTCAGCTAATTTTTCTTCTGTTGCTGCTTTGATTGCCTTTGTTTCTATCCACTTTGTCAGGTAATCCGTGCACACAATGATGTAAGACTTTTTTTTTGAAGGAGGGTTGATAGGACCCACAAAGTCCATGCCCCACTTCTCAAATGGCTCGAAAGTCACTTGAGGCTGCAAGGGCATCTCATCCTTTGGAGTAGGTTTCCCCATCCTTTGACATCGGTCAGATTGGTTGATGTATCTCCTAACATCTTGATGAAGAGTGGGCCAATAGTAACCTGCCTGTAGAATTTTGAAGGCAGTTCTCTTTGATGCAAAGTGGCCCCCACAGGGCCCATCATGATAGGTTAGGAGGATGTCAAAAAATTCCTCCTCCCCGACACATCGCCTCAAAATCTGATCTGGGCCAAGTTTAAAAAGATTGCCCCCAATCCAAGTGAAGTGGGCACTTTTCCTCATGATCTTGCTCTTATATTTTGAGGACAGGTGTGGAAAAAACTATGTTAAAACCAAATAATTTGCTATATCAGCAAAGCATGGAGAGAGTATTGAAATAGAAAATAGGTGTTCATCTGGCATTTGATCATCCACCATTCCTTCTTCACCTGCAGGCAAATCTAGTCTAGATAGAAAATCAGCAACAACGTTTTCCTTACCTGGCTTATCAACAATGGTTAGATCAAATTGCTACAATAAAAGTAACCATCTAATGTTACAAGAATTTACATCAGGTTTATTCATTAAATACCTAATTATAGCACTATTAGTATGTATGAACGTTTGATAGCCAGTGATGTAGTGTCTGAACTTGTTTAGGGAATGGACTACAGCCAGGAGCTCTTTTTCGGTTACAGTGTATTTTAATTCTACCTTGGACAGGTTTTTATTGAAAAAATATATGTCATACGGTAGCTTCTCTTCAATTTGTCCTAAGTCTGCTCCTATAAATTTTTTGGAAGCATCTATGTGAATGTGGAAAGATAGGGCCCATTTTGGACCTCTCAAGATTGGGGTAGTTATCAACTTACCTTTCAAAGCATCTAGAGCCTCTTGATAGTTGTCAGTTCATATGAACTCAGCATCTTTTCCCAAAAGACCAAATAATGGAGATGCTAGCTTACTAAAATCTTTAATGAATCTTCTATAATACCCTGCTAAGCCTAGAAAACTGCGAACATCTCTTACCTTTTGAGGAGGTGGGACCCTTTGGATGATAGCAATCTTGTTGGGATCCACTTGTAATCCTTGCTGAGAAATTGTATGACCTAGCATGGTCCCTTCAGTCATTAGGAATTCACACTTATCGGGACTGAGGGAAAAGTTCATTTCAATACACTTGGCTAAAAATTTCCTCAGGTTAGTCAAAGCTTCTTGGAAGTTAGAATCATAAGGGGTAAATTCATCCATATAGATTTCCATTGAATCATGAACCAGCTCAGCAAATATGCTTAGTACTGCTATCTGGGAAGTGGCAGGAGCATTGCACAACCCAAAGGGAAGGGTAGGCAAAGGTACCCCATGGAAAAGTGAAAGTGGTCTTATCTTGGTCTTCCGAGCTGATTTGGATCTGATTGTACCTGCTAAACCCATCTAGGAAGGAAAAGAACTTCTTCCCTGCTAGTCCATCTAACACTTGATCTATGAAAGGCAAAGGGAAATGGTCCTTCTTGGTGGCCTTGTTAAGTTCTCGATAATCTACACAAATTCTCCACTTCCCTTTTTTCTTTGGCACCAGCACCAAAGGAGAAACCCATTCGCTGTCAGAGATGGGTAGATGAATCCTACATCCAGCAGCTTTTGCAGTTCTTCTTTGACAATGTCCTTAAGGGCTGGATTCATCCTCCTTTGAGGCTGTCTGACTGGTTTATAATCTTCTTTAATGTAAATGTGATGAATACAGACTAAAGGGTGGAATCCTTTCATCTCCTTATAGCTCCAAGCAAATGCATCCAAATGACTGTTCATTAATCTACACAGCTCTTTCTCTTGAGAAGTGGATAGGGATGAGTTGATCTTCAAGGTTCTTTCTGGGCCAAATTCTACATTCTTAACTCGAAGAGAGGTCGGATCAGCCACACATAGATCAACTTAAGCATTGGCTTGCGTTTCTTCCACCAACTCTTCTAATGGCAGCACACTAGGGGGTGGATTTTGAATCAAATTCTCAATAAGATCATCCTCGGTTTGAGGACCCCCCTTGGTGGCTTCCACTATGAAAAATGGTGTGGAGTAGACTTCATCCTCATCTTCCTCCTCCAACCAGAGAGGTAAGTCATGTTCTAGCAGAGGTTGGGTAGGAGGATATAGGACTAGCTGCTTGGACATATGCCCATTCTTGATGGTCATGCTCCTAGCTCAACAACTGATGTAAGCATCTACAGTAGCTAACTAAGGCCTTCCCAAGATGAGAGGATACCCAGTGAGCTTTGCCTTTGGCTAAAGAACCAAGAAGTCAACAAGTTACTCCCAGGAATCAATGGAGACCATGACATCTTCCACAATCCCCTCAGGAATCACAGTGGAGCAGTCTGCTAGCTGCAGTACTATTGAGGTCTTTCTTAGGGAACCTTAAAGGTTGAGTTTGAGCATAGTGTCCCTGGTCATTACGTTAATGGCAGCCCCTAGATAAATCAAGGTGTGGGGGATTATGGTTCCATTGAAATGGACATCGACTACAGGACTTTCAAGGTCCATATATTTTGGATAGAATACTTGTCCCAACATCAGGTCGGAGAGTTGTCCTATGACATTGATAGTTGGGGCATCTCTCTTGTGCTTACCCGGGTGCCTAAAACACTTCTCTTTGATCAACTTGTTGTAGATTGGTACATCTTTTATGGCCTAGAGAAGTGGTATTTTTACACATAATTTTTTTATTTCTCCCAGAAATTCAGTTTCTTCTGGGGTCAGTTGTGTGGTTCTAGTTAGTCTCTTAGGAAAGGGTTGAATGGCTTTTGGTTCACTTTCCTGTTTCTCTTCCTCATCCTCCTTAGGAGGAGGTTGGCTATCTGGGAGGACCTTCCCAGATCGTTGGTTGATCTCCTGAATCTCCATAGCATAGGTAGGGCATGTTATTTCTCCAGTATATACCTATTGGGCCTATCTGTTATTGGGGCTTGGGTTTGGTTGAGTAGGTATTTGGGGTTGTCTTGGAGGAGCAGGAGGTAATGGTTATGGTTAAGTAGGTGGCGGAGGAAAAAGAGCGAGAGGAGAGTTGTATTGGGGCCTCCACCCCTAATGAGGTGCATTCCACTGAGGTTATGGCTGAGCGTGAGAATGAAACGAATGAGCAGCTGGTTGAGTATGGTATTGTGATGGATACGACCAAGGAGGGGGTGTGGACCAGGAAGGTTAAGCAGGGGGACCCCAAGAAGGCATGTAAGTGGCTTGATTGGGGTTGTAATAAGTCTGGGATGTCCCTTGCATTACCCGCTGGTAAGGTCTGGGTCCATGAGGTCTCCTTTGGTTCATGAAGTAGAGTGGTTCAGTGGCTCCTTCAGCCCCTTGGTACATAGCTTTGAATTCAGGTAAGGAAGGGCACTGATTTGTAGGATGATCTTCTTCACAGACAAAACACACTTCTATGGAGTGCAATGGAAATTCATTCCTAGGATGCTTTTTAGTGCACCTGGGACAAAAGATGGCCAAAGCCCTCTCGGCTTCCTCTTTCTTCTTTTGGATTTGCAGGGTATCCATTTGCCTGGCGATAGTCTGTCTCATCTCGCTTTTGAATTCTTCCATTTGATTTGAAAATTTGTTTTTAAGGAATAAACTAGATAAGGGGGTACTAGCTAAAAGTTGACTTCCCATACCTCTTTTTCTGGCTACCCTAGAATGGTTTCTAAACACGATATTTATGTCATCATAAGGTAGCTGGTAGATGTCTCCCCCAGCCAGCAAATGGAGGTGTCTAGAAGGTCTTTAGGGACTTCTCTGAGCAAAACCAACTTTAGAGATTCAGGGTCAAGTGTGTGCCTAACCCTTTTATAACTGAGTTGAAACCTCTCTTCATAGTCTTCTAAAGATTCTTCACTTCCCATGGTCATTCGAAAGATTTCTTCCTTTGTATCCTTTGACCTACAGTAGTCTTGGTATTTGTTGTTAAAGGCTTGCTACATTTGAGCCCAAGTTGTGATACTGTTTCCAGGTAACCCCATGAACCAGTGTAGTGCTGCATCCTTGAGGGTAGAGGGAAAGAGTTTCAACTTTTGCTTGTCTTCTGCATAGTCATAGGTTTGACAAAGGACAACAAACTCAAATAAGAAGGTATCAGGGTCTTTAGTAGTCAATCCATGGAAGTGAGGTAAGGCTGAGGGACTTATGTTTTTCATCTTTGTGTCCCCATTGGTCTCTTGGATGGGAAAGGCACCTTCTATTCTCTCCCCATTTCCTCTACCGTTTTTGTTTTTAGCCATGGTCTCAAGAGGAATGGTTTCTTGCTCTTCTTCTATTATAGGATCTTCACATATCTTTAGAGGTTCACCTATAGGTTCTTCTGGATCACTACCACCAAAGAAGAGAGAAGGGTCACTTAGTGATGTGGTGGGGGTGTTGGGTAGGAATTTTCCTGAATTGTCTTTGTTCCTACAAGGCATGAAAGGAAATCTCTTTTTTGGGTGATTTTTTGTTTCTTTTTTTCTGCTTGTACATGCAAAAACTGAAATGGATTGAATAACAAATTGCAACTAAATAAAATCTATCTTATTGAAATGAAAATGCATAATTGAAATGAAAGCAGGAAAAGACTATTTTATTTTGCTGAAATGAAATTGCAGAAATGAAATTGCATAATTGAAATGAAAGCAGGAAATGGCTAATTTACGCTTGCTGAAACGAAATTGCGGAATTGAAATGAAAGCAGGAAATGTCTAATCTATGCTTGCTGAAATGAGATTGTGGAATTGAAATGAAAGCAAGAAATGTCTAATCTACTTTTGCAGAATTGAAATTGCAAAATTGAAATGAAACAACTACTCTACGCTTGCTGAAATAAACTACTTAGCAGAAGGTTGCAGTAGAAAATAGAATAAAAGCAGTAATCACAAAATACTCTGACACTTCCCCGGCAATGGCACCAAAAATATGGTGAGCTCCAGTATTGTAGCAATGATGCTGCAACTCCTGGGACTCCCTACTTTACTTTTATCAACCCGGTAGTTCGTAACAAACTTGGAAGCGACGGTGCTATATGCACAAGTACTAGCTCTTACTGCAGGCTATCACTTGATCAGCTGCCACAAGTTTGCTAGGAGCTTAAGCCAACTTATATGAGTTCTCAGAAGAAGCTTTTAACTATGATGGAAGAAAGCTAACTCAAAAGAGGCTAGTCTACTTGCAGAAAGAAGATGAAAGCTGAAAGGAAACGCAAACCCTAGCAAACCCTAGTTTTACCCACTAACCCTACTTTTGCAAGAAAAGAGATGGAAACTACTGAAATGGATGCCATTAACTATTTAAAATGGGAAATGCATGTATTCAAGCTACTTTTGAAGGAAAATATGGAAAAATCATCTTTTTGTACTTTTGAGCAATTTTATGCAGAATTATTATGCTTGTGTTTTAACTATTTGTGATTGTGCAGAGGTTTGGTGGCGAAGGGAGATGGAGTTGGTTTTTTGTAGGAGGTTGGGAAGGTGTGGAGAGGACCTAAGGAGTCTCTAATACCCTTCTAGAGACTTCCACTATGATCAGACTTCGAAAAATTGTTCGCATGAACTTCTACAAGAGGCTGCAGGGGATCCACAGGAAGTTCTACAGGAAGAGGCTGAAAGTGGTTTTTGGAGGTCTGAAGGTGCAAAAACAGTGAGAAAAGGGAAATGAAGCTGGATATAGATGTTAAGGGGTCTAGGACCTTGTAAATGAATATCAGGAGTGAAGGAGATGGTTGGATTTGTTCAAAGGTCAAGGAAGCAATTTTGCACAAGAACATAGAAATTAGGGCAGTTTGGGAAAGTATGGCGAATGAGTGAAGGAAATCTTGAGAGATGGACTGGAGTAGGTTGTGTGATGGAAGAATGATAAGTTGGAGTGTCTTAAAGGTGAGCTACACACTTCTTTTCAAAACTGTCCCAAGCAAGAACTAAGAAAATAGAGTTTTACCTATTTTTGACCTAATTCTGACCTAAAAACTAGAAAAGTGCTGAACATAACTTTATGGACAGGAAGTTATGCAAGAAAGCTATGGAAACTGAACAAGAATAGATCTAAGCATGTAAATACAATTGATATCAACTTCTCCAACTCGAAATCTAACACTAGCAATTGCATTGGAAAGCAAAAACAATGTTTTGGTGGCAGCAAGAGTTCCTTGGTCTCAATTCATGGTCCCAAGGAGGGAGAAAGGAGATCAAGGCCTGATTGGTAGCCTTTTTGTGGATATTTTTTTGTTATCAAACTATCTAATCAACTTGAAGCAGGAACAACTATTCTAATCATCAAAAACAACCTAAGTAACAAAGTAATATTTAACCTAAATAACAGAAATTATTTCATGAATGCAAGAAAAACACATATAAATACACAAAGGAGGTACTGGGCACTTGGGTTGGGCCCAACCCCAAGAGCTACAACCCCCTAGGAAAGATCAGTGCTAGTTCAAAGCTGGATTCATCTTCATTGATAAAAAAATAATGGTTACATCACAAAACTGTTTGCAAAAAGAGCTCGAAAATGAGCTGAGTACATTGCTGCACTAAAGTGCGAAAATAGAATATCAAATGGATAACCTACTAAGGCTTGAAGCCTTCTTATTTATACAAGTGGTGACTCCCAATAGTTCTCCTAAACTTTAGGAACTCGGCTACCTAAAACTGTAGATAATAGCCACTTCACTAGACCTACTTGGCTGCCCTTTGAAATCATCTTTTGTGGGTTGTTGAACTTCGAGTTGTTGATGGAGAACTCGAGTAAGGGGTCATTTAATGCAGGTGACACCCCTCCTATAAGTCCGCAGCCCTGTTTCTTTTAGTTTTGCTGCCAATCCGCTCATAAATGCCTGGTCTTGGTCCAAAAATGTCCAAAAATATGCAATAAACACTCATTAGAATTTGTGGTAAAGTGACTATCCCCATTCACTCAATTAACATAAATATATTCAAAAAAATGCACAAAACTATGGAGAATGGTGGATTAAATGAAAATAATAGGCAGAATGAGCCCATATAGTTACCCATTTTTGGGGCTCATCAAACTTCTTGACCCGAAACTTGTGGTTGCGAGGTAGAAGGACCAGTTTGTACAGTTTGAGATACATCTGTTTGAACTTGTGAATGCGGTACAGTGGTAACAATAGGTGTAGTAGGAATAGTTGACATAGTTTTCATTGGTTGTGTTGGATACACAAGCCTTGGTTGAACTGGCATTGTTGGTTTCCATTGAAAGACTTGAATTCTAGGTTGACCTGAATACTACGGGATACTACCATATGATGGTCCTACAGGATATGGAGGATAAGGTGAATAAGCATATTTCTCTACATATGGTGGAAATTCAGTATGTAATGGATACATAGGTCATTGTTGACTATATTTCCCAGTTTGATATTGATATGCAGGATCAAACTGTTGAGTTCCTGTTAAAGAAGAACCAGGTAAAATTCTGGTTGAGGACATGGGTGATGACCATGGTGTAGAAGCAACCCCTGAGTGGGTTCCAGATAAATATTGGTGACCAAACGGGATGGAAGATTCACCATATAGGTGTGACTTAGGTGTAGTAGAAAACATTAAAGAGGTTACGTCAGAAGATTTTGCCACAGATGCATCAAATGATATAGTGTGGGATGTTGACGGTTGTTCAGCCATAGTTAACTGACCCATTGTCCTAAAGAATCGACGGGTACTTGAAAAGAAGTAAGATCAAAAGGAGCAGTAAAATGAGGAGTATGAGGGTAAAGATAAAGCTTGGTTCCAAAATGGAATGGGGTTCCAGGTGTGGTATCTTCTTCCAATTCTTCCTCAACAAAAATTAAACCAGGTGGAAGAACTTCATCGTCTGGTCCGTAATAGAATTCTGGTGTTGATAAAGTGGAAGTTTCAGTAGTTACTGATGTCTAAGGGTTAACTGGTTGATCATATTCTAGTAAAGTAACAACTTCTAAATGTTCAAATTCGAAGTCCAGATGTTCCGGTAAAAGAACAATAGTTTCAAGGAGAGGTTCTTGAACAACTTCAGGTTTAGAAGTAACTTTTGTTTGAACTATGATAGGTTCTAGATTAACTTCTGGTTGAACTAACTCAAGTTCATAAGTAATTTCTTGTTGAGTAACTTCAAGTTGAGGATCAACTTGTTGTTGAACAACTTCGGTTACTGTTTCACTAGGATCAGTGATAATGTACTCAGGTAATTGGAACCTTCTTCTTCAGAAACAGATGTACCAGAAATAGATGGAGTAACTGGAGTCTCAGTACTATCAAAGTGGATGATTTTGGTAATTCAGATGAAGAACCAGGAGTTCTTGATGTACTTGACTTAGTTAAGCGAGATCGCTTTGACCAAATAGGTGTAGCTTCAGGCGACAAAGGTGGTGCTATTCTCCGTGAACGACAGGGTAACCGTTGATGTTCCTCCATGGTTGCTGATTAATTTTATTATCAAAAAAGAAATAAACAAAAAAGGGTAAGCTAGGAAAAATGTTTACCAAGCAACCATGAACTACAGAATACCTCCTGGCGAACCAAGAAGTATGGCCAGGCAATCTCCCCGAATGTTGTGTTTGGTGTATCACAGTGTACAAGGTGGCTGACTCGGTTACCTAAGGATGGATAGCAACCTAGTTTTGTCCTCCCATATATACCCAAAGGTACATGGAGGCCCAATCTGTATAAGCATTGTATAACACAAAATTGCACAGTGAGAGAATTCCCATTTACTTTATGTACTGTAACACTGCCCTATATACCTGGAGGTATGTGGACGAGCTATGATATACTCACGTACGTGGAATGAGGTATCACATTTGGGATGTATTGCAAACAAGTTAGCGAAAATTTCTTTGTTTTATGACGCCATAACACGTCTCTAGCGTAGAACCATTAAATGCTTTTCATTAATGACAATGCTCCATTAGGTAAATTGATGTTAATTTTAATTTTTTTGATCTTTCTTACGAATTTTCCTTTCAAGTTCACCACGTGATGTATTTTGAAATTCCTAGGAATTAAAATATCATGATAAACATTCTTTTCATTCAATTTAATAATGAAAATCCTAGCTACTAGGGATAGAGCAATCAGATTTCTTTCGATCAAAGAGCAAAGAGCACAATCTAATGTAATTTCCCTAAACTATTCCTATGAGCACACACAAACTTTTCTAATGCAACATGCATGTATTTCTTTTCGATTTCCTTAATGTGAATGTGAACACAAAGGAAAATAATGCACATATAATCAATCAATCTTTAACAAGAACGAAGAATTTACGAAAGTTGTGTTTCAAAGGAAAAGAATACTTTTACGACACTTTATTTCAAACAAAGATTAATCAATTATATTCTAACTTTGACAATGGATCGATAATGACAAAGAAAACATTTACAAAAAATTAATCAATCAAGTCAAAGTAGGGCTAGCAAAGGAGATAGAAACTATTTCTCTGAGACATGGCATTCATTGATCAATCAGCAAGCAAACAAACAGAGAAAATTTGGCAAAAACCCATTCCAAATGTGGGAAATTGACCCTAGTAGGATCAACATAGCCCTAAATGGGAGATAGTGTGCTTTAGAGCACTGTCCCTAAGCCAAGGGTGCTTTGTAGTGCACTGTGTCCCTCACAAGCTTGCGCTAGTGATAGTGAGCCATTTCAAAAGGCAATTTGACATAGTTTTGACCAAAATGTCAATGCAAAAGAGTTGAAATACAATCAAGGAACACAAGTAGAGTCTGCAAGAGTGTCCTAGGAGGTGGATAATCTACTAGGAAGGATGATCTTCCCTAGTATGGTTGCCAATTTGTTTTGGAGAATTTGGTATCTACAGATAAATACTATTTCCCTAGATAAGTAGCGATATCTAGAACAACAGTTTAAAGAACTTTATCCTTTTCCTATAAGAAATAGATAAGACAAAGAAGATTAGAAGACCTACTTGTAGTTCTTCTTTCCTCTTGCCTCCTTTGTATCGATCCTGTCACTCCTTCCCGTACTTAACACGCTTGAGAAGTACCTGTAAACATCAACAAAAGACAAAGAACCGATCATGGCAAAGGATCTAATGAATACAAGTGAATGGAATCAGATACATTTCACACATATAAGCATATATAACAATACAAACATTGGAAAAAGGTTCAAATAATTTATTGAATAGAAGAAGGAATTACAACCATTGTGTTTGATTCAAAGTCATTCCTCTAGCTTGGATCCCATCCACATCACATCAAAAGTATGACAAAATTGTAGCATTGCAATACTTGCTTCAAAGCCAATTCTCATAGCAACATTATCTCCTTACAATTCAACATAGTCCAGCCCCTCATCACTTAGATGAGTGGTCAATTTATAAGGATATGAAGGATGTTATGTCATAAATGGTGGTATTGAATGGCCTTCCATACTTAGAATTAGTTCCATGGAGGAAGGGATGAGAGGATAGGATGCATCTTAACTCATTCCTCATCCATTTTTGAGCTCATAAGAGTTGATAAGTGAGGGAACCTTCTATATGAATCCAAAATATAATAATATTCCCCAAACCCTATGTGAATTTCACTCAATCTCACCCAGTGTAGGTGAAGGAAGGCCTAAGTGCTTTGCAGAGCACCCTGGCATGGATTTAACCGCCCTGCAGCGCACCCTTACATGGGCCTACCTACGCTGGTCCCTCTAGAGGTCATATCAGGATGTCTTCAAGTCATGAAACTGTTTGGGAAGGAGGAATTCAAAAGGGTGACTTGTTTAGGGAATGTAGCAACTTGAATTAGGGTTTGATGAGCCCTAAAACACTGATTTGGATGATGGGAGTGATGTGCCCAAATGGATGTGTAACAAGTCCACACGGGAAAAACAATGTTAACAATTGACACAACACATTTCCAATAGCATATGCACTAAAACAAGAAAAATAGTTCAACTATCTTAGTACATCTTAAAGAAACATGCATTACAAGCGTCCAAAGAATAGTATTACAAACGAATAAAATACATGTGTGAAAACTTGATGGCTTGTTAACAGGATTCTGAATTAAGTGAAAGTTCAAAGACACATTTGTACACCATACATCACTTACCCTGATAGCAGGGTATTGAATCCACTCCTCACTCCTAAAAAAAAGACACCAGACTTTCAAGGCTATGTGGGAGGAGCCAAGGTGAAAATTCCTTTTCATGTATAGATGAGGGGTATATATAGCCAAGGGTGAAACTGACGCTTGTGACTGTTTGACTTCCCTAATTATTGTTTGACTTACATGACTCTTTGACTTCATCTGTTGGTCTCTTGGAATTTTACATTACATTAAATTGATTACATATTTATGACCCAAAGTAGTTATGTGGCCGAGGTGACTCTTGACACAACTTGACATGACGCTGCAAGTATGCACATGCTGGTTGTGTTGTTCATGTCAAGATGGTGTGCTGTTGAGTGATGAGTTTTCTTGTGGTGTACCATAGTTTCGCCTCCACATGGCAGAGTATGTGGAGTCTTTAGTGGTCTTGGTGTTTGCTTGATAGTTCATGCATGCACATGTGTCTCCTTTGCTTGCTCCTTCGTATGCTTCGTGTGTTCGTCCAACTTCAAGAAAGTCTTCTAGCATATGCTCCTTGTTCATCTTGTTCATTGTTGCACCATGTCTCATCCATGTACCTATTTCTCTAATCACTCATGATGACACGATATCAAATTTATAAATCCCCTAATCTACCATGATGCATTTTCTTTCGTTTCTGGCTGTAGGTGACCAGGAGAGAGGACAAGGCTCTGAAACAGGGCAGAGCACATGTCAGAAACATGCGAGGCTCTGAGGCACTATCATGAAAAATTGTGCAAAGGCCACTAGGAAGATGGGATGAGTAGTTCGGAAAAACAGTGACATTCTATAGGATCTGGCTCAACTAGGAGGCAAAACTGCACAATTTTTCTCAGGAAGGCAGTTTGGGCAGGAGAGGACATTGGAAGTGAAAAATGCAGAGTTTTTTAGGGGAGGATGGGAGCGGGTTACAGGAGCTTGCTGACCAAAATAGAACAAAAATGGAAGGACTTCATGATGAACATGTCTGTGCAGTTTTCGGGCTAAGCGGGGTGTCAGGAAGTTGGTGGAAAGTCTAGGAAAACTGCACAATTTTCAAGAGGAGCAGGAGGTCAGCTCACAGGGGGACTGACTGATAGAACTATGCAATTTCCAGAGACAGTGTAGTGACAGGAAGTGGGTGCCTATCCCTCTTGTCTACGCAATTTATTTAGTTAACAGACGTAGGCATGCTAATAGCTTCTATGCAATTTTTGGGAGGAGTGAAGCCCAAGGTCACTACCCGATCAAACTCTTTGGTTAACCAGCGGGAAGCTTGATGGATTGGTTTGTGGGTAGCGTAGATTGAGATGGCATATTGGGAAAATTTTGTCCTATTCTGGGTGAAAGTAAGCCAGGTTGATTCTAGGACTGTGCAGTGTGGACTGCATGGAGGGAAGCCTCAAGCTCTGTGTAGTTCTGGGCAACAATGCTTGGTCACTAAGGGCTGAGACTGTGCAGTGCAACTCAGTGGAGGTCTAGCTAATGGAAGGTGGTCTAGTTGATAGATCTTTGGAAAAATGGTTAAGTTTGTTAGTGAGTGAACTCGTGTATACATGACCTTGCAATCACACTCAACATGACTTGACGACAAGACATCTCAAACCAACAAGACAAAATATGCTCAGTATGACTCACTGCAGGACTGTCTAATGGTGAAAGCGACTAGTGTGACACTTTGGATAAACCTTCAGATGACCACGAAAACTCTTGCACTACATTCATTACAACATCATGTGTGAGTGTGATCAACGTTTACATAGTGAACACAACTCAAACAAAAACCTTCAACATCACTAGAACACGGTCGCAAGCATGACATAGAAATCAACATGCTAAAGATGAAAATTGGTCAAACAAGCGAGAAGGAATCAAGACATGTAGAGGAAACACATGAAATGACTTTTTTTGATTGCGCACATGCATGTTATTGAGTACAAGATGATATGATAATGAAAAGCAGTCCTGCAAACTCAACTAAGAGGTGTACCTCGAAAGGTGTTCTTTACTTACCATACTTACCCTCGAGATGATCATGCATCTGACAGAGTTTGCATGCGGTCTTGATCTTTTCCATTACTTGGTCTCTTGGTCCTTCTCCTAGACTCCTTGGGAGTGATATTAGCATGTCACATTTTCCCATAATCACTGAGCGATGGATTAGCGTGGTTTTAGTGGGAAGTGACTATTGTCGGGATGAGGACATAGGAGGCCCATTTGCACAGTTTCTGAATGCAAGATAGATAGGACAACTTGGACAACACTTCGCAATTCTGAGTCACAGGACACTGCTGTGGGATGGGGGTCCTGGAATGACACCTCTATGAAATTTTTGAATGCAGGGTAGCTGGACTACTCTGCCCAGTTTTGGAGAGTAGTGATGGTTGGGCAGTTGAGGGACAACACTGCGTAATTTCTAAAGACAGTGGCTTCCAGTTGGAGGAAGGACACTAGAGGGAACAACTCCACAATTTTGGATGCCAAGGGATGTTGGGGTCTCTACGCATTGTGGATTTTTAGAAGGCAAGGGAAGAAGCTTGATGGTTTCAGAAACAAAGTGCACAGTTTTGGGAAGCTAGATGAGGCTAGGTTGTTTTGGGAAATGGCTAAGTGTGAGATCAACGACACAGATGTAAACAGTGATAGGACTCGACTGTGATCATACATGTACACTTAGTGACACAACTTAGACCATCCATAATGCATAAGACATACTTTTCTTGATGCAATGACCTTCGTGACAAGAGTGCGTGAGGTGAGTGTGAAACATATCTATGTAATGAAAACAACTCTTATGCACAAGATTTCCCTTGAAGCAAAACAACATTCCATTTACATGACAAACAATAATCCCTATGCCCAAGATGACACATGTTGCATAAAGATGTGAACATGAACAACTCTTAAGATCAAGGAGGGGAGCTTGAAATCATCATCTTACTAATAAGTGACCAAGGAACCAAGGATGATCGATCACAGGATCCAAGGTAGGTTTCGAAATTTTCATGCAAGCCAAAATTTTGGAGGGTGGTTGTAGCTGCTACAACATTGGCAACACACTGGTAGAACTCCACCTCTCTATATAGACCTTGTTTCGTGAAAAGTGAGTCTAACCCTTCCGAAAGTATTGTTCAATTCTCTGATCGTGGTGGCTTCTGCACTAGCTTGTGTGAAATATGTAGTGCCTGCTGTTATCTTGATCATTCAGTAGACATTCTAAGCCAAGTCAACTTAGTTGTTTTGATTAGGGATGAGGGATATATTGATGCACAAGTCATATAACTGTTAGAGTTTAATTTTCATCTCTGGTGTTTCTTTGCTGCTAGTAGGCCTGAACAGTACCCCGGCAGAGTCACGTAGGAACACACACATTGCTCCATTGCTAGTGTTGGGCATGGAATCCCCCAAAGGCATGTTTTGAGGCTCAAAGCCCAAGTTTTGACCTAATATTGTTGTAAAGACTCTGCTAATTGGGGGCGCGGAGCGCGAAATGTATGTTAGAGTCACAGGGTTGTCTGCCCTATTTTGCAATGTAATGTCAACCTACCCATGGTCTGTGGACCATGGGATTGTATAAATAGAGTGAGGCTTTAAGTGTAAAAGGGAGAGAGATGGCACAAAGAAGCAAGAGTCTAAGTGACTAAGTGTAAAGTGTATCTTTGGGTCGTAGGCTAGGAGAAGGCTCTGCAGCTAAGTCACAGACTCTTGCAGCTGAGTACGTAGGGTGGAGTCGAGTCTGTAAATGAGGAAAGAATTAATAAAGAGAATTTTTATGATAATTTTGTGTATCTGTTCTTGGGCTAATGCATGTTTGATATAAATTGTGAATACACTATTTATTTACTGTGCGCACCTGTATGAATGGTTTATATTGTTAAGTATAACTTAAAGCATGCAAGTAGGTTAAGTTAATAAACCAACATTGGAATATCAGTGAAGTCTTGGGTAATAATGCAGAAGAGCAGTGTTTAGCCCTTGAGTAGGGATGCGTGAAGGCAGTATCTCAGGCTGCAAGGTACCGGAGAGTGCACAAAGCAACTTGTGCACAAGGTCGAACCGTGGACCATTTAAACTCATCAAACATCTCCAGGGAGCAAAAAACTGGTTCTAGCACCCTCCCATACTACTTCGAGTGAGACTTCAGTCTGTGCTCTGTAGACCATTGCTAAAAGGGCTAGTAGTACTAGGATTTGTTTGGCTAAATCAACTTTGAACCTGGGTCAGGCCCCAATAAGCCAACAAATGGTTCCGTTGCTGGGACTGAGATCTGCATAAGAGATGTCTGATGTCGTGTCACTAGAATTCGACAAAGAAATACATTGAAGAGTGGTTGGACAGAAAGATTCACGAGTTCACGGCGAAGGAAAATAGGAATCCATGAGTATCAAAGGAAGAGTGGTTAGAGCACCACTTATGTGCAAAAATGCACAAAATTTTCTTTGCATCCTTCCCCTCTAAGTTGTACCAGTGGATTGCGAAGCTAGAAGACAGTCAGGGAAGGTGTAGGCTCGACAAACCTATTGTGTGGACTCCAAAGTTGGTGTGTAGACTAGAAGCATCGGAAGATAAGATCATGCGCATTGTGGACCATTGGCGCGATCAAATTATAGGAGGGTTCATCACTGAGTTCTTGGTAGATACTTCAGTCAGCTATAGCGAGGTGGAACGATGCTTCCTCAAAGGACCGCGAGGTAAGTACGTTAAATCTTTGAACACTTGGATTAAAATGTTACTGTGTGAAAAGCGGGTTATGCGAATAAATTGATGTTTGCGGCTACACGAAGTGGGAAGATCTACAGAAACGAAGGTAGCACAGAATTAGAGACTAGTCCCTTGATTTCACCTCCATGGGAGAGCGAGGAAGAGCTCACGAAAGTTTCACCAAGAAGTGCGATTAGTCTGATAAGGCAAAAAATTCCGCGCATACCACCCCCCACCTACACCACCACCAGTTTCACCATCTTCACCCCCATCTTCACCCACACCACCTTTGCCACCACCACAATTCAATATGGAAGGCATAATAAAATTGTAAGTGTTTAAAGGAGTAGGGAATGAAGATCTGAACCAATTTTGGTTCATCGTAAAGGCTATATGGGAAGCGTAGGGAGTCATGGATGAAAATATAAAGAAAGAAACGTTGGTCAGCGCCCTGCAAGATCGCACATTGATGTGGTACATTAAGCATTCCAATGACAATCCAAATGTAGGGATCGCAGATATCCAAGCTGTGCTAAACAGGGAATTTAGTAGGCCAAAATTAGAGACGTAGTCAATTATTGGATTTAAGGAGATCATGATGCTTTTAGGTGAGATCCCCTGGGAGCTAAATCAGAGACTAAAGGGTATGAATCGTGAAGCCAACATGACCTTGACGGATGGGCAACACCATGCATGGTTTGTAGCGTCACTAACAATACATATAAGGACCGCGCTATCACAGCAGAAGCTATACACTCAGGTCGAGGCCTTGGAGATCGCAATGAGACTGCACGAGACCCCGATACAAGATCCTAACCTGGGAGTCCAATAGATCCACACACAGTTGAAAAACTTGTGTCTTGAGATGCAGAGTTTGAAACAAGATAGGACAACTCGCCCAGAAGCGTATGAGGAGGTATGGTGCATAAAGTGCAAAGGCCAGGGACATGACAAGGACCATTGTCCAATCTTCGTGAACTACCTGGCGGGAGGAGGGCCAATGCCATTAAGACCAGAGGCACAAGAAGGACCAGGCAAAACAAGCTGCATTCTGGTGCATGCGTGATTTGTCAGATAGGAGGGAAGCATGCTATAGATAACTACCATCTATTACAAAAGTATACGTAGAGTTCCCAACAGTTGTTCTGTAATTTCTACAGGTCAGTAGGCCACAATGAGCGTACCTGTAGAAGTTATGAACTGATGATGGATCAGACTCCTACCTACAGAGTTCAGACCGAAACGCGAGCCCTTGATCAAAGTGCAGGGATGGCGCACATTGGATTTCAGGGGTGCAGACGAGGTCGAGGTGGAATGGGACAAGGAAGAGGTCGCGGACAGCTGATCTGTTACAATTGTGGAGGGCTAAGGCATTATGTCCATGATTGTACAAATCTGACGAGAGCATCATGTTTATATTGTACCTAGTTTGATCATGAGATGGAGGACTACCCCACACTGATAGCAAGGTTGTGCGATAAAGGAACACTCCAACCTTCCCCAAATCAGAACCTGTAAATGATGAGGTCTAAGCCGTGTGAGGAAGACCCAAATGTAAATATCGTACTCTGAAGTGGCATTATGACGGGGGATGACAAAGTCAAGCAGCTCGAAGAGAGTGCTTGGGTTCGGAAGGCTCCAACAAAGAAACCAAAATTTGATTTGGAGCGTGCTAAGGAGACATTCATGGAAGCTAAGAAGAGCTTCATGGAGGCCTCCACTTCAGGTAGTAAAGACAAACTGGAACCAAAAATGGACCCATCAATGCTCACTACCTTTCTAGAGACATGCATGGAGCTACTACACGACAGTAAAGCCATGAAGGGACTACAATAACTCATCACTAGATGTGCTGGGACCGCGCCAGGAGAACCACACGTAGTCTGGAAGCTCGGGAAGCACACAATGTGAACAGGAATAGAGATGAGATTGACCGCACAAATCGGGGAATATGAAATGGATCAAGCAATTTTGGATCTAGGATCGGACACAAATGTCCTGCCAAAGAAGATATGGGAGCACATGGGGAGGCCCACGTTGCAATGGTCTCCGATTCAATTGCGAACTGCAAACTAGCAAAAGATCCTACCCATGGGAAGATTGCAAGGAATAATGGTAGATATTGAAGGTGCGAGCGCACTTGCAGATTTTGAAGTGACAGAGATTGTTGATGACAACAATCCCTATCCCGTGCTACTGGGAATAGATTGGGCCACTGACATGAAATGAAAACATGTGTAATGGTGGTTGGGGTTCCTTTGCCTTTTTTGCCACACGTGATTCACTAAAGTCCCCTATCTTCAACCCAATTTCTTGCATTGCAACTGGAAGAAATTGAAGAGCATTAATTCTTTGCTGAATAAAATTGCACTATATTGGATCTTTTTCAATGGCAATTCAATTTCTTCCTTTTTGAAGGCAACATGCTAGTGTTGTACCTAATTATCAAGCACAAAAGAAATAATGAAGTAAATTAGTACAATGACATATAAATTAAGAAATAACATATTGAAATTCAATTTCATATAATAAAACTTACCTGAGCCAGAAAATAAATCCAAAATCCAATCTGCTTCATTTGAACATATGTTTATAAGATAGCTAATCAATAACTGTGGTTTTTGATAAATGTTAACTATCTCTCCTTTTGCTTCTTTGTTTTCATATGTTAGTTTCTCACAACAACATCATAATTCAGTATTTGGCTATGACTCTTTCCATCTACTCGATTAAAAATCATAGACACATAGCTATCATTTTTTGCCCAACTATCAATATGGATGAACTCACAATCATTTATAAATAGTTGATCTTCACGTTTAAGAAGATTTGAATTTTTCCTGTAACATGAAATAGTAAAAGTTCAATTAACTTGTACATAAATGAATTTTTAACATTAATCAAATATACATTTTACACATCTCACCATGTAATCTTTATCCTTGAATTTGTTTTCCTCTTGAAGCTTGACAATAACAATAACCTCGCAGACCGTTGGGCCATCGGGGTCTGCCTTTGTCCCACCTCGACGACCGAATGGCTTGCGGGGATGGCAGGGTGATTCCTAGAATCACATCGCCCCACCTCGATGGCCCAATGACCTGCGAGGGTGTCGGGGTGATTCTAGGAATTGCCCTGCCACCCTTGTGGTCCGTTGGCTCAACAAGGTAGGGCAGAGGCTGTCTGCAACCCTCCGCACCACCCTGGTGGCCCAACGGCCTGCAGGAGTGGCAGGGTGATTCCCAGAATCACCCCGCCACCCCCGGGAGCCATTGGGCTGCCGGGGTGGGGCGAAGGGCGGTTTGATTCCCAGAATCACCCTGCCATCCCTGCAGGTCGTTGGGCAGCTGGGGTGGGGTAGAGGGCGGGGTGATTCCCGGAATCACCCTGCCACCCTCGCAAGTTGTTGCAACACCAGGGTGGGGTGGAGGCTATCCGTAGCTCTCTGCCCCACCCCGAATACCCGATGGCTCACTGGGGTGGCGAGGTGATTCCAGGAATCACCCTGCCACTCCCGCGGACCGTTAGGATGCCAGGGTGGGGCAAAGGCTGTCCGTAGCCCTCCGACCCACCCCGGCAGCCCAACAACCTGTGAGGGTAGTGGGATGCTCCCTAGAATCAACCCGCTAGCCCACGAGATGTTAGGCCACCAAGGTGAGGCAGAGACTGTCCGCAACCCTTCTCCCCACCTAGGTGGCCCAACGGCCCGCGGGGGTGGTGGGGTGATTCCCAGAATCGCCTAGCCACCCCCATGGGTCATTGGGCCACTATGGTGGGGCAAAGGCTGTCCAAAGTCTTTTTCCCCACCCAGGAAGCCCAACAACTTGCGGGGATGATGGGGTGATTCTCGGAATCACCCTGCCACCCTGTGGGCTGTTGGGCCATCGGGGTGGGGCAGAGGCTAGGGGTGGCGGGGTGATTCCTAGAATCACCCTGCCACCCCTGTGGGTTGTTGGGCCGCTGGGGTGGGGCGGAGGTTGTCCGGAACTACCCAACCACCCTCGCGGGCCGTTGGGCCACTGAGGTGGGGCAGAGGCTATCCACAGCCTCCGCCCCACCCCGGTGGCCCAATAGCTTGCGGGGTTGGTGGGGTGATTCCGACAATCACCTCACCCTCCTCCCCACCCCGGGGTGGGGAGGAGGCTGGGGGTGGAGGGATGATTCCCAAAATCACCCCTCCACCCGCACTGGCCATTGGGCCACTGGGGTGGGGTGGAGGCTATTCGAAATTACCCAGCCACCCCCATGGGTTGTTGGGTAGCCGGGGTGGGGCGGAGGTTGTGGACATCGTCTGCCCCACCCCGGCTGCCCAACAACTTGCGGGGGTGGCAGGGTGATTACGGCAATCACCTTGCCCTTTTCCCCACCCTGGGGTGGGGAGGAGGTTGGGGGTGGAGGGATGATTCTCGGAATCACCCCGCCACCTTGACGGGCCATTGGGCCACTGGGGTGGGGCGGAGGTTGTCTGCAGCCCTCTATCCCACCCGAGTGGCCCAATGGCTCGTGGGCATGGCGGGGTGATTTCGAGAATCACCCTGCCACCCCCGTAGGCCGTTAGCTTGCCAGGGTGGGGCGAGGCTATCCGAAAATCGCCCCGCCACCCCTACAGGCTATTGGGTCGCTGGGTTGGGGCGGAGGCTGTCCATAGTGCTTTGCCCCACCCCAGCAGCTCAACGGCCCACGAGGGTGGGGTGGTAATTCCAAGAATCACCCCGCCAACCCCGTAGGTCGTTGGGTTGTGGGGGTGGGGCAGAGGGCGGGGTGATTCTCGGAATCACCCCGCCATGCCCGCGGGTTGTTTAGTCGCCAGGGTGGGACGGAGGGCTGCGGATAGCCTTCACCCCAGCATGGCGGCCCAATGGCCATGATTCCTAGAATCACCCTGCCACCCCCACAGGCCATTGGGACGCCGGGTTGGGGTGGAGGCTGTCCGCAACCCTTCGCCCCACTCCGGTGGCCAAACAGCCCTCAGGGGTGGTGGGGTGATTCCCAGAATCACCCCACCACCGCCACGGGTCGTTGGGCTGCAAGGGTGGGGTGTAGGGCTGCAGACAGCCCTCTACCCCACCCTGACGGCCCAACAGCCCACAGGCGTGGCAGGCCTTTGGGTCGCCATGGTCGGGTGGAGGCTGTCCGCAACCCTTCGCTCCACTGCGACAACCCAACAGCTCATGAGGGTGGCAGGGTGATTCCTAGAATCACCCTTCCACCCTCATGGGCAGTTGGGCTGCCGGGGTGGAGCGGAGGCTAGGGGTGGTGGGGCCGACAACCTCCGCCCCACCCTGGTGGCCCAAAGGCTCGCAGGGGTGATGGGGTGATTCTAGACAGCCCTCTGCCCCACCATTGTGGCCCAAAAGCCCGCGGGGGTGGCGAGGCGATTCTAGGAATCACCCCGTCACCCCCGCAGGCCTTTGGGTCATCGAGGTCAAGCAAAGGTTGTCAGCAGCCCTCCACCCCACTCCAGTGGCCCAATAGCTCACAAGTCCACCTGACCTTGATGACCTAATGGCCCGCGGGGTGGCGGGGTGATTCTGGGAATCACCGTGTCCTCCTCCCCACCCCGACAGCCCAACGCCCGGCGCGGGTGGTGGGGTTATTCCCGGAATCGCCCTGCCACCCCCGCGAGCCATTGGGCCACTAGGGTGGGGCAGACGCTGGGGGTGGATGGGTGATTCCCGAAATCACCCTACCACCCCCATGGGCCGTTGGGGTGCCTGGGTGGGGCAGAGGCTATTCGCAGCCCTCTGCCCACCTCGGCAGCCCAATGGCTCGTGGGGGTGGCGGGGTTATTCTGAGGATCACCCCGCCACCCCCATGAGCCGTTGAGCTGCCAGGGTGGGGCGTAGGGCTATGGATAGCCTCCACCCCACCCCGACAGCCCAACAGCCCACAGGGGTGGTGGGGTGATTCCAGGAATCACCCTGCCACCCTTAGCCTCGACCCCACCCCAGTGGCCCAACGGCTAACGGGGGTGGTAGGGTGATTTTGGGAATCACCCCGCCACCCCTATGGATCATTAGCACTGGGGTAGGGCACAGGTAAGGGATGACGGGTTGATTCTAGACAACCTTTGCCCCACCCTGGTGGCCCAACGACCCGCAGGTGTGGCGGGGTGATTCTGGGAATCACACTACCACCCACGCGAGCCGTTGGGTCGTCGGGGCTGGGCGGAGGGCTGCAAATAGCCTCTGCCCCAACCCGGCAGCCCAATGACCTGCGGGGGTCACGGGGTGATTTCAGAAATCACCCTACAAACCCCATGAGTTGTTGGGTTGTTGGGGTCGGGTGGAGGGCTGCGAACAGCCTCCACCCCACCCCGGTGCCCTAACAACCCGCAGGGGTGGTGGGGTGATTCCAGGAATCACTAAGGTGGGGCGGAGGGTGGGGTGGTTCCCACAATCACCCTGCAAGCCTCGCTGGTTGTTGGCTATTGGGGTGGGGCAAAGGGCTGCACCCCACCCCGATGGCCCAACGGCTTCGAGGCTGGCGGGTTATTCCCGGAATCACCCTGCCTCCCTGCGGGCCGTTGGGCCACTAGGGCGGGGAGGAGGCTGTCTGTAGCCCTCCACCCCACCCCAATAGCCCAACAACCCGTGATGGTGGCAGGGCGATTCCAGGAATCACCTCACCACCCCCGCAGGCCATTGGGTTGCGGGGTGGGGTGGAGAGCTGTTTTCAACCCTCCGCCCCACCCCAGTGACCCAACGGCTTGCAGGGGTGGCGGGGCAATTCCGAATAGCTCTCTGCCCCACCCCGACGACCCAGCGGCCTACGGGGGTAGCAGGGAAATTCTAGATAGCCCTATGCCCCACTTCAATGGCAAAATGACCTGTGAGGGTGGCGGGGCAATTCCGGACAACCCTCCGCCCCACCTCGACAGCCTAATGACCCACGGGGGTGGCGAGGTAATTCCCAGAATTGCACCGCCACCCTCGAGGGTTGTTGGGCCATCGGCGTGGGGCGGAGGCTGTCTGCAGCCCTCTACCCCACCCCGGTGACCCAACAGCCCACGGAGTATAGCCCCTACCCCACCCTGGCAGCCCAACGGCTCGCAGGGGTGGCGGGGTGATTCCAGGGTTATAGAATTTTAATGTATTTCAAATCCCATTATTTTATCTTTATGGTCATTACTAAAACATGTTGAATTTATACTTAGGAAAGAAAAATGTTATTCTACCAAAAACATTAGTGTGTTTTTTTCCTCATAAATGACTATTTTTTTGCATATAAAAATTCAGTTTTACTATCATTTTTAAAAAATGTTGAAATTGACCTTAAAAAAAGCCATCGTTCTAGTATTAACACTTTTTCGTTTTCAGGGTGTTTTTTGCACGAAAGTTTCATTTTCACTGCCATTTTTAAAACATGTTCAAAATTGACCCTTAAAAAAAACCATCTTTCCAGTATACACACTTTTTGTTTTTAGAACTATTGTTGATGCTTTTCCAGGGGTTTTTGGCCAAAATTCCCATTTTGAGTTTATAGTTCCCGTTTCAAAGTTTACATTGTTAATTTCTACAGTGCACTAAGCGGCTGCTTGTTGTACATCCTTGACGCGTTGCTCAGTGACTGTTGTGGTTGAACTGCTACCTTGAATCCTCTCCTACGTTGCTTTCAGCTACGTAAGCTTTGCTTTAATAGAGGTTGTAATGATATATGCCTCATCAATCCACGACTGTAAGTGCACCTTCAAAACTACTTCCTTATGCTAAGCAGCATCCACCTACTCCTTGAGCGCATTAGCCTGTTGTATCCTCGTGAGCCTCTGTGTAAGGGAATCTATCTGCGCAGTCACTTTTACTTCAGCGTATCTCTGCTATAGTTCATGTGCCTCTGTCTCTAGGCAATGTATGTTCAGGTCATCCTGTAGGGTGCTGATGACCTCGAATGACTACTTGAACAACTTTGTGCAGTCTATCACTACACTATTGACCGCCGCTATTGCTGTCGTGATCGCGGTGGCATGTTGTTCCTTAACCTTTGGCAAAGTTGAAGGTTGCGTCCTCAACTACAGTTCTACTATCTGAAGGTTCAGCTCCAGCTAAACCCTAGCCATTTCTTCCTTTGCCTTGCACACCCCTATTGTTAATTTTTGGATGCGTGCCTCCACTGGTTCTTCTGCTTGGATGGCCAAATCTGGGACCATCTCGTAGGCTTCCTCCACCACCTGCACTATTTTTTTGTTCTGCGCCACTACCTCATCGTGCTATAGGCTCAAATTTTCAATGTTGATGCGCTGCTTGCTCATTACTTGGAGCGCATGGCCCTCCCTGGCTCGTAGTTATGTAGTGACTCCATCCTACAAAATATAGAGCATCTTCTGAGGGAGCGCAACCACGTTTAACCCGATTCCCTTCAACCCATTGACCATAGGCCTGTCGGCCTCATTTTCTATAATGAGTGTGCCATCTAGTAGCACTATTGTGTTAGTCATCTAGGTGCATAGCATTTACTCGACTGCAGAAGTGCCTACTGAGGGGCTGGTTGACACTGCACCAGCCTGCGGAGTGCACACCTACAACTCCTGTATCTGTGCCTGGAGAGCCCCCAACACCAAGTGGTGTTCCTCCTCAAACTACTAGAGGGCCTCCATGGTGATGTCCCTCACCGTTTCACCAATATCATTGAGATCCCCCTCAGTGAGGGTGATCGGGTCGAATGAAGTCTTTGAAGCCTTCGAATTTTTCACAGCCCTACCTATTCTCTTGGGCGTGAAAATTTTAACTGGGTGGACGCTGTCTGTGGGTCTGCGCCACCTCACTCTGTATCGGTCTTCAGCTTGGGTGAAGGCGACTTCTATCCTTCACTCTCTTCTTCTGTTGCCTTCTGCTGCTCTTCTACCAACTTCATAGTGTTGCACGCCACTTAGGCCTTAGCCACTACTACTTCGTTTCTATGCTTTTTTGCCAACTGTGCCATTTGTTGTTTCACCTCTTCCCTTTTCCGATGTGCGACAGACCTCTCTACTTCCACCATGGAGCCAGCTAGGGTGTGCCACTCCGGAGGCCACGACTCAATGATCGTGAAGATGACATCATCAATCACCAAATTGGGTAACTCACTCCACATCTTCACGGTGTCCTTCCACACCCTAATGTAGACATGGTGGAAATTTGCCTTGAACTCCACAAAGCTCTGCAGACTATTGTAGACTATGGGTGATAATCACAGCTTGTGATTAATCCCCATTCTGATGTTCATCTCCATGATAACCCAAAATATTTTTCTTTCCCTTATGCTCTATGCATCCTTGGTCACCCAAAACGAAGCATACTTCGCTGCCTCTAGAAGGTCCTACGCGATTGTTGGCAATTGGCTATATTCAAGCAATTTTCATCCCATTAGTACTATTGACAATAGAAGACACGCATAGTGAAAAGTTTTTACTTGCTCCTATGCCTCGTGGTAGTTCTCAAGGAACTCTCCACATAAATAGTTTGCCTAGTTGAACTGGACCCCTTCTACGCATTGTGCTGCTAGTGCAACCACCGACGTGGGGACCTCATCTGTATGGAACTTCCGCATAACCTTCCCTACCAATATCTGCATCACAACTTTGACCACAGGGTTTTTGATGCTAGAAATGGCTTACCCTCTCTTCTTCTTCATGGCCTCCACGATGGCAAAATAATCATTCTTTCCCTCTGAGATGTTTTCTGGGTCCTCCCCTTTGCAAGGGAGCCAGGTAATTCTGTGAGTCAAATGGTCTGTGATGGGGATGGGATCCTCCAGCCATAAGAACCCATCATGCACCAAGCAGACTAGTTGCTTGATGATAAAAATAGTCACTAGGGCGTGATGGAAATGTAGCACCCAGAGTAGGTTTAATAATCCTACCTTTTTTTTTTCCGAAGAAAAAACAGTAACTTTTTATTAAAAAGATAATGAAAAGTTACATCTTCTTATGCACTGAAGCATGTTGAGAGCTGCCACAAGGGCTCCACGCAGCGTTAGAAGACTAACGTGCAAAAAGAAATATGAAGAAGAGAAGAGGGAAGGGAGAATGAGAAAAGGCAGAAAAACTAAAAATAGTTCAAGTTTTCCGCCCCTTTTTCTTTTCGACCTTACGCCACTCTCCTTGAGTGGGCTCGGTCGAAGCAATGATCAACTGTGTTTCTACATTCTGTGATCCAATTTCTTTGTCTGAATCTGAGGTATCTGAGTGGTGATGTCGCTTGGTGCCTCCTATGCTGTGGTCCACGCTTGTCATCTCTGCCTTGTTGTCTGTTGTGTTTCCTTTCTGTTTCTCCATTTCTTGAGCTACCTCGGTCTTCTCTGCATAGATCTCTTCCTCCTCTGCTTCTGATTCTTCGTCCTCTGAAGCTGGTGGTGAGAATTGCCATCCTTTCCTCTGCTTCCCTTTCTGCTTCTTTTTACTCTTGGCTTCTGGGCATGTGCTTTGTAAGTGTCCTGTCTGCCTACAGAGTCTACATCTGAAGGCGGTATTTTCGTAGTCTAGCACTTGCAACCAGTTTTGTTGTTTGTAGATCAGCCTTATATTGTCCGGCAGCCCTTTACTTAAATCTACTTCCACACAGATACGTGCGTAAGTGTAGATTCTCTCATCAATCCTTTCCAGATCTGTTTTGATATATTTCCCGATGTTGTTCCCAATGCCTTCCAGGACTCGTTCATTCCAAAAATGCAGAGGTAGATTATATAATCTAACCCAGACCGGCATTTTGGTTACAGTCATTTTGTTTGGATCAAAATCTGGAAACCATGGGGTCATAAACAGCCTTGATGTTCCCCAAAACCAGGGTCCTGCACTGATGACTGTGTCTCTGACTTCCTTGGATGAAAATCTAACTATAAAAAACCCCTTTGAGCAGAGATGAATATCACATTCCATGGTCCAGCTGGTGAAGATCCAATGGAATAGATCCAGGGGTTTTGGCCAAAAACTGTTGAAACGACAAATGAGAGCTTGCGTTTCATAAGACGTTACGAAATCATCCAGCCCAGAAGAATCTAAGTTTAATGCTGGGGTTTGCTCTGCCTGATCTACTATGTATGGTCTGGGTATATGGCCGCCTTGATCTGGAGAGGACCCTGAGTCTCTGCTACCCTGTAAAATATTTTTGTAGGATAACCCTCCCTTGGGTTGGTGCTGAGGTGCAGTTTTTTTCCCCTTTTCTCCGCTTTGTTGTCCCTTAGGCGTAGCCCCTCCTCTCAATCTGAGATTTAAAGAAATGTTTGACCCTGGCCCAATCTCATAGCTTCCCATCGATCTACAATCCTGTAGAGACCACCTTCCACTGACCAGATGTTGGATCTGGACTGGGTATCCCATTTCTACCCATATTTGTTGTTTCAGTTGCATGGATGTAGTTCCTGCATAAACCCACAACAACCGGGTTTTCCCTTGTGGGGGTCTAATCAAAATCTGAAAACAATTTTTTGTTACCTGCTCTGGCTGAAGGCCAAACTCCAGATCTGGCCCTGATCTTGATTGTTTTCCCTTTTGCATGTCAAGATCAGCGGGAAAACTGCTCGATCTGGGGATGGTGTCTTCGACCTGCTGCTTGGGATCAATCTGTACTCGTATGGAGGCTAGATCAAGTAGATCTGAGCCGAGACCACACTGATTTGGTCCGTGTGTTGCAGAAGGGGGCGGATCTGCACCATACAGTCCCCCCCTGTCGGTTCTCCATGCGGTTTGGATTGTACGAGGACCAGCCTCTAACCGCCATTTTTCACACTGATTTCTTTGTTCAGGGACGCGATTTGGGGTCTCGGCCTTTTTGGAAAGAGATACCTCCTCGAATAACCACGCAGCATTGGTAACTTCCGTCGGTGTCTTCGCCCCTTTCCACTGAAAACTTTTGCTCCGTTCCCGATCCATAATCTCGTGAAGAACTGTATCATAAACCCCCACAGGAGTATGGCCTTTCAGATCTGGGTGTTTTTGGTCCCTTCGACTGCAAGAAGCCGGCCATTTCTCTGAGAGTGCTTGCAGTAGAGTCGGCCTTCCAACATCGATCGCCGTTTCCCCAACCTCCGGATCGCCTACGGCCCTTGAGGCAAGCTTTGGAGCCGGGGCGGTAGCGACCTGAAACCTGTTCGAAACCCTAATCATCGCCATCGTCCGCTCCTCTTCTCCTCTCCTTCGTGAGTTTTAATAATCCTACCTTCTTTACACCTCTCAACCATTTGTACGGCTCCAACTCTATTATCCCATCCTACACATCCTTTTTCTGGCACATTAGCTATGCAGTTGCCAAATGTGGGAATGTCTTGTGGTCCGCAAGGTCCCAATCTTAAAATTTCAATACGAGCACTCGTCCCAAGTGCACTCCTTCAAAAAAAATGTCGTCATGGAATAGCGAAGTCTGCAGAGAGCTCTTTCTCTCATCTATATCTTTGGGGACCTTTGCTTTACCCTTCCATGGAGGAACATATGCAAGCAGTTTGGTGAGAGGGTCCACACCCTGGGTTTCAACCTCCATCTCTACATCCTCCTCCTCAACCAGGATTTCTTCGAACTCTTCTTCCTCATCGGCCTCCAAATTAATAACCTTCCCCTTTTCTTCCATGGTGAGCCTATTCCTTAGCGGATTTGTAGGTGATACGTGCACTGATATCATGGCCTGTTTGTCTTTCTTGGGTCTTGGTGATGAGCACTAGTATGCCACAAGGATGCTGCAACTCCTAGACTACCAGCTTTACTTATCAACCTGGGGTTTGTACAAACTTGGAGGTGACAGTGCTATATGCACAAGTAGAAGTGAAGGTCCTACCTGTTGTCACTGTTCATCTAGCAAGAGACCCCAGGGGTTCCAAGCCAGACTTCTATAGGGTTAGAAGAAGCTTGATTCTTTGATGGAAGAAGAGAAAATCTATTCTAAGAGAGCTACTCTACTGCAGTAATGAAGAAAACAACATGTAATGCTAAATCACACCATATCTTAATTAACCATTTAAACAACTATGCTAAGCAAAATTGCTAAATCAACATTATCCTAATGCTACTATCTAAGTTACAGAATTAAAGAGCAACAAACCAAAGTAATGTGTAAGCAAGGAAACTAAACTAAATCTATTTTCACTCTTTTTTGGTTTTTTTGGTAAAATCAAGCATGCAATTTAAGTGTTCTTGTAGATGTGATAGGCAGATGGAAGGTGGTTGAGGATGGCTAGAAGGTATATGGAGTGGCAACATTTACATGATACGCAGAACAAAGTTCAGTAAGGAGTCAAGCAGAAGAGCAATCGAATATTGAAATCAGCGAAAGGAAGATGTAATGAAGCAACAGTGCACATGAACTGTTGGATCGGTCGGGAACATTATTAATAGAAGATGAACGGTGGAGATTTTATCGTAGGAGATTACGTGAATAGATGGACGAATAGGATTAATGGGAGATGAATGACAGAGATTTTATCACGGGGGATTAAGTGAATAGATGGATGGATCGATCAATGAACAAGATTAACGAAAGATGAATGACGGAGATCTTATCGCAGGGGATTAAGTGAATAGATGGATGGATCGATCAACGAAAAGGATTAACGAAAGATGAGTGGCAGAGATCTTATCATGGAGTGAAGTGAATATATGGATGGACCACATCAAGTCACGTGTCGGCAAAAGGAGGAAAACCTATGGAATGATGGAGCGGTCTTTGTAGGTGGTAAATAGTTTCTCACGGGCCCTCAAAGCTGTAAGTGGAATTCCTAAATTTTATGCAATTAGCCTAAGTGAATGACAAGCAGCACGAGAAAACCACTTTTCTCACGTGCTCTCAACCGGATGTCGGCTGTGCAAGAATTCACGTGAGATTGTGTGATAGCCATTGGATCATGCAGGATTGATCAACGGTGGAGATTGGCCAAGCTAGTTGGCGATTAGGTGACATGATAACCATTGGATCAAGCGAGATAGATCGATAGTGGAGAATAGCCAAGATAGTTGGTGAGTAGGTGACGCGATGAAGCGGTCTTCATAGGTGGTAAGCAATATCTCGCACGCCCTAAGAGCTGTAAGATATATTTCTAAATTTCACGCGATTAGCCTAAGTGAGTGACACATAGCATGAGAAAACTACTTTTCTCGTGTGCTCTTGGTCAGATATTGATTGTGCAAGACTTCACACGAGATTGCATGATAGCCGTTGGATCATGCAGGATTGATCAACAATGGATATTTGGAGGGCCTAAAGTCAAACATTGAAATGAATATGCGACACGCAGTTGACGTAGATTGGTGGTGGGCTCCAGTATTGTAGCAATAATGCTACAACTCCTGGAGCTTCCTTCTCCAATTTTATCAACCCGGTAGTTCGTAACAAACTTGGAAGCGACGGTGCTGTATGCACAAGTACTAGCTCTTGTCGCAGTTGTCACTTGGTCAGCTGGCACAAGTCCGCTAGGGCTCAAGCCAACTTCTATATGTTCTCAGAAGAAGCTTTTTAAGTGATGGACGAAAGCTATCTCAAAGGAAATTAACCTACTTTGCAAGAATGAACTGAAAGCCAACAAAGCATGGAAACCCTAGTAAACCCTAATTTGACCAGCTTAATCCTTATGATGCAATGGTGCGAATGCAACTTCTACAAATGATGCCATTACTTCTAGTGAGATGAGATGCATGAGTTTAAACTACTTTTATCTGAAGAGAACATGTTTTTGTATTTTTGCTCAAGTGGTTGGAGTTATTATGACTGTGCTTCTCACTAGGTCTTGACTGTGCAGGGGTATTTCAAGGGGAGGAAGGCTTGGGAAAGGTCAGGAGGACTCTGAGAGGTTCCAGGGGATCCCTAACATCATTCCACAGAATTTTACAACGTTCAGGTGCCTGGAAACTGTGTTTGCTAGCTTCTACAGGATGTCTGTAGGGGATCCTACAGGAAGCTCGGGATTTCTACAAGAAGTCTGCTAACTTCTACAAGATGTTCTGCAGTCGGAGTTTTGGGTGATGGAGGAGTGAATGAGCTGTATGGGTGGATAGGTAGGATGAGAGAGGAGCTTGTGATGGCCTATGGACAGAGAGATGAGATGGGGAAGGTGTGTGTAAAGCTGGTTGGTCGATAGAAGGGTAGAGGCAATGGAAGGCCGAAAAGGTGAAACAACGTGGATAACAGAAGAGATGGTGGGCAAATGATCTAGCTGGGAGGTAAGGAGATGGCTTAGGCACGGCTGAGAAGGATAAGGACGTGATAGAGTGGTGTTGCGCAGTGTAAATGGAACAAATCACCTCTGTTTTGCACAAAACCGAGAATTCATCAACCTATTCTAACTGTTGTATTAAAAACCAAAGAACAACAATGGAAGTTAAGATAAAAATCGTGCATGGTGCTGAAACAAGGAGTTATTGCTCAAGATCTAAATGCATGGACACTTCTACCAATGGAAATATGACTTTAAAGCATGCATGAACATGTAAAACTGCGTTTTTTTTGGTGGTTGGCACGGTCTACACTCCCAATCTCTAAACAGAGGTGGAAGTGAGTGTACGATCAACCTTTCTTGGAACTCTGATGAATTCTAATCCTCCTACTTGAATCTAAGCTACTGAAAGCACTTTATCCATACAACTAACCTACTTAATTACATCAAGAAGTTTGAATCAGCATACTGTGTTTTCCAAATGCATGTCAAAGCAAAGAAACGAAATGCTGAAAGGAAAGACAAGTAACAATACAAAGAAAGGAGGCCTATTGCTCTCAGGTTGGGCCCAAACCTGAGAGCTATAGCTCCTCTAAGAACTCAGGATTGAACTCAAATCTGCCTGCCTTTTATTAAAAGATCATAATCATAAGTCTAACATCATGCGAAAAATGGCTTACAAAGAGCAAAACAGAGCTATAGCTCGTGATTCAAAATCTGCAACAAAGGTTCAAAAAGTCCCCATCGAAGGCTACAACCTCAATATTTATACATTATGAGGGCCAAGCTGGCCTCCTAGATTAGTGGGGCTTGGCTGTCCAACTAAAAGTAAACTGTTGTTCCTATAGAATCCGTTGGCTGCCTTCTAGCTTGGTGGTGATAGCTGTTGGAGCTCGGAGTTGGGGTGGAGATCACGAGGAAGGTCATTCAAGGCTGTGGACAACCTTCCTACAAACCCGCAATGCCACCTTGGTTGTCGCCTTGCCTCCATCTGCGTGGTCTTTGCTCCATTTAATGTCAAAAAAACCTGAAATAAACGTGTATTAGCCACATAGGCATAATGACTGCCCTCCTTCCTACAAATAACATGAATATACTAAGAAATGATGCATAAGTGATAAAAAATGAAGGGTTGAGCAAGGTGAGTAGGCCAAATGAGCCCAAAATGTTACCAAAATTTGGGGCTCATCATCACCCCCCAGCTAAAATATTTGCTCATCCTTGAGAAACTAGTCCAACTCTTCATCCTTCATTGCCTTTACTGCTACCCTTACATCCCAAGCCTCTGTAGTAGTGTCCTCCTTGTTGATATGAAACCCAGCCCTTCCGTTTACCTCCTCCCACTGTTCATTATCATCTTTCTCTGTGCTGCCTTCCATCAATCCTAGCAGCAGTGGTGGGCTTAGCTTAAGGCCAATCCAGCTGGCCTGGAGGTTTTGCATGGATTTCTTATAGAGGGCCACTCGTACCAGAGCTTCCCTCATCCGTGTTGGGGTATGGTACTCTCGGATTTTCAGACTGTGGGCCAATGTATTCCATCTGCGGGTGCACGCTTGGACAGTGTTGTCTCCTAACAGTCTCTCCATGTCCTCAAAATGAGCTATGGCTTGGGCCTGTTGATCCATATATCTTAATGAAGCTTGAGGGTCAGTGGACAAATGTTGGTGTGCCAAGATTAGTGCAACTGGATCCCCTGGTTCTGGTCTGATGAGCAATGGCTCGTTCAGCTCTCGGTTCATGACCGCTTTGGCTTCTGCTGCTCTTTTGTCCTCATGGTTCAGCCACGAGGCAAAGGCCATTAATTGCATATCTCCCAAGGCCGTATTGGGATCCCATGAAACTACATTAGGCAGGGCCAGATTGTGGAGGTAGAACTCCGCTAATTTGGCCCTATCCTCTGATGAACTAGTACTGCATACTTCAGCGAATTGCTGCGGGTCTTGGAGCTGAGAGATACCTCTTTGCGCCAAGGTATTGATTTGAAACTGCAGCCATTGGTCTTTTAAGTACAGGCCATAGGATTTGGCCGGCTGTCTGCATTGGATAGCATCCATGGCCCAGCTGGCCATGCAGGCCAATTGTGCCTCTTTCTGCTGCAGCTGTTCTCTTAGAGCTTGCACCTCAATTTGTGCTTGCTATTCTGCTTCCTGTAGATGTGTAGTTGGCTCCCCAAGGCCGATGTGCAGTTCCTCTTTGCCTTGTTGTTCTGCTGTGGTGTCCTTGAAGGATGTACCTGTCCCTGCCCTCAGCTCCTGTAGCTGCAATCTCAGCTTTTGGTTTTCTTCCTGTAGGAACACTCGTTGGCAATTTGCCACATGTTTAGCCATAGACAATTCATTTCTGGCTTCCTTGAGCTGCTCCTGCAAGGGACCTATGTCCGCCACACCCTTTGACTTTGCTATTTTCATCCACGTGTGTGTACGGACTCTTTCTTCCTCCAATGCAAAAAATAGTGGCACAGTAAATTTCTGAGGTATAATTTTGCCAGCCTCTAAAAAGTTGTAATATGAACTTAGACTTGGCTGAGGGCTGGGCTCTGGTATATGCTCCGTCTCCACTTCTTTTGGTGGCTCTACTTCGCCCTCCCTCGGTGGTGATAAGGGCACTTCTCCCTCCATTCTCTCAGTTTCTTTAAGTCTGGCTAAGGTTTCCTGTAGAGCATCTTCAGCATCCTGTAGCCGAGCCTTTATAGTCAATTGGTCTAACTTTTCTTGCCACGTAGTTTTCTTCGGGCTCCCCCTCTCATAGGTGACTAATATCCTCGAGGGGGACCTTTCCTTGGGCGAAGTAGGGGCATCTTCAATAATGATTGGGCTGCTGGACGGAGGCTGTGGCTTTCCCGTCTTTATTCTCACACTTCTTCTAGCTTTAAAATATAGAGGGGTCTCCCTCTTTCTCTTCTCCTTTGGCTTAGGAGGTGTGCTGAGGGCGGCCAGCACAGCTGCTGCCTCCCTTGCAAGAATGTCAGATTTCTTCTCCTTGGGTTTCACTTTTTCAGGGCTTCCTGTAGAAGACCCTGTTTTAGTTAATTTCGGGCTTCCTGTAGAAGACCCTTTTTTAGTTAATTTCGGGCTTCCTGTAGAAGCCTATTTCGGTTTTCCTGTAGAAACAGGTGTCACCACTTTGGTTTGTTTTGCTGCATGAGTTTTGCTTTTTGATTTGGTTGCAGTTGCTGTCGAGGCACTTTTGCTGACGTGGACCTTCTCAGTCTTGTCCACTCTGATTTGCAATCTTTTCTCTCTTGCCGTCAAAACGGGTGTGTCATCTTTCTCTTTGTCACCCTTTTTCTCTTGTTTCTTCTCTTGCTTTTTCTTCTGCTCCGTGGTCGGGGTCTTCTGGCCTCTTTCTTTCTTCACTGCGGGCACTGACTCTTTCTCCTCACTGCTAGATGAACCGAGCTCTTCGGTCAGCATCTTTATATCACCATCCTTGGTCAAATTTCTGAAGGCTTCCCATGAGAGAGGAACCTTGTATGTGTGGAGCGCATCCTCCACAAGGAGTTTGATGAGTCCATGGTGGGCTACTTGGTCTGGTGTGCCTTCTTTCAACTTGGTTGCACACTCAATCAGAGACTGTAGTAGAAAGTAAGGGAGACTGAGTTTGTTTTCTACAGGTAGATCCCTCTGGTGCCGTAATTCAGTGAGTAACCGAAAATGGTACCCATAAACAATGCTAAAACAGCCTTTGTAGGTGATGTACTGCATAATCTGCAGGCTAACATCATTCCATGGTGGCAGTAAACTGGTTCTACGAACCCCATTTTTATCTTCTGAGAATTCCTCCTCTGGTGGAAAGAATTCTTTCTTAGCTTGTTGGCCCAATTTCCTTTCTTCTTTATCCCATGGTAATCCCATTGGGAGCTCAGTAACTCGGCTGATGAATTGTGGGGTGAGTCTGAGACTCAATCCCCTGAAGTTAACGGTGGCCAATGTTTTGGATTTCGGCCTCAGAGCTTGCAAAAACTCCTCTGCCACCTCGTTGTCATAGCCCTGCAATTTGTCACAGAAGGATATCCATTGCGCTCGCGTGAAGAGCTCCACCACCTCAGGATTTTCTCTTAACTTCGTTGAATCAGTTGGTTCCCTTCTGATGAACCCACCCGGCATGGTGAAAAACTGCTGCGTTAGCTAGAGGTGGCGAATGCGGAAGAAATTTGGCCTACTGGGACAGAGCGTAGAATTACGCCTCTGTCATGTATATAATTCACGAAGCTTATCTCCTAAGGACCTTAACACAACTTAATTACACTGACATCCTGTAGGATGACAATTCATGCAACGACAGACAATATTTGCAAAAATTTTCTACGACCAGACTGTAGACGTCGATTCTGCCACCCTCAAAACCAATTGCATGAAGAGTTCAGGCTTACCTTTTTAACCCGCCACCTTCTGACGTGAGGAACTCGATTTCCTGTAGAAACAGCTTTCCTGTAGGATCAGCGCACGAATTCTGGAGGATACTGCAGTGGGTCTGCGCTCTTGGTGTTGCTCAACAGGCGTTCGAATGGCCAAAGACTTGGAGTGTCGAGCTGCAGAGGGATCCGGATAATCACTCGAGTTCCAAACGGTGAATGATAAATGCATGGGGTGGCAATCTAGCCGATTAGATTTGAATTTGGCGGAATCCGTGGTGCGGGGGTGAGCTGTCCCTGCCGGACCGTTGGACGACGTCACTCCATCATTCGTCTGCGAGTTCCCTTACTGCCGCATCATTCCCCGCAGATCCGCCGCCGTCTCTTCTGTTTAAAACTCGTTTTTCCCGACGGGATGGCTCTCACGTGTGCACTGCCCATTCCTTTTTGCCACGACCACCGCCCAAACATCCGACTAGACCACTAACTGGTCGATGTGGCCAGTCGAATGGCCATACAACCGCTCAACCCATTCACTTCACACTTGCAAACATTTTCAAAGTAAAATTCATGCAATTCGATGGAAGAAAGGGTCGAGGCACTTACCTGTGCGGCCGCAACACGATTTTTCGGTTCTTGGACGACGATGAGTGGATTCATTTGCTGCTGGTGGATTTGCACAGGCCCGGAGGTTATGCACAGGCCGCTGACAATGAATTTGATGCTTCGGCTGCATGCGCCCGCGTTTTCATTGCATGTGGTAAGCGCTGTGAATGGTGTACACTCTAGCGGGCTTAACTGTTACGGGACTCCTTCTGGATGTCCTGTAACAGTTTTTTCCTCCTCGGGTGCATGCTGCACGACGAAGGCAGTGGCCTCACGATCACGCTCACAGAGCTCACGGATGGCTGGGATGGATATGGTATGACATCTCAGCATTTTTTTCTTTTAAAAAAATTGCTTTCTCTTGATAACTCAATGATCTGCTTTGATGGTGCAGGTATCTTCATTGCATATCGACAGGGGTGGTAGAAAGAGGTGACAGCGGTGTGTAGGGGTGACAACAGTAGCTTGCATGCGTCCAACCCGACCCTTGGTTGTTAGATCTCCTCATACAATGAATTCTGGGCTGTCCCGAACTTCTACAGGAAGTTTCCTGTAGAAATACAGAACTTCCTGTAAAAAGTTTGCACCTTCCTGTAGAAAGACTTAAGCTGTGATGCAATTGTGCCCATACCTTGGAGAAGATGAGTACTCTTGGAGGAGGTGCTGGTGAGGTCTCCCGGCAGCATGATAAGGATCCTTGGCTTTGAGTTGAGAGGCCTCCTCTCCTCCATAGAACACCTGCAACCTGCATGCATTTTCACATTATAAACTTGCTGTCCCTGTCTTTTTTGCTTATTGTTTTTTTCCTTTTTTTCCTTTTTTCTTCCCTTTTTTTTTTTTTTGAAAGATAGTAGGGGCGCCTCAATGAGGTTTTCACCCTTGCCATCTGCCTTAAGTGCCTCAGAGAGGTTTTCACTCAAGGATCTTTTCAAATCTCTTTTTTTTCTTTTTTCTTTTTTTTTGAAAGACAATAGGGGCGCCTCAATGAGGTTTTCACCCCTACCACCTGCCTTGGGAGCCTCAGAAAGGTTTTCACCCAAGGGTCTTTATTATTATTATTATTATTATTTAGATATTTCAGGGTATGCCCAAAGCAGAGGCAGAACCCTTCTCTATGACCAACACTGATTTCTCCATAGTTTTGATGAATTCTTGTCTTGAGAGAGGTTTCCTGTAGATCTTCAATCGATGCCCATTGACAAGCATGGGGATGGCTTCCTCATCAATGGTTTGAATAAGAACAGATCCATTGTCATGGCATTTTTCCACTGCATATGGTCCTAGCCATCTGGTTCTCAGCTTCCCCTTGAAATCTTTGTACCTGGAGTCATACAACAATGCCCAATCTCCTGGCTGGAATTGCTTGTCATGGAGGTGTTGGTCATGCCACACCTTTCTCTGAAGTTGAACCACTTCTGAGTGAAGGAGGGCCTGCATCCGGTGCTCGTCCAGTCCATTCAGCTGCAATAACCTTTCTTGTTGTGCATGGCTGAGATCTAGATCTAGCTGAGCTGCCATCCTCAAAGTGTTGTATTCAAATTCAATGGACAGCAAAGCTTTCTTCCCATAGACCAGCTCATAAGGTGTGAAGCCGGTGGTGGTCTTCCAGGTGGTGTTGTAAGCCCATGTGGCCTCAACCAGGCGATCTGCCCAATCTTTCCTACTGCTGCTCACCACCTTAGTCAAAATCCCTTCCAATGCTCTGTTGGTGACTTCCACTTGCCCATTTGCCTATGGATGATAGGGGGTGGAAGTCCTATGCTTGATTTTGTGGTGAGCTAGTAGGTCTTCAATCAAGTTGGATGTGAATTGGCTCCCTTGATCGGTGACCAGCTCTCTTGGGTAGCCAAATTTGTAGAAGATGTTCTCCCTTAAGAACTCAACCACCTTTTCTTCTGTTGCTGCCTTGATTGCTTTAGTCTCTGCCCACTTTGTCAGGTAGTCAGTGCACACAATGATGTAAGACCTTTGCCTCGAAGGAGGGTTGATTGGACCCACAAAATCCATACCCCACTTCTCAAATGGCTCAAGAGTCACTTGAGGTTGGAGAGGCATCTCATCCCTTTGAGTCGGTTTCCCCATTCTTTGGCATCGGTCACATTGGCTGATATATCTTCTGACATCTTGAAGAAGTGTGGGCCAATAGTAGCCTGCCTGCAGGATTTTGAAGGCAGTCCTCTTTGCTGCAAAATGTCCTCCACAAGGCCCATCATGACAGGTGAGGAGGATATCAAAGACTTCCTCCTCCCTTACACAACGCCTTAAGATCTGATCAGGGCCAAGCTTGAACAGATTGCCCCCGATCCAAGTAAATGAAGCACTTTTTCTGATGATTCTGCTCTTCTCTCTTGAAGATAGGTGCGGAGGGAACTGTGCTGAAACAAGGTAGTTTGCTATATCAGAAAACCATGGAGAGAGTACTGAGATAGCAAACAGATGTTCATCGGGCATCTGGTCATCCACTGTTCCATCCTCATCTGCAGACAAATCCAATCTAGATAAAAAGTCAGCAACAACATTTTCTTTACCTAGCTTGTCAACAATGGTCAAATCAAACTGCTGCAACAAAAGTAACCATCTAATAATACGAGCATTCACATTTGGTTTATTCATTAAATATCTAATTGCAGCATGATCCGTATGTACAAAGGTTTGATAGCCAGTAATATAATGTCCGAACTTGTTCAGTACATGGACCACAACCAAGAATTCTTTTTCGGTTACAGTGTAATTCAGTTCAGCTTTGGACAAGTTTTTGCTAACAAAGTAAATGGCATATGGAAGTTTTTGTTCGACTTGTCCTAAAGCTGCCCCTATGGCTTTTTTCGAGGCATCAGTGTGGATGTGGAAAGGTAGGGCCCAGTTTGGACCTCTCAAGATTGGGGCTGACACCAACTTGTCCTTTAATTCATTCAAGGCCCTCTGACAATCGTCAGTCCATTTAAACTCCACATCTTTTGCCAATAGGCCAAACAATGGCGAGGCTAGCTTGCTGAAGTCTTTAATGAATCTCTTGTAATACCCTACTAATCCTAAGAAACTCCGAACATCCCTTACCTTTTGGGGAGGTGGAACCTTCTTGATGAGAGCAATTTTGTTAGGATCCACTTGTAACCCTTGGCAAGAAATGGTATGGCCTAGCACGGTCCCTTCAGTCATAAGGAATTCACACTTTTCAGGACTAAGGGACAGGTTCATCTCAATGCATTTAGTTAGGACCTTTCCCAGATTGGACAATGCTTCCTGGAAGTTGGACCCATAAGGAGTGAAGTCATCCATATAGATTTCCACCGCATCATGGACCAGCTCCGAGAAGATGCTCAAGACAGCTCTCTAGAAGGTAGCAGGAGCATTGCAGAGTCCAAAGGGAAGAACTCGGTAGGCAAAGGTACCCCAAGGACAAGTGAAGGTGGTCTTATCTTGGTCTTCCGGGCTGATTTGGATTTGGTTGTACCCGCTAAACCCATCCAGGAAAGAGAAGAACTTCTTTCCTGCTAGTCCATCCAACACTTGATCTATGAAAGGTAGAGGGAAATGGTCTTTCTTGGTAGCTTTGTTCAGTTCTCGGTAGTCCACACAGATTCTCCACTTCCCATTTTTCTTGGGAACCAACACCAGAGGGGACACCCATTCACTATCTGAGATGGGGTAAATGAATCCGGCATCCAACAGTTTTTGCAATTCTTCCTTGACAATGTCCTTAAGGGCTGGATTCATTCTCCTCTGAGGTTGCCTAACCGGTTTACAATCCTCTTTGATGTATATGTGATGGGTACAGACCGAAGGATGGACTCCTTTCATCTCCTTATAGCTCCAAGCAAAAGCATCTAGATGATTGGCCAACAGGCTACACAGCTCCTTTTCCTGGGAAGGAGATAGGGAGGAGCTGATCTTTAACGTTCTCTCAGGGCCGAACTCCACATTCTTGACTCTGGGAGTGACAGGGTTGGTGGCACAAAGGTCCACTAAGGTGCTGGCTTGGGCATCCTCCACCAATTTCTCTAAGGATAGCGCACTGGAAGGTGGATTCTGGATCAAGGTCTCAATCAAGTCATCCTCGGTTGGGGGGTCTCTTCTAGTGGTGTCTAGGGTGCACAAAGGTGCTGAGTACACCTCATCCTCTTCTCCTTCCTCCAACCACAGTGGTAAGTCATGCTCTAAGGAGGGTTGGGCAGGAGGGTATAGGACTAGCTGCTTGGACATAGGACCATTTTTGATGGTCATGTTTCCTGCACGACAACTTATGTAAGCATCTGCAGTGGCTAACCAAGGCCTTCCCAAAATAAGAGGATATCCAGTAAGCTTTGCCTTGGGTTGCAGAACTAAGAAATCTGCAGGGTATTCCCAAGAGTCGACAAAGACCAAGACATCCTCCACAATCCCTTCGGGAGTCACAGTGGAGCAATCTGCTAGTTGCAGGACTGTCGAGGTCTTCCTAAAAGAACCCTGAAGATTGAGTTTGAGCATGGTATCCCTGGTCATCACATTAATGGCAGCCCCCAGATCAATCAAAGTGTGAGGTATGATGGTGCCATTGATGTGGACATCTACTACAGGACTCCCAGGATCTAGGTACTTTGGGCAGATGACTTGTCCTAACATAAGGTCAGACAGTTGTCCTAAGACATTGATGGTTGAAGCATCTCTCTTTCGCCTGCCTGGGTGTTTGAAACACTTTTCCTTAACCAGTTTGTTGTATATTGGCACATCCTTGATGGCTTGGAGAAGTGGTATTTTCACACACAACTGCTTGAGCTCTCCCAGAAGCTCATCCTCCTCTGGGTTGGGTTGTGTGGTGGCTGTTAGTCTCTCAGGAAAGGGTGGAATAGCCTTTGGTTCACTTTCCTGTTTGTCTTCCTCGTCCTCTAGGGGAGGAGGTTGGCGATTCGGAAGAGTCTTTCCAGATCGAAGATTGATCTCCTGGATCTCCACAGCATAGGTAGGGCATGATGTTTCCCCAGTGTATACCTACTGGGCCTGTCTATTGTTGGGGTTCGGGTTCGGTTGAGCAGGCATTTGAGGTTGCCTTGGAGGAGCAGGAGGTAATGGTTGAGATTGAACTAGTGGTGGAGGCAAAATGGCGGGAGGAGTGTTGTACTGGGGCCTCCACCCCGACTGAGGTGCATTCCACTGAGGCTGTGGCTGGGCATGTGAGTGATATGAATGAGTAGTGGGCTGAGTAGGGTACTGAGGTGGATAAGACCATGGAGGAGGCATGGACCAGGAAGGATGAGCAAGGGGACCCCAGGAAGGCATAGGAGTCGATTGGTTGGGGCTGTAATAAGCTTGGGGTGCCCCTTGCATCCCCTGCTGGTAAGGTCTAGGTCCTTGTGGCCTCCTTTGGTTGAGGAAATAGAGAGGTTCAGTGGGGGCTTCTATCCCTTGGTACATGGCTTTAAGTCCAGGTAAGGTTGGGCATTGATTTGTGGGATGGTCCTCCTCACAAACGAAGCACACTTCAACCGAATGCAATGGGCATTCGTTCTTAGGGTGTCTCCTTGTACATCTAGGGCAGAAGATAGCCAAGGCCCTCTCAGCTTCTTCCTTTTTCTGCTGGATCCTGAATGTGTCAAGTTGCATGGCAATGGTCTGTCTCACCTCACTCTTAAGATCTTCTAATTGATTTGCAAACTCATGCTTGGAGAAAGGAATACCAGCTGAGAGAAGGTTTCCTCTACCTCGTTTCCGGGCTGCCCTAGAGTGGTTTCTAAACACAGTCTTGATGTCCTCATAAGGCAGTTGGTAAATGTCTCCCCCAGCTAACATGTGAAGGGTATCTAAGAGGTCTTCAGGGACTCCTCGGAGCAGGACCAACTTGAGGGATTCAGGGTCAAGTGTGCACCTGGCCCGTTTATAGCTAAGTTGGAACCTCTCCTCATAATCCTCTAAGGACTCATCATTTCCCATGGTCATCCGAAAGATTTCCCCCTTGGTTTCCTTGGACCTACAGTAGTCCCGATACTTGGTATTGAAAGCTTGCTGCATCTGAGCCCAAGTGGTGATACTATTCCTAGGTAAGCCCATGAACCAGCGTAATGCTGCATCCTTAAGAGTTGAAGGGAAGAGTTTCAGCTTCTGCTCATCTTCAGTATAGTTATAGGTTCGATAAAGGACAGCAAACTCAAACAGGAAGGTATCGGGATCTTCAGTAGTCAGTCCATGGAAGTGAGGTAGAGCGGAGGGACTAATGTTTTTCATTTTCATGTCTCCATTGGTTTCTCGGATGGGGAAGGCACCTTCTATTCTCTCATCTTCTCCCCTATTGTCAGCCATAGCTTCAGATGGGATGGTCTCTAATTCTTCTTCTGCTATAGGATCTTCGTATATCTCAGGAGGTTCACCTATAGGTTCTTCTGGATCACTGTCACCGAAGAAGAGAGAAGGGTGACTCAGTGATGTGGTGGGGGTGTTGGGTAAGAATTTGCCTGTTTTATCTCGATTCCTACGAGGCATGAAATGGGAAGACTTTTTTGATTGCTTTTGTTTTTTTCTTTGGTACCTGCAAAATTGAAACAGATTGATCTACAACTAACTATCTTGCTGAAATAAAAATGCAGAATTGAAATGAAAGCAGGAAAGAGCTAATCTACTTTGCTCAAATGGAATTGCAGGAATGGAAATGCTAGTCTACGCTTGCAGAATTGAAATGCTAATCTATGCTTGCAAAATTGAAATTGCGGAATTGAAATGCTAATCTATGAAAGCAGGAAATGTCTATGCTACTTTTGCAGAATGGAAATGGAATAAACTACTTGGCAGAAGGCGAGAGTAGGGAAATAGAAGAAAAGCAACAATTACTAATACTCTGACGCGTCCCCGGCAACGGCGCCAAAAAGATGGTGGGCTCCAGTATTGTAGCAATAATGCTACAACTCCTGGAGCTTCCTTCTCCAATTTTATCAACCCGGTAGTTCGTAACAAACTTGGAAGCGACGGTGCTGTATGCACAAGTACTAGCTCTTGTCGCAGCTGTCACTTGGTCAGCTGGCACAAGTCCGCTAGGGCTCAAGCCAACTTCTATATGTTCTCAGAAGAAGCTTTTTAAGTGATGGACGAAAGCTATCTCAAAGGAAATTAACCTACTTTGCAAGAATGAACTGAAAGCCAACAAAGCATGGAAACCCTAGTAAACCCTAATCTGACCAGCTTAATCCTTATGATGCAATGGTGGGAATGCAACTTCTACAAATGATGCCATTACTTCTAGTGAGATGAGATGCATGAGTTTAAACTACTTTTATCTGAAGAGAACATGTTTTTGTATTTTTGCTCAAGTGGTTGGAGTTATTATGACTGTGCTTCTCACTGGGTCTTGACTGTGCAGGGGTAGTTCAAGGGGAGGAAGGCTTGGGAAAGGTCAGGAGGACTTTGAGAGGTTCCAGGGGATCCCTAACATCATTCCACAGAATTTCACAACGTTCAGGTGCCTGGCAACCGTGTTTGCTAGCTTCTACAGGATGTCTGCAGGGGATCCTACAGGAAGCTCGGGATTTCTACAGGAAGTCTGCTAACTTCTACAAGATGTTCTGCAGTCAGAGTTTTGGGTGATGGAGGAGTGAATGAGCTGTATGGGTGGATAGGTAGGATGAGAGAGGAGCTTGTGATGGCCTATGGACAGAGAGATGAGATGGGGAAGGTGTGTGTAAAGTTGGTTGGTCGATAGAAGGGTAGAGGCAATGGAAGGCCGAAAAGGTGAAACAACGTGGATAACAGAAGAGATGGTGGGCAAATGATCTAGCTGGGAGGTAAGGAGATGGCTTAGGCATGGCTGAGAAGGATAAGGACGTGATAGAGTGGTGCTGCGCAGTGTAAATGGAACAAATCACCTCTGTTTTGCACAAAACTGAGAATTCATCAACCTATTCTAACTGTTGTATTAAAAACCAAAGAACAGCGATGGAAGTTAAGATAGAAATCGTGCATGGTGCTGAAAAAAGGAGTTATTGCTCAAGATCTAAATGCATGGACACTTCTACCAATGGAAATATGACTTTAAAGCATGCATGAACATGTAAAACTGCGTTTTTTTTGGTGGTTGGCACGGTCTACACTCCCAATCTCTAAACAGAGGTGGAAGTGAGTGTACGATCAACCTTTCTTGGAACCCTGATGAATTCTAATCCTCCTACTCTAATCTAAGCTGCTGAAAGCACTTTATCCATACAACTAACCTACTTAATTACATCAAGAAGTTTGAATCAGCAGACTGTGTTTTCCAAATGCATGTCAAAGCAAAGAAACGAAATGCTGAAAGGAAAGACAAGTAACAATACAAAGAAAGGAGGCCTATTGCTCTCAGGTTGGGCCCAAACCTGAGAGCTATAGCTCCTCTAAGAACTCAGGATTGAACTCAAATCTGCCTGCCTTTTATTAAAAGATCATAATCATAAGTCTAACATCATGCGAAAAATGGCTTACAAAGAGCAAAGCAGAGCTATAGCTCGTGATTCAAAATCTGCAACAAAGGTTCAAAAAGTCCCCATCGAAGGCTACAGCCTCAATATTTATACATTATGAGGGCCAAGCTAGCCTCCTAGATTAGTGGGGCTTGGCTGTCCAACTAAAAGTAAACTGTTGTTCCTGTAGAATCCGTTGGCTGCCTTCTAGCTTGGTGGTGATAGCTGTTGGAGCTCGGAGTTGGGGTGGAGATCATGAGGAAGGTCATTCAAGGCTGTGGACAACCTTCCTACAAACCCGCAATGCCACCTTGGCTATCTCCTTGCCTCCATCTGCGTGGTCTTTGCTCCATTTAATGTCAAAAAAACCTGAAATAAACGTGTATTAGCCACATAGGCATAATGACTGCCCTCCTTCCTACAAATAACATGAATATACTAAAAAATGATGCATAAGTGATAAAAAATGAAGGGTTGAGCAAGGTGAGTAGGCCAAATGAGCCCAAAATGTTACCAAAATTTGGGGCTCATCAATTGGTCAGGTTTGTTGTAGATCATATGGTAAGGAAATCTACAGGTATAGTCTAATTAAGATGTGATTTATTAGCTTCCTCTTATATTATGCATGAAGAAAGTGCTGAAGGAAATGAGAATACGAGTGAGATCTTATTACAGAAAGAGTGTGATGGAAAAATATGACAATAAAATGAACTAGGTACTGAATCAAGACAACAAACTCCAAAGCTCATGCAAGAACTAGAAATTTGTGTTTTTGGGGTTGCTGAAGGGTCTCTTCCTCAGGTCATGGTACCAGATAAAGGAGGTGAGGCTGAGACACCTGCTAAAAACCTTATGGTGATCTTTTGCTCCTTGCTAACGTGCTAATTGAAAGAAGGCACAAATGGAAGTAAAATAAAACACAACCAATCTATGCTACACTGTTGTGATGGAAATGAAGCTACTTAAGCAAATGAACGATTAAACCATGAATCTATGCGCTACAATGTTGTAATGGAAATGCAACTATTTAAGAAAATGTTAAACCATGAATCTATGCTAGCATACATGTACAATAAAGAGGAGCCTTAGCAGCTATATTTGGGCCCTAACCCAAGAGATTCAGCCCTATGAGTTAACTTGATGTTGGCTCAAAACAAAACTCATTCTCATTATCAGAACAATGGATTACATAAAAAACTGTCACAAGTCTTGCAACTCAAAAATAGAGTAAAGTTTTACAATAAAAAATTCGAATCCTACTGAGGTCCTAGGCCTCTCTACTTATACGGCTGAAGTCTCCAACGACTTCCTTAAAATTTGGGAGGCTCAGCTCCCAAACTCGAGATAAACTGGTGCTTTGACTTTCACTTGCTCGGTTGCCTTCTAGTCCTCATGATTTGGCTATTTGCACTCTGAGTTGATGGAGGAATATTGGAATGGGGGGGTATTAAGTGAGGAGGATTTACCTCCTATAATTCCTCTCCCTTCTCCCATTCGAGTTTTGACCAAGGTCTTTGCCAAAATTCTTTGATTTTATCCTTTAATCCTGCATTAAATGCACATTAGACCACAAAGCAAAATATCCAATTCTAACTCATCTCATAAACAAAATATAATCAAAAGCATGCAATAAGTTGTGAGAATAGTTGGTTTGACTAAGCTAGGAGGTGAATTAAGGCCCATATAATTACCCAATGATGAGGCTCATCATCACCCCTTGCTGAAAGTGTTGCTCATCCTCTGAGCAACTTAGTCAATGTCCATGTCCTTCATGGCTCTGGTAGCCTCTCTGACATCCCGTGCCTCTATTATGGTCTCTTCTTCTTGTTCATAGAAGCCTTCTTTCGTTTCTACTTCTTCCCACTACATCTTTTCCTCTTCTTCTTTTCTCCCTTCTAGCATCCCTAGGAGTAGTGGTGGACTGATTTTTAGGCCTATCCAGTTGACCTTAAACCTTTGCATTGATTTCTTATACATAGGTGTCCTGTTGAGTGCCTCTCTCAACCTTTGAGGGGAGTGATATTCTTTGATCTTTAAGCTGTGTGGAAGTGTGTTCCATCTCCTTAAGTAGGCATGTATACTATCATCTTCTAATAGCCTAAAGATATCCTCAAAATGTGAAATTGCTTGCTCTTGGGTAGCAAGATATATAGCTACCAGATGAGGATCATTTGCAATTTGATTATGGGTGCTAATTAGGGCCATGGGATTTGATTTTTCAGCTCTGATGAAAATAGGTTCATTTTTCTCTCTAGCCAATATTCTTTCATCTCTACAACCCTTGACTTCTCATGGTTCATCCATGATGCCAAAGCCATTGATTGTAGATCTCCTAGCTCGGCATTAGGATCCAAAACGTTCATGTCTGTGAGGGCCATGGTGTGCAAGTAAAACTCAGCCATTTTGGCCCTATCCTCTAGTGTACTTTGATCACAAAGATCAATAAACTACCTATAGTATTGAAATGGCATGGTGCCCCTTTGTGCTAGTGTTTTAATTTGAAACTGTAGCCATTGTTCTATGAGGTAAATAGCATAGGATTTAGTTATCCTTCACTGGATGGCCTCCAAGGAGAGGTTGGCCATACATGCTAGTTGGGTTTCCCTTTCCTACAGTTACCCTCTCAGCCATGCATTTTCCTTCTCAAGTTGATCTCTCATTATTGCTTCTCTATCCCTTAATCCACTTAGCTCTTTGCCCATTTCCTTGAGCTTCTCTTCCATGTTCCCAATGTCTTCCTCTTTTGTTTCTTGTTGCTCCCCTACCTTGCCTTCCAATTTTTGTACTTCCTGTAGTTTTTGTTGTGGATCCTGTAGGATGGCCTTACCCTTTAATAAAGTTGATATGGCACTAGGCCTCCTTACATAGGTGATTGGTGACGCCTTACCCTTTAACGAAGTTGATCTGGTACTAGGCCTCCTTACATAGGTGATTGGTGACTTAGGGGAAGGGATTTTTTCTCTTGGTGTAGGGGAATCTTCAATCTCAATAGGGATTTTTCTTGATATTTGTGGCTTCCCTTGTTTGATTCTTGTTCTCTTTCTTGTTCTGAAATATAGAGGGGTTTGCCTTCTTCTTTTCCTTTTTTTCTTGACTCGGGTGCTAAGAGCAGTGAGGGCAGCTGCTACCTCCCTCTCAGAGACCTTTGGATACATCCTAGGTGACTCCTCCTTGTACTCTTCCCCTTATGTTTCAATGCCTTCTTCCTCTCTGTTTTTCTTATCTTCTTCCTCTTGTTGTTCTTTCTCATCTCCATCAGTTTTTTCCTTCGTTTCGACCTCTATTTCAGCATCATCCTCCTTCTCTTCACCCCCTTCTTCTTCTACTTCATCATGTTCCTCTGTATTAGTTTCTTCTTCATCCGTCTCATCCCCATCTAGCTTTATATCTTCTTATTCTTGTTTTGCCTCCTCCTCAGTGACAGATGTACTAACATCATAGGTGAGGTTTTTGATTTCATCCTCTGCTAGCAAGTCTATGAATACTGACCATGTTATAGGGACCCTAAAGTTTTGGAGGGCATCCTCAATGAGGATCCTGATCAATCCATGGTGAGCCAATTGTTGGGAATTCCCTTCCTTTACTTTGTTGCTGAAGTCTATGAGTGATTGCATCAAGAAATAGGGTGTGCTGAGTCTTTGGTGAACTAGTGTTTCTACCCCAAATCTTAATTCTTCAAGCATCCTAAAATGGTAGCCATAAACAACATTGTATCTACCCTCACATGAGATATATTTAATGAGTTGGTAACCCACCTCACTCCATGGGTATGGCAGACTGTCCCCCCTTGCTTCATTTTTATCCTCTGTGGGTTCTTCACCTTCTAAAAAGAATTTCCTTTTTTCCACCTGATTGTCTGCTTTGTCTTCTTTTCTCCATGGAATTCCTAGGGGAAGTGTGGTGACCTTACTAATGAGCTCTAGGGTGAGATATATAGTGAGCCCTCTAACTATCATAGTGGCATGGATTCTGCTGTGTGGAGTGAGGGAATGAGTAAATTCTTGAGTCATCTCATCATCATAACCTGTGAATTTTTTGAAAAACCCCATCCATTGGTGTCTTATAAAGATTTCAAGCACTTGGGGGTGTTGTTGTATCCTCACAGTGTTTGTGGTTTCTCTCCTATTAAACCCTCCTGTCATCTTGGTTGTGAGGCTTGAGGGGGAAATGAGAGGTTTGACACAAGAATTTTAAATTCAGGAGAAAACCGAGTTTCCTATGTCACCTCCCACAGTTGTTATATCCACTATCTTTTAGAGCATTTCTAGTTCATTTGCTTGTAAATGAGGATGGATTTTTAGATCCTATTTATTTAGAATGGTGGTAGTGGAAAATTCTAGTGATATCCCCTCTTGAACCCCTCTTTGCCTATCCTATAGACTACCTCTATGTATCCTATAGACTGCTCCTGTAGATTATTCCTGTGCATGCTCCTGTAGAAATTCTCTTGCAGAACGATGGATCCTTGTGTCCGGTGGGTGGCCAGAGTTATGAGAGCGACTTGAATGAGGGAGTTTCGAGGAGGTGGAATGCATGAATGCATGCAAATCATGTTTTTTTTTCCACTCCTCGTAATCATCTCCCACCTCATAGATCCGTAGTTGACCACTTCTTTTCCTACTCCTCGTCTGTCTTTGAGTTTACTGCAACCACGTGTGAGAGGACACCCGGTTTTGTATGTGATGACCGAACGAAGGGGGCCAATTTAACTGGCCACCTTTTCACTTATAAACCAACTACCTCATAACCCTTACAACTTTTGATCAAATGATGCATATGAGTGAGTGAGTGAGATACTTACCTGTGCTCTCGATACCATGTTGTAGTTGTTGAAGATCAGAGGTGCTACATTGTTTATTTGTTGCATGGTCATTCTTCCTCCTCCTCTATTGTCTGATGTCTAGAGCTCCTGGATCATCCTAGTGAAGACCTGTAGTTGATGATTGATATTCTATGGGATAGGCTGCTACAGGATTTCCTACAGGATCATCCTGTAGGTTTTTAGGGGATCCTATTGGAATACAGGGGATCCTGTAGAAAACATAGTCTACACATAATTTGAAGCAGTGGAGTGGAAAATGATAGAAATGATGGAGTGATGCATGGTAAGGAGTGGAGGAGATGCATATGTGCAAGGCGAGGTTCCCTTTGGCTCCTCTTTTTTCTTCTTGAATGTCTTTCTTGTCCACCTGCAAATAACAATTACATCTTTTTGTCTCTCCTTTTTTTTTTTTTTTGAAAAACACCTAGGCTGCCTCAGAGAGGTTTTCACCCTAGATGTTTTCCCTAGGCACCTCAAGGAATATTTTCACCCAGGGAACTTCTTATTCTTTTTTTTTCCTTTTTTTTTCATCATTGGGCCACCTCACAAGGTTTTCAACCCAAAGATGGGACTCAGGCACCTCATGGAGGTTTTCACCTGAATCCTTATTCTTTTTTTTCTTTTTCAGTGACCTGATGAGGGAGGAGCTAGAACTTGCTCCACCATCATCATTGTCTTATTGATATTGTCAATGAACTCTTGTTTTAATAAAGGCCTCTTGTACATTTTCAATCAGTGTCCATTAACAAGCAATGGAATGGCTTCTTCATCTATAGTTCTAATTTGCACTGAACCATTATCATGGCATCTTTCCACCACATAAGGTCCGAGCCATCTTGTCCTTAGCTTGCCCTTGAAGTCTTTATACCTAGAATCATATAACAATGCCCAATCGCCCTCTTGAAATTGCTTTTGCTTAATATTTCTATCATGCCAGATCTTCCTTTGAAGCTAAACTATCTCTGTATGTAGGAGGGCCTACATTCTGAATTCATCCAAGCCATTCGAATGGAACAATATTTCTTTATGTGCATGACTGAGATCCAAATCTAGTTGGGCTGCCATCCTTAATTTGTTATATTCAAACTCAATGGACAACAAAGCCTTTTTCCCATAGACAAACTCATAGGTTGTAAATCCAGTGGTGGTGTTCCATGTTGTATTATAGTCCCATGTGGCTTCAACTAGTCTCTCTGCCCAATCCTTCCTACTGCTGCTCACTACCTTGGTTAAGATGCTCTCTAGTGCCCTGTTGGTCACCTCCACTTTCCCATTAGCTTGTGGATGATAAGGTGTGGAGGTCCTATGCTTGATTTTGTGATGGATGAGTAGTTCTTCAATCATGTTGGAGGTAAACTGGCTGCCTTGGTCTGTGACTAATTCTCTAGGGTAGCCAAATTTGTAGAATACATTCTCCCTTAGGAACTCAGCCACCTTCTCTTCTGTTGTTGCCTTAATCACCTTGGTTTCAACCCACTTAGTCAAATAATTAGTGCACACTAATGTATTGTTTTCGCTTTGAAGGAGGGTTGATAGGCCCAATGAAGTCCATGCCCCACTTGTCAAATGGCTTGAAAGTCACTTGAGGTTGTGGGGGCATTTCAGCTCTTACAGTAGGCTTTCCCATCCTCTGGCACCAATCACACTGACTAATGTAATTTTTCACACCCTGATGAAGAGTGGACCAATAATAGCCCTCTTGTAACACTTTGAATGTTGTCCTCTTTACTACAAAGTGACCTCCATAAGGTCCATCATGACAGGTCAGAAGGATGTCCAAAACTTCCTCTTCCCTTACACACCTTCTCAAGATTTGATCAGGGTCAAGTTTGAAAAGATTGCCCCCAATCCAGGTGAAGGGGGGCACTTTTCCTGATTATCTTGCTCTTTTCTTTGGAGGGCAAGTTTGGTGGGAACTGTGCTGATACCAAATAGTTTGCTATATCAACAAACCACGGGGAGAGAACTGAAATAGCAAACAAATGCGCGTCTGGTAACTGGTCATCCACCATTCCTTCTTCACCCGCAGGTAGATTCATCCTAGATAGAAAGTTTGCAACAACATTTTCCTTACTACACTTATCAACAATAGTTAGATCAAACTGCTGTAATAAAAGAAACCATCTTATAATTCTAGCATTCACATCTGGTTTGTTCATTAAATATTTGATTGCAGCATGGTCAGTATGCACAAATGTTTGGTAGCCTATAATGTAATGCCTAAATTTGTTTAATGAATGCACAATAGCTAGGAGTTCCTTTTTGGTCACAGTATAATTTAGCTCAGCCTTTGACAGGTTCTTACTGATAAAATAGATGGCATAGGGAAATTTCTCCTCTACCTGACCTAAGGATACTCCTATGGCTTTGTGTGAGGCATCAACATGAATATGAAAAGGGAGGGCCCAGTTTGGGTCTCGAAGAATTGGTGCAGTGGTTAAGTTACCCTTTAAAATGTCTAAGGCATCTTGACAGCTTTTTGACCATATAAACTCTAAATCTTTGGCTAAAAACCCAAATAAAGGAGAGGCCAACTTGCTGAAGTCCATTATGAACCTTCGGTAGTGTCCAGTTAACCTAAAGAAACTCCTGACATCCCTCTGCTTTTGTGGAGGTGGGACCCTTTGGATGATTTCTATTTTGTTTGGGTCCACTTGCAACCTTTGCTGAGATATTGAATGACCTAGCACAATCCCTTAAGCCATTAAGAATTCACATCTTTCTGGACTTAGAGACAGGTTCATTTCAATGCATTTGTGCAATACTTTGCCTAGGTTAGTCAGGGCTTCTTGAAAATCACATCCATAAGGTGTAAACTCATCCATATAAATTTCGACCGCATAATGTACTAATTCAACAAAAATACTCAAGACGACTCTTTGGAAAGTGGTAGGAGCATTAGATAGGTCAAAAGGAAGGACCCTATAGGTAAAAGTACCCCAAGGACAGGTGAATGTGGTCTTATCCTGGTCTTCTTGGCAGATTTGGATTTGGTTGTACCCATTGAATCTATCTAGGAAAGAAAAAAACTTCTTCCCTGCTAGGTCATCTAGCACTTGGTCAATGAAGGGTAGGGTAAAATTATCCTTCTTTGTGGCTTTGTTCAACTCCCTATAATCGACACAAATCCTCCACTTACCATTTTTATTGGGAAATAAGGCTAAAGGAGAGACCCACTCACTGTCGGAGATAGGGTAAATGAATCCTGCATCTAGCAGTTTTTTCACTTCTTCTTTGACTATATCTTTAAGAGATGGATTCATCCTCATTTGTGGTTTCCGGATCAGCTTGCAACCTTATTTGATGTATATGTGGTGAGTACACACTGAGGGGTGTACTCCCTTCATTTCCTTGCAACTCCAAGTGAAGGATTCTAGGTTTTTTCTCAACATGTTGCATAGCCTTTCCTCTTCAAGAGCAGAAAGAGATCGATTAATTTTCAAAGTTTTTTTTGGGCTGAATTCTATAGTTTTGACACATAATGGGTTGTAATTGGCAAAGCATAAGTCAATTGGATGATTTTTCTAGGTTTCCCTTACTTCTTCTTCTAATGGTAACAAACTAGGAGTTGGACTTTGGAGCAGGTGTTCAATTAAGTCATCCTCATCTTGCTGTCCTCCTCCTATGGTTTCTTCCAAAGCATAAAGTTGGGCTGAATAAACCTCATCTTCTTCCTCCTCCTCCAACCATAAAGGTAAATCATGCTTTAGAGAAGGTTGAGCAGGAGGGTATAGGACTAACTATTTGGACATATGCCCATTCTTGATGGTCATATTCCCAGCTCTACTGCTAATGTAAGCCTCAGTTGTGGACAACCATGGCCTCCCAAGGATGAGAGTGTAACAAGTAAGCTTAGCCTTAGGCTAGAGAACTAGAAAATTTGCAGGGTACTTCCAGGAGTCAATGGAGACCATCACATCCTCCACAATTCCCTTAGGGGTGACTATGGAACAGTCTGCAAGTTACAGAACTGCTGTGGTCTTCCTCAATGACCCTTGGAGGTTGAGCTTGAGCATGGTGTCCTTGGTCATCACATTAATGGCAGCCCCAAGATCGATTAGTGTGTGGGACGATGGTGCCATAAATGTGCACATCTACTACAAGGCTTCTAGGGTCCAAATATTTTGGACATATTACCTGCCCCAACATTAAGTCAGAAAAATGCCCAATGACATTAATGGTAGGGGCATCCCTTTTTCTTCTTCCTGGATGCTTGAAGTACTTCTCCTTAATCAACTTATTGTAAATGGGGACATCTTTTATTACTCGGAGAAGGGGGATCTTTACACATAGAATTTTCAATTCTCCTAGAAGTTCAGTTTCTTCTAGGGTAGGCTGGAGTGGTTGGGCTAATCTCTTAGGAAAGGGTGGATTTACTTTAAGGTTTCTTTCCTCTCTTTCTTCCTCAACCTCCCTATGTGGAGAGGGAGGTTGGTTATCTGGAAGAATTCTCCCAAATATTAGGTTGATCTCCTGGATTTCTATAGCATAAGCTGGGTATGATGTCTCTCCACTGTATACTTGTTGAGCCTAGCTATTTTTCAAGTTTGGATTTGGTTGGGTAGGCATCTGGGGTTGCTTGGGTGGAGCGAAGTGTAGGAGTTGTGGTTGGGTAGGTGGTGGAGGCAATAGAGCTGGAGCATTGTTGTATTGGGGCCTCCACCCCTGGTGTGGGGTATTCCATTGAGGTTGTGGCGAAACATAAGGTTGAAATGACTAGTTGGCTGGCTAGGAATGATATTGAGATGCATAAGACCAAGGAGGGGGTGTAGACCAGGAAGGATGGGCAGGGGGTCTCCAAGAAGGTATAGTTGTGGTTTGGTTGGGGTTGTAATATGCATGGGATGACCCTTTCATACCCTACTAGTATGGTCTAGGCCCAGGAGGTCTCCCTTCATTGATGTAGCAAAGCTGCTCAGTGACCCCTTTAGCTTCTTGATATACAATTTTGAGTCCAGGTAAAGAAGGGCACTTTTCTGTGGAGTGGTTTCTTTCACAGACCGAGCAAATCTCAATGCAGTTCAACGGACATTCGTTCCCTGGATGCCTCCTGGTGCATCTAGGACAAAATATGGCAAAGGCTCTCTCTACTTCCTCTTGCCTCCTTTTGATATTCATGGTGTCCAATTGCATGGAAAGGGTTTGCAGCATCTCACTTTTGAAATCTTCCAGCATATTTCCAATTTCACCCTTGATGGATGAGTTGGAAGATGATGTACTGGCCATAGGTTGACTACTCCTACCTTTTTTCCTGGTTGCCCTAGAATGGTTTCTAAAGACAGTCTTGATATCATCGTAGGGTAATTGGTAGATATCTCCTCCTGCTAACAAATGTAAGGTATCCAGAAGAACTTCCCTTACTCCTCTGAGCAGGACCAGCTTTAGTCACTTGGGGTCAAGTGTACACCCGACCCTTTTGTAACTGAGCTAGAATCTTTCTTCGTAGTCTTCTAAGGATTCATCCTAGGCCATGGCCATCTTGAAAATATCTTCCTTTGTATCCTTTGACCTACAGTAGTCCCTATATTTGTTGTAAAAGCCTATTGCATCTAAGCCCAAGTTGTGATGTTATCTCCAGGTAAACCCATGAACCAGCGCAATGTTGCATCCTTGAGGGTAGATGGGAACAATTTTAACTTTTGATCATCATCTGTATACTCATAGGTTTGGCATATAACAACAAACTCAAATAGGAAAGTGTCAGGGTCCTCTGTGGTTAGGCCATGGAAATGAGGTAGAGTAGAGGGGCTTATATTCTTCATCTTAATGTCCCCATTGGTTTCCCTGATGGGGAAGGCACTCTCAATTCTCTCTTTATTTCCTCTGTCATTTCAATTTTCAGCCATTGGTTCAGTAGGAATGGGTTCCTCTTCTTCTTCTTCCCCAATAGGTTCTTCAAATATGTCAGGTTGCTCACCTAAAGGTTCCTCCAGTTCACAGCCACCGAAGAAGAGAGAAGGTTGGTCGTTGGATGCTATGGGGGTATTTGAAAATAATTTCCCTACATTGTCCCTTTTCCTATGAGGCGTGAATGGAAATGTTTTTGGGTTGGTTTTTGTAAGATTTTTTTAAGCTGGAAAGTACTTTGCAGAAATGAAATTGGTGATTGAATGAAAACTACTGACAGAAAAAAAAAAAGAACTACTTGCTGAATTGAAATTCTACTTGTAGAATGGAAAGGAAAGAAGATAATGACAACTAAAATAAAGGAAGCTACTAGATTAATTTTGCAGAAATAAACTAATGGAAAAAAACTGAAGACTAGAAATAGAAGAAAAGAAAGAAATACTCACATTCTACTCAGACACCTCCTCGGCAACGACGCCAAAAAGTGATGAGCACTAGCATTGCAGCAAGGATGCTACAACTCTTGGGCTACCATATTTACTTATCAACCCAAGGTTTGTACAAACTTGAAGGTGATAATGCTATATGCACAAGTAGAAGTGAAGGTCTTGCCTATTGTCACTGTTCATTTGGCGAGAGACCCCAGGGGTTCCAAGCCAGACTTCTATAGGGTCAAAAGAAGCTTGATTCTTTGATGGAAGAAGAGAAAATCTATTCTATGTGAGCTACTCTACCACAGTAATGAAGAAAACAAAATGTAATGCTAATTCACACCATATCCTAATTAACCATTAAAATAGCTATGCTAAGCAGAATTGCTAAATCAACACTATCCTAATGCTGCTATCTAAGTTACAGAAGTAAAGAGCATCAAACCAAAGTAATGTGTAAGCAAGGAAACTAAACTAAATCTATTTTCACCCTTTTTTGGCTTTTTTGGTAAAATCAAGCATGCAATTTAAATGTTCTTGTAGACGTGACAAGCGGATGGAAGGTGGTTGAGGATGGCTAGAAGGTCTATGGAGTGGCAGAGTTTAAATGATACACAGAACAAAGTTCAAGAAGGAGTTAAGTGGAAGAGAAATCAAAGATTGAAATTAGTGAAAGGAAGACGTAATGAAGCTGTAGTGCATTGGAACCAATGGATCAGTCGAGAATAGTATTAATGGGAGATGAGCGACGAAGATCTTATCGTGGGAGATTACATGAATATATGGATGAATAGGATTAACGGGAGATGAGTGGCAGAGATATTATTGCAGGGGATTAAGTGAATAGATGGATGGATCAATCAACGAACATGATTAACGAAAGGTGAATGGTAGAGATCTTATCATAGGGGATTAAGTGAATAGATGGATGGACCAATCAACGAACAAGATTAATGAAAGTTGAGTGCCGAAGATCTTATTGCAGAGATTAAGTGAATAGATGGATGGACCACATCAAGTCACGTGTCGATAGAAGGGGGAAAACGTGCAGAATGATGGAGTGGTATTCGTAGTTGGTAAGTAGTTTCTCGTGCGCCCTTAAAGCTGTAAGTGGAATTCCTAAATTTTACATGATTAACCTAAGTGAATGACAAGTAGCATGAAAAAACCACTTTTCTTGCATGCTCTTGATCAGATATCGGTCGTGCAAGAATTCGCGTGATATTGCGTGATAGCCGTTAGATCATGCAAGATTGATCAACGGTGAAGATCGGCTAAGCTAGTTGGTGATTGGGTGACGCAATAGCCATTGGATCAAGCGAGATAGATCGATGGTGGAGATCATCCAAGCTAGTTGGTGAGTGGGTGACACGATGGAGCGGTCTTCATAGGTGGTAAGCAGTATCTCGCGCGCCCTAAGAGCTATAAGCTGTATTTCTAAATTTCACGCGATTAGCCTAAGTGAGTGACATGTAGCATGGGAAAACCACTTTTCTTACATGCTCTCGGTCAGATATTGTTCATGCAAGACTTCACATGAGATTGCACGATAGCTATTGGATCATGCGGGATTGGTCAATGGTGGATATTTGGAGCGCCTAAAGTCAAACTTTGAAATGAATATGCGACACGCGGTTGAAGACAATTGGTCAGGTTTGTTGTAAATTAGACGATAAGGAAATCTATGGGTATAATCTAATTAAGACGTGATTTAATAGCTTTTGCCTATATTATGCATGAAGAAAGTGCTGAAGGAAATGAGAATATGAGTGAGATCATATTACTGAAAGAGAGTGATGGAAAAGTATGATGATAAAATGAACCAGGTACTAAACCAAGATGACAAACTCCAAAGCTCATGCAAGAACTAGAAATATGTGTTTTTGGGGTTGCTGAAGGGTCTCTTCCTCAGGTCATGGTCCCAAAGGAAGGAGGTGAGGCCGAGACACCTACTGACAACCTTATGGTGATCTTTTTCTCCTTGCTAACCTACTAATTGAAAGAAGGTACAAATGGAAGCAAACTACAACGCAACCAATCTACACTACACTGTTGTAATGGAAATGCAACTACTTAAGAAAATGAATGATTAAACCATGAATCTATGTGCTACACTATTGTAATGGAAATGCAGCTATTTAAGAAAATGAATGATTAAACCATGAATCTATGCTAGAATACATGTACAATAAAGAGGAGCCTTAGCTGCTAGATTTGGGCCTGAGTTAACTCAGTGTTGGCTCAAAACGAAACTCATTATTATTATCAGAACAATGGATTACATCAAAAACTATCACAAGTCTTATAGCTCAAAAATAGAGTAAAGTTTTACAATCAAAAGTTCAAATCGTACTGCGGTCCTAGGCCTCTCTACTTATATGACTAAAATCTCCAATAACTTCCTTAAAATTAGGGAGGCTCGGCTCCCAAACGCGAGATAAACTGGTGCTTTGACTTTCACTTGCTCAGCTGCCTTCTGGTCCTCATGATTTAGCTGTTTTCACTTTGAGTTGATGGAGGAATATTTGAATGGGGGGGTAGTAAGTGAGGAGGATTTACCTCCTATAATTCCTCTCCCTTGTCCCATTCAAGTTTTGACCAAGGTCTTTGCCAAAATTCCTTTCTTTTATCCTTTAATCCTGCATTAAATGCACATTAGACCACAAAAGAAAATATCCAACTCTAACTCATCTCATAAACAAAATATAATCAAAAGTATGCAATAAGTTGTGAGAATAGTTGGTTGGACTAAGCTAGGAGGTGAATTAAGGCCCATATAATTACCCAATGATGAGGCTCATCACTCGGCATGCACAGTGATTTAGGGATTTCAACGATTATCCTGACGCTTTCTGGGGCTTCCATTTCCATAATTGCCTATGCGGCTTCCTCGGTGGTCATTGCTTCGGTATCCATGACTTCTTCGGATGCTGCCATAATGCGATTCCACAAATATCTCAGGGTCTCTGGTAACTTCTCAAGCAACTAATCCTCTTTCAAAAGATCAAACAAATCTCAGTTCATGAATATCTTGGTGCACAACCAATCAATTCTCAAATTTCTAGGTGTTGTTTGTTGAACAACCCTTTGTAATTTATAGCAGCTTTTGAATTTGAATTCGACCGTTACCCCCATATTTGGTCCATTAATGTTCGATTGGCGGTAGATTTTCAAGAATCTAGCCCATAAAGTTCACCTTAAATGCTTGTCGCTCACTCCATTTAGTCTCAAACCAAGCATCACATCATGAATAGCAACTGTAATGGTCACTTTCCAGCCGACCCGCACAACAGCATAGCTACCGTCGCACTATCGCAGACCCTGTGACACTTCACTACTGCACGCAATCTTAGCATCGCGCAGCTCCCAGGTAGAGTAGTTTATAGTCCCGCGCCTCCTTTCAGCTGCCTGGAGTGCTAAGACTGTGCTTCTGTCGGCTAGTCAGATGGTTGGGCCACCTGTGTATGGCTTCAAACAACTACCATTCACTTTCTTGGGAAAGGTTCTCCATTTAACTTTACAAGTTGCATTGCACCACCATCCATAATCTCCTTAATAACATACAATCCCAGCCAATGCATTTTGAGCTTTGCAGGGAATTTATCAAACTTACTATCATACAACAGCACCAAATCATTCACCTTGAATGTGCGCAACTTAATATGTCGATCATGCCATGCCTTTTCACGCTGCTTTTGTACCTACTCGTGAAATCCAACCAAAAATTGTTCTTCTTTGAGCTCCTCCAACTGCGTGAGCCTCTCCTCCAGAGCTCTGCGATCCTTCATACTTGTGATCGCTACAGGCATGATGTATTCCATCGTCATTACAATTTTCACTCCGTAGACAAGCCTAAAAGGTGTTTATCTCGTCAGTTTCTTGCATATAATCCTATAAGCCCATAACACTGTAGGTACGCATAGCTCCCAATCACTTCGCTGCACGTTTCATACCTTGGTCGGCATGGTTTCCAGTACTTTGTTGAATGCTTCTACTGTCTCGTTAGCTTGTGGGTGATACGGTGTGCTCTTCTGATGATACACTTGAAACTTTTCCGTCAGCGCATTGATCATTTCGTTCAGGAAATGCGTACCATGATCACCCATCGAGATCTTTGGACAGCTAAATCACGTCAGTAAGTGTTCAAATAGAAACTTCACAACAATCGTGACTGTGAAATCCTTCATCGGCTATGCTTCTACCCAATGAGCTAGGTACTCTATCACTGTGATAATATACCTCACGCCTATCTTTCATTGAGGTTTGATAGGTCCTACAAAGTCTATTGCCCACTTTTCGAAAGGTTGCAACGTCATTTGTGGATTCAAAGGCATCTCGTCCCTCCGTGATGGCTTACTTGTTGTTTGACATACATCACATGCCTTACAATGTGCTTTTGAACCCTGATGAACGGTTGGCCACCACAACGCTGCACTTAGAATCTTCTGTGCGGTTTCTCTCCCTGCATAATGTCCTCCCACAACACCCCCTTTAGCATCCACGAGAATGCTACTTCATTCAAACTCAGGTACATACCTTCGCAGTATCTCATCATTCCCCATCTTGTATAGATGCCCCTCAATGACAGAGAAATTTGCTGAGTGCACCACTAATTCCTTCTTTTGTTGGACAGAGTTCCAGTTGTTAAAAAGTGAATTATATCTTAAAAATGTCCAGCCACTACACACACAGCAAAAATCTATGCGTTGGCTAATCCTTCCTCCAAACTAGTAGGTTCTTCCCCTAAACTACAGGAAAAAAGGTCATTGGTGAGGGTCATGCTTGTGATGGACCTTTAAGGTCTATCACCAATATTGCATATGATGACGGTCTTTAAAAAAGCGTTGTTGTAAGTGTATATAGTGATGGTCCTTTACAGTTTGTCACCAAAGCCATTTTCAATGACACTTTTGGTGAGGTTCATTAAACACCCGTCACTAATTCTCTCTTTGGTGACACTTTTGGTGAGGGTCGTTAAAGGCCCATCACTAATTCTCTCTCTAGTGACACTTCTAGTGACGATCTTTTATATTGACCATCACCAATGATTTTTTTGGTTACTTTTGGTGATGGTAAATAAATGTTTGTCATCATTTATCATTCCAATGAGTTTTCGATGACGCTTCATGCCTGTGACAGACCTTTAAGGTCCATCACCAATGTCGTTTATGGTGACGATCTTTAAAAAATTATTGTTGTAAGTGTATATAGTGATGGTCCTTTAAGGTTTGTCACCAAAGCCATTTTTAATGACACTTTTGGTGAGGGTCGTTAATTGCCCATCACTAATTCTCTCTTTGGTGACACTTTTGGTGAGGTTCATTAAAGGCCCATCACTAATTCTCTCTTTGGTGACACTTCGAGTGACGATATTTTATTGACCGTCACCAATGCTCTTTTTGGTTACTTTTGGTGACGGTCAAAAAATGTTTGTCATCGTTGATCATTCCAATGAGTTTTTGTTGATGCTATGTACTTGTTACTATAGTTTTTGTCAAAATATAATGATTTAAGACCATTGTTGTGGAGTCTTTTTCATTATGTGTCCAAGGTCATAATGGTTATAATAGCTAGTCAATTTGTTAAGAAGTAATTAGTGTGTATCATTTCCCTCAAGTCATAAGAATATAGTCTTCCTTTGAGTCAACACATGATTCATCTTGATCAGGTTTATATCTAGAAAATTTCCTTTAAATAAAGTTCCACCAGTGTGTGTAGGAACTATATTATTTAATACGTAATCAAGCTCTATCAATTCTATTAATGAGAGAGGCCTAACACTCCTCAACACTCATGACACACCTTAACATGCTTTGGAACAATACACTAACATTCCTTGGCACCTCGCATGTCTTGGAACATCTTTGTACCTGGAACATCTTTGTACCTAGAACATCTTTCCATAAGTAGGATGCCAAAGCACATGTTGGCATGCCATAGAATAGCATAGCACTCCCCTATCATGTGTTGGAATTCCCTGTAGTCCCTACCATGCCCTAGAACTCCTTGGCATAATATTGCATTGGCAAAAATTAACACTTGGCACACATTGGCACTTGGCATGTATTGGAACATATTATTAGTGTGCCTAGCATGCCCATTTTAAAAAGATAAAGTCCCGACTTATTAACCCTCTTATGTGTTCATTTCCTTTCATTTTAGCTTGGTTATTCCTTTTGTTGCCTCGAAACTCCTTGACGCATATTGGCATACTCTGGCACCCTACACATCCTATCATGTCTTAGCACCTAGAACGCCTTGGCACTATTTGGCACATGTTAGCTCACCCCGGAACTACCTAGAACACTCTAGCAATTCTTGATATTCCCTAATATTCGCTGGCATGCCTTACCCATTCTTAGCATACCTTGTCACTCCCTCCTTGGCATGAAAACTAGCACTGATTGACACTCTCCAACACACCCTCATATTCATTCACTTCCATGCATTTTGACCTAGTGCTCCCTTGTGTTGTCCTAGTACTCCCTAACACTCCTCAGCATGCATTGGCACTCTCTAGCACACCTTAAAACTCATAAGTGAAGAATGAAACTCATATTACCAGACTCAGAATAGACAATAAATCGGCGAGGCAAAAGAGCTAAGAGTTTTAATCAGATTCGGGAAAAATCGGAAAAAATCAGTGAATTCAATAAATAAAAATATACACATATTGAATTTAAAAAAAAAAATTCATTGATATTCAGTAAAGCCATGTCCAAACAATTCATAATATCAATAGATGTCCAAAATATCATGAATGAATAAGCATCTCATATATGTTATGAGTTCAAACATGATCCAAAGTACTGAGTCATGACTTCTAACTAGTAACTACATAGAACTAGAAGCAACTGCTTCTAAAAGTTTACAAACAACTGCATACTAATTAGAAAAAATTAGTAACTAAGAGTCTAAGACTCTTAAGAGTGAGAACTATAAGTGATTCCTCCCACTCCTTCGCTTGCTTGACTCTCAAATTTCTTCAAATCATGTAGGCTTAAAAGAGGGGCCTCCTTTAATTGGACCCAATCTGCTACATTTGTAGTTTGCAAATCTATCTCTTCAAGGTCTATTGGTGAATGATCCAAACCTATCATTATCATGAGACATTGAAATGTGAATTTAAGTTTGACTTTGAACTTTAAAGTTTAAACTTTAAATTCCAAATCAGATTATGAAACCTTCAAATTCAAGCTCTCACCTAGTATTTTCTTGTTGCGAAGTTGTAGATTGTAATGGAAAAATACAAGGTCATTTAAGTGCTTTTGTGTCAATCGGTTGCACTTCTTAGAATGTATTTTCTCAAACATGCTCTAGTTGCACTCACAACCTGAAGCATTGCATGCTTGGTTTAAGATTTGAATGGCAAATCTCTTCAAATCTAGCATATCACTACAAAATTTTTGCCACCAAAGACCAAGCAAGTGGCAAGGGTTCGTGAGTAGACATACTAGATACTAAATAGTAAAAACTTAAAAAGAAAACAAAATTTAATAAAACATTTAACATACAAAATAAAGTTTAAAAAAATTTAATGAACTGATAAAGCCTTCAAGCCTCAAAGGGTACCTCGCAACACCTTAGACCTTTCTTGTATAACACTGGTATAGGAAAATAATTTAGGTGGTGCTCTATAATCCTATAGTTGGAAAAGACACAACTTTGAAATTCTGGATCAGGGAAGCACCTTTCCATGCATTTCATAAGTCCTCTGTGAACCTCCCCATCCTCATTAAATTTTCTCTTATCATAAAAATACTATGGGTTTAAGAAGTACCTAGCAACATGTAAGGGGGAATGCAATTTCCTATCCCAATATGCATCAATAATGTCCCAAAGAGGCATATACTTTGCCTCCTCATGCCCATATCTTCTTTTGATGGCCTCCTCTGTGAGATCCATTGCCTCATAAATGTAACCCATTGCAGGCTTGTCACCATCAACCATCTTGGAAGTTCAAGATTTCAAATTTAAACTAATATGAAACATTGAAAATAAAAAGAAGCTTGAAATGAAATTTAAAACATGAAAAAGTTAAAAGACTTGAAGTACCTGAGAACTCTAACAAGGGACTCCATCACAGCAATAATCTCTTCAACATCTTTCTAGAAATCATCATTAAACACAAGTGCAACAACTTCAATCCCTTCAAGGGTATTGGAATGTTTAGATGCCATCTACTCAGGTCCCAAGGACATCCTCTTTAGATTTATCTTTTGCTCAACCAAAAATTGCAAATATATGAAATTTGTTGCAAATATAGTCACTGCAGGTCGAACAATTTCTTTACCTTTAGTGTATTTTCTCATGGTGTTTAGGACAATAATGTGGTTGTATAGGTATTTGGTTATGGATTTTTCCTTCTCCACAACCTCATGTATCCAATGAAGCTTACCAATGTCCTCAAGCATTAAATCTATACAATGGGAAACACAATAGGTCCAAAAAATAGTGGGGTGCCTAATCTCAAAAAGTCTACCAGCAGCCATATAATTAGCTGCATTGTCGGTGACAATTTGTACAACATGTTCTTCTCCCACTTCTTGAACGACTTCATCCATCATTTCACAAATAAGTTGTGAAATCTTAACCTTGTCTGAGGCATCCACTGATTTGAGAAACATTGTACCTACTAGACAAGATACAAGGAGATTTATTAAAGTTCTATTCCTCTGATCTGTCCATCCATCACTCATGATCATGCACCCTGTTTCTACCCATGATGAACAAAACTCAGATAGCACAACCATGGCATCTTCAACACTTTCTAATAGCAATTTTTTCCTAATTCTCTCTATTGAAGGAGCTTTGAACCCTGGACCTGCAACAGCAACTACATCAATCATATCTTGCCAATAAGGACTTATGGCACAGTGGAAAGGTATGTTAGAATAGTACCAAAAGTTAGCAATGGCCTTCCTTGCCTGACTATGGATTTTTTTTTCCAACCAGTGGTATCCAAGGTAGGTTGGGAACCGGGTTTTGTGCGGGGAGAAAAAAAGGTGTTTATGTTTCCACCTCCAATGTTGAATGTAGGAGGATTCATTTGGCCTTGAGTTTGACTTGGACTTGGAGGCATGTGTGGGAAACTTGGGAACTGCATTGAGGATTCAACAGAGGGAGATGACAATGGGGTAGTGGAAGAAAAATTGTCAACTCCAGGAGTTCCTATTTCTTTTTTTTGCTTTTCTTTCTTTGCATTATGCTGACTCAACATATCAATGGCCAAGGTTGCTTGGTGTTTGACATTTTCATCAACGTTTTTGTAGAGACCTATATCATGGCTGGGTATTTGTGTAAGATGGAACTTGAATCTATAAATGCCTCCACTACATTTCACTATGCAAAATTTACAAAGTAGCTTAGGGTCTCCAAGAATATTGTCACAATAAGCCCAAACAAAGTCCTTCTCCCTCAGCATTGTTGTTGTTTTGGACTTGTGTTTAAATTGCGGCTTCTGTTTAGATTTGGAGTTGTACCTTCTATTTAATTTGGCTCCTGTAAAATACAATAAAAAATTAAAATTAAAAATGCCATATATAACTTCGCAAAAAATATGGTTGGTTTTAAAGGATATGAGGTTTTGTTAAGGATCAAAGAGGAGTCTGTCCAGCAACATAAGCACATTTCGACCTAATATATCATTTTGAGCTTGAAAAACAACTAGGTATATATAAGGAAATGCTACCTAAAGGAAATATTATCAACATCTATTGCATTTTAGTCTTGAATTTGCAATTTCGTTTAGCATAAGCCAACTAAACCAATACATCAATAACAGATTCTGGAAGAACAAAAATAGCCAAAGTTGTGAATGCATGGTTAAAGCCTTTAAAGTCGGCAAGACATCAACCAAGGTGTTAGAGTCAGTCTTGTCAGTCCTTCGTCAGAGATCAAAACTCTTTCTGCATCTCATTTTTAGGTGTCTCGCTCCATTCACTCAGCTGCATTCTGCTAGGGGCATGCCATATTCTGACGGAAGGACCTGGTCACTCATTTATCCCATATGCCATGTCCTGCTGGCTCAGCTATGTTTATTAAAGTTCATTAAGATAGTCTTGAAATCATTTACAGTCTTGTTTTTATCGCTTGATAAGCAAAGATTCAACTTGGTCATTAGGTCTAAGGTTTGCAAATTGTTGTTCTCAAAGTGCTTCAATAATACTTGCAGGCCAGAGGAAGGCTCAATAATTCACTCAAATGATGTTTCTGAGCGAGCAAAGATGAATTTTGGAAAACTGAGAGAGGTTTTTGTCCAAAATAGGACAAGGAAAAAACACCTCCTTCACTGTTTACATAGGTGTCATGGTTTTAGATAAATGTCAAAAATACAATTGCCTCGAGAGAATTGATGCACCTCTAAAGTGACCTTGGTAAAATCAAGTTTTCTCCTAGCTTGGTTAGTTAAATGACTTTCTTGATGAGTAAAATGATAACTAGACACAAAGATATTTCCAATGAGCTATCATGAGCTCAATTTGGAGTTGAGAAACACCTTCAAAAGTTGACTGCAACAGCACTCTGCCTTCAGGCAGCCTCATTTGGCACATTTTGACCAGTCTTGGGAGATTTGATTTTTGACAGGGAAAATAAATTCCAAATTGAAAAATTCCAGTTGGGTTGGAAAGTAGACTCCAATAAATTTCCAACAAGCTATCCTATGCCCAATTTCGACACCGGTAAGGCCTCCAAAAGTCTCCTATAAAAAGCGTTATGCACAGGCTCTATGCGCCGCGCCTCAAGCCCAATGCGCCGCGCCACTTCCCTATGCGCTGCGCATGTGGTGCACACTTTTTCTAGGGAGCTCCAAATTGAAAAAAGTTTACATCATTGGATTTGGCATGAAAGATCATGACTGATGGTGCATGGCCAAGAAATTTGGGCAAGTTTTGAGTCCTGAGACCTCTCCATCGGTCGTTTGGGTGGAAAATGTAACGCTGGCAAACGGTTGGCTCTTCAACTTCAGTTCATTAATGATGATTAAATGATTCCCTATCTTCATCGATTTGCTTTCCCACTTCTGAGATTATTTATTGTATTGAAATTCATTTGTAAAGGGTTGGAATTTCTGGGAATAGCGTGGAGAAAAGCTCAACACTTTCATTGTATAGTTTTGGCTTGGAAATTAATAGAATGATGCAGCTCTGATTCATGAGATCCCTATGGTGTGAGTTTAGAAAATATGTTTTTCTTTCTATGTTCCATATGTATTCCATTATGTTTACCATCCATTCATAATCATTTCTGGTTAAATTCTCTTAAGTAGAAGAGGTAGAATTTAGTTTATGCTCTGCCTTGTAAAGCATTCATATTTTTGTGTATCTTCTTCTGTCTGAAAAGGATTCATGCATATGCCCTTTTTAGCTTTTCTCAACAGTCTCTCCACCCCATTTTATTTAAATCTAATTGTTAAACCTCCTGCCTATCTTGCCTCACGAAATATCTTGTGTCTTTGATTTAATTTCCCAGCTCATGCGGTCCTTTGGTCCCACACAGCCTAGAAAATTCAGTCATTCAAAAAATGCCTTTTTCCATATCTATTTACTAGCCTAAAATCAGTATTTAGTTTCAGTCATCTCAGACCATATTGTTTATTCCTCACTGAGCGTGACCCGGAGAGAGCCCTCTCCTGTTCTGGTAGGGCTAGCTACCAGACTGAGCGTGGTTTGTGGTTACCCTGAATTTTGCCTTCTTTCAGCCTAAGGCAGATTTAGGCCCTAACATAGTGGCGACTCCACTGGGGAAAAAATGGTTTGCTTGTAGATTGTCTTGCCCCAGTACATATCTCAAGTTCAGAGCTAATTGTTGATGGTGAACAACGATCAGACATAAGAAGGCTGAAATCATTCACCTGGTGACTCCATTCACTGAAGAATCTAGCAATCAATCCTTCATGGTGACTCCACTACAGAGAGATCAGTAGCTTTGAGATTTTCAAAATGGAGCGGGTTGCAAGAAGATACGCTCCCATGAGCTGAGATCACATCCCAGGTTTTCCGAATAAAATGCCCAAGGTGGATTGGCTTTAGAATTTGCCTATGTTCAGAAATGTGGAAGGTAATGACCCTGCTTTTCATCTAGTGAAATTTCACATTCATGTGCATAAACTAAAGATCAATTTTCCTGAAGACTGTTTGATGAAAATGTTTATGGCTACTCTGGAAGACAAAGCCCGATCTTGGTATGAAAGTTTTCCACCTGCTTCTATTCATTGTTTAAAATATTTTCATACAATATTCTTTGAAAGGTATAAAGAATCGTATCCATCCTTGGCTTTAGTTCAGGACTATTGTAGCCATGTTCATAGTTTTATTGAAGATCTTGAGAATTTTTATGGGTGTGATGACTTGATGGATGGAGAAATCATGGAAGCATTGTATGAAAAACCACTTCAGCAGCATAAAGACGATCATGAAAATTTGCAACAGAATCAAGATTTTAGTACGGTGGAAGATGAAGGGATTTTTCATCTTGACAGTCAACATGAATTACATGAAATGGATCAGCAATATGAGGAAAATTTGTATACTCTTTCACTTGAAATTAATGAAGAAAATCAATGTCTGAGCAGAAGAAAACAAAAAATATTATCTCCTCTATCTGAAGGAAAGATAGATCAACTCTTGAACGGTCATGTTCCAGCTCAGGTTAACGCAGATATGCAGTGTACACATGGTCAAGAAGGTGATGGTGGAACTTCTTCCTCTTCTGAAAAGGATGACAGTCCTGTAAGTAGTTTTATGGATCAGCAGGTTGAAGATTTCCATATGGCTGAAAGTGATGAAAGAGAAAGTGTCGTTTCAGATCTGTCCATAAAAGAAGATAGCATGCAGAGAAGTCAAGTTTCAAATTCAGAATGTGATAATGTTAAGACAACCATTTCAGATGTAGATTCAGATTGTGATGACCAAGAAAACCTTGTACTAAGTCCCATGAAAGAGAATTCTACTGTTAAAATCACCTAGAATGAAGAAAACAAAGTTATGAATCCAAATGTTCTCATGTCATCAGAACAAAGCCTTCGTAAAGAGATAATCCAATCAGTTCATGAACAGTAAGATGAGAATTTTGTTCAAGTAAGTAAAAAAGTTCCTCTGAATGAATTTGTGGTAGATGATATAAATGATAATGTTGGGTTTCAAGAATCATTTGAAGTTTCTTTTCTCATGATTGATGAATGCAAAGAAAATCTGGTTGTCATATCATATGAAGATGACCTACAATATATTCAGACTACCGAAGATCAGATCATTCAGGACTCCATTTTAGATTCTTCTTCCTATGTTTCATGTTTTGAAATGTTCTTTGAAGAGGAAATCTGCTCATCCACTTGTTCAGAATTTTTTGAGGACCAAGAACATACTCTTATTGAAGTACAGTGTGAAGAAAGATCAGAATCAAAGGAGAAAGACATCTTGTTTCCTCAGCAGGAGGGAAATCTTCATGTTTTTCATGATCCAATGGCAAATCTGTTGCAGCCAGCAGTGAAGGTGATTATTGCAGTATTCGGTGATGAAGGAGATCAGGGTCAATTAGCTTTTTGGATGCCCAGTTACAAGTATCTACTGTTGACCTGGAGATCTGATCAGGAGAATCAATCAAGAAGGCATCTGCTTGATTGGTTACATTGGAATTTTGATATAGTTTGATCATATATTGCCTTGTAAGAAACACAGGTGGCCATGTACTACCACCAAGCTTTAAGTTTTAAGTTCAGGTCTTGGTATTTTGAGTTAGTTTGTTAGAGTCAAGTTTTTCAGTCATTTCAGTTCGCATTGAGTCAGTTTCAGTCAATAAATTGAGTCATGTTGGTTTGTCGGAATAATGGACTCCATAGCCCAATGGACGAAGGCACTGTCTAGCTCTTCCAGAGATTTGCTGTTCTTGGCACCTCCAAGGAGCTACCATCCCCCATTGGAGCCAATGTTAGAGTTGGTCTTGTCAGTCCTCTTTCAGAGATCAAAACTCTTTCTACATCTCATTTTTAGGTGTCTCGCTCCATTCACTCAGCTGCATTCCACTAGGGGCATGCCATAATCTGACGGAAGGACTTGGTCACTCATTTATCCCATATGCCATGTCCTGCTGGCTCAGCTCTGTTTATTAAAGTTCATTAAAATAGTCTTGAAATCATTTACAGTCTTGTTTTTATCGCTTGATAAGCAAAGAGTCAACTTGGTCATTAGGTCTAAGGTTTGCAAATTGTTGTTCTCAAAGTGCTTTAATAATACATGCAGGCCAGAGGAAGGCTCAATAATTCACTCAAATGATATTTCTGAGTGAGAAAAGATGAATTTTGGAAAACTGAGAGAGGTTTGTTTCCAAAATAGGCCAAGGAAGAAAAACCTCCTTCATTTTTTACACAAGTGTCATGGTTTTAGAGAAATGTCAAACATACAATTGCCACGGGAGAATTGATGCACCTCTAAAGTGACCTTGGTAAAATCAAGTTTTCTCCTAGCTTGGTTAGCCAAATGACTTACTTGATGCACACGATGATAACTAGACACAAAGATCTTTCCAATGAGCTATCATGATCTCAATTTGGAGTTGAGGAACACCTTAAAACGTTGACTGCAACAACACTCTGCCTTGAGGTAGCCTCATTTGGCACATTTTGACCAGTCTTGGGAGATTTGATTTTTGATAAGGAAAGTGAGCTCCAAATTGAAAAATTATGATTGGGTTGGAAATTAGACTCAAATAAATTTCCAAAGAGCTATCCTGCGCCCAATTTGGACACCGGGAAGGCCTCCAAAAGTCTCCTAAAAAAGCGCTATGCACAGGCTCTATGCGCCGCGCCTCAAGGCCAATGCGCCGTGCCACTTCCCTATGCGCCGTGCACGTGGCATGTGCTTTTGATAGGGAGCTCCAACTTGAAAAAGGTTTACATCATTGGATTTGGCATGAAAAATTATGACTGATGGTGCATGGCCAAGAAATTTGGGCAAGTTTTGAGTCCCGAGACCTCTCCATCGGTCGTTTGGGTGGAAAATGTAACGCTGGCAAATGGTTGGCTCTTAAGCTTCAGTTCATTAATAATGATTAAATGACTTCCTATCTTTATCAATTTTATTTCCCACTTCTGAGCTTATTTATTGTATTGAAAGTCATTTGTAAAGGGTTGGAATTTCTGGGAATAGCGTGGAGAAAAACTCAGCACTTTCATTGTATAGTTTTGGCTTGGAAATTAATAGAATGATGCAGCTCTGATTCATGAGATCCCTATGGTGTGAGTTTAGCAAATGTGTTTTTCTTTCTATGTTTCATATGTATTCTATTATGTTTACCATCCATTCATAATCATTTCTGGTTGAATGCTCTTAAGTAGAAGAGGTAGAATTCAGTTTATGCTCTGCCTTGTAAAGCATTCATATTTTTGTGTATCTTCTTCTGTCTGAAAAGGATTCATGCGTATGCCCTTTTTAGCTTTTCTCAACAGTCTCTCCACCCCATTTTATTTAAATCTAATTGCTAAACCTCCCGCCTATCTTGCCTCATGAAATATCCTGTGTCTTTGATTTAATTTCCCAGCTCATGCGGTCCTTTGGTCCCACACAGCCCAGAAAATTCAGTCATTCAAAAAATGCCTTTTTCCATATCTATTTACTAGCCTAAAATCAGTATTTAGTTTCAGTCATCTCATACCATATTTTTTATTCCTCACTGAGCGTGACCCGGAGAGATCCCTCTCCTGTTCTGGTAGGGCTAGCTACTAGACTGAGCGTGGTTTGTGGTTACCCTGAATTTTTCCTTCTTTCATCCTAAGGCAGATTTAGCCCCTAACACAAGGAAGGAATGCTTGATGACCTGGTTGATGGTTGGTATGAAACCATTTCTTAGTGCATTTTTAAAATCTATTTAAGCCCCATTTATAGGGATGAAAAGTCATAACAAAAGGAATACATCGAACATTAGATTGCTGAACAGTGAAACTTGAAACTTGCCATTGAAAACAACATTGAAACTTCAATATAGTAATATACCTATTATTTAAGCCGAGTGCCAATGTACCTCGATTGTTGAATAGTGAAGCGGCTAAGCCTAAAGGTAACACATGCTAAAGGTGACGCGCGACTACCCGAGGCTCGATATGGAGTATGGATAGAGCACACATTGGTGACTGCCCGATATGGAGTCTAGACTTAGGCTCACCTTAGCGGTTCCCCGATATTGAGTATGGACTATGTAATAGTGAGTAGTGATTGATTACTGAAGGTCTCGACGTATGATTTTGGGACTACAAAATGAGAAATAAATTTTGGAATGACTTGTTAGTGTCAATATTTGCATCCTGCCATCAGTGATAAAAAAATCCTCTTTTCATATCATTTTAAGGGTCTGATTAAGAATTTTTTTATTATTCCACTAGGTCATGCAAAACAATTAGTCACTAATGGTAGTCCTAGTCCAAAAACATCACTCTTCCCTAAATGTGATTATTTGCTGGCATAGTTTCATATCTTGTTGACTGTACATCATCCATAAAGTTATTTTTATCATGCCATTTGTATCAGTCATGAGGTCATTATGTCGTCTTGAAATTCAGTCCTTCAAGGCCTAATTAGGTCTTTAGGATTTTTCAAGGTTTCATTAGGTTATTAGGTTTTCCAAGGTTCCATTCCATTGCATAATGCCAACAAGTAAAGGGTGATCAAATAACATCCCTTCACCATGTGAAGATGATTTGTAAAGAGAAATGCTTATTTCATTATGTAATTTTATGTCTTTCAAATGTAATAATTTCACCATCCCAAGCTATTAACTCAGTGTTCCAAAGATTCTAGACCATCAAAAGATCAATTTTTCAAAGGAAATAGTCAATTGAAAGGGTAAAGTTTCAAAGGGTTAAGTGCATGCCAAAGGGAGTTGTTTTTTCCCAAGTGTGTCCAAATCATCATTTTCCACAAGAACTAAACCCTAATATCCTCACCCATTGAGCTAGGGTTGGCTATGAAATCAAAGACATCTAAGTATATGAGGCATAAGGGAGGTTATTTCAGCAAATATGAGGCCATTCCAACTCATACACATCATTCCCATTCCAAGGGACAAATCATTTGCCACACATAAGGCCGGTTTTTCTTCAAACTATGTTTTAGACCAAATAGGGAAGAATTTGGAAATAGTGAGAGAGATTTTGTCCACAATAGGCCAAGGAAGGAACACCTCCTTCACTTTTTACACAGGTGTCATGGTCTTCGAGAAATGTCAAAAATACAGTTGCCTCAGGAGAGTTGATGCACTTTTGGAGTGACCTTGGGAAAATCAAGCTTTCTCCTAGATGGAGTGACCAAATGACTTGCTTGATGAGTCAAATGATAACTAGCCATAGAGAGACTTCTAATGATCTATCATGAGCTCAATTGGGAGTTGAGGAAGACCTCCAAAAGTTGACTGAAACAACACTCTACATTTTGGCAACCTCATTCTGTACATTTTGACCAATCTTGGGAGATTGAGATTTTGACAGGGAAAATGAGCTCCAAATTGAAAAATTCGAGATGTTCTGGAATGTAGACTCAAAAATATTTCCAACGTGCTATCCCACACTCAATTTGGAAATCGGGAAGGCAACCAAAAGTCATATTGAAGTGGCATTGCATGTTCAGGAGATGGCGTTGCACATTCAGAAGGTGGCGCTACGCATTTAGATGAAGGGAAAGAAAGGCCTCTAAACTTCAAAAAACTTTAAATTTTCCTCTCTTACCTACATACAAGTAAGTGGTCCTCCCATTGTTGGTTTGCAATTCAATTTTTAAACATAATTTCCCTTGGTGATGCCTAAACCCTAAATTTTCCCCTAGTTATGCCTAAAACCATGAAACCCCATTGTTCCTCCTATCACCTATCACTACAACTCTAAAATCTTTCCCTATTCCTATTTCCCTATCCCTTTATCCCTCTTCACAAAGGGCAATTTCTCAAACAAAACCAAACCCTCCCTCTTAGTTTTATCATTCCTACTCCCTCATTCATTTTCTAGCCCATAAGCTCATCTCCCATCCCCTCACTCCTAAAAAAATTTCACTCATTCCCTTCATACAACCTCAAGCCTTGCAAACATGGACAGAGAGGACCGAGACTATGAGGAGGAGGAAAACATAGGCAGTGACACCTCAGCAGATAAAGCTAGGCTATGGTGGGCTCTGAAAGGAAAAAAGGAGGATAAGCTTAGGTTTCTTGCTGAAGATTCCTTGTCTTATCAAGACACTTGAGGATGGTTCCTCTCACAAATTTTGGGCAAGTTTAGGCAGTTTTCCTGTGTGAAAATTTTCAAAATTTGGAAATGAAAAATTTTCGCTTTTCCTAGGGGCACCCAATGAAGAAATGGTTTGTATTTTTAGATTTAGAGTGATGAGTACATTCACCCTAGTGATTTTAAAGGTTTTTTGGGCAGAACAAGTCCACCAAAAACTCAACAAACACCCTAAAAATGACCGTTCTGCCACTTTTTGGACACATAGAAGCAGTCTTGGGAGAATCAAAATTTGAGGGGTCAAATGAGCTTCAAATGCAGAAATTCTAGGTGTTTTGGAACATAGACTTGAATACCTTTCCAATTAGATATCATGCACTTACTTTGGATGATGGGAAGGCCTCTAAAAGGGACCTGAAATGGCACAGTGCGTTGGGCTAGTGGCGCTGTGCATAGGGTAGATTTTGACCAGGATGGCTATTTTTCCATTTTTTTTTTTATTGTGTTCATGGATTTTCTCTCACGGAGGATGTTTTACTATGGTAAATGATGACTTGGCTTGGAAATATGATGGATAATTAGGAGTAGAGGGTAGATTCATTAGATTAAAAGTCAATTTGAGCTTAAATGAATAAGTTTTTTCACTTTTAGAGGCAAGTTGTTAAGATGCCTATATTCCAGTTTCTTGTTCAGAGTTGGTTAGATTATCTCCTCATATTAGGGATTCGACCCCTAAGGATGGGAGGAGGTTGAAACAAAGCCTATATCTTCTTCTTCTTTCTCATTGTAAAGGGTTGGACTCAGCTGGATGCTCAGACCTTGATTGTACATCATTTTGTAGTAATTTAGCAGGAGATTAATAAGAATTGCAGCTATTTTTATGGGATCCATGTGGTATGGAGTTTTAGTACATTTTCTTCTTTTTTGATCATGTGTTAATGTGTTTTCTATACTTCATTAATCATTTCATTGCTTCTAAGTGAATGCTTTCAAGTTGATAGGCAGAATTCATTACATCAGTGCTCTGCTTTGGGAAAACATTCACCATTTCATGTTTTCTGCAATCTAGGAAGGATCCATGGTTTTCACATGCTCTTCTTAGCTTTTCACCAGTCTAAAACATCTGACCCCATCAAGCCCTAGAGTGCTAAAGCATATGCCTACCTTTCCCCATTGAACACCTTGCAATTCTAACCTAATTCCCTAGCCCTAAACTGTCTAGCTCCTCCTAATCCGGGAAAACCCATTCAAAATCAAAAAAATACTTTGAACTACTATACCTAGCCTAATATCCTTTACCTGATCCAGTCATATTGGCTGAGATCCTTACGGAGAGAGCCCTCTCCCAGCCTAGTAGGGCAAGCTACTTGGCTAAGCGTGGTTTGTGGTTACCCTAGCATTGCCTTCCCTCAACCTGAGGTTCAATCTAGGTGATAACACAACTAACGTTTACTTTTTAGTAATGCAGCATAACTAAACTTGAAAAACTCATGCTCACCGAGTCAAGGCTAAAAATTGAATAAATTGGAATCAATTGCAGGAATCTTCTTTAATCGGCAAGTCTCAAGTCAAACTTGCATTAACCATGAGTTAAACTTGATCAACATGAGTTTGACTCAAAAATATCTAGATTGGATAATTTCGAGAGTGAGTCGATTCTGACTCGTGATTAATTGCGATTGATTGGCATGTCCTATTTCACTACTTGTAACTGAAATCTGAACTGAAAATAGGAGATCTTATAATTGAAATTGATTGTGAATTTTCTAAATTGAAATTGGCCCATCGGCATCGTTTCTATTTGTGGTTGGGCACGTCAATGGAAGAGATTCATTTTAAATCAGGTCCATGGAGAAAATATTTTATGGAAGATGATTCTTTTATGTCGAGGAAGACATATTAATATTTTTTATTAAATTTGAATAACAATAGTATCTACTTTGTATCTCCTGTATCTCATTATTTTTATCTCCTGTAACTCATACAGAAAGTGGGGTAATAGTGGACATGTAGCATCAAGCTCCACTCCTTTTAATCCAAAGTTCTGCATGAAAACCTTTGTGTCACTTGCGCCACAAAGCCTTCGCTGTAGAGTGTGGAGTTAACACCTACCTCTGCATGACAAAAGCTACACATACCTTTTGACTTTGTTTTTTCACCTTTTGTCCATTATTTGTTTGGAGTCTGGGACAACAAGCTCCACATAATTTTTTTCCATACCTCTATGTGAGTGCAACTTTTCACATTTTCTTTGCTTCAAAAAATATCAAAGGCATTTGTGGGCTTCTTTCAAGGCATGAATACATTCTTCAATCATGGAAATTAGAAAAGTTTCTAAAGAAAAAAATAACCATGGAGTTATCCTTTTCCATTTCAAATATGTTAGGATTCTATTGAGAGTTTTTTAGAGATAATTATTAACTGGCCCTCTACTTTTCCCTTTTCCTTAATATAAATTGCATCTCTTATTACATTTCTAATCAAGAGATTTACATCAAATACTGGATCAAAGGGCCAAGGACTTTTCATAAATGCTTCCTTGTCCAGTAGAAGAATAAATGGTCAACATGTCAGCTTGGCTCCAATTTCTTGGGAATTAATAATTGTTTTGAAAAATGACTACTCTTGTTTGAATCTAGAACTATGTTTAAGCTTTGAAAATGGATTTTCCTCCAAATTGATCTTGGAAAGGTCCTTATTAAAGGCTTCTCTATATCTCCTCCACTAGAATGAATGGCTTGTATGTTGAAAAGTATAGCAGAGCTCCCTTATGAAAAGCTTGATCATCCCATTGTCACCATGAGCTCCTCCTTTTCCCCAAATTAGACCCAAAACAGCATTGAGTACTTAATTAGGATCCAACTTGAGAAATTTTGATTGACACTACAACTCAAGAGCTATTAAATTTAAAGTGCGCTAATATGATTTGTCATTCTTTCATTGAATAAGTATATTGTTTTTGAATTTGTCATTTGTGCTTGTAGTATGTGGTACTGACCTTGTTTCACCTAAAAGGGTTTTTATTCTTGGACTATGACAATGATAGTAAGATTTAGGCCTTTTGTAGTATTTGTACCCCATGATCATTTTTGCAAGATGTATGTCCTATGTGGAAAGAAATAAGCATTTAGTTATTACCTCCTAAACTAAAGGACAGTTTCTTTTATTAGGTGCCATGTAACATCCTCTAAAAATTGAGGACAAATGGGACGTAATATCTTATCCATCCCCGTAGACTATAGTCCTCCATAAAGGGGAAAAAACCCCAAAATACACATTGTTGGGCAATTTTTGGGGAAACTGGGCCTTAAAAAACCCAAATTTTGGGTTTGGAGTAAGGTTTACTCAATCACTTAAGAATATGAAACCCCTCTAGAAAATCTATAAATAAAGAAGGATTGAATTCATTTTGGATCACCAAGTGTGAATTAATTCACTTGTTCTTGAGCATTAGGTCTAATAGTTTTTTACCCCTTCTATATCTTGTCAATTTTGGTGGTGAAATATTCCACCCTAGTTGACATTCCCTTATTATCTTGCTGTTTGAGCACAAGGGTCTCTGGCTGGTTAGCGAATTCTGTTGGATATTGGTCTCTCATCTTTTTCCGGGCACAAGATTCCTATTAAAGGTGAATGAATTTGGAGGATAGTGCATGATATATTAGTTATGTTTGGCATACACCTCTCTTGAAGGAAGCAACAAAGTTTCTGAGTCCTTAATATCTTGTTCTGGGCAAAGCACTTACCTTAGGTAGTGGATTCGTTTTTGGCACCTAGAGTAGTGAAACTCTTTGCTTTATTTATTTGTTGCATGCATAGTTAAAAGGAGCACTTCCCTAGTTATTAATTCTCAGCCTTAGCTAAGGAAGCATGTTTGCATATCTCATATCATATTCACTAGCGGTAGACGTTAATTGTCTTATCTATCCATGTAAGGAAGGTGCATTAGGACTAGGAGTTAAGAAAGTTGAGACATTGTTGTACATGTTTCCAGATTCATTGTACCTTCTAGACTAAAGGAAAAGTGAATACTAGTGTTTGAAATTTTTATTTATTTCTTGTTTCAAAGAGTAATAAATAGTGATGTGATTTGAGTTTCAAATCTTTGTACTTGCTGTTACATTCTTCAGTGGCATGTGCTTCCCTGTTCAGAACAAGGGGTTTTTCTGCAGTATCTAGCCTCAAAATCTTCTTCAATGCAAACTAAATATCAAATCATGCCCTCGTACTCCAAATCATCTAAGGCATCACCCTAGAGAAGTTCCAATGTAGACCAATGAGCTTTGACAGGCCAACTCCAACCCCATGTCACTATACAAGTGTTGACATCACTACTACAAAAATTATTCTGAAGTGTTGCATCGTACACCAATTCCTAAGATGGATGCCAAAAGGGGTTCAGAACAAGGCTCAACCTTCATTACCACATTTAATACTTTTTAAAGGGATCGATCCCTTTAAACCATACCAATTTTTACACTTTCACAATTTGGCCATGTTCCTATCAATTTATATTTTGTATTGAAAAGTTAGTCCTATTTTACATGTTTATTAAATTTAGGAGCAATTATAGGCCAGCTCCAGCAAAATGTCAACAAATTTGTGGGTTAGGTTGGTATTTCTCCAATTACTATCACACATGTATATATAATCACACATTTTCCTTTTTAGATCTTGATTGGTTGAACAAAAAGGTTTGATGCCTATGTAATTTTGTCCCATACCTCCACATCAACACTCATAGATAAGAATATTCTTAATTCTTCATCTGTGTGCATAGTAAGGCCCCTTTTGGTTTCTATTTTTGATGGACCAACCTCTAACAATAAACCTTTTACCACAGAGATGTTGTTGTTGGATAGAAATCTCCAGAGGAGTCTTACACTAGACATATAAATGGCTATTGTATATCACAATAATAAGCATTAACATATGAAGATGTGCAGACCCTAAACTATGTGCATTCAATCCATTACTTTTTCTTTCATGGCAGATTTTGTTCTGCATAGTAGATGTGTTGTGGCACTTGAGTGTGTTCGCATAAAAAATTCTAAGGCCAAACCCAGATTCTCATGTTTCATGGAAATTTAACATATGCCTTGTTCACCTAAGAACTACTTGTAACTCATCTTAGGGTACTCATGTACAATCTCATTCATCCCACTTAACAAGTTACCAAGACAAGGCTCATCACATCCAACCTTGGTATAAAACAATTAAGCAACACAATTTACATCTTGACATGCCATAGCACCTGACATATCTTAGAACGCCTTGGCACTATGTGGCATGCACTAACATCCCCTACATTCCTTGGCATTCTTTGACACTCCCTAGCACACCATGGAACTTCTAGACATGCCTTGGTAGTTTAGCATACCTTGGAATTTCCTAGCATATAACCTTATCACTCCCTCCTTAACACAACTAGAACTCATTGAAACTCCCTCTCACACACTCTTATTCGTTAATTTCCATGCATTTTTAACTAGTGCTTCCTTATGTTTCCTTAACACCCCCTAACACTCCCTAGCTCACCCTAGCACCTAACACATCTTGGCCCACCACCTTAACACTCTAGCATTCCTTGGCACTACATATTATACCTTGTCACTCTCTCCTTAGCACACCTAGACATCACTGACACTTTTGGTCACAAAGTCTTATTCATTCATTTCCATGCCTTTTTACCTAGTTCTCCCTTGTGTTTCCCTAGAACTCCTTATCAATCCTTGACATGTGTTGTTACACCCTAGCACCAATGACATCTTGGCATGTCGCCATAGCCTCTAGCATGCCTTAACACTGCCTAGCATACCTTGTCAATTTGTCCTTAGCACACCTAGAACTCACTATAACTTCTAATCACAAACTCTTATGTGTTCATTTCCATTCATTTTAACATAGTTCTCCCTTGTGTTTCTTGGCACTCCCAGCTAACACTTCCTTACACGCATTGGCACATCTTGGTGGCATGTCGCCCTAGAACTCTAGCATTCCTTAGCATTGCCAAGCATGCCTTGTAGCTCCTCCTTAACACACTTGGAACTCACTAACACTCCATGCCACACACTCTTATTTCTTCATTTCCATGCATTACGACCTAGTGCTCCCTTGTCTTTTCCTAACACTCCCTAACACTCCTTGGCACACATTGGCACACCATGGCACTTGTCACATCTTAGTAGGATTTCCTAGCACTCTATCATCTATTGGCACTACTTATCATACATTGTCACTCACTCCTTAGCACACCTATTACTTGTTAACACTCTCTATCACACACGCACATTCATTCATTTACATGTAAATGAAACGAGTCCTCCCTTGTGTTTCCTTGGCAATCCCTAGCATGTGTTGGTGCCACATCCTAGAACCTAGCACACATTGGCATGCCTTAGCACTTGGCATGTCTTGGCATGCCTAACATTCCTTGGGAATTTATAACATGTGTTAGCATTTCCTGAAATTCCCTGCACACCTTGTCACTCCCTAGTTTTCATGCCCTCATAGATAACCTTACTTTTTTTGTGACTTGGGAACACAACCAAGACATTGAAAAAATAGTGTTGTGCCTAGACCAAAGTCTCCCTTTGTCTCAAACTTCTTTTTCCATCCTCTTATCACAATCATAGGCTTTCCTCCTACAAGTCCTAATATGAAATTCTCCTAACACACTTCGTCCATGGGACACCTAGAATTCACTGACACTCCCTGGCATAATCTCTTATTCATTCATTTCCATGCACTTTGACCTAGTTCTCCCTTATGATTCCCTGACACTCCCAAACACTCGACATACATTGACACTATCTGGCATATGTCAGCACGCCTTTTCATTCCTTGGCATGCCATGGCACTCCTTAATTATCATTCCCTCATAACTACCCTTATTTCATTTAGACTTAGGAACCAAACCAAGTCCTGCCTCGACTACAACAACTTTACCAAGTTACATTTACTACAACTAGACTATGCCTTGTTCCCCTAATGGACTATAAATCATCTTAGGCTTCTCATGTCCAATATTAACTCATCCCAATTAATAAGTTACCAAGTCAAGGCTCAAATCCAATAGTGCACATAAAACAACTAAGAAACATAGTTTACATCTTCACATGCCATAACATCTGGCACGCATAACAATCCATTGGCACTACATGGCATACATTATCATCCCTTGCATTCCTTGGCATGATTTTCCACTCCCTAATGGACCCTACCACTCCCTAACATGCCTTGACACTCTAGAATGCCTTGGCACTACCTAGAATATACCCTTGTCACTCCCTCCTTAACACAATTGGAACTTGCTGACACTCCCTATAACACACTCTTATCTATTCATTTCCATGTAATTTGAACTAGTTCTCTGTTGTGTTCTCATGGCACTCCCTGACACACATTGGCACACCCTAGGACTTGGAACATCTTGGCATGTTGCCCTGGAACTCTAGCATTCCTTGGAAATACCTAGCATACCTTATCACTCCCTCCTTAGCACACCTAGAATTCGCTGACAATCCCTGTCAAGCACTCTTATTCATTCATTTCCATGCATTTGAAAGTAGTACTCCCTTGTTTTTCCTTGACACTCCATAACTCTCCTTGGAATGCATTGGCACACCTTAGCACCTATCACATCTTTTCATGTTTCCCTGGCCTCTAGAATGGCTTAGCACTACCTAGCATACCTTGTCACTCCCTCCTTAGCACACCCTGAAATCACTAACACTTCATATCACAAACTCTTAATCATTCATTTTCATGCATTATTTTCACCTAGTGCTCCATAGTGTTTCCCTAACACTCCCTAACACTTCCTAGCACTATTTGGCACACCTTGGCACCTAGCACATATTAGCTGCATGTCACTCTAGGATGCTAGAATGACTTAGCGTTGCTTATCATACCATGTCACTCCCCTCTTACCAAACTTGGAACTCATTGACACTCCCTGTCACACACTCTTATTCATTCATTTCCATGCATTTTGACCTAGTGCTCACTTGTGTTTCCCTAGAACTCACTAACACTCACCACACATTGGCACACCTAACTGCAATGAGTTTCACTAACAGTCAATCCAAAAACCCTTCTAGAGTCTAGCTAGTTACTTGTTCTTCACTAAGATATTAGGTTTAAGTTTATTGTATAGTGTTCAGTGTGAAAATATTACTAGGTGTTTTTATCGCATAGAGTAATTATGATCTTCCCCATGTACACAAGGATAACTGAGAAGTGTTTCCCATAATCATGCAAGTTGAACTTCAACATGTACATCAGGGTAACCACAAAATATTTATCGTATTTACACAATGCAAGGTGATAGGAAAATATTTACATTATATACGTGAATGTACTAAGATCAAGACCATTAACATCATATCTACATATTTACCACAAGACGAGGGTCATTACAACCCCTTAAAAATATCCATAAGGCCTTCCTCTTTTATAGCTCCTTGACCACAAGGGTTTAATTGAAAAACACATAGTTCCTTTAAAGATTTGTAGGTTGAGGTAGCCACTTCAAGCCCTTGAACTTAAAGATAATCAAATATTTGCAATTTGTTACAATAATAAGTCCATTATGCACACTCCTCATCTTAGAGTTGGGTAGAGAGGGAGAATACTTTATTGATGCCAACCTTGTAAATGAAAAACTCTGCCTACTCATTGGTTGGACACTCCACCACTAGTTGACACCACTAACACACACCAAAAGTCCATGATACCCATAATATGTGCCCTACACCCAAGAGCTTAGACTACACCTACATAAAATGTAGCTTCAACTTTAGATGTCCCAAAATAGTAATAACCCAACCCTAGCCTATTTGTTAGATTTTTGTAACTTTCTCCTTAACTAACATTTGTTTTTAACTATTTAATCCACTTACCATATACTCTCTCTTGTTTGCACCCACCTAGTATACAAGAACACTTATGTTTTTAATACAACCAAGTTAAGAGGGCATGTTTCTTTCTTACACTTAAATGTTTTCAATACAACCAATTTAAGAGCATGTGTTTTCTTTTCAAATTCCAAAAGTATAACATGTCTATCTCTATAAACTAACAACAAAATCATTGCATAAAAAAGGTAAGCTTAAAATTAAATTAAAATTAGATTATTATTATTATGATAAATACACCAAATATGGAAAAATTGTTTTCAAACACAACCATAAAAAAAGTGTTAGTTTATCAAATACAACTACAAAATTATTAAGCCAACCTAGATCCATCTTAATCCGGATCTATCAAGCACCGAGAGGGATCCAATCTCTTGATGTGCAAACCTCTTTTTTGGCTCTTAGTAGTGTTAGCTCTGCCACATATTTTGACATTTTGAGAATCAAATGCAAGCTTAGCCGTATTGTCCATGTTCAAAAGAGAACTCGCACCAGTCATCTTCCTCCTTCTCCCTCACTCCACTAACTCTCTCATAACCCCACTGCCTCTGTTTTTCCTCCAAAACCCCGGATAAACACTTATTTCTCAAAGCCCTAAATGCTTAATCCCATACCCCATGACCCTGCGCCCATACAACCGCGCGCCCTCGTAGACCCTTCTGCCGCAGCCTTGGACGTTGACCTCTCATCACGTCAAACAAATCGACCCATGCAATTAAATCCCCTCCGTCCGATCATCTCCACCGTAATCGGACGATGTTCGCTCTTCCTGCGCCCACGAAGTGACAACCCATTAATGTGTGATGGAGAGTGATTTTAGCTACCACGTATCACACTCTGAGTGGTATCGCATGCCCTTGTACCTTTACCGACCAACCCCCAATGCTGGTGTGATCAATACCGCCTGCTGCCAAAATCGCCATTCCCGCCCGATAAACTCTGTGCATCTTCGACGCTCGATGACTGTTGGATTCGTCTACCTGAGATCCAACGGCCTGTATCCACTCCGCTTCCATATCTCCCAGTACTCCTTGCCAAGCAATCCCTGTTGTTGATCCACCCAATCTAACGGCCAGTCTTGATCCGCCATCCGACTATTCCACCCACTGTGCAGTCCACGTACCTTAACCATTCCATGCTCCCGAAAGGATGAATATGACCTGTTTACCTGTACCCAGTGCATTTTCTCCTCAACCACCGCTTTCAATAGACAGTATGGATGAGAAAGAAAAAGACAGGGCCCGAGCGGGTGAAGGCATTGAATAGTTACAGAATTTCATTCTACACGACACTCCACCCACCCGAGAGGACAACAGAGTGCAAGAAAAGATCACATCCATCAACTACAACAAGAAATCGTACTCAGAAGTTCCTCCAGGAAGTTAAAGCGGTTGGTGGTTAATTACGACCCCTCCATACCTAGAATGGCCAAGTGCCTTTGTGATGAAACTCTATATATACCCAGAAACAAGATGTAATGAGGGTTGATGGTTGTTGTTTTGATGTAAGGTTCAACTTCTGGAGACTGTAACTACTTTGATACTTGCAGCATCTCATCTTCACTTTCAGCTAATACAAGATTCTTTTGCTGTTAGTTGCTCACTTTCCATTTCTATTATGTTCTAGGCTGTGCCTGATATGCAGTTTTCCTAAACTCTTGATGTTTAGCATTAGAGGATTTGTCATCCTACCTCAGTGCTAAAGTCTTGTATGTATCAGTGAATGACTTATTCAGGTTTCTTTTCACTTAGTGACAAAGAGCTGTCGTCTTGTCTATACACTAGGGAATTAGATTTGCAGACCTCTTTACTAGTTGCAGCCGGCCATCACAAGGTCTTGTGTATCTGCTGGTGTGGTCAGTATTCTCCATATTCACACAATCTTTGAACTATGAGTAATTGGTGGTCTAAAGCCTTGTAGTCTGTGGGTGTTCACACATGTCTAGAGTTAAGCATAGTAGAAGTGGTTATCTAGCTTGAACAAGCATCATTCCTTCCATTCATCCATTTCCAACATTAAGTTGAGTTTGTAATGTTCTCGAGCATCTCCGAGCGACAACCTAGGAGAGTTTTTTGGGGTGATAACATTAATTGGCGCCGCTTCTGGGGAGATGAGATTGAAGCTCATCTTCCCTGGGAGAATGATATAGATCCAGCTTTGATGATAGACAAATTCTGGACACATTTCTGGTTGTAATCATCTATCTAGCGACTCTACTGGAGGACCAACCTAGTGGTGACTCCACATTACATTTCTAGCTCAGTTTGTGAGGCATACCCAGAGAAATCCTTAGAAATCACTAGCTGACCAAGGGCCTGACCCTGAGAAGATTGCTAAGCAAAGGAAAACATCATAGAAAGGAGCATCAGGATCAGGTAAGCCTAAGAAATCTTATGCATCTCTACAAGAGAAGATTATACCTGAGGATATATAGTTTAAAGATTTAGAGCCTAGCAATGTTAGTAAAGAAATACCTTCAGAGATTCATAAAGCTCCTAGTTCAGTCAATTCCCCTTTGTATCTCAGTCCAAAGCCTCCCATATAGTGCATCATATTCCTTCGTTTCTGTCATCTATTTTATTGCCCCCTACCATTCAAGCTGCCAGTATCCTTCCACCTATCTCAGTCATGGCAGGTCAGCAAGCTCCCACGAAGATGGAAAGAATCATAGCTACTAGGTATGGACCCCTGGTCTTGCCTGTTCCTTTGAATGCCATGCCTGCAGGAGAATATCAGAAATATATGCCCAAATTCACTGGTACAGAGGGAGTAATAGCTAAATAACACCTTGAATCTTTTTATAGCTATGCTGATAACCTAGATATCAGTGAAGATGATGTGTGGATGAGAGTGTTTATCCAGAGCCTTGATGGAGAGGCTAGAAAGTGGTTCAGAGAATTGCCCCATAGGTCCATAGTAGACATTGAAGCATTGGATGATGCATTCCTGAAGCAATGGGGGGATAGGAAAGATCTGCTCTATTACCATACAGAGTTTGGAAACCTAAAGAGGGAGAATGGGGAATCATTGCCTGATTTTAATAAAAGATTTACCCGTATGTATAGTAAGATACCAGCTGAAGTAAAGCCTACCCTCACCTCTACCAAACTCACTTATGCTAATGATTTTGACTCTGATTTATGCTTGCTTTTGAGAGAAAGAAGATGTGCCACTCTCGCTGAAATGCAGGATGCAGCTCTAGAGGTAGAATCTAATATCATGGCTACAGAAAAGCTCAAAAGTCATTTTGACAGAAGGAGGCAGAGAGTTGAGGGTTCCTCTTCCTTTGCTTCATCTTCAGAACCGAAATTAGATAAGATGACTAAGATGATAGAGTCATTGGCTATTGAGATATCTAAGCTGAAAGTTGAGCAGAGCTCTGGAAAAGAAAGGCTTCCAAACACATTTGCTCCAAGAAACCCAAATCCATTCAGAAGAGCAAATGAATAGTTTCAAATCATTCAGAGGGGTAAAGAGGCCCATGAAGAACAAAGAGTGAAGGCTCCCTTCCAGAACATAGTCATGGAAGAGGAGCAAGTTGAAGAAGAGGATGAAATTCATTGCATGGAAGATAAAGGCAGTCCTACCTTTTTAACCTTGAGTGCATATGAAGAATCATTACTACAGGACCAAACCAGTCAAGAGTGGGACAGAGAGGCTGTTCTGTAGACTGGTGAGCAGGAAAGATATAATCTGAGGTCAAAAGCAAACAATGTCAAGGAGAACCCTGCCCAAAGAGCTGTTGTCCAAACAGAGCAACAGAATATCAGACAGAAGAAGCCAGCAACTGATCTAGTCATCTTCAAAGCACCAGCTCAAGAGGTAAGAGGTCTTGACAAGTCCCCTTCCCCTTTTAGTTTTGAATCAGAAGTCTAGAAGTTAAAAATATATGTACCTCTGATAGAACTAGTAAAGAGTGAAGTTTTTAGAAAGCCTATCCTTGATGCCCTTGAGATGAAAGCCTCACAAACCCCCACTGACTATATCAATTTGCAAGATGATAAGCCTGCAGTTGTGCTTAGCGCAGTTACCGAACCTGCTGATGATAATTCTCGATCATCTTATGTCTCCTTGACCATTCATGACAAAATCCTCCACAATTGCCTGCTAGACACAGGGGCCAACCACAATTTGATGCCTAAAGCTATCATGGAAGAGTTGGGCCTTGATATCACTAGACCATATCATGACTTATTCTCATTTGATTCAAGAAAGGTAAAATGCCTAGGATTAATCAAAGACCTGGCCATTACCCTAACTTAGTTTCCCATGAAAAGCATGATCATGGATATTGTGGTAGCAGATGTCCCTCCCAAGTTTGGCATGCTGTTGTCTAGAGGGTGGATCAAGAGACTAGGTGGGACACTACATAATGATTTATCTTATGCCACTGTTTCAGTCTTTGGAGGAGAAAGCAGGAGACTGTACAGAGAAGCACAAATGGCCTACATCATCAGTGATTAGAAGAACCCTTCTAATCATCCCATTTATGCTATGGACACTAATTTTGGAGCTTGTATTCTCCAAATTGAAGAATCCCAGAAGGCCTCAATGCAGATCAAGAAACTAGTGAATCAGGCTGAGGGAGAGCAAGGAAGTCAGGTTTGGGAAATGTTCTTTGATGGAGCATGTTCTAGGGAGACCGCAGGAGCAGGGGTGGTGTTGATATCTCCAAAACAAGAAAGCACACATCTGTCTTTTAAGCTGGCCTTTCAAGTTACCAAAAATATAGCAGAGTATGAGGCTCTGATATTGGGTCTCAATGCAGCTAAAGACAAATGAATCAGGAGCATAAAGGTGTTTGGAGATGCTGATCTTATCATTCAGTAAGTGAATAAAACATTTCACGCAAAGCACCCAAGGTTGAAAGCACACAGAGATGAGGTATAGAGACTTAAATATTCTTTTGATAATTTTTGTATCTCATATATCCCTAGAGTAAAAAATCAGCTTGCCGATTCCCTTGCTGTGTCTGCTAGAATGTTTATCCCTCCCATGCCTCCTAGACTAGTTTATGAAGTTCAAATGAAATACAAACCATCCTTGCCTGATAATGTCCAGCATTGGAAATTTTTGAAGATGATGATGAAATAAATAGGTTCCTACAAGTCATTGATGAATTCTCTGAAATGAAAATTTACCAAGAAAATGAAGCCTTGGAAGAAAATCCCCAATCCTAGCTTAGAAACAAAATTGGTAAAGATAGCATTGTCCAACTGCCTAGCAATCATATACCTAAGGGTCTGGTTCCTTATAAGGCTGCCCAAAAAGAAGACCAATCTACAGTCTGTAAGCATAATATAGGGAGTCCAGGACAACCAAGATATATAAATCTATCCACCCATCTGTCTGCTACCCAGAGTGCTGAATATTGCAATTTAATGAAGCAATTTTCTGATGTCTTTGCCTGGGAATATAGTGACTTGAAAACATATGACAAAAAGATCATCCAGCATAAAATTCCTTTAAAGAAAGACACCATCCCTTTTAAGAAGAAGCTGAGACCAATAAATCCTTTGCTCCTTCCTCTAATTGAAAAATAAATCAAGAAATTATTGGCTACCAAAATCATAGTCCCTCTCAGAAATTCAAAATGGGTAGCCAATTTGGTAGTGGTGAGGAAGAAAAGTGGAGAAATCAGGCTCTGCGTTGATTTAAGAAACTTAAACAAATGTTCTAGAAAAGGCAATTATCCTCTACCCAAGATGGAGCATTTGTTGCAGAAAGTCTCAGAAGCCAAAGTGATGTCTTTCATGGATGGATTTTCAGGGTATAATCAGGTTGTTGTACATCCACATGACCAAGAGAAGACTGCATTCACCACTCTGTGGGGCACTTTTATGTATTCCAAGATGCCTTTTGGTTTGATGAATGCTGGATCCATCTTTTAGAGGGCTATGGATATAGCATTTGTGGGAGAGAAGGATAAGTTTGTCCTTGTCTACCTTGATGATATAACAGTGTACTCCAACAACCATCATGACCATTTACAACATTTGAAGAAAGTGTTCCTAAAGTGCAGAAGGTTTGGGATTTCAGTCAATCCTCAAAAGTCACAGTTTGCTTTAGAAGAGGGCAAGCTGTTAGGACATGTTGTTTCTACTACAGGTGTCTGAATTGACCCAAAAAGAGTAAGAGAAATACATACCTTCTCTGTCCCAAGATCAAAGAAAGACATCCAGTCCTTTCTGGGCAAGATAAATTTTGTAAGGAGGTTTATCCCAAATTTTGCAGAACTTGTATAACATATTACCTCCATGTTGAGAAAGGGGTCGGAGGTCAAATGGACTGATGCAGCAAGAAGATCCTTTGAATCCATTAAGAAAGCTATTACGGAAGCTCCCACTTTAAGAAGTCCATATTACAGCAAGGAGCTCCATATATTTTCATTTGCCTCCGATGGCACCCTTGCAGTAGTTTTATTGCAAGTGGATGAAGAAGGCTCAAAGCATCCAGTGGCTTTTTTCAGCAAAACATTAAGGGGTGCTGAGCTGAAGTATGATATCATTGAAAAATAGGCATACACTCTTATCAAGTCTTTGAAAGCTTTCAGAATTTACATTCTGCATTCCAAGATAATTACATATGTACCATCTACTTCAATAAAAGATGTTCTAATGCAGCCTGATGCTGATGGAAGAAGGGCTAAATGGATTGCAAAGATTATTGAATTTAACATAGAATTGAAGCCCACCAAACTGGTTAGAGATCAGGGCCTTACCAAACTAATGGCAGAAGAAAATTGCAGAACGCTGGACATAAATCTAATGAGCACGATTTTAGAGAGTGGTCAGACAGAAGAAGAAATAGTTGAACCAGGGAAAAATCAGTCATTGGCAGAAAATTTAGCTTCTTGTAGTTGGTACTCTGCAATAGCTCAATTTTTGCTGAAGCTAGAAATTCCTCCAGGCCTTAGTTCAAGCCAAGTCAGTACTATTAAGCTCAGGGCAGCCAAATATTGCATTCATGAAAACCTGCTCTACTGGAGGGACCCTTTTGGAGTTCTTTTGAGGTGTCTGGACAAAGAAAAATCCATTGAATTCATGCAACAGTTTCATTCCAGCCTGTGTGGAGGGCATCATTATTGGAAAACTACAGCTCACAAAATCCTCAAAGCTGGTTACTTTTGGCCCACCTTGTTTGTTGATGTCTTTTCATTTGTTAAATCATGTGATAGGTGCCAAAGATTTGAAGGGAAGCAGAAATTGAAGTCCCTGCCCTTAAAACCCATACATGCTAGTGGCCCTTTTTAGCAGTGGGGTTTGGATTTCACTGAAGAAATCAATCCACATTCCAGTGGCCAACACAAATGGATATTAGTAGCCACATATTACTTCACTAAATGGATTGAGGCCATCCCTACTAGAAAGGCTGACCATAATGTGGTCATGAAGTTCTTGACAGAGAATATCTTCACTAGATTTGGTTGTCCACATAAATTAATCACAGACAATGCAGCAGCCTTCAGGGAAAAAGAATTGGTGGACATGTGTGACTCAATGGGCATTAAGCTGGTTCATTCCACCTCATATTACCCTCAAGGAAATGGTCTAGCAGAATCTTCCAACAAAAGCCTGATAAGGATAATTAAAAAGTTGCTGGAAGACAACAAAAAGAATTGGGATTCTAAACTCAAGTATGCACTGTGGGCTGACAGAGTAACCACCAAGAAATCCACAGGGAATTCTCCTTTCAAGCTGGTATATGGCACTGAGGTTGTATTCCCAATTCAGTTAACCCTCCCTGTGGCAAAATTCTTGCAAGAAGAGCAGGATGAGGAAGAAGACATGGCAAAAAGGATCACTAATTTAGCAGAGGTACATCAAATCAGAGAACAACTAGTTGAAAGATCTGTGGCACATCAGAAGAAGATCAAGGAAGCTTTTGACAGAAGAGCCAAAACAGATAATTTTCAAGTTGGAGATTTGGTTTTGAAGTGGGATGCACTGAAAGAGAAGAAAGGCAACCATGGGAAGTTTGACGCTTTCTAGATAGGGCCTTTTATCATTTCTCAGATCCAAGGGAACAATACCTTCATACTACAAAGTATGGGAGGGGAGACAGTTTTTGATGGCCCAGTTAATGGGCGGTTTTTGAAAATTTATGTTGCTTAAGGTCTTCTGGCCTTAAGGTTGTAAATATGTTATTTTATCAGTTTTAGTGTAGGCCCAGTTAGACTCCATGCCCAATGGAACACTAGGAAATTTTGCTAATTGGTTTTCACAGGAAAGGCAATGATCTGCAGTTCTTGAGACCTCACAGGGAGGATCTCATCCCCAGAAGGAGCCAGTGTTAGCTCTGCCACATATTTTGACATTTTGAGAATCAAATGCAAGCTTAGCTGTATTGTCCATGTTCAAAAGAGAACTCGCACCAGTCATCTTCCTCCTTCTCCCTCACTCCGCTAACTCTCTCATAACCCCGCTGCCTCTATTTTTCCTCCAAAACCCCGGATAAACACTTATTTCTCAAAGCCCTGAATGCTTAATCCCATACCCCATGACCCTGCGCCCATACAACCGCGCACCCTCGCAGACCCTTCTGCCGCAACCTTGGACGTTGACCTCCCATTATGTCAAACAAACCGAACCACGTAATTAAATCCTCGTTGTTCGATCATCTCCATCGTGATCAGGCGACGTTTGCTCTTCCCGTGCCCATGAAGTGACAGCTCGTGAACGCACGATGGAGAGCGGTTTCTGCTACCACGTGTCACACTTTTAGTGGTATCGCGCACCCTTGTACCTTTACCATCCAACCCCCAATGCTTGTGCGATCAATACCGCCTGCCACCAAAATCACCCTTCCCTCTTGATAAACTCTGCACATCTTCGATGCCCGATGACTGTTGGATTTGTCTGCCCGAGATCCAATGGCCTGCATCCACTTTGCTTCCATATCTCTCGGTACTCCTTGCCAAGCAATCCTTGCTGTTGATCTGCCCAATCTAACGACTAGTCTCACTCTGCCATCCAACTATTCCACCCACTGTGCATTCCATGTACCTTAACCATTCCATGCTGCCGAAAGGATGAAGATGACTTGTTTACCTGTAACCAGTGCATTTGCTCCTCAACCACCGCCTTCAACAGATAGTATGGCTGAGAAAGAAAAGGACAGGGCCCGAGCGGGTGAAGGCATTGAATAGTTATGGAATTTCATTCTACATGACACTCCACCCACCCGAGAGGACAACAGAGCATAGGGAAAAGATCACATCCATCAACTATAGCAAGCAATCGCACTCAGAAGTTCCTCCAGGTAGTTAAAGCGGTTGGTGGTTAATTACGACCCCTCCATACCTAGAATGGCCGAGTGCCTTTGTGATGAAAGTCTATATATACCCAGAAACAAGATGTAATGAGGGTTGATGGTTGTTGTTTTGATGTAAGGTTCAACTTCTGGAGACTGTAGCTACTTTGATACTTGTAGCGTCTCGTCTTCATTTTTAGCTAATACAAGCTTCTTTTGCTGTTAGTTGCTCACTTTCCATATCTATTTTGTTCTAGGTTGTGCCTGATATGCAGTTTTCCTGAACTCTTGATGTTTAACATTAGAGGAGCTGTCATCCTACCTCGGTGTTAAAGTCTTGTATGTATCAGTGAATGAGTTATTCAGGTTTCTTTTCACTTAGTGACAGAGAGTTGTCATCCTATCTGTACACTAGGGAATTATATTTGTAGACCTCTTTACTGGTTGCAGCCAGCCATCACAAGGTCTTGTGCATCTACTAGTGTGGTCAATATTCTCCATCTTCACCCAATCTCTGAACTGTGAGTAATTGGTGGTCTAAAGCCTTGTATTCTGGGGGTGTTCACGCATGTCTGGAGTTAAGCATAGTAGAAGTGGTTATCTGGCTTGAACAAGCATCATTCCTTCCATTCATCCATTTCCAACATTAAGTTGAGTTTGTAATGTTCCCGAGCATCTCTAAGCTACAACCAAGGAGAGTTTCTTGGGGTGATAACAGGTAGATCCAAGTTAAGATGGATCTAGGCTGGTTATATAATACTATATAATATCTATATTTGTATCTATATGTCTCTTTCTTATTCCCTCTCTCTATCTCACACCCCAAACATACACACTCTCTCTCCATATCTATCTCTCCTCTCTCCATCGCTCCCTTGTCATTCTCTCTCTCTCTCTACCTTTCTCTCTCTATGTCTTTCTTCTTCCTCCCCTCTCTCCCCCCCTCCAACTTCATCTCTCTATCCTCTCTGTTAGTCCTCTCTCTCCCTTTCTTTCTCACCTCCCTCTGTCTGCCCCCATCACTCTCTCTCCCCCCACTCCATATTTGTGTGATCCAAGTGGCTCTAGAAAGACACACAGGACAAAGATGGCTAAAAAATCAAAGTGTTTGGATTATGTTCGAACTAGGACCAGAGCGGAGATCTCGTCATCCTGATCGTGGAGGTGCAAACAGCTCGCCAAACTGAGCTCATATGTGAAAGATAGAGCTCTTCAAAGTTTGACATGACAAGGGAAAAGTGGGGCCCACAGTATGCCACATGGCATCCCAGCAAGCAGGTGGGACCCACATGGCAGCGCATCAGCCATTGACACTTGGCATTCTTTCATTTGGTCTCCTAAACCTACTTAAGGGGAAAAAATCATTTTTATATGCTTATTAAATAACCATGAAACAAGATTCATTTTTATATAGTTATATAAAAAAAATAAAACACATGATTTCAGGATCAGCGACAACAACCCCCGCCGAACTCTTTAAACAACCTTATCGCAAGTCGCATTAATAAATGGTTTCAGGGTAGGCAGTAATAACCCCCGTCGAACCCTCCTCCACATATTCCACACACACACACACACACATATATATATATATATATATATAGATATCAACCATTTATTATAACCATATTACATTGTATTATCGGGGTGGGCACAAGCCACCGGTGGTGGCCCTGGCCCACACCCTATCGCCCCAACCTATTTTAATGCGCGATAACAAATCACCGACATATATGTAAGTGAAACCCCCAATAAAGGTGTTGATACCTCCGCAAACTGTCGATTTCCAATTGATGATATTGCCAATATATATGTATCGGCAGAAACCCTATATCGGGTGCCGATAATAGCACCAATCCCACGTCAATCATCAATTGCAAAGGCTGATTGCCGATATTTTGGGACAAGCGTTGATATTTATATGCCAACAGAAATTGCGCCGATAACATGTTAAGTGCAGGGTTTAAGGGGCAGGCTGCCCAATGCGGACCCGACCCCTATTTCAAACACATTTATGGTTGTAAAAGGTTAAATATGGAAGAGGTGGGATTTGATCCCTTGACCTCTCCTTAACCATATGCCTCCTTTACCAATGCGCCAACCACTTTACCTTGGTGAATCCACCCAAGGTTTTCCTATTAAAATAGTCATTTTTACCTTTGCACACAGTTCAAGGAGGAGAGAGATTACAGGCACATATTTTTAGGTAGAAGGCAGTGAATTAATTAATATTTAATACAAGAACCATGAATTTTGCAGGAGGGCAAAATTTTCACTTTGTCAGAAATTGACAAGTTTTATATGGTTTTTACACCTCTCATCGCCACGAACACAATGGTGTTTTTCGTTTCTTCATCAGAGGTCTGCATTTTCTAGTCATTTCCAGAATTCATGTGGAACCATGATTTCAGCGAAAATAGGGAGCAGAACCATGAGCCATGAAATTTTCCCAAGGAGGTAAAATTTTGACATTTCAGAATATAGTCAAGTTTATACTTGTTTTTCATGGTTTTCTATAGGGATCGCAATGGCGAGATTAGATTCACCATCTGAGTTGCAGATTTGCAGTCCATCCATGGAGCAGAATCTTTGAGGAATCCCAGGGGAATCTAAAAGATTCCTTGAGCCTAGAATTCTCAACTTCTCAGAATTCAGATTTTGGACAGTCAATTCAACACTACTTGATGCCACAAATCTGATGGTGTCTTCAGATTTCTTATTCTCTCATTTCTTCTTCTAGTCACTTTTCTAAGTGCCAGTGCAGATGTCCACATTCATGTGCGAGCAACCATCTTCATACGATTGATGCCTTGAGATTGATGGTCCGAGCAGCTTCAGCAGTGTGACATCCACTTCTTCAGATGGCCCTTGGTTGTGAGGTATATGATGTGTTCATGTACTTCTTCTTTCTGCATTATGTTGCACAGATCCTTGATTGATGTTGATGCAGGATCTTGTTTATTACATGTTGTCATGATTCCTTGCTTGATTTGATGTAGAATCTTCTATGTGATGTACTTGTTGTCATAACTCTTTATGTTATGCTTTGAGATCCCTTGTTGTATGTTGTTGGGATACTCTTGTTGTCGTCATGCATGTTTGTTTTGACATCCCTTTTGTGCCATATTGGCGGGATGCTCATCATGCATGTTTTTGTATCATACTGATAGGAGTCTTTTGATTGAGGATTCCGGTTGGGAATATCTCTTAGAGCCACTCCTGCGTGAGGGCATTTTTCCTTGTATGATTGAAACATCATCTATGTGTACATCACCATTATTGACAACACTTAATGTAGCGGCCTACACCATCTTGACACCGGGGCCTAGAGACGTAGTCCCTCCTGGACGAACTCCGTTATCAATGCTTATGTTTTCATGTGTTGATGATTTTTATGTTCCTCTTCTTTACAACATGCAGATGCATTCGTTAATGTTCTTTTAAAAAGCAATTTTAACACATCACAAAAGTAAAAGGTCTTGGAAGGGTCCTTCTTCACACCCGGACCTAGATCAAGTGGTATCAGAGTGGTCTTTGCATTGATGTGAATGGAAGTGTGAATAATGACAAAGGATGAAAGAGCAATGTATGAGACCATGCTTAACATTTCCAAGAAAGTGGAAATCCTGTATGAAACTCTACAGAAAGAGACAGACGAAAAGAAGCGGTTGTAGCTTCAGTTGAAAGCCATAGAAGAGGCCATGGAAGAACTGAAGGAAAAAAAATATAACCTTCAAACAGAGAACGCAGAATTGAAGATGCGCCTACATGAAGAGAAAAAGGAAAAACAAAGTTTGCTATGACAGCTGCAAGCAAAGGACGAGGCCTTAGAAAAGCTGTAGTGTAACCCATGTGAGGTAAAATGTAGTTCTCTATCTTCATGTATGTTTCCTGATAATGATTTCGTTGTTTTCGAAAATCATACCATAGGAATTGGCTCCAAACTGTTCAAGAGAATGGGGTATGAAGGAAAAGGCTTGAGCATTAATGGCCAAGGAATTTTCAATCCCATAAAAGTAGAGGAATTACCCCGTTAGGTAGGACTTGGGTATGTCAGGAAAGAAGTTGGGGAATGCACTGAGACAGTTAGCGAACCACCAATGACGGATGATGAGTAGCCCTCATCAGTTCTTTCCAAATCAAAAGAGAAGGTAAAAGATTTGGAGATTTCATCTTCTCATAATATGATGTCTGTTGGAGATTTGGAGATCCCAATTATAGGGACAAACATGAGGCTCCTTACAAAGACGCGACACGAGGAGGAAGAACTTGGTGCTAATGACCAAGGCATCACTCAACCTTTGGAGGTTGTGCATGAACATTGATTTTTAGGCTCAAGATACAGTAAAGGAGAGTGCTCAAAGGTGTTAGATTCATTCGAGACATCGTAGAGGAAAGAGAATGATGGGAAAACATCCCCATCATCCCATGGCAGTTTCCATTGCAGGGAGAGAGCGGAGGCAAGCTCTCATCACCATACTGACATCAAAGACAACAAAGGAAGGTATAACCACTTTCGATCTTCGAATGTTCATTTCATTATGATCATCTTATTAATAATGAACGAAGATCAAATCATCGAAAAACATGTACTTTTTGTTGTTTACCTAACCATACCTTTTCTAAGTGTTGGAAGAGAATGGCAGCACTCATGAGGCATGAAAGACCCTCTCAACAGCATGAAAAGGAATAAGTTAAGCAGATATGGAGGAAGAAAACCTACTACAGTCATTGCGATAGAAATGGGCATCACAGAGCCACTTGTTGGAAGCTCCATCCAGAGCAACGCCTTAAAGACAAAGCATCGGTGCATGAACCAGGAAGAGTAGTTGTTCGACAAGCAAAACCACCTCAAGGAGGTGACCCATTCACATTGATAAGTGAAAAATGGTTTTTTTTGACATGATGTCATTTCATGGTCATTATTTTGTAAATCATTTGTTGCATTTTAAAGCATAAAAGTGATGATGTGTTTTCCATCACTTAGTCAGCAACAATGATGTCTGGTCATGTTTTGAGTCATATTTTACACTCTAAAAGTGATGTTATGTTTCTATCACTTGTCAAAACAATAATTTCTAGCCTTATGTATGTAAATCATGTGTTGTAGTGATGATGTGTTTTCCATCACTTTTTGAAGCAACCATGACGGGTTGGCCTTGCTGTCATAGCTAGAGTATTGCATCCATCTTGTTGTAAACTTGACCACTGAGTATGTGTTATAAACTCATGGAAAGTATGGGACATTTGGGTCTTTAGTTGGTTATGTCATTCAAAGCATGTAATTTGCAAAATAATGTACTATAGGTTGCAAAGGTAGCAGGTGTTGGCTCGTCGCTTAAGGCTTCGTAGAACAAAGGTGAAGGAGATGGAAGCGAGACCTTTTCAGGATGCTTGTGATGTAGACAGGGTACAGAGAAAGTTGCAAATTATTTTTCATGCTTTTGGAGGACCAAAAGCTCCTCAGTAGGGAGGATTGATCCAGGTGGCTCTAGAAAGACACACAGTACAGAGATGGCTCAAAAATCAAAGTGTTTGGATTATGTTTGAACCAGGACTAGAGCATAGATCTCGTCGTCCTTATCATGGAGGTGTGAACGGCTCGTCAAACCAAGCTTGTATATGAAAGATAGAGCTCTTCAAAGTTTGACATGACAGGGGAAAAGTGGGGCCCACAGTATGCCACATGGCATCCCAGCGAGTAGGTGGGACCCACATGGCGGCCCATCAGCCATTGACACTTGGCATTATTTCATTTGGTCTCCTAAACCTACTTAAGGGACAAAAAATATTTTTATATGGTTATTAAATAACCATGAAACGAGATTCATTTTTATATAGTTATATAAAAAAAATAAAACACATGATTTCAGGATTGACGACAACAACCCCCACCGAACCCTTTAAACAACCTTATCGCAAGTCACATTAATATATGGTTTCAGGGTTGGTGGCAATAACCCATGCCGAACCCTCCTCCACATATTCCGCATATATATATCAGCCATATATTATAACCATATTACATTGTATTATCGAGGCAGGCACAGGCCACTGACGGTGGACCCGACCCACACCCTATCGCCCCGAACTATTTTAATGTGTGATAACAAATCGCCGACATAAACCTCCCGATAAAGGCGCCAATACCTCCGCAAACTGTCGATTTCCGATTGATGATATCGTCGATATATATGTATTGGTGGAAACCGATAATAGTGCTAATCCCACATCAATCACCGATTGCAAAGGCTGATCACCGATATTTTGGGACAAGTGCCGATATTTATATGGTGACAACAGTTGTGCCAATAACATGTTAAGTGCAAGGTTTAAGGGGAAAACTGCCCAATGCAGACCCGACCCCTATTTCAAACACATTTATGGTTGTAAAAGGTTAAATATGGAAGAGGCGGGATTTGATCCGCTGACCTCTTCGTAACCATATGCCTCATTTACCAATGTGCCAACCACTTTACCTTGGTGAATTCACCCAAGGTTTTCCTATTAAAATAGTCATTTTTACATCTGCACGTAGTTTGAGAAGGAGAGAGACTGTAGGCACCGATTTTGAGGTAGAATGCAGTGAATTAATTAATATTTTAATGTAGGAACCATGAATTTTGCAAGAGGGCAAAATTTTCACTTTGTCAGAAATTGACAAGTTTTATATGGTTTTTACACCTCTCATTGCCACAAACACAATGGTGTTGTTCATTTCTTCATCAGAGGTCTGCATTTTCCATTCATTTCCAGAATGCACGTGGAACCATGATTTCAGAAAAAACAGGGAGCGAAACCATGTGCCATGAAATTTTCCCAAGGAGGTAAAATTTTGACATTTCAGAATATAGTCAAGTTTATACTTGTTTTTCATGATTTTCCACAAGGATCACAATGGCGAGATCAGATTCGCCATTTGAGTTGCAGATTTGCAGTCCATCCATGGAGCAGAATATTTGAGGAATCCTGAGGGAATCTAGAAGATTCCTTGAGCCCAGAATTCTCAACTTCTCAGAATTCAGATTTTGGACAATCGATTCAGCACTACTTGATGCCACAAATCTAATGGTGTCTTCAGATTTCTTATTCTCTCATTTCTTCTTCTAGTCACTTTTCTAAGTGCCAATGCAGATGTCCACATTCATGTGCGAGCAACCATCTTCATGCGATCGATGCCTTGAGATCGATGGTCCAAGCAGCTTCAGCAGTGTGACATCCACTTCTTCAGATGGCCCTTGGTTGTGAGGTATATGATGTGTTCATGTACTTCTTCTTTCTGCATTATGTTGCATAGATCCTTGACTGATGTTTATGTAGGATCTTGTTTATTACATGTCATGATTCCTTGCTTGATTTGATGTAGAATCTTCTATGTGATGTACTTGTTGTCATAACTCTTTATGTTATGCTTTGAGATCCCTTGTTGTATGTTGTTGGGATACTCTTGTTGTCGTCATACATGTTTGTTTTGACATCCCTTTTGTGCCATATTAGCGGGATGCTCATCATGCATGTTTTTGTATCATACTGATAGGAGTCTTTTGATTGAGGATTCTGGTTGGGAATATCTCTTAGAGCCACTCCTGCGTGAGGGAATTTTTCCTTGTATGATCGAGACATCATCTCTGTGTACATCACCATTATTGACAACACTTAATGTAGCAGCCTACACCATCTTGACACTGGGGCCCGAAGACGTAGTCCCTCCTAAACGAACTCCGTTATCAATGCTTATGTTTTCATGTGTTGATGATTTTTATGTTCCTCTTATTTACAACATGCAGATGTATTCATTAATGTTCTTTTAAAAATCAATTTTAACACATCACGAAAGTAAAAGGTCTTGGAAGGGTCCTTCTTCACACCCGGACCTAGATCATTGTGCCTCCCTCTCTCTCTTTCCCTTCTCTCCCTATCTTTATCCCCACCTATTCTCTCTCTCCCCTCCTCTCTTCTCTCCCTCTCTCTCTATCCATCTATCCCTTGTCACTCCCTCTCTCTCTCCACCTCTATCTCCCTATGCCTTAGTTCTTTCCTCCCTCTCTCTCCCCCTCCAACTCCATATCTCTCTCCCCCACTCTCTTCTTCTCTCTCTCCCCTCTCTCTCTTCCTACCTCCTTCTCTCTGTCTCCCCCCATCACTCTCTCTCTCTCTCTCTCTCTCGACCCTCCATCTTTGTCACTATCTCCCTCCCCCTCTCTTCCCTTCACTTTGCTTGCTATCATCACTTGGATCCTTAGTTAAGATAGATCTATGTTGGTTCTTACTAATATTTGTATTATATAAATTTCACATCTTTAAATACAAAAGTATTCTCATTTTTAATTTTATTAAAACCTTAATTTAATTTATATGGGAATAATTTTAGTAGTCGAGGATAAAGGGTTTATATATATCTCAAAACTAATTACAACCCTTTTCCTATCAGCTTCAAATAAAAAATGTTATAAAATTAAATTAAATTAAAATATTTTTATTGTGAAATAAGTTATGGTTTTTGGGCATGCGGTATTGATAAGGCATGATACTAGCCCATGGTATTGTAACAAATCCTATTTACAAGTTAATAATATCCATGGTAAAGTGGGGGTGAATATCGATGGTTAAGAATCTTGTCATATTGCTATAAAATATTTAGATTGTGGAATAAGATATGATTTTTTGGCATGTGGTATTGATAAGCCATGATATTAGCCCATGCTATTGTAACAAAGCCTATTCACAAGTTCATAATATCAATGACAAAGCGGGAGTGAATATCCACGATCAAGAATCCTTTCATATTCTTATAAAAAATTTGATTTTGAAATAAGTTATGTTTTTTGGGCATGTGATATTGATAAGCCATGGTATTGGCCCATGGTATTGTAACAAAGTCTATTTCCAAGTTAATAATATCCATGGTTAAGAATATTTTCATATTGTTATAAAATATTTTGATTGTGAAATAAGTTATGTTTTTAGAGCATGTGGTATTGATAAGCCATAGCATTGGTCCATGGTATTATAACAAAACCAATTTTTTACAAGTTAATAATATCCACTGTAAAGTGGGGGATGAATATCCATGGTTAAGAATCTTGTCATATTGTTATAAGATATTTTGGTTGTGAAATAAGTTATGGTTTTTGGGCTTGAGGTATTGATAAGCTATGGTATTGGCTCATGGTATTGTAACAAAACCTATTCACAAGTTAATAACAAAATCAAAATATAACAAATTGAATTTTATTATTTTGATTATTAATTGAGCCAACATTTAGATTTTTGCACTCATTCCCATACTCTTGACTTTTATTATTATTATTACTATTATTCTTTAACTAAGCCCATATTTACAATTCTTTACATACTTACATTACACCTACACATCTACTCTATACTCTATAAATATTGTATTTATTGTTTTTTAGGGAGGCAAATTTTAACATTTTTGAAAAAAATCAGCCTTAATTTTGATGTAACAAAGCCCTCCTAATTCCAATCTTCATTTACTTTCTAAAACAAGTAGTATAGTTTCACTTTTCATAGGGCGGAGGGAAAACTAGTAGATATTTTAACTTTTCATAGGGTGGGAGGGAAAACGAGATTGAAGAGAGTTGTGAATTAAATTTTCACTTTTCATAAGGCAGAGGGAGGGAAAACTAGTAGCATATTTTCACTTTTCACAGGGGGGGAGGGAAAATGAGATTGGAGAGAGTTGCGAATTAAGGTTTTACCAATAGCAAATTGATATCGAACCCCACCATTAGATCTTCAATCCATTAATGGCACCCAAGTATGTTTCATTTCTAACCTTGCTGCATTTAAACCCCACTTTTAGTCTTCTTCCACACAGGGAGGAGTACACACACCTCAGATCTCTGGTTCAAAATTAACTATCTTTTTCATCCTTGCTTTTAAGTTTATGAGTAGCATATTTTCACTTTTAACAGGGCAAGAGGGAAAATGAGATTGAAGAGATTTCTGAATTAAAGTTTTACTAGTAGTAGACTAATAGCGAACCCCACCATTGGATCTTTAATCCATTAATGATGCCTAGGTATGTTTCATTTCTAATCTCGCTGTGTTTCCACCCCACTTTTAGTCTTCTTCCACACAAGGAGGACTGGTTCAAAATTCATTATTTTTTTCATCCTTTCTTTTATGTTTAAGAGTAGCATATTTTCACTTTTCATGGGGCGGGAGGGAAAACGATATTGAAGAGTGTTGTGAATTAAGGTTTTACTAGTAGCAAACTGATATTAAAATGCCACCATTGGATCTTCAATCCATTAATGGAACCCAGGTATGTTTCATTTCTAACCTCGTTGCATTTCCACCCCACTTTTAGTCTTCTTCCACACAGGGAGGAGTACACACACCTTAGATCCCCCACCATTGGATCTTCAATCCATTAATGGTGCCCAGGTATGTTTCATTTCTAACCTCGCTACATTTACACCCCACTTTTAGTCTTCTTCCACATAGGGAGGAGTACACACACAGATCTCTGGTTCAAAATTCACTATTTTTCTTATCCTTTCTTTTAAGTTTACGAGTAGCATATTTTCACTTTTCATAGGCGGGAGGGAAAACGAGATTGAAGAGAGTTGTGAGTTAAGATTTTACCTCTTTAATCCATTAACAACGCTCAGGTATGTTTCATTTATAACCTCACTCAATTTCCACCCCACTTTTAGTCTTCTTCCACACAAGGAGGACTGGTTCAAAATTCACTATCTTTTTCATCCTTTCTTTTAAGTTTAAGAGTAACATATTTTCACTTTTCAGAGGGTGGGAGGGATAACGAGGGAACATAGGTAAAATCATATGTATTTTTCCTTCTTTTATGGTTTTTCTCTATGGAGTTGATTTTACTGGGTGTACACTATATGCATCTCAAAATTTCTCCTTAGGAAATCCTATTTTTATTATTTCCAAGAAAAACTCTTTGGGGAATCCCAATGGATGTTTCCCCTCATTCATGGATGGCATCCCTAGTAAACCCATTGGCATTGACTAGTGCACCTCACCCAAGGGATTTCAAGCAGGGCACATTCCAGCATAGAACTAGCCAAATACCCAGTAACATTAATGACATTTGGTTGGGCTAACCCCTTGGCTCAATAAATCATAATCAACTACACTATTTTCCATATTAACATATTGATCCTATTTAACATTTTGTTAGAGTAACCATAACAATCGAAGCCTGTTCCTATTTTTATTTTGGTTTTTAATTCCTTCTTTGGTGTGGTGACAACTTTATATGACTATATAGATGTTTATTTTTGTCAGATTATATGTTGAAAAGTAGATGCTCTCTTACATTCTACATTGTCTGTTATGTATTGATGGAGTTCAGTTTCATTAGTTGTGACCAAAGAACTGTATCAGGCATGTATACTGTTATCACTCAGGTTGTCCCTTTTGACTCCTAAAGGGATACGGCCGAGGTAACCGCAAACCAACTTTGGACTGCAGGTCCTAGCCTACCTGCAGTCAGAGAGGGCTCTCTCTTTATGATTTAGCTTTGTTGAAAGGGATGATTTTAGGCTAGATATGATGCATAAGGGTTCTGATTGAGTTTTGGTGGGAAAACTGACACTTTCAGGTAGAGAGGCAGAGTATAGTCTGAATCTTTCAAACCATTGGGCGTGGAGTCGAGGAGGGGAACTGCCGGTGCGTTTTCTTAATAACAGCTAGGGAACATGGAGCAAGATAACTGAGGTTGAAGCAATTTTCAGATTTAAGGGATGAATGAATGCTAAAGAAAGAGAGGCAGTTAAGAATCTCTCCAACAGATTAGCAGAGAAAATAACAGGGCGCTACCTAGGGGTAGTTAAGAATCCCTAGGTAATTGGCCAACACAGGCGAATTGGGGTAAACATGAGCCGGAAGGAATTCAATGTTCATAACCAATTCTTTTTAGAGGAAAACATCAAGAAACAGCAGAAATTGAGCATAGAGAGTATTTAAACTAATTCTAGGCTATTCCTTTTTTCTGCTATTTAGATAATGGCAAACACATAAACAGAGATAAGAGGCACTTATTGCTTCAGGCCGCAGCGTAGGAATTCCATCTTCAACTCTTCAAAACATTCATCAACAACAGACAATTCACTCTCCAAGCTTTAAGCAATCTTTGATTACAGAAAAATTCAGGTATACACAGCGAGTCTCTAGTGAAAATTCTCAATTAACCAACCCTTAAAACTATATAGAGGGTGGTATATATAGGGAAAAAACTCTCTGCAGAGTTCCCTTATTACAACTTGACCTAATTAGGTCATAAAAAATGACTACTTGACCTAATCCTATCCAGAAATAAATGCAAAAAATATCTCGGGCCGTGCTCAGGGCCGATGTATCAAAACTGAATAAATGATGCTGTCCTTGGTGGCTTGCTGCAGTGTTTTCTGCAATAAATGAGTATGGTTTCTGCTTCCTTGCTGTCCTGGTGCTTTGAATGCCTTAATGGTGATTTGAAGGCAAGGACGGGCTGATGCTTATTTATTTGACTTGCTGGGGGTTTCATCAATGTTCAGGTGCCTTGAGCCCCTAAAAAATCTTGACTGATACTCTCTGACGTCTTTTCTTCCACTGATACTCTCTGACAAAATCTGGGCTGCTGATATGATGTGCTGCGGGTCTAATCGCCAGTAAATGGCCACTGTTCGGCCTCTGTATCATCTGGAATTGTCTTCTGATCCTTTTGGTATGCTCTGTGAAGAAAACGGATCATTTTTACGCCTTTTCGGGCTTCTTGGGGCCGCATGGTGAGAAGATTCCTTAAAGATTCCCCAAAGATTCTCCATTTCGGCCTAAAAAATCCTGCGATGAGCGATTTGTGCAAATCGCTCATCAAAAACTGCCTCAGAATTGGATTCCGGGGCTCCGAAGTGCGACTTTTGTGCCTCTGCGCCCAAAAAAGTGCTGATGACGTCAGCATTGTACGGCGGGTGATGTCAGTAGGACGACGTGGCGGGATGATGTCAGCACGACATCATCACGTATGGACGATGACGTGGCAGGTACGGTGGCGGGGACACGTGGCAGTGACGTGGCAGGAGGCCACGCAGGCAGGTGACTCATCGGGTGACTGGGCAGGGGAGTGACGTGGGCATGTGACTGCGCAGGGGGTGACGTGGGGTATGACGTCACTGGGCAGGGCGGTAAGCGGTATGTGGCGCACCGCTTTTCGGGGATGGCGGTTTCGGAGGGAGGGGCTCCGCCACAGCCCAGCGCCTGACGCGTGGCGGGAGTACGGCGGCAAAACCGCCGAACTCCCGGACGTTAAAGGCCGGGTAGCTCGGGGATGGGGATGCCCGCCAGCCGTTGATCTGTGGGGCGGGCGATCCAACGGTTGGTGGCAGACGCGAAGGGACGGCGGGTTAACGGGTGGGAATATTCGCAGGAATATTCCGAATTTGATACGCGCGGCGGATGGGTTAAAAAACTTAGGGAAACGGGTTTATGTGGGTTTTTACAGGCGCGGGTTAATATTTATGCATAAAACTTTGGTTTAGGGGCGGGATGTGGGTTTTTTACAGCGTTAGGGTGAAATTTTATAAGGGGAAAGGTGAAAACATGGGTTTTTTAGGGGTTTTTAGGGTTAAGGGAGAGGTTACTAGCTGACCAGATGTCAAACTAGTTCCTCAATGACGCGGATGGGCTAAAAACAGTCCCAGATGGACTGAGATTTCCCTGACTTAGTAGAATTATGGCTATAATGCCAGGGGGGAATATTTACATAAGGGGATTTATATACATGATTTTAAATAGGGGAAAGGGGAGATTTGTTAGGGAGTTATATAGTAAAGTTAATAGTTAATATGGAGATGAAAAGAGGGTGCTGAGGTGTGAGACCTTAGGCCATTTTGGGGAAAAGAAGGCTCACAGATGATGAGTGAGCAGTCCTTGAGTGAAGGAGATTCTCACCAAGGCAGATGTTATGGAAATGATGAAACTGAGAGGCTCAAGCAGATCTTGACCTCTTGGGGGATGTTAGTAAGTGACTTTGGGGTGATGAGAAGAAGGGGGAGGTTAGTGAAATCCAGCCTGAGTACCTCCAACTGAAAAACTGCCTTAAACCGAAAAATGGATTGCTTATCAAAATTGCAACACAGCAGTGGCACTTAGACTAGCATACTCTTATGGACACTTCTTTGGCCATCTGTAGCAAATATGGAGCATTGTAGCATGGATAGTACGACATATTTGGCATGTAAAACTGTCGATCATGAAAGATGATTAACCTGCTGCAGCAGGAGGCTAACAGTGGATCCACTTGGGGATGGCTTTTCCTTGTGAAAAGTCAAGAACAGCAGGTCAGACTGCCTTGAATTCAATTGTTGCTGTGTTCTGCAAATTTCCCTTGGGTGGCTGCCTTATTGATCCTACCTACCTACCTACCCTAACCAGTATTTACTTTGCTGTTAGGTGAAGTGAAATAGCTAATGCAGCCACTTAAGCAATAATAACATGAGTGGGCTTTGTTGCTTGTGCTTGCTAGTGAGAGCAACTGAGATTTTGCAATTTGTTATGGCTTTGTCAATATTTGAGATGATCAGGAAGCTACTGACCTCCTTTGCGGTATTTAAATACTGTACAAACTGTCCTGCAACATATATATACACTTTCTAGGCTGAATTAAAGAACTGTACAAAGGTTCAGGATTGCTACCATGCCTTGGAGTCAGGAGATCCTCGATAACTCGATACTGAGCCTTGCAGCCAGTTAATGGCGAAGAGCATTGATCTCTTTCATCATTCTACCTGCTAGTGGATGGGTCATTCAGAACTTGCAGAGGCGCTTGTAATTTATTACAATCTGGCTCGAATAGGACTTGACTGATTTGTGCAGATTGCTGGTCTTCTTCCTCTTTGAACAACTCAGATGGCTGAAAACGAAGAGGCAAGGGATCCACTTGGATTATTTGGTCGTATGCTGCTGCTTCTTGGTCCTCCTCAATCTGATATTCAATGGCTCTTTGGGGCTGCAAAACTAGAGGCAATACCTTTGGAACAATATCTTGATTATCCTCGAGTCGGTCAATAGCAACACGCGGTGACACTTGATCATATATAGCATGATAGTTATCCTTAATAAATTGAAAAGATTCAAAACAAAAGGGTAAAGTTCCTTCACTGAAATCAACACACTCTGCGTTTTCTTCCTTTTCTTCATAGCTGAGATGGGCATGCTGATCATTGGGTTCAGGTTGCTGAACCTGAACACTGCTTCCTGCCAAAATAGGATCTGATTCCTCTGGAAGGCTGATTTGGTCGTTAGGTTCATAATCATCATACAGATCATATTTGGGCAGACAGTTGAAAGAAGAGAAGCTATTATATTCACACAGTATATCAGGAGACTGCTCCATCATGTATGGCTGGATGAATATGTCATCTGTTTTGTGGCAGGTTTGTTCATGAATGTCACTACTTTCCTGTTGTGAAACAGATCTGTTATGGTGCTCTGAACATTCCACTTTCATTGTGATCAGCTGCATCATTTCCTCTGTTGTAACACACTATGAAATCTCTCTTCTTGCTCTGCTTTGCGCTGTTCTTCCCTCCTTCTTAAATTTGCCTCCACGTCCACAGCTATGTCCTGCATCTGTTTCGAATTGGACGGGCATCTCTCTCTTAAACAGAATTCCATCTCTGCGTCAAATGCTCTAGGATATTGCAATAGAGCTAAATCAAGGGGAGGTCTTATATTTAAAGGCATGGACTGATAAACTTGATTGAATCTGTTTGAAAACTGCTGAACAGATTCATCTGGATGCCTTTCTAAATGATTGTATTCTTCAATGAGCATGAAGAGATTACCTCTGATCATCCATCTATCAAGGAAAAGCTTGGCACACTGCTGAAACTTAGGGATGCTCACCTCAGGCAATGCTTTAAACCAAGTCCTAGCTTTGCTTTGCAAAGAAAGGGCAAATAGTCTAAGACTGACATCTTCATCTTCCACTTCAAATGTATTAAGATAATCTTCAAAAGCCTGGATATGTTTCTGGGCAGTAATACCATTCTCTCCATCAAATCTAGGGAGATATTCAGGATGATTTGCCGGCAGGGGACCAAGCACAGGAGGCAAAATGAGCGGCTTATATCTTTCAGGAACTTTACGAGGCACGGGAGTATGTACAGGAACTAGAAGACTGGGTTCTATTTTTGGTTCCTCCTTGGCTATATGATGATCTTCAACAGCATTTGAAAACTGTTGCTCTGATGTGCCAGGAGGCTTTTCAACAACCTTTTCCAAAAGAAAAACATAAAAATCTGACATAAAATCGTTTTTAAAGTACAATATGCACAACAAAATCTGGTGCAAGAGAAAGAACATGATCTCTTGGATGATAATCCAAGTCAAGACCCTGATCTGCTTATATAATTCCTTCAGGTTCATTTCTCCAGCGGAGTCTTTATTATGAGGATGATGTGGAGTCGCCAGGTGGATGATTTAACCTTGAAGTGCCTGATCTCTGTCCACCGTCATAGACCAGAGCTGAACATGAAAAGCCCTGAAGAAAAGGAACACTTTCTCCAGAAAACGAGGCGAACTGGTCAAAATTGAGGATTTACACTAATAGACACATGATTCAGTCCCCAGCGGAGTCGCCATTATGTTATCACTCAGGTTGTCCCTTTTGACTCCTAAAGGGATACGGCCGAGGTAACCACAAACCAATTTTGGACTGCAGGTCCTAGCCTACCTGCAGTCAGAGAGGGCTCTCTCTTTATGATTTAGCTTTGTTGAAAGGGATGATTTTAGGCTAGATATGATGCACAGGGGTTCTGATTGAGTTTTGGTGGGAAAACTGACACTTTCAGGTAGAGAGGCAGAGAATAGTTTGAATCTTTCAAACCATTGGGCGTGGAGTCGAGGAGGGGAACTGCCGGTGCGTTTTCTTAATAACATCTAGGGAACATGGAGCAAGATAACTGAGGTTGAAGCAATTTTCAAATTTAAGGGATGAATGAATGCTAAAGAAAGAGAGGCAGTTAAGAATCTCTCCAACAGATTAGCAGAGAAAATAACAGGGCGCTACCTAGGGGTAGTTAAGAATCCCTAGGTAATTGGCCAACATAGGCGAATTGGGGTAAACATGAGCCGAAAGGAATTCAATGTTCATAACCAATTCTTTTTAGAGGAAAACATCGAGAAACAACAGAAATTGAGCATAGAGAGTATTTAAACTAATTCTAGGCTATTCCTTTTTTCTGCTATTTAGATAATGGCAAACACATAAACAGAGATAAGAGGCACTTATTGCTTCAGGCCACAGCGCAGGAATTCCATCTTCAACTCTTCAAAACATTCATCAACAACAGACAGTTCGCTCTCCAAGCTTTAAGCAATCTTTCATTACAGAAAAATTCAGGTATACAGAGCGAGTCTCTAGTGAAAATTCTCAATTAACCAACCCTTAAAACTATACAGAAGGTGGTATATATAGGGCAAAAACTCTCTGCAGAGTTCCCTTATTACAACTTGACCTAATTAGGTCATAAAAAATGACTACTTGACCTAATCCTATCTAGAAATAAATGCAAAAAATATCTCGGGCCGTGCTCAGGGCCGATATATCAAAACTGAATAAATGATGTTGTCCTTGGTGGCTTGCTGCAGTGTTTTTTGCAATAAATGAGTATGGTTTCTGCTTCCTTGCTGTCCTGGTGCTTTGAATGCCTTAATGGTGATTTGAAGGCAAGGACGGGTTGATGCTTATTTATTTGACTTTTTGGGGGTTTCATCAATGTTCAGGTGCCTCGAGCCCCTAAAAAATCTTGACTGATACTCTTTGACGTCTTTTCTTCCACTGATACTCTCTGACAAAATCTGGGCTGCTGATCTGATGTGCTGCGGGTCTAATCGCCAGTAAATGGCCATTGTTCGGCCTCTGTATCATCTGGAATTGTCTTCTGATCCTTTTGGTATGCTCTGTGAAGAAAACAGATCATTTTTGCGCCTTTTCGGGCTTCCTTGGGCCGCATGGTGAGAAGATTCCTTAAAGATTCCCCGAAGATTCTCCATTTCGGCCTAAAAAATCCTACGATGAGTGATTTGCGCCAAATCGCTCATCAAAAACTGCCTCAGAATTGGATTCCGGGGCTCCGAAGTGAGACTTTTGCGCCTCTGCGCCCAAAAAAGTGCTGATGACGTCAGCATTGTATGGCGGGTGACGTCAGCAGGACGACGTGGCGGGATGATTTCAGCACGACGTCATCACGTACGGACGATGACGTGGCAGGTACGGTGGCGGGGACACGTGACAGTGACGTGGCAGGAGGCCACGCATGCAGGTGACTCATCGGGTGACTGGGTAGGGGAGTGACGTGGGCATGTGACTGCGCAGGGGGTGACGTGGGGTATGACGTCACTAGGCAGGGCGGTAAGCGGTATGTGGCGCACCGCTTTTCGGGGATGGCAGTTTTGGAGGGAGGGGCTCTGCCACAGCCCAGTGCCTGACGCGTGGCAGGAGTACGGCGGCAAAACCGCCGAACTCCCGGACGTTAAAGGCCGGGCGGCTCAGGGATGGGGATGCCCACCAGCCGTTGATCTGTGGGGCGGGAGATCCAACGGTTGGCGGCAGACGCAAAGGGACGATGGGTTAACGGGTGGGAATATTCGCAGGAATATTCTGAATTTGATACACGCGGCGGATGGGTTAAAAAACTTAGGGAAACGAGTTTATGTGGGTTTTTACAAGCGCGGGTTAATATTTATGCATAAAACTTTGGTTTAGTGGCGGGATGTGGGTTTTTTACAGCGTTAGGGTGAAATTTTACAAGGGGAAAGGTGAAAACATGGGTTTTTTGGGGGTTTTTAGGGTTAAGGGAGAGGTTACTAGCTGACCAGATGTCAAACTAGTTCCTCAATGACGCGGATGGGCTAAAAACAGTCCCAGATGGACTGAGATTTCCCTGACTTAGTAGAATTATGGCTATAATGCCAGGGGGGAATATTTACATAAGGGGATTTATATACATGATTTTAAATAGGGGAAAGGGGAGATTTGTTAGGGAGTTATATAGTAAAGTTAATAGTTAATATGGAGATGAAAAGAGGGCGCTGAGGTGTGAGACCTTAGGCCATTTTGGGGAAAAGAAGGCTCACAGATGATGAGTGAGCAGTCCTTGAGTGAAGGAGATTCTCACCAAGGCAGATGTTATGGAAATGATGAAACTGAGAGGCTCAAGCAGATCTTGACCTCTTGGGGGATGTTAGTAAGTGACTTTGGGGTGATGAGAAGAAGGGGGAGGTTAGTGAAATCCAGCCTGAGTACCTCCAACTGAAAAACTGCCTTAAACCGAAAAATGGATTGCTTATCAAAATTGGAACACAGCAGTGGCACTTAGACTAGCATACTCTTATGGACACTTCTTTGGCCATCTGTAGCAAATATGGAGCATTGCAGCATGGATAGTACGACATATTTGGCATGTAAAACTATCGATCATGAAAGATGATTAACCTGCTGCAGCACGAGGCTAACATATACAAGGATTCTTGTATCACTATTTATAAACTGAACATTGTCCTTAAAAAATCAAAGCAGATCCTTAATGCTAAATGTTTGTATCTCAGGGAACTTCCAATCCTAATAAATGAGGTGAAATTTAAGTGTTTCCAGAATCCAAATCTCAGGTTTTGTGAATTCACTCATATATGGTCCTGGAAAAGCGAAGTGAAATTTAATTATTTCCAAATCTTAAGTTCTGTGAATTCACTCATATTTGGTGCTAGAATCTTTTGAGAAAATAGGAAGAATTTCTTTTAGTTGCATTCAAATTTTCCAAAAATAATACTAAATTTCTCCCTGACTAAAATTCTCCTTGAAATGGCTTTGGGATTGAAAATTTTGTAAATATTTTTAGGGAAACAACCCAAAATACTTTTTCTAGATTAGAGTTTTATAACACTAGGTACTAAAACAATCTTCTATTTTCTGTTGCAAATGTCTGATAGAGTCTTCCCAGAAACTGATTAGAAAATTAGATAGATGCGTTGGATGGACTAAATAACTTTTAATGAATAATCACTTAACATAAATGATATACTAGGTTGCAAAAATATATAACTTAGAAGCATGAAATGAAGAATAAATCTCAATGAGATTGACATATTCTTAATTGAGTTGAATGAGGCCAGGAATAACTTTGACTAGAGGGTGTTGAAAATGTCATAATTTTGTTCTGGTTGGATAGATTTAGAACTAAAAATCAGTAGTTTTCTTGCTTGTATAACTTGGGAAGATTTTTGTATCTCAAGTCTCAACCTTATTGAATAGTACGATTTATGCCTTGCAATGTTGAGATATGTTGTGATACCACTTGCTAGTAATCTAAACACTTTGGATGAAAATTTAGTTGTGAATTTTACTTGCAAAAGATATAAGTGAAAATATAGATTAATTGTCCCTTGTGTAGAATTTCCTTGAAATTTTGCTACTTCTTGAATGAATAAATATGAAACTAATTGTTGCTTGAAGACAAAAAATATCTCTACCAATTTGTAGTGGAATAGAATAGAAATAAAACACAGCCACACTATAGCAAAAAAAACAAAATTTTCTAGGGAACCCAACTGGGAAAACCCTTTGCCAGCTGTAGAAATTTAAAATACTATCCATATTAGAATTTGAGACACCTTCTTCAAGACCAGGTTCATTGATGCTTATTGCTTTCCATATTCATTTTCATAAGAATTAGGGTTGTTGTACGTCAAATCAAAGTAGCTAGAAAGTGTCTCTTTGATTTCAGAAAGCAGATCAGGATCAACTTCATCCAAGAATCCCCTAGAAGGCTAATTAGTAGCAAGAAGAAAGGTCTCTTTTATTTTATTTCATCACATGCTTCCATCATAATCACTGATTTGTCTTCATTTCTTTCACAGTCATTCTCAATGTTAGATGCAAAAGGTAATTTAGTATGATATAATCCTTAGGTAACCAACTTTAGACATATTGTTGGTTAATTTATGTTGTTTGAAGTTTATTGAGTTTGATTTTTATCATGAAACTACTATAAGCGTACGAGAATGGGTGAGTTGATTATCTTGATAACAATGTTATGGTTTTATCTAGTCCTTGAAAGGAACTTATAGTTGATGGTCAAAATTTCACATTCCTTTCAGTTTTTTATCTTCACATATAACAAATATCTTTATGTTATAGCCTCTAGCTAGATATATACAGTAACTGCCACTTAGAAGTTGGATGCCATCATTTTGGAGATTGAGCTTACTCAAATTACCTTTGTTTGAGTTGAAAATGTCATTAGATCTCATTATATCGTCTATTATAGAGCATGAATCCAATTTACCTTTTTTTCAGTTAAAAATGTAATTAGATCTTGCTATATCATCTTTTGTAGAGAATGAATCCAATTTCTCATAGTCCATTTTCTTGAGGTATAACAAAGCTACTTTAATTCATTAAACTTACTTTTCATATTCTATTTGCTGATTGTGATTTTGCTGGCCACATTTGCATTGGAAAAGGGGCATATTTAATGAAGTGTGGAAGGAGAAGGAAGCTTCAGTTATGTCCTTTCAAACTTTCTAAGGTATGTAATAAATTTAAAAAAAAATTCTCCATAGAATGTTGTGATTTAACATTTTCTTTTGGTAATGGATTATTTATGTGATCTCCCCTTTCTTACACACAACTAGAGTCCACAAATACATGGTTTTTTGGGATATGTGGACAATGGACAAATTTACGCTAACCATTTATCTGAAATTTACACTATAGAAGATCAATCATTTACAGTTGAATACTTCCTTGCCACTAAATTAGAGTTGAAGAGTCAGACTCCTAATTTTTAGGCATATACCTCACTTTTAAATCAATTTATTACTAACTCTGTATAGACCTTCCATGGGAGGGCAAAGAGTGATCACTACCATTGCTTAATCTTTCTGCAGACCAAGTAAAGATTCCAAATGTGTATAAATTAGTGGCTTCTTGGAGAATCCCAAGAGTGGCGCTATTGTAGCAACAAGAAATTCCTTTAGTTTGAGTTCTTCATTAGTGCATTGATAGTATATTGTTTATTCCATACAATACCTCAACAATGTATGATCAAATTTCAGTTAAGCCTGTCATAATGTTTTGACTTACCTTCTTTTAGAGGGAAACTAGAGTGCGTGTCAAGCTTGCACATCACAATTGTATCATGCAAAGTTTACTTGGGACAAGTTTTGTGGATCTAAGCAATAAGATACCTATTGGAATTCAAGAGGCAACAATACTATAAAGTGGGAAAGAGGTTTCACAGTTAACCTGGATTTCACATTATGGTTGGAGTCAGTTTGTTGGCAAGATGTTGGATACCCCAACTTCCTTTTTATGACTGAGTGCAAGATTGAATCCTTCAACATATTCCTCACTCAATTGTCATTAAGTGATGGGTTTTCTCAGAAGTGTTGCACACCTATAAACTTTACTAGAGTTGTTCTTGAGTCTTCGGAGGTGGTTAGCTTTTCAAAGCACACACATACAAGAAGATGAGAAATAATATGCCCGACTAATTTGAAGTTATCTATCTATGAATAGGGTGTTCCCATTCATAAACCTGAAGAATCACTCTACTTATTTCTAGTGAACAACTTTGGGACTTGCCATGAATCGTGAGACAATTCCAACCCCATAACTATAAATTTCTTATTTAAATCTACACCTAATATATTAGAATTTGCACAAGTAGAACTCCATTCTTGTTTCGAAAGAACCTGCAATCAACTTGTACCATGCTATTTAATATTTTCTATATTTATTTGCATCCTTGGTCTGTGACATAAAGATGCAACAGGCTACCTTGCATTTCTATACTAACACTCCTAAAAAATAATAAAGTATGCCCAAATCTATCATTTCAAATGATCTATGTAGCTCACCTTTTGTTTTTTCAATTATTGAAATTGTTACCTATATTGATGAGAACTTCTACAACTGATACCACAATGACAATATACGTTATAGTTTTATCCGTGTTTCTCTAAAGGTGTTTCTCCTTTAGTAGAGCAACAATACACTATAGTTTCCATTTAGGGGAGAAGTGTACCCAGTAGTAACCTTGGCATGTGTGCAGATGGGTTGAATGCACATTATACTCTCTCTATTGTTTTGAAGGTGTTTCTCCTTCAACAATACTTCATCTTAGTATATACTTTCGGTCTACACCTTTAGTAGATGCATGCAGCCTTGGGATACATGTTGTAGATTATAGTTTTCCTATGAGGTTGTAGCAGCGATGAAAGAAGTGCATTCATTTCAGGCATATTTATTATGCTTTTATAGTTTGACTTAGATGCTCACTTTTCTTAATTTAGGTGTTTTTATTAGTTCTGTTTTATGCATAGCTTTATCTTTAAGAAAAGTGCACAGTAGATAAGGGTTCTATATTTTGAGCAGGGGACACACTTCTAGGTAGGAGGTACTCTATTCTAGGAAGCTTTTGCCATGCAGGTTAGGTGCTTTATTTGAGAATCCCAAGAGGCACTATTGTAGCAATTAGAAATTCGTTTATTTTGAGTTCTTCATTGGTTCATTGATAGTATATTGTTTATTCCATGAAATACTTCAATATTGTATACAACCATATTTAGTATGCTTTTATAGTTTGACTTAGATGCTCACTTTTCTTAATTTAGGTGTTTTTCTTAGTTTTGTTTTATGCATAGATTTATCTTTAAGAAAAGTACACAGTAGAGAAGGGTTCTATATTTTGAGAAGGGGACACACTTCTAGATAGGAGGTACTATATTCTAGGAAGCTTTTGCCATGCAAGTTAGGTTCTTTATCCGAGAATCCCAAGAGTCACTATTGTAGCAATAAGAAATTTGTTTATTTTGAGTTCTTCATTAGTGCATTGATAGTATATTGTTTATTCCATGCAATATCTCAATATTGTATGATCAAATTATAGTTTAGATTGTCATAATATTTTGACTTAACCTATTTTAGAGAGAAACTAGAGTGTGTGTCAAGCTTGCACGTCACAATTGTATCATGCAGAGTTTACCTGGCATGAGTTTTGTGGATCTAAGTAGCTAGATACCTGTTAGAATTCAAGAGGGAACAATACTACAAAGTGGGAAAGAGGTTTCGCAGTTAACCTACCTTTCACATTATGGTTGGAGTCGGTTTGTTGGAAAGATGCTGGATACCCCAACTTCCTTTTTATGACTGAGTGCAATATTGAATCCTTCAGCATATTCCTCGCTCAATTGTCATTAAGCGATGGGTTTTCTCATAATTGCTTCACATCTATAAACTTTACCAGAGTTGTTATTGAGTATTTGGATGTGGTTATCTTTTCAAAGCACACACGTACAAGAAGACGAGAAATAATATGCCCGACTAATTTCAAGTTATCTTCCTGCGAATAGGGTGTTCCTTTCCATAAACCTGACGACTCGCTCTACTTCTTTCTAGTGAAAAAAATTGGGACTTTTCATGAATTATGAGACAATTTCAACCCCATAACTATGAGTTTCTTATTTAAAGTTATACCCACTAGATTAGAACCCGCACAAGGAGAATTCCATTCTTGTTTCAAAATATCCTGCAATCTACTTATACCATGCTATTTAATATTTTATGTACTTCTTTGCATCCTTAGCCTATGACAAAAATACGCAACAAGTTACCTTGCATTTTCTATACTAACACTCCTAAACAATAATAACATATCCCTAAATCTATCATTTCAAATGATCTATGCATCTCACCTTTTGGTTTTCCAATTATCGAAGTTGTTACCTATATTGATGAGATCATCGATAACCGAGGCCACACTGACAATATATGTTAGAGTTTTATATGTGTTGCACTAAAGGTGTTTTTCCTTTAGCAGCACTACAATACATTGTGGTTTCCATTCAATGGAGAAGTGTACCCAAAAGCAACCTTGGTCTGTGTGCAAATGGGTTGAATTCACAACAAAATTTATCTATTATTTGGAAGGTGTTTCTCCTTCAATAGCACTTCATCTCAGCAGATCCTTTCAATCTACACCTTCATCAAATGCATACAGACTTGGGGTACATGCTATAGATTCCAGTTTTGCTGTGAGGGTATAGCAACAATGTAAGAATCGCATCGCTTTTAGGCATCTTATTGTTGTTTTATGAAAGCATGCTTATTTAGTGTTTCCCAAACTTATATAGCGCCATATTTATTATAATTTTATAGTTTGACTTAGATGCTCACTTTTCTTTCTTTAGGTGTTTTTCTTAGTATTATTTTATGCACAAATTTATCTTTAAGAAAAGTGAAAAGTAGAGAAGGGCTCTATATTTTGAGCGGGGACACTCTTCTAGGTAGGAGGTACTCTATTATAGGGAGATTTTGTCATGCATGTTAGGTGCCTTATCCTAGACAGAGTTCCAAGTCCTTGCCTCCTTGACAAAGTCCCTACCAGACAAGACACTAGTGGATAGAGTTCCAAGTCCCTAAATTTTCCAAAAACCCACCTGACCCTAGCTATCTAGCCTAAAATCCTTTACATTCTAGTCATCTCTTGGCTGTGATTTCATAAAGAGAGCCCTCTCTAGTTTGGTAGGGCTAGCTACCAAACTAAAAGCTTGGTCTGTGGTTACCTCTGTCAATCTCTTCATCAGCCTGGGACATTATGGAGGATAATAGAGGCATGACAACTAGGGAGTGCCAAGGTGTTCTAGTGAATGTAAGGTTCCCAAGTCATGGAAAAATGCAATGCTAGTTGTGAGGTCATGACTGACAGGGTGTGTTAGGGAATGCTAGGGCATGCTAAGATGTGCTAGATAGTATGAAGACATGTCAAACAAGCTAAGATGTCCCAAGTGCCAAGGCATGCTAAGATGTACAAGGGTTCCAAGTCCCTACCTCCTCTTCTTCCATATGATATCTACTGGTTGGGTGTGGAGCCTGATTATCTTCTATATTCAAAGGTATCGCCACATAGGACCCCAGTTCGAAATAGGGGCGGCAACGCCACCCGTAAAATATTTGCTACAGGGGGGGTCTGGGGGGGGGCGGCTGCGACCTTTGGGAGCCCCCCCTGGCAGGGGGTTTCGGGGGCAGCACCCCTGAAGCTAAAAACAACTGTAAAATTGCCTTGTAAAAGTATAGTAATTTCTAGTCAATCTGGGCCGTTCATTAAGCGGATGATCTGACGGTAGAACTTATGTTTAGTTTAGGGTCTTTTGCCTTAGAAGGCAACCCTCTCTTTGTATGAGGGTATTGTATTTGAAGCTGTGTGATAGATGTGTATTATGTGAGCGAGAAACAGAGAGGTGAGACTGTGAGAGAAAACAGAGGATATTACAGCGGATTTTCTGTAGGTTGTGTCTCTTCATTTTGCTGGATAATAGAAAGGAAGGACTGGTTGTTCGGGGTGGATGTAGCCCAAATTGGGTGAACCACGTATATCTATGTCTCTTTTGTTTTGTGCGTTTTCTGTGTTTATATTTCTGCAATATTTTATGTGTTCCATTGCTCCGTAATATATAATTTTCTAACACTACTTATGACATTTCCTTTGAAATATTTGGTGCATTTGATAGTTATAGGTCATTTATAGGTTATAAATGTCTTCGAAGTTTCACTTCTAATTGAGTATTCAACTGAACATATTGATTCTCTTATACATAACTATTTTTCCCTCCACCCAATTTTCATAACTTCAATAACCATTAGGTAGGGACCTACATCTTCGATGTTGCTTTGCTTGTTTAGTAAAATATTGCTAAGACTTTAATTTATTGAAAGTTGTAGAATTTACAATTTATGAAGTTTCAAGGTCTAATTTTAAAAAATATAATTCTTTAAAGGGTGCTAGCTCAATGGAAGAGCACCTACTTTACAAGCAGGAGGTTGGTGGTTTGATTCCATCATGCCCTGACATCCATATGGAATGGCAATGATCAATTTTTGGTGATGAAGGCTCTTTTGTGTAGGTTTTAACCCTGTACAATAATTACCTACATACAAATTCTAAAACATAGAAAATAAACAATGCGAGAGCATAACACATAAAACACATATACACAGAGATTTTCCCATTGGATCCCAAAACCAGGATTACCAGCTTGATTTTTCATTATATTCCTTTAAATGTTACAATACATATTTATACATGCCAAAGCATCCAATACCATGGACCGAATACCATTGCGTCCAAAACCATGGACCAAAAACCATAGGTAGATTCACCCAACCTAATATAGGGTCCAAAAAAAAATTTCCCGGGGCGCTGCCCCGGACCCCATAGAGGGGGGATACCCGCCCCCCTCAAACCCCCTACACAGGGGGGGTTTCTGCCCCCTCGCTGCGCAATCGGCGCAATGAAGGGGGGTAACCCCCCGGTTCAGTACATGGGTTAGTTGTGGAAAGAATATAACACAAGCCAACAATCTCCCACTTGTTGTTTTCTTTCCACACAGGGCCACAAGAGAGCTTAGTCATTTTTCCAGCCCTAAAATGCCCATTGTTTCTCTACACCAAGAGAACTTCTCAGAGCTCACAGATTTTGGCAATGCATCTGCAATATTCTTCAAAGTGTCCACCTTTACCAGCAACACCTTTTTGTCTTCTATCATATCCCTCACAAAGTGATACTGAACATCAATGTGCTTTGTCTTTGAATGATAAGCAGGGTTCTTTGCCAAGAAAATTGCACTTTGGCTGTCACGGTCTATTCTTATAGCTCCCTGTACTAACCCCATACTTGAACACAACCTCTGCAACCAAACTGCTTCCTTGCTTGCATGAGTGGCTGCCATGTGTTCTTCCTCTGTAGTTGATAGTGCCACTACAGATTGTTTCTTACTCATCCAACTGACTGCAGCTCCAAATAGGTTAAACACATACCCACTTGTAGATCTTCTCTGATCCAGATCTCCAGCCCAGTCTGCATCAACAAAGCCACAAATATCCAACACTCTGTCCAATCCTGGTCTTCCTTGGTAGCACAAACCATAATCACTAGTGCCACGCAAATACCTAAAAACCTGCTTCACTGCTGTCCAATGCTCCTTCCCTGGTTTTGACATAAACCTGCTCAATACTCCCACTGCATGTGAAATGTCTGGTCTAGTACAGACCATTGCATACATCAAGCTATCGACTGCACTTGCATATGGAACATGGGACATGTCCTCTTCCTCTTCTTGTGTCTTGGGACATTGTTCAGCAGATAACCTCACACCTACAGGAATAGGAAGCTTCATTGGTTTACTATCCTGCATATTAAACCTCTACAGTATTGTCTCAACATACTTCCTCTGGTTTAACCAGAGCTTCCTCTTTGCCTGATCTCTTTTAATTTCCATGCCCAAAATATAGTTAGCAGCACCAAGATCTTTCATGTCGAATTTGGAGGACAATTGGGTCTTCAAATCCTGGATAATTTCTTTGTCATTTCCAACCAGCAACATATCATCCACATACAAGACCAGATAAATAACACGGTCACCAATTAATTTGAAATACACATAGTGATCTGCATTGCTTCCAGCGAAGCCAAGTCCCCCTATAAATGTATCAAAATTCTGATACCACATCCTTGGTGACTATTTTAACACATACATAGACTTCTTTAACTTGCATACCAGTTCTTTCTTACCCTTCACCAGAAAGCCTTCAGGTTGCTTCATGTATATTTCCTCTTCCAAATCCCCGTGAAGAAATGTTGTCTTCACATCCATCTGTTCTACCTCAAAATCAAAAGCAGCAACAATAGATAAAAGTAACCTAATAGAAGTTACCTTGGCAACAGGAGAAAAAATATCACCAAAATCAATTCCTAGCACCTCGAAATAACCTTTTGCTACCAATCGAGCTTTGTATTTCTCCACCTTCCCTTCTGCATTTGTCTTCTTTTTGAACACCCATTTGCTACCAATGGGTTTCCTTCCAGCTGGCAACTCCACCAGATCCAAAGCCTCATTTTTGTGCAAAGATGCCATTTCATCAACCATGGCCTCTTTCCAGAGTTTTCCATCCTCTGAATCTACTGCTTCCTTCACAGTTCTGGGATCATCATCAGTAATAGACAAAGAAAAATTTGAACAGAAAGCAAAAGGACTATACCTTTCTGGCTGCCTTCTTTCTCGAACTAATCTTATCACAGCTGAATTTTGTGGCTCTTCATCTTCTGATTCCTCCTCTGCTGCAGAGTCTGATTCTTCCTCCTTTAGCTCAAACTCTATCTTCTCAGGTTCCTTTGGTTGGAATTCATGTTTAATAACATCTTTTACTTCTCTGAACACCACATCTCGGCTGTACACAACTATTATAGCTCCAAATCTCACTCTTATGGTTTGTGATGCTGTACTCATGGCCTAGGGCAACCCCTCCTTCCAGACTTGGTCCTAAAATTTAAAAAACAATGTTTTATCACTTATACGCGACATTGCCCTGAGTTAAACGCGTGTATACGCGGGTCTGTGTATATACAACCCGCGTATATGTATTAAAACACTTAAAAAAATATAAAACTCCTTATTTTTGGGCGGATATCGTGAGTTTTACCTGCTGATCACCTGTTAGTGCCCGTGGCCCAACTGTTCCCAACCAACTCCCAACTAAAAAACTACTTTGGGAGAGGTATAAAAAGACCTCAAAGGGAAGGCCTAAGGGAGGAGAGGAGAGAAGAGAGAGAAAGGTTATTATGCTGAGATTTTTTCCCTGACCAGGTTTGAAGTCCCTTGTGCCTTCTGCACTTCCCCCATTTGTCTAGGAAACCTTTGTTTCCTTGTGTGTTGATGTTCATCCACCATTTATGACATCATGGAGAGAGTCATGGAAGGAGTCTGTTAAAGGCTTGAGGTTGGAACGGATCCAAAAGAAAGCTTTGCTTGGAGCCTGCTGAAGGTGACTCAGGTGAAAATATTCCTTTTTATGTACTTTATTTGTCTATAATAAAAGAAACACATGTCTTGGAGTTCCCTTGTTTTGCAGGACAAAAGAGAAGAAGGGAACTCCAAGACATGTGTTTCTTTTATTATAGACAAATAAAGTACATAAAAAGGAATATTTTCACCTGAGTCACCTTCAGCAAGCTCCAAGCAAAGCTTCATTCCGGATCCGTTCCAGCCTCAAGCCTTTAACAAACTCCTTCCATGACTCTCTCTCCATGATGTCATAAATGGTGGATGAACATCAACACACAAGGAAACAAAGGTTTCCTAGACAAATGGGGGAAGTGCAGAAGGCACAAGGGACTTCAGACCTGGTCAGGGAAAAAATCTCAGCATAATAACCTTTCTCTCTCTTCTCTCCTCTCCTCCCTTAGGCCTTCCCTTTGAGGTCTTTTTATACCTCTCCCAAAGTAGTTTTTTAGTTGGGAGTTGGTTGGGAACAGTTGGGCCACGGGCACTAACAGGTGATCAGCAGGTAAAACCCGCGATCTCCGCCAGAAAATAAGGAGTTTTATATTTTTTTAAGTGTTTTAATACATATACGCGGGTTGGATATACACAGACCCGTGTATACACGCGTTTAACTCATGGCAATGTCACGTATAAGGGATAAAACACTATTTTTTAAATTTTAGGACCAGGTCTGGAAGGAGGGGTTGCCCTAGGCCATGAGTACAGCATCACAAACCATAAGAGTGAGATTTGGAGCTATAACAACAACCTTCCGTGTGACTGGGTTCCAAAGCTTAGAACCCTTTAAACCATCCTTATACCCAATAAAGATGCACTTTTCAGATTTACTATCCAACTTGGTTCGTTTCTCCTTTGGAACATGTACATATGCATCACATCCAAATACCCTCAGATGTGAAAGAGAGGGTTTCTTGCCATTCCATACTTCTTGTGGAGTCTTATCCTCCAACGCTAATGAAGGTGACCTGTTGACCAAGTAACATGCAGTATCCACCGCCTCTACCCAGAATTCCTGTCCTAACCCAGCACCACTGAGCATGCTTCTTGCCCTTTCCATCAACGTCTTGTTCATTCTTTCTGCGACTCCATTTTGCTGAGGTGTATATGGAGTAGTCTTCTGTCGTGCTATACCACACTTCTTACAGAATTCTTCAAATTCCTTGCTGCAAAACTCTCCACCATTATTTGTCCTCGGCTCCTTTATCTTCTTCTCTGCCTGATTTTCCACCAGAGCCTTAAATTCTTTAAACCTGTCAAAGACTTCAGATTTCTTCTTAAGGAAATATATCCATGTATTCCTTGAGAAGTCATCTATAAATGATACATAGTACATAGACTTACCCATTAATGGAACCTTCACAGGTCCAAACACATCGCTGTGCACAAGCTCTAATATCTGTCTCGCCCTCTTAGCACCAAAGGGGAAACTCACCCGATTCTGCTTCCCATATACACAATTTTCACAGAAATCAAAATCCAGAGAGCTATTACTCATACCTTCTACCATACCTTTACCATGAAGTATTCAAAGGCCCTTCTCTCCAATATGTCCAAGCCTTTGATGCCACAGCATGGTCTTCTCTCCAAAGACCACTAGATTTTTAGCTCCACTTTCAGGAACCACAGAACTATTGCACCCATCAACAACAGTGCTACCTTGCAGCTTGTACAGAGTTCCATTCCGAACTCCCCGCATCAATACCAGTTCTCCCCGAACCATCTTGCAGGTATCCTTCTCGAACATTGTTTTTACACCTGCATCATCCAACTTGCTTACAGAAATCAAATTTTTGGCCAATGCAGGAATATGCAGAACACCCAGAAGTGTTCTAACCCTTCCACCTTGCAACTTCAACTTTACTTTTCCGCGACCAATGATTCTAGCCTTCCTATCATCTCCTAAGAAGACATCACCACCATCGTATTTCTGATACTCACAGAACCACTCTCTATGGGGAGTGAAGTGAAAGGATGCACCTGAGTCAATCAACCATGCCTCATGATCTACATGTGTACTTGAAGAAGCCAAGTACACATCCCCACCTTCATCTCAGGTGGTTTTTGCCTCTACAGAAGGAGCATCATCAAATCCTTTCCTTTATCAGGAGCTTTAGATTTACAATGCCTTTTGAAGTGCCCTTCCTTTCCACATTTCCAGCACACCACCTTTATAGGTTTTCCAGGAGATTTAGATCTCCCTCTAGATTTAGATCTCCCACTCGATGACTTATTTTTGTTTCTATTCTGGGACTGTCCTCATATAGACAAGGCATCACCATTCTGGCTCTCCATATTTTTCCGTCTCATCTCCACCGTCAGCAAGGCTGAGACTATTTCATCAAACTGCAAAGCAATTGCATTGCTACCTATTGCAATAACTAGACTATCCCACGAATCTGGTAGAGAACACAACAAACTGATGCAATTATCTTCATATGAAATTTTAATATCAACAGATGCTAACTGACTTACCACAGTATTACATGTGTTCAGATGCTCTGTCACCGAGTCTCCATCTTTCATCCTCAGGTTATACAACCTTTTCCGCAGGAATATTTTATTCACCAGAGACTTAGATTGGTACAAAGTCCCTAACTTGTCCCACAAAGCCTTCACCGTAGCTTCCCTTGATACATTCAGCAATAATGAATTTGAGACACACAATCGTATTGTGCTCTCTGCCTTCCGATCCAACTTCTTCCATTCTTCATCGGTCACTCCCGTTGGTTTAGTACCTGGATCTACTGCGATCCACTGATCTTTATCCACCAACAGATCCTCCATCTTGAGTTTCCACAACTGAAAACTCTGACCATTGAACTTCTCAATCTCTATCTTTTCGCTGCTTACCATCTTCTTTCACCACCAGATTTGATCTCGCAGATCTCCCACTAAACAGGGTCTACCACAGGCCCGAGCGAAACCCCTCAGCAACAAAGGCATCCCCTTGAAGCCAAAACAACTCTGAAACCAAATGTAGGTTTTAACCCCGTACAGTAATTACCTGCATATGAATTCTAAAACATATAAAATAAACAATGCGAGAGCATAACACATAAAACACATATACACAGATATTTTCCCACTGGATCCCAAAACCGGGACTACCAGCTTGATTTTTCATTATATTCCTTTCAATGTTACAATACATATTTATACATACCGAAGCATCCAATACCATAGACCGAAAACCATCGCGTCCAAAACCATGGACCGAAAACCATAGGTAGGTTCACCCAAACTAATATAGGGTCCAAAAAAAAATTTCCTGGGGCGCTGCCCCAGACCCCGTAGAGGGGGCCAACCAGCCCCCTCAAACCCCCCAGACAGAGGGCGCTGCCGCCCCCCCCGTGACCCCCCCCCCCCCCCACCTGCGCAATCGATGCAGCAAAGGGGGGTTCTGCCCCCCTTCTAACCCCCTGATTCAATACATGGGTTAGTCGTGGAAAGAATATAACACAACCCAACATTTTGACCATCACCAATGAGATTTGGTGACATTTTTCGACTCTCACCAAAAATTTGAAATGGTGACAGTCAACAAACACCACCATATATACGCATCAATAGTGATGACCCTCAAAGGTCTGTAACCATAAATCATTGTTGTTGATATGAAATGGTGACGGTCGTTGTCCGTCATTATAGTCACTATTCATGATGGACATTGAATGTCACCACAACACCTATACTTCTAGCAATGCAGCTTTTGGTGATGGTCAATGAACGTGACCATATATATGCACCAATAGTGATAGCCATTAAAGACCCATCACAATAAATCATTATTGTTCATATGAAATGGTGATGGTCACTATCCATCATTATAATCAATATTTGTGATGGACCTTGAATGTCAACATAACACCTATACCTTTTGTGACACCACCTTTGGTGACGTTCAGTTTTTGGTGACCGAGGCTATGGTCCATCACCATTGCTCATATGAAATGGTGATAGTCACTATTTGTCATTATAAATCATTATTGGTGATGAACTCTAAATGTCACTACAACACCTATACTTTTGGCGATGCCACATTTGGTGACGTTCAATTTTTGGTGACGGAGGCTATGGTCCATCACCATTGCTCATATGAAATTGTGACGGTCGTTATCCATTATTACAAATCATTCTTTGTGACGGACTTTGTATGTCACTACAACACCTTTAATTTTGGTGATGTTAAGTTTTTGGTGACAAATACTCTTTTGACCATCACCAATGAGCTTATGGTGACACTTTTCGCCCCTCACCAATGTCATTTTTTCTTGTAGTGTTGTCTCAATGCGCAACAGGTGATCTAGTCCCATGTTTAATCATCCAGGCTTCACAACAACTTCAAAGTCTTACTCTTGGAACAATAAAATCCATCTGCAGATGTGCACCCCAAACACAGGCTTATTGACCAAGTATTTCAGCACAGAATGATCTGTGTACATATTAAAGTGGCCTCCTAGCAAGTAGTGTCGATACTTCTGGAGTGCATACACCATAGCTAATCCCTTGCGCTCAGTGGTGGAATAATTCTTTTCAACTTTGGATAATCTTCGACTTGTGAACGCAATAGGGTGATCCAAGCCTTCTCCACCATCCTTTGATCCCAATGCTATACACAATGAATCAACATGAACATGAAACTCATTCTTCTAGTTCAGGAAGACAAGAATCAATGCAATAACCATCTTTTTCTTCAATATATCTAGGCTTTTATTATAGTCATCGTTCCAGCAGAATGTGACATCCTTCTTCAGCAATGTTTCCATTGGTGTGGTGATCTGGGCATAACCTTTGATAAACTTTCTATAATACCCCGTATGTCCCAGAGTAGTGTGCAACTATTTCACACTTCGTGGCGCTTCCAAATTCAGAATCACTGTGATCTTCGCAGGATCTACCATCAGCCCTTATCTACAAACTACGTGCCCCAATAGGTTCCCAAAAGGAACAAGAAACACACACTTCTTGAGGTTGAGCGCGATTTGGTATCTTCAACAGGTATCCAGCATCAAGCATAAGCTCACCACATGGCGCTTAACCAGCCCAAATATAGTCCAGTCATCAAAATAGACCTAAAGGAACTTATAAATATATTCCTTGAATGTCGCAACAACCACGTGTGAAAATATGGCCAGCGTGTTCTTTAATCCAAACAACATGACAGTATATTGAAAGAAACCCCACTCAATCACGAAGGTTGTATTGCTCCTATCCTCTGGCGTGATTTTTCTCTGGTGGTACCCTGAGAACCCATTAGTGAAAGAATATGCTTCCTGACCACCTACATTGTCGAACAACTCATCCGTGAATGGAGTTGGGAATGGATCATGCACACAAGCATCATTCAGTTTTCTGAGATCCGTGCATATTCTTATCTCATCCTTCTGCTTCTTCTCTTGCACTACCATTGGGCTTACCCAATTAGATTCTTCCACAGGCTCAATGATGCCTACTGTGAGCATTTTGTCTAGTTCTACACAAACCTTCTCCTTATATTTTGGATTTAAGCGGTATAGCCTCTGCTTAACTGCCTTCACATCAGGTTTCAATGTGATCTTCATCACTCTTAAATCTCTAATTATTCATTTCAAATCTGTAAACTTGTTCGGGAATAAGTCCTAATACTCACAAAGTAATTCAGAGACCTTATCCATCGTTGTGTCATCCCAGTAGACTCCAATCTGCGTGAATTTGGGCCCTGCCTCTGTACCAACATTCACCTTCTTAGTCTTCACCGGCGCGGTTATGTCAGGGTTCTTAATCTATGGTCCTTGAACCTCATGGTATCCTTCCATCTCTGGGATGTTAATTTTCCATGGATCTTCATCCTCTTCTTCAGTAGTAACATTATAAAATTCTAGCGTGCAACTTAGCTATGTAGCCCATTCAGGCTTAATCAATTCTACCAGCTCTTGTGGTATCGTAAAGATGGTTGCTTTTACCTCTTGTAGCATTTCATTGATACTGTCCCACCCATCCTCAAAACTGAAGGTCATCATGAACCCTTTGTGTAAGAGGTCTGTTGGGCATGGAATCCCCCCCAAGGCATGTTTTAGGGCTCAAAGAATTGCTGGCGCGGAGCGCGAAAGTATGATAGAGTCACAGGGTTCTCTGCCCTAGTTTTGTAATGTAATTTTGGCTAGATAGACCTGAAGAAAAAGTCTAAGTGACTAAGTGTGAAGTGTGTCTTTGGGTCATAGAGTAGGAGAAGCCTCTACAGCTAAGTGTGCAGAGAACTAGTAGTACGTAGCTGAGTGCATGGACCCTTGCAGCTGAGTGCGTAGGGCGGAGTCGAGTCTGTAACCAAAGAAGGAATTAATAAAGAGATTTTTTATCATAATTCTGTTTATCTATTCTTGAGTTAATGCATGTTTGATATAATTTGTAAATATACTATTTATTTACTGTGCGCACCTATATGAATGGTTTATGTTGTTAAGTATAACTAAAAGCATGCAAGTAGGCTAAAATAATAAAATAACATTGGAATGCCAGTAAGGACTTGGGTAATAACGAAAAAGCACAATGTTCATCCCCTGAGTAGGGTTGCGAGAAGGCAGTATCTCAGGCTGCGAGGTACGAGAAAGTGCGTGAAGCAACTTGTGTGCAGGGTCGAACCACAGACCACTTGAACTCATCAGACATCTCCAAGGTGTGAAAACCTGGTTCTAGCACTCTCCCATACTACTTTAGGTGAGACCTCAATCTACGCTCCACGGACTATTGTCGAAAAGGCCAATAGTATCGGGATTTGTTTTCCTAAATCAACTCTGAACCTAGGTCAAGCCCCAATAAGCCAACAAATGGTTTCGTTGCCAAGACCGAGATCTGCATAAGAGATGTCTGATTTCATATCACTAGAATCCAGCAAAGAAAGGAATTGAAGAGTGGTTGGACAGGAAGATTCATGAGTTCGCGACGCAGGAAAACATGAATCCATGATTATTGAAGGGAGAGTGGTTAGATTGCTACTTATATACAGAAATCCATGAAATTTTAATTGCATCCTTCCCCTCTGAGTTGTACGAGTAGATCGCGAAGCAAACAGATAGTCAGGGAAGGTGTCGGCTCAAAAAACCTATTGTGTGGACCCCAGAGTTGGTGCGCAGATTGGAAGCATTGGAAGATAGGATCGTGCGTGATGTGGACCATTGGCTCAATCGAATTATAGGAGGGTTTATCATTGAGTTTGTGGTAGATACTTCTATCAGCTATAGCAAGGCGAAATGACGCTTCCCTAAAGGACCGCAAGGTAAGGATGTTAAATCTTTGAACACTTGGATTAAGATGCTACTCTGTGAAAAGCGGGTTATGCGAATAAATTGATGTTTGGTGCTATGTGGAGTGAGAGGATCTACAGAAACGAAGGTAGCACAAAAATAAAAACTAGCCCCTTGATTTCACCTTCATGAGAAAGCGAGGAAGAGCTTGCGAAGGTTTCACAAAGAAGTGCGATCATTTTGATAAGGCAGAGAATTCCATGCATACCACTTCCACCTACACCACTACCAGTCTCACCATCTTCACCCCCGTCTTCGCCCACACCTCCTCTGCCACCACCACAGTTCAATATGGCAAGCACAATAAAGTTTCCAATGTTCAAAGGAGTAGGGAATGAAGAGTCGGACCAGTTTTTGTTCATGGTAAGGGCTGTATGGGAAGCACAGGGAGTCACAGATGACAATATAAAGAAAGAAACGATGGTTAGCACTTTGCAAGTTCGTGCATTGACTTGGTACATTAAGCACTCCAATGAAAATCCAAACACAGGGTTCGTGGATATCCAAGTTGCGCTAAACAAGTAATTTAGAAGACCAAAGTCAGAGACACAGTCGATCATTAGATTTAAGGAAATCGCGATGCTTCCAGGTGAGACCCCATAGGAGTTGGATCAGAAAATGAAAGGTATGATTCGTGAAGCCAACATGACCTTGACAGATGGGAAACACTGTGCATGGTTTGTATCATCGATAACGCTGCATCTAGGGAATGTGCTATCACAGTAGAAGCTCTCCACTTAGGTCGAGGCCTTGAAGATCGCAATGAGACTGCACGAGACCCCAATACAAGATCCTATCCTGGGAGTCCAATAGATCCACGCACAGTTGAAAAACTTGTGTCTTGAGATGTAGAGTTTGAAACAAGATAGGACAGTTTGCCCAGAAGTGCGTGAGGAGGTATGGTGCGTAAAGTGAAAAGGCCAGGGACATGACAAGGACCATTTTACAGTCTTCCCAGACTACCTGGTGGGAGGAGAGCCAATGCCATTGAGACTAGAGGCACAAGCAGGACTGAGCGCAGTGCCTGCATTATGGTGCGTAATTTGTCAAATAAGAGGGAAGCATGATATAGATAACTGACATCTATTACAGAAGCATACGCAGAGTTCCCAACAGTTGTTCTATAATTTTTGCAGGTTAGTAGGCCACAATGAGCATACTTGTAGAAGTTATGAACTGATGATGGATCAGACTCCTACCTATAGAGTTCAGACCGAAACACAGGCCCTTGATCAAAATCTAGAGATGGCACACACTGGATTTCAAGGGCGTGGACAAGGTCGAGGTGGAATGGGACCATGAAGAGGTCGCGGACAATTGATATGTTACAATTACAGAGGACCGGGGCATTATGCTCGTTATTGTACAAATTCGACCAGACCATCATGTTTATATTATACCCAGTTTGATCATGAGATAGAGGGTTGTCCCATGCTGATAGCGAGGCTACGAGATAAAGGAACACTCCAACCTCCCCCGATTCAGAACCTGCAGATAATGAGGTCTGAGCCATACGAGGAAGACCCAAATGTAAATATCATGCTCTGAAGCCGCATTATGGCAGGGGATGACAAGGGCAAGCAGCCTGAAGAAAGTGCATGGGTTCACAAGGCTCCCACAAAGGAACTAGAATTTGATTTGGAGCATGCTAAGGAGACATTCATGGAAGCTAAGAAGAGCTTCGTGGAGGCCTCCACTTCATGTAGTGAAGACAAATTGGAACCAGAAATGGACCCATCAATGCTCACTACCTTTATGGAGACATGCATGAAGCTGTTGCATGATAGGAAGGTTGTGAAGGCGTTGTAAGATCTCATCACTAGATGTGCTGGGATCGCGCCAGGAGAATCGCGCTTAGTCTGGAAGTTTGGGAAGCACACAATGCAAACAGGAAGAGAGATAAGATTGACCGTGTAGATCAGGGAATATGAAATGGATCAGGTGATTTTGGATCTAGGATTTGGACACGAACTTCTTGCCAAAGTAGAAATGGGAGCGCATGGGAAGGCATACATTACAATGGTCCCCTATTCAATTTCGAATGGTGAATTAGCAAAAGATCATACCCATGGGAAGACTGCAGGGAATAACAATAGATATTGAAGGTGTGAGCACGCTTGCAGATTTCGAGGTAATAGATATTGTTGGTGACAGCAATCCCAATCCCACGCTACTGGGAATAGATTGGGCCACTAACATGAATGAAGTGATAAATCTAAAGAAGCGTAAGATGATTTTTGAGAAAAAGTCACTAGTACCTTTAGATCCTATAGAAGGATCGCACTACACAGAGCAATTGTGCGACTACAAGAGCGACGATGATCTAGACTATATCTAAAAGATAACCGCGTGCGAGTAGGATTGGGTGAATCCAACAATGGATGGTAGACTCTTGTGGGAGCGTGAAAGCTCCTGCACCTCAGATTTAGATGAGGAGATAGAATGGTGGCAGAACCGATTACACAAGGTAACCATGCTCAACTACAACATGATGATAAGGTCACTACATTGCATGGCAAAAAAGGTAAGAGATCTACCTATGTATGACAGCTTGACAGAGGTGGATGATTTCCTAAACAAATTTGAAAGAGAAGTGCTAGAAAAACAGTGGTTCGATGCTCTGAAATGGGTACTATGTGCTATGCCCGCAAGGTGGTGGGGTACGCACCAGCAGAATTTTGAGGACTGCCATGAATGCAGATGAATGGTGCACCTATGATTTGGGAAGCCTCAAATGTGGATGAAAGTCAAGTATGATGGACGAAACAACCCGTGTGCCCACCTGTCTAGATGGGTACAAGCATATGGTGCATAACCTACATGAAGGCACACTGTCCGCATGGTAGGAAACATGATTGCCAAGCAGTTATGGGCAAGGTGATGGCACGAAAAATGACCAAGAAGTAGGGTAAGACCAAGCATGCAGAAGCATATTTGTGCAAAATCTTTTGACAAAGTATGTGAAGCATTGAATGCGGTCCACCATGTGAAGCGAACTGACTGGGACTTGCATGTACCAGCGATTCTATGGGCTTATAGGACCATGTGCAATGCCCTGATTGCGCAGGAATTCTGAAACTAAAGTATGAAGAAAAAGTTGTAATTCCTATGGAGCATGCAAAGCCTAGTCCACGAATAGAAGCACTCGTAGATACGATGGTTGCGAAGCCTGGAAAGAAGAAATCACACAGCCGCAAGAAACATAACACATGGGACTTGAGGAAGAAATCCAACAGGGAAACCTTAGACTCCAAGAACTTGAAGAAGACAGGGTACGGTTAAGAAGGAAAAGCACGCTGGTGGACGCAGAAGTCAAGAAGCTGGAGGACAAGATAAGGAATAGTTTCTCACTGAAAAAACTAGGATGGTAAGGCAAGGTGTGTACAATCATATTGACAAATTTGAGAACTATTGTTGTGAATTGATTACTAAGTCTGATGCCTTGGCTTGGATAGCATATTGCTAAGTATAGTGACCAGGGTAGTGTGTTGCAAATGGTGAAGTGCGCGATGCCGACCATAACAATAAAAGGTGCGGATTCTCCAGGAACCATGACATAGGACAAGATGGAACTGCACACAGGTGGTGCGGCCACCTGACTAGCCAAGGGAAGGACAGTATTAGCACTCCAGGCAGTTGGAAGGGTGTGTGGGACTATAAAATACTCTGCTCATGGGCTGCGTGATATTGGAGATGTGCGTAGAAGAAAAGAGTCACAAGGTCCATGACCAAGCACGGGGAGCTGCACTGCCACACGAGTTGGCCAGAAAGTGACCGTTGAAGTCACTATTCATGATGTGATGCTCGAATTGAGGCCAAATGGAGTGGGCAGTAGGCATTTAAGATGTGATTTATGGGCAAGATTTGGGAAAATCTGCCACCAAGGGAGCATTAATGAATTGGAATTGGGGGGAATGGTCGAATTTGAATTCAAAAAGCGCTATAAAATGCAAAGAGTTTCCCAGCAAACAACACTTATTATTTTGTGAATTGAGCGATTGAGCAGAGCCCTGAGTATTGTGAGCCGAGTGTTGATTAAGCCCCTGAATTTGCGAGTGATAGATTGCTGCACAGCTATAATGACAACAACTAAGGATGGTATGGGGATAGAAGAGGTGACTGCTGGCAAGGTCGTGTAGGCCCTAACTGTGGGGGATGTTCCAGAAGGTGTTGGGATTGTGGTAGAGATCCCAAAATCACTACGCATGCCAAGACCCAAGAAGGACAAACAAGCAATGGCTCCTATACGTGTGTCCCCACAGAACCTACTGCGCAGCAAACTGTCGATGGAGGAGAAAGGGAACGCTGACACTATAGAAATAGATGAAGAAAAAGAAGATTTGCAAGATCTTACCATTGTAGAAGAAGAAGATGAAGGCATGGAGGTGAATACTAAGCCTAGGCACTCTATGAAAAAACTACCCGCCTATGTCCCCCCACGAAAAGGGAATGCCAAAGTGCCCAAGGACCTAGACGAGACCAAGAGCTCACTCCAGACCCCGTTCCTCCAAAACGGAATTATGTTTGAAGGCATTCACCTGGGCTGCGTGCTGACCATGAAATTCGAAGATTGTGACCTCACTCACCACGAGAAGTTCCCTCACCTTAAGACTGGAAACCTTATGAAGCAGAACACTGCAGGGGTGGTAACAGCATTAGAGCCACAAAAGTGGTTGCGCAACGTGGAGAAGGCCGGGTTGCTAAACCTACTTTGGGTGCCGCATTTCCACCATGCCCCAATAACCACTTTCGTCATCAGGCAGCTGCTCATCCTGGTGCATGATGGGTGCTTATGGCTGGAGGAGCCCATCCCCATCACGACAGACTTAATTCATCACATCTCCTGGCTTCCACACAAAGGATAAGACCCTGTGGCCATATCAGAAGGAAAGGGTAGCGATTTAGCCATTGCGGAGGCCATGAAGAAGAAGTACAAGCTGGAAAAGAAGAAGAGGGGTTACACCATCTCTAGCATCAAGGAAAAGGTAGTACGCATGGAAACCCAAATCCTCACAGGAAATGTTATGCACAAGTGCCATGCAGACGAGGTACCTACCTCGGTGGTCGTACTAGCCAAGCAATGCATGGAGGGGGTCTAGCTTAATTTGTATGAATTCCTCTGCATGGAATTTTTAGAGGATTGTCGCAAAGCCTAGGAGTAGGGTCAAACATTCCACTATGCATGGTTGTTGTTGTCCATAGTGCTCGTAGCAGGGGAATTGCCAGAGGACAGTCAATTCCCCATAATTGACAGAGATTTACTGGAGACCGCAAACAATTTGCTCTGGGCCACGAAGGAAGCTACAAGGATATGTGACAGAAATATCTTCTGGGTGCTCATGGAGATGAATATCTGAATGTGGATCAACCGTAAGCCATAGTTGTTGCCCACGGTTTACAACAGTCTGCAGAGTTTTGCAGAATTCAAGGCAAACATGCACAACATCTATATCAGGGCATGCAAGGATCCAACAAAGTAGTGGATGAAGCTACCTTTTGTAGCCACTGACGATGCCATTTTCAATGTCTTGGAGGCATGGCCTCCAGAATGGCGCACCCCAGACATTATAGAACTCGAGAGGTTGGCAACACAAAAGAAGAAAGATGATGCCAAGCTGTGCATCGCACAGTTGGCTAAAAAATGACGAAAGGAAACAGTAGCAGTAGAAGTGCGGGCAACGTGGTAAGCAGCACAAAAAGCAGCCGAGCAAGAAAATGCTACAGTAGCAACAACAGCACAGGAAGGAGCCACAAAGGCGGACGAGGGCTAAGCAACGCCTTCACAAGGGTAGGTAGTAGAGGAAGCAGAAACAGAAGAAGGAGGCACGAACCCACTCACCGTGTCCACACAGTTGAAGTGCCAACACCTGACAGAATGAGCAAGATCGAGGAGGAAGGTTAAAGCCTTGAAATTTTCCATTGACCTGATCACCCTAACCAAGGGTGATCTGCATGACATCGGCGAGACTGTGCGTGATGTCACAAATGAGGCTCTCCCGGATTTCATGCAGGAGCACCAAACTGTGTTGGGGGCCCTCAGAGCACAATTGCAGGATTTACAGGTATGCCCCCCTTAGGTTGGTACCCTTTCGATCAACCTTGCAGTTGGATTCGAGGTAGTAGAGAAGCACGCATGGATGATGAACATAATAGTGTTGCCGGAAGGGGCTCTAGTGACATCAAATGAGACCGACAATTTTTTGGTTAGCACAATGAAAGGTCTCGGTGTTAATCTAGCTGCCCTTTCATGCAAGACATTATATTTATTGCAGGATGGGATAATGGCAGAGCTATGCGCTACGGAGAGCTGCGCGCTCCAAGTCCTCAACGAGAAGAAGATAAATATGGAACAACTTAGCTTGCAGCATGACAAATTGGTGTCGCAAAATCAACAGCTGGTGCAAGTGATAGGTGAGGCTTGCCGAAGCATCTCAGAGCTGTCCATCCCAGTAGATCTACCAACGGAGGTGCAGATCCATAGGCTAGCAACAGGAGTCTGCAAGGCCAAGGAGGAAATGACCAAGGTTCAACTGGAGCTGAATCTTCATATCACCGAGCTGCGATTAAAGGCACAGCCATCCACTCCCCCGGAAGTCAAAGAATAGCACGCTAGCGCTATCACAATGGGATTGGAGGAAATTAGAGGTGTAGTGTGAGACTGTACCAGCATGTTGGAAGAATCAATTGAGGTCCTCACAACTTTGCAAGAGGACCCCAACATCCAACACTTAGAGATAGAGGCATGAGAACTCCAATAGTGGTATGATAGTGTCCAAGGAACTGCGCAGACAATGGTCCTCATCCAGTGGCTTGCAAGGATGTAGCAAGCTAAAGCACTAAAGGAGAAGGTGGATGCGGCATGACATAAGGAGGTAGTTCTAAAAGTACGTGTCTAGCCTTGGATCGATGAGGCCTTCATCATCATGGTAGACAACGAAGGCAAGCTTGCGAACATACAGGGGATGCACACATTGATGCAGAGAAGCACCCTAGACACAGATGTCTTGGAACAATGTATGCAGTAGATCCAACAAGCAACATCTTAGTGCGCTGCCAACATCTGCATCATTCGTGAATAGTTGGAGGGACTCCATGCAAAGATCGTCATGCCGACAGAGTGACTCGAGGGTGAGTCATGATGTTTGTGTTGGGGGCTATTGGGCATGGAATCCCCCCCAAAGCATGTTTTGGGGCTCAAATCCCAAGTTCTGACCCAATCTTGTTGTAAAGCTCCACGAATTGTGGGTGTGAAGCATGAAAGTATGTTAGAGTCACAAGGTTGTCTGCCCTAGTTTTGTAATGTAATGTTGGCTGGATAGACATACCCATGGTCCACGAACCATGGTATTGTATTAATACAGTGAGGCTCTAAGTGTAAAAAGAGATAAGGATAGAGAAGCAAGATTCTAAGTGACTCAGTGAAGTGTGTCTTTCGGTTGTAGAGTAGGAGAAGGCTCTACAGCTGAGTGCGCAGAGGCATGGTAGTCCACAGCTGAGTGCACGGACCCTTGCAGATGAGTGCACAGGGTAGAGTCAAGTCTGTAACCAAAGAAGGAATTAATAAAGAGAAGTTTTATCATAATTATGTTTATCTGTTCTTGAGTTAATGCATGTTTGATATAATTTGCAAATATACTGTTTATTTACTGTGCGCATTTGTATGAATGGTTTATGTTGTTAAGTATAACTGAAAGCACGCAAGTAGGCTAAAATAATCAACTAACATTGGAATGCTAATAAGGACTTGGGTAATAACGCAGAAGTGTAGCGTTCAACCCTTGAGTAGGGCTGTGCGGAGGCAATATCTCAGGCTGTGAGGTACAAGAAAGTGCGCGAAGCAACTTGCGCGCAAAGTCGAACCGCGGACCACATGAACTCATCAGACATCTCCAGGGTGCGGAAACTTGGTTCTAGCACCCTCCCATACTACTTCAGGTGAGACCTTAGTCTGCACTCTGCGGACTGTTGCCAAAAGGGCTAGTAGTGTTGGGATTTGTTTGGCTAAATCAACTCTGAACCTAGGTCAGGCCCCAATAAGCCAACAAGGTCCCATTAACCTATCCCATGGTGGAGCTCCATTTCTATATACCAATTCATTGGTATAACATCTAGGGTATGACAAAATAGGTGCACCCACTCAGGTTGTGGCTTTTCTCCATAGGCCTGCGTCCACTTGGCTAGATGTGTGCGTAGATCATCCTACCCATCATACTTGTTTATCAGTCACACCTTAGGCTTCCCAAATCATGTGCACATCATTCTCCTACATTCACACCAGTCATTAAAGCTTCCTTTGTGCATACCCCACCATCACATGGGCGTAGTGTGCAGTACCCAGTTCAAGGCTTGGAAGCGTTGTTTTTCAGGCACCTCCCTTTCAAATGCATCCAAGAAAGTATCTACCTCATTCAGTGCATCATAAATAGGCAAATCTCTTACTTCTATCGACACGCAGCATAGCGACCTGGTCATCATATTCCAATTTAGTGTAGTTACCTCATGTAACCTATTCTTCCATCACTCTATTTCTTCATCAGAATCTAAGGTACAGGAGCTCTCATGCTCCCATGAAATCCACCCATCCACGGTGGGATTTACCTAGTCTTGGTCTCGCACTGTTATCTTATAGATGTAGTATAAATCATCATCACTCTCATAGTTGTGAACCGGTTCTGTATAGTGCGATCCTTCAACAGGGTTTAGGGGTATAATTAAGCGTAGTGACTTCTTCTCAAAAATCATCTTTCGCTTCTTTAGATTGATTACCACGTTCATGTCAGTGGCCCAGTCAATTCCTAGGAGCACAGGGTAGGGATTGTTATCATCAACAATCTCTATCACTTTGAAATCTGCTAGTGCACTCGCTCCCTCAATATCCACAATTATTCCTTGCAATCACCCCATGGGTACTATTTTCTACTGGTTCGCCATTCTAAGCTGAATTGGAGACCACTGCAGTGCAGGTCTCCCCATTCGATCCCATGTCTATTTCGAGAGAATGTCCACATCCGATCTTAGATCCAGGATGACTTAATCCATTTCATATTCTCCGATCTACGTGATTAGCCTCATTTCTCATCCCATCCTTGTCTTGTGTTTTTCGATCTTCTGGACTACGCGCAGTTCTCCTAGCATGGTCCCAACGCATCTAATGAAGATTTCTTGTAATCCTTTCATAGCCTTACTGTCATGCAGTAACTTTATATAGGTTTCTAGGAACATTGTGAGCATAGATGGATCCATCTCTGGCTCGGGTTTATCTTTGCTTCCTGAAGTGGAGGCATTAGCGAAGCTCTTCTTAGCTTCCATGAAGGTTTCCCGAGTGTGCTCCAAATCAAACTCTGCTTCTTTTGTCGGAACTTTGCGAACCCAAGTACTATCTTATGGTTGTTTTCCTTTGTCATTTCCTATCGCAATTCCACTTCGGAGCACAATGTTCACGTTTGAATCTTCCTCACGCAGCTCAGACCTCATCATCTGTAGGTTCTGAGTCCGGGGAGGCGGTAGCTCTCCTTTCTCACATATCCTTACTATCATTGTAGGACAATCTTCTATCTCATGATCAAACAAGGTGTAATACAAACGCGATGGGAACATTGGATTCGTGCAATCACCGACATAATGTCTTGGCCCTCCGCAATTGTAGCACATCAGCTGTTTGCGACCTCTTCGAGGTCCTCCTCTGCCTTGGCCTCGTCTGTGCCCCTGAAATCCTGTCTGCGCCATTCCTGCATTCTGATCAAGGGGTTGCATTTTGGCATGAACTCTGTAGATGGTAGTTCTATCCATCATCAACTCATAACTTCTACAAATGTGCTCGTCATGTCTCACCAACCTACAAAAGTTGCAGAACAACTGTTGAAATTTTTTTGTATACTTATGTAACAAGTGGCAATTGTCCATGGCATGTTTTCTAGATATTTGACAGATCATGCACCACAAAGTAGGTGCCACACTAGGTCTTACTTGAGCTTCTGTCCTTAAAGGCATCGGTCCTCCGCCTGTGAGGTAATTTTTAAAAACTAGGCAGTGTTCTTTTTCATGACCCTGGATCTTGCATTTTACGCATCACACTTATTCGCCACTTCTAGTCAAGCTGTCCTGTCCTGTTTCAGACTCTGCATCTCAAGGCATAAATTCTTCAGCTACACATGGATCTGCTAGAATCCTAGGTTAGGATCCTACATTAGGGTGTCATGTAGCCTCATAGAAATCTCTAAGGTCTCTGCTTGAGTCGCTATCTTCTATTGTGATAGCGCACTCCTTAAATGTGGCATTAACGAAGCTACAAATGATTTGCAGTACTGTCCATTTGTCAGATTCATATTGGCTTCATGAATCATACATTTCAGCCTCTGATCCAACTCCCAAGGAGTCTCACCTGGTAGCATTGTGATCTCTTTAAATCCCACGATTGACTATGCTTAAGATTTCGACCTGCTAAATTCTTTATGTAGCACGACTTGGATATCTGCGACTCCCGCATTTGGATTATCATTAGAGTGTAGGTTTTAACCCCATAAAGGAATTACCTACATACGAATTCTAAAACACAGAAAATAAACAATGTGAGAGCATAACACATAAAACACATATACACAGAGATTTTCCCCTAGATCCCAAAACCGGGACTACTAGCTTGATTTTTCATTATATTCCTTTCAATGTTACAATACATATTTATATATGCTGAAGCATCTAATACCATGGACTGAAAACCATTGCATCCAAAACCATGGACCGAAAACCATTGCATCCAAAACCATGTGTGAAAATCATGCACAAAACCATAGGTAGGTCTGCCCAATCTAATATAGGGTCCAAAAGCAAAATTTTCTAGGGCGCTGCCCCGGACCCCATAGAGTGGGGTTACTTGCACCCCTCAAACCCCCCGTGACCCCCCCTACCACTATGCAATCGGTGCAACGAAGGGGGGGCTCTACCCCCCTTCTAACCCCCTGGTTAACTACGTGGGCTAGTCGTTGAAAGAATATAACACATCCCAACATTCTCCCACTTGTTGTTTTCTTTCCATAGGGGGCCACAAGAGAGCTTAGTCATTTATCGAGCCCTGTAATGCCCATTGTTTCTCTACACCAAGAGAACTTCTCAGAGCTCCCATATTTTTTCAATGCATCTGCAATAATCTTCAAAGTGTCCACCTTTACCAACAACACCTTTCTGTCTTCTATCATATCCCTCACAAAGTGATATTGAACATCAATGTGCTTTGTCTTTGAATGATATGCAGGGTTCTTTGCCACGAAAATTGCACTTTGTCTATCACAGTCTATCCTTATAGCTCCTTGTACTATCCCCATACTTGAACACAATCTCTGCAACCAAACTACTTCCTTGCTTGCATGAGTGGTTGCCATGTATTCTGCCTCTGTAGTTGATAGTGCCACTACAGATTGTTTCTTACTCATCCAACTGACTGCACCTCCAAATAGGTTAAACACATATCCACTTGTAGATCTTCTTTGATCCAGATCTCCACCCCAGTCTGCATCAACAAGGCCATGAATATCCAACACTCCATCCAATCCTGGTCTTCTTTGGTAGCACAAACCATAATCACTAGTGCCACGTAAATACCTGATATCCAACACTCCATCCAATCCTGGTCTTCTTTGGTAGTACAAACCATAATCACTAGTGCCACACAAATACCTGAAAACCCGCTTCACTACTGTCCAATGCTCCTTTCCTGTTTTTGACATAAACCTGCTCAATACTCCCACTGCATGTGCAATGTCTAGTCTAGTACAGAACATTGCATACATCAGGCTATCGATTGCACTTGTATATGGAACACGAGACATGTCCTCTTCCTCTTCTTGTGTCTTGGGAAAGGGAAACTGTTCAACAGATAACTTCACACCTACAGGAATAGGAACCTTCTTCGGTTTACTATCTTGCATATTAAACCCCTACAGTATTGTCTCGACATACTTCCTCTAGTTTAACCAAAGCTTCCTCTTTGCCCAATCTCTTTTAATTTCCATGCCCAAAATATAGTTTGCAGCACCAAGATCTTTCATGTCGAATTTGGAGGAAAATTAGGTCTTCAAATCCTGGATAATTTCTTTGTCATTTCCAACCAGCAACATATCATCCACATACAAGACCAAATAAATAACACGATCAACAATTAACTTAAAATAAACATAGTGATCTTCTTTGCTTTTGGTGAAGCCAAGTCCCCATATAAATGTATCAAATTTCTAATACCACATCCTTGGTGATTGTTTTAACCCATACAAAGACTTGCATACTAGTTCTTTCTTACCCTTCACCGTAAAGCCTTCAGGTTGCTTCATGTAGATCTCCTCTTCCAAATCCCCGTGAAGAAGATTTGTCTTAACATCCATCTGTTCTACCTCAAAATCAAAAGCAGCAACAATAGATAAAAGTAATCTAATAGAAGTAACCTTGGCAATAGGAGAAAAAATATCACCAAAATCAATTCCCGGCACCTGGGAATAACCTAATTTGCTACCAACCAAGCTTTGTATTTCCCCACCTTTCCTTTTGCATTTGTATTCTTCTTGAACACCCATTTGCTACCAATTGGTTTCCTTCCAACCGGAAACTCCACCAAATCCCAAGCCTCATTTTTGTGCAAAGATGCCATTTCATCAACCATGGCCTCTTTCCAGAGTTTGCCATCCTTTGAATCTACTGCTTCCTTCACAGTTCTGGGATCATCATCAGTAATAGATAAAGAAAAATTTGAACAGAAAATAGATGGACTGTACCTTTTTGGTTGCCTTCTTTCTTGAACTGATCTTCTCATACCCGAAGTTTGTGGCTCTTCATCTTTTGGTTCCTCCTCTGCTGTAGAGTCTGATTCTTCCTCCTTAATCTCAAACTCTATCTTCTCAAGTTCCTTTGGTTGGACATCATGTTTAATAACATCTTTCACCTCTCTGAACACCACATCTCGGCTGTACACAACCTTCCTTGTTATTGGATTCCAAAGCTTATAACCCTTTAAACCATCCTTATACCCAATAAAGATGCACTTTTCAAATTTACTATCCAACTTGGTTTTTTTCTCCTTAGGAACATGTACATATGCATCACATCCAAATACCTTCAGATGTGAAAGAGAGGGTTTCTTACTAGTCCATACCTCTTGTGGAGTTTTATCCTCCAATGCTGATGAAGGTGATATGTTGACCAGGTAACATGCTATCTCCACCACCTCTGCCCAGAATTCCTGTCCTAACCTAGCACCACTAAGCATGCTTCTTTCCCTTTCCATCAATGTCTTATTCATTCTTTCTGCAACTCCATTTTGCTCAAATGTGTATGGAGTGGTCTTCTGCCGTGCTATACCACACTTCTTACAGAATTCTTCAGATTCCTTACTGCAAAACTCTTCACTGTTATCTGTCCTCAACACCTTTATCTTCTTCTCTATCTGGCTTTCCACCAGAGCCTTAAATTCTTTAAACCTATCAAAGACTTCAGATTTCTTCTTAAGGACATATATCCATGTATTCCTTGATAATTCATCTATAAATGATACATAGTACACAGACTTACCCAGTGATGGAACCTTCACAGGTCCAAACAAATCACTATGCACAAGTTCTAATATTTGTTTTGCCCTCTTATCACGAGAGGGGAAACTCACCCGATTCAGCTTCCCATATACACAATTTTCATAGAAATCAAAATAGAGAGAGCTATTACTCATACCTTCCACCATACCTATATCATGAAGTATTTGAAGGCCCTTCTCTCCAGTATGTCCAAGCCTTTGATGCCACAACACGGTCTTCTCTCCAGAGACCACTAGATTTTCTTCTCCACTTTCAGGAACCACAGAGCGGTTGGACCCATCAATAATAGTGCTACCTTGTAGCTTGTATAGAGTTCCAATCTAAACTCCCCACATCAATACCAGTGCTTCCCGAACCATCTTGCAGGTATCCTTCTCGAACACTGTGTTTACACCTGCATCATCCAGCTTGCTTATGGAAATCAGATTTTTGGCCAATGCAGGAATATACAAAACACCTGGAAGTGTTCTAACCCTTCCACCTTGCAACTTCAACTTTACTTTTCCATGACCAACGATTCTAGCCTTCCTATCATCCCCTAAGAAGACATCACCACCACCGTATTTCTCATACTCGCAGAACCACTATCTATGGGGAGTGAAGTGAAAGGATGCACCTGAGTCAATCAACCATGCCTGATGATCTACATGTGTACTTGAAGAAGCCAAGTACACATCCACACCTTCATCTGAGGTGGTTTTGCCTCTATAGAAGGAGCATCATTAGATCCATTTCCTTTATCAAGAGCTTTATATTTACAGTCCCTTTTGTAGTGCCCTTCCTTTCTACATTTCTGACACACCACCTTTACAGGTTTTCCTGGAGATTTAGATCTCCCTCTAGATTTACATCTCCCACTCGATGACTTATTTTTGTTTATGTTCTCGGATTGTCCTCGTACAGAAAAGGCATCACCATTTTGGCTCTCCATATTTTTCCGACTCATCGCCTCTGTCAGCAAGGATGAGACTATTTCATCAAACTGCAAGGCAGTTGTATTGCTATCTATTGCAATAACCAGACTATCCCAGAAATCTGGTAGAGAACACAACAAAATGATGCACTTATCTTCATCTGAAATTTTAATATCAACAGATAATAGCTGACTTACCACAGTATTAAATGCATTCAGATGCTCTGTCACTGAGTCTCCATCTTTCATCCTCAGGTTATATAGCCTTTTCCGCAAAAACAGTTTATTCACCAGAGACTTAGATTGGTACAAAGTCCCTAACTTGTCCCATAAATCCTTCATCGTAGCTTCCCCTGATACATTCAACAATACTGAATCTGAGACACACAATCGTATTGTGCTCTTTGCCTTTCGATCCAACTTACTCCATTCTTCATTGGACACTCCCATTGGTTTAGTACTTGGATCTACCATGATCCACTGATCTTTATCCACCAACAGATCCTCCATCTTGAGATTCCACAACTCAAAACTCTGACCATTAAATTTCTCGATCTCTATCTTTCCACTGCTCGCCATCTTCTTTCACCACCAGAATCGATCTCGCAGATCTCCCACTAAACAGGGTCTACCATAGGCTTGAGTGAAACCCCTCAGCAACAAAGGCATCCCATTGAAGACAAAACATCTATGATACCAAATGTAGGTTTTAACCCTATATAGAAATTACCTACATATGAATTCTAAAACACAGAAAATAAACAATGCGAGAGCATAACACATGAAACACATATACACAAAGATTTTCCCCTGGATCCCAAAATTGGGACTACCAGCTTGATTTTTCATTATATTCCTTTCAATGTTACAATACATATTTATACATGCCGAAGTATCCAATACCATGGACTGAAAACCATTGCGTCCAAAACCATGTGCTAAAATCATGCACAAAACCAGAGGTAGGTCTGTCTAACCTAATATAGTGTCCAAAAACAAAATTTTCAGGGGCGCTGCCCTGGACCCCATAGAGTGGGGTTACCTACACCCCTCAAACCCCCTATGACCCCTCCCCAACTATGCAATCGGCAAAATGAAGGGGGGCCTCCGCCCCCCTTTTAACCTCCCAGTTAACTATGTGGGATAATCGTGGAAAGAATATAACACAACCCAACATAGAGTTCTTAATATACCAAGTCAGCGTGCAGTCCTACAGGGTGCTAACTAGTGTCACTTTCTTTATATTTTCATCTATAACACCTTGTGCTTCCCATACAGCCCTTATAACGAACCAGAATTGGTCTGGATCCTCATTTCCAAAACATTTGAATAGAGGCAACTTCACTGTGATTGCCATATTGAATTGCGGTGGTGGTTGAGGTGGTACGGGTGAATATGGAGGTGATGGCGGTGAAGCTGGTAGTGGTGTGGGTGGAGGTGGTATTTGTGGAATTCTTTAGCTTATCAGATGGATCACACTTCACAGAGATACCTTCGCGAGCTCTTCTCATCCCCTCGTGGAGGTGAAATCAAGGGGCTATTTTCTGGTCCCTTATTTCCTCCGTTCTTGTAAGCCTTTCCACTTCGTGTAGACCTGAACATCAAGGTAACTGCATAACCATGTTTTTGCACAATAGCATTTTAATCCAAGTATTCAAATACTTTACGTACTTAACTCGCAATCCTTCGAGAAAGCATCGATTTGCCTCATTGTAGCTAACTGAGGTGTCAACTGTGAACTCAGTAACGAATCCTCCTATAATCTGATTGAGCCAATGATCAATGATGCATGTGGTATTATCTTCCAATGCTTCCAACCTTCACACTAACTCCGGGGTCCACACAATAGGACTGTCAATCTTCCACCTTCCTTGGCTATCTTCTAGCTTCACGATCCACTCGTATAGCTTAGTAGGGAAGGACGCGAAGAATATTTCATGGATCTCCACGTATAGGTAGTAGTCTAACCACTCTTCTTTTGATAGTCACAGGTTTCTATTCTCCTGCACCGTGAACTCATGACTTCTTTTGTCCAACCTGTTAGCGCTTGAGATTTCACCCTAGGCTGAGGAAGGTAAACCTTCAAGGCAACATCAAACCATTTCACCTCGTAGCTAGCCCTACGGGGTATGAGAAGGCTCTCTCCGGTCAAACTCAGTAGATCTTTCAATAGGATGAGCTGACCCAATTAGGAACACTGATATTAGGCTAGTAAACTGATAAGGAGGGTTGATTTAAAGTTTTTGGGGTTTTTGGTGGCAATTGGAGGATCTGCAATTTTAGGGTGCGGGGATTTGACACAGTTTCTGCAGGTGGGTCTTTGGGGCAAGGTAGGAGTTTGTGCTGATGGCTTTAGCTGAGATGGATGATCAAGGAAGAAAAAAGAGAAGCTAAAGAGGGCAAACAATGACTTTGAATCCTCTCTAGACAGTGGAAAACATAAACATTAAACAAATTTGAAAGCTGAGCATGGCAAGCATGAATTCAAACTTTATCACTTCATTTGTTTAATACGCTGCAGTAAAGAAAGAGATGGAACACATAAACACACTTACAATTACAATAAGAGAACACACCATCAACACAAGAGTCCACAAGAATCCCAATGATGTCTGCAAAACCCTGGTCTTCCTTTTCCTCAAATTGCAGAGATACAAGTAAAATATACAATAGGAGCTTCTCCCTCAAGAGTCCAACCATGAAAATGAGCAAGAGAAGGCATAATATAGATGATCTAACTCCTTTCCCCACCTCTAGGGGGTCGAGCTCAGCTTCCTAGGAGCTGTTTCAACTAATTCTAAACTGAGCACTAGATAATAGGCAGTCAAAACAACTTGCCTCTAAAACTTAGGAAACCTATCCATGCATTAAATATTCACTATTTACATCAAAGAAACTTCTAGAAGTGTCAAAGGAGAGTAAATGTATCCAAGTGCTATGAAAATTACACAAAAATCCATCATTTACATGCCTCAAAAGTCAACCAAAGTAAAAACAGTGTTTTGCTGGCCGAACTGGTCAAAACAGTGAAATTTCCCTGAGTGGTCACGCCCCTCACTTTGACTGGTCGCGCGCATTGACAGCTCTGTTTGAGGGCCTTCCCGGTGTCCAAATCAGGTGCAAGATAGCTCATTGGAAAGTTCTATGAGTCGAATTTCCAACCCCACTAGAATTTCTGAATTTGGAGTTGATTTGACCCCTCAAAAGTCATTTCTCCCAAGGCAGTTTTCTACAACTCAAAAAAGGGGCAGAAAGTCAAAATTTGCATGTGTTTTGAGCTTTTGGAAACCCAAATCTCCATAAAATCTGAAACCCATCCATAGGCAAGTGTATTTTTGCATGAAAATTCCAAAAATGTAGAGTTTTCCCCGTTCTGAGCTTTCCCCATGACTGGTCGCGCGCGGGGTGAGACCACTCAAATGGCCAAAACCTGTAAAATTCTCAAAAATGCCAAAAATGCCTCAAAACTCTCAAAATTTCTTGGGTTTGCTGCTAGGAGGAGGCTAATGAGTATCATGGTGAGTGAGAGAGGCCTCAGCCAAGATATGGAGTGGGTTGGTCTTCTTCTTCCTCCTGCGGGCCTCGGACAACTTCCTTTGGAGTATCTTCATCTTTGCTTTGCAAACATGCATTCTCGCCCAATAATGATTTTTCATGTTCCGTCGCAGCCTCTTTTCCTGGTTGGCTTTCTCCAACAGTCTCTCCAAGTGAGCATTTACATGGATAAGCATGGATTCCCTCTCCTTGGGCAGCAAGTCACCGGGCCTCCTACGGTTCAAACCTCGATTACCGCGAATCCTCCATAGCTCATCAAGTTCTTTCTCCTCCTCCAACTGTCTGTTGCGCTGCTCCAGATAAGTGATGGTCCATTGAGCCATTTCGAGCTTCTGCTGCAACACGAGGTTCTCCTCCTCTCTCTGTCTGATAAGCTCATAAAAATCTGAAGAAGGAGAGTGAGCGTCAAGGTCAATGAAATCATGATGTGTATCGCCAACTCTCTCGTCCTCAACCATGGGCTGCTTGCCCTCCCGTACTGCCTCTGCTGATGAAGAATGCGAGGCCCCTTCCACCTGATGTGCAGATAACACTCGCTGACTTGTAGATGATGATGGCGAGACCCCTTCCACCTGCTGTGGAGAAAGTACTCGTCGAGCTGCTGCAAACAAGGTCCTGTGACCTCTCTGGTAGGTGACCTGAGGTGAGGAAGCAACCTGTCTCGGAACAATGATCTCGGGCTGGTGAGATGAACCTCCCTCCTCATAAATGACCTCTGGCTCTGGGTGTGGCTGTGGTGGCACTGTAAAGAACTCATGAGAAATGAAGTCTGCCCATGGAATGCCCTGCTGACTCAACTGATGGGAAACAATGAGCTAGATGAGACCATGATGGCACAAACTCCTATGCTGCTGAGCTGGGGACTGCCTTTGAAACACAGACACCATCCTCTGAATGTCTTGGAAGAAGAAAACCGGGATGTTCATCATCCTCACTCGGGTAAAGTGCATCAATAGGCGAATGTGACAAGAGAAGACCTGTGAAAATCTTCCCTCGCATGTGAAGTAATGCATGATAAGCCGCATGATCGGAGCATACTCCCCCCGGAGGAATCTGAAGGGAAATACCCCTGACAAGTGACTCATGAATGCTGGCCTGACATATGGCTCAAAATAAACATAATCCAGCATTTTGCGCTTGGGCCACACCTCACCCACATTTGGTATCCCGGTAGCCTCTGAAATCACCTCCGGAGATAGTACAAAATTCACCCCTGCAAGAGTGACCTGCCCATCATGAAGGTGCAAAACAAATAAGCGGGCCAACTCCCTGTGGTGCTGAATCTGGGCAAGCCTCTCACAGAACTGAAAACATGACATATAACAGAAACAATTCACTGCCATAGGACAGGCCTGCAATTCTGCCAAAGAGGTGGGTTCCTCTCTCCTATGATGACCACCTTTCCCACCCTAACGAGGCCTCTGCTGTACCTCGATCTCTGTGGAAGAAGACCGGTCATCACCTTGCTCATAGGTTTCAGTGGTTGACATGGTGCTTTTGAGCAAAGTGAAGCAAATAGATAGAGTAAACTACTGCCCTTGCCTACAAAAATGCTGAGAAGTATGCTGTTTTCAAGGGGAAAAAATCATAAGGGAAATGTTAGGGGAGGGATTTTTAATAAGGAATGGGAAAATATGTAAAAACAGGGATTTTTAAGGGACAATTCACAAACTGTCAAACATACAATCTCATCTTAATCACCGGGAAATCATTTGCAAAGAAATGTTTTTATTAGGGAAACATGGATGATAATAACCAAGGGAAAGGATATACATGCTCAACAGGGGGTAAGGGACAGCATGTATACTAGGGGTATGGGACAGCATTGTTCATTAGCATCAACAACTTGCTCTTTGATTTTGTCTTTTGACTGTACATTATAAGGCATACTCTGTTTTTCAAGGGATTCATGTACATTTGGTCATAAGGGGAAATGGGATTTTATTTAAACAGGGATATTAGGGATAAAAGGGAAAACAAGGCTTATGGTTTTGGGAGACACAGCAACATGATTTTGTAATCACCATTCACAGCAATATGTCCTTTTAATAAATATACACAGCTGCATTTTTCTTGTTTTTGCTATGGATATGCAACAGCAGTGTGTCTTCTATATTCCAATGACTATGCACAGCAATATCTTTTTTTTTATTTGGTCATTTTGCCATATTATTGCTCTTTTCTCTTTTTACATAACATTTTTTATCCTTGCTGTTGTTCATTTATTTTCCTTGCCGTGTGGAGGGTATTAGGGTTTGGGTAGAATACATGAAAGGGCATTAGGGTTTTGTAAAGGGATTTGGGGGAGGGATAGGGTTTTAGGAATTTGGGATGAGAGATTTAGTATTTATTGCAAATGAGATAAGATATAAACATATTATGACATTTGTGAATTTAATAGGAAACAAGGAGGGAATAAATAGGGATTTAAAGCCTTGAAAAAACATCAACCCTAGCATAATGCCTACATGAACAAGAAATCACCCAAATCCATTTCTCCTTACATTTCTTGGTGATAAAAATATATATGCAAGCCCATCATTTCATGTTTCAAGCATTCAAACGCACTAGAAGACCCTACCTCGATCAGTTGAGCAAGAAAGAGGGTGATTTAGTCGATTTGGAGTGGTTCTGTAGAAGACAGCTTGAGTGGTCGCACCCCTGCTCTGAGTGGTCGCGCCCTGCCTGAGTGGTCGCGCCCTTTAGAAAAATACACTGCAGAGGGGTCGCTGAGTGGTCGCGCCCCACCCAACTGGTCGCGCACTGAGCCTGAGTGGTCGCGCCCCTGAGAATGACTCCAACTTTCTGCAAATCGCCTCTTTTGACCTCTCACTCGTTTTTGCAAGCTCTCAAATGCATAATGAGGCTGTTTAGAGGGAAATTTACTCTTTATAGGCCCAATTTAAAAAAAATTAACTTACCAAACCCACTTTCTAATGTTTTTGTTTTGACATTCACTTTTAACACTGTTTTGAGTTCACTTTGTCCTGAATTTGATCTTTCGAGTGCTTTAACTCCGTTCTTTTTGCAAGTTGACCATCTGATGGACTCTGACGAGGAGACCAGGGTTATTGCCGACATTTTGAAGAATTTTGAAAATTTTCCTTATTTTTTGCAAATTTCACATGACCTTGGGTTTAAAAACAGGGTTTTTAAATCCAAGGTATAAATGAGCTGTACCTGATGAAAAATATCAATGGAACATATTTACATACCTCCTTCCATCTTGCTGGGGACTATTAGACCTTTGACTCATGACATTGCAAAGACTTTTGACCGAAACCCTAGACCTAAGACTTTGGACTTCAAGACAAAACAAAACAAGCGTGACACAAGTTCATTAACTGATATGACCTGATCCAGCAAAGCCAAGAAGGGAACAAGGACCAGCTCCTCCATCAGTTTTATGGCATGCCTAACGGGATGCAAAACTGATATTGATGAGACACCTACCTATGCATATGCAAAGAGGATTTTGATCACTGATGGAGGGCATCATGATTGACACTAACACAACCAACCTTCAATTTCTTTCTTATTTTGATTCTAATGATACGACATCAGACATATCTATGCAGATTCTGGTCCTGACAATGGAACCAATTGTTGGCTTACGGGGGCCTAACCTAGGTTTGGAGTTATTTAGCCAAACAAATCCCTAAACTACTGGGCCTTTCGGCATCAGCCCATGGAGTGCGAATGGAAGTCTCACCCAAAGCAGTATGGGGGGATGCTGGAACCAAGTTTCCGCACCCTTGAGATGTCTGAGATGTTGGTTTAGTCCAACTATGCCTACCTTCACATAGGTTTCTTTACCCACTGTTCTAACCTTCAATACCTTCGTGATTTGTTATAATCGTCTTTCACACAACCCTAACCAGGGGTTGAGATTCTTTCACGCTACTATGGCAGCGAAACTGCGCTATTTCCACAAACTACCCTACGTATCTTACTTTTCTTCTTAACAACTCTTACTTATCTTCACGTAAATAGTTATTCTAACTTTCGTGCACTTAATCAACATAGTTATACACATTCATGCATCATATAAGCATTAAAAGTGCAATTTATATCCAATGTAATAGATGCATAAAACATGAAATAAATACACAGAAACGGTAGGAAACTTCTCTTTATTAATACTTCCAACTATTACAGACTTTACTTGCCCTATGCACTCAACTGTAGGGGTCCATGTACTTAGCTACAGAGCCTTCTCCTACTCTACGACCTGAAACTAGACTTTACACTTCAGATATGACTCAACTCTTCACCCATATCATCATCTCTTAACTAATTAGAGCCTCGCTCTATTTATATAATCCCATGGTCTACGAACCATGGGTAGATCTCTACAGCCGTGTTGAGGGCCCCGAAGTCGGGTCAACAACAAGGGGGATACCCACCCGGTCCGGAACCTGGTTGGCGGCTCCTTGCCCGTTTGGAGTAGCGGGTCCGACTGGGGGTAATGGGACCAGTTTCCCAATGTGATGGGTGTGTGTGTGTGCGTAGAGTCTGATGATATTAATATAGAGGTTTTTCTAAACTAGTCTTGATTTTAACTGCTAAACTAATTCTATGCTAATGTAATCTAATGAGGAGAAATACATCTGATCTATGCTAACCCGGGGTGTTTTTCTTTTGTTTATGCGATCTAGAAAGATTTCTAACAGTAGCTGGTAATAAAGATCATTCAACTGATATCAGAATATAAACCAATAAAGATAAACCGTTCTGCATAAGAAGTTAGGCAGAGTAGTTGTGAAAAACATATCGCATAATCAGTTTTCTATATGTTAAGCATGATTAAATGATCCCACCGTACAGAAGTGCCAAATGGTAATGCAGACATTCATACAATAACATATAAAGAACTCAGCTACATATCACTTTAGGGATACTAGCAGAATTTAATCAAGAGATAAAAGTACCATTTATGACTAATTTCACCAATAAACTTCAAGTAATAATGATTTATTTCTAATTGTTCTAACATCTGCTAAGAGTACAGAAGTGCAACATCAGTAACAGATATTAAAATGCAAACATAAATAAATCTTGATCCATCTATTCATCAAAAACCGCCTCTGAGGGTGCAGAAGTGCATGTTCTGAGGATAAGTTTTTTGACAGATTTCCGGACCCTTCTCCAAAAACCATGAGAAGGGTTAAATACTACTAGCTAATTGATATTAATTACATGAATCTAGGGAATCGGCTTCAAATGACCACCCTTTACTAAAAGCAAATTTATTTCTAAAACTTTAAATCTAATTTCTGACCGTTTCTGTATATTCTCTTTAGTGCTGTCAACAGCGCAACGTTTTCCTGGGAAGAGTCGACTGACTGCCTTCTTCTTTTGCTCAGGAGATAAAAGTGGAAATAACAGGAGCTGGCACTTCCTTCTGACAGACTGGAAGATATTTTCGAAAACCTTTCTCTAGCTGGGTGTATTCGCCGCGTGTATACTTAGCGCAACCCAGGTTCTTCTCAAACTGATTTTGTTGTTGCTGTTTTGGTTTCCGGTTCTGCAAATGACTAAGTGGGTTAGGAGCCGTGCTGTATGGACATCCCCCTATTTTAAGAATTGTTTCCGTTCTTTGTTCCAGGTTTTCCTGAAGCGTCTTCCTTCTCAGGCGCTTCTTTCTCTGCTTTACCAAGTCTGAGCTTCAGGATCTTTTCTGAACACGCTGCTTTTGTGCACCTTTGACTCTGAGTCCTGGATAGTCTAATTTCATTAGTGCCGGTTGTCTGATAGTCTGGAATCCACGGTCCTGCTGCATGCGGCATCCGTTTGCGGAGGCATCTTCTCTCTGCTGTTTGATTGGCGCTTTCCCCTTTCTCTCAGATGTTTCCTGCATATAGATTTATATCAGTTGCGTGTCTTGCAGTCTACGCAAAGAAGCAGGGAAATGAAAAGATTGACATGAAAGCATTAAACTCTAATGAATGCGTAATCCTGACATGCATCATGACTTGACTCTTAGATAAATGCGATGCAATCATTCCTTGATACTCAAGCATGAGGTTATTAAATTCCTTCAAGGCGCGCGCTTAATCCTGGGCTTTGTCGTGTGATAAGTCTTTTCAGATCGCAGATCGCAAATCGCTTCCATCGCAGATCGCAAATCGCTTCCATCGCAGATCGCAAATCGCTTCCATCGCAGATCGCAAATCGCTTCCATCGCAGATCGTAAATCGCTTCCATCGCAGATTGCAAATTGCTTCCATCGCAAATCGCAAATCGCTTCCATCGCAGATCACAAATTTTGTTTAATGGTTATGCCGTATAGCATGATGCTTGCGATTGGCGATTTCGCATATCGGCGGTCGGCGATTTTCGAAGGTCTTCTTTTAAAGGGGCACGTGTGATGTATGCGACGCGATGAACTTCACATCGCTCATTCGTGGTCTTGCTTTTCGCGCTCGAGTAATGCTTCGGCCTTTCTTTGCGATGCGATTTAGGCCTTGGGGAGAGAAATATAAAAACTTTAGAAAAAATATTTTTTTGGGATTTTTTGTTCAGGGTCCCCTCTTTGCTTGACGTTATTGCTAATGTTAAGTGAAGAAGGGGGGTTGTTGGTGACCACAACAATGGCGATTCACTGTGAAGAACCAGTTATCTCTGCTTGTTCTATTGCATTTTCACTTCCAAAACAGAAAAGTTTTCTTACGCCTAAATTTTGTTATGGACAGATAGAGTATTACCCCTTATCCTGTCAATGATGTTTCGTCACAACTTTTTATTTCATTCCGATTGTTTGCTTGCTCTGGGTTATTTCTTTGTATTTACACCTAGACATTACTTAGTCTTTTCAAAGACAAAATAAGGTCTTCTCTGCGTACTGGCTTTGTAAAGTATGCTCATTTGTCGTAGGTAGAGCCTCTACTACCCGCAAGCGTCCATAGCCTCAACAGGGTTACCATATTATCTAGCAATGATCCTTTTTCCTGCTTGAGGTTATTTACAACATTCCAGAGAAAAACCCTTTTGACACTTTTTCTTTCCTTTTAATTTTTTTTTTTTTTTATTCTCTAAAGAACAATGTCTTGGTTTGGTGGCCAAATTATGACACAGTCATTCAATTGATTTACACTTTTGCTGAACAAGCTGGCTCGCGATGAGACCCCTTGTCTTTTGATTGCAACAATCTTGAGTCGTTGCCCTGTTTTGATAGACAGTAGTGGCAAAGTCAGCAAGTTATAATATCTGTGATCATGATAAGCCGGCTCGTGATGAGACCTCTTATTCTTTGAGATATAGTGTTTTCTTGGATTGTTTCTCTAGATGTTGCGATTTTCCTTAACAGGGAGGAAATCATTGTTTTTCCTTAAGAAAGCTCTGGACGACAATAATAGAGTTTAAGAACAGCAGTTTTGCAGAGAATACTTATTTTGCTATTGATGATACTTTTCATTGCGTTGGCATAGAACAATTTTTTGCCAAAAGTTACCTTCATCCCAGATTTCTTTGTAAAGTTGAAACTAACATCTCATTCAGGCTAAAGTTAACTCTACATGTCAATAATAAAAGTCAAATTTTTCGAAAAGTTTTACTATTTATACAAGTGAAATCAAAATCTGATAGAGAAATGGTATATACTTCATAAATACAATTTATGATCACTCACAACCAACCTTATTTATATTTAAAAAAAAAAAAAAAAACTAAAATAAAACTAAAATTATCCTACACAAATTAGAAGGATAACCTTCTATGGAAAATACATTTTGAGGATTTGTCCGTTTACAGGCAGAGAATCTCTCCTGCCTGTCAAGTTCTGCAACACAAAAGTCGATGGGCCTATGACTTCTACGATTTGAAAAGGACCAAGCCATAGCTTCTGGAATTTCGTATGTTTGCCCTTCTCTTCGTGAGCCTTATCCCACTTCAAAACTAGATCTCCCATCTGAAAGTTTTTTCTGGTCATTATGTTCGAATCAAAAGAGGATTTTATCAGCGCTTGGTGGTGAGCGTGGGTTTTCTTGGCCTATTCTCGTTGGTCTTCTAGCTTGATTATTTCCGTTTGCCTTAGTTGTAAGGGAGAAGTAGATACTTCATCAATGTATTGTACTAAGGACAAGGAGGGAATGACTAAGTGAGTAGGAAGAACTGCTTCTCTCCCGTAAACTAAATTAAAGGGAGAAGTGCCGATAGAGGCTTTCTTTGTAATTCTGTCTGCCCATAGGGCGTTTACTAGCGCTTTATGCCAATTCTTTTGGCTTTGGTCGACTGTCTTTTTGATAGTCCTAATTAGGTTCTTGTTCGTTGATTCAGCCAACCCATTACCTTGCGGATAGTAGTTGGCAGAATACTTTAGTTTGAACCCTCTTTTGAGTGCGAACTCAGTCATGGTATTTCCAGAAAAATATGAAGCGTTATCGAATATTAAGGCCGTTGGCAATCCAAACCTAGTAATGATAAACTGATCTATGAATTCAATAATATTTTCAGAATTGGCTGTCTTGAGAGGAACTGCCTCTACCCATTTAGTAAAATAGTCAGTTGCAGTGAGGATATACCTATGTTGTTTAGAGGAGTGAGGAACGATCTCACCTATTATGTCCAGACCCCATTGGCTGAACGGCTGTTCGATGTTAACTGGCTGCAGTGGCATGGATGACTTCTTTTGTTTCCCTGCAGCCGTTTGGCAGACTTGGCATTTTCTTACGTGATTGTACGAGTCTTTGAACAGCGTGGGCCAGTAGTATCCTGCACCTAAGATTTTGTGTGCGGTGGCTTCTCCAGCATAGTGTCCACCTGCTAGTCCATCGTGGAGTTCCTGCAAAACCTTTTCGGCTTCAGTTTTCTCAAGACATCTAAGAAGCACAGAATCATAGTTTCTTTTAAATAAGACATCATCTACGAGCTGATATTGTTTGGCTTTTAACCTCAGGGCTCTCTTTTTTATGTGATCCAGGTGAAATGGGGCATATCCGTTTTTCAGGAAATAAATGATGTCAGCATAAAATGATTCTTCGTCATTTAGGCTTACCTCATACGTGTGTACCTCTTCAGGTGATTCTTCGGGGATTTGCGATGCTCCAGCTAACATCTTGCAGAAGCCTTGGCCTCTTACGATGTGTGCCGGCTTGATTTCCAGGTCGTATTCTTGCAAGGCGGTGATCCAATTCGCTCTCTTCTCGCCCACGTCTTTCTGAATCAGGAGGTTTCTTACTGCTGGGAATGGTACTATGACCTTGGTATGGGCCTTTAGCAAGAAGGGTCTGAAATATTTGACCGCTTTGAAAACGGCATACGCCTGTTTCTCTACGTATGAATATTTCAGCTCAGCACCTTGTAAGTTTGAGCTAAAGAATGCGATTGGGGCTTCTGTCTTTTCTTGGTTTGCCTGGGTCAAGATCGCAGCATAAGAATTTTTCGAGGCAAACGTGTATAAGATGAATGGTTCTGAAAAATTTGGGGTTGCTAGGGATGGAGCGTTGATGATGGCTTGTTTGATTAAGTTAAACGCTTCGTGCTCGTCTAGACCCCATTTAAAGTTTGAATTCTTTTTTATCATTTTTTGTAAAGGAGAAATAATGCGTGAAAAATATGGGACAAATCTTTTCACAAAATTGATCTGTCCTAGGAAAGATTGCATGGTCTTTTTGTTATGGGGCATGGATATCTCGGAAATTTCTCTGATTCTGTCAGGTTCAATGTGGATGCCCGATTTGGACACTATGAACCCTAGCAATTTTCCTTCACTCAACGCGAAAAAAGATTTCTTCGGGTTAAGTGAGATTCCATACCTTAAACATCTTTGAAAGATTTGCTTCAAATCTTTGAGATGGTCGCTTCGGTTCTTGGAGTACACAGTTATATCATCCAGGTAAATCACTACTGATTTATTGACTAACCCTTTGAATGCAATGTCCATAGCCCTTTGAAAAGTAGCGCCGGTGTTGATCAGACTGAACGGCATCTTCCGATACGCGTAGGTACCCCATTTAGTTCGGAAGGTGGTTTTTAGCTGATCATCTGGGTGTACCAGAACTTGATTATATCCTGAAAATCCATCCAGGAAAGACATCAATTCTGAGCCTACTACAGCCTGTAGTATTTGCTCCATAGGTGGGAGGGGAAAATTGTCTTTTTGACAGGCTTTGTTGAGATTCTGGAAGTCGATGCAGATTCTAATATCTCCATTTTTCTTCCTAACAGGTACCACGTTGGATACCCATTTGGAATGTCTGACCGGGAAAATTATTCTGGCTCTCAACAACTTATTCAGCTCAGTTTTTATCTGATTTTCCAGGTTGGGGTGGATTTTCCTGAGCTTCTGTTGGACGGGTTTCTCGTTGTCAATCATAGGGATAGTGTGCTGAATGATAGAAGTGTTATAAGTTTTCAGCTCATCGTAGTTCCAGGAAAAGATGTTTTTGTACTGTCGTAGAAGACGGATGTATGCTGACTTTTCTTCAGGAGCTAGGCCTTGGCCTAGATTAACGTTTTGGGGTTTCTCTTCGGTTCCTAAGTTTACTGATTCATAGTTCAGAGTTGAACTGTAAAGCTTGGCGTTAGCTGATATTTTGAACCGACTTTTTAAGTCATACAAATCTTCTAATTTGACCACTGATTTGGGTATAGCATTATCCGTGCCATTTTGTTGTATTTGGTGGTCATGACAGTCCTCGTCGATTATCTGGTTTGAGTAGGATCCTTCAGAGGTAAGGAAACTTACGATGTCTGGGTCGTCGTTGAATACTCTCCAGTTGGTGATGTTGTCAGGGATAGACGGCTTAAAAATTAACTCTATGGAAAACCTATCTGGACTAAAGTCTTCGGAGGGGATGAGTATGGAGGCTACGTTTGCTAGCAGGTCTGCGCTTGCATTGTGAAGTCTTGGGATTGATGAAATATTGAATGCCGTAAAATGTGCAGTGAGATCTTGCACTAAAGACTGATAGTGTTTTAAATGACTAGACAGACAATGTATGGTGTTACGTACCTGTTTGACGACGATCTCGGAATCTCCAAAGACTTGAAGATATTTGACGTTGCAGCCGATTGCTTTGTATAGGCCTTGCACCAAGGCTTCGTATTCCACTGTGTTGTTCGTGCAATCGAACTACAGCCTGCATGTGAGCATGGTCTTATTTCCGTCGGGGCTAATCAAGACGCATCCTGCTCCCGCTCCCTCATTGGACTTAGAGCCATCAAAATATAATTTCCAAAATAAAGAAGTATTTACAGGGTTATCTAAGAAACTAACACATTTTGAATCATCAGTCTGGGAAAAGTTTTCTACTTGGGACACGACTGAATTTTCAAAATATGGTGATATGTGAGCATTGAAATTTCCAAGGAAAGAGTCTACCGAGTAGTTGCCTATGATGCTGCTGTTGTATGCTATGGCTTCGTTCTCTCCCTCCAAATCCGTCACTATGTACTTTTGGTGCAGTTCTCATTCAACCTTTATTTGATTTGGCTTCCCGTTGAAGGGTAACCACGTGTGACCAGTCAGTCGAAAAATATCCGTGGAGCTTCTCGGACCAATCCCTGCTAAGAATTAGACCATAAAATTCAGGGATGTCAGCAACTAGAATATCGATGACCTGGCATACCTTGGGGTTGGACGACAGTCTTATGTTCACTTGATTAAGTTCGCCTCTCACTTCGACTTGTGATCGATCAAGTTGAACTATGCGCACTGCGGATTTTTGCAGTTGAACATTAAGTTTGGCGCATATTGACTTGGGTAAAATATTGGTTGAAGCACCAGAATCAACCAAGCAGTTATGCACGTTTTTGTTAAAGATCTCATAAGTGAGGAGGAAAGGAGGAGTGTGAGATCTAGACCTCCCTCCAATCAAAGCGATGTCATTTGGATCGATTTTATTGATCGCGTTGATTGGGGGTCTTCCTATATTATGGGAAGCTATAGCTGTAGGTAGAGGTGCAGTAGGTACGGCGTGTAACTCTTTCATCATGATCTTCTGTTGGTGTTTCAATTTGCTCAACTCGTACAGGGTGATATTAGCCCTTGTCTTCTTCATGTCGTCGATGATGTTATACTCCATTTCATCCGACACTATTAGTGTCTTTGATGGAGGTGATTGCTCTGATTGGACTGGACTAAATGAGGTCGCTTTAGAGGTTGTCTTCTTTGTTGCGACCTTTTCTTTCGCTGGAGGGTTTGCGCCCTTCTGTTTTGGGGTAGTCTGGGGAGGATCAAGTTGATTTCTGCTTCGTGTGCTAACTGGAAGTGCTTCTTGATCCTCCTCTTGTGGGAGGATGAAATCCCACATTCCTTGCAGTTCCACCACTTCTTCGTCGTCGGTCTGCGTTTCGATGGTGCTCTCTTCTTCTTCTTCTTCAGATTCCACATTCGAGACCACGTTGGGTGGCTTCGTCTCCATAGGGGGATTTCTTTTGAAATTCCTAAAAGGCTTTCTTGGGGACGATTCTGCTACTTGCTTTCTTATGTCAATCATCTCATTAGACATGGCTTTCAAGACTTTTTGTAATCCTTCCATGTCGAAAGGATCCTTCGTTTGCTTCTTCTTGGTTTCTTCTTTGAAAGAGATTTTCTTAGATTTACGCTCTTCGATTGTAGATCTCTTTTCTAGGGCTACTACGCGTCTTTCGACTGCCAATGCCTCAGCCAAGTTTTTGACTAAGGTTGTCTTGCTTGCCCTATCTACGAAGATGGCCAAGTTTGAAGGTAAGGCCGTGATGTACCATTCGCATCTTACTTCCTCGCTGGGCTGGGAAGCAGCGGGGATTTTATTGAGGATCTTGTTGAACCGTAAGTTAAAATCTTTAATGGGTTCCCTAGCCTCAGCTTTAAGATTGGACAGATCGTTGATCAGCGTCGCTGTCGATCTATCATCGCCGAATTTGGTGAGAAATTGATTTTGAAAAATATCCCAGCTGGTGATAGATCTGGAGGGTAGCGAAAAGTACCATGACCCGGCTGTCCCTTGCATCGTATAGGGGAAGAGTCGGACCACGGCATCTTCGTTGGTGACCCCGTTGAGATTAACGGAAAGCATGAAATTATTGATATGTTCTTCAGCTAGCATTCCAGTTTCTGGATTGAACTTTGGTAACCACTTCTCAGGATGGGCAGGTATTGGACTCAGGGGTGGAGGCATTAGAACCGCCCCAGGGTTGTTCCATGGAGATTGTGCCATCGCTGAGTTGCTGGTTAACAAAAGTGTAGAAGATGATCTTCGAGGTTGAGAAGATAGAGACGTTACGATCTTAGACGATTGTGGAGGAAGGGTTGCGTAAGATGGATGAGTGATTTGAGGTGGAGATGTGGGTGGTTGACTTCGCGGAGAGGGAGTTGAAATGGACGAGGTGGATGAAAGAGTCTCTCTGTCAGACTCTTGAAGTGCTTTCCTTGCTCTTTTCCTAGTGGGGAGAGGGATTTCAGTTGGCTGAATGCCGAACTTTTCACTCTTCAATCGAGTCAGGGGATGAGCAGGGTTGTATTGTGAAGTCAAGCTGCCTTTAGATTTATTAGGTTTCTGGTTAAAAATAGAGAATCCCTGGAGTTTACGGATCAAGGTTTGAACTTCAGGGGGATCGACAATAAGTTGTTCTGATATATCGGGATGTATAGCAGCGGTGGATGTCCGAGCGACTTCCAGTTCCGAGTTTAGTTGTACCGGGGAAGTCGGGGAAGTTGGTGAGGGTGACTTGCTCTTAGAATGGTATTTGGATTTTGAATTATGCACCATTCATAGCTCGACCCTCCTTCTAGTGCCAGAAATGTTGAGGGCCCCGAAGTCGGGTCAACAACAAGGGGGATACCCACCCGATCCGGAACCTCGTTGGCGGCTCCTTGCCCGTTTGGAGTAGCGGGTCCGACTGGGGGTAATGGGACCAGTTTCCCAATGTGATGGGTGTGTGTGTGTGCGTAGAGTCTGATGATATTAATATAGAGGTTTTTCTAAACTAGTCTTGATTTTAACTGCTAAACTAATTCTATGCTAATGTAATCTAATGAAGAGAAATACATCTGATCTATGCTAACCCGGGGTGTTTTTCTTTTGTTTATGCGATCTAGAAAGATTTCTAACAGCAGCTAGTAATAAATATCATTCAACTGATATCAGAATATAAACCAATAAAGATAAACCGTTCTACATAAGAAGTTAGGCAGAGTAGTTGTGAAAAACATATCGCATAATCAGTTTTCTATATGTTAAGCATGATTAAATGATCCCACCGTACAGAAGTGCCAAATGGTAATGCAGACATTCATACAATAACATATAAAGAACTCAGCTACATATCACTTTAGGGATACTAGCAGAATTTAGTCAAGAGATAAAAGTACCATTTATGACTAATTTCACCAATAAACTTCAAGTAATAATGATTTATTTCTACTTGTTCTAACATCTGCTACTTGTTCTAACATCTGCTAAGAGTACAGAAGTGCAACATCAGTAACAAATATTAAAATGCAAACATAAATAAATCTTGATCCATCTATTCATCAAAAACCTCCTCTGAGGGTGCAGAAGTGCATGTTCTGAGGATAAGTTTTTTGACAGATTTCCGGACCCTTCTCCAAAAACCATGAGAAGGGTTAAATACTACTAGCTAATTGATATTAATTAAACGAATCTAGGGAATCAGCTTCAAATGACCGCCCTTTACTAAAATCAAATTTATTTCTAAAACTTTAAATCTAATTTCTGACCGTTTCTGTATATTCTCTTTAGTGTTGTCAACAGCGCAACGTTTTCCTGGGAAGAGTCGGCTGACTGCCTTCTTCTTTTGCTCAGGAGATAAAAGTGGAAATAACAGGAGCTGGCACTTCCTTCTGACAGACCGGAAGATATTTTCGAAAACCTTTCTCTAGCTGGGTGTATTCGCCGCGTGTATACTTAGCGCAACCCAGGTTCTTCTCGAACTGATTTTGCTGTTGCTGTTTTGGTTTCCGGTTCTGCGAATGACTGAGTGGGTTAGGAGCCGTGCTGTATGGACATCCCCCTGTTTTAAGAATTGTTTCCATTCTTTGTTCCAGGTTTTCCTGAAGCATCTTCCTTCTCAGGCGCTTCTTTCTCTGCTTTACCAAGTCTGAGCTTCAGGATCTTTTCTGAACACGCTGCTTTTGTGCGCCTTTGACTCTGAGTCCTGGATAGTCTAATTTCATCAGTGCCGGTTGTCTGATAGTCTGGAATCCACGGTCCTACTGCATGCGGCATCCGTTTGCGGAGGCATCTTCTCTCTGTTGTTTGATTGGCGCTTTCCCCTTTCTCTCAGATGTTTCCTGCATATAGATTTATATCAGTTGCGTGTCTTGCAGTCTACGCAAAGAAGCAGGGAAATGAAAAGATTGACATGAAAGCATTAAACTCTAATGAATGCGTAATCCTGACATGCATCATGACTTGACTCTTAGATAAATGCGATGCAATAATTCCTTGATACTCAAGCATGAGGTCATTAAATTCCTTCAAGGCGCGCGCTTAATCCTGGGCTTTGTCGTGTGATAAGTCTTTTCAGATCGCAGATCGCAAATCACTTCCATCGCAGATCGCAAATCACTTCCATCGCAGATTGCAAATCGCTTCCATCACAGATCACAAATCGCTTCCATCGCAGATCGCAAATCGCTTCCATCGCAGATTGCAAATTGCTTCCATCGCAGATCGCAAATCGCTTCCATCGCAGATCGCAAATTTTGTTTAATGGTTATGCCGTATAGCGTGATGCTTGTGATTGGCGATTTCGCATATCGGCGGTCGGTGATTTTCGAAGGTCTTCTTTTAAAGGGGCGTGTGTGATGTATGCGACGCGATGAACTTCGCATCGCTCATTCGCGGTCTTGCTTTTCGCGCTCGAGTAATGCTTCGGCCTTTCTTTGCAATGCGATTTAGGCCTCGGGGAGAGAAATATAAAAACTTTGAAAAAATATTTTTTTGGGATTTTTTGTTCAGGGTCCCCTCTTTGCTTGACGTTATTGCTAATGTTAAGTGAAGAAGGGGGGTTGTTGGTGACCACAACAAGCCGACATTACAATAACAAAATTAAGGGCAGATAGCCCTGTGACTCTTTAACCAACTACACACTCTGTGCCCACAAAATGTGGAGTCTTTACATTGGAATTACAATCTTTGATCGAAATTTGGGCTCTAATCCCCAAAACTTATCTTGGGGGATTTTGTGCCCAATAGTAGATCTTAGGAAATTGAATGATGCCTGTGTGCATGATCCCTTCCCAACTCCGTTCACTGATGAGGTCCTGGATAATGTTGGTGGCCAAGAAGCATATTCATTCACTAATGGATTCTCCAGGTACCATTAGATCAATATCATGTCGGAGGATAGAAGTAAGCTAACCTTTGTGACTAAATGGAGATGCTTCCAGTATATGATGATGCCTTTTAGGCTGAAGAATGCGTCAGTGATCTTTTCACACATAGTCATCGTGGCATTCAAGGATTTCATTCATAAATTTCTGGAAGTATACTTTGACAATTGGATAGTGTTTGGACTGGTAAAGCACCATGTGGGAAGTCTGCGCTCGATGCTCGATACATGCTGAAGGTACCAGATCACATTGAATTTGAAGAAATGTTTGTTTTGTGTCCCTTTTGGGATCTTTCTGGGCCATGTGGTATGAAAACAGGTCTTTATGGTAGACCTAGGGAAGATCGCGGTCATAATCAATTTGGAGGCACCAAGGAGTGTGAAAAAACTGTGCGCAACGTTGGGGCATATGGGATACTATAGGAAATTCATTAAGAGCTATGCCCAGATCACCGTGCCGATGGAAAAACTGCTAAAGAAGGATGTTATGTTCTATTGGAATGAAGAATGCCAGAAGAACTTAGATGTGCTAAAGGAGAAAATGGTCACTGCGTCGATCCTAGTCTTTCTGGATTGGAAGAAGGAATACATATGGACGCGTCATGTATTGCACTAGGAACAGTACTGACACATGCCAGTGAAGGGGACTTGGATCACCCTATAACATTTGCAAGTAGGAAGCTATCCAAAGCTGAGAAAAATTATTCCACAACAGAGCGCGAAGGACTAGCTATGGTGTATGTGCTAGAGAATTTTAGGCATTATTTGTTGGGTGAAATTTTAAGATCTATATAGATCATTCTACATTGAAATACTTGGTCAACAAGCCTGTGTTGGGGGGTAAGATATGCAGGTGGTTTTTGTCATTCCAGGAGTATGATTTTGAAGTTATTGTGAAATCAGGATGATTGAATGCAAGACTTGATCACCTGTCATGCATTGAAACTGGCGAAGAACCTACTAATTTAGAGGAAGGACTGCCTAATGCGTAGCTCTTTACAGTGCACATCGTGGACAACCACTTTGAAGATATCATACACTTCCTGACGACAGGTACGGCTACGGAAGGATATACAAGCCAACAGAAGAAGGAATTGGTGGTGCACGCGACAAACTTTTTTGTCATTGATGGGATCTTGTATAAAATGGGATCAAATGAAATATTGTGACATTATGTGCTAGATTTTGAATGAAACAAAATCCTCGTTGAAGCTCATGGTGGAGCCGTGGGAGGTCATTATGCAGGAAAAGCAATAGCGCGGAAGGTTCTACGTGTTGGGTTGTGGTGGCCGACCTTGCATAAGGATTCAAAAGCATATTTTAGGGAATGCGACACATGCCAAAGGACTGGTAGACCCTTGCATAGGGATGAGCTATCGTTGAATCTATAGATATCATTACAACCCTTCAAGAAATGGGTGATTAACTCTGTAGGACCAATTCACCCTCCAGGGAAGAAGATGGGTGAGCGGTAAATCATCACCATGACTGAGTACTTAATTAGATGGGTGGAGACACAACATGTAAAGGACTGTACAAGCATGAAAACATCCAATTTCATCTTTTAGTATGTGCTGATGAGGTTTGGTTGTCCAAAAATTTGTTGGCATTATGATTCTGGTATGGCTCTATGTTACAGATGTTGTACTTGATGGCAACACCCTCAAGTGGCAATGCCCTGATCAGGCTCTCAAAATGTTGAAAATTAAGAAGTACGCAGGAGAACAGTTCAGAAGATGCGTACACGCAGGTACACCGTGAAGGGACCGCAGCCAGACACGCAGGTCACCCGTTCAGAAGGTGCATACCCCCAGTTTCACTTACTTCAAGCCAGAGAAGCGCATTCACGTGGGGTTTCCTATGTTTGGCCCGTGGTATTTAGCCCGCCGCTCTTGATTCTATGGTTTTGGCCCATGGTATTGTTTTATATTATTATTATTATTGAGCCCCATGTTTTTGGGCCCCTTGTATTGGTTATCTATGGTATTGATCCATGATTTTAGGAGGAGCTTGCCTATATAAAGCAAAGGAGATCACTTGGCTAAGTATCGTTTGCAAATTGAATATCTTAAGATCTGAAATATTGGGTTATTGTTTTAAAAGCTTGATCTATATGAAAGTGAAGTTGAAAGAGAATCTGTGAAGGGTGATCTCTCGAGCGCATGATCTGATCTGGGCATCCGACTAACTGTAGCACTCTGGTGAACTGTTAATTCGGCCCTAATTAGAAGTACGCAGGTGACTAACGGTGCATGTGCGTGGGTACGCAGAGCAGAAACAGGAGAGCTACGTGGGTACGCAGAGCAGAAGAAGGGGCACTGCGTGGGTACGTAGATCAGAAGAAGGAGAACTGCGTGGGTACGCAACGTGACAAAGGTTCAGGTGCGTATGCACAGTAAAAGTACGCGGCGCGATAGTATCTATAAGTGCATGGTTTCAGTAGCAGTACGCGGTGCGATAGTGTCTCTGGGTGCGTACCTACAATAACAGTATGCAGCGCGATTGAAGAAGCAGTGCGTGGGTACGTGGTGCAGCAGAAGGCTCTCTGCGGGTATACGCAGGGAAGCAGAAGGTGAAGTGCGTAGCGACACAGGCCTGAGAAAGAAAAACTGTGTATCTGTCTTAAGATCTTCTGTTGACTGAATTTTTTCTGTTGATAAGGTGTTCTGGGTTTAGTTCTGTTATTGTTGATCTGGTTACTGCAGTTGACTGTGTAATTTACATGTACTTGATGATCATTTGATGTTTATGGATCCAGTTTGAAAATTTATGAAAAGTGGTCCTTGAAAGAAAAGAAGTAGGGGGTTGTAGCTCCCTTCCAGGAGTGACTGGAAAACGAGAGAGAGTTGCAGCTCTTTGCAGGTTGCAGCCTGCGTACTGGTAAAGGACTGCACCAGTACAAAATCATTGTAAAAGGAGTTTCTAATTTGAAAGAAGATAGAGACATATTGCAGCAGGAGGTTTTCACCCACATTGGGTTTCCACCTTATATCTGGTGTTCTTTGGTGTGACTATCTGTTTTTCTTGTTCATGTTCATTATTTTATGGTACTAATATGCAAAAATAATTCAAAGTATAAATAAGGAAGATTTGTTAAAAGAGCTTGATAATACTGATTCACCCCCCCTCTCAGTATTATTTCCAACAATTCGTATCAGAGCAGGTCCTTCGGAGAAGCTTGATCGCTTGAAGGAAGATCATTCATCATGAGAAACTACGAGAGGGAAGCATCAATTAGGCCACCAATTTTTGATGGGACAAACTTCAATTATTGGAAGGTAAGAGTTACTGCCTATCTTCAATCTCTTGGTACAGAAGTTTGGGATATCATAGATACAGGCTACACTTTTCCTTCAGCTACTCCTACAGATACGGCCGAAAAGAAGAAATATGAAACAAATGCTAAAGCAGTCAAAACTTTGCTGGGATGCTTATCTCAAACAAAATTCGTAAAGGTTATGCAATATAAATCCGCAAAAGAAATATGGGACAAGATTGTCTTGAGCTACGAAGGAGATGAACAGGTAAAGCGTGCTAAACTTCAAACCCTCAGGATTCAGTATGAGAATCTCAGGATGTATAATGATGAAAGTGTGGCTAACTATTTTCTTCGGGTAGATGAAATTGTTAATTGCATGAAAAACTTGGGTGAAGAAATAAAAGAGGCTATTGTGGTTGAAAAAGTTCTAAGATCATTATCCCCCAAGTTTGAATCTAAAGTGTCTGCAATAGAAGAAAAGGAAAATCTATGAATTCTTACTATGTCTCAGCTACACGGAATTCTAACTACTTATGAAATGAGAAAGGGAGGTCCATCAGACAGAAGAGAAGCTGCTTTCAAGGCTTCAGGCAAAGGAGAGTATTATGAAGCAAGTCACGTGCCAGAAGAAGAAGAAGAAGAATCAAATTTTGTCAGAAATCTTCAAAGGGGTTCTGGAAGGTTCAGAGGTAAGTTACCTTTTAAATGCTTTGCTTGTGGAAGAGTAGGTCATTATGCTGCAAAATGTCCTTATAAGGATAAAGGAAAGGAACCTGCTAGATGGAACAAGAAACAGAGTGCAAATAAGAAAAGCTACTACACTCATGAAGATAGTGATGGTCTATCAAATAGTGATGAAGATGAACGAGGTAATGACTATAAACTGTTAATGGCATTTGAAGATGATGATTATGTGGATGCTATAGATGTGGATAACCTTTATGAAGAAATTACTAGACTCAAGAGATGTATAGAAGAAAAGAATATGATCATTGATAATCTACAATTTCAAATTGATGAAAAGGAAAAACATCTTGAAAAATTAGAAGGTGAAATTGTTGCTCTTAGAAAAGAGATTGAGAAAACAAAAGCTATTAATCTTAAGTTTGTCAAAGGATCTGAAACTCTGGATGAGATTATCAATGTACAATGTTCTCCACTAAACAAGACAGGTCTGGGCTATAATGGAGAAACTTCTCAAGCATCCACCTCAAAAAGTTATCTTGATGCAGCAAAAAGGAATGAGCAAAAGCACAATGGAGACCATTAGGTAAAGCAGGGACGAATTGCAAACAGAGACTATCAGGGGCAATCCGTCTTAAGGGTGAACAAGAGCTACAACCAGCCACAGGTAAAATCTTCTCAATTTGGTTCAAGAATGGATGACAATAGAAATTACAATCACTTGGCCGGTAGATTTGATAACCGCAGAAGCTTCTTCAATGGACAATGTTTCTCTTGCCATAACTTTGGTCACAAAGCAGCTCAATGTGTTGCATATAAAACAATCATGACTAGAGAAGCTCAAAAACAAAGAAGTATGACCGGGATTACAAAAAGGACCTATAACAACTTTTCGGCTCTTGAAAATGAAGTTGAATGTTCTATTTGCAATAACTTTGGTCATGAAGATTCTGAATGCAGGAGCAGGTTTCAGCAGACAAAGGAACAAGCCTAAAGCACCAAAACATGGAGAATAAAGGAACCACAAACAGAAAGATGTGGGATAACATTTTATGCAGAGGGACAGGAAAATCTATGGTACATTGACAGTGGATGTTCGAAGCATATGACAGGTGATAAAGAAAAACTTGAGTCATATTCTGCTCTAGAAAAGGGAAAGAAAGTTTCTTTTGGAAATGATACTCCTGCAACTATAAAAGGAAAAGGGATTGCTCAGTTAAAAGAAAAGGTCAAGGCTGGAAATGTTTTGTATGTTGATGGATTGAAACATAATCTTCTAAGTGTCAGCCAGATGTGTGATCAAGGAACCGAGGTGATATTTAGAACAAATGGATGTCTTGTTCGTGATCTTGATACAGGTAAAACGGTGATCAAAGGTAAAAGAACTCCAAATAATCTATACATATTTGAAGAAGGACAACAACAATGCTATCTAAGCAAGGATGATGAACACTGGTTATGGCATCGGAGGTTGGGGCATCTAAGCTTTTCACAAATAAGGAAAGCATGCAGATATCAGGCAGTTCGCGATCTTCCAGATATCAAAATTCCAGACAACACCATATGCAAATCATGTCAGTTTGGAAAGCAAACTAGAACTAACTTTCCAGAGAAGGAAGGATCAGCTAGTATGCCTCTTGAGCTAGTTCATACAGATAGATGTGGTCCATTCAGGAAAAGGACACCTCGAGGAGAAGAATACTTGATATTATTCATTGACGATTTCTCCAGGTTTTTCTGGTTAGGACTTATGAAGCACAAAGATGAAGCATTCGAAAAATTCAAATCCTTCAAAGCCTTGGTTGAAAATGAATCAGGATACAAAATTAAGTGCCTCAGATCCGACAGAGGTGGGGAGTTTACCTCAAATGAATTTTTCGATTTCTGTGAAGAACATGGGATAAGAAGAGAATTCTCTACAGCTAGAACTCCTCAGCAAAATGGAGTTGTGGAAAGAATGAACAGAACAGTCCAACAAATGGCTCGTGCTATGCTTGATGAGTCGGGAACTCCCGCAACGTTCTGGGGTGAAGCTGCACATGCTGCGGTTGTTATTCTCAACAAAACAAATGTCCGGGTGAACAGCACTCAAACCCCTCATGAGCTCTGGTGTGGTGAGACTCCTTCGGTAAAGCACTTCAAAATCTTTGGGAGAAAATGTTATATTAAGAATACTGATGAGCAACTTGGAAAACTTGAACCTAGAGTAGATGAAGGCATTCTTCTTGGTTATTCTCCACATAGCAAAGCATACAAGTGCTACAATAAAAGACTTGGCAAAATTGTTGACAGCATTGATGTAGTGGTTGATGAGAAAGGATACATTCCTAGGCAAGTACATCATGAAGACATTGAAGAAGATGAAGGCTACCCTCAAAGACAGAATGATGAAGAAGAAGAACCTCAAGAAGAACCAGAGGAGCAGACAAGAATAGAAGAGAAGACTCCATCCAGATATGTTCAGAAGAATCATCCAGAATCTCAGATTGTGGGGCAGAAAGAAGCAGGTGTACAAACAAGAAGAACAGTTGCAGAAGCTTCAAGCTATTTGGCATTACTCTCCTCCACTGAACCACAAAATGTGAAAGAGGCATGCAAAGATGAATGTTGGGTGAAAGCAATGGATGAAGAACTTGAGCAGATCGAAAAGAACAACACTTGGGAGCTGGTTCCTAGACCAAAGGATAAGAATGTTATCGGAACAAAATGGGTCTTCAAAAATAAATTGAATGAAAATGGGGAAGTAATTAGAAACAAGGCCAGACTTGTTTGTAAAGGGTATGTGCAGCAAGAAGGAATAGACTTTGAAGAAACCTTTGCTCCTGTTGCTAGACTTGAGGCCATCCGAATGTTCCTTGCTCTCTCAAGCTTTCAAAACTTCAAAGTATTTCAAATGGACGTGAAATCAGCCTTTCTGAATGGAGACTTGGAAGAAGAAGTATACATTGAGCAGCCAGATGGGTTCATTCTTGGAAATGATCCAAATCTTGTATGCAGATTGAAAAAGGCCCTCTATGGTCTCAAACAAGCTCCAAGGGCTTGGTACTATCGTTTGGACAAATATCTTCATCAACAAGGTTTTTCAAAAGGATCAGCAGATAGCAATCTTTATATAAAAGTTGAAAATAACAAATGGCTAATACTTGTTGTGTATGTAGATGACATTATCTTTGGCAGCAATGAAGAAGCTATGAGTCAAAGCTTTGCCTTAGTGATGCAAAAAGAATTCGAAATGTCCTTGCTGGGAGAACTGAAATATTTTCTTGGTTTGCAAATCCAACAAAAAGAAGGAGGGATCTTTTTGTCTCAAACCAAGTATCTCAAACAGATTTTGAAGAAATATGGCATGGAAGATGCAAAACCAGTATGTACACCCATGGTCACAGGATGTAGCCTCAGTACAAATGATGAATCTGCAGCAGTGCATCAACCAACCTACAGATCTATGATTGGAAGTTTACTTTATTTGACAGGTACCCGATCGGACATCATGCATGCAGTTGGAATAGTTGGAAGATTTCAGGCAAATCCGAAGGAGACTCATCTTCAGGCAGTGAAGAGAATTTTCAAATATCTTCAAGGGACTCAAAATTATGGCTTATGGTATCCTAGAGATACAGATCTCACACTTCATGCTTATACAGATGCAGATTGGGCCGGAAGCGTGGATGACAGGAAGAGCACAAGTGGTGGTGCGTTCTTTATGGGTTCCAGATTAGTATCTTGGTTCAGCAAGAAACAGAGTTCGATTGCCTTGTCCATAGCTGAAGCGGAATATGTTGCTGCTGCATCTTGCTGCACTCAACTCCTTTGGATGATGCATACCTTGCAGGATTTTCAAATCACTTGTACACCACCTATCTCCATCTTATGTGATAACACAAGTGCAATCAGCATCTCAAATAACCCAGTCATGCATTCAAAAACCAAGCACATACCAATCAAGTATCATTTTCTCCGAGAACAAGTGCTTGAACAGAAGGTCAAGTTGGAGTATGTTCCTTCTAAGGAACAAGTTGCTAATATACTCACCAAACCATTGCCCAGGGAGACTTTTGAATACCTCAAGCAAAAGCTGGGGGTTGTTGATGCATCATCTTGTTGTTAAATCTCTTCTGATTGATGGTTGTACGCATGGTTCATCTGGGGTATATGGGTACATGTGCTGGGTTGCGGATTGGTTGAAGATTGAATGGCACAGGTTCAGGGGGAGCATATAATGCATTGTTGGCATTATGGAGGATGTATAGAAGGAGATCATGGAAGCTGGTCTGAATATAGCTGCAATATGTCTCTATCTCTTTCATGGTCATTTATGGTGTTTGGTGGATTCTGGTTCTTCTTTGTAGATCTGGTTCATATTCAGGGGGAGCATGTTCTTAGGGGGAGCATAGCCCTTTGCCCTTGATGTCAAAGGGGGAGAATGAAGCTGAAGATTTTGAGGTTGCCATCAAGTCCAAAGGGGGAGATTGTTGGCATTATGATTCTGGTATGGCTCTATGTTACAGATGTTGTACTTGATGGCAACACCCTTAAGTGGCAATGCCCTGATCAAGCTCTCAAAATGTTGAAAATTAAGAAGTACGCAGGAGAACAGTTCAGAAGATGCGTACACAAAGGTACACCATGAAGGGATCGTGGCTAGACACGCAGGTCACCCGTTCAGAAGGTGCGTACCCCCAGTTTCACTTACTTCAAGGCAGAGAAGCGCATTCATGTGGGGTTTCCTATGTTTGGCCCATGGTATTTAGCCTGCCGCTCTTGATTCTATGGTTTTGGCCCGTGGTATTGTTTTATATTATTATTATTATTGAGCCCCATGTTTTTGAGCCCCTTGTATTGGTTATCTATGGTATTGATCCATGATTTTAGGAGGAGCTTACCTATATAAAGCAAAGGAGATCACTTGGCTAAGTATCCTTTGCAAATTGAATATCTTAAGATCTGAAATATTGGGTTATTGTTTTAAAAGCTTGATCTATATGAAAGTGAAGTTGAAAGCGAATCTGTGAAGGGTGATCTCTCGAGCGCATGATCAGATCTGGGCATCCGACTAACTGTAGCACTCTGGTGAACTGCCAATTCGGCCCTAATCAGAAGTACGCAGGTGACTAACGGTGCAAGTGCGTGGGTACGCAGAGCAGAAACAGGAGAGTTGCATGGGTACGCAGAGCAGAAGAAGGGGCACTGCGTGGGTACGCAGATCAGAAGAAGGAGAACTGCGTGGGTACGCAGCGCGACAGAGGTTCAGGTGTGTACGCACAGTAAAAGTACGCGGCGCGATAGTATCTATAAGTGCGTGGTTTCAGTAGCAGTACGCGGCGCGATAGTGTCTCTGGGTGCGTACCTACAGTAACAGTACGCAGCGCGATTGAAGAAGCAGTGCGTGGGTACGCGGTGCAGCAGAAGGCTCTCTGCGGGTATACGCAGGGAAGCAGAAGGTGAAGTGCGTAGCGACGCAGGCCTGAGAAAGAAAAACTGCGTATCTGTCTTAAGATCTTCTGTTGACTGAATTTTTTCTGTTGATAAGGTGTTCTGGGTTTAGTTCTGTTATTGTTGATCTGGTTACTGCAGTTGACTGTGTAATTTACATGTACTTGATGATCATTTGATGTTTATGGATCCAGTTTGAAAATTTATGAAAAGTGGTCCTTGAAAGAAAAGAAGTAGGGGGTTGTAGCTCCCTTCCAGGAGTGACTGGAAAACGAGAGAGAGTTGTAGCTCTCTACAGGTTGCAACCTGCGTACTGGTAAAGGACTGCACCAGTACAAAATCATTGTAAAAGGAGTTTCTAATTTGAAAGGAGATAGAGACATATTGCAGCAGGTGGTTTTCAACCACATTGGGTTTCCACCTTATATCTGGTGTTCTTTGGTGTGACTATTTGTTTTTCTTGTTCATGTTCATTATTTTATGGTACTAATATGCAAAAATAATTCAAAGTATAAATAAGGAAGATTTGTTAAAAGAACTTGATAATACTGATTCACCCCCCCTCTCAGTATTATTTCCAACAAAATTTTAATGAGCGATTGCGGTACACACTTTCTTAATGAGATGATTAGCGCGATGAAGGAGGAATTTTAGGTTTACCATCAAAAGAGCATGCCATATCATCCACGGGCTAATGGGATGGTGGAAGCGTTTAATAAAATATTGGAGAGCATGCTCACAAAGGTTTGCAATGCTCAAAGAAACGACTAGGATGTTCGCGTGCCCACGATGCTATGGGCTTATAGAATAACTAGCAAGAAGTTGACTAGACAAACGCCATTCAGACTTGTTTATGACGTGGAAGCTGTGATGCTGATGGAGTACATTGTACCTAGCCTTCTGTTGTGGCCAGCAACAACCCCTCCCTTTTTTCGTTTAAGTGTTGTCCAAAATATTAAATGAATGGGGACCCTTAATTAAAATTTAGGAAAATCAAGAGTTTCTTTTCTTCAAAATAAGGTTACCATCGTAAGCTTAGGAAGATCTTTTGAATACTTTAAAACTAAGTTTATGATAAGAAAAAATTCTTTAAAAAGCTACATCATAAAATGATAGAACACTTCCATTTTGGTATAATCCCGGTACATGCAAGAATCTCGTACTAAGCAATATATCGCATCGCAATAAAGTAATGCTAATAAGAAAAACTTCAAGATTTTCTGATTTGTGATAACACCGATCGCAAGATCGCATATCGCAGGGAATGGGCTAACAAAATTTGGCAAGCATAAAACTTCTGCGATCTGCGATGTTGCGATATCGTGATAAAACGATGGTTGCGATATTAAGCCAAATCAATTCTGCGATGTTATATTTGTGAGTCAGTGAGAGAGCGCGATAGTGCAATAATGTGATGTCACGATCTGCGACGATTGCGAACCAAAATCACTCCATCATGAATCTTTCGGGCACGCTATTCAAGAAAAGCCACTTACCATAATCTGACTGAAGATCATGCGCTTTTAATGATAATAAAGGAATTAGTTGTCATCTATTAATGAAATGTAGACGCGTGCTTTTGCAAAGAATTACTTCACGTAAGGTGGCATATTTGATATATCTGCTGCATTTAAGACTCTCCCATCACCTTTCTTGATCAGTCATTTCCATTTCCCTTGTGAGCTGCAGGAACGGAGAGTGAAGGACGATACAAAGCCATACGCAGGAAGAAATGGGAAAGAAAAATAAAGCTCAGGGCTCTGAGGTAAAGGAATTGGCACCTTTATATACAGACACAGCTTGTAGCAGAGACGCAAGGATATCGATGTGGGAAAGCATGTACAGACTGCTTGAAGAAGAAAACCCCAGAATAATGAAGGTTATCGCTGTCGCAGACTCACAGGGCTCTTCCGAAGCATCCTTAGAAGAACTAGCGTGCTCATTCCTTCATCGGATAGCAGCAAGGCCCAAAATTCTCCCATATACAGATATGATCAAGTGGATACTTGACAACCCAGAAATGAACAACAGACAGTTCAAGATTTAAGGACATGGGCTCATCGGGTCATTCACTGCACAAGATTTAAAGCTCATGTATCATCTTCCTGAACCGCAGGCGACTTACAATGCACAATTCATTAAAAAATTTGTGGTAGAGAACCCAAACCTATCAGAGACCACCAAAGATTGGTCCAGAAAAGATGAACCACTCAAGAAAGACAAAAACGGTATGTACAGCACTGGTTCCCTCACCTCTCCGTATTGTTTTGCTGCGGCCATGCTTTGTAAATTATTTGGGATGCCAGATATCAATAAGTTTTCGTCTGAATGGTTACCATTGATAGATGCTGCCACAAATGCCGTTATTATAGATTGGGCCAAGATCTTTTCTGATAACCTATTCACGGCTATTATCAATTACCAGTCTAAAAGATCTATGTCTCAAAGGATCTATCCTCCTTTTTACCTATCTACATATGTTATGGATTCTATTTGTTATGTGTCTAAATTTCCCGCTATGGGTTGGAAATGGACAACTCAAGACCCATTACCCATCCATGTTTATCATAAGATATTATGGGATTCTTAGTTCATTCCACATTTCTATCAGATTTGTCACAGGCTTATCTTACCCATATATAGAATGATGTATGATGAAGACCCCCCGAGGTGCTCACCTAAGGCACAGATAGATATCATCCCCATCGCAAGATGGTTCGGGGAAGAATGGTTCACCTATATTAGAGTATTTGGAAGCACCGTCCCCCCTCATGTCCTACCTTTGTATATCCCTGACAAACTTCTGGCTCGAGAAATTGCATGTCAAACCTGTTCAGAAGGTGGCCTAACTAAAGACCTAAAAGACAAGAAGAAGGCCATATGGCCACAGTTTCCTGTAGCTTGTGGGGCCTTTTCGTTATTCAATGTAGGTCACGCATTCACCGAAGTACAGAATACGACGTGTCTATAATTATTTAAATTCCCGGCAAGACCATTTGACTCAAATGAGGTTGCCCAGGATTTCACAACGACAGTCAAGATAAAAGTGTTCGTTGGAAAAAAAGATTTATTTGATGATATATTTCAGAGTAAAAGCTCACTTCAGGAAATTTTGCAGCAAGCCCAATCACGATTGTCTCCAGATGACCTCCAAAGATTCATGGTATACAAGGAAAGAAGACTAGCCAGTGTTCCTCTAGAAAAGCTGCCACTATCTGCCAGAGAACCGACTCCAAGCATTAGCCTCAGTGGGAATTCAAACACTTCCGGATCTAAATCTAAGACTGGACAGGAGATGCCTGAGCATTCTAAAAGATCCGAAAACAACCAAGATAGGAGCGAAGAGTTAGCTAAAGACACCGCTCAGTCAATGGAATTTCCACAATAGCATGTTACCGCCTCCTCGCCAAAAGATGTCCCCCCTCTCGTCATTGAAGCACCACCCGTCACAACAGAATTAGATAAGGAATGGGAAACCTTCAACAAACTGATCAATCTTGAAGGACAAGCCCCAAAAACACCTATGAGCAATACACAGGTAGCACAAGAAGTGGGCTCAACCATAGTCAGCAATGTCACAGAAACGGAGCATATTCCTATCGCTCCATCTTCTGAGCTTCTACTGAATGTAGAAGAAATTCCCCCACTGGACATATTTTATAGTCCCCAACATAAAGCAATTGTAAGAAGACAGAGAAAAAAGAGGAAGTTAGAAAATACACTTTCTCAGGATGCTGAACAATTAGACGTCCTATGGAAAGATCCTGCCAGTAATCCGACTGAAAATCTCACCAAACTGTCTCAGATCGCAGGGGTGTATGCCTCTGCGACTATTGACAAAGCGTCAGAAGTACAACAATTGTTGAAAGAGCAAGAAAATCAGATACATGTACTGCAACTACAATTGCAACAAGCCAATGCTAATAATGAGGCACGCAAACAGCTTGAAAAGTTGCAGGAAGACTTCCAACAAATGCAAATAGGTTATCAAAGAAGTTTGGATGAAAAGGGAAAATAGTTGCAGGATGTACAAGAGATGCATAGAGACGACCCTAAACTTACAGAGTTTATTTCAAAATCTATTGCCTTGAATGAACAACTACTACAGCAACAGGAAGTGTTGGGACAAAAGATATTACAGTGGAATTATTATTGCGAAATGAGTGATAAGATCACCAATCAAGTGGTCGACTTGCGAAGTGACTATGATCAGATTGACAAATGAGTGATGGAGTACTTGGCTTGGTAGGATGAACACGAGGGAAAAAGAGCAGGCGCACCCAAGATAAATGAGAATCATAAAGAGTTGCTCTTCAACAAGTGGGACGATCAAATCAGGGAGGCAGAACAAGCAGCGGAAACAGCGGCCACGACAACAAGCATTCTTATTGACTGTGTAAATTAGAATTTGCACAGAGCAAATTTAATCGCAGAGACCACCCCGGGGTATTTACCAAATAAACTACGACTAGAAGCAGAAGGCGCAAGAAAAGGGAAAAGCAATCCAAGCACTAAACAGGTTAAATTGGGAGTGTTACTGGGCATACTTAGTGAAGCCGCATAGTCAGTGGATAACTATGAAATGTATCATAAATGCAGCCGAAAAAGAAGTGCCAGCTCTCATAGATTCCGTTTTCTCAGCCCAGCTCAAAGCAGAAGTCAGCCAGCCGACTCTCCTTAAACCAATGATGAATGCATGTAGCTTTAAGGACCAGAAACAGAATTAGCTTAATTTGGAGTGTTATTTTTACTTAAAAATTAGATTAGAAAAAGGGAGGTCATTTGAAAACCGCATCCTAAATTTTGTAAATAAACTATTATTAGAATTAGGAAGTAGTATTTAAACCCTTCTCATGCATTTAGAGAAGGGTCCAGAAATTTGTCAAAAACTTGTCCTCAGAACATGCACTTTTGCACCCTCAGAGGAGGTTTTGATGAATGAATGGATCAAGGTTTATTAATGTTTGCATTTGATATCTGCTATTGATTTTTCACTTCTGTACTCTTGGTAGATATTAGAACAAGGAGAGATAAATCATTGTTGCTTGAAGCTTATGAGTAGGACCAGTCATAAATGGTACTTTTATCTCTTGACCATTTCTGCTTATATTCTTAAAGTGATATACAGTTTTTAGTTGTTTATATGTTATTGCATGAATGTTTGAGTTACCATTTGGCACTTTTGTACGGTGGAGCCATTTATTTATGTTTGATATATGAATAACTTATTATGCGATATGCTGTTCACAACTGTTTTGCCTAACTTTTTATGCAAAGTGGTTCATCTTAATTGATTTCCATTCTTATGATAGCTGAATGATCTTTATTACCAGTTATTATTTGAAATCTACTTAGATCGCATAATAGAAGAAATATATCCCGGGTTAGCATAGATTAGATGTGCTGTTTTCATTAGATTACAATAGCATAGAATTAGATTAAAGTAGCTTAGATTAGAACCCTTAGATCAACATCATCCAACTTTGCACACACACACACCCTTAGATTGGGAAACTGGTCCCATTATCCCCAGTCGGACCAGCTATACCAAACAGATAAGGAGTTGCCAACTAAGGTCTGGATCGGGCGGGTATCCCCCTTGTTGTCGACCCGATTTTCGGGGCTTCAACATATTTGGCGGTAGAAGGAGGGCCTGAGCATAGTGTCTGTTGGAATGGTTTGAAATCGTAACATTTGAATTAGGATGGCTGCTCACAAACTTCCCATTTGGAGTTGTATCCATGTCCGTGCCTCTTCCAACACTCCACCTGAAGTGGTAAGACTCTTGTCTCAGGTAAAATTCAATGTTAAGAATAATTCTTCTGCTTTTAATCATGCCCTTCAATTTATTCGAAGTGATTCAAGTTCGAACGTTCAAAGAACTGATGAAGGAATTTTATGAAGAATTTTTACTCTCACATTCACGGCGGAAGCTAGAAAATGGTGTAGAACCCTCCCAGTTGCCTCAATTCACAGCTGGGACCAATTTGTCAAGACTTTCATTTGTAAATTTGATTGCTATGATTATGATCAGGTATATGATGAAATTGAGTATCTACGAAAAGAAGATGAATCTGCTAGGGATTTTAATATGAGATTTCATCTTGATTGTCTAAAATATGATCTTGAAAATGAACTCATGAATGAAGAATCTTCAGATTATGCTGAGCATTCCCTGCCTCCTATGCCCGATTCATCAGAAATTAGTCCAAGTCTTGTTTTATTTTCTTCTAATAGGAATGAAAATTCCAATTTGAATGTGTGAATCACTCATGATGAAGGAACTTCCCAAAGCCTAGGAAACATGCCTGCTCTAATGCAAGAAGACAAAAGCAAGAATGTTGAAAGAAAGCCTGCCTTGGAACCAGAAACCAACTTGGAGACAAGGTTAGATAATATCATCGCAAGTCAACAAATGCAGATGCCAAGGTTACAACAGCAAATTAATTCTCTTTCGTAAAATACAAACACGCAAAGGTATGATCTAAAGCCCGATGTCTACAATGAATGTGATGAACAAGAATTTTTTCACGATGATATTTTCAAATGCATTGTTTCAGAATCACATTTTTCTCTTTATCCTGATGTATTTAGTGATGATAAATTTTTCCCCCTCAGTATTAATGATATCTCAAAAAGTACAGAGGATTATTCAAATGAATCACCATTAGGTTTTCAAGATAAAGAGGTAGCTATAGAACATCCTTTGGTCATTTACAAACAAGAACGAATTGACCTTCCTTTTCTGAAAGTATTGGATGAAAAAGAAAAATCTAGAGAAACCTGTAAAATCATTTATGATAGCTACTTTGATGATTATGATGTTGATTTATCTCAAGTAACTCAACAAAGCTCAGATAATGAGAGATATTCTAATTCAAGAATCATATCAGTCGATCCTCATCCCAGAGTGACGGATCATTTGCATGATTTTACTATCCAAAGCAATATCCCGATCTATGATTCGTATCATGAGCAAACCCCCATGCCTGTTCCCAATCATAACTTGTTTTCTGATTCACAAGACGTAATTCGAAATTACTCGGATCCCATAATTCTGGCTAGTTCTTGTGAAAAAGAAAATATTTCAAGTCAATCCCAGTTGTGTTGTAACATTAGTTGTACAGATAATCATTACATTCTATTTCTCTTGCACTCATTTTGTATAAAATCGGATTGTATTTTAAATTTTCAGACTTTTGATAGATTACCATGGTATATTGAGCACCTTATCAAAGAACATTCGAGAGATGTATTACCATTTTGGAAAACTAAATTGTGTCAAGGAAATACAGAACTTTTTCAATTCCAAGATCAATCAATATCAGTCTTTCAGAAGAAACTTATATGTCATCCAAAACATCATCAACGAAAGAAAGTATTTTTGGAAAGTTGCCAGCAATTCACGTTAATTGATAAATCTCTTTCCAGAAATTTCCATCTATTCTTCATTGATTTATTTAGTGATTTATATGTGGAAACTTTCCTTTTATGAGAAATTGCTAAAAGCTTGACTTTAACGCATAGTAGATTACAGGCCATTAAAACTTAAAAATCATATTCGCAACCTGGCTTGTCATCTTTCCTATTACATGATCACCAATCCATAACAGAAATTCATCCTGATTTTTATGATCCAATAGGTATCCAATTGGAAAGAAGATTTCATAAGAAAGAAATTTCAAGCAGAATTCCGACTGAAGTTACACTTTCTAATCCTACATTCAATGTTCACAGTCTAAGAAAAGTTTTATTCTTAACACTGATGTTTAAAAGGTACATACATGTAGGAATAAAAATGAAAAGATGGTTTCACTGGAAATATCATTTTACCTAGTTAATTTTTCTGTGTATAGTTAGAATAGAAGTAGGGGTAGTTTAGCTAGGTTATTAGGTGGATAATTTAATTTTTAAATGTGGGTAGGCAAAATAAGAGAAGAAATTATCCCTATCATGTACATAACCCAAGGGAATAGTTACCTCTCATTTCTTTAAATATTTTCCTCCCTAATAAAATTTGTTGTGGTTAACAGCATTTGACATTTACTGAAGACACCATTTCTCTATCAGATTTTGAACTTCTGCTTGTATAAATAGTAAATCTTTTGGAAACTTGATCTTTATTATTAATAGATACAGTTAAAAAACTTTAACCCAGATATGATACTAGTTTCAACTTCAAGAAATTTGATGAAAGCAATCTTAGTGAAGAAATTGTTTTATATCAGTACAATGAAAGGTATCAATAACAAAATAAGGATTCCCTATAGAACAGCCATTTCCAAAAACTCTATTATTGTCGTCCAGAGCTTTCTTAAAAAAAAAAAAAAATGACTTCCTCCCTACTAAAGAAAATCACAGCATTTAGAGAAACGACCCAAGGATACACTATATCTTGAAGAATAAGAGGTCTCATCATGAGCCGGCTTATCATGATCACAGATATTATAACTTGTTGTCTTTGCCATTACTGTCCATCAAAACAGGGCAACGACTTAAGATTGTTGAGATCAAAAGACAAGGGGTCTCATCACGAGCCAGATTGTTCAGCAAAAGTGTAAATCAAGTGAATGATTGTGTCATAATTTGGCTACCAAACCAAGACATTGTTCTTTAAGAATAAAAAAGGAAAAAGTGTCAATATGGGTTTTTCTTTGAAAGTTGTAGATCACCTTAAGTAGGATAAAGGATCATTACTGGGTAATAGGTAACCCTGTCGAGGCTATGAACACCTGCTGGCAGCAGAGGCTCTACCTACGACAAATGAGCATATTTAAAAAACTGGTACACAGGGAAGACCTTATTTTATCTTTACAAGACCAAGTAATGGCTGATGTAAATGCAAGGACAAGCTGAGGAAGCAAATAATTAAAATAGAAAGAGGTTGGAACAAAATGTCATTGACAGTTTGGAGTATAATGTGCTTTATCTTTTTATAATAAAGTTTAATTTTCTAAAAAAAATTTGTTTTGGAAATTTGAAAAGTTCAATAGAAAATCAGAGATAACTGGTTCTCCCAAGTGAATCGCCAATTGTTGTGGCCAGCAACAACCCCCCCCCCCCCCTTTTTTCATTTAAGTGTTGTCTAAAATATTAAATGAATGGGGACACTTAGTTAGAATTTAGGAAAAGCAAGAGTTTCCTTTCTTCAAAATAAGGTTACCATCGTAAGTTTAGGAAGATCTTTTGAATACTTTAAAACCTAAGTTTATGATAAGAAAAAATTCTTTAAAAAGCCACATCATAAAATGATAGAACACTTCCATTTGGGTATAATCCTGGTACGTGCAAGAATCTCGTACTAAGCAATATATCGCATCGCAATAAAGTAATTCTAATAAGAAAAACTTCAAGATTTTCCGATTTGCGATAACATCGATCGCAAGATCGCATATCGCAGGGAATGGGCTAACAAAATTTGGCAAGCATAAAACTTATGCGATCTGCGATGTTGCGATATCACGATAAAACGATGGTTGCGATATTAAGCCAAATCAATTCTGCGATGTTATATTTGTGAGTCAGTGAGAGAGCGCGATAGTGCAATAATGCGATGTCGCGATCTGCGACAATTGCGAATCAAAATCACTCCATCACGAATCTTTCGGGCACGCTATTCAAGAAAAGCCACTTACCATAATCTGACTCAAGATCATGCACTTTTAATGATAATAAAGGAATTAGTTGTCATCTATTAATGAAATGTAGACGCGTGCTTTTGCAAAGAATTACTTCACGTAAGGTGGCATATTTGATATATTTGCTGCATTTAAGACTCTCCCATCACCTTTCTTGATCAGTCATTTCCATTTCACTTGTGAGCTGCAGGAACGGAGAGCGAAGGACGATACAAAGCCATACGTAGGAAGAAATGGGAAAGAAAAATAAAGCTCAGGGCTCTGAGGTGAAGGAAATGGCACCTTTATATACAAATAGAGCTTGTAGTAGAGACGCAGGGATATCGACGTGGGAAAGCATGTATAGACTGCTTGAAGAAGAAAACCCCAGAATAATGAAGGTTACCGCTGTTGCAGACTCACAGGGCTCTTCCGAAGCATCCTTAGAAGAACTAGCGTGCTCATTCCTTCATCGGATAGCAGCAAGGCCCAAAATTCTCCCATATACGGATATGATCAAGTGGATACTTGAAAACGTAGAAATGAACAACAGACAGTTCAAGATTCAAGGACATGGGCTCATTGGGTCATTTGCTGCACAAGATTTAAAGCTCATGTATCATCTTGCTGAACTGTAGGCGACTTACAATGCACAATTCATTAAAAAATTTGTGGCAGAGAACCCAAACCTATCAGAGACCACCAAAGATTGGTCCAGAAAAGATGAACCACTCAAGAAAGACAAAAACGTTATGTACAGCATTGGTTCTCTCACCTCTCCGTATTGTTTTGTTGTGGCCATGCTTTGTAAATTATTTGGGATGCCAGATATCAATAAGTTTTCGTCTGAATGGTTACCATTGATAGATGCTGCCACAAATGCCGTTATTATAGATTAGGCCAAGATCTTTTCTGATAACCTATTCACAGCTATTATCAATTACCGGTCTAAAAGATCTATGTCTCAAAGGATCTATCCTCCTTTTTACCTATCTGCATATGTTATGGATTCTATTTGTTATGTGTCTAAATTTCCCGCTATGGGTTGGAAATGGACAACTCAGGACCCATTACCCATCCATGTTTATCATAAGATATTATGGGATTCTCAGTTCATTCCACATTTCTATCAGATTTGTCACGAGCTTATCTTACCCATGTATAGAATGATGTATGATGAAGACCCCCCGAGGTGCTCACCTGAGGCATAGATAGATATCATCCCCATCGCAAGATGGTTCGGGGAAGAATGGTTCACCTATATTAGAGTATATGGAAGCACCCTCCCCCCTCATGTCCTACCTTTATATATCCCTGACAAACTTCTGGCTCGAGAAATTGCATATCAAACCTGTTCAGAAGGCGGCCTAACTAAAGACCTAAAAGACAAAAAGAAGGCCATATGGCCACAGTTTCTTGTAGCTTGTGGGGCCTTTTCGTTGTTCGATGTAGGTCACGCATTCACCAAAGTACAGAATATGACGTGTCTACAATTATTTAAATTCCCGGCAAGACCATTTGACCCAAATGAGGTTGCCCAGGATTTCACAACGACAGTCAAGATAAAAGTGTTCGTTGGAAAAAAGGATTTATTTGATGATATATTTCAGAGTAAAAGCTCACTTCAGGAAATTTTGCGGGAAGCCCAATCACGATTGTCTCCAGATGACCTCCAAAGATTCATGGTATACAGGGAAAGAAGACTAGCCAGTGTTCCTCTAGAAAAGCTGCCACTATTTGCCAGAGAACCGACTCCAAGCATTAGCCTCAGTGGGAATTCAAACACTTTCGGATCTAAATCTAAGACTGGACAGGAGATGCCTGAGCATTCTAAGAGATCCGAAAACAACCAAGATAGGATTGAAGAGTCAGCTAAAGACACTGCTCAGTCAATGGAATTTCCACAACAGCAAGTTACTGCCTCCTCGCCAAAAGATGTCCCCCCTCTCGTCATTGAAGCACCACCCGTCACAACAGAATTAGATAAGGAATGGGAAACCTTAAACGAACTGATCAATCTTGAGGACAAGCCCCAGAAACACCTATGAGCAATACACAGGTAGCACAAGAAGTGGGCTCAACCATAGTCAGCAATGTCATAGAAACGGAGCATACTCCTATCGCTCCATCTTCTGAGCTTCTACTGAATGTAGAAGAAATTCCCCCACTGGACATATTTTATAGTCCCCAACATAAAGCATTTGTAAGAAGACAGAGAAAAAAGAGGAAGTTAGAAAATACATTTTCTCAGGATGCTGAACAATTAGATGTCCTATGGAAAGATCCTGCCAGCAATCCGACTGAAAATCTCACCAAACTGTCTTAGATCGCAGGGGCGTATACCTCTGCGAGTATTGACAAAGTGTCATAAGTACAACAATTGTTGAAAGAGCAAGAAAATCAGATACAGGTACTGCAACTACAATTGCAACAAGCCAATGCTAATAATGAGGCACGCAAACAGCTTGAAAAGTTGCAGGAAGACTTCCAACAAATGCAAATAGGTTATCAAAGAAGTTTGGATGAAAAGGGAAAACAGTTGCAGGATGTACAAGAGATGCACAGAGACGACCCTAAACTTACAGAGTTTATTTCAGAATCTATTGCCTTGAATGAACAACTACTGCAGCAACAGGAAGTGTTGGGACAAAAGATATTACAGTGGAATTATTATTGCTAAATGAGTGATAAGATCACCAATCAAGTGGTCGACCTGTGAAGTGACTATGATCAGATTGACAAACGAGTGACGAAGTATTTGGCTTGGCAGGATGAAGACGAGGGAAAAAGAGCAGGCGCACCCAGGATAAATGAGAATCATAAAGAGTTTCTCTTCAACAAGTGGGACGATCAAATCAGGGAGGCAGAACAAGCAGTGGAAACAGCGGCCATGACAGCGAGCATTCTTATCGACTGTGTAAATGAGAATTTGCACAGAGAAAATTTAATCACGGAGACCACCCCGAGGTATTTACCAAATAAACTATGACTAGAAGCAGAATGGAAGCAGAAGGCGCAAGAAAAGGGAAAAGCAATCCAAGCACTAAACAGGTTAAATTGAGAGTGTTACTGGGCATACTTGGTGAAGCCGCATAGTCAGTGGATGACTGTGAAATGTATCATAAATGCAGCCGAAAAAGTAGTGCCAGCTCTCATAGATTCCGTTTTCTCAGCCCAGATCAAAGCAGAAGTCAGCTAGCCGACTCTCCTTAAACCAATGATGAATGCATGCAACTTTAAGGACCAGAAATAGAATTAGCTTAATTTGGAATGTTGTTTTTACTTAAAAATTAGATTAGAAAAAGGGTGGTCATTTGTAAACCGCATCCTAAATTTTGTAAATAAACTATTATTAGAATTAGGAAGTAGTATTTAAACCCTTATCATGCATTTAGAGAAGGGTCCAGAAATTTGTCAAAAACTTGTCCTCAGAACATGCACTTTTTCACCCTCAGAGGAGGTTTTGATGAATGAATGGATCAAGGTTTATTAATGTTTGCATTTAATATCTGCTACTGATGTTGCACTTCTGTACTCTTGGTAGATATTAGAACAAGGAGAGATAAATCATTGTTGCTTGAAGCTTATGAGTAGGACCAGTCATAAATGGTACTTTTATCTCTTGACCATTTTTGCTTATATTCTTAAAGTGATATACAGGTTTTAGTTGTTTATATGTTATTGCATGAATGTTTGAGTTACCATTTGGCACTTTTGTAGGGTGGAGCCATTTATTTATGTTTGATATATGAATAACTTATTATGCGATATGTTGTTCACAACTGTTTTGCCTAACTTTTTATGCAAAGTGGTTCATCTTAATTGATTTCCATTCTTATGATACCGGAATGATCTTTATTACCAGTTATTATTTGAAATCTACTTAGATCGCGTAATAGAAGAAAATTATCCCGGGTTAGCCTAGATTAGATGTGCTGTTTTCATTAGATTACAATAGCATAGAATTAGATTAAAGTAGCTTAGATTAGAACCCTTAGATCAACATCATCCAACTCTGCACACACACACACCCTTAGATTGGGAAACTGGTCCCATTATCCCCAGTCGGACCCGCTATACCAAACGGATAAGAAGCTGCCAACTAAGGTGCGGACCGGGCGGGTATCTCCCTTGTTGTCGACCCGATTTTAGGGGCTTCAACACCTTCTCATAGTGGCATTCATAGGAATGGTGGATCGTGGAGCCCTGGAGGAGAGGCTCACGCAGCTAACAAAGCTTGAAGAAGTGTTGGCTTTTTGGGGCCTGACCCAGGTTCGAAGTTAATTAGCCAAACAAATCCCTGTACTACTATCCCTTTCGGCAACAGTCCGCGGAGCATGGACTGAGGTCTCACCCGAATTAGTATGGGATGGTGCTAGAACCAGGTTTCCACACCCTTGAGATGTCTGAGAGGCTTGACTGGTCCCACTGTTTGTCCCTACGCGCAGGTCTTGTGGAGCTCCCACACCGCGCTTTGTGTTATTACCCAAGATCTTACTTATCTTCCAATACTAGTTAATTACCTTCACCTCCTTGAATTTCTTAAGTCATAATTAGTTATACAAAAATATTCATACAGGTTCACACAGTGAATAAATAGTATACTTGCAAATTATTTCCAATCATGCATTAAACCAGGAAAAGTTAAACATAAATGTAGTAAAACTTCTCTTTATTGATTCTCCCAACAGTTACAGACTTGACTTACCCTACGCACTCAGCTTCATGGGTCCACGCAGTCAGCTGCGGACTACTAGGGCTCTGCGCACTCAGCTGCAAAACCTTCTCCTACTCTATGACTCACAAACACACTTTACACTTCGACTTAATCACTTAGACTTCTCCTCTTCTTCTATTCTATCCTCTATTAGTTATCTTATACACTTAGAGCCTCGCTTTATTTATACATTCCCATGGTCTATGGACCATGGATACGTCTATCCAGCCGACATTACATTACAAAAACTAGGGCAGACAACCCTGTGACTCTATTATAATTTCGCGCCCCACGCCCACAATTCACGGATATTTTACAAAATGATTTGGTCAAAACTTGTGCTTTAAGCCCCAAAACATGCCTTGGGGGGATTCCATGCCCAACAAGCCCCCAACACAAATATCGTGACTCACCCCCGAGTCACTCTGTCAGCACGAAGATCTTTGCACGGAGTCCCTCCAACTATTCTCGAACTGTAGTGTTATCGGGAAAACTAGTGTCCATTCCAGAGATGCTAGTCCCACTAAGATAGGTAGCTATCTTAGAAACAAAAAAACTAAAGTCACTTGTGTTTTCCTTTATGAGAGATGGATGAGAGAGAAGCAGAGAGTACCAACCTCAGTCTTTTGCTAGTCTCCTTGCTTGTTTCCTTTCTCCTTTGATAGAGTTTTCGCCACTCCTTTCTCGCTTGTCTCACTTCAAAGAACACCTATAGAGTCAAGGCAGAAAAATACCATCAAAGCATAGAGATCTATAACCATAAATAATGTAGGATTAGATATACATTAACCATATAGATGCATATACAAATACAAGATTTAGAGATATACAAGCATATGGAGGAAAGCTCAAATAGCTTTATTGATAGAAGTAGTAGAAGAGAGGATTACAACCAGGCTGTCTGATCCAGCATCATCCTCCCAACATGAAAGCCCTCTTCACCTCATGCAAAGCAAGATCACCCAACAATGTCTTCAAAGAGAAACCAACAGCACTTCCTTGCAAATTACAAAATTCCAGTCCCTGGATCTCTTGGATGAGGGATCCATATATAGATGTTTACAGGAGAGTGAGTCAAATTCTGGGATTTTTATTAGTATCATTTCACTGATAGTTCTTGGTTCCACTTGAAGATTTCAGATCTCTCATCCCTGGGCGAATTCAAAGAAGCAAGTGTCATATGAGCAGTTTCTAGAAGATTCTTTGGGTTTCCACCTAGCACATTGCTTCTACCATTTGTCTGCTCTCGATCATTGCACCCTACAGAAGGGCTTTCCAGTATGCATCGCACCCCCTGTGTGTAATAGGTGAGATGCATCACACCCTATGCATGGATCAGTCTGTATGGTCTAGTTTTGACCAGTTCTAAGTAGTTTTCATGGAGAACTTCTGGGAGATGATGTAATCAGCTGACCTTGTTCCTTTAGGGTATGAAACAAAAATTTTAGGGGTTTAGAAGCCCTTGGTTTATGGAGATATGTGATTGGGGTTGCAGTGCCCAAATATGTCTATAACAGTTGCCCCCTAAAGCATGAGGTCATAAATATTTTAATGTCGAGTGAAATGCTTTATAATGAGGATCTGAGGTTTTTTGAACTGGAAGGTGACCTGTAATAAGATACAATACAATACATTATCTTCATAACATTTTCATGATCTAGCTAAGGCGGGCATTCCAATACTCAGCTTTATAAATTCATATTCATGTACATAAGACAGACAATCTTTGTGTGGCAGACTGATGATTTTGGTAGAGCCATCATCCTTTAGTTTGGATGATTATCTATGCAGCTGTACATTGGATGTATTTATTTTCCTGAATATATCGCAGCCCAGATGGATGAAACTAGATCTGGGGTCTTCAAACTTGTTCAATCTTTGCCCGAAGTACAAGTCGATCCATGTGAAAAGATGTTCTAATGTCAAACATGGAAAGACATTGCCTGATTACCAGCCAATGATGTAAGCTGTTAACAGGCGCGAGAGGAATCACCGATAATGATAATGACCCTCAAGGTACTACAGTACAATTCACATGGTGTTAATGCATGAGTTGATGTCGAACACCACGTAAAATCTTTCGATCGAAGGCCATTGATGTAAACTTGTTGCTGAAAGTGAGAAACTTGCCATTGAGGCATGCAAGCTTCAAAGTACTGAAAGGGTTGTCCCTAAGTCAACTTCTTGGATAATGAGCTGATGTCGAAAATAAGTGACCTGTCGTAGGAGGGCCTTAATGAATCCCACATATATGACACGGAATGGAGCAAATGATTTTGTTGAGGTGAAAACGATCTAATGATACAAGGTTTAGGGTGGCGGTCATGAAAAATGGAGAGTGAAGGTATTGTAGTGGATGAGACATTAGCTAGGTCAGTGAATTCTCTGAGTGACTTCTCTTGAACATACCGGCGACATTGAAATGGATTGGTAGCATTAACCCCAGAGTGGATGGTATGGTGGACCAATGGTGATATGACCGGTGAACAAAATAACCCAACTCGACTCAATCATGGTGATGGAGTGAAAGTGTCATGTTCAAGAGCAACTTGCTACCAACGAAGCTATGCAAGATTTCTTCCCTTTTTCCCCAGTCATTACTGACCAGAACCTCTTTATTTTTGTCAAGATTGAGGAGGATAACATATGCTTGTTCTATAATTTTCCCTTCGGGCAAACCTGTCGCTATGTTTTAATGAGTCTAGCCACAATGAAACTCGCTCTTGTTTGCATGGACAAGTTTGTCGCTATAGTTTTAACGAGTTTAATGACAAGGATAACTTGATCCTTTTCAATTTTAGAGAGTCTAAAAAGGGACAGAAAGGAAACTCCAGTAGTCCTTTTTCGTAATGTAATCCATTAAGTCCGAAAAAAGTGTAAAATAATATGAAAGGGATGACTTTTTGATAGTTTTAATGAGATGAACAAGACAAGCGCTCGATCTATTTGTGTAATAATCCCTCAGGTCCAAAAAGGTTAAAATCTAGAGGAGGGATGGCACTTCCAGTCGCTTTAACGAGCTGGAGAGGCCAATTTCTTGGTAATATTTTCATATTTTACGAGTCAGATGAAAAGAGCTTAAAGGAGACTCATTTTTTGAGGAACGAGTGATGTTTTTGGATAGTTGTTGTTTCCAGGTAAGTTTTGGAAATTTTTCAATCATGGCAGTGTAAAGAAGGTGGCTAATAGAATCACTCGTTGCAACTGTTCCTAAAAAGGGTAAACAATCAAATGGAGGCATATGATCAGCTAAAAAAGAGTCGAGGTGATGGTAAGAACACGATCAAGGTTCAAAAGTTGATAGCCATGCGATCACAATGGTTATTTACTGAAGGTGGGTTCATTTTTTAATGAGCTTAAACTCTGGGGGAACATTTGCTCATTGCTAGGTTTATTTTTTAACGAGCTTGAACTTCGCGTAAAACTACTCATGGCGAGGTTTATTTTTTAACAAGCTTGAAATTTGCGTAAAACTACTCGTGCCAGTCATATAATAAGGATCTCTAATTAGTAGGTTCATTTTTTAGGGAGCTTGCCCCATGTACAACTTTGCTCCTGAGCCTTTTTGCATGCAAGCTAGGAATGACCAACTACTGTCCTAACGGTTAAAGAACTACTAAGGTTAGGTAGGATAGTCTCTTGGTGATAAACAATATCCTTTGCTTTGCCATTTCTGTTGGTCCCGACAAAGGTGAATGGTGGATCAGACCAATCACCTAACTTAAGTAGTTGAAGTTAGTAAAACTATGGGGTTAGAGTTACACTGGTCGCTTTTCACTTGTGCACAAAAAGGTTTGCATGCCCCCAGGTATAAAGTAGAGTTTCTAGGTCACCATATGGAAGTTCTTGCATTAGCAAGATTGTTCCACCCGCGTCGCAGACAAAACACTTCCTTGGCAATGTCCATCGAAATAAACAAAGGTGACTGTTGTCAGTCCTAATTACATAACCTTTGACGAGGGAATCCTTTTCCAATCCAAATCCATTTTCCTAAATGGATAGGGGTATCAGACTAGTCATATTCCTACGTGGAAACCTACCTTATATCCGGGGTTTTTCTGCCGAAGCAGACCAGGGCGCATGCCTCCTGGGTTTCAGTCACAATCACCGAATCACTCGCAATCATCAAGTGGATGGACTGGAGATTGATTAGACATTCCTTGTGCAAAAAGACCAGTTAGGGATGGCATTTGACTAATAACTATGTTTGAACTAGGAAATGAAAGCTGGTCAACTAGGTGGACCACTCTACCTTCATGTGGAAAACACATCACTCAGAAGAGTGAGGAAACGATAGCTCCCATGCTATAAAGGTAGTCACGTCCAAGGAGTAGATTGTAATCTAGAGGTCCTTGGACTACCATCACGTTTAGATGAATGGTCTTCCTTTTCAAAGTTATAGGAAAATTGGAAGGATCCCTAACAGTTGACTAGTTCCTTTGTTGAAGCCTATCAGATTTCGAATCTTAGGCAAAAGCGATGGTGAACCAAGTGCATTCCAAGCAGTTAAGGAAAGGATACTCATAGAAGCCCCTTCATCTATAATAGTACCAACCATGATCATTCTGTATGCTTGTACTATGATTTGGAATGGTACATTAGATGGTAGGCAGGGTCTGCCTAGTAGATTCCAATCAAAGGAGACGACTAGGTTGCTTGGAGGTGGGACCAAATAAACAATCGGATACATCTCTGATGAACTTCCTTCCTGTGGTAATGGAATGGGTAGATTTCCCCCATGTTCTTAGAATTCTATGTTTATGAAGAGAATTTGAATGTTGTCATCGTCATTCTCCTTGGTGACAGTATCATCTGAAGGTGGAACTTTTGAAGGCAAGATTGGGTCGACTATCGTCTCGACCTATTGAATTTGGTATGATGTGGACCTAGAGGGTTTATCTTCAATGATAGGTGCTTCAACTGACAACAAAGGTGTGTCAGTTGGATTTTCAACTAGCGATGGAATCGGCAAGAGTTTCTTGTATCTGGGAGGAAGTCGCTGCGGTGAAGTAATACGGTTATCCAAGACTCTCTTAGCTTTGTCTAGGAAGGGACAACGGTGGAGGGCATGATCACCTTCACACAGTCTACAAGGAAATTTAGATCTTCCTTTTTGTCCATTGATTTCATTTTCACTAGTTGACGGTGTGCTCTCAACATGATCATCAGTGGTTGAAGACACCAGATTGTGCAAGCGGGGAGACCAGTCCCTCAAGATCCGTGGGATGCAGGGACAATCTCGATGATAGTGGTCTCCCTTGCAAATGACACATGGAGATTTAGGTTTGGAAGGTGCAGTGTGGATTTTTGCCAGATGATGCATGGTTGCCCCCTTTTGCCATTGGATTCTTCTTCTTCTTCTCCTTCCCTTTCTTCTTCTTAGTTACTTGGTTTTTAGCATGACTTGCCTCACCAAGCGAAGAGGAAGAAGGAGAGGGAGAAACAAATGAAGTAGAAGGTTGGGGAGTAACTTCATCTAATTTCTGATTAGATTACTGAGGAATTGCAGTGTTTTGAACGACAGAGGTCGAGAAAAACCATACCGGCAGGCCAATTGTGAGACCTGGAAGGTGCAATGTGGCCATGTGTGGAGCACCAACATCCCCTAAGAGGAGAAGGGACTAGGATTTCCCCCAAGGGGAAATCCTTGATTGGCAGACTCCATTTTCTCAACCTAAGACCAACGAGGGAATAGTGATGGTATTCTGATTAAAATAAATTTTATGACGCTTTGACACAACTTGCTTTTTCAATTTTTAAGAGTCAAGAAAAATCTAAAGATGACTCTAGTTGCTTTCGATTTTTAATGAGCCTGAAGTGACAAGTGCTCAGATGGACCTTTTCTTTTAAAGAGTTTGAAAAGGAATGAAAGTGACTACTCTGGAAATCTAGACAGAGGGGATTACCAAATCAATCATAAAACTATAGAATAATTTTTACGGTATGGTAGTCAATCTTCCTGAATGTTGTGTTTAGTGCATTGCGATCGATAGGGTGGCATACACAGCTTCCTAAGGATAAAGGATGTAGCCTATTATGGTCTCCCAATATATACTCGATGATACGTGGGAGCACAAGTTTGTACTGGCACTTGCCGTCTCAAAGAGGAGGAATCACCCAACCTACGATGAAAGTGATAGTTACCAGGCTTTACGCCAGAATACCTCTCTAACCTATACTTCTAGATGTTGTGCGTTAGGTTCCAAAGCGTTTTTATGTTCATTAAAGTTTATTTTACAATCGATATTTCTTAAGAAGTGTTACACAAAATCTTGTCACCATGACTATTTGCAGTCAGTATGGGTCTATCATCATTCATACTGTCCTCCTAAGCAAGTCTCAAACCTCAGCTCTTCATGTCAAGCTTTGAAAATGAGAGAAAGACCTTAAAAATCATTAAAGCTCTGGTTCCACACTTTCTCTCACTGTTGCTTGCAGTCCCGCACCCACTGTTCATGTTACCTGCAGACATGCCCGCTCTGTCTCTAAAGGAGTGGGTGCAGACCCCTGTGAAAGTCAAAAAGGCACAAGTTTATTCTTAAAAACTCACTTTGGGTTAATTCTAGATGATTCTAGAAGGAATCTTGACGTGGACGGTTCGCTCCTAGGTGGTTCATGCATCCCAAAAGTGAAGGAGCCAATCCCTTGATGAGAAGAGCTATCCCTTTGAAGGAGGGCTTTATCCCTTTGAAGGAGGACCTAGTAACTTCCCTCCATTGCACTATAAATTAAGGCATTGGGTTGGTTGCTAGGGAGGTTAGAAGCTGAACATTTTTGAGGGTAAATGCTGTTGGAATTGAGACTTCCTAGTTAAGCTTGAGAGGAGAGATCACATACCTTTTTGGCTTCATTGGGAAGAGAGTGAAACTTGTCAAAGTAGAGGAGGCTTCTTGATGGACCCTGGGAGGAGCTTGTACAGCATCAAGGCATAGGTTGTAAAGTTCTTCTTTGATCTAAATTAATACAATCAGATTCATTTTTCTCAACAAATTGTCTTATGTGATTTGTTTCATGAATTCCTTGATCATCATGATAAGTATGCTTTATTATGTTAGCTTTTCAGGTGCTATTTAATTTGCGTGCTTTTTTGTGTTTGCAGATTCTCTACAAGGGAGCTCATTTGGATCAACGGAGCAAGGCTTCCACAAACTTGCATTGGACCCAAGGTAGGCCTAAAACACTTGTTTGCTTTTGTTTATAAATTGCATATTTAGAGAAAGATAGAATTTGATTGGTTTGCTTGTCGCTAGATATCATTAGATACTAGGGAGGTCGGTCTTAGCTCCTCTCTATTTCAAGCTTGTGTAAAAATGAAACTGCTTTGAAGCATAGTTTTTCTCTTTTTCAAGCTTTTGTAAAAATGAAACGTATCTCGAGTCAATTTTAGTTATTTTCAAGACTCGTTAAACTCATGAAAATCCCGAGATTATTTTGCTATCTTTCATTCTCGTAAAACAAATGAAAATGCCGAGTTCTTTCCATATTTTCCTGCTCGTAAATTAAATTGAAAGTCGACCATATGAGTACATTTTTATCATTTTTTCGAACTCGTTAAAACTTACGAAAAAGTGAAACCTTGGAGTTGTCTTTTAAGCTCTTTTCTGACTCCTAAAATATGAAAAGATTGCCGAGTTTTTCTTTCTAAGCTAGTTAAAACATAATTAAAAAAGACGGTCCACTTACAGCCCTTTTCTGACCGTAAAAACATTAAAAGATTGCCGGATTTTTGTCGTTTCAAATTCGATATTGGTTATAAACGACGTGTCATTGATCACTTTTTTACTTTTTCGGATCATAGGCACTAATTATGAAAAGTACTCCTTGATTGTAATGGTCAAGCGGTTCTCTCAAGTATTATTTTATACTTTTTCAGGCTTGGAGACACAAATTTACAAAAAAGGACAACCATGGAGTCTTCTTAAGTTTTTTAGACTCTCTAAAATTGAAAAACACTGAGTTTCTCCTATTCTGGACTCGTTAAAATTTAACAGTAAAGGACCTGTTCAATTACAAATAGGAACGGACCACTCCTTCTTAGGGTTCGAATTTAAACTAAGTTGGACTCATTCGAAGGATGAGCTTATAATCAAGCAAATGTTATCCTCCTCAAGCTTGTAAAAAATAAAGAGGTACTTGCCAGAAATGGTGGGGGAAAAGAGAGAAAAATGAGCCTGTTTGTCATACTTTGTAACCACTCTTGAACACTACACTTTTATTCACCTGGGTTGGGAAATCCTTTGCCTAATATTTGATCAAACCATATTAAAAGTCTTCAGCTGGTTTCTGGGTATTAACTTTGGGTCAATTGTCACCAAACCATCTACTGTGTCATTATGTGTTCAAGAGGTCAGTGCAAATAAACCATTCATCTGCAAAATATTTGTCATCCATCTTGACCATCCCTTCACTCCTTGCAACTAAATTTCTTCAAACTTGATCTATGATTTCATGTTGTGGGCTTGCCTATGGATCGCTTTCTATCGACTTTAGCTCATTATCTAGAAAGATGATCTAGAACTCGTCAGTACCTTGGGATCTGCATGCCTCAATGGCAGGTTTCTCACCTTCAACGATAGGTTGGGTCATTGACCTTCGATCAAAGGATTCCATGACATGTTCGACATCAACACATCTATTCACATCTCATGGATTGTACTGAGTACTTTGAGAGCCATTGACATTACTGGTGGTTTCTCTCACACTTGTTAATAGTTTACATCATTGACTGGTAATCAAGTGGTTTCTACGATGTTCGACTTTGACACATTCATTCACATGGTTAGAATCGTACTATTTCGGGAAGTAGAAATCAAGACCCCGGATCTAGTTTCCACCATCCAGGCTGCAAGGAATTTTGTATTCATTATACAGTGGACTATTCATAAACAGATGGTTGCATCCATACTGTGTCTACATGTGTCTATACTTGTGATGTATTACAAGATCATTCCTATATCAGAGCAGTAGTTAGTTTTCTAGTTAGTTTTGATCTGAGTATGGGAATGCCTACCTCAGCGATGATATGATCTCATATATATATTTTGCATTGAATGTTTTTACAGGTTCCAACCAGGCTCTCCACAAGATGATCCTCGAAATGATAAAGTACTTCACTCTTCTTAGATGATAAATGAAATCCTCATCTACTATAGACTTCGCACTTTAGGGGGCAATCTGTTACACAAAATATTGTCACCATGACTATTTGTAGTCAGTATGGGTCTATCATCATTCATACTGTCCTCCTAAGCAAGTCTCAAACCTCGGCTCTTCATGTCAAGCTTTGAAAATGAGAGAAAGACCTTAAAAATCATTAAAGCTCTGGTTCCGCACTTTCTCTCACTATTGCCTGCAGTCCCGCACCCCTTGTTCATGTTACCTGCGGACATGCCCACTCTGTATCTAAAGGAGTGGGTGCGGACCCCTGTGAAAGTCAAAAAGGCATAAGTTTATTCTTAAAAACTCACTTTGGGTTAATTCTAGATGATTCTAGAAGGAATCTTGACGTGGATGGTTCGCTCCTAGGTGGTTCATGCATCCCAAAAGTGAAGGAGCTAATCCCTTGATGAGAGGAGCTAAGACCAACCTCCCTAGTATCTAATGATATCTAGTGACAAGCAAACCAATCAAATTCTATCTTTCTCTAAATATGCAATTTATAAACAAAGGCAAACAAGTGTTTTAGGCCTACCTTGGGTCCAATGCAAGTTTGTGGAAGCCTCACTTCGTTGATCCAAATGAGCTCCCTTGTAGAGAATATGCAAACACAAACAAGCACGCAAATTAAATAGCACCTGAAAAGCCGATATAATAAAGCATACTTATCATGATGATCAAGGAATTCATGAAAAAAATCACATAAGACAATTTGTTGAGAAAAATGAATCTGATTGTATTAATTTAGATCAAAGAAGAACTTTACAACCTGTGCCTTGATGTTGTACAAGCTCCTCCTAGGGTCCATCAAGAAGTCTCCTCTACTTTGACAAGTTTCACTCTCTTCCCGATGAAGCCAAAAAGGTATGTGATCTCTCCTCTCAAGCTTAACTAGGAAGTCTCAATTCCAACAGCATTTACCCTAAAAAATGTTTAGCTTCTAACCTCCCTAGCAACCAGCCCAATGCCTTAATTTATAGTGCAATGGGGGAAGTTACTAGGTCCTCCTTCAAAGGGATAAATCCCTCCTTCAAAGGGATAGTTCCTCTCATCAAGGAATTAGCTCCTTCATTTTTGGGATGCATGAACCACCTAGGATCGAACCATCCACATCAAGATTCCTTCTAGAATCATCTAGAATTAACCCAAATTGAGTTTTTAAGAATAAACTTGTGCCTTTTTGACTTTCACAGGGGTCTGCACCCACTCCTTTAGAGACGAAGCAGGCAGGTCTGTAGGTAACATGAACAGGGGGTGGAGGACCGTAGGCAATAGTGAGAGAAAGTGTAGAACCAGAACTTTAATGATTTTTAAGGTCTTCCTCTCATTTTCAAAGCTTGACATGAAGAGCTGAGGTTTGAGACTTGCTTAGGAGGACAGTATGAATGATGATAGACCCATACTGACTGCAAATAGTCATGGTGACAGTATTTTGTGTAACAAGAAGTTTTCCTTTAAGGTTCACCACGTGATGTGGATATACAATTCCTAAATATGCAATCTAAGATGATAAACAGTCGTTTATTTTCTTTTTGCAATGAAAATCTTAGCTACTAAGGAAAGAGAAATGAAATTCTTTCAACATAGAGCAGAGAGCACACACTAGATGCACTTTTCCTAAATCAACTTCAGCATCCAGTCTTAATGCAAATGCATATGCATGTATTGTTTTTTAGTTTCCTTAATGTGAGAATGACAAAAAGAAAACAAAGTATAGATCTGAACTACCTTTTTTTAAAGCGACAGAACTAACAATTTTCTTTTCAAAAAACGAAAGTAAGGTCAAGACGACACTTTACGATTTTGAATTTTAAATTGCTTTCGACACTTGAAATACTAATGATTCGAATCAAACACAATGGAAAAAGTGTAATCGACTATCTAAAAGAGGAATGCTTCGTGACACTCTTTTTCTTGACTGAAAACGACACTTGCGACACTTTCAAATCAAAAGAGGACAGTTTGATTAAGCTACTATTTGCAAAGGAGAACTGTAAATGATGAAAATACATAAAAAAAAACATTCCCAATTCCTTCTGATGGAGGCTGAATAATGTAAAGTAATATGGTTTCAAAAAAAATATACTGATCATAGACAGCAAAACTACTGGATAAAGCTGAATATAATGAAGAAAAAACCAAAATCTGGAGGCAGAAATAGTCTCATTTAATCATCGCACCCATAACATAGGGAAATAGGGATGCATCTCACCTACAACACACGAGAGGTGTGATGCATCCAGATTTCCTAGAAGAGACAGTGCGATGGTCCAGGGACAAGACTGTGCTTGGTTTTCACTCATAGTTTGCAGCTAAGTTCAGGGATTTAGGCTAAGCTAATGATTGTCAGTAAACAAAAAGTATAGGGGCTGATCTAATGAGGTTATTTGAGCTACCACCAGGGCACTTATGATGTTTGTAATCTAGATGTTCATCTCATAAACCAACCTGGAGATTGACTGAAGTAGCATTGATCTACTTTGCAGTTGCATAGCAAAAGCAGTTCGAAGGCTCGCTGGCTTGACTTCAGGCTCCGTCTGTGGCTTATAAAGCAAACAACAGTAACAAAACAAACAAACTATTCGCTCCCCAGTGGAGTCACCATTTTGTTATCGGGAAAACTAGTGTCCATTTAGAGCTGCTAGTCCCACTAAGATAGGTAGCTATCTTAGAAATAAACAAACTAAAGTCACTTGTGTTTTCCTTTATGAGAGATGGATGAGAGAGAAGCAGAGAGCACCAACCTCAGTCTTTCGCTAGTCTCCTTTCTTGTTTCCTCTCTCCTTTGATAGAGCTTTCGCCACTCCTTTCTCGCTTGTCCCGCTTCAAAGAACACCTATAGAGTCAAGGCAGAAAAATACCATCAAAGCATGGAGATCTATAACCATAAATATTGTAGGATCAGATATACATTAACCATATAGATGCATATACAAATACAAGATTCAGAGATATACAAGCATATGGAGGAAAACTCAAATAGCTTTATTGATAAAAGTAGTAGAAGAGAGGATTACAACCAGGCTGTCTGATCCAACATCAACCTCCCAACATGAAAGCCCTCTTCACCTCATACAAAGCAATATCACCCAACAATGTCTTCAAAGAGAAACCAACAACACTTCCTTGCAAATTACAAAATTCCAGCCGCTGGATCTCTTGGATGAGGGATCCATATATAGATGTTTGCAGGAGAGTGAGTCAGCGTCTGGGATTTTGATTAGTGTCATTTCACTGATAGTTCTTGGTTCCACTTGGAGATTTCAGATCTCTCACTCATCCCTGGGTGAATTCAGAGAGGCAAGTGTCATATGAGTAGTTTCTAGAAGATTCTCTAGGTTTCCACCTAGCACACTACTTCTACCATTTGTCTGCTCTTGCTCATCACATCCTACAGAAGGGCTTTCTAGTATGCATCACACCCCCGTGTGTAATAGGTGAGATGCATCGCACCCTATGCATGGAGTAGTCTATATGGTCCAGTTTTAACCAGTTCTGAGTAGTTTTCCGTGGAGAACTTCTGGGAGATGATGTAATCAGCTAACCTTGTTCCTGTAGGGTATGAAACAAAACTTTTAGGGATTTAGAAGCCCTTGGTTTATGGACATATTTGATTGGGGTTGCAGTGCCCAAATATGTCTATAACATGCAGCAAGGACAGTAGCGCACTGAGCTGCTACTTGCTAGATCTACTGCATGCATTGTTCCGAGACCATTGTGTTGGAAGTGCTCCTCTACATCACTACGTGCATCCCCTGCATGTGTGCAAGCTTGCCTTCAATTTCTATTGTGATGGTGAAGGCCTCGTCGATTCAAGGTTGAACGTGTGCCTTCAAGACTACTTCCTTGTGTTGTGCCCCATCCACATGTTCTTTTAGCGTATTGGCCTATTGCATCTGGGCGAGCCTCTGAGTAAGGGCCACCGTCTGTGCAGTTCCTTTGACGATGTCATACTGCTGTTGGAGTTCTCACACCTCTATCTTTAAGCATTGGATGTTGGGGTCCTCCTACAGATTTGTGAGGACCTCAAATGATTCTTCCAACACACCAGTGTAGTCTCGCACTGCACTGCCAATTTAATCCAGTCCCGCTATGATAGTGCTAGCATGCTGTTCTATGACTTTTGGAGGGGTGGATGGTTGCGCCTTTAATAGAAGCTCGGTGATCTGGAGGTTCAACTCCAGCTAAACCTTTGTCATTTCCTCCCATGCCTCATGCACCCCTACTCCTAACTTATGGATGCGCACCTCTACTGGAGTGTCTACTGGGATGGCCAACTTTGAGACGCTTTGACAAGCTTCATCTATGACATGTACCAGCTATTGATTCTGTGACACTACTTTGTCATGTTGCAAGCTTAATTGTTCCATATTGATCTTCTGCTCAGTGATGAGTTGCAGTGCACAGCTCTCCCTGGCCCGCAGTTCTGCAGTTATCCCATCCAGCAGAATGTATAAGGTGTCCCATGGGAGTGCATCGAGTTTGATGCCGAGACCCTTCATTGCACTAATTGTAGTCATGTCAACCTCATTTTCTATCACTATTGCCCCTTCTGGTAGTGCTATAGTATTCATCACCCGAGCATGCATCATCTATTCTACTACCATTGTTCCGATTGCGAGGCTGCTTAAAAGGGTACCAGCCTGAGGGTTGCACACCTGCAACTCCTGTAGCTGTGCTCTGAGGGCCTCCAACACAATCTGGTTCTCCTGCATGAAATTTTGGAGGGCCTCAGAGGTGACATCATGCACTGTCTCACCAATGTCGTGTAGATCACCCTTGGTTAGGGTGATCGGGTCAATAGACAACTTCGATGCCTTGACCTTCTTGCGCGACCCTGTCCACTTGACTGGGTGTTGGTGCTTCAACTATGTTGATGCAGTTTGTGGGTCTGCGCCTCCCTCTTCTTCCTCTACTTCCTACCCATGTGAAGGCAACGTTTGGCCCTCACGCACCTTCGTGGCTGCCTCTTGCACTGCTACTGATATGGCCTTTTACTACTCAGTTGCTATCTATAGTGTCCCGTGCCACCCGCACTTATGCTTCCGCTGCCTCCTTCCTTCTCTTTTCTACCAACTGTATGATGCGCAGGTTGGCCTCATCTGTCTTCATCTTTCTTCCTTTGTGCCACCGAATTCTTTATCTCCACGATGTCTAGAGCGTGTAACTACGGCGGCCATGCCTCCAGTACATTAAAGATGACATTGTCCGTGGCTACAAAGGGTAGATTTTTCCATTGTTTGGCTGGGTCCTTGAGCGCTCTGATGCAAATGTTATGGATGTCCGCTTTGAATTCCACAAAACTCTCTAGGTTGTTGTAGACAATGGGTAACAACCGCAGATTATGGTTGATCCCCATTCTGAGGTTCATCTCCATGAACACCTAAAATATTTTACTGTCTTGGATCCTCTTGGCATCCTTTGTGGCCCAGAGTGAAACGTACTTCGCAGCCTCTGGCACATCCCTGTCAATTATGGGGAATTGACTATCCTCCAGTAATTCCCCTGCCAGGAGAACTATCGACAATAGAAGCCATGCATACTAGATTGTTTTTCCTTGTTCTTGAGCTTCATGGCAATTCTCCCAAAATTCCTTACAAAGGAACTTAAACCAGTTAAACTGGACCCCCTCCGCGCACTGCTCCGCCAATGCTACCATCGGCATGGGTACCTCGTCTACACAGCCCTTGCATAGAACCTTACCAGCCAGTATGTGGGTTGCCACTTTCATTGCCTTGTCATTGATGCTGGATGTGGCATAGCCCCTTTTCTTCTTTTCTAGCTTGTACATTTTCTTCATGGCCTCCGCAATGGCCAAGTCACTGCTTTTCCCTTCTAGATGTTTGCAGGGTCCTCTCCTTTACATGGAAACTTGGAAATGCGGTGAATCAAATTTGTCGTGATGGGGATGGGCTCCTCCAACCAAAAACACCATGCACCAGGCAGAGCAGCTACCTGATGACGAAAATGGTTATTGGGGCATGGTGGAAATACAACACCCAGAGAAGGTTCAGTAGCCCAGCCTTTTCCACTCCACGCAACCACTTTCGTGGCTCTAATTCTGTAACCCCCGCCGTGGTGTTCTGCTTGGGCTTCATGATGTTCGAGGTCTCCAGGTGATGGAAATTCTCGTGGTCAGCGAGGTCTCAATCTTCGAATTTTAAGCTCGGCACCCATCCTAGGTGCGTGCTCTCAAAAATAATGTTGTCAAGGAGAAGCGGGGTCTAGAGTGAGCTCTTGGTCTCGTCAAGGTCCTTAGGCACTTTAGCCTTCCCTTTCGTGAGGGGACATAGGAGGGCAGCTTTGTTGGGGGTTGCGCAAGTTGAGTTTCCTCGTCCATGCCTTCATCCTTGTCCTGTGCAATGATAAGATCCTCTAGGTCTTCTTCTTCTTCATTGGTATCTATGGTGACAACTTTCCCCTTCACCTCCATTGACAGATTGGTGCACAACGGGTTCTGCAGGGAAACACATATGGGAACCATCACTTGTTTGTCCTTCTTGGGTCTTGGCATGCGCCGTAATTTCAGGATTTTTACCACAATCCTGACACCTTCCGAAGCATCCCCACAGTCAGGGCCTGCGTGACCTCTTCAGTAGTCATTTCTATTATCTCCATAATGTCCTTAGTTGTTGCCATCATGTCCATCCCAAAATCTAGCATTCGCGAACTCAGGGGCTCAATCAATGTTGGGCACACAACAATTAGGGATCTGCTTAATAGCTCAATTCAAAAATGACCAAGTGTTTTTTGCTGGGAAACCCCTTATAATTTATAGTTCTTTTTGAATTTGAATTCGACCATTCCCCCCAAATCCAGTTCATTAATGCTCCCTTAGAGGCAGATTTTCTGAAATCTTACCCATAAATTGTGTCTTAAATGCCTGTCGCCTGCTCTTTTTGGTCTTAAGATAAGCATCCCATCATGAATAGTGGCTTCAACAATCACTTTCTGGCCAACCCGTGTGGTAGCACTACCCCCTGTGCACAGGTGCGGACCTTGTGACTCTTTGCTTTTGCGCACAGCTCTAACATCGCGCAGATCCCAAGCAGAATAGTTTATAGTCCTGTGCTTCCTTTCAACTTCCTGGAGCACTAAGACTGTACTTCCTTCAGCTAGTCAGGTGGTCACACCACCCATGTGAAGTTTCATCCTATCATCCATCATGTTTCCTAGAGAATACCCACCTTTTATTGTTACGGTTGGCATCGCGCACTTTACCATCTGTAATGCGCTACCCTGGTCAATACGCTTAGCAATGTGCAGTCCAAGCCAAGGCATCAGACTGATTAATTTGTGGTGATAGGCCTTAAACTTGTCATCATGATCATACACATCCTGCCTTATCACCCTGGTCTTTTTTCCAAGAAAATCTTCCCTTATCTCGTTCTCTAGCTTCTTGACTTCTGCGTCCACTAGAGCACTTTTCTTCCTTAATTATACCCTTTCTTCTTCAAGTTCTTGGAGTCTAAAATTTCCCTGTTGGATTTCTGCTTCCAAGGTTCCGCGAACCGTCGTATCTACCGGTGCTATCATGTGCGATCTAAGCTCTCCAAGTACTATAGGGCTTACAATGGTTGCTTCATACTCCAGCCTTGGCAGTGCCTGTGCAGTCAGGTTTTTGCATGCGGTCCTATAAGCCCAAAGAATCGCTAGTACGTGTAGTTCCTAGTCAGTTTGCTTCACATTGTGGACCTTGTTCAGTGCTTCGCGTACTTTGTTAAAAGATTTTGCATGGATAGTCTTCTGCGTACTTGGTATTTCCATACTTTGTGGTCCCAACTGGAGGGGTTGTTCGCATCATTTCCCTACCCGCACCTACTTACTAATCAGGTCTCCTACTGTGAGGATGGTGTGCATTTGTGCAGGTTTCGCACCATATGCTTGTATCCACTTGGATAGGTGGGTGTGCGGGCCGGTTCGTCTGTCATCCTTGTCTTTCAATCACATCTGAGGCTTTCCAAACTGCATGCGCATCATCCTTCTGCATTCGCACTAGTCCTCAAAACTTCGTTGGTGCGTACCCCACCATCTTGTGGGCATAGCACTCAGTACCCATTTCAGAGCATCGAAACACTATTGTTCCAGTACTTCTCTTTCAAATTTGTTTAGGAAGTCATCCACCTCACTTAACCTGTCATACTTAGGCATATCTCTTACCTCCGTCGCTACGTAGCGTAGCGATCTCGTCATCATGTTATAGTTGAGTGTAGTTACCTCATGTAATTGATTCTACCATCATTCTATCCCCTCATCAGAATCTAATGTGTAGGAGCTTTCACGCTTCCAAGAGATTCGGCCATCTGCAGCTGGATTTACCCAATCTTTCTCGTGTGTGGTTATCTTGTAGATGCATTCTAGATCCTCATCACTGTCGCAGTTGCGCACTAGCTCTGTGTAGCGCGATCCTTCTGCAGGGTCTAAAGGTACCACTATGTGCAATGAATTTTTCTCAAAGATCATATTGTGCTTCTTTAGATTTATCACTCCATTCATGATAGTGGCCCAATCTATTCCCAATAGTGCGAGGTAGGGATTTTTGTCATCAACAATCTCTATCACTTCGAAATCTGCTAGCATGCTTGCTCCTTCAATATCTACTATGATTCCCTGCAATCTCCCCATAGGTAGGATCTTTTGTTGGTTCACCATCCGCAGTTGGATAGGAGACTATTGTAGCATAGGCCTACCCATGCGCTCCAATGTCTGCTTTGGTAGGACGTTCGCATCCGATCCTAGATCCAGAATCACTTGGTCCATCTCGTATTCCCCAATCTGCGTGATCGATCTCATTTACCTTCTTGTTCGTGTCATGTGCTTCCTGAGCTTCCAGACTATGCGTGGTTCTCCTGGCATGGTCCTAACGCATCTAGTTATGAGTTCTTGCAACCCCTTTACAGTCTTGTTGTCACGCAACAACTTCATGCATGTCTTCAAGAATGTAGTGAGCATTGATGGGTCCATTTACGGCTCCAGTCTATCTTTACTTCCCGAAGTGGAGGCATCAGCGAAGCTCCTCTTAGCTTCCATGAAGGTCTCCTTAGTGCTCTCCAAATCAAATTATGGTTCCTTCGTTGGAGCCTTGCGAACCCAGGTACTTTCTTCATGCTGCTTGCCTTTGTCATATCCTATCGTAATTCCACTTTAGAGCACAATATTTACATTAGGGTCTTCCTCATGCAGCTCAGACCTCATCATTTGCAGGTTCTCAGTCGGGGGAGGTTCGAGTGCTCTTTTATCATGCAACCTTGCTATCAATGTGGGACAATCCTCCATCTCATGATCAAAAAATGTACAATACAAGCATGCTAGTCGTGTTGGAATCGTACAATCGCAAGCATAATGCCCTGGCCCTCCGCAATTGTAACATATCAGTTGTCCGTGACCTCTTCCTAGTCCTCCTACACCTCGGCCTTGTCTGCTCCCCTGAAATTTGGTGCACGCCATTCCTGTGTTTTTATCAAGGGCCTGTGTTTCAGCCTGAACTCTGTAGGTAGGAGTTTGATCCATCATCAATTCAGTTCACGAACCAAAACTGGTCCAGATCTTCATTCCTTACTCCCTTGAACATTGGTAGCTTTATCGTGCTTGCCATATTGCTTTGTAGTGGTGGCAGAGGTGGTATGGGTGAAGACGAGGGTGAAGACATTGAAACTAGTGGTGGTGTGGGTGTGGGTGGTATGCACGGAATTCTCTGCCTTATTAGATTGATCGCACTTCTTGGTGAGACCTTTGCGAGCTCTTCTTCACCCCCTCGTGGAGGTGAAATCAAGGGGATAGTTTCTAGTTCTGTGCTACCTTTGTTTCTGTAGATTCTCCCACTCCTCATAGCGCCAAACATCAATTTATTCGCATAACCCTCTTTTCACATAGTAGAATTTTAATCCAAGTGTTCAAAGATTTAACGTACTTACCTCGTGGTCCCTTGAGGAAGTATTGTTCTGCCTCGCTATAGTTGACTGAAGTATCTACCGTGAATTCAATGATGAATCCTCCTATGATTCGATTGAGCTAGTGATCAAAAGCACGTGTGATCTTATCTTCTGATGCCTCCAGTCTGTGCAGCAATTCTGGAGTCCACACAATAGGTTTGTTGAGTTTACACCTTCCTTGGCTATTTGCTAGCTTCACGATCCACTCGTACAACTCAGTGGGGAAGGATGCAAAGAAAATTTCGTGGATCTTTGTATATAAGTAGCAGTCTAACCACTCTTCCTTTGATAGTCGTGGATTCCTATTTTCCTGCGCCGCGAACTCGTGAATCTTTTTGTCCAACCAATCTTCAATTCCTTTCTTTGTCAGATTCTAGTGATATGACATCAGACATCTCTATGCAGATCCTGGTCCCGAAAACGGAACCATTTGTTGGTTTGTTGGGGCCTGGCCTAGGTTTGGAGTTAATTAGCCAAACAAATCCCTATACTATTGGCCCTTTTGGCAATAGTCTGTGAAGCGCGGACTAAGGTCTCACCTGAAGTAGTATGGGAGGGTGCTAGAACTAGGTTTTCACACCCTTGAGATGTCTGAGAGGTTCGACTAGCCTACTGTTTGTTCCTACGTGTAGGTTGCTTCACACACTTTCCCATTCCTTGAGGCCAGATACACTGCCTTCGCGTAGCCCTAACCAAGGGTTGTGGAGATCCCGCACCGCGCTCTGTGCTATTACCTGAGATCTTACTTATCTTCCAGTACTAGTTAATTACCTTCACCTCCTTGAATGTCTTAAGTTATAATTAGTTATACAAATGCATTCATACAAGTTCACGTAGTAAATAAACTGTACACTTGCAAATTATATCCAATCCTACATTAAACCAGGAAACGTTACACAGAAATGTAGTAAAACTTCTCTTTATTGATTCTCCCAATGGTTATAGAATCAACCCACAGACACACTTTACACTTCGACTCAATCACTTAGACTTCTCCTCTTCTTCTATTCTATCCTCTATTAGTTATCTTATACACTTAGAGCCTCGCTCTATTTATATAATCCCATGGTCTATGGACCATGGGTAGGTTTATCCAGCTGACTTTAAATTACAAAAACTAGGGTGGAAAACCCTGCGACTCTATTATAATTTCACACCCTATGCTCACAATTTGCGGAGCTTTTACAAAAGGATTTGGTCAAAACTTGGGCTTTAAGCCCCAAAACATGCCTTGGGGGGGATTCCATGCCCAAGAAGAAGATATATTTCTAGGTGGATTCCATCAACAAGTTCAAAAGGAGCGCGAAAAGGCATGGCACGATCGGCACATCAAACTGTGCACCTTCAAGTAAAATGACTTAGTTCTATTATATGACAGCAACTTTGATAAATTTTCAGGAAATTTTCATATGCATTGGCTGGGGCCATATGTCATCAAGTAAATTACCGATGGGGGAGCAGTTCAGTTGGTAAATTTGAATGGAGAACCATTCCCAGGGTGAGTGAATGATAGCTGATTGAAGCCATACACTAGTGATCCGGCTATATGACTACATGGTGGAAGCACAGTCTTAGCGCTCAAGGAAGCTGAAAGGAGGTGCGGGACTATAAACTACACTACCCTGGTTGGGGAGCTACGCGATTGGGAAACTACGTGAAAGGAAGGAATGTCAAAGTGTCAGCAGAAATGCACGGGGAGCTACACTCTCCAAGAAGGGACCACGTAGGCCAGCCAGAAAGTGACTGTTATGGCCACTATTCATGACTTGACAGTGGGAAAATGGCTAAATTGAGCGGGGGGGTGACATTTAAGTTGGAATTTAAGGGCAATATCTGTGAAAATCTGCCACCAATCTAGCATTTATGAATGAATTTTGGGGGGGACGGTTGGATTTGAATTCGAAAATGCCTATAAATTACAGGTGGTTACCCATCGAAAAACACTTGGCATTTTGAGAATTGAGGTGTTGAGCTCTTAGGCATGTATGAACCATGAGTACATTGAAGCTTTGATAGCAAGTTCGGCATTTGAGAAGTTTCCCAAGGAAACAGAGGAGTTGTTGTCTAGTATCATGTCACCATCTGCTGAAACCTCGATCATTGGAGAAGCAATGGCAGCTGAGGGAACTACCCCAGAAGTAGCAATGGAAGTTGAGGGAGCTTCCCTAGAGGTTGCATGCGTCGAAGTACTAGTAGAAGTGCCTAAATCACCGAGTTCGCCAAGGTTTAAGCCTAAGACAAATAAAGATACAGGGAAAGCGCCATAGCTGGTGTGCACATCACCCAGAAAGCACCCGTAGAAGGAAAATCCCATTGTGTAGGAGAAGGGAAAGCTAATTGACCTGGAGCCTGAAGAGGATGTTGAAGAAATCCATATGGATGAGGAAGAAATTGACATGGGGGCGAAGGACCTTAACCTTGAAGGGTCCAAACCTATCTCTAAACTACCTGAGTACATTCTTCCATGCAGAGGCAAGACAAAGGTTCCGAAGGACATTGACGAAAGCAAGGTCACGTTGCATACACCCTTATTGTCAGACAAAATTTCCTTTGAAGGACCGCACCTAGGGTGCGTCCCACATTTAAAATTGAAGGATTGGGATTTGGCTGATATGCAGTGCTTTCCCCACTTAACAACAAATCAACTCATGCACCACGTCTTCTATAAACTCTAGTGTGACCACACTGGAGCCAAGAAAGTGGGTAAAAGGGGTCGATAAGGCTGGTTTGTTAAACATGTTGTGGGTATCACACAACAACCACACGCCCATAACCATGATAGTGATAAAGAAGTTGTTGTGCTTGGTGCATGATGGGTGCCTGTGGCTAGAGGAGCCAATACCGATCACTGACATGCTGATCCATAGGATCACTCGTTTTCCACATGCAAGAGAAAATTTGTCCATGGAATTTGGTAGAAATACAGGTGAGCACAACCTCACCAAAGCAATGAAGGATAAATTTAAGATCGCTAAGAAGCTGCATAGCTACTCTATCACTAGCATAACCAACCCTGCGGTCAAGGTAGCCACTCAGATCCTGGTAAGAAATATTATGAGGAAGTGTCGCACTGATGAAGTGCCAGCACCAGTAGTGTCATTAGCGGCCCAGTGTGTAGAGGGCGTAAATTTCAACTGGGTGCGCTACCTCTACAGTGAGTTCCTCACAAACTGCAAAGAGGCGCAGGATCAAAGAAAAATGATTCACTATGCATGGTTGTTGCTGTCCATAGTGTTGGTCACATGGGAGTTACGAGAGAATAGTCAGTTTCTTCTGGTTGCACAGGACCTACTAGAAGCGGCAAAGTTTTCTTCAGTCTCAGATACAAAGGACCCCAAAGGGTCAAGGACAACAATGTCTTTTGGATCTTGATGGAGATGAATATCCACATGGCCATCAACTGCAAGCCACGGTTGTCACCGATAGTTTATGATCAGCTGACAGAGTATGTGGAGTTCAAGGCAGAGTTCCACCATGTCTCCATACGTGCATAGAAGGATACTAAACAAAAGTGGTATGAACTTCCATACCTGGCCACAGATGACGTGATCACAGTGATCCTCGACTGCTAGCCAGCGGATTGGCGCACCACCTCAGACTTGACAGCAGCGTCCAGCAAGTCTGTCGTGAAGCGAAAAAAGGAAGAGGGAAGGTTAAAGATGGAACAATTGGCCAAGAAAAGGAAGAATAAGGCTGAGGAGAAAACCAAGGTGGAGTGCACTACCATAAAGCAATCAAGAGTACAGGAAGAAGAGGAGGAGCATAGCTCTGATAGGAGTCAGAAGTCGCCTTCCCCAGAGACAGAGGAGGAAGAACAACGATCAGAGCAGAGAGGAGCAGACCTAGAGACCATTCCGTTCTAGATTTAGTGCACCAGGGAATAGGAGAAAGTAGGGTCATGAAAGAAGTCAAAGGCTAGCGAGACTTCCCTCGACCCAATCACCATGACTAAAGGTGATTTGAACGACATTGGTGATGCGGTAAGGGATGTGACTATGAAACTACTACAACAGTTCGAGCAGCAACAAAAACATGCCTTGGGTGTTGTTTAGTCAGGTTTGCGTGAGCTACAGATCCAGGAGTCATAGGTACAGACCAGTGTGGGACGAACCAGCGCAACGTCAACTAGTTTAGCACCTAGCACCTTAGAAGCAATAGGGATGGTGTACACACTAGATCCCCAGGCAATAGGGCTGCCAGATGGAGTGCTGACTACAAAAGCAGAATCTGACAAGGTCACTGTCAGCACCCTCAAGGGGGTTGGACTCAATTTAGTCATGCTTCCAAGTGAAGCTCTTCACACTTTGTAGGATGGTGTGATCATGAAACTTCGAGCCTGAAAACAGTGCATTCTACACATTATCAGTGAGTAGAGGGTGAAAAACTCTCATATGGTTGCACAGAATAACTCTGCTATTGATATCTTGAAGTCCATCATAGACAAGAATGAGTGCACAACCAAGGTAGTGGCTGAGGCATGCAAGTCTATCCCAGAATTGGAGAGTCCTGAAGATGAGCCAGTGGATGTGAGAATTCGAAAGCTCGTTGCAGGAGTGCGTAAAGAGAGAATAGAGTTGGAAAATTTTAAGTTTGAACTGAACCTTAAGATTGCAGAAATTGCATTGAGGGCCCAGCCTTCAACTCCGCTAGAAGTTAGAGAGTAGCATGAGGAAGTTGTCAAGAATGCCATTGTAGCAATAGATAGTGTGGTAAAGGATTGCACTACGCTCTTCGAGAAATCGCTCGAAGTAGTCACTAGCTTATAGGAGGATCCCAATGTGTAGAAGATGGAAATAGAGGCGCGGGAGCTACAACAATGATATGATGAGGTTAAAGCGACGTCATGCACCATCACCATTACCCAAAGGCTAGCGAAGCTACAAGAGGAAAAGGTGTTGAAAGAGTAGGTGGATGCACACAACATAGGGAAGCATTATTGAAGGCTTGATTGAAGCCTTGGCTAGATGATGCATATGTGCTCATGACCATCATTGAAGGAAAAATAGCTAGTCTGTAGGAAACGTAGTAGAAGGTATAGGTAGATGGAACATGGCATGCAATAGAGTAGCTGGTCGAGCAGATGAAGTAGACGAAAACACAGTGCACTGCCAAAGTTGCAATGGTACAAGTGGAGCTGGGAGTTCTTCATGACAAGATCTCCATGCCAGCAGAGAGACTCAAGGGCGAGTCACTAGATTTGTGTTGGGGGCCTGTTGGCAGTGGGTCCCCTGGGGTCAATTTTGGGGTTAAAAGCCCAAGTTGTGGGGCTAAAGGCCCAAGTTTTGTGTAAAGAATGTAAAGTCTCCACATTTTGTGGCTACGGAGCACAAATATGTAAAGAGTTACTAAGGGTTTTCTGTCCTTCTTTTGCATAAGTCATGTTGGCTTTAGAGATCTATCCATGGTCCACGGACCATGGGATTATATAAAAAGGGAGTCTTAGAAGAGTCTAAGGTAGTTCAGTTTAGTTGAGTCTTGTTATGGTTTACACATGGGTCTATGAGAGCTAAGAGAAAAGAGTCTTAGCATAGGAAGAGGTTCTGTAGCTGAGTGCATAGAGGCCTAGGGTAGAAGTCCACAGCTGAGTGCGTGGACCCCTACAGTTGTGTGCGCAGGGTAGTTAGAGTCTGTACTGGAGATTTGAATCAATAATAAGGAGAAGTATTCTAGAACTACATGTGTATTTTACTTTTGTTAATTACATGCGATTATGTTATGTTGAACACTGGGTTTATGTTTAATGCTATATCGATGCGCGAATCTACGTATTTTTATTTGTCATATAAATGCAAGTGAGAATATCTTTCTACACAGAGATAATCATAATGCATGTTAAAGAAAATATAAGTAAATATAGAAATAAGAATAATTACAGAGGCACATAAGTGCCTGATCTATCTATCTAGGATCCACGAAGGATGATCAGAGACTTTCGCGGAGGCTTCAAGGACAAATAAGAGACGTACTTTGATAAGCCCTAAAGGTCTTATCGGTCTACACGAACAAAGGTTAGGGCATATAACTGACATCAAAACTATATCAGGGTGTTGGCTTGTTAGGGCCCAACCCAGGTTCGGAGTTAATTAGCCAAACAAATCCCTATACTACTGGCCCTTTTGGCAACAGTCTGTAGGGCGTGGACTGAGGTCTCACCCGAAGCAGTATGGAAAGGTGCTAGAACCAGGTTTCCACACCCTTGGGATGTCTAAGACGTTCGACTGGTCCCATTGTTTGTCCCTACACATAGGTCACCTTGCGCACTTCCCTGTTCCTCATGCCCTAATACACTAGGGGTTGTGGAGCTTCCGTGCTGCTAGAGCCACGCTCTACGCTATTACCCGAGATCTTACTTATCTTCCTATACCAGTTAATTAACTTCACATACTTGGATGTATTACATTATAATTAGTTATACAAAACATTCAAATAAGTTCATGCAACATATAAACAATATACTTGCAAATTATACCTAATCATATATTAAAACAGGAAAATATGCATAGAAATATGGTAAACTTCTCTTTATTGATTCTTCCAACGGTTACAAAATCAACCTGCCCTACACACTCAGCTACAGGGGTCCACGCACTCAGCTGCGGACTACTTGGCCTCTATGCACTCAGCTGCAAAGCCTTCCCGTATGCTATGATCCAAAGATACACTTCACACTTTTACTCAATCACTTAGACCTCTCATCCTCTTCTGCCTTTTTTCTACACTTAGAGCCTCACTCTATTTATATAATCCCATGGTCCATGGACCATGGGTAGGTCTATTAAGCCAACATTACATTACAAAATGAGGGCAGACAACCCTATGACTCTATCATAATTTTGTGCTCCGTGCCCACAATTCGCGGAGCTTTTACAAAAAGACTTGGTCAAAACTTGGACTTTAAGCCGCAAAACATGCCTTGGGAGGATGCCATGCCCAATAGGCCCCCAACACAAACATCTTGGCTTGCCCTCGAGTCACTGTGTTGGCATGGAGTCCTTCCAACTCTACTCGAACTGTTGCAAGGTTGGCAGCGCACTGAGCTACTGCCTGCTGGATCTACTGCATGCATTGTTCGGAGACCGCAGTGTTGGAAGTGCTTCTCTGCATATGTGCCTGAATCCTTTTCATGTGTGTGAGCCCTTCAATTTTTGTTGTGATGGTGAAGGCCTCGTCAATCCAAGGTTGAACATGCGCCTTCATGACTGCTTGTGTCGCACCGCGTCCACCTGTTCTTTCAGCGCCTTAGCCTATTGCATCCGCGCAAGCCTTTGAGTGAGGGCCACCATCTGCGTAGTTCCTTTGACGTTGTTAAACTGCTATTGGATTTCTTGTGCCTTTGTCTCTAAGAGCTAGATGTTGGGGTCCTTCTGCAGATTTGTGAGGACCTCAAATGACTCTTCCAACATGCTGGTGCAGTCTCGCACTGTACTACCAATCTCATCAAATCTCGCTGTAATAGCATTAGTGTGCTATTCTCTGACTTCTGGAGGGGTGGACGGCTATGCATTTAACGCAACTTGGAGATCTGAAGGTTCAGTTCTAGCTGAACCTTTGTAATTTCCTCGCGCACCTCGCGCACCCCTACTGTTAGCCTGTGGATGCGTGCCTCTACTAGTGTGTCTGCTAGGACGGCCAGCTCCGGGACACTTTGGAAAGCTTCATATAGTACCTGTACTAGCTATCAATTCTATGACACCACTTCATTACACTGCAAGCTCAATTGTTCCATGTTGATTTTCTGCTCACTGACGACTTGCATTGCACGGCTCTCCCTAGCCCGTAGTTATGCAGTTATCCCATCCTGTAGAACGTATAAGGTCTCCCGTGGGAGTGCAACCATGTTGATTCCAAGACCCTTCAACACGCTAACCATAGGCCTGTCGACCTCATTTGTTGTCACTAGTGCCCCTTCTGGCAGCACTACGGTATTCATCACCCGAGCACACAACATCTATTCTGATGCCATTGTTCTGACTGTGAGGCTGGTTGAAAGGGTACCAACCGAAGGAAGGTGCACCTGCAACTCCTGCAACTATGCTCTAACGACCCCCAACACAATATGGTTCTCCTGCATAAAATTTTAGAGGGCCTTGGAGGTGACATCACGCACTGTCTCAGCGATGTCGTGCAGATCACCCTCAGTTAGGGTGATTGGGTGAATAGACAACTTCGATGCCTTGACCTTCTTGCGCAACCCTGTCCACTCGGTCGGGTCCTAGCACTTCAACTGTGTTGACGCAGTTTGTGGGTCCACGGCTCCCTCTTCTTCCTTTGCTTCTTTCCCATGCGAAGGCAACGTTTGGCCTTCGTGTGCCTTCATGGCTACCTCCTGCACTGCTACTGCTGCGGCCTTTTCCTATTTAGTTGTTGTATGTGCAGCGTCTCGCACTTCTCACACTTCTGCTGTCGTTGTCTCCTTCCTTCTCTTTTCTGCCAACTGTGCGATGTGTAGTTTGGCATCTTATTTCTTCCTCTGTGCCACCAACTTCTCTATCTCTGCGATGTCTGGAGCACACAACTCTGGCAGCCATATCTCTAGCATGTTAAATATGACATCGTCCATGGCTACAAAGGGTAGCTTTCTCCATTGTTTGGCCGGGTCCTTGTGCGCTTTGATGTATATGCTATGGATGTCCCCTTTAAATTCCACAAAACTCTGTAGGCTGTTGTCGACAGTGGGCGACAACCACAGCTTGCGGTTGATACCCATTCTAAGGTTCATCTACATGAACACCTAGAATATCTTACTGTCGTGGATCCTATTTGCATCCTTTATGGCCCAGAGCGAAGCATACTTCGCGGCCTCTGGCAGATACCTATCAATTGTATGGAATTAATTATCTTCTGGCAATTCCCCTACCATGAGTACTATGGATAGCAGAAGCCATGCATAGTGGAACGTTTTGCCCTATTCCTGAGCTTCGCAACAATTTTCCAAGAATTCCTTACAGAGGAACTCAAACCAGTTAAACTGGACCCCCTCCATGCACTGTTCAGCAAGTGCTACCACCAGCGTGGGTACCTCATCCGCGCGGAACTTGTGCATAACCTTACTAGCCAGTATTTGGGTCACCACTCTCACTACTTTATCGTTGACGTTGGATATGGCATAGCCCCTTTTCTTCTTTGCCAATTGTATTTCTTCTTCATGGCCTCCACGATGGCCAAGGCACTACTCTTCCCTTCTAAGATGTTTGCGGGGTCCTCTCCTTTACATGGAAGCTGGGAAATGTGGTGAATCAAGTCTGTCGTGATGGGAATGGGATCCTCCAGCCACAAACATCCATCATGCACTAGGCAGAGTAGCTGCCTGATGATGAAAATTGTTATTGGGGCACAGTGGAAAGGTGCCACCCAGAGTAGGTTAAGTATCTTGGCCTTGTCCACTCCGTGCAACCACTTTCGTGTCTCTAATTCTATAACTCCCACCGCGGTGTTCTGCTTGGGCTTCATGAGGTGCGAGGTCTCAAGGTGAGGGAACTTCTCATGGTCAGCGTGGTCCCAATCTTAAAATTTTAAGCTCAGCACCCGTCTTAGGTGCATTCCCTAAAAAATAATGTTGTCTTAGAGAAGTGGGGTTTGGAGTGAGCTCTTGGCCTCGTCAAGGTCCTTGGGCACTTTAGCCTTCATTTTCTGCGGTGGGGCATAGGCGGGAAACTTTGGGGGGGGGGGGGGGGGGGGGGGGGGGGGGGGGGTGCGCAGGCTGAGTTTCCTCCTCCATGCCTTCGTCCTCATCCTCTTTGATGATAAGGTTCTCCAGGTCTTCTTCTTCTTCATTGGTCTCTATGGTGATGGATTTCCCCTTTTCCTCCATTGACAGCTTGGTGCGCAGCGGGTTCTGCGGGGACACACATATGAGAACCATCACTTGTTTTTCCTTCTTTGGTCTTGGCGTGCACAGTGTTTTCAGGATTTTTGCCACAATCCCAGTGCTTTTCGGAGCATCCCCCATAGTCAGGGCCTGCACAATCTCTTCGGTGGTCATTTTTGTTATTTCCATAACTTCCTTAGCTGTTGCCATCGTGTCCATCCAGAAATATATCACTTGCGAAATCAAGTGCTCAATCAATGCTCGGCACCAAAAAAATAGGGCTCTGCTCAATAGCTCAATTCGCAAATGACCAACTGTTGTCTGCTGGGTAGCCCCTTGTAATTTATAGCACTTTTTGAATTTGAATTCGACTGTTTCCCCCAAATCTGGTTCATTAATGTTCCCTTAGCAGCAGATTTTCCCAAATCTTGGCCATAAATTGCATCTTAAATGCTTGCCACCTGCTCCATTTAGTCTCAAGTCGAGCATCCCATCATGAATAGTGACTTCAATGGTCACTTTTTGTCCAACCCACATGGCAGCGCAACCCCCCGTGTGCGGTCATGGACCTTGTGACTCTTTGCTTCTGCACACAGCTCTAACATCGTGTAGCTCCTGGGTAGAGTAGTTTACAGTCCCATGCTTCCTTTCAACTGCCTGGAGCGCTAAGACTTTACTTCCCTTGACTAGTCAGGTGGTCGCACCACTTGCGTAAAGTTTCATCCTATCATCCATCACATTTCCTGGAAAATACCCACATTTTACTATTACAGGTGGCATCGTGCACTTTATCATCTTGAATGCACTACCCTGGTTGATTTGCTTAGTAAGTTACGGTCCTAGCCAAGGCATCAAACTGATCAATTTGCGGTGATAGGCCTCAAACTTGTCATCGTGATCGTGTGCATCCTGCCTTATCACCATGGTCTTTTTACCGAGAAAATCTTCCCTTATCTCACTCTCCAACTTCTTGACTTCCACGTCTACCAGAGCGCTTTTCTTCCTTAATTGTACCCTTTCTTCTTCAAGTTCTTGGAGCCTAGAATTTCCCTATTTGATTTCTTCTTCCAAGGTTCCGTGAACCATCATATCTACCAATGCTATCATGCGTAGTCTAAGCTTTTCATGTACTATAGGGCTTACAGTGTTTGCTTTGTACTCTATCCCTAGCAGTGCCTATGTGGTCAGGTTCTTGCACGCTGTCCTATAATCCCATAGAACCACTAGTACCTACAGGTCCTAATCAGTTCACTTTGCATTGTGTACCTTGTTCATCGCTTCGTGTACTTTGTTAAAGGCTTCTGCATGGATATCCTTCTGCACACGTGGTCTTTCCTTACTTCATGGTCCCAACAGGAGGGGTCGTTCACACCATTGCCTTACCCACGCCTGCTCACTGATTGTGTCTCCTACCACGAGGACTGTGTGAATTCGTGTAGGTTTCGCACCATATGCTTGTATCCACTTGGATAGGTGGGTGTGCGGGCCATTTCGTTTGACAATCTTGTTTTTTAATCGCATCAGAGGCTTCCCAAACTGTGTGTGCATCATTCTTCTATAGTCACACCAGTCCTCAAAACTTCTTTGGTGCGTACCCCACCATCTTGCGGGCGTAGCTCACAGTACCCATTTCAAAGCATCGAAACACTGCTGTTCCAGTACTTCTCTTTCAAATTTGTTCACGAAGTCATCCACCTCACTTAACCTATCATACCTAGGCATATCTTTTACCTCCGTCACTACGTAGTGTAGCAATCTCATCATCATGTTACAGTTGAGCGTAGTTATGTCGTGTAATTGGTTCTACCATCGTTCTATCTCCTCGTCAGAATCTGATGTGCAAGAGCTTTCGTGCTCCCATGAGATTCGTCCATCCGCAGTTGGATTTACCTAGTATTGCTCCCGCGCGGTTATCTTGTAAATGCAGTCCATATCGTCATCGCTATTGTATTCACACACTGGATCCGTGTAGCGTGATCCTTCTGCAAGGTCTAAAGGTACCAGTATGCGCAGAGACTTTTTCTCAAAAATCATCTTGCGCTTCTTTAGATTTATCACTCCATTCATGTCAGTGGCCCAATCTATTCCCAAAAGTGCAGGGTATGGGTTGCTGTCATCAACAATATATATTACCTCGAAATCTACTAGTGCACTTGCTCCTTCGATATCTACTATGATTCCCTGCAATCTACCCATAGGTAGGATCTTCGCTAGTTCTCCATTCACAGTTGGATAGGAGACCATTGCAACGCAGGCCTACCCATGCACTCCCATGTCTACTTTGGCATGACATTCGCATCCAATCTTAGATCCAGAATCACTTCATCCATCCCATATTCCCCAATTTTCCTAGTCAATCTCATCTCCCTTCCTGTTCACATTGTCTACTTCCCGAGCTTCCGGACTACGCGTGGTTCTCCTAGCGTGGTACCAGCACATCTAGTTATGAGTTTTTGTAGCCCCTTTATAGCCTTATTGTCATGGAGTAGCTTCATACATGTCTCTAAGAATGTAGTGAGCATCGATGGGTCCATTTCTGGCTCCAGTCTGTCTGTACTTGTTGAAGTGTAGGCATCAGTGAAGCTCCTCTTAGCTTCCATGAATATCTCCTTAGCATGCTCCAAATCAAATTCTAGTTCCTTCATTGGAGCCTTGTGAACCTAGGTACTTTCTTCAACCTACTTGCCTTTGTCAACCCCTGTCATAATTCCACTCTGGAGCACGATATTTACAGTAGGGTCTTCCTCGTGCGGCTCAGACCTCATCATTTGCAGGTTCTAAGTCAAGGGAGGTTGGAGTGCTCCTTTATCAGGAAGCCTCGCTATCAGTGTGGGACAACCCTCCATCTCATGATCAAGAAATGTACAATACAAGCATGATGGTCATGTTGGATTCATACAATTGTGGGCATAATGCCCGACCCCTCTATAATTGTAACATATCAGCTGTCCGCGACCTCTTCCCAGTTCCCCTCCACCTCAACCTCATCCCTGCCCCTGAAATTGGTGCATGCCATTCCTACATTTTGATTGAGGGGCTATGTTTCATCCTGAACTTTGTAGGTAGGAGCTCGATCCATCATCATCTCATAACTTCTATAGGTGCACTCATCATGTCCCACTGACCTACAGAAATTATAGAACAACTGCTGTGAATTCTGCGTATACTTCTGTAATAGATGGCAGTTATTTGTAGCATGCTTTCCTCCTATCTGAAAAATCACGCATGTAGTGCAGGCGTTGCGCTTGGTCCTGCTTGTGCCTCCAGTCTTAGTGGAATTGGCCCTCCTCCTGTAAGGTAATTCGCAAACACCGAGTTGTGGTCCTTGTCGTGCCCCTGGCCCTTACATTTTATGCACCATACCTCATCGTGCATCTCTAGGTAGGTTGTCCTATCTTGTTTCACACTCTGCATCTCAAGGCACAAATTTTTCAACTGTGCATGAATCTGTTGAACTCCCAGGTTGGGATCTTGTATCGGGGTCTCGTGTAATCTCATTACGACCTCCAAGGCCTCAGCCTGAGTGCTTAGCCTCTGTTGCGATAGCGCATTCTGTAGATGTAGTGTTAACAATGCTACAAACCATTCATGGTGTTGCCCATCTGTTAACGTCATGTTCGATTCGCAAATCGCACAATTCAACCTTTGATCCAACTCCCACAGGGTCTTGCTTGGTAGCATTGTGATTTCCTTGAACCCAATGATTGACTGTGCCTATGATTTTGGCCCACTAAATTCTTTGTTTAGCATGGCTTGGATATCCGTGATCCCCACATTTGTATTTTAATTGGAATGTTTAATGTACCAGGTCAACGTGCAATCCTGCAGAGTGCTAACCAACGTTGCCTTCTTTATATTATCATCTATGACTCCTTATGTTTCCCATATGGATTTTATCATGAACCAGAACTGGTCCGGATCTTCATTCCCTACTCCCTTGAACACTAGTAGCTTTATCGTGCTTTGCATATTGTTTCGTGGTGGTGGCACAGGTGGTACGGGCGAAGATGGGGGTGAAGACAGTGAAACTGGCGGTATTGTGGGTGGGGGTGGTATGCGCGGAATTTTCTATCTTATCAGATTTATTGCACTTCTTGGTGAGACCTTTGCAAGCTCTTCTTTTCCCCCTCACGGAGGTGAAATCAAGGGGCTAGTTTCTTCTTCTCCCACTTCGCGTAGCCCCAAACATCAATTTATTCGCATAACCCATTTTTCACACAGTAGCATTTTAATCCAAGTGTTCAAATATTTAACGTACTTACCTTGCAGTCCTTTGAGGAAGCGTTGTTCTACCTCATGATAAATAACTGAAGTATTTACCACGAATTCAGTGATGAATCCTCCTATGATTCAATTGAGCTAGTGATCAACAATGCGTGCAATATTGTATTTCGATACTTCCAATCTGCGCACCAATTGTGGAGTCCACACAATATGTCTATTGAGTTTACACCTTCCTTATCTATTTTCTAGCTTCACCATCCACTCGTATAACTCAGTGAGGAAGGATGTGAAGACAATTTCATGGATATCTGTATATAAGTAGCAGTCTAACCACTCTTCCTTTGATAGTCGTAGATTCCTGTTTTCCTGCACTGCGAATTCGTGAATCTTCCTGTCCAACCAATCTTCAATTGCTTTCTTTGTCAGATTCCAGTGATACAACATCAAACACATCTATGCAGATCTTGGTCCTAGAAACAGAACCATTTGTTGTCTTGTTGGGGCTTGACCCAGGTTTGGAGTTAATTAGCCAAACAAATCCTTGTACTACTAGCCCTTTCGGCAACAGTCTACGGGGCGTGGACTGAGGTCTCACCCGATGTAGTATGGGAGGGTGATAGAACCAGGTTTCCACACCCTTGAGATGTCTGAGAGGTTTGACTGGTCCCACTATTTGTCCCTGCGTGCAAGTCACTTTGTGCACTTCCCTATTCCTCACGCCTTCATACACTGTCTTGGCATAGCCCTAACTAAGGGTTGTGGAGCTTTCATGTTGTTAGAGCTGTGCTCTACGCTATTACCTGAGATCTTACTTATCTTCCTATACTAGTTAATTACCTTCACGTACTTGGATATCTTACATTATAATTAGTTATACAAAACATTCAAATAAGTTCGTGTAGCATATAAATAGTATACCTGCAAATTATACCCAATCATATATTAAAACAAGAAAAGATGCACAGAAATATGGTAAACTTCTCTTTATTGATTCTTCCAATGGTTACATACTTGTGGCACTAAAAATTGTCACCTTGACATTCTGCAATTTGTGTGAGTCCATTACCACTCATACTTTCCTCCTTTGCAAGTCTTAAGCCTCAGTTCTTCATATCAAGCCTTGAAAATAAGAGAAAGACCTCAAAAGTCTCTAAAACTCTAGTTCCTCACTTTCTCTTAGCATTACCTGCGGTCCCGCACCTGAAGCTCATTTCCCCTATGCACCTGACCACTCTGTCTCTATGTTATGGATGCGGACCCTTGTAAAAGTTAAAAAGGTGCAAGTATATTCTTAAAAACTCACTTTGAGTCATTTCTAGAAGCTTCTGGAAGGAATCTTGAGGTGGAAAGTTCTCTCCCTCAAGGTTCATGCATCCCATACCTTAAGGAGCTAACCGCTTGATGTGAGGAGCTTATACCATTGAAGGAGGACTCTATCCCTTCATAGGTGGACCTGTAACCTCTTTCCTCTACACTATAAAATGAAGCATTGGGCTGGTTACTGGGGAGGTTGAAAGCTGAATATTTTTGAGGTGAAATGTTGCTGGAACTTAGTCTTCCTAATTGAGCTTTTATGAGGAGAGATTACATACCTCTTTGATCTCATTTGGAAGAGTGTAAGGCTTGTTAAAGTAGAGGAGATTCCTATTTCGAACCTTGGGAAGAGCTTGTTCAACATCAAGGTTGAAAAGGTTGTAAGGTTCTTCTATTTCAAAGTTAATACAAATAAGTTTGTTTTTCTAAATAAGCTGTGTTTTATGGTTTATTTTGTGGATTCCTTGATCACCACAATGAACATGATTTATGATCTTAGCTATGTATGTGTTATTTGATGTTTGCTTGTTTGTGTTTGTAGGTTCTCAAAAGGAAACTCTTTCGGACGGTTGAAGGATGGCTGCTACAAACTAACATTGGACTTAAGGTAGGGTCTAAACACCTCTATAGCTTTTATTAATGAATGGCAATATATTTAGAGAAAGATATATTTGCTTGTCTGCTTGTTTCTAGATATCCTTTGATACTAGGGAGATCGGCCTTGTCCACAAGATCGATTTATCCAGCCAACAAATTGGCGACTCCACTGCGGATCGAACCCAAAATCTCTAGTTTTGCAGACCATTTCTGGCAACTGTTGCACAAAAAATTGTCACCTTGACATTCTGCAATCTATGTGAGTCCATTATCACTCATACTTACCTCCTTTGCAAGTCTAAAGCCTTAGTTCTTCATATCAATCCTTGAAAATAAGAGAAAGTCCTCAAAAGTCTCTAAAACTCCAGTTCCGCACTTTCTCTTAGCATTACCTGCGGTCGTGACCCTGAAGGTCATGTTTCCTGCGCACCTGACTACTCTGTCTCTGTGTTATGGGTGCGGACCCCTATAAAAGTTAAAAAGGCACAAGTATATTCTTAAAAACTCACTTTGACTTATTTCTAGAAGCTTCTGGAAGGAATCTTGAGGTGGCAAGTTCGCTCCCTTAAGGTTCATGCATCCCATACCTTAAGGAGCTAACCCCTTGATGTGAGGAGCTTATCCCTTTGAAGGAGGACTTTATCCCTTAATAGGTGGACCTGTAACCTCCTTCCTCTACACTATAAAATGAAGCATTGGGCTGGTTACTGGGGAGGTTGAAAACTGAATATTTTTGAGGTGAAATGCTGCTGGAACTTAGTCTTCCTAATTGAGATTTTATGAGGAGAGATTACATACCTCTTTGATCTCATTTGGAAGAGTGTAAGGCTTGTCAAAGTATAGGATATTCCTGTCTCAGACCCTAGGAAGAGCTTGTTTAACATCAAGGCTGAAAAGGTTGTAAGGTTCTTCTATTTCAAAGTTAATACAAATAAGTTTGTTTTTCTCAATAAGCTATGTTTTATGGTTTATTTTGTGGATTCCTTGATCGCCACAATGAACATGATTTATGATATTAGCTATGTAGGTTTTATTTGATGTTTTCTTGTTTGTGTTTGCAGGTTCTCAAAGGGAAACTCTTTCAGACGGTTGAAGGATGGCTGCTACAAACTAGCGTTGGACTTAAGGTAGGGTCTAAACACCTCTATAGCTTTTATTAATGAATCACAATATGTTTAGAGAAAGATATATTTGCTTGTCTACTTGTTGCTAGATATCTTTTGATACTAGGGAGATCGACCTTGTCTGCGAGATCGATTTATCTGGCCAACAAATTGGCGACTCCGCTGGGGATCGAACCCAGAATCTCTAGTGTTGCAGACCATTTTTGGCAACCGTTGCACAAAAAATTGTCACCTTGACATTTTGCAATCTATGTGATTCCATTATCACTCATACTTACCTCCTTTGCAAGTCTAAAGCCTTAGTTCTTCATATCAAGCCTTGAAAATAAGAGAAAATCCTCAAAAGTCTCTAAAACTCTGGTTCCACACTTTCTCTTAGCATTACTTGTGTTCCCACACCTGAAGGTCATGTTTCCTACGCACTTGACTGCTCTATCTCTGTGTTATGGGTGCAGACCCCTGTAAAAGTTAAAAAGGCACAAGTATATTCTTAAAAACTCACTTTGAGTCATTTCTAGAAGCTTCTGGATGGAATCTTGAGGTGGCAAGTTTTCTCCTTAAGGTTCATGCATCCCATACCTTAAGGAGCTAACCCCTTGATGTGAGGATCTTATCCCTTTGAAGGAGGAATCTATCCCTTCATAGGTGGACCTGTAACCTCCTTCCTCTACACTATAAAATGAAGCATTGGGCTGGTTACTTGGGAGGTTGAAAGCTGAATATTTTTGAGGTGAAATGCTGCTGAAACTTAGTCTTCCTAATTCATCTTTTATGAGGAGAGATTACATACCTCTTTGATCTCATTTGGAAGAGTGTAAGGCTTGTCAAAGTAAAGGAGATTCCTGTTTCGGACCCTGGGAAGAGCTTGTTGAACATCAAGGCTAAAAAGGGTGTAAGTTTCTTCTATTTCAAAGTTAATACAAATAAGTTTGTTTTTCTCAATAAGCTGTGTTTTATGGTTTATTTTATGGATTCCTTGATCACCATAATGAACATGATTTATGATATTAGCTATGCAGGTGTTATTTGATGTTTTCTTGTTTGTGTTTGTAGGTTCTCAAAAGGAAACTCTTTCGAATGGTTGAAGGATGGCTGCTACAAACTAGCATTGGACTTAAGGTAGGGTCTAAACACCTCTATAGTTTTTATTAATGAATCGCAATATGTTTAGAGAAAGATAGATTTGCTTGTCTACTTGTTACTAGATATCTTTTGATACTAGGGAGATTGGCCTTGTCCGCAAGATCAATTCATCCGGCCAACAAATTGGTGACTCTACTGGGGAGTTCTCTTCACTTGAGATGGTTTTGTGAAGAAACTTGTGCTAGTCTGTTTCATTAAGCAGGTTGTCAGGGTAACTGTTCCAGCCGCTCTTTCTATATTAAAATTCTACGACGTTGGATTTCATCACCAACTAGTGTTTTTAGTACGGGAAGTTTTTGTTTGTGTGTGATTTGAACTCTTAGATTTCTTAGGCGTGTGATTCAATTGTTTGTTTCTTTAGAGACTTTAGGTGTTTTTATTGAAATTTTCTTTGTTTGTGTGTGATTATTTTCATCCTACACCCAGAGATTATTATCCTTGATCAATCATGTCAAGACAGTCATCTATGTTTTCCCAATCACCGGAAACATTTTTATATGGCAGTCCTACTATTCCTTTGGGATACTAGTCACTTTCTGGTACTTTTTTAGGAGCAACTCCTCGACCGACTGAACATTAGTTATCACCTAGTAGTAATGGAACTAAAACGTTGAATGCAGAGTAGATATTGATGATGTATGGTAGTTTTCCAAACCCTCAACCTCAAGGTAGTCAGTTACCGCCTGGGGGGCAAGGTAGTCAGTTACCGCCTGGGGGGCAACCTCAAGGTAGTCAGTTATCGCCTGGGGGGCAACCCCAAGGTAGTCAATTTCCACTTGGAGGGCTACCTCAAGGTTTTCAACCTTCAGGATAGTACATACCCCAAGGTCAACCCCATACTCCTTAGGATGCTTATCAAACCCAGAATCAGTACGTGCCTTAGGGTTATTAACCTCAAGGTCAGTACCCCAACTCAAGGTTTCCAACTGCCTTCTGGTGAGTCATTTGTACAAGGAGCTGGAAATGTACTTCTTAATTATCAACCCTACGTTCAACCCAGTTATGGTCCTCCATATGCACAACCTTTTATGGGTCCCGGAATGAATATGGTGTGGGATCCATCTCAAACTCAATAGACTTTGCAACCTAATGTGCAATTATCTAATCAAGCTAGACAGCTTTTGGTTTCTAGTCCAACCCAGCAACCTGTCCAACCTACAGTTCAAACCTCTACACCTGGTTTAGTTCAGCATCCTGGGCCTAGCTCACCTCAGACTCTGCCTCGAACTGCTATTGCAACTGCTGCAACTTTTGTTCAACCTACCACACCTGTTTCTGGAGTATCTGTAGCTCCAGTTTCTACTATCCATGTATCAGTGAAAACTCCTCAAGTCTCTATGCCCCAGTCAGGACATATGGTTCAGAATTCAGTCCAAATGCTTGCTGGACAAGCTGGTCCAAGTACAATTTCCATGAGTCAACTGTACTAGGGACAGTATCAATCCGGTCCTACTATACAAAACCTAGTTTATCAGAATCAACTGTATCCTGGCTATACTTATCAACAGCCTCAACAACCCCAGTTTGGTTCAGTTAATCTTGGTTTTCCAGGAGGTTATAACATTCCTAATGCAAATCCAATTCCAGGTTATCTTCGATATCCTCCTCCTAGAGTTGGTCTCATTGCACAAGGTTTTTGTGAACCTAACCGTCAGTTACCATTTATTGCAACTTTGGATTTACCTGATTTTTCACTCCTTACAAACAATCCAATTTATTATCTTCCATACTAGCTGCCAATGCCTAATAAGTTGCCCAGTGATATCCTGAAATTCAATGGTAAGTTAGGGGAGGATCCGTCAAATCATGTTATGACTTATCACCTCTGGTGTGCATCTAATTCAATCGTTGATGATTCAATTCGATTGCATCTTTTTCAAAGAACTCTTATTGGTCTTGCTGCCAAATGGTACATTGAGTTACCACGAGGCTCTTTTTATAATTTCAGTCAGTTAGCCACTTCTTTCTTAACTCATTTTCAGTTGCCTGTCAGATACGAAAATGGCACGGAATTATTAACTTCATTAAAACAATCCACGTCCACATATATTTCTGATTATATTCATGAATGGCAATGTAGAAGGCATTTAGTGAAAGTTTTCATTCCGGATCAAATTTTAGCGGAATGGTTCATTAAATCATTGTTACCTAAAATCACTGAAGATGTAGCTAAGGTAGGAGTTGTCACTGAAGAGCAAGTCATTGCTCAGGCTCAGTACCTTGACCTCATTTATATGCAGTCAGGTACTTTACACGAAAAAATCCCTAATCTTCCAAAAACTACAGCTCCTTCAGGGTCTCATGCCACTGATGGTATGATTGGTTCAATTAGTATTAAAAGCAAGAAGAAATCTTCAAAGAATTCTTCTCCTACAATAACTTTACCTGATTCCCTGAAAGGAGATTCTTCCGCTAAAGTTTCTACTGACGTCCATCTCGTAGATTCACCTACAGCCAAATCTGGTAGTAAAGAAAAGGGGAAAAACAAAAACAATTGAAATTCAAAAGATAAAACAAATAAAAACTACAACTCCTTCAGGGTCTCATGCCACTGATGGTATGATTGGTTCAATTAATATTAAAAGCAAGAAGAAATCTTCAAAGAATTCTTCTCCTACAATAACTTTACTTGATTCCCTGAAAGGAGATTCTTCCGCTAAAGTTTCTGCTGACGTCCATCTCGTAGATTCATCTATGGCCAAATCTGGTAGTAAAGAAAAGGGAAAAAACAAAAACAATTGAAATTCAAAAGATAAAACAAATAAAAATGAATCTATTGACGAAAAATGAAAACCTCGCTATCCTTGTTTCATTTGCGATGAGGATCATTTTACCAAAGAATGCCCATATCGAGCAGAGTTTTCAAAATTTGTTAAAGGTTCTCAAATGCCTACTGTCTTGAAGGATCCTTCTCCTACTTAAGATAGTAAGATGGTTGCTTCTTCCTCAAATACCTCAGAAGAACCCATTATGATGATGTCTCATGTTAGGATTGCGATACAATCGCAACATTATGGTAGTAAAAATCCCGTTGATGGTATAGAAGCAGAATCTTCTAATTTAAACACATCAACGACACTTCCTCCCAGGTCTGCTCCACTACAGATTGAGAAATCCAACCCAAACTTAGTAGCCAAACCGCCTACTAAAGGTATATTTCAGAAATCAGCTTTCAATCCACATGCGAGAGATGCTCAGAATTATAACATTGTTAAAGACTTAGCCATTGCCCCTTCAGCAATGTCGGCTTTGGAAGTGTTGCAATCATGCCTAGAACAACGTAAATTACTATTGTCTACTATAGGAGCTGTCGATATTCAGGATTTGAACCTAATAATATTCGATATAGAGAATAGTACACCCCACCTTCCTCATCAAATGGCTTTCCAGATTCCAGTGTTAGTCAAAAACATACCTTGCTTTCGAACTGTGATTGATGAAGGGGATTCTATGTGCATTATGTTGATCTAGTGTTGGAGATCGCTTGGTTCTCCCACACTCAATCAGTCTCCGACAATTCTAAAGGCTTTTGATGGCCGCGGGTTCCATCCTTTTGGTATTTTGGAAGATTTACCTAGAGGGGTTGAAGGAAAAACTATAAATCTAGATGTGGAAGTGGTTGCTACCCCTCTAGATTACAACCTTATCCTAGGTCGCAGTTGGTATTATGCTATGACTGCTATTGTTTCATCAGTCTTTCGGCTTATTAAGTTTCCTCATAATAGGAAGATCGTTACAATAGACCAACTGACTTATTTTTCATCCGACCCACCCTCTTCAGATAGTGTTCAGCACGTTAGTAAAACAACTATCCCTTACAAGGATGTTGGGGTAGGTTTGATTAAAGATTCTGGTTTACTAGGAACTTTTTCCTTCCCTCCTCCTAATGTATCGCCTTCTATTGCAAATATTCATATGATTTCATCAAACCCTATTGCTTTTGATGATCCTCGAATCGTACCTTCCGATTCTGAGGTGGATTCATTTGATGGCGCAATGCCTTTGAATCCCTTTGAAATTGCATGTCAGGCTGTACTGTCGTTTTCTGATTCCTGACCTATCGCGAGGATAGTTTCTTCCTGTCTCAACCTCGTTAAAAAATGAAACTAGATGTTGCGAGGATAGTTTCTTCCTGTCTCAACCTCGTTAAAAAATGAAACTGGATGTTGCGAGAACAGTTTCTTCCTGTCTCAACCTCGTTAAAAAATGAAACCGGATGTTGCGAGGATAGTTTCTTCCTGTATCAACCTCGTTAAAAAATTAAACTGGATGTCTCGAGCATAGTTCGTTGTCTTGTGTCAAGCTCATTAAAAAATGAAACAAGGAGTCGTGGAGCATAGTTCCTTGTCTTGTGTCAAGCTCATTAAAAATGAAACAAGGGTTATGAGCATAGTTCCTTGTCTTGTGTCAAGCTCATTAAAAAAGGAAACAAGGAGTCATGGAGCATAAGTCCTTCTCTCGTGTCAAGCTCGTTTAAAAAATGAAACAAGGGTCATGAGGATAGTTCTGTTACTATGTCAACCTCATTAAAAAATGAAACAACTCCCTTTCCAAATCGAGTCTTTGATTAAGATCTTGTAAAATCCAAGTCGAGTCTTTCCAAGATATCGAAAGTGAACCTTCATTCCATCCACCTCATTGAATGCAATGAAGCTTGGGGGGCATGTACCTCGTTTTGAGTCATTATACTAGGGGCATGCAAACTTATAACAAGCATAGTTTTTCATTTCAAGCTTGTGTAAACATGAAACCAAATCTAAGCAGAGTTCTCTATGGTTCAAGCTTGTATAAAAATGAACCCATACCTGTTTTACATCTCGTGATTGCCATCTTTATCTGCTAAATTCTGTTAGATGAGCCTTGGTTGTTTTCATTCCATCGCCACCATCTCTTTGGCTGATCATATGCTTTCACTTGCTTATTTCTCCTTTCCTGAGGAACTGCAGCTATGAGTGGTTTTGTTAGCCAGCCTCTTAACCATTACATGTTTTGAGCAGTTCCACCATTGCTGGAACTAGTTGCTACCTTTTATACCACTCGTTCCTCTAGGACGAGTCTTCTTTAAGATCTTTTCTGACTCATAAAATATGAAAAGATTGTCGAGTTTTTCCCTTTTAACTCGTTAAATAGAATAAAAAGGCGGTCCACTTTCAGCTCTTTTCTGACTGTATAAACATGAAAAGATCGCTAGATTTTTGTCATTTCAATTTTGATATTGGTTATGAAACGACGTGTTTTCGACCACTTTTTTACTTTTTCGGATCGAGGCCACTAACTATGAAAAGTACTCCTTGATCATAATGGTCAAGCAGTTCTCTCAAGTATTATTTTATTATTTTTTGGGCTTGGGGGACATAAATTTACGAAAAAGGACACCCATGGAGTTTCCTTAAGTTTTTCTTCTGACTCCCTAAAATTGAAAAACACCGAGTTTTTACTATACTAGACTCGTTAAAATTTAACAATAAAGGACTTGTTCAATTTTGAAACAGGAATGAACCACTCCTTCTTAGGGTTCAAATTTTAAACTAAGTTGGACTCATTCGAAGGATGAGCTTATAAACAAGAAAATGTTACCCTCCTCAAGCTTGTCAAAAATAAAGAGGTACTTGCCAGAAATGGTGGGGGAAAAGAGAGAAAAATGAACCTGTTTGTTACACTTTGTGTTTTAGAAAAGCAGTTAACCACTCTTGAACATGACACTTTTTTTCACCTGGGTTGGGAAATCCTTTGCATAACAGTTAATCAAACCATATTGAAAGTCTATAGCTGGTTTCTGGGTATTATCTTTGGGTCAATTGTCACCAAACCATCTGCAATTTCGTTATGTGTTCAAGAGGTCAGTTCAAATAAACCATTCATCTGCAAAATATCTGTCATCTATTTTGACCATCCCTGAGTTAGTCCTAGCCAAATATATTTCTTCAAAACTTGATCTATGATTTCATTTTGTGGGCTTGCCTACAACAGATCGCTTTCTATCAACTTCAGCTCATTATCTAGAAAGATGATCTAGAAATCGTTAGTACCTTGGAATTTGCATGCCCTAATGGCAGGTTTCTCGCCTTCGACGATAGGTTGCATCATTGACCTTCAATCAAAGGACTCTATGACATGTTCGACATCAGCTAATTTATTCACATTTCATGGATTGCACTGAATACTTTGAGAGCCATTGACATTACTGGTGGTTTCTTTTACACTTGTTAACAGTTCACATCATTGACTAGTAATCAAGTGGTTTCTACCATGTTCGACTTCGACACATTAATTCACATGGATAGAATCATACTAGTTCGAGAAGCAGAAATCAAGACCATGGATCTAGTTTCCACCATCCAGGCTGCGAGGAATTTTGTTATTCATTATACAGTGGACTATTCATAAATGGATGGCTGCGCCCATACTGTGTCTACATATGTCTATACTTGTGATGTATTACAAAATCATTCCTATATCAGAATAGTTTAGTCAATTTTCTATTCAGTGTTGATCTAAGTATGGGAATGCCTACCTCAGCAGTGATATGTTCACATATATATATTTTACATTGAATGTTTTTACAGGTTCCGACTGGGGTGTCTGCAGGATGATCCTTGAAATGATAAAGTACTTCACTCTTCATACATGAAAGACTTCATCTTCATCTATTACAGACTTTGCACTTTAGGGGGCAATCTGTTGCACTAAAAATTGTCACCTTGACATTCTGCAATCTGTGTGAGTCCATTACCACTCATACTTTCTTCCTTTGCAAGTCTTAAGCCTCAGATCTTCATATCAAGACTTGAAAATAAGAGAAAGTCCTCAAAAGTCTCTAAAAATCTGGTTTTGTACTTTCTCTTAGCATTACCTGTGGTCCCGCACCTGAAGGTCATGTTTCCTGCACACCTGACTGCCCTGTCTCTGTGTTATGGGTGCAGACCCCTGTAAAAGTTTAAAAAGTGCAAGTATATTCTTAAAAACTCACTTTGAGTCACTTCTAGAAGCTTCTAGAAGGAATATTGGGGTGGCAAGTTTGCTCCCTTAAGGTTCATGCATCCCATACCTTAAGGAGCTAACCCCTTGATGTGAGGAGCTTATCCCTTTGAAGGAGGACTCTATCCCTTCATAGGTGGACCTGTAACCTCCTTCCTTTGCACTATAAAATGAAGCATTGGGCTGGTTACTTGGGAGGTTGAAAGTTGAATATTTTTGAGGTGAAATGCTGCTGGAACTTAGTCTTCCTAATTGAGCTTTTATCAGGAGAGATTACATACCACTTTGATCTCATTTGGAAGAGTGTAAGGCTTGTCAAAGTAGAGGAGATTCCTGTTTTGAACCCTGGGAAGAGCTTGTTCAACATCAAGGCTGAAAAGGTTGTAAGGTTCTTTTATTTCAAAGTTAATACAAATAAGTTTGTTTTTCTCAATAAGCTATGTTTTATGGTTTATTTTGTGGATTCCTTGATCACCACAATGAACATGATTTATGATATTAGCTATGCAAGTGTTATTTGATGTTTGATTGTTTATGTTTGTAGGTTCTCAAAAGGAAACTCTTTCAGACGGTTGAAGGATGGCTACTACAAACTAGTGTTGGACTTAAGGTAGGGTCTAAACACCTCTATAGCTTTTATTAATGAATGGCAATATGTTTAGAGAAAGATATATTTGCTTGTCTGCTTGTTGCCAGATATCTTTTGATACTAGGGAGATCGGCCTTGTCCGCAAGATTGATTTATTCGGCCAACAATACTCAACCTACCCTACTGTTGGGCATGAAATCCCCCCAAGGCATGTTTTGGGGCTCAAAGCCCAAGTTTTAACCCGATATTGTTGTAAAATTGTTGTAAAGACTCCACCAATTATGGGTGCGGAGCGCAAAATGTATGATAGAGTCACAAAGTTGTCCGCCCTAGTTTTGTAATGTAATGTCAACCTACCCCTAGTCTGTGGATGATGGGATTGTATAAATAGAGTGTGGCTCTAAGTGTAAAAGATAACTAAGTAATAGATAGGGAAGTAGAAGTGAAGAGCAAGAGTCTAAGTGTCCAAGTGTGTCTTAGGTCGTAGGGTAGGAGAAGGCTCTGCAGCTGAGTATGCGGACCCTTGCAGTTGAGTGCGCAGGGCAGAGTCGAGTCTGTAACCAAGGAAGAAATAATAAATAAAATTTTTTATCATAATTCTGTGTATCTGTTCATGGGTTAATTCATGTTTCATATAAATTGCAAATATACTGTTTATTTACTGCACACACCTGTATGAATAATTTATGTTGTTAAGTATAAAGCACGCAAGAAAGCTAAAATAATCAACTAACCTTAGAATACTAGTAAGGACTTGGGTAATAATAGCGTTTGGCCCCCGAGTAGGGCTGCCAAAGGCAACATCTCAGGCTACGAGATACAGGTAAGTGCACGTAGCGACATGCGCGCAAGGTCGAACTGCGGACCACTTGAACTCATCAGACATCTCTAGGGTGCGGAAACCTAGTTCTAGCACCCTCCCATACTACTTCGGGTGAGACATCAATCCGCGCTCCATGGACTATTGTCAAAAGGGCTAGTAGTACCGATATTTGTTTGGCTAAATCACCTCGGAACATGGGTCAGGCCCCAATAAGCCAACAAATGGTTTCGTTGCTAGGACCAGGATCTACATAAGAGATGTCTGATGTCGTGTCACTGGAATCTGACAAAGAAAGAAATTGAAGAGTGGCTAGTCAGAAAGATTCATGAGTTTGCGACACAAGAAAACAGGAATTAGTGGGTATCGAAAGAACAATGGTTAGAGCACTACTTATATATTGAAATCCACAAAATTTTCTTTGCATCCTTCCCCTTTGAGTTGTACGAGTGGATCAGGAAGCCCGCAGATAATCAAGGAAGGTGTAGGCTCGAAAAACCGATTATGTGGACTCCAGAGTTGGTGCACAGACTAGAAACATTAGGAGATATGATCGTGCACACTGTGGACCATTGGCTCGATCAAATTATAGGAGGGTTTATCACTGAGTTCGCGGTATACACTTCAGTCAGCTATAGTGAGGTGGAATGATGTTTCCTCAAAGGATCGTGAGGTAAGTACATAAATCTTTGAACACTTGGATTAAAATGTTACTGTGTGAAAAGCAGGTTATGCGAATAAATTGATGTTTGGCACTATGCGAAGTGAGAGGATCTATAGAAATGAAGGTAGTGCAGAGATAGAAACTAGCCCCTTGATTTCACCTCGATGACAAAGCGAGGAAGAGCTCGCGAAAGTTTCACCAAGAAGTGCGATCAGTCTAATAAGGCAACGAATTTCATGCATACCACCCCCACCTACACCACCACCAGTTTCACCATCTTCACCCCCATATCTGCCCACACCACCTCCACCACCACCATAGTTCAATATGGTGAGTGCGATAAAATTGACGGTGTTCAAAGGAGTAGGGAATGAAGATCCGAACCAATTTTGGTTCATGGTAAAGGCTATATGGGAAGCACAAGGAGTCATGGATGACAATATAAAGAAGGAAAAGCTGGTAAGTGCGTTGCAAGATCGCGCACTAACATGGTACATTAATCATTCCAATGACAATCCAAACACAGGGATCGCAGATATCCAAGTTGTGCTAAACAGGGAATTTAGTAGGCCAAAATTGGAGACACAGCCAATTATCGGGTATAATGAAATCACGATGCTCCCAAGTGAGACCCCCTGGGAGCTAGATCAGAGACTAAAGGGTATGATTCGTGAAGCCAACATGACCTTGATAGATGGGCAGCACCACGCTATCACAACAGAAGCTATCCACTCAGGCTGAAGCTTTGGAGATCGCAATGAGACTGCAAAAGACCCCGATACAAGATCCTAACTTGGGAGTCTAACACATCCACATGCAGTTGAGAAACCTGTGTCTCGAGATGTAGAGTTTGAAACAAGACAGGACAACTCGCCCAGAAGTGCACGAGGAGGTATGGTGCATAAAGTGTAAAGGCTAGGGACAAGATAAGGACCATTGTCCAGTCTTTGCGAACTACCTGGCAGGAGGAGGGCCAATCCCATTGATACCAGAGGCACAAGCATGACCAAGCGTGGTGCCTGCATTATGGTGCATGATTTGTTAGATAGGAGGGAAGCATGCTACAGATAACTGCCACCTATTACAGAAGTATACGCAGACATCCCAACAGTTGTTCTGTAATTTCTGCAAATCAGTAGGCCATGATGAGTGCACCTATAGAAGTTATGAACTGATGATGGATTGGACTCCTACCTACAGAGTTCAAACCAAAACATGAGCCCTCAATCAAAATGCAGGGATGGCATGCACAGGATTTCAAGGGTGCAGATGAGGTCGAGGTGGAATGGGACCAAGAAGGGGTCGTGGAAAGCTAATTTGTTACAATTGTGGAGGGCCATGGCATTATGCCCATGATTGTACAAATCCGACAAGAGAATCATGTTTATATTGTACCCAGTTTTATCATGAGACTGAAGACTGCCCCACACTAATGGTGAGGTTGCGCAATAAACCAACATTCCAACCTCCCCTGACTCAGAACCTACAAATGAGGAGTTCTAAGCCGCACGAGGAGGACCCAAATGTAAACATTATGCTCTAAAGCAGTATCACAATAAGAGATGACAAGGAAAAGTGGCGCAAAGAGAGTGCCTGGGTTTGCAAGGCTCCAACAAAGGAACCAGAGTTTGATTTGGAGCACACGAAGGAGACATTCATGGAAGCTAAGAAGAGCTTCACAGAGGCCTCCACTTTAGGTAGTAAAGACAAACTAGAACTGGAGATGGACCCATCAATGCTTACTACCTTTCTAGAGACATGCATGAAGCTATTGCGTGATAGCAAGGCTATGAAGGGACTGCAAGAACTCATCACTAGATGTGCTGGATCAAGGGAACCACACGTAGTCTGAAATCTCGGGAAACACACAACGCGAATAGGAAGGGAGATGAAATTGACTGCGCAAATCAGGGAATATGAAATGGATCAAGTGATTTTGGATCTAGGATCAGATGCAAATGTCCTACCAAAGTAGACATTGGAGCGTATGGGCAGGCCCACATTACAATGGCATCCTATTCAATTGTGAATGGCAAACCAGCAAAAGAACCTACCGATGGGAAGATTGCAGGGAATAACAATAGGTATCAAAGGTGCGAGCACACTTGCAGATTTCGAAGTGATAGAGATTTTTGATGACAGAAATCGCTATCCCGTGATACTGTGGATAGATTGGGCCACTAACATGAATGGAGTGATAAATTTAAAGAAGCGCAAGATGATTTTTGAGAAAAATTCACTACGTGTAGTGGTACCTTTAGACCCTGCGAAAGGATCACGCTACATAGAGCTAGTGCACGACGACAAGAGCAAAGACGATCTAGACTGCATCTACAAGATAACTGTACAGGAGCAGGACTACGTGAATCCAACAGTGGATGGCAGGATTTCATGGGAGTGCGAAAGCTCTTGCATATCAGATTCAGATGAGGAAATAAAATGATGGCAGAATCGATTACACGAGGTAACCACACTCAATTGCAACATGATTGTAAGATCACTGCGCTGCGTGATAATAGAGGTAAGGGATCTACCTATGTATGATGGGTTGACAGTGGTGGATGATTTCCTAAATAAATTTGAAAGAGAGGTGCTAGAATAGCAGCAGTTCTATGCTCTGAAATGGTCACTACGTGCTACACCCGCAAAATGGTGGGGTATGCATCAAAGAAGTTTTGAGGACTGGAGCGAATGCAAAAGGATGATGCTCATATAGTTTGGAAAGCCTTAGATGAGGATGAAATCTAGGTATGATGAATTAAATAGCCTGTGCACCCACCTCTCTAGATGGGTACAAGCGTATAGTACGCAACCCGCATGAACGCACACCATCCTCGCTATAGGAAACAAGACCAACAAGCAGGAGTAGGCAAGGCAATGGTGCAAATGACAAAGTATGATAAAAAAAACATGCTGAAGATTATCTGCATGGAAGCCTTTGACAAAGTATGCGAAGTACTAAATACAGTCCACCATGTGAGACGCACTGACTGAGACTTGCCTGTACCAGTAGTTCTATGGGCTTATAGGACCGTGTGCAAAACTATGATCGCGCGGGCACTTCTGATGCTAAAGTATGAAGCAGATGTTGTAATCCCTATGGAGTGGGCAAAGCCTAGTCCGTGCATGAAAAAACTCGTAGATACAATGGTTCATGAAGCCTGGAAAGAAGGAATCACACAGCCACAAGAGATAGAACACATGAAACTTGAGGAAGAAATCCAACAGGGAATCCCTAGACTTCGCGAACTTGAAAAAGAAAGGGTACGGATAAGAGAGAAAAGAAATTTGATGGACGTGGAGGTCAAGAAGCTGGAGGGTGAGATAAAGGAAGATTTTCTCACTGAAAAAACTAGGATGGTAAGGCAAGGTGCATACAATCATACTGACAAGTTTGAGAACTATCGCTGTAAATTGGTTAGTCTAATGCCTTGGCTTGGACCGCATATCAGTAGGCATAGTGACCAACGTAGCACGTTGCAAATGAGGAAGTGCACAACCATAAAAGGTGGGGATTCTATACGAATCATGATGGAGGATAGGATGGCACTCCACATAGATGGTGTGACCACTTGAATAGCCAAGGGAAGGATAGTCTTAGTGCTCTAGGAAAATGGAAGGGAGCACGGGACTATAAACTATCCTGCCCAGGAGCTGCGCAATGTTTGAGATGCACGCAGAAATAGAAAGTCACAAGGTTTGCGACCATGCATGGGGAACTGTGCTGCTACATGGATTGGCCAGAAAGTGACCATTGAAGTCACTATGCACAATGTGATGATCAACTTGAGGCCAAATGGATTGGCAACGGACATTTAAGACGTGATTTATGGGCAATATTTGGGAAAATCTTCCGCCAAGAAAGCATTAATGACCTAGAATTGGGGGGAATGGTTGAATTCAAATTCAAAAGGCATTATAAAATGCAAGGGGCTGCCCAACAAAAAATACTTGGTCATTTGAGAATTGAGTGATTGAATAGAGCCTGAAGCATTGTGAGCCAAGCGTTGATTGAGCCCCTGAATTCGTGAGTGACAGATTACAACCCAGATACGATGACAGCAACTAAGGATGGTATGGGAATAGAAGAGGTAACTACTGGTGAGGCCACATAGACCCCAATTTTGGAGGATATTCCAGAAGGTGTCGGGGCTATGGCAGAAATCCCCAAATCACCATGTATGCCAAGACCCAAGAAGGATAAACAAGTAATGGCTCTAGTATGCGTGTCCCCGAGGAACTCGCTACACAGCAAACTATCAATGGAAGAGAAGGGGAAAGTTGTCACAATAGAAACAGATGAGGAGGAAGAAGATTTGCAGGCTCTTATCATCGCAGAGGAAGAAGATGAAGGCATGGAGGAGGATATTCAACCTACACACTCTGCAACAAAACTGCCCACATATTCCCCCCCATGAAAAGGGAAGGCCAAAATGCCCAAGGACCTGGATGAAACCAAGAGTTCAATCTAGACCCTGCTCCTCCTAGATAACATTGGATTTGAAGGCATGAACCTGGGCCGTGTGCCAACCATGATGTTTGAAGATTGGGACCTTGCTGACTGCAAGAAGTTCCCTCACCTGGAGACCAAGAATCCCATGAAGCAGAGTAGCGCGGGGGTGGTGACAACGTTAGAGATGCGGAATTGGGTGAATAAAGTGGAAAAGGTCAAGCTACTGAACCTGCTATGGGTGTTGCATTTCTACCGCACCCCAATATCCATTTCATCATTAGGAAGCTACTTTGCCTGGTGAATGATGGGTATCTATGGCTGGACAAGCCTATCCCCATCATGACAGACCTAATCCATTGCATTTCTCGGCTACCATACAAAGGAAAGGACCTCGCGACCATATTGGAAGGGAAGGGTAGTGATTTGGCCCTCGTGGAGGCCATGAAGACGAAGTACAAGATGGAGAAGAAGAAGAGGGGCTACGCAATCTCCAGCATCAAGGAAAAAATGGTACGCATAGAAACACAAATCCTGGCTGGAAAAGTTATGCGAAATTGTCGCGCTAACAAGGTACCTCTACCGGTGATCACACTAGCCGAGTAGTGCATGGAGGGGGTCCAGTTTAACTAGGTTGAATTCCTCTACACGAAATTTTTGAAGAGTTGTTGCGAGGCCCAAGAGTAGGGTAAAACCTTCCATTATGTGCAACTGTTGCTATCCATAGTGCTCGTAGCGAGGGAACTACCGAAGGATAGTCAATTCCCCACGATTGACAGGGATTTACCAGAGGCTGCAAAGTACGCTTCGCTTTGGGCCATGAAGGATGCGAAAAGGATACGTGATAGCAAGATCTTCTGGGTGCTCATGGAGATGAACATCCAGATGTGGATCAATCAGAAGCCATGCTTGTCACCCATGGTGTACAACAATCTGCAGAGTTTTGCAGAATTCAAAGCCGACATGCATAATATATACATCAGGGTGCACAAGGACACAACAAAGTAGTGGATGAAGCTACCTTTTGTAGCCACTAATGATGCCATTTTCACTGTCTTGGAGGCATGGCCTCTGGAATGGCATGCCCTAGATCTTGCAGAACTCGAGAGGGCGGCAACACAGAAGAAGAAGGACAATGCCAAGCTGTGCGTCACACAATTGGCCAAGAAAAGGTGGAAGGAAATAGTAGCAGCTAAGGTACAAGCAATGCAGGAAGCAACACAGAAAGCTGCCAAGCAGAAAAAGGCCACAAAAGCAGTCACAGCACAAGAAGAAAACGCGATGGTAGGTGAGGACCAAGCAACACCCTCACAAGGGTAGGAGGCAGAGGAAGCAGAAACAACAAAAGGTAGCACAGACCCAAGGACTGCATCCACATAGTTGAAGCACCCACACATGGCAGAGAGAGTAGGACTAAGGAAGAAGGTCAAGGCCTCGAAGTTGGCCATTGACCCAATCACACTAATTGAGGGTGATCTTCATGACATCGACGAGACAGTGTGTGATGTCACTAATGAGGCTCTTCAGGATTTTATGCAGGAGCACCAAACTGTGTTGGGGGCCCTCAGGGTGCAGTTGTAGGAATTACAGGTGCGTCCCCCTTAGGTGGGTACCCCTTCAAACCACCTCACAACAATATCCTTAGCAGTAGAGCAGATGCTGCACACACATCACAATAGTGTTGCTGGAAGGGGCCCTAGTGACAACGAATGAGGCTGATATATTTTCAGTTAGCATGATGAAAGGAATTGGCCTTAATCTAGTTGCCCTTCCGCACGAGACACTATATCTCTTACAAGATGGGTTAATGGCAGTGCTGCTCACTAGGGAGAGCCGCGCAATCCAAGTCCTCAACGAGAAAAAGATAAACATGGAACAACTTAGCTTGTAGCGTGACGAATTGGTGTCACAAAATTAGCAGTTGGTGCAGGTGGTAGGCAATGCTTGCCGTAGTGTCCTAGAGATGGCTATCCCAGCAGATCTACCAATGAAGGTGCGAATCCACAGACTAGCAGCAGGAGTCTATGAGGCCAGCGAAGAAACGACAAAGGTTCAGCTGGAGTTGAATCTTCAAATCACCGAGCTGCGATTAAAGACCCAACCATCCACTCCCCTAGAAGTCAGAGAACAATGCGCTAGTGCTATCACAGTGGGACTGGAGGAAATCGAAGGTGCAGTGCGAGACTATACCAGCATGTTGGAACAAGCACTTGAGGTACTCATAATTCTGCAGGAGGACCCCAACATCCAATGCTTGGAGACAGAAGTGTGAGAACTCCAGAAGCAGTACGACAGTGTCTAAGGAACTGCATAGATAGTAGTCCTCACCCAGAGGCTTGCGAGGATGAAGCAAGCCAAAGCACTAAAGCAGCAGGTGGATGCAGCGTGACACAAGGTGGCAGTTCTCAAAGCGCGCATACAGCCTTGGATCAACAAGGCCTTCACTATCATGGGAAACATCGAAGGAAAGCTCGCACACATACAGGGGATGCACACATTAATGCATAGAAGCACCCCAGAGACAAAGGTCTCAAAACAGTGGATGCAACAGATCCAATAAGCAGTAGCTCAGTGCACTGCTGACTTCAGTACAGTTTGAGAACAGTTGGAGGGACTCCGCACCAAGATCGCCGTGCCAATCGAGCAACTCAAGGGCGAGTCATGATGTTTGTGTTGGGGGCTTGTTGGGCATGGAATCTCCCCAAGGCATGTTTTAAGGCTCAAAGCCCAAGTTTTGACCCAATATTGTTGTAAAATTGTTGTAAATACTCCGCGAATTATGGGCGCGGGGCGCAAAATGTATGATAGAGTCACAGGGCGGTCCGCCTTAGTTTTGTAATGTAATGTCAGCCTACCCATGGTCCCCAGACCATTTGATTATATAAATAGAGCGAGGCTCTAAGTGTAAAAGATAGCTAAGTAATAGATAGGGAAGTAGAAGCAAAGAGCAAGAGTCTAAGTGTCCAAGTGTGTCTTGGGTCGTAGGGTAGGAGAAGGCTCTGCAGCTGAGTGCGTAGAGGCTTAGTAGTCTGTAGCTGAGTGCACGGACCCCTGTAACTGAGTGCATAGGGCAGAGTCGAGTCTATAATCGAGGAAGAAATAATAAAGAAGAAGTTTTATCATAATTTTGTGTATATGTTCTTGGGTTAATTCATGTTTGATATAAATTGCAAATATACTGTTTATTTACTACGCACACCTGTATGAATAATTTATGTTATTAAGTATAAAGCACATAAGCAAGCTAAAATAATCAACTAACCTTGGAATACTAGTAAGGACTTGGGTAATAACAGTGTTTGGCCCCCTAGTAGGGCTGCACAAAGGCAACATCTCAGGCTGCGAGGTACCGGTAAGTGCGCATAGCGACATTCACACAGGGTCAAACCACGGACCACTTGAACTCATCAGACATCTCCATGGTGCGGAAACCTAGTTCTAGCACCCCCCATACTACTTTGGGTGAGACCTCAATCCGCGCTCCATGGACTATTGCTGAAAGGGCCAGTAGTACCGAGATTTGTTTGGCTAAATCACCTCTGAACCTATGTCAGACCCCAATAAGCCAATACCTACGCACTCAGTTGCAGGGGTCTATGCACTTAGATGCAGACTACTTGGCCTCTATGCACTCAGCTGCAAAGCCTTCCCATACTCTACAACCCAAAGACACACTTCACACTTTTACTCAATCACTTAGACTTTTCATCCTCTTTTGCCCTTTTTCTACGCTTAGAGCCTCAATCTATTTATACAATCCCATGGTCCACGGACCATGGGTAGGTCTATTAAGCCAACATTACATTACAAAATGAGGGTGGACAACCTTATGACTCGCACTCCGTGTCAACAATTCGCGAAGTTTTTACAAAAAGATTTGATCAAAATTTGGGCTTTAAGCCCCAAAACATGCCTTGGGGGGATTCCATGCCCAACACAAGGTGCAAAAACTTGGTTCATGCATCCCCCCATACTGCTTCGAGTGAGACTTTAGTCTGCGCTCCGAGCATTTATGCCAAAAGGGCCAGTAGTGTAGGGATTTGCTTGGCTACTTAACGCTGAACCTGGGTCAAGGCCCATCAAGCCAACATCTTCCCCCAAGACCCTAAGTTATGTTGATTGTCTTGTCAGGTTAACTCAAGCCTATTTTATCCCACATGGGTATATGTGGAAATTGTATTTTTGTAAATGTATTGTAAGTGAAATTCCAAGTGTCATTAGTGGAATGTGAACAGTCACTATTGTCATGTGAAGAGTCATGAGGGTAGTCTAAGAGTCAAAGGGGAATGTCAAGGGGAACCCCACCCTTTTATATATATAGAACCTCATAACTCATAGCATAGGCTTTTGGGAGCCAAGCTTTTGGCTAGGCATTACTTAGAGAAGGCTTGGAGAGTATTTTGACGAGCCTTGGCTTCTCCACAGTGCAGAATGAGTACATCTCTTTGGAGGAGCAGGGGGTGTTGACTGTAATGTTCCACTATTGGGGCTAGTGGTTGTCAATGGTGTATGTATGGATGGAACTTTCACTTTATATAATACAAAAAATCTAGGAGCTCTTCATGCATATGTTGTTATTGTAGTTTGATTATGCTCGTTACTTTAGCAATGTATCTTTTTTAACTTAAACATTTTTGTATGAACTATTTTTTATACGATTGTATGAATCTTGTTTAAGTTGTGTTGTTGGTTTAACCCATCACTTTGGATTGTGGACTATTGCACTTCTATCTTGTGATGTCATTCCGCTCGTGTGTTCCTTTCTGTCTTTATACTGTTACAGTCTTCTTAGGGACACACTTCCTTTTCCTCTCTGTGTGTTAGAACCCCCATGCATCTCACTTGACTAGCTACAAAGTCACACACTTGCTTCCGATAAAGATATCACACTTACCACTGCTCGTTATCGCTGTCAAGGCATTCTTTTACTACTCACTACTAGGACTCCTACTCCAAAGGGTTTGAGGTCTAGTTGAGACTTCTTACCAGGGAGATCCCCTTGACATGTTGGTGAGTCTAGCACCATCAGCATGTGTTTATTGATGAGATATTGGTATATTATAAAAATGGAGAACATTCCAAACACTTAGCGGTAGTATTGAGATTGTTGAGAGAGCATTAGTTGTATGCTAAGCTCAGCAAGTGCAGTTTATTTCAGACTATGGTACATTACTTGGGACATGTGGTTTCCAAGGAAGACATAATAGTGGATCCAAAAAATGTAAGAGATATCATGGAGTGGGCAGCTCCTAGGAATGTGGATTAGTTACAGTCCTTTATGGGGTTAGCATGTTATTACAGGAGGTTCATCAGGAACTTCTCGAAGATTTCTTATCCTATCACATCATTACAAAGGAAAGGTAAGAAGTTTGAATGGACAAAGGAATGTGTTGAAAATAGCAACAAGATATGTTAAAAATAACATCTAGAAATTCCAATTTAATTTGTCCTTGAATTAAATTGTACTTATATTCTCATAGAAGTTAACTAAGTTAAGTTGACTTAGTTGGCTCAATAAATTCGAGTTAGAAGTTTGTCTAGAGTCATGTAGAGTGATCCCTAAATTTTAGGTGACTAGGTTGAGTTCTTTTGAGTTGTAATTAGATAATTTTAGTTTAACTAGGTTATAGTCAGTTAAACTAGTTCTAACTGGTTGAGGAACTAGTAGAGGTATAGTAGTGGAGTAGTGTACCAGTGCATCACTAATACCACACCAGTTAATTGAAGATTCACTCATAAATAACTCATGCATGTCAGTTCAGAGGAAGACCCAGTTGAGATTAGAGTTCAGGGATAGTGTACAATAAGTTGTATAATTTTTATAGTTGTACAAATGGTGTGTGCAATCAGAGGAAGGCCTATGGATGGATTGCACAATTATGGATGAGAAATTTCCACATTAAATATGGGCTAATTATCTCAGAAATTGTGCAAAGATGTAGTGGCTTGGAAAGCTAGTAAATTGGCTAAGTGTTGGCCAAAGTCAGCCTAGGAAGCCAAGAGTTAGATTGTACTAGTGTAGGAATTGTTCAGGACAAACAAGCATGTATTTTCTTCTCAGATCTTCTGGTTAATGTAATATAGATAGTTGAGGTTTTTAGCAGTTTCTTTCCCCGAAAAAATATTGTGTTATGTGCGATTTATATTCTTCCTTTTATTATCATTGTTTTCATCGATCAATTTTGGTTTCTGTTGAAGAATAGAGTAGATTCTTGTCTTGTGTTTTAGCATATCACATAATTTGTTGAATCTACATGGTATCAAAGTTGAATACATTATAGAAGAGAAGAATTATGGAGCTCTAGTTTAGGGTAGATCCAGAAGACCCTAAGTGCAGACTTCTTAATGGAAATAGAGGGCTACTAGTGGGCAGATCAGTGAGCCAATCTTTAGTGACACAGAAGGAGTTGTGATCATTGATATTTGCAGATTGAGGAGTAGGAATTTTTTGGGCGGCAAGTTTGCAAAGAAGATCTGAAATTTTTTGTGAAATTTTTTCAAAAAAAAATAGCAGATCTAGATTCCTTGTGAAAAAATACCCAAATTCAAAAAACAAATCATTCGAACCATAGTTTGGATGAGGGAGATATCGCTGATTTAAAATCAACTCTTTTTTCAGAAAATTTTGTGACAGCGGGATAAATGAAACAGATCAATGTGCAAGACAAGAACCTATATGCACTTGAGGTACAAGATGCATGAAAATCCTTGAGAAGTAAGGCAAAGGTTAGAGACTTGATGGTTGAGAGGGAGCATGAATTACCTCTTAACATGCAGCCTCAGAAGTAGCTTCAAAATGTTGTGGAGCAACCATAATTAGAGAAGCAGGGAGGAGACTGTTTGGAGAGATCCACTCAAGCAGAGAAGAAGCAACCTCAGAAGTAGCCCCAGAAAGTTGTGGAGCAACCACAATTAAAGAAGAAGAGAGGAGATTGAGTGGAGACATTTTCTCAAGTAGACACCTCTAATATGGGGGAATTTCAAGCCAAGTGGGCATAGGGAGCACATGCAACCATACCTCCAGGTGAGAGGTGGAGTAATGTGAAGTAATAGTCCCAAGGGTGCAGAAATTTGGGCTGGGTCCATTGAAATGTTTTGTCATGGATCATTAACTTGCTATGGGAGCCCATAGTACACAGTAGTAAGATGGATTAGTGGCAATTGATGTAGTCAGATATCAGAGTGACAAAAGCAGAGGCAAGGAGCAATTACATACTCGGGCACATAGAGAAGAGTTGACAACAGTGCAGATGGCATAGAGCTAGAGTCAATAGAAGTGCAAAGTTTTCAGTCAATAGAGGTAGAGCTAGTAGCACTCAGAGACTCTGGTGATAGATGAATCATACTGATTCAGTTTTGATGTTTTTTCAATTTCAGACGTTGCAGTAGAAACAACACTAGAGAGAAGTTTTACATGTAGAACATTCCAAAGTTATTGGATCGGGATAGAGTTGAATTCCTTTCTTGTTGAGAGGGAGTGTTGAAAATAGTAACAAGAAATGTTAAAAATGGCATCTAGAAAATCCAATTTAATTTGTCCTTGAATTAAATTATAATTATATTCTAATAGTAGTGTGTAGTAGTTAACTAAGTTAAGTTGACCTAGTTGGCTTAGTAAATTAAAGTTAGAAGTCTACCTAGAGTCATGTAGGGTGATCCCTAAATTTTAGGGGCCCAGGTTGAGTTCTTTTGAGTTGTAATTAGATAAATCAGTCTAACTGAGTAATAGTCAGTTAAACTAGTTCTAACTGTTAAAGGAACTAGTAGAGGTCTAGTAGTGGAGTAGTGCACTAGTGCATCACTAGTACCACACCAGTTAACTAAAGATTCACTCATAAATAACTCATGCATATTATTTCAGAGGAAAACCCAGTTGAGGTTAGATGTCAGGGACAATGTATTATCAGTTGTATAATTTTATGAGTTGTACAAATGGTGCATGCAATCAGAGGAAGGCCTATGGATGGATTGAACAGTTATGGATGAGGAATTTCCACATTAAATACAGGCTAGTTATCTTAGTAATTGGGCAAGGAAGTAGGGACTTGGAAGGCTAGTAAATTGGCTAAGTGTTGGCCATAGTCAGCCTAAGAAGCAGAGAGTTATATTGTACTAGTGCAGGAACTGTTAAGCACAAACAAGCATTGTATTTTCTTCGCAGATGTTCTAGTTAATGCAATATAGATAGTCGGGGTTTTTAGTAGTTTCTTTCCCAAGAGAAATATTGTGTTATGTGCGATTGATAATCTTCCTTTTCTGCTTATTGTTTTCATCGATCAATTTTGGTTTCCGCTGAAGACTAGAGTAAATTCTTGTCTTGTATTTTACATATCATATAAGTTGTTGAATCTATAGTAAAAATCTACATAATGTGTAGCCATTTTTGAGCAGTTAAAGCACTTGTTGACACATGCTCCAGTGTTAAAGATAGTGGATCCAGATAAAGAGTTTGTGGTATGTACAAATGCTTGCAAGAGAGGATTGGGCAAAGTCCTTATGCAGGAAGTACAGGTGGTATGTTATGAGTCACGAAAACTAAATGATCATGAGAAAAATTATCTGACACATTATCTTGAGTTGGCAGCGATCATTCATGCATTGAAGATGTCGAGGCACTATCTTCTAAACAGACGATTTTTATTGATGAGTGATCACAGTGGATTGCGGTATCTATTTTACCAACTGATTCTGAATGCTAGACAAGCTAGATGGTTGGGCATCATAGTGAGTTCGACTTTGAGATCATGTATATTAAAGGTAAGGAGAACAGGGTTGTATATTCTCATAGCAGGAAGATACAGGGGAATCATATAGTATCTACAAGCTCTTACGGGATAGATCTACAGGATAGGATCTTGTAGGTAGGTCAACAGGATGTCTTGTATATGGAGCTTAGATACAGATTGAAAATGAGTACAGATATAGGTACTGGTACTAGTGGTGAGCCTAGGTATTACAGCAAAAATGTTGTAACTCCCAGGGCTACCATCTTTACTTATCAACCCGGGGTTCGTAAAAACTTAAAGGTGACTGTGCTATATACATGAGTAGAAGTGAAGGTACTACATGTTGTCACTACTCATATGGGAAAAGACCCTAGGGGTTCCAAGCCAGACTTCTATAGGGTCAGAAGAAGCTTGATTTTGATGGAAGGAGAGCAAACCTAGTCTAGGGGAGAGCTATTCTACTGTAGAAATGAAGAAAACAACATGCAAACCTGAATCACCATAACCTAATTAATCATGAAAACAGCTAAACTAGGCAAAATTGCTAAGCAACACTAATCTAATGCTAACTATCTAAGTTGCAGAAGTAAAAGAGCATTAAACTAGACTAAGGGGTGAACTAGGGAGACTAGGCTAAGTCTGTATTTAGGCAAAAGAGTAGTTAGAGGTCAAAATGGCGAAAAGAGGACGTAATGAGAAATAGCACATGAGGACCGTTAGATCAGGTGGGTGAAGGGTAAATGAATAGTTGAGATCGAATAGTAGGAGGGTACGTAGGTAAATGGGCAAACATGGTGGAAATAGGATGGATGGATGGGATTATATCGCGGGGGTGATCGGAAGATGAATGGACGAGTTTGGCCAAGCCAGTTGGAGATCGGGTGAAGTGACAGTCGTCAGATCAAGAGATATATCGACGGGTGGAGAGTTCAAGGCGATAAAGCAATTAGGTGATGTGACAACTGCCAGATTTGGCAGGGCAGATCGACGGTGGAGATTGGAGCGCGAAAAGAAACGTGCAGAAATGACGAGTGGGTTTGGAGGGTGGTAAGTTGTATCTCGCGCACCCTCAAAACCATAAGTTGTATTTTGAAAATTCACATGATTAGCCTCCCTGGCTGACACATGGCACAGGGAAACTGCCCATATCGCATGCTCTCAACCCAATAACGATCGAAAGGAAATCCATGCGATATGGCGTGAGGGCCATTGGATCTGGCAAGGTAGTTCTGTGGCAGAGATGTGATCGAACAGGTTAGTGAGCGGGTGAGCAACAACCATCAGATCTGACAAGGAAGATCGATGGTGGGGATTGAAAAGGTAGAAAGTTAAACGTGAAAAGTGGTTTGGACATGATTGGTGGGTTTTGCGTGTGAAAGGTGATCGACGGTTAAAAACCATTTGAACATGAATTAACAACTCTTGCTAAGAATTTCAGGCTGAAGGAGATTGACAGCATGAGAGATCTGGGAAGAGGGTGGAGGTCTAAATGATAGAGAGAGAGAGTGAAGGGATGGAAAATCATGAGAGGAACAGAGTGACAATGCAATGAACTCAGTGATTGTGTTTAAATGACAAACCCTATGAAAACCAAAATCCTGTGTTTTTGGGGTTGTTGCAGGGTTTCTTCCTCACATCATGGTCCCAGAGGGAGGAGGTGAGGCCGACACACCTATGAGCATCTTGATGGTTCTTTTCTTTTCCAACCTACTGATTAAATGAAAGCATAAATGGAATGAACTAAAATACCACTACTCTATTCTACCCTGTTGTAATGGACTACAACTATTCAAGCAAATGAATAGGAAACAAGAAACTACTTAAGTCAATGAGCAGGAAACCAGAAATCTGTGCTGAACCATTGTAATGAAAATGCATCTATTTAACTAGATGAACAATCAAACCATCTATCTATGCTACTGCTATAATGGAAATGAACTGCTTAAGTTAATGAACAGAAAGCAAGATTCTATGATAGAATACAATACAAGAAAGAGGAGCTTTGGCTGCTAGGGTTGGGCCCTAACCCAAGAGCTTCAGCCCTCTGAGTTAACTCAATGTTGGCTCAAATCAAAACTCATCTTCATTATCAAAGAACAATGTATTACATCAAACTATTACAAGTCAAAAGGTCTGAATACTTGCTAACTGACTGACTGACTATTGGTTAACTACCTAAAACAACTAAGGTCCTAAGCCTCTATATTTATACATCTGAAGTGTCAATGACTTCCCTCAAAATTAGGGAGGTACAGCTCCCAACTTAATGGTAACTTGTCCTTTCACTTTCACTATCTTAGGTGCCTTCTAGTAGGGAGGCTACTTGTACTTATACTTGCTTGGTTGTCTTTTAGTACTCTTGATTTGGTTGTGTGTACTTTTAGCTGATGGAGGGATATTCGAATGGATGGGTAGTAAATGAGGAGGATTTACCTCCTGTAATTCCTCTCCCTTGTCCCATCTGAGTTTTTACTGAGGTTTTTTACCATCGTTCCTTTCTTTTACCTTTTATCCCTACATTTCCTTTCCTTTTATCCTTTATTCCTGCATTACATGCACATTAGACCACAAGGCAAAATATCCAACTCTAACTCAACCCATAAGAAAAATATAATCAAAAGTATGCAATAAGTTGTGAAAATAGTTGGTTTGGCTAAGCTATGAAGTGAATTAAGGCTAATTAAAGCCCATATAATTTCTCAATGATGAGACTCATCATCACCCCCTACTGAAAGTGTTTCTCATCCTCTGAGCAACTTAGTGGCTCTGGTAGCCTCTCTAACATCTCATGCTTTTTCTATGGTATTTTCTTCTTGTTTATAGCAATCTTGTTTCCTTTCTCCTTCTCCCCACTGATATTCTTTGATCTTCAAGCTACATGGTAGTGTGTTATTTTTTTTGTGGGCATGTATATTATCATTTCTTTAGCAGCCTAAACAGATCCTCATAATGTGTACTTGCTTTCCCTTGGACAACAAGATATATAAGTGTTAGCTGAGGATTACTTGCAATTAGATGCTGATTAGGGCCATGGGGTTTTATTGTTCAACTGCTTCTCTGTCCTTGAGGCCACTTAGCTCTTTTGTTTCTTGTCGTTCTTCTTTTTTTGTTTCAATGCCTGCTTTCTCTTCTATTTTAACATCATGTTTCTTTGTGTTCTTCTTCATCATGTCCATCTGTATTAGTTTCTTTTGTATCCATCTCCTCCCCATCTAGCTCTGTATTTTCTTTCTCTTGTCTTGTCTCCTCCTTACTGACAGAAGGACTAACATCATAAATGAATTTTTTAATGTCATCCTCTACTGGTAAGTCATTGAAGACTATCCATGTTATAGGGATCCTGAGGTTTTGGAGGGCATAGCCTTTTTAGAGGAAATTGGCCACCTTTTTACTCCCAAGACAACTACCTCTTAACCTTTACAACTTTTAAACAAATGATGTAGATGAGTGAGTGAGTAGGATACTTACTTGTGGCCTTAATGCCATGCTGTAAGTGTCAAAGATCAAAGGTTCTGTTGATGGTCATTCTTCTTCCTCCTTTGTTTCCTACTGATGGTTTCTTGACTGCAGATCTGATGCTGTTGTATGGTCATCTTTCTACCTCTTCTATTGTTTGTTGTATAAAGGGAGTTGAAGTATGTGAAGGCGGGGATGCTGGTAATGGATGAGGTGATGCTGTGGAAAACATAATTGTCTCTTGAATTGAAGTAGTGAAGTGAAAAGACAATGGAATTTATGGAGGGATGCATGGTAAGGAGTGGGGGAGATGAACATATGTGAGGTAGGCCCCCCCTTTGGATCTTCTCTTTGCTCCTTGATTGTCTTTCTCATCTCCTGCAAACAACAATTATGATTTTTTCTTTTTCTTTTATTACTATATTTTTTGAAAAAAACCTAAGCTGCCTCAAAGAGGTTTTCACCCTAGGTATATGCCCTGGGCGCCTCAAGGAAGGTTTTCACCCAGGGATCTTCTTTTTCTTTCCTTTTTTCTCATCCTTGGGCCACCTCATGGAGGTTTTCAACCCAAAGATGGGACTCAGGCACCTCATGGAGGTTTTCACCTGAATCCTTATTCTTTTTTTCTTTCCTTTTTCAGTGACCTGATGAGGGAGGAGCTAAAACTTGCTCCACTATTATCACTATCTTATTGATGCTGTCAATGAACTCTTGTTTAGATGAAGGCATCTTTTATAATTTCAATCTATGTCCATTAACTAGCAATGGAATGGATTCTTCATCTATAGTCCTGATTTGCACTGAACCATTTTCATGGCATCTTTCCACCACATATGGTCCAAGCCATCTTGTTCTTAGCTTTCCCTTGAAGTCTTTGTACATTGAATAATATAATAAGGCCCAGGCTCCTTGAAATAACTTCTCCTTAATATGTTTTTCATGTTGGATCTTTCTCTGAAGTTGAATTATCTTTGTATGGAGAAGGGCTTGCATTCTGAATTCATCTGGGCCATTCAAATGAAACAACCTTTCTTTTTGTGCATGATTGAGATCTAAATCTAGTTGGGATGCCATCCTCAACGTGTTATATTCAAATTAAATGGACAACAAAGCCTTTTTTTCATAGACCAGCTCATAGGGTGTAAATCTAGTGGTGGTATTCCATGTTGTATTATAGGCCCATGTGGCCTCAACTAGCCTCTCAGCCCAGTCCTTTTTATTGTTGTTCACTACCTTGGTTAGGATGTTCTCTAGTTCTCTGTTGGTCACCTCCACTTACCCATTAGCTTGTGGATGATAAGGAGTGGAGGTCCTCTGATTGATGTTGTGATGCTTGAGCAATTCTTCAATCATGCTGGAGGTGAACTGGCTGCCTTGGTCTGTGACTAGCTCTCTAGGGTACCCAAATTTGTAGAATATGTTCTCCCTTAGAAACTCAACCACCTTTTCTTTTGTTTCTACCTTGATTTCTTTGGTTTTTTCCCACTTAGTCAAGTAACCAATGCACACAATGATGTGATGTTTTTGCTTGGAAGGAGGGTTGATAGGCCCAATGAAGTCAATGCCCCACTTGTCAAATGGCTTGAAAGTCACTTGAGGCTGCAGGGGCATTTCATCCCTTGGAGTAGGCTTTCCCATCCTCTGGCACCGATCACACTAACTAACATACTTCTTCACATCCTGATGAAGAGTAGGCCAATAATAGCCTACTTGCAACACTTTGAATGCTATCCTTTTTGCTGCAAAGTGACCTCCACAAGGCCCATCATGACAGGTCAGAAGGATGTCAAAGACCTCCTCTTCCCTTACACATCTTCTCAAGATTTGATCTGGACCAAGTTTGAACAGATTGCCCCCAATCTAGGTGAAGGGGGCACTCTTCCTGATTATCTTGCTCTTCTCTCTGGAGGGTAGGTTTGGTGGGAAATGTGCTGACACCAGATAGTTTGCTATATCAGCAAACCATGGGGAGAGAACTGAAATAGAAAAAAAATTCTCATCTGGGAACTGATCATCCACCATTCCTTCTTCACCTGCAGGCAGATTCATTCTAGACAAAAAGTCAGCAACAACATTTTCTTTACTAGGCTTATCAAAAATAGTTAAATCAAACTGCTACAATAAAAGTAACCATCTGATGATTCTAGCATTTACATCTGGTTTGTACATTACATATTTAATTGTAGCGTGATCAATATGCATAAATGTATGATAGCCTGTAATGTAATGCCTAAACTTGTTGAATGAATGCACAACAACCACGAGTTCTTTTTCTGTCACAATATAGTTTAGTTCAGCCTTTGACAGGTTTTTACTCGTAAAGTAGATGGCATAAGGAAATTTCTCTTCCACTTATCCTAAGGCTGCTCCTATGGCTCTATGTGAGGTAGTAGCATGAATGTGAAAATGGAGGGCCTAGTTTGGGCCTCTAAGGATTGGTGTAGTACACCTTATCCTTTAAAATGTCCAAGGCCTATTGACATCTCTTTGACCATATAAATTCAGAATCTTTGGCCAATAATCCAAACAAAGGAGAGGCTAGCTTGTTGACATCTTTTATGAATCTTCTGTAATATCTAGCTAGCCCTAAGAAACTCCTAACATCTTTCTGATTTTTTGGAGGTCAGACCCTTTGGATGATGGCTACCTTGTTTGGGTCCACCTATAGCCCTTGCTGAGATATGGAATGACCTAGCATAGTCCCTTCAGTCATTAGGAATTCAAATTTTTCTGGACTGAGGGACAGATTCATCTCAATGCATTTGAGTAATACTTTTCCTAAGTTAGTCAATGCCTCTTGGAAATCACATCCATAAGGTGTAAAATCATCCATGTAGATCTCCACAACATCATGAACTAATTTAGCAAAAATACTTAGGACTGCTCTCTGGAAAGTGGCAAGAGCATTGCACAGGCTGAAAGGAAGGACTCTATAGGAAAAAGTACCCCATGGATAGGTGAAAGTGGTCTTATCCTGGTCTTCTAGGCAGATTTGGATTTGGTTGTACCCATTGAATCCATCTAGGAAAGAAAAGAACTTCTTCCCTGCCAGGCCATCTAGCACTTGGTCAATGAAGGGTAAGGGAAAGTGATCCTTCTTTGTGGCCTTGTTTAACTCCCTACAATCGACACAAATCCTTCGCTTCCCATTTTTCTTGGGCACTAACACTAAAGGAGAGACCCGCTCATTGTCAGAGATAGGGTAAATGAACCCTGCATCTAATAGTTTATGTAGTTCTTCTTTGACTATGTCTTTGAGGGCTAGATTCATTCTCCTTTGTGGTTGCTTGATTGGCTTGCAACCTTCCTTGATGTATATGTGGTGAGTACACATCGAGGGGTGTACTCCCTTCATTTCCTTATAGTTCCAAGCAAAGGCTTCTAGGTTCTCCCTCAACAAGTTGCATAGTTGTTCCTCCTCTGAAGTAGAGAGAGATGGATTAATCTTCAAGGTTTTCTCTGGCCCAAATTCTATGGTTTTGACTCAGAGTGGGTTGGAATCGGCCAAGCATAAGTCAATTTGATGATTGTTCAGTGTTTCTTTTACTTCTTCTTCTAGGGGTAATGAACTAGGAGTTGGACTCTGGAGTAGGTGTTCAATTAAATCATCCTCATCTTGTTGTCCTCCTCCTATGATGGCTTCCGAAGAATAAAGTTCAGTAGAATAAAGCTCATATTCTTCCTCCTCCTCCAACCATAAAGGTAAGTCCTATTCTAGGGAGGGTTGAGCAGGAGGGTATAGGACTAATTGTTTGGACATATTCCCATTCTTGATGGTCATATTCCCAGCTCTGAAACTAATGTAGGCATTAGCTGTGGCAAACCATGGTCTGCCAAAGGTGAGAGGGTAACCATTTAGCTTAGCCTTAGGCTGGAGAACTAGGAAATCTGATGGGTGCTCCCAAGAATCAATGGAGACCATCACATCCTCCACAATTCCCTCAAGGGTGACTGTTGTGGTCTTCCTTAATGACCCTTGGAGGTTAAGATTCAGCATGGTGTCCTTGGTCATCACATTAATGGCAACCCCAAGATCAATCAAAGTGTGTGGGACAATGTTGCCATTGATGTGGACATCAACTACTGGGCTTCTAGGGTCTAAGTATGTTGGACATATTGCCTACCCCAACATTAAGTCAAATAACTGCCCAATGAAATTAATGGTAGGAGCATCCCTTTTTCTTCTTCCTGGATGCTTAAAGAAGTTCTCCTTAATTGATTTATTGTAAATAGGCACATCTTTGATTTCCTGGAGAAGGGGGATCTTTACACATAGGTTTTCCAAATATCCCAGAAGTCTGGTTTCTTTGGGGTAGGCTAGTGTGGTTGGGCTAATATTTTAGGAAAGGGTGGATTTTCTTTAAGGTTGCTTTCATTTTTTTCTTCCTCAACCTCCTTATGTGGAGAGGGAGGTTGGTTGTCTGGGAGAATTCTCCCAAATCTCAGGTTGATCTCCTGAATGTCAATAACATAAGCTAGGTATGATGTCTCTCCACCATATGTTTGTTGGGTCTGCCTATTGTTTGGGTTTGGATTGGTTAGGTAGGTATCTGGGGTTTCATAGGTGGAGCAGAGTGCAAGAGTTGTGGTTGGGTAGGTGATGGAGGTAATAGAGCTGTAACATTGTTGAATTGGGGTCTCCACCCCTACGGTGGGGGATTCCATTGATGTTGTGGCTGATTATAGGTTTGAAATGACTGGCTAGATGGCTGGGAATGATATTGAGATGCATAGGCCCAAGGAGGGGGTGTATACCAGGAAGTACTGGTAGGGGGTCCCCAAGAAGGTGTAGCTTTGTTTTGATTGGGGTTGTAATATGCACGGGATGATCCTTGCATACCCTGTTGGTATGGTCTAAGCCCAGGAGTTCTTCTCTGGTTGATGCAGAAAAGCTACTCATTGACCCCTTCATCTCCTTAGTATACATCTTTGAGTCTAAGAAAGGAAGGGCACTTGTTTATGGAGTGGTTTTCTTCATAGACTAAGCAAATTTCAATACAGTTTAATGGGAATTCATTCCTAGGATGACTTCTAGTGCACCTAGGACAGAAGATGGTTAGGGCTCTCTTTGCTTCCTCTTGCTTTCTTCTGATATTAATGGTATCCAATTGTAAGGTAAGGGTTTGCAGCATCTCAGTTTTGAAGTCCTCCAACATATTTCCAATTTCACCCTTAATGGATGAGTTGGAGGACGATGTATTGGCCATAGGTTGACTACTTCTACCCTTGTTTCTGGCTGCCCTAAAATGGTTTCTAAAGTCAGTCTTGATGTCCTCATAGGGTAGTTGGTAGATATATCCTCCTGATAACATGTGTAAGGTGTCTAGGTTATCCTCCCTCACTCCTCTAAGCAAGACCAACTTCAGTGACTCAGGGTCAAGTGTGCACCTAGCCCTTTTGTAACTGAGCTGGAATCTTTCTTCATAGTCTTCTAGGGATTCATCATGGCCTATGGTCATCCTAAAAATCTCATCCTTGGTGTCCTTTAACCTACAGTAGTCCCTATATTTTTTGTTAAAGGCCTGCTGCATCTGAGCCCAAGTTGTTATGCTATCTCTAGGTAAACCCATGAACTAGCGCAATGCTACCTCCTTGAGGGTAGATGGAAATAGTTTCAACTTCTTCTCATCATCTGTGTAGTCATAGGTTTAGCAGACAACAACAAACTCAAATAGGAAAGTGTCAGGGTCCTTTGTGGTCAAGCCATGGAAATGAGGTAGAGCAGAGGGGCTTATGTTCTTCATTTTAGTGTCCCCATTGGTTTCCCTAATGGGGAAGGCACTCCCAATTCTCCCTCTATCTCCTTTGTCATTTAAGTGTTCAGCCATTGGTTCAGTAGGAATGGGTTCTTCCTCTTCTTCTTCCTCCCCTATAGGTTCCTCAAATATGTCAAGTTTCTCACCTAAAGGGGCTTCCAATTCATCGTCAGTGAAGAAGAAAGGAGGTTGACTGTTGGATGAGGTGGGGGTGTTTGGAAAGAATTTTCCTAAAGTATCCCTAATCCTACGAGGCATGAAAGGAAATGTTTTTGGGTTTTTGTGAGATTTTTCTTAAAAGATGGGAAGTAATTGTAGAAAGGAAATTGTTGATTAAATGAAAAAAAACTAACAAAATGGAAACTACTTGCAGAATGAAATTTATTAATTAAGTGAAAACCCTAACAAACGGAAACTACTTTCTCAATTGAAATTGTTGAATGGAAGACTACTGGCAAAAAGAAGACTGCTTGTAGAATGAAATTGCTGATGGAATGAAAACTACTAACAAAAGAAAACTACTTGCTGAATTGAAATTGCTGGATGAAACTAGATTCACTTGTGGAATGGAAAGGAAAGTAGATAAATGACAAAATGAAAGAAAGAAACTAGATTACTTTTACAAAAATAAACTAATGGAAGAAAGTTGGAAACTAGAAAATAGAAGAAAAGAGCAGTAAGCACTAATACTTTGACACCTCCTCGGCAATGGTGCCAAAAACTGGTGAGCCTAGGTATTACAGCAAGAATGTTGCAACTCCCAAGGCTACCAGCTTTACTTATCAACCTAGGGTTCGTACAAACTTGGAGGTGACTATGCTATATACACGAGTAGAAGTGAAGGCATTGCCTATTGTCACTCCTCATCTGGAAGGAGACCCCAGGGGTTCCAAGCTAGACTTCTATAGGGTCAGAAGAAGCTTCATTTTGATGGAAGGAGAGAAAACCTAGTCTAGGAGAGAGCTATTCTAGTGCAGAAATGAAGAAAACAACCTGAAAACCTAAATCACCAAAACCTAATTAATCATGAAAACAACTAAACTAGGTAGAATTGCTAAACATCACTAATATAATGCTAACTATCTAAGTTGTAGAAGTAAAAGAGCATAAAACTACACTAAGGGGTGAAAAATGGAAACTAGGCTAAGTCTGTGTTTAGGCGCAAGAGCAGTCGGAGGTCAAAATGGCGAAAAGAGGACATAATGAGCAACAACGCATGAGGACTGTTGGATCAGACGACTGAAGGGTAAACGAACGGTTGAGATCAGACAATAGGAGGGTACATAGGCAAATGGGCAGACATGGTGGACTAACAAAATGGACAGCTGGGATTATATCGCGGGGACGGTTGGCAGATGAATGATGGATATCAACCAATCTAGTTTGTGATCGGGTGAAGCAACAGCTGTCAGATCAAGAGACAGATCGACGGTGGAGAGTTCAAGGTGATAAAGCGATTGGTTGATGTGACAGCCGTAAGATTTGGCAAGGCAGATTGATGGTGGAGATTGGAGCATGAAAAGAAATGTGCAGAAATGATGAACGGGTTTGGAGGGCGGTAAGCTGTATCTCACGCATCCTGAAAACCATAAGTTGTATTTTGAAAATTCATGAGATTAGCCTCCCCGTCCAACACGTAGCACGGGGAAACCACCCATATTGCGTGCTCTCAGCCTGATAACGGTCGGAAGGAAATTCACGCAATATGGCATGAGGGCTGTTGGATCTGGAAAGGTAGATCTACGGCGGAGATGTGACCGAGCAGGTTGGTGAGCGGGTGAGTGACAACCGTCGGATCTGACAAGGCAGATCGACGGTGGGGATTTAAAAGGCAAAAATTCAAACGTGAAAAGTGGATTGGGCAGTGATTGGTGGGTTTTGCATGTGAAAGGTGATCGATGGTTAAAAACCATTTGAACGTGAATTAACAGCTCTTGCTGAGCATTTTAGGCTGAAGGAGATTGATATCATGAGAGATCTAGGAAGAGGGTGAAGGTCTAAATGACAGAAAGAGAGAGTGAAGTGCTGGATAATCATGAGAGGAATAGAGTGACAACACAATGAACTCAGTGACTGTGTTTAAATGACAAACCCTTTAGAAACCAAAACCCTGTGTTTTTGGGGTACTGCCGGGTTTCGTCCTCACATCATGGTCCCTGAGGGAGGAGGTGAGGCCGAGACACCTGTGAGCATCTTGATGGATCTTTTCTTTGCAAACCTACTAATTAAATGAAAGCATAAATGGAACAAACTGAAACACCACTACTTTGTTCTACCTTGCTTTAATGGACTGCAACTATTCAAGCAAATGAACAAGAAACAGGAAACTACTTAAGTCAAGGAGCCAGAAACCAGAAATCTGTGCTGAACCATTGTAATGAAAATTCATCTATTCAACCAGATGAACAATCAAACCATGCATCTATGCTATTGCTGTAATGGAAATGAACTACTTAAGTTAATGAACAAAAATCAAGATTCTATGCTAGAATACAATACAAGAAAGAGGATCTTTGGTTGCTAGGGTTGGGCCCTAACCCAAGAGCTTCAACCCTTTGAGTTAACTCAGTGCTGGCTCAAATCAAACTCATCTTCATTATCAAAGAACACTGTATTACATCAAACAGTTACTGATTTGATATGATCATATACTAAAAACTGATGTAGAATTGATTAGCCATTAAGGAGTTTGGATGTTAACTGAAACCACAGAAATCAAGGAAAATTGATTGAATTTATCACTTTATGATAGCTGATAAACCATAATCAAGATGAAAAATAGGAGTGAAAATAGTGAAAACATAGATATACCAAACAACAAGATTGAGTACGGAGTTCGTCCCTGATGGACTACATCTTCGGGTCTACTTTCAAGATGGGCGATCGTTTTATTAGGAAAGAGAAGAAGGTGTTGATTACACAGTGAATTATATAGATTTAACTTGCACACATACAATTTTTACCTCTATCATCAAATATCCCTCTGAACCATCTTTCCAACGCTGCTTTCGGTTTACAATTCCGACTCCGGATGCTCCAGAAACCCTGAAAACAAAATCAGCCTCTAACCTCTAGAACCTACATACAAAAGTTGAAAACCACACCCTCTATTTCAAAGGATAAATCTACCTCTTAAAGACCTCTAGGAACATTAAAAACCACTTTGTCTAATTGCATGGTGAATTTGCTGACTTTAGGGTTTGTTTGGCCTCGGTCTAGTCACAAGGAGACACCTAGGGTTATAGTCATGGTCACCAAATTAGTTTTTAAAACAAACTGAACTAAAAACCCAAAAATAGACCTTGGTTAACCCTGAAACCACAAGTGGTTAGGCAAATCGAGCGGAGGTGCTAATGGTCCATGTGACTGGCACTATTTCCTGTGGTTTAAGTGCTGGCGGTTTCGCTGTCAGTTTAAAACTGGCGGTTAACTGCAACTTTTGATGGCCTACTCACATGCCTTTCTCCACCATGGTTTCCATACCCTCACGGTTAAGGCCCACTATTCCCAAGCCTCAACGACTTAGCAGACTGCTATTCACATGGCTCGACATGGTTTAAATAGAGGTTACCCTAGACACATGTTACCGAAACCGCAATCCTTTCACGTGTGATGGTTTGAAACCCACACGGTTAAGGCCCACAGTTGGGACCTCCAAACACCATGACATCCTATGGAAGTCAGTTTTGCAGCGCTCACGTGTGCTCTTGCCCGCTGCGGTCTTCTCCCCATGCGGTTAGAGCCCTGTGGGTCTATTTTGTAATATTTTATAACATATTTCCAAAGGTCGATGGTTAGAGTTAGGGTTGTAATGTATTAATACATAGTTTTGCAACGTAGGTTGATAGGTTTAGGTGTAGGATTTGATTTGTTTTAACACATTTCTTAGGGTTTTGAATGTGATAGATAAGGATTTAGATATTTAGAACTAGCATTAGGTTTTTGTGTCTTAGATGTAGGATTTAGGGTCTTAGGTCTAGAATTAAAAAAAAAACCTTTTACAATCTTTCGTCACAATGTGACGTAAAACCACATGCGACGACAAAACCCACGCACATCATCGACTCCAGCTGTCTTTGCAATGACAACCTAGACAATGAACCTATGCCATAGATGACACCCTGACAACATATCAAACCTCTGCGATGGATGACACAACCATGTCGATACCAATCCTGTTTATCGAACGAAAAAACACATGTCGTCGACCAAACCTTGGGGGTCAATGAACTCAAGTCGACGACCAGGTGTTTTGGAGAATTTAGCATCTACTGACAAACACTAATTCACTAGACAAGTAGCTATGCTTAGAACAATAGTTTAAAGTGTTTTATACTTTTCCTGTAAGCAATAGATAAGAAGAGAGGATAGAAGGCCTACCTATAGTTCCGCTTTCCTCTCATCTCCCTTGTGTCGATTCCATCGCTCCTTCTCGTACTTAATCTGCTTGAAAAGTACCTTGTCAACACAACAAAAGATGAAAACTGATCAAAGCATATGATCCATTAAATATAAATGAAAGGAATCAGAAGCAATTCATACATATAAGCATTATGAAAGAACACAAATATGGAAAAAGGTTCAAACACTTTATTAGATAAAAGAAGGAATTACAACCATCAGTGTCTGATTCAAAGTCATTCCTCTAGCTTGGATCCCATCCACATCACATCAAAAGCAAGAAAAGCTTGTGGCATCACATCATTTGCTCCAAACTCAAGTCTCATAGTAGCATTATCTCCTTATAATTCAACATAATCCAGCCAACTAGCCCCTAATCACTTAGATGAGTGGTCAATTTATAGGAAGATGAAGGAGGTTTTGTCATTAATTGTGACATTGAATGGCCTTCCAAACTTAGAATTAGTTCCATGGAGGAAGGGATGAGAGGATAGGATGCTCCTTAACTCATTCCTCATCCATTTTCAAGCTCATAGGAGTTGATAAGATAGGGAAACTTATAGATGACTCCAAAAGATAATAATATTCCCCAAACCCTATGTGAATTTTGCTCATTCTCACCCAGCACAGGTGAAAGGAAGCATGAGTACTCTGCAAAGCACCTTGACAGTGGAGTCAACTACTCTGCAGCGCACCTTCATAAGGGCTTACCTGCGCTGGTCCCTCTAGAGGCAATTTATAGATGTCTTCAATTCATGAAATTGTCTCGGAAGGAGGCATTCAAAGGGTTGACTTGTTTAGGGCATGAAACAACTGAATTTAGGTTTTGATGAGCCCTATAACACTGATCTAAATGTTGGGATTTGATGTGCCCAAATGGATCTGTAACAGTTGCCCCCTAAGGCATGAAGTCGAAAAAATGCCAATGTCGAATGAATTGCTTTATGATGTGATGAGGAGGTATCAAAGTGGAAGGTGACCTGCATCAATTACAATACATATATCATGATATTTGATTTTACATGAATTGTTGAGGGAAGGCATACCCAAGCTCAGCTTATAAACTTTCATTACATGTACATAAACAGTCATCTACAGATATAGACCCATGATTGGAATGACTAAATTTAGTGTAAAGCCATTGTTCATATGATTTAGTACTCCTAATATCGCAGTCCAAATGGATGAAACTAGATCCGGGGTCTTCAATATCGTTCAACTGTTTGCTCAGGTACAAGTCTAACCATGTGAATATGCGATCTAAAGTCAAACATGGGAAGGCACCATCTGATTACTAGTCGATGATGTAAGTTGTTAACAGATGTGAGAGAAATCACTGATAATGATAATGATCCTCAAGGTACTGCAGTACATTCTGCATGGTTTGAATGGATTATTTGATGTCGAACACCATACAAATTCTTTTGGTCGAAGGAAATTGATGTATGCCTATCGCCAAAAGTGAGAAACCTGCCATTGATGCATGCAAGCCTCAAGGTACTGAATGGGTGTTTCTAAGTCAACTTCTTGGATAATGAGTTGATGTCGACAAGAAGCGACTCGTCGCAGGAGGGCCTTGATGTATCCCACATCAACGACACGAAATGAGTGTAGTGATTTTAGAGATGGAATTTGATTGACGACACAAGGTTCAGGAATGGTGGTCATGAAAATGAAGGTTTATGGTATTGCAAAAGATGGATTTTGACTGAATGACTTCTCTTGAACATGTCAGCGACACTAAAGTGAATTGGTAGCATTGACCCAAAACAAAGTGATGGATGGTATGATAGACCAATAGTGTGATAACCATCAAGCTAATAACACAACCTAGATGGTCACGGTGATGGAGTGAAAGTGTCATGTTCAAGAGTGACCTGCTACCATAAAGTGGTTTTCCCCTTTTTCCATTTCCCCCAGTCATTGCTGGCTAGTACCTCTTTATTTTTATCAAGCTTGAGGAGGATAACATATGCTTGTTGTATAATTTCACCCTTCGGACAAATCCATCGCTATTTGATGTTTTAACGAGTCTAGCAAAGGTGAAACTAGGTCTTGTCTAGATGGACACGTTTGTTGCTATTTGATGTTTTTAACGAGTTTAATGACAAAGATAACTCAATCCTTTTCATGTTTAGAGAGTTTGAAAAAGGAAAAAAAGAAAACTCCCAAGTTCTTTTTCGTAAATTAATCTCTCAAGCCTAAAAAAGCGTAAAATAAAACAAGGGAGGTATCGTTTCCAATCTGTTAACAAGCTGGAAAGGACAAGCACTCGACAATATTTTCATGTTTAGAGAGTCTGAAAAGAGCTTAAAGAGGACTCCACTTTGAGGAACAAGTGGTGTCTAGGATAGAAACTGATCCAAATCGAATCCATAAACGACTATCAAAGAACCCTGACTGTATCGGGACGAAACAAATCCTTGAAGAATCCAAAACAGCAATTGGAAACACCCTGAACGAGTGGCCATGGCAGCCGGTGCGGAACGATGAGGACCTTAGTCAAAGCACGCTAATCAAGGCCCGTGGAGACTACACAGGAGGTCGATGTAGCCCCTGGGAACCCCAGAATAGGAAAAGGAGCTGATTTTCGATGCACGATTAGCTGGGCAAATAGGGCCGAAATGGAGGGGCCTTAAGCCCTTGGTCGCGTTGGGAACCAGAGGACTGTGAGCGCAGAAACGAAAAGCGCCAACGTACGAGGGTGGGACCCATGACCTGGAAACCGGCAGTTTTGATCAGGGCACCCTTGAACGGTAAGATGTTTCAGAGGAGAGTGGAGCGATCCCACTCAGTGATCGATGCGTGGCAGTGGAGGTGAGAGAAAAACCGTCGTTGATCGCAAGTTATCAGTCAAGCAAGTCAACCATGCTCGATGTTTGTATGACGTTGGATCTTGATGAGCCCAGATCAGACGGCTGAGACTGAGCCCGATAGACAAAAGTGGAATCGACAGGGAATTAAGCCGCGATTTAAGGGGATTTGGAATCCGTTGACCGCCATGGTGGAGAAAGAATGTATCAATGACATAACCGAAGAAATGAATCGATGAGCAGGTTGGCGCTGTTCCGATGGGGATGCGTGGCTACTTCCCGAGCATTCATGTTGACGCCAAATAGGGAACTCCAAGCACGCAGGCGGTAGGCGAATCGACATAGGCAGGAGAGGAATCGAACAGGCATGGATATCGAATAGCTAAAGCCATGAATAGAGACAGTCAAATAAAGATTCAGAGAGAAGAGGAATAGAGAAGAGTCCAAGTGACCAAGAGAGACAGTGAATAGTGAACCCTGAGAGGAGGACTGAGCACAGAGAGTAGTAAAGCCAAGCAAAGGAGACGGAGGGCCGAGCTAACCACAGGCAGCATCGAGCACCAGAGAGCTTGAAGATTCAATCCTTCCCATAGAGGAATCTGTCCAGATTGAGCATCACAGTTGGCTCTTTCCACTGTAGACCGAGGGTCACAGAGCTGGTAGGGAATCCAAGAACCACCCTACCAAGAAAAATCTGCTTCAGGAGAACTCACATTGAGTCCCTGTATTGTAATTTCTTTGCACACAATAAAACAAGGCCACCACTGAAGCTGGACCAGAGACGTAGCCCTGGAGAATAGGGTGAACTACTTATTAAAAGTTGTTTGTGTCTTTGTGTTGCTTACTGTATTTATCTGTTGTCTTTCCACTTATTTTCTATGTATTGGAAATCTGATTGATCCGTTGTTTCAATAACACAGAACACACACACCAGCACATGGGTCTGTAATACCTTTTTGTTTAATAAATCTTCAACTGAGGTCACTCATAGGGTGATTATCAGATCAAGTGGTATCAGAGCTCTAGGCTGTAAGGTTAGACAAGCTTGTGTTGGTTTAGCTGTGAATGCTCACTAGATCAAAGCTCAAATTAGGAGAAGGAGAGTTGGTGGAAACTAATCCTGAAATTGGGAGAGTCTATTCTTGAAAGACAATATCAGAAGAAGGTTCTATAGGGCCAGACCCTCAATTCATAGAAAGTTTCCTAGCTATAAAGTCTATGGTAGAAGAAATGTATAGGGACTTTAGAAAGCATAAGGGTGAAGATTCATCAAGCTCTAAGCAAGATAAAGAAGAAGATGAATCTCATTCCCATGACCACTCCAAAGGAAAGGGGAAAGAAGAAAGCTTCACTACACCTCCTAATAGCCTTGTGCATAATAAGAAAGCATCTTTGATTAAGTTAGATGTTAAATTTGATTTGCCTATATATGATGGAGAGCTAAATGCTGAAAAGTTGGACAATTGAATTAGACAAATTGATGTGTATTGCAGAGTACAAAATATAGACTCAGACAAGAGTAAGATTCAGTTGGCAAGCCTACACCTAGGAGGCACTTCCTTGGTTTGGTGGGAAGGCAGAACCCAAGCTGATGTGAAGAAGTATGGTAAGACCATCTCTGTCTGGAGTGAATTTGTTACTGCAATCAAAAAGCAGTTCTATCCATTGGCCTACATGCAACAAGCCATGATGAGTTGGCAAACTCTTCAGCAGTTGAAAGGGAAAAGTGTACAGGGGTATACTCAAGAGTTCAGAAAGAGAGCATTGATGTTGAGTATTTCATTAGACTCACCAGAAACTCTTTTGAAGTACATTGGTGGTCGACATAGCTGCATGAGGCATACCATCCTCATGTTTAATCCCACTAGTATAGATGAGGTATCTGTACAAGCTACTCATCTAGAAGCTAGAGGAAAGAATGGAAATCCAGAAGTTGGGGGACCATCCCAACCCACTGTAAGTAAGAGCAAGGAGAAAAGAAAGCAGAAGTGGAAAGCAAGGAAGGCTAACACTGCACAGAAAGGCAAAGCTTCATGCACTCACTGTAAAAGGGAGGGGCATGATGATGAGCACTGTTGGATTCTACATCTAGAGCTGAGGCCTAAGAAGTCTGAGGGCAAGAAGAAGAAGGCTGCTGCAGCTATTCAGGAAGATTTGGGGTCAGACTCGAGAGATGAAACAATCATTGCAGCCACAGGTATAAAAGGTAAGAATTCTGAAGCATCTACTAGTAATTCTGTTCAATCTGTTATTGATGAAGAACGTGAGAGAAAAAGACATGAGCTTTTACATATTCGAGTTGTTTCCAGAAATCAAAATATTGATACTTTGTTTGATAGTGGATCACAAGTAAATTTGATTTCTGAAGAAATTGTAAAGAAATTGGGACTAGAAACTACACCTCATAAGAAGCCATACCCATTAGGATGGTTGAATGATAAAGCACAACTACAAGTGACTAGACAGTGCAAACTCAAGTTTTCTTTTGGCTCAGCATTTGTAGATGAGGTTGAGTTAGATGTAATTCCTTTGGATATATGTGGAATTGTTTTAGGAAGTCCTTACTTGTATAATAGAAAGGCTATTTTCTATAGAGCTGAGAACAAGTATCTACTTGTTAAAGATGGAATCAAATACTTTGTAAGATCTCATAAGCTCAAGAATAATTATACTGTCATAAACTCAGGACAGATGAAAAGAATGATAAATTCATGCAAATAGTTCTTACTGATGGTTGTAAAGGAAAAGAAAATTGATAAAACCAATGTATTTGAGGGCTGTAATTCTGATCAGCAAGCTGATATAGAAAAGATTGTTTCAGAGTATGATGTCTTGTTTCAAGAACCTCAAGGTCTGCCACCCAAAAAGGGAATAGTACATGATATTATTTTGCAGCAAGATGTTCCTTTGCCTAACATTGGGATGTACAGGTTATCTGCTTTAGAGAATGCTGAAATCAAGAAGCAGGTGCAGGAGTTGCTCGAGAAAGGGTTCATCAGGCCTATCACATCACCATGTGGGTCACCAATCGTTTTGGTGAGAAAGAAAGATGGCTCGTGGAGAATGTGCATTGATTATCGAGCACTGAATAAAATAACAATAAAAAATTGTTATCCCCTTCCTCGCATAGATGATCTTTTAGATCAACTGAAGGAAGCTGTTTATTTCACCAAGCTAGATTTGCATAGTGGATACCATCAGGTCAGAGTTGCAGAGCAAGATGCATGGAAGACTGCTTTCAAAACAAAGCAAGGATTGTATGAATGGCTGGTTATGCCTTTTGGCTTGACCAATTCCCCCGCTACTTTTATGAGATTAATGAATGATGTACTCAGACCTTTTTGTTATTGTGTATCTGGATGACATTCAGATTTTTAGTAAAACGTGGGAAGAACATTTAAATAATGTTAAGCAGACATTAGATGTTTTGAAAAGAGAAAAAATTTATGTTAAACTCTACAAATGTGAATTTTGCAAAACCTCTCTAAATTATTTGGGTCATATAGTAGGGGGAGGTGAATTGAAAATAGATCCCTCTAAAGTGGCAGTCATTGTAAACTGGCCTAAACCCAAGTCTGCTACAGAAGTGAGAAGCTTCTTAGGAGCAACACAGTATTGGAGGAAGTTCATTTCAAATTTTTCCTCAATTGCAGCTCCCTTACATGCTTTGACAGGATTGAACAAGGTGTTTCAGTGGGGAGGCAAACAGCAGAAAGCCTTCGACACCTTGAAAGAAAAAATTAGTACAACGCCTGTAATAGCACTGCCAGATCTACAAAGGCCATTTGAGATCCAAGCTAATGGAAGTGACTATGCCATGGGAGCAGTGTTGACACAACATGGTAAACCCATATGTTATCATTCTGAGACTTTTAATCCTGCAGTAGTCAACTATCCTACATATGATAAAGAATTGTATGCATTAGTTCAGAGTGTGAAAAAGTGGAAACATTACTTAATGGGCAAAGAAATAGTAATACATACTGATCATCAGCCACTTCAATACCTACACTCCTAAACTAAGTTGCAATAATCAAGACATTACAGATGGATGGGTTTTCTACAACAGTTTCATTTAGTCATCAGATATAAAAAGGGCGTACATAACAAGGTTGCAGACATGTTATCTAGACCCATTATAAATGCATCTACCATACTTAAGCATAATTATGTGCTGCATGAAAGATACATAGAACAGTATGCTCAGGATATGGACTTTAAAGATGTATATGCAGCTTTGAGTCAAGGCAAAAGAGTAGAAGAATTGGACCATCATGTGAAGGACTAACTCTTATATCATTGTGGGAGGCTCTGCATTCCACAAACTGAGAGAGCAAAGATAATTAGCGAAGCACACACTTCTTTGATATCAGGTCACTTTGGGGTAAGTAAAACAGTTGCACAGCTGCAAAGGTTCTGTTATTGGCCGAGAATGAGTGAGACAGTTTCTAGATACGTAAAGGGATGTGCTATGTGTGCTAAAAGCAAGCCCAGCAATAGAAAACTAGGCTTGTACACTCCATTGCCAGTTCCTTCTCACCATTGGGAAAGCATTTCCAGGGATTTTGTTGGAGGACTACCCAAATCTAGGAAAGGTCATGATTATCTATATGTTGTTGTGGATAGGTTCAACAAAATGTGTATTTTGATACCCTATAGTAAACAGATTACAGTTGAACAAACTGCAAAATTATTCTTTGAACATGTATGGGCTCATTTTGGATTACCCACTTCTATTATATCTGATCGAGACACCTGATTTGTGGGAAAGTTTTGGCCCAGTCTGTGGGAACTAATGGACACCAAATTAAAGAAAAGCATATCTTTTCATCCACAAACAGATGGCCAGACAGAAGTAATTAACAGGACAGTGATCCAGTTACTGAGAGGATATTGCAGCAAACACCCTAAGCTTTGGGATGAACACTTGTGTTATGTGCAACATGCTTACAATAGAGCCAAACACTCTTCTACCTAGAGATCTCCTTTTGAGACCTACTTTGGTTTCATACCAAGGTCTCCCTTGGATTTTGTCATGGGTAAAGACACCATGGTTGATAGACACAGTGACGTGGACAGGACAACTAGGTTCATTGAACAGATCCAGGAGATCCACCAGGCAGTATAGGAACAGCTGGAAAAGAGCCAAGCCAAGTACAAAGCTAGGCATGATAAGCATCGGATGGAGCATAGTTTTCAAGTTGGAGACCAAGTCTGGCTGTATATCAATAAGGATAGGATGCAAGGTGAAGATAAAAAGCTAAAACCTATCAAGTATGGACCCTTCAGGATACTTGAGAAGATTGGTGAAAATGATTTTTGCCTTGATCTGCCAGCTTACATGCACATCTACTCAGTCGTGAACACAGATTGCTTGAGGTTGTTTGAACCTTCAATGATTGAGGACCCTGAAGAGCAGAGTCAATTTCCTTCTGTTGATGACCTGCTACCTGAATATCTTAATGAGTTGCAGGAAGATATAGTGCTAGATAGGAAGGTTTGGACGATGTGCAGTGGATTGGTGGAATACCTCAGAATTGGGTTTAAAGGTTTGAAGCCAAATAGTGCGAAGTGGATTGAGATTGGACAAGTGAGACAGCAATTTCCTCACTTAGTTGATGCTTGAAGAAAACCAACTTTTGGTGGTCCAAAAGCTTTTCAGTAGGGAGGCCGTGATCCAAATCGGATCCATAAACGACTGTCAAAGAACCGTGACTGTATCAGGATGAAAAAAATCCTTGAAGAATCCAAAATAGCAATCGGAAACACCCTGAACCAGTGGCCATGGTAGCCGGCGTGGAATGACACGGACCTCAGTCAAAGCGTGCTGACCGAGGCCCATGGAGATTTCACAGGAGATCGATGTAGCCCCTGGGAGCCTCGAAATAGGAAAAGGAGCTAATTTTCGATGGGCAATTCGCTGGACAAACAAGGTCGAAATGGAGGGGCCTTAAGCCCTTGGTCGCATTGGGAGCCAGAGGACTACGGGCGAAGAAACGGAAAAGTGCCAATGTACGAAGGTGGGACCCACAACCTGGAAACTGGTGGTTTTGATCGGGGCGCCCTTGAACAATAAGAGGTTTCAAAGGAGAGCGGAGCGATCCCACTCAGCGATCGACGCATGGAAGTAGAGGTGAGAGAAAAACCGTCGTTGATCATGCGTTATCGGTCGAGCAAGTCAACTGTGCTCGATGTGCGTATGACAGTGGATCTTGAGGAGCCCAGATCAGATGGCTGAGATTGTGCCCAATAGATAGAAGTGGAATCAACAAGGAATTAAGCTGCAATTTAAGGGGATTTGGAATTCATTGACTGCCATGGTGGAGAATACGTATCCACGACATAACCGAAGAAATGAATCAACGAGCAGGCTGGTGCTGTTCCGATGGGGACGCGTGGCTACTTCCCGAGCATTCATGATGACGCCGAACAAGGAACTCCAAGCACGCAGGCGATAGGCGAATCAATGTAGACGGGAGAGGAATTGAACAGGCATGGAGATCGAATGGCTAAAGCCATGAACAGAGACAGTCGAATAAAGATTCAGAGAGAAGAGGAATAGAGAAAAGTCCAAGTGACCAAGAGAGATAGTGAACAGTGAACCCTGAGAGGAGGACTGAGCACAGAGAGCAGTAAAGCCAAGCAGACGAGACAGAGGGCCGAGCTGACCATAGGTAGCATCGAGCACCAGAGAGCTTGAAGATTCAAGCCTTCCCATAGAGGAATCTATCTGGATTGAGCATCACAGTTGGCTCTTTCCACTATAGACCGAGGGTCACAGAGCTGGTAGGAAGGAAAAGAGTCTGTGAACTTTGAGTGGCTTGGGGAATCCAAGAACCACCCTACCAAGCAAAATCTACTTCAGGAGAACTCACATTGAGTCCCTGTATTGTAATTTCTCTGCTGAAAGACAAAATAAAACAAGGCCACCACTGAAGCTGGACCGGAGACGTAGCCCTGGAAAATAGGGTGAACTCCTTATTAAAAGCTATTTGTGTATTTGTGTTACTTACTATATTTCTCTTCTATCTTTCCACTTATTTTCTGTGTATTAGCAATCTGATCGATCTGTTGTTTCAATAACACAGAACACACACACCAGCACATGGGTCTGTAATACCTTTTTGTTTAATAAATCTTCAACTGAGGTCACTCATAGGGTGATTATCAGATCAGAAACTGGTTCTGATGATGTTGGAACTTCTCAAAACATGTTGATTTATGTGAAGAGGCTGGCTAATAAGACCACTCATTGCAACTATTCCTCAAAAAGGGTAAAACAACCAAGTGAAAGCGTATGATCAGCCAAAGAGATGGTGGTGATGGAATGAAACAACCAAGGCTCATCTGATAGAAAAGGTTGATAGAATGGAAATCACAAGGGTTAAAATGGAAATGGGTTCATTTTTACACAAGCTTGAACCATAGTGAACTATGCTTGGATTCAATTTCATGTTTACACAAGCTTGAAACAAAAAACTATGCTTGGATTCAGTTTGATTTTCACACAAGCTTGAAACAAATAACTATGCTTGAGATTGGTTTACATGCCCCTGACATGATGAAAGGGAGAGCCTCTTGTAACCAGATGGAAGTCGTTGTGGTGAAGCAGGATGGTTATCCAACACCCTTTTGGCTTTGTCCAGATAGGGACAAAGGTGAATGGGGTGATTCCCTTCACATAACCTACAAGGAAACTTAACTTTACCACTAGGTGCATGCCCCCAAGCTTCATTGCATTCACCTAAGTAGACTACTCGTGGCTATCAGGTGGATGGAATGAAGGTTCTTTTACGAGATCAAGTGAAAGACTTGACTGGAATTTTACGAGATCTAATTAAAGACTCGAATTGGAACTTTGCTCCAGGGGACCTTGTTTCATTTTTTAATGAGCTTGACACAAGACAAGGAACTCTGCTGAGATTCCTTTTTTCATTTTTTAATGAGCTTGACACAAGACAAGGAACTCTGCTGAGATTCCTTTTTTCATTTTTTAATGAGCTTGACACAAGACAAGGAACTATGCTCATGACCTTTGTTTCATTTTTTAACAAGGTTAACACAAGGCAAGGAACTATCCTCATATTCCTTGTTTCATTTTTTAACGAGGTTGACACAAGACTAGGAACTATCCTCTTATCCTTTGTCTCATTTTTTAACGAGGTTGACACAAGACCAGGAACTATCCTCATGGGCCTGTTTCATTTTTTAATGAGGTTAACATAGTAAAAGAACTATCCTCATGGGAGCCATTTCATTTTTTAATGAGTTTGACACAGTAAAAGAACTATCCTCATAGACCTATTTCATTTTTTAATGAGGTTGACACAGTCAAAGAACTATCCTCATAGACCCTAGGTTCACAACTCATAAGAGGTCATGAAGGAGAGATCTGGTTCCAATGCCCCCAGTACATGATGTACAACATCACTGAATTGATCGTCAGTTGATGTAGGTATGGAATAGGTTGCCACATAATTAACCCGTGGCGAGGATGATACCATTAGTACAAAAGGACCAATTAGGGAAGATGGTTGACTGGAAGCCATATTTGGACTGAGAAATAAAAGCTGGTCAATGGTGACAATTCTTCCTTCATGTGGGAAACAAATCACTCAAAAGAGTGTTGAAACAATAGCTCCCATGTCATAAACATAGTTGCACCCAAGTAGGAAATTGTAATTTAAAGGGCCTGGGACTACCATCACATTCAGATAAATGAATGTTCCTCCCAAAGTAATAGGTAACTGAGGGAGAATCCATAATAGTTGATTGGTTCCTCTGCTAAAGGCCAACAGATTCTAGGTAACAAGGACAAGTGGTGGTGAACCAAGTGCTTTCCAAGCAGTTGAGGAAAGGATACTCACTAATGCACCTTCATCTATAATATTGCCAGATACAATCATATTACAAACTTGTACTATGATATGGAAAGGCACATAAGAAGGAAGACAGAATCCTGCTAGTCGATTCTAATCAAAGGAAGTGACTAGACTACTTGGAGGGGGTACCATAGAAATGGGAGAATTAACCCCTTGAGTTATGAGAACTGGAGGATTTTCCTCCTGTCTTGATGGAACAGGAGGACTGCCCCCAAGCTCATTAGAATCTGAAGAAACAAAAAGAACCTGAGTGGTATCATATTCACTCTCTTCGAGAAAGGTACGATTTACTGAAGGTGAAATCGAGTCAACTGTTACCTCGACCTGTTGATTTGGGTCAGGTATAGACTCATAGGATTCACTTTCAAAGAGAGTGATTTCGACTGACGATTGATTTTGGTCAGTCAATTCATCAACTAGTGAAGGATTTAGGGAGAGTTGCATGTAACCAGATGGAAGTCACTGCGGTGAAGTAGGATGGTTATCCAACACTTTTTTAGCTTCATCTAGATAGGGAAAAAGGTGAATGGGGTGATTCCCTTCACATAACCTACATGGAAACTTAACTTTACCCTTCTTTCCATGAACTTTACTACCACTAGTTGATGGTGTGTCACCAACATGATCTCCAGAAGTTGATGACACAGGATGATGTGAACAAGAAGACCATTCTTCTAAAATCTAAGGAATATCAGAACAATTTTGAAGAAGATGGTCTCCCGCACAAATTTTGCATGGATATCAGACTTTGTGAGGCTTGATGGATGGTTTCTCATCAGATGTTGCATTCAAAGAAATGGTTGCTTGGTTGCCCTTCTACTGAATTTTCTTCTTCTCTTTCTTCTTCTTCTTAGCCACCTAGTTACTAGTACCAATATTTTCACCAGGTGAAGAGGAAGAAGGGGAGGAAGAAACAACCAAGGAAGAAGGCAAAGGGTCAACTTTAGGATCAACTGGAGGTTGATTTTTTCTAGTTGGAGGAGTACTCGATTGCGAAGAAATCATGACATTTTGAACCAAGGATGTTGAAAACAACCATACTGGCAAACCAATGGTAAATCCTGGAATGGACAATGTAGCCATATATGGAGCACCAATATTTCCAAAAGGAGGAAAAGGACTAGGATTCCCATAAAAAGGAATTCCTTGATCGGTGCACTCTGAATTTTTTGCCATATGTTTCAACCTAAGATCAACTAAGGAGTGAGCATGGAGGATGTTATCCATGGTCAATTATTTTTATTTTAATCAAAGTAACATAACAAAACAAAAGAGGGATAATCTAGGAAAAAGGTTTACTAAGCAACTGTGAATTGTAGAATACCTCCTAGCAAACCAAGAAGTACGGGCAGGAAATCTCCCTGAATGTTGTGTTGGGTGTATCACAATGTACAAGGTGGTTGACTCAGTTACCTAAGGATGGATAGCAACCTAGTGTTGTCCTCCCATATATACCTGAAAGTACATGGAGGCCCAATTCGTATAAGCATTGTCTAATGCAAAACTGCACAGTGAGAGCATTCCCATATACTTTACATACTGTAACACCACCTTATATACCCGAAGGTACGTGGACGAGCTATGATATACTCATGTACGTGGAATGAGGTATCACACTCGTAATGTATTGCAGATAAGTTAGCGACAACTACTTTGTTTTATGATGCCAGAACACGTCTCTAGCCTAGACCTCTAAATGTTTTTCATTAAGTGACAATGCTCCATTAGGTAAATTAAGATAAATTTTAAGTTGATCTTCTTTAGAATTTGTCTTTCAAGGTTCACCATGTGATGTATGTTTTCAATTACTAAAATGCAACTAATATGATAAGCATTCTTTCCTTTCAATTTAATAATGAAAATCCTTAGCTAGTAGGGATAGAGCAATCAGATTTTTGTCAAAAAGCAAAGAGCACATCTAATGCAATTTCCCTAGCTATTCCTTTCAAGCATTCACAAACTACAATATGAATGATGCAATTTTTTCTTTTTGAATCCCTTAATGTTATGATGAACAAAAAGGAAATATGCACATACAATCAATCAATCTTTTATAAGAATGAATACTTTTACGACAATTCTAATTCGAAGGAAGAGAAGAATTTACGACACTTTCTTTCAATTGAAGATTAATCAACTATATTATAACTTTGACTATAGACTGATAATGACAAAGAAAACATTAAAGAAACATTAATCAATAAAATCAAAGTAGCGCTAGCAAAGGGGATAAAAATTTGTTCTCTGAGACATGACATTCATTGATCAATCAACAAACAATCAAACAGAGGAAATTTGGTAAAAAACTCAATCCAAAGGTGGGAAATTGACCTAAGTTTGATTAGCGCAGGTCAAAGAGGGCATAACTGCACTACAGAGCACTATATCTCACTCAAGGGTGCTCTGCAGAGCACTATCCCCTGACCAAGCCTGCACTGATTTCTGAGAGGCCACTCAAGATTCATATAACCTCAATTTTTGACCAAAATTCAATGCAACAGAGCTAAAATATAGTCAATGAACACAAATAGAGTCTACAAGGATGTCGTAGGAGGTGGATAAGCTACTAGGAAATAGGATTCTTCCCCAATGGAGTCACCAATTTGTTTTGGAGAATTTAGCATCTACGAATAAACACTAATTCACTAGACAAGTACCTATGCCTAGAACAATAGTTTAAAGTGTTTTAGAATTTTCCTATAAGTAATAGATAATAAGAGAGGATAGAAGTCCTACCCGTAGTTTTGTTTTCCTCCTGTCTTCCTTGTATCGATTTTGTCACTACTTCTTGTACTTAATCTGCTTGAAAAGTACCCTATCAACACAACAGAAGATGAAAACCGATCAAAGCATACGATCCATTGAATATAAATTAAAGGAATCAGAAGCAATTCATACATATAAGCATTATGAAAGAACACAAATATGGAAAAAGGTTCAAACACTTTATTAGATAGAAGAAGGAATTACAACCATCAGTGTCTGATTCAAGGTCATTCCTCCAACTTGGATCCCATCCACATCACATCAAAAGCAAGACAAGATTGTGGCATCACATCATTTGCTCTAAAGTCAAGTCTCATAGCAGCATCATCTCCTTATAATTCAACATAATCTAGCCATCCAGCCCCTGATCACTTAGATGAGTGGTCAATTTATAGGAAGATGAAGGAGGTTTTGTCATTAATGGTGACATTGAATGGCCTTCCATACTTAGAATTAGTTCCATAGAGGAAGGGATGAGAGGATAGGATGCTCCTTAACTCATTCCTCATCCATTTTTGAGCTCAAAGGGGTTGATAAGATAGGGAAACTTCTAGATGACTCCAAAATATAAGAATATTCCCCAAACCCTATGTGAATTTTTCTCATTCTCACCCAGCAAAGGTGAAAGGAAACCTAAGTGCTCTGCAGAGCACCCTAGCAGTGGACTCAACTGCTCTGCAGCATACCTTCATAAGGGCTTACATGTGCTAGTCCCTCTAGAGGCAATTTCTGGATGTCGTCAAGTCATGAAATTGTCTAGGAAGGAGGCATTCAAAGGGTTGACTTGTTTAGGGAATGAAACAATTGAATTTAGGGTTTGATGAGCCCTAGAACACTGATCTGAATGTTGGGATTTGATGTGCCCAAATGGATCTGTAACACCAGGTGCTAAACCATCTCCGCTAAACGCCATGAAAACCTACGAACATTACCTGGACAACCTGATCAAATCCAACACTGTCGATATTGAACGACACCCATGAACACTGATGATGACACTTTGAGAACCTGTACAATTGAATCAACGGATCCTCCTGGATCAGTTACAGGTCAAAAGGTCTGAATACTTGCTAACTGACTGACTGATTATTGGTTAACTACCTAAAAAAAATGAGGTCCTAAGCCTCTCTATTTATACATCTGAAGTCTCAGCAACTTTCCTCAAAATTAGGGAGGTACAACTCCCAACTTAATGGTAACTTGTCCTTTCACTTTCACTAGCTCTATTGCCTTCTAGTAGGGAGACTGCTTGTACTTCCACTTTCTTGGCTATCTTTAAGTACTCCTGATTTGGTTGTCTATACTTTTAGCTGGTGGAGGGATATTCGAATGGATGGGTAGTAAATGAGGAGGATTTACCTCCTGTAATTCCTCTCCCTTGTCCCATCTGAGTTTTTACCAAGTTTTTTTACCATCGTTCCTTGCTTTTACCTTTTATCCCTACATTTCCTTTGCTTTTATCTTTTATTCTTGCATTACATGCACATTAGATCACAAGGCAAAATATCCAACTCTAACTCATCCCATAAGCAAAATATAATCAAAAGTATGCAATAAGTTGTGAAAATAGTTGGTTTGGCTAGGTTGTGAATTAAGGCCAATTAAGGCCCATATAATTACTCGATAATGAGACTCATCAACTAGTATTGGTATAGGAAGTGGTACAGGTACAAGTATAGGTACGGGTGTAGATGCACAGGATGTAGTTTATTGTCTCATGACAAATGGATTAGTCAGGTTAAGAGACACAATATATGTGCCAGACAGTGATGAACTCAAAAAGGTGATCTTGAGGGAGTTTCATGTGAAATTGTATTTAGGTCATCTAAGCTATCAGAGGACACTAGCAGTAGTGAAGAAATTTTACTATTGGTCGAATTTGAAGAGAGGTGTGGCAGAGTTCGTAGCTAGGTGTTTGGATTGCAAGTAAGTGAAGGCAAAGTGTAAGCATCCACGTGGGCTACTACAACCGATTTTGATTCTAGTGTGGAAATGGAAGGTCATTTCCATGGAATTATCATAGGTTTACCAAGGACACTTAGACAACATGATTCCATCATGGTCATGGTGGACAAGTTGACAAAGGTTGTGCACTTCATTCCAGTGAAGTCTACATACTCAGGAAATGATGTAGCATAGGTCTTCATCAAAGATGTGTTTAGATTGCATGGTGTTATAAAAAAATATTGTATCAAATAGGGATGTAAATTTCACTGCCAAGTTTTGGAAAGATATGTTTGTATGTTTGGGCACAACGTTGGCCTTCAATACAACTTATCATCCACAGACATATGGACAGATAGAGCGGGTCAATAGGATATTGGAGGACATGTTGAGGATGTATTTGATGCAATAGAAGTGGAAGTGGGAAGAGTACCTTCCACTGGTAGAGTTTGCTTACAACAATGTGTATCAGGAATGCTTTAGGATGAGTCTTTTTGAGGCATTTTCTAGGCGGAGTTGCAATACTCCCATCAGTTGGAGTGATCTAGTTAACATGGTGTTGATTCGACTGGACATGTTGGTGGAACAGGAAATGAAAGTAATCAAGAATATTTTGAAAGCAACACAAAATAGGTAGAAGACCTATGCAGATTGGAACAGGTTGTTTAAGGAGTTTCAGGTTTTGGAACAGGTTTACTTGTGCATCAAACCAAAGAAGAGCTCCCTATGGATTGTGTTATCACTCCATAATTTCTTAAGGTTGTAAAATAAATTACAAAGGTAACCACAAAATCACTTTTATGTTTAGAAGATAAACCTTTTAAACTCAAAGAGGGATCTCTCTGCCTTATTTAGATTTGTTTACAGTGGGATTTTAGGCTAGATGTGAAAGTTCAAGGTTTGGTTTTTCAAATGGTTTGGTTGGAACAACAAGGAAAGCCATTGGGTAATGGAGTCAAAGGGGCTTAGAGTAAAGGAAAATTTTAGGGGCTAATATTCACAGGTGGGATAATTTTCCACGATTTTTCCAGAAAAAAGAAAAGATTCACCAATTTCCAGTTTTTTTTTAAAAGTGATTCGCCCAAATTTTATAGTATAAAATTATGTTATCCTAAAAATGGCCAAAATTTTTATAGAGACTATATAAAGTCATTATAAATTTGGATATCTTTCAAAAAATATCACCAAACGTTTTACATTATGCATATTAGGGACTTGTAATATTTGCCAAGGTTTCTAAACTTTAAGATATATTTCCATCATTAAAATTTTCCCTACTTAGAGTGATCAATTTGCATAAATATCAAGCTTAAGTGTAAGAGGGCAGGGTAGGCATGATGCTAGATCTTTGTAGTTTATGAAATGGAGAAGGAAGAAAATATTAAGAATCACTTCAAATATAGAGCATTGTTACCTTAATTCTATATTTAAACTTCAGTGGAAAACATTGATTAATACTTTAAACCAAAACAGAGTGTGTTGAAACAAATTTTGTACTTAATCTTCTTAAAAACAATAAAGAAATGAAATACATATGAAAACAGAGAAAACACAAGATTACAGTAAGAATAAATTCACCACATAGCTATGACACATGAATCATGTAATAGATTTCTTGTATTAATGAAAATGGCCACTTGATCTCGGTAAAAAACTTTACAATGACTGGTAGTCTTTTTCAGTATGAGTCCCAACATCAATACTTTGAATTCTAAAGTATTTATACAAATTATATCTAAATATCTTGACACAAAATATCTAGATTTATTACAAAATATCTCAAATATTTTTTACATAAATATAACAAAATTATAGGAGATATGAAACTGCTGTGGATGCTGGCGCTATCCTCGAGGGTTGTTGTTGATGACTGGACCTAAAGAAGTGTTGTCCTACTGTTGGAGGTGAAACTGTTTTACTCCAGCAGTTCACATAATTTATCCCAACGCTCTTCACTTGGGATAGAAAACTTTATTAACTTCCTATAAGTCTCATCTACCTTAGTATACTTTTGAAAGGTAGGCTTGGTGAGAAACATGTGCATGATCTCATGCTTGATGAACATGTTGAACTCTATAGCTTCCAGAAAATCCTTCCCTATGATGCTTCCTTGGATTCCTACAAAATTTGATTTATCTCGAGTATAGTTCATAGGTTATGGTAGTAGTCCTTTAAACTGATCAGCTGGTATCCATTCTTGTCAGTCCTGGCAGTCCTTTTAGATTAAGCACATTTAACTTTCTATGCAATTTTTGGACACTAGACTCCATGTTGTGACATTTGTTTTCTAATTGCAGCATCAGGTTCCTCTTAGTCAAGACCCTTCTCACCTCTAAAATTGTTTATGTTATGACTGCAACTTCTAATCCTTCTAACTCCTCCTTTGTTTTTGAATTTAAGATCCTTATCAATGTTGTACCTTCTCCAAGCTTCTGTCCCAAATCTGCCTTTTTATCTCTACAATTGCTTCTTTTGATTTCCTAATCAACTCTTGTTGTTCAAATATAATTTGAATTGAGGGCCATAATTCGTTGATGGCCTCATTAGTCTCTATCCATATGGTCTCCTTTTCCCGTGTCAAAGTCTGGGCCATTTTTGACTCACTTTGTAACTGTTCAATATTTAGAGTGACCCTATGAGTTTTTTGCAACTCTACCACATAAGAATTGTCTATCTTTAGTTTATGATATTGCAGAGTTTTGAGCTAATCCTTTAACTTTTTAATTTCCTGCCCTTGAATGAACAGGTCTTCCATGGCTTTAACTAACTCATTTGGAGAATTTGTACTATGTCTTGGTGCTGCGGTCGATGTAGATGTCCCTCATGTTGTTGATACTTAAATAGGGACTATTGTTAGAGGCGCTATAGTTAGCTGTGATGACTTCTCCATTTCCTTGAGTAGTTTTTCCATCTCCACTTCCATATCCTTAATCTGTCTCCTTTGTTCAATTATTATCTTGAACATGTTCTCTTTTTATTTCTCAGGCTCCCCAACTTCCTTAGCTTGGGGATCCTCAGTGGAGGGAAATTTGAGTTATTTCCTCAATGATTTTATGTCTGCATTTTTCCTCCTCAAAATTTCTTCTACTGCTTTTACATCTTTGGGGTCATACCCCAGTTTAATTACCAAGTCCTCCAATGATTTGATCCTGGTGTCCTTAGCCAAAGATGAAATATTTTCAAGCTTCAATTGTGAATGTATGTTACTGAGTGAGGCCTGCAACTTGGAAGTTGTCATGGCAGTGTTGGTCAAGGTAGAGTACAACATTTCTCCAGTTTGTTTATGTAGGTCTATTTGGTCAATGGGGTGAATATGCTCAGCATCAAAGGAGAAAATATATTTCTTGTAATCAGCTAGAGTCTTCGGAAGTGGAATTTGTGCTTGAAGAAATGCAATTGGCATTTTCCCCTTTTTTGTACCAAAGGCTTAAATAAGGCTGTGTTGTGAAGAGGTTGTTTCCTTCTAGAATTGGGTTTATGTGGAGGCCTTGAGCTACTCATTCTTATTATTAATTTCTCTATATTATGCAAATATATTTAGTTCATCCTATTCCTGAACCAATTTTGATGTCTGAGTTGTATCTGGGGGATCTTGGGAAGTTGAGGAAGCTGGAGATCCTGTGAAGATATCTTCTCCTCTTATAGAAGCATGATGGCATGTCAGGACTATGGTGGCTTGCCCCTCATCCTCTTGCTGAAAAACTGGTTGAGAACTAGTCTTGTGCTTATTTTTGTATATCATAAATTCTTTGACTCCAATCTCTGTCACTAAAGGGGGAAACTCCTCCCTTGGTTTCTTATATTTTTTCTCTTGAGGTACTAGAGTCTGTGAGGTTTTTGTAGATATGACATGTTCTTCTACATCTTGTAGTGTGTTATCCTCCCATTGACTTTGATTCATGAACTTCTCTATCTCTGGTCTTGGAGTGTGAGTGTAGGGAGTGGTTTTTTGTTCCACTCTCAGCTTGGAGATGATTCCAAAAGGGTCATATGACCAGGTAAAGCTAAATTTGAAGTTCATTTGTTTAAGGAGTGAATCTGCCTCTTTACCTGCTACCTTGGTGTTACAAATAAACGGTCCCACCTGTGCCTTGATCTTGAACTGGGACTTCTTCTTTGCTGCAACAAAATGTAAATCATCCATATGTACCATATGCCTAATATATTCCAATGAGAATATTCTCATGGGAACAAACTTAGGAAGCCTATAGGGTGGCAACTCATGCCTGTAAACTCTGATTTCTGTATAATTTTGGTATAAATACCTGTTATCGGGAAATCTAGTGTCCACTCGGATTTGCTAGTCCCACTAAGACTGGTAGCTATCTTAGAAACAAACAAACTAAAACCACTTTCATTTTCCTTTATGAGAAGTAGATAAGAGTGGAATGAAGGACACTAACCTCAGTCTTGCGCTTGGTTCCTTACTTGATTCCTCTCCTTTCTGACAGATCCTTGCCGCTTCTCCTTCATCTACCCAGCTTCAAAGAGCACCTATGGAATCAAAGCAGCACAATACTATCGAAGAACAGAGATCTACAATCATAAACAATATAGGACCAGATGTATATTGACCACACAAATGCATACATCATCAAACATACAAGCATGTGGAGGAAAACTTGAATAGCTTTATTAATAATCAAGAATAGAAAAGAGGATTACAACCAATTTTGCTGACCCAGCGTCATCCTCCAGCATGAAAGCCCTTCTTTCACCTCATGAAAAGCTTAGATCACCCAACACTATGATATTCCAACAAGAAACCAACAACACTTCCTTAAAAGATACAAAATTCTAGCCTCTGGATCTCTGGGATGAGGGATCCATATATAGATGATTGTAGGGGGGTGAGTCAGCTTCTGGGATTTTGATTAGTGTCCTCTCTCTGACAGTTCTTGATTCCACTTGGAGATTGATGATCTCTTACTCATCCCTGGGCGAATTCAAAGAGGCAAGTGTCATAGGAGAAGTTTCTAGAAGATTCCATGATCATCCACCTTGCAAACTGTCTCTGCCATTTGTCCACTCTCACCCATCGCACCCCATAGAAGGGATTTTCAGTATGCATCGCATCTCCCATGTGCATTTAGGTGGGATGCACTACACTTTGACCATGGAGCAGGTGAGATGGTCCAGTTTTGACTAGTTCTGAGTATTTTTTCATGGAGAACTTCTGGGAGATGATGTAATCAGCTGACCTTGTTCTTTTAGGGGATGGAACAACACTTTTAGGGACATAGGAGACCTTGGTTTATGGGCATGTTTGATTGGGGTTGCGGTGCCCAAAAATGTCTATAACAGTTGCCCCCTAAAGCATGAGGTCATTAATCTTTTGATGTCGGGAGAAATGCTTTATCATGAGGATCCGAAGTTTTTTCGAGTTGGAAGGTGACCTGTAATAAGATACAATACAATACATTATCTTCATAATATTTTTCATGATCTAGCTAAGGTGGGCATTCCCATGCTCAGCTTTATAAATTCATTTGCATGTACATAAGACAGACAACCGTCTGCGCGGGAGACTGATGATTCTGATAAAGTCATCATCCTTTGATTTAGATGATCATCTGTGCAGCAACAATGTACATTTGATGTCTTTATTTTCCTAAATATATCACAGCCCGGATGGATGAAACTAGATCCGGGGTCTTCAAACTCGTTCAATCTTCACTCAGAGTACAAGTTGATCCATGTGAAAGATGTTCTGGAGTCGAACATGGAAAGACATCGCCTGATTACCAGCCAATGATGTAAGTTGTTAACAAGCGCGAGAGGAATCACCGATAATGATGATGACCCTCAAGGTACTATAGTACAATTCGTGATGTGTGAATAAGGGACTTGGCATTGAAGGTCATTGATGTAAACCTGTCGCCGAAAGTGAGAAACTTGCCATTGAAGCATGCAAGCTTCAAAGTACTGAGAGGGTTGTTCCTAAGTCGACTTCTTGGATAATGAGCTGATGTCGACAAGAAGTGACCCACCGTAGGAGGGCCTTAATGAATCCCACATCTACGGCATGGAACAGAGTAAATGATTTTGGAGGTGAAAACGGTCTGATGATACAGGGTTCAGGGTGGCGGTCATGAAAGAATGGAGTGTGAATGTATTGCAGCGAATGAGACACCAGTGAATTCTCTGAGTGACTTCTCTTGAACATACCGACGACACTGACACGATGGATTGGTAGCATTAACCCCAAATGTGGATGGTGTGATGGACTAATGGTGATATGACTAGTGAACGGAACAACCCAACCTGACTCGGATGCGGAGTGAAAGTGTCATGTTCAAGAGCGACTTGCTACCAATAAAGTTTCTTCAAGTTTTCTTCCCAATTTTTCCCCAGTCATTACTGACCAGTACCTCTTTATTTTTGTCAAGCTTAAGGAGGATAACATATGCTTGTTCTATAATTTTCCCTTCGGGCAAACCTGTCGCTATATTTTAACGAGCCTAGCGACAATGAAACTCGTTCTTGTCTGTATGGACAAGTTCGTCACTATTAGGTTTTAACAAGTTTAACAACAAAGATAACTCGGTCCTTTTCAATTTTAGAGAGTCTGAAAAGGGACGTAAAGGAAACTCCAATGATCCTTTTTCGTCATATAATCCCTTAAGTCCGAAAAAGTATAAAATAATACGAAAGGGATGAATTTTCGGTAATTTTAACAAGCCGAACAAAACAAGCGCTCAATATTTTTGTGTAATAATCCCTCAGGCCCAAAAATATTAAAATCTAGAGGAGGGATAGCACTTCTGGTCATTTTAATGAGCTGGAGAGGCCAATTGCTCAGAAATCTTTTCATATTTTACGAGTCAATTGAAAAGAGCTTAAAGGAGACTCGTTTTCTGAGGAACGAGTGATAATATCGGGTAGCAGCTGATTCCAGGTAAGGTTTGGAATTTTCCAATCACGGCAGTGTCACAAGGATGGCTAACAGGATCACTCTTCACAGCTGTTCCTAAAAAGGGGTAAACAATCAAATGGAGGTGAATGATCGGCTAAACAGATTGGAGGTGATGATGAGAACAAAACCAAGGCTCAAAATCTGATGATAATGCATTCACAATGGTTATTTACCAGGAATTGGTTCATTTTTTAATGAGCTTAAACTCTGGGAGCACGTTTTCTCATTACTTATGTTTATTTTTTAATGAGCTTGAATTCCGCGTTAAAACTGCTCGTGATAATGGTCATTGATTTAATTTCACTGTTAATCACTTTGTTCCTTCAATGGTTGTATCGCCTATTCAAGTGCTTCATCAAACTGATTAGAAATGAACAATATATGTTTCAAAATGAGTTAAAACACTAATATTTTACTCGAATTACGTGAAAAGTAATTTAAAAGTGGTTTTTACCCCTCATTTTACCATTTCATTTGAACTTTGGTTTGTTGGAGCTCTAGAGGTGATTTTCCCCCTTGATTTTCACCAGCTGATTTTGGGAGATTCTGTGGACGATTCTCAGCACCGTCTGGACTAGGTAGGAGCTAAACCTGAGCTCTTCAGTTGCATTCCTTCCTTTTTGAATTCTGTGCATGTTTCCTTGTTTTTATTTTTATAATGTTCTTGTACTTTCTTCTATCAGGACTAATCAAAACTCATGTGCTCATGCAGATGTTGGACCAGTTCAGCCAGTAGTATGTCTGAGAGTACCAGCTGCCGCTCCAGCAGGAGAGGCTGTGGGGAGGGCTATCCTTCATGACCTTTATGTGGCGGAGACTCTTTCAGCATTGCAGGATCAGGTTGAGGGCCTCACTCTTGGTATTCCGGACATGAGGGCTGATGAGTTGCCCCTGAGGTTGCACTGACATACTACTGGCATGCCAAGTCGATGGACTAGGCTGTTACACATGATTGCACAGGCGGTGACTTGTTATCACCAGCATCATTAGACTAGGGTGCCCCCTAGCATTTTGAGTTTTCGGTCATTTGACCGATTTTGTCCTGGCTACAGAACATTATGTATGAACCATGAATAGTTATATATATATATATTTTTGATTTTCAGAGCTTTATTTTGGTTGAGTTACGTGATCTTGATGCAAACATTTGATGAAATGCTTCTTTTATAAATGTTGCAAATGTCTATCTAACACATAATTTGCCAATGAGTCTGTTAATGTGTTTAAGTTTATGGAAATATGCTGATATTGAATAGAATCAAATTACCTTTCCAAAATCCTGACCCTTAGGATCATGCGATAGATAGCTGGATTCCGTACGGAGTAGATACCAGTGAGCTATAGGATGACGATTTGTGAGTCTAGCCTGACGACTAGTCGGCGTATGCCATGTGTAATGGCATCAGAGAGGAGCTCTATCAACACCCTGTATTCAACAATATTGTTCCTTGACCGACCAATACATACCCCCCTGAAACTCACTAACTCGCCGCTTGGATTGAAGATGGTCTAGGCCGCAGAAGATAGGTTCCACGAACTACGACTTGCTCCATCGGCATATCCAACAAATGATTCCAATAGGTCCGACATCTGCAACAAATGTAAAAGCGAATCACTTAACCAAAACAATTACCCTTAGCGAAAACAAAAATGTAACAAAAGCATAGGGGTTACTATCTTGAGTCAAGAATAGTAACGCTTAAGGTACAACCCATTGCGAGGTTGCACCAGTGGAATCCCATCATAATATACTAACTCATAGGCTCATTTTTCTAATACACATTTAACAATATAGGGGCCATCCATAAGGATTTGAACTTACCTGCTCCCAATTTGTCGGATTCCTGGTCGTAAAGTAAGACCATGTCACCTTCTGAGAAGACACGGGGTTTGACATTCTTGTCGAACTGCGCCTTGACTCATTTCTTATGGGCTTCATTAGCCAAAGCGGCATCACGATGGGTTTCATCCAATTGGATTAGTTCCAAGAAACGAGCCTCTTCTTCAGAAGTTTCGAGGAGAAGGTCGACTGTGAGTTTGAGGGACGAGATTTCACATTGAATTGGTAAGATTGCTTCCAGGCCATACACCAATTGAAAAGGTGTAAACCTGGTTACATTTCTCACCGATGTCTGGTATGCCCACAAGGCTGAGTATAGGATCAGGTGCCAACTCCTTTTGTGGACTCCAATCATCCTTTGCAGCATCTGCTTCAGGACCTTGTTGATTACCTCAACTTGTTCGTTAGCTTGCGGATAATACGGAGTAGAGCTATCGTGGGACAGCCCTAACTTGGCAGCCAACTCAACCATCATGTGATTGCGAAAATGCGATCCATGATCTGTGACTATGGCCTGTGGAACGCTGAATCTAGAGACTACATGATTGAAAAAGAAGAGGGCAGCCATTTCACCGCTGTTGTTTAATGTAGGCATCGCCTCGGCCCATTTGGTAAAATAGTCTATCGCGACTATGATATACCCATGCCCCCCGGCCGAGGTGGGGTTACATGTCATGAAATTTATACCCCATTTTGCAAATGGCCCAACAGTAACTACTGGTTGCAACGGTGTGGGTGGTATTCTGGTTCTTTGATCAAAGATTTGACATGCATGGCAACTTCTAACTGCGGTTATGCAATATTTAAACATTGTTGGCCAGAAGTATCCTGCTCATAAAATATTTTGCATCGTAGCATAACCGGATTGATGCCCCCCACACGCGCCTGAATGGAAATCATTCAGGACTTTTTCGGCCTCCTCGTGGGTGAGGCACCTCCTCAAAACTGTATCGACACCACGACGGTAAAGTGTATCACCGACGATCATGTAGTCTTTTTCTTGGTATCGAATACGTCATTGTTCCGAGCGAGAGGTATTAGACCTATATGTTTGGGTTTGGAGATAGATTATTATGTCTCCATACCACAGATTGCTTGAAGATATCAGAAACAAAGATTCGTCCACGATTGCTTCTTCTGATGTTACATCATTGGACGACGATGGGAGATCACATAGTAGCTCCGCGAAAACCAGGGATTTCTTCGATTTGGATTTTATAAAGTCCAGATCAAACTCTTGTATAATTGCTATCCATTTTGAATATTTTCCCCCCAGCAACTGTCGCGACAATATATAAGTCATGGGGTTGCAATCTGATAGAATGGTAGTTTTTTGAAAGAGGATATAGTGTCGAAATCTCTGTATCGCTTGAATAGCTGCGAGAGCTAGCTTTTCAACGTAGGAGTACTTGCTTTCTGTATCATTTAAGTTTCTACTTAAATAATATATAGGATGTTCAATTCCATTGTCTTCTTGAACTAAAACCATTGCGATGGTTGTATCCGCTGCAGCTAGATACAGGTTAAAGTCTTTTTGATAATCAGGAGCGTACATTAATGATGCTTTTATTAGGGATTCTTTTAAAGCATCAAAGGAAGCTTGCACGACCTGATCCCAGACGAAGGGTACTTCTTTTTTCAATAGACGAGTATAACCTTTAGCAAGTTCGGCATAATTTGGAATGAACCTCCTCAGAAAGTTTGCTTTCCCTTGGAGTTTCTGAATCTGAAGCAAATTTGAAGGTGGAGGCAAATTGATGATTGCCTCAACCTTACATGGGTTGAGATGAATCCTGTCCTTTGAGACCACAAAGCCAAGTAAATGACCAGAACTGACACAGAATACACATTTGTGTGGATTGAGTCGTATCTTGTAGTGTCGGCAACGTAGAAATATCGCTCTCAAATGCTGCGGATGATCAGTCCACTTTCGCGAATGAGCCGGAAGATCGTCGAGATATGGTTGAATGATGTTTTTGATGTCATGGAAGGCATAATTCATTGCCCTCTGAAATGTTGCTCCTGCGTTCTTTAAACCAAAGGGTAGCTTGCGATATGCAAATGTACCCCACGGACAAATAAATGTAGTCTTTGACTGGTCCTGTGGGTGGATATTTATTTGATTATACCCGGAAAATCCATCCATAAATGAGAAGATTTCACATCCGGCACATTCATCAATTATCTGGTCAATGAAGGGTGTAGGGTAGTTGTCTTTCGGACAAGCTTGATTTACATCCCTATAATCGACGCACACTCTAATCAACCCTTGTTTTTTCATCACAGGAAAAATATTCGATACCCAATCAGTTAGAGGAACCGGGTAAATAAAACCAACATGGAGAAGTTTTTCAACTTCTGCCTTGATGGCAGCGGCTTTCTTGGGATGCACCTGCCGTAGCCGTTGTCGTACCGGTTTGACATCTGGATACATCTTAATTTTGTGTTCAACTATACTCAAGTCAATGCATGGCATTTCATCATACGACCAAGAAAAGACATTTCTGAATTCGTGAAAAAGAGCGCTATATATTTCCAGTTCTAAAGGAGAACAAGATTTGCCGACATGAATATTCTCTGCAACATCTGTTTTGGTCGAGATATTTATGGCAATAGTCTCTTCAATATTGGACAAGTTTCGCTCGGAATCCACCGTGTTTATAGTATTTGATAGAAAATCAAAAACTGAGGGATGATTAAGGTCACTTGGAGTATCTTCTTTATAATCGACAAGATGGGAACGATGGTGGTAATCTTCCCATGGTGCCTCGTCAATCATCATTGACTGAACAATTCCTTCATCTGTATTATGTACTTGCGACCAAGGATCTGAAGGGGTACCATATTCCTTAGACCTATCTATCCAAAAGCTTGATGAGCATTGATTTGGGTTTGCCTCCCATGCCAGAAACATTGATTGCTACAATATTTCTATTGGGCTTGGAGGCAATACCTGTAGATGATCCATGCTAATATCGTTTTAGAGATATTTTGAATAGAAGATATCATATTGCAGGTTGCCACCGTTGCCACTTCCGCCAGATTTATTGGAGGTGGTAGGGCAAAAGTCTCTATTAATATAGGGTCTTTTAGCAGGCCTACTTCGATATTTTGAAGCGAATGAAGGCTTCCATGGATCATCGGAATGCTTCCTATAACTTGTGAACTATTGGGGAGAAATGTTTGTTGGTCGACGATTGTAATCCCTCCTCGAAAGGGAAATGCAATCTTCCTGAAGTATGTCGACACAACGGCTGCCATAGCATATATCCAGGGCCTTCCCAGTAGGATGTTGTAATCGAGGTTTCCATCAATTACTTCAACATCTATTTCTATTATTTTGCCCCCCAGTTCGACTTGCAAGTTACTTAAAATACCGTAGGGGGTGTATGTTCGTCCATCAAATGCTTTTAATGTTGTCGAAGATCGCGACAAGGGTGGAGATCCTAAAGTTTTCCAGCAAGTCATTGACATAATACATGTAGATGCCCCCTCATCAATAATTGTTCGATGAATAGTTTTGTTGAGGGCTTTCACTTGAATGAGGAAAGCTAGTTGAGTTGGTAACTGAGGGTCATATCCTTTGTGATTAAAGGACACAATATTGGAATCTGTTGGGTCAATCCCACCTATTGCTGATAATAAAGCCTGATTTTGCGAGGGGCAATTTTGTAGTACCTCAAGTGTCGACATAGCGGATGGAAATTGGGCCAGATCCTCCACTATATTATAATGTTGTGCTGCTCTGGCACGAGGATTAAATGTCGATTTGTGTACTACTCCCTTTGGTGGCTTTATCGTTAGTTCAGGAATGATGGGTGGCACAACTTCGGTTGAAGTTGTTGTCGAACTACTGGGTTGATCATTGGCCTTGTTGTCCGACAGCTGTGGATTCCCGTAATCTTTATTCCTTGTTGATATCAAAGCATCATTTGGTTGCTTTGAAACCGACAACATTAGCACTTGGGATGGGGAAGCATTGTCACTAGCAACCAGATTTGTTCCTGGATTTGGAAATGGATAAGTTAATACTGCCGAGGTTTTTGAATTCTTGAAGAATTTTCTAAGCTCAGCTTTATACGGACACTCTCTTGTCCAATGATCCTCATCACATATTAGGCATGGACTTTTTGGTTTCCTATCTCCATAAGGGTTTGCAGAAGATTTTTTAGGGGACAACTCCTCCTGTTTTTTCTTCTTCCCTTTATTTTTCTTCTTTCCTCCTGGTTGCTTGGTTTCTTTGCCTTTGTCAGTTGATATGGCATTTACTTCTGAGGTCAGAAGTTCTTCATTTTCATTTTGACCTGAAACCATACGAGCCTTTTTTGACTTAGCCTTTGCTGTTTTCATGCTGGTTGTTCCTATCACACCATCCCCAGCATGAGAGTCTTTGTTTGATTTAGGAGATGGAGGAACAGAAAATTCTGGTCTAGGAGCATCAGGGATTATATCGTAGAGTGTGCCAGACTGAGTATAGATCAAGTCTAGATATTGTGCACGAGAAATTACTTGCTCCTCACTGACGACTCCTCCCTTTGCCACATCTTCCGTAATAGAAGGTAACAATGAATTAATAAACCATTCAGGCAATAGCTGATCAAGAACATATGTTTTTACCATTCTATGATGATGTCGCCACTCATGAATATGATCGGATATGTGAGTGGTCGTCGTTTGCTTGAAATTGGTAAGAAGTTTTGTTCCCGTTTCGTACCTTATGGGTAACTGAAAATGGGTTAAAAAGGTTGTGGCTAGGGTGCTGAAGTTATCAAACGAAGCTCTAGGCAATTCGATATACCATTTTTCCGCCGGACCAGTTAACGTTCACTGAAAGAGGCGAAGCCTGATCGAATCATCATTTAGAGTGTTAGACGAACACCACAAGTGAAAGGTCATCACATGATTCGACGGGTCTTCACCCAGATTTCCATTAAATTTAGGAATATCTAACGGAAGTTTGTGAGGAATCGCTGGCCACCAAGGGGCGTAAGCAATTGGATCATTTGTTAGCCGATTTAGATCTGGTAACTCTAAATTTGCCACGAAGGGCAACTGTTGATTCAGGTTCGGCAAAGCATACCCAGGATAAGATGGGATTGCCTGAGAAATGGGTCTTTGCATACCAGCATAGTGCATTTGATACTGATAAATTTGATAAGGTTGATGGGCATAACCATTATGAAATGGTTGATGTTGACCATTTTGAATATACGGCTGCCTATTACTTGCAAAGACTTGGTGCTCAGATCCTTGGTAAACTTGTTGGAATAGTGGTTGTTGATATTGCACCAGCCATGGTTGTGGGACCATGTGCTGTTGTCCAATATTGGCTGTTTGACCAAGATGAGGGGTAATGGTACCCGTTTGAGCCTGGGTCATTCCAGTTAAGGAGCCACTAACCAATGATTGTGGTGGCGTCGCAGGGACAAGGGGTTGTTGGATTGCGACCTGAGAGACTTGAGGTTGGCATACAACAGGTAACGCTTGTACTTGCGACACCGTCACAATAGCCAGTGTAGTGGGGATATTTGACATAAGAAAACTTTGTTGCATTGAGTATACAACTCCTAGTTGTTGAGGCAGTATTGGCATCCAACCATTGGATGTAATTCTAGCATAACCTAAATTTTGTTGGGAACTCACGTATGTTTGACCTCTCGGAGGAGACAATGAAAGGGCATATTGCCCCCCATACGGTGGTAATCTGGTGCTTAAGGGAATTATTTGCCTTTGAGGATCGGACTGCCCAAATTGACATTGCGAAGGATCAATTTGTTGAGACTCAACATAAGAGATTCCAGATATTATTCTGGATGAACAAATGGGAATAGACCATACCGTCGAAACAGCCCCTGGATGGATCCCATCTAGTGATTGAGATCTATTCGTGACAGACGGTATGCCGGCAAACATTGTTGGAGTAGCAGCAGGAAGCTCTACCGTTGCTGTGTCAGATGACATAGTCCTAGATGTCGATAGTTGGTCAGACATATCTAGTCTATCCAAAAGGTTTCCTAGAGATTCTACAGGAACTTCTGATAACAGTGGACTAATTTCTGACGAATAAGGATATAGAGTGATCACGACTCCAAATTGCAATCCAGTACTAGATGGTGGATCCTCTACAATCTCTTCTATAGTAATCAAACCGAGTGGAAGAGGTAGACCATCAGGTCCGTAAAATATTTCCGATGCCGAAGAAGATATAGATTCTGCAGCGACTGATGTTTGGGGAACAACACCTTCTGAATCAGCTATGGATGTAGCTGGTTCAGGTATAGAAGTGTTTACCTTCACACTAGGATCAGTTCTGTTGTCCTCTTGTGGCTGCGGAACTTCTTCTGTAAAGGCAGGGGTACCAGAAATGTTTGGAGTAACTGGAGTCTCCGAGGGTGTTGGAACACTTGTTCCAACCCGACCAGGGGAGTTTGAGCCGGTTAAACGAGTTCTCTTTGTCCATAATAGTTTTGATTCTAGGGACAAAGACGGTTGACTCGTAAGCCTCCGTGAACTACAGGGTTTCAATTGACTTTCTTCCACGATTGCGGATTACTCAATCAACTAAAAATAAAGGGGAAAATGTTTCCGAATTAAATGAATTTTAAATGCTTTGACACAACTTGTTTTTTAAATTTTTAAGAGTCGAGAAAAAACAAAAGATGACTCTAGTCACCTTCGATTTTTAATGAGCCTGAAGTGCCAAGTGCTCAGATGGACCTTTTCCTTTAAGGAGTCTAAAAAGGAACGAAAGAGAATACTCTAGAAATATAGACAGAGGGATTACCAAACCAATCGAAAAACTGCAGAATACTTTTTACGGTACGGCAGTCAATCTTCTCGAATGTTGTGTTCAGTGCATTGCGATCGATAGGGTGGCAAACACGACTTCCTATGGATAAAGGATATAGCCTATTGTGGTCTCCCAATTTATACTCGACGGTACGTGGGATCACAAGTCCATACTGGTACTTTTCATCTCAAAGAGGAGGAATCACCCAACCAACAGTGAAAGCGACAGTTACCAGGCTTTACGACACCGGAATATATCTCTAGCCTAGACTTCTAGATGTTGTGCGTTAGGTTCCAAAGCATTTTTAGGTTCATTAAATTTATTTTACAGTTGATCTTTCTTAAGAAATTTTCCTTTCAGGTTCACCGCATGATGTAGATGTACAATTCCTAAAATGCAATCTAAGATGATAAACAATCGTTTAATCTTCTTTTTGCAATGAAAATCCTAGCTACTAAAGAAAGAGAGACGATATTCTTTCAACATAGAGCAGAGAGCACACACTAGATGCACTGTCCTAAATCAAACCAACAAGCAGTCTAAATGCAAATGCACATGCATTTATTTTTTTCGTCTTTCTTAATGTGTGCATGAAAAGAAGAATGCTAAATACAAATCTGAATTATCTTTTCTAAGCGACAGTACTAACAGATTTCTCTCCAAAAAAAAAAGGAAGATAATGATGACACTTTACTATTTCGAATTGAAAACTACTTTCGACACTTGAAAAACTACTAATTCAAATCAAATACAAGAGTAACTGTATAATCGACCATCAAGAACAATAGAATTCCTTTCTTTGACTGAAAACGACACTTGCGACACTTTCAAATCAAAAGACGACAGTTCGACTATGCTACTACTTTGCAAAAGAGAACTGAAAATGGCGGAAAAATACATAAAAACATTCACATTTCTTTGCACAATGGAGGCAGAATAATGGAAAGGAAGGGGGTTTCTACAGTGGTATACTGATCACAGACAGAAAAACTCCAGAATAGAGTTGAAAAGAGTGAAGAAAAACTAAGACCTGGAGGCAAAATTAGCCTTTTCTGATCATCACACCTGTAACACAGGGAAACAGGGATGCATCCCACCTACTACACACGGGAAGTGTGATGCATCCAGGTTTCCTTGAAGAGAGGGTGCGATGGTACCAGGACGAGACTTTACTTGGCTCTTGGTCACAGTTTTCAACTCAGTTCAGGGATTTAGGCTGAGAAAATGATGTACAGTAAATAGAAATCACAGGGGCTGATCTAATGAGGTTACTAGAGCCACCACTAGGGCAATTAGAAGGTTTGCAAATCAATTGTTCAGTTTATAAACAAAACTCGAAGATAGACTGAAGCAATGTTGATCTACTTTGCACTTGCATAGCAAATGCAGTTTGAAGGCTAGCTGGCTTGACTTCAGGCTCCGTCTGTAAGTTTATAAAACAAACAAATATAGACAAACAAACAATCTATTCGCTCCCTAGTGGAGTCGCCTTTTTTTTATCGAGAAATCTAGTGTCCACTCAGATCTCCTAGTCCCACTAAGACCGATAGCTATCTTAGAAACAAACAAACTAAAACCACTTTCGTTTTCCCTTATGAGAAGTAGATAAGAGTGGAATGAAGGACACCAACTGCAATCTTGCGCTTGGTTCCTTGCTTGATTCCTCTCATTTCTAACAGATCCTTGCCGCTTCTCCTTCGTCTACCCAGCTTCAAAGAGCACCTGTGGAATCAAAGTAGCACAATACTATCAAAGAATAGAGATCTACAATCATAAACAATATAGGACCAGATGTATATTGACCACACAAATGCATATAACATCAAACATACAAGAATGTGGAGGAAAAATTGAATAGCTTTATTAATAATCAAGAATAGCAAAGAGGATTACAACCAATTGTTCTGACCCAGCATCATCCTCTAGCATGAAAGCCCTTCTTTCACCTCATGAAAAGCTTAGATCACCCAACACTATGATATTCCAACAAGAAACCAACAACACTTCCTTACAAGATACAAAATTCCAGCCTCTGGATCTCTAGGATGAGGGATCCATATATAGATGATTGCAGGGGGGTGAGTCAGCTTCTGGGATTTGATTAGTGTCCTCTCTCTGATAGTTCTTGATTCCACTTGGATATTGATGATCTCTTACTCATCCCTGGGTGAATTCAGAGAGGCAAGTGTCATAGGAGAAGTTTCTGGAAGATTCCATGATCATCCACCTTGCAAACTGTCTCTGCCATTTGTCCACTCTCGCCCATCGCACCCCATAGAAGGGCTTTTCAGTATGCATCACATCTCCCGTGTGAATTTAGGTGGTATGCATCACACTTTGATGATGGAGTAGGTGATATGGTCCAGTTTTGACCAGTTCTGAGTATTTTTTCATGGAGAACTTCTGGGAGATGATGTAATTAGCTAACCTTGTTCTTTTAGGGGATAGAACAACACTTTTAGGGACATAGGATCCCTTGGTTTATGGACATGTTTGATTGGGGTTGCACTGCCAAAACATGTCTATAACAATACCAATCGCCTGTTTTAGTCTGCTCACTGAGATGTAGAATTATTTGTATTTTTGGTCCTATCCTAGGTTCTACATCACTTTTTAGTAAGTCGGAAATTGCATGTAGGAATTGATCAACACAATCAGAGAAGGTCGGTGGAATTTTTCCTCACCAGGGAGGTCCAAAGGATTACAGACTGTGGATTACTCTGATCATCTCATTTCTACAAAGGGAATGAAAACCTATCTACTTGATGGTAAAGAAATAAATACACCAACACTAAATAATACTTAAAATTCACCTCAATAGAGAACTTGAGGAGATGGTCATGAATTGACTCTATAATGAACTAACTATAATTGAAAATAGGGGGTTTCTCACCAGTTGTAAAGACTAATAAGAAACCAACAATGGCCTCATCAAACCATTAATCGGATTGATAGCGAAGTATACATGAAATAATTGCAATTACCTGTTTAGTCATCTCGGGGAACATAGAGGATGGGTAGGGGAGATTTGTTTTAGATAATTGGGCATCCTCTGGGAGATTATCTCAAAAATCTTGGCTCTCTGTGGGAAGGTCATGTTTTTGTAGAATTCCATGAGGGAATCTACTGAAAATGGCTTTAAGGAGTCAGAATTTGGCAATTGTAGCATCTAAGAGATGGTTTCTGAAGTGATGGTGAAAAGGATGTCACCGTTATGGGCCACAATTTCCCTTTGGCTGGGGATGTAGCAAAATTAGCATTAGGACATGAATTCTAGGAAGTGATAGGTTTGTGGGAAGATGAATTAGGGCAAGGAAGATTCCCACAAGCCCAATTCATCACTGAGGTCAAGAAACGTTTTCTTCAACCAACTCTGAAGCTCATACAGGTCAAGCAATTGGTTTCAACAATATTGTATTGTTAGTCCACTAATGGTTGGTGATATAGGTCTATGATAGGGGGTAGCATAGGGTTTTTATTAGAGGATTTAGATTTTCTTTTAGGTTCCATTATCGAAGGGAAAATAAAAGGTAATTCCAAATTACCCAGGAAAGAAAAGGTGAAGATTGGTATTCAGGCGCAAAAAGGCACTTGGTTGTAGTAGCTGGTTATGTTGACTATTCATGGTGATGGCATGGGTCACTGACTGAATGCTAGAGTAGATTGTGACTGGTTGACTGTGCACTAGAGCTTCTAATTTATGTTATCCTTAAAAGGTGAAAAGAGGCAACAAAACAAGTTGTGGGTGGGTTTATATAGCAAAAACGAAATTACCATTGTTATTTAACCGTTTAACTTTAGCGGTTCGTTGTTGCAGGAAATGGGTAACCATTTATTGAGCAATGTTTTGTTGATGTGGTGGCGGGAGTGTCAGATGGAATCTTCAAATTGGGGGAGAAGTAATGATAGGAATTCATTATGGCAGAAGGGATGTGGGGCCCGCCGGTGTGACGTGGCAAAAAGGTAATCAAGTATGTCGATGGGATATGGTGAAAGCATGGCAGATCAGGCGAATGGGTAGCAGGGTCCATAGGGGTGAGGTGGCGGGAAAGTAGTGGAGGGAAAAGGATGACGTAGGAGCAAATTGCAGGGATGGGGAAGTCCACATGGCTAGAGGTTAGTGGCGCGGGAGAAGCAAAGGTCAACAGTCATGTGAGGGGGAAAGCGGGATGGTGGTTTTTGTAGGGGGGACGGAGTAGTAAATGGGAATAGGTGGGGGGGGGGTGTGAAGTACTCTGGAGCTACCACGTTGTCAACCAATTCCACCCTTTTGGACCCCCCCCCGTTTGATTAAACCCAGGAGGGGCTCGGGGGGGTGAAGATGATCCCCCATTGTTGATCTAGGTAGGGTGGATCGGGATCGTTCGAACATGTGCCATACCTCTATTGCATACCGAAAAAAATACGTCATATCCAACTTTATTTACAATTACAATTGTGATTAAATTAGAAATCTATTTAATCATTAAAGATTCCAATTAACCTCTAAAGGCGCATTTAAACATGTAGGCCTATTAACTTTTTTCTAACTAATCTAACTCAACCATGATTACACTGTGTGGTTGATTTTTTCACTAACCTACACTACTTTTATTTAATCCATTCTAATCATGTTTAAACAATTTAATTAAACTAACTAATCTACTTCTCCTAATTCAATGTGGCATTTAAACAAGCTGCACACTTTATTGAAAATTTTCTAAGGTACTTCTAATGCAATTTTTCATTTTTGAGTGGAACTTTGACTTGCTCACTTGCATCCATATTTTTTATGGGGTATTTTCATTCTTTTTCATCTTTTTTTATTTTTTGATTTTTTGTTCTTTTCACACACACACACACACACATATATATATATAGATAGATAGATATATCCTATTTTCTTTTCTTTTCTTTTCTATTTTTTTTCTTTTTCTTTGGAAATAAATTTGCAAAATGGAAGATTATTTACAACATCTCATATACAAAATTACAGCGACAATCAAGTCATCCTATGAAATATAGGACCCTAACAATGGCTTCAATGGGTATAGAACTCTCTTTGTTAGGTGTCAAGAACATTGTAGATCAGTAGCCTTGATCCATTGGGAAAACTGTGTTTATTCTGCAACTGAATCTGATCCACCTACTATCAATCATAAATATGGGTAAAAAATCATCAAAATCTTAGGGCCTTCTCTCTGGGCTTCAATTTCTTATGTGAACCACCCTTATTCTTGCAGTAGAAATAGTAAAATGATATGTACAATGATTTTAAATGAAATTGATTTAACTTTTAGGAAAGTAGTGTTTGAGAAGTTTTCCATTGACAAGTCCACCAGGCAGTGCTTCTTTAGTCAATTCCTTCAAGAAAAATGCATTATTGCCTCTGAAAGATTCAATTTTATATGGCCCTTTCCACAAATTGTCAAACTTACCATGCTTTCCTTTGTCTTCATTCCTTGAGTCCCACTTTAACACCAAGTCACCTAACTGGAAATCATCTACTTTTTTTCTTCTGTCATAGATCTTTTTGATGTTGTCTTGAACAAGTTGAGTTTTTTTATACACCTCTTCCCTAGATTGTTGCAACTGTATGGTCTGGTTGATCCTTCTTTGTAAATCATTAGTTTCCACTTGTGATTCTTGTAACAATTTTAACACAAGAACTCCAAGAGAAATAGGAAACACAACATCAACTCCATATACTAGTTGGAATGGAGACATTCCAATAGAATTTTTGGTGCTAATTCGGTCAGCCCACAGGGAATTAATCAACTTTTTATGCCAGGATTTTTTATTCTCTTGCAGTAGCTTTTTTATGATGTTGACTAAAATCTTGTTGGAGGACTCAGCTAGCCCATTTATTTGTGTGTAATAAGTAGTTGAGTCTGTTATGACTCTGATAATTCTTTTGAAGTAAAAAGAAAGAAAAACCAAAGGTAACAACAAACCATTTTTGGAGATCAGGACCTAGCCTTCCTGATGCTCAGAGAGGGCTCTCTCTTTAAAATTTAACTTTGTTTTAGTTAAGATGTTTTTAGGCAAGTTATGATTGTTCAAAGGGGTTTTGGATTTGTTTTTGAGATTGGGTGGTGGGATTTGCTTATACAGATGGAAAAAATGATGTCTTTAGACCATTGGGCTATGGATTCAAACAATAAGGGAGCAAAACTAGATTAACTCACTCAAAGGGAATGTTCCAAGGGCAAGATAGCAGACTGTTTTTCATATCTTTGAGACAGAGGGGTGAAAGGGTTTCACTCAAGGTGAGAGAGAAGTTAAGGGTTCTCAGACCTGAATAATGAATGAGGAATGAAGGGGTAATCAAAATCAAAGGGAAATTAAGAATCCTTTAACCTGGATATTCATGAAATCAATCTAAATCAAAGAGAAACTAAGAATTCTTTAATTTAAATATCAGAAGAAAACATTTAAATGCATAACTGTTAAGACAGAGTGTAATTAAACAAGTTTTGAAGTAGTATTCCAGTTATAACATTTAGATTGAGAAACACATTAAATATTATGAATAAATTTCAGAAAAATGACAATAACACATGAAAATACTTGTCTGAAATTCGCTCAACACATGAATCCTTGGAAATGTCTGATCTTTATTTATCAATCTAGCTTGCTGGCTGAGCAAATGATACAATAAGCTTCTAGGTCTTCTTATCAAAAAGTCTATAGAAATATCTAATAGAATCCACCTCAAAATACTTCAAATGGAGAAGTACTTATGCAAATTCTAAACTGAAATATCTTGAAAAAATATCAAGGTTGGTTTTACAAATATCTCAAATTGTTTTACATTAATAGAACTTAAATAAAGGACACTCAAAACTAATGAATCTATTTGGCACTATATTTATGGATTGATGGTGACAAAGAAGACAAATTTGAATTTGATAGCAACTCTTAATTGATGATGAGGCTTCCAAGTCACTAACTACCTCCTTCCTTTGTGCATTCTGCCCCAGAAATTCTGCAAAATTAGGGTCCAGGGATACCCTTGTATATCTCAATATGAGATAGATATGTAAAATTTGAAAGAGGTTATTGTAGATAAGTATGTTATTGAGATAAACCTCTTTCCATTTCCCAAAATTCAGCTCCATATGTTCACAATATTCTTTGCAAAAAAGATGTCAAAAACAGGACTTTGCACAGTCCGAAAACTAGGCTCCACAGATATGCATTTATCTCCCATTTTGTAATACGTGTGTAAAAAGTGAGATATTTTTTATAGATTGGCCTTTTAGGAACACAAACCTCCTCTAGTTTCTCAAAATTCATCTTGGATTGGCCACAATAGTTTCTGAAAAATTATGACTTAAACAGGAAATTTCTAGAAAATGTACCATTCCTACTTTGATTTCATCTTTTAACCTTAATTTTCTTTTAACTATTTTTACCTTTACTTTGGATAAAATTCATTGTTTCTAGTGAAAGTATCTTCATCTTTGTTTAACCCTTACTACCTCCATGTTTACTTTTACTGTTTACCTTGATTGCTCTGTTTTTTCATCTATCTTCACTTTGACATGAATTTATTTTATCTGTATGCTTTGTAACTGTCTTCCATGTTGTTTGTCTTCCTGCTGGCTGCTTTTATTCACTTTGATTTTTCAATCTGATACACTTTTATTGATACTCTTTCATCTGGCTAATTTATCTTTTTCCTTTTACTATGCTTTTCTTACTTTCACTATAACCTTTTGACTTTTACTGTACATTCTCAAATGAGAGGGTCGTTCTGGTTTTTTTCTCAAAATACCTAGAAATTGGTGAATTGGATTGAAAATTGGTTTGAATGGTGATTGTAGAAGTTTGAATGGGCTTTGGTACGGTCTGAGAGCTTGATTGGGGTCTCTGCAACTTCTTCAGGAGTGAAATTGTAGTCAATTGGCGATTTCAGCATTTGAAGGTGTCACAATGGCTTGCAGAGGTTTTACAAAGAAATTGATCGAAAAAGGCCGAATAGGGTTTCTCAGCCTTTTTATTGAACAACGGTTATTTTTTGGTGGGTGAATTATGAATGAATAGTGGGCGATTTTTTATGTTGGGTAGGGAGTCAGTTTTCCAAGCCATCACACTGCTATTGAGGAGGCGGTATTTTGGCGAGGTCACCCAATCTACCTTAATGCTTGACACATAGCAGACGGGGGTCTGGGAAATACCACTTTATTGGGTGGGTAAAGGTCGGATATCGGGTGAACCCGATATGGCTGTGAATCGTTAGATTCAGGTGCTGACAATCGGACGATAGTTGGGTGACAGATTAGCACGGATGAAATGGGCAAAGGTTTTGTTGGGGGGGGGGGGGGGGGGGGGCTTTAATTAATGGTGGTTTGGGATTATTTTGGAGTTAAACATAGGATTAAATGATCAGATGGGGTTAATGAAGGGATTATCTTAACTTTACAGAGAATTGGTGAGATAAGAGGTTTTTGTTGGGGGGATAGGGTAAAAATATAGTTTAGAGTTAAACTAAAGGGTTAATATATACAGGGATTTATTTATATATGAGGAAAAATGGTATATCGAGAGCTATATTATAAAGTTAGAAATTAATATGAACTGAAATGAGTGGAATGAAAATAATACAAAGTATAATGTAATATTTGCGCTTTTCCTTTACATACACTTATACTTAGGACAAAATCTTTTTGTGGGTATTTTGAGTGAAATGGAATTTAACATGGGTTTTTTTTTAACTTTTCATAGGAAAATGGAGTTTAACCTTAGGAAAAGGGGTTTTATTAGGGTAATGAAGGGAAATGACTATTATGAAGGGAATTCTAACACTTTATGTCCATAAGTCATTAAGTCGAGGGTCTGATCCCACCAAAAGTCAGAGAAAGGCTCTGAGCCTTTATGACTTGACGGATTTTTAGTAGTAGAACATACTTGTGGATGGGGAATTAGCAAGTATAGGGATGAAATGAATGAGGGGAAGTCAATTAAATCAAATTGTAAACCTATATTTTTTCTTTCTTAATTTCTCATGCACATTGAAACATATGATTAAGCATGATAATTGTGCTCTTGTCCAATCAGCTTTATACTTCAACAACCATTATTCTACTTACCCATTACTTACCCTATCATTTTTTTCCTTATTTCAGTGCATTTAGGCTAGCAGACCCTTATTATTATTTTTTCTTTTGAAAAGTAAACTATCTAATTCTAACCTTATATCTTCCTATGGATCAGATTAAACTTATGAGCACATTTTATTATCTCTACCTATCTAATGATCTGCCATGATTAAGCTATTTGGTCAGATTTTATTCTCTAACTATAAACATAAAATTCAGAGCAAGAAATAGTCAAGATTAAGCAGATTGACTACCATGGGTTGTGGCATGTATGACAAGCTGCACATAACCATTATTTGCAAAAGAAGTAAAATAGTAGTGGCATTTAGACTTGCACACTTTCATGATCTGTTTTTGTGTTTGGGGTTCATATATTTTCATTTTTTTGATCTTTTCTTATTCTTTTTTTCCTTTGATATTTCTTTTAGGACATACTCTCTTTACATTTTTTAATTTTTGATATGGAAAACATTTGCAGAAAGCAAAGGTATGTACAATATTACAAGAGTTACTCTCAGCCAATTCAAAATTATAAATCCTATCACTATAGGACTCTAACAGTGGCTCCACATGGGGATGGAATCTCCTTGTGAGATGTCAAGAACATCGTCGACTAGTAGCCTGATCCATTGGGCCAATCCCAAACATGTATATGCTTTGTTGTATAATCTTTGTGACTGAAACTCTTGAACTGAAAATACACCCTTTTCTACAAACTGAAATCTGATCTGAAACTAAAAGAAGGTACTGTAATTCTCAAACCAAACTAATAGATCATCAAAATCTTTAGGACCTTCTCTCTAGGCTTCAACTTCTAATGAATTATTTCATAACTTGCTGAAAACTGAAAACTAAAATAAACTGAATTCCTACCTACTTACTCTAATCAGCTATTCAATTGCTGGTTAGGTAAAATGAAACAGCCAATGCAACCATTCAAGCATTATGTAATTTGATGTATTTTGCTGCATTTGCTTGTTTGTGATCAAAACTGAGATTCTAAAACCAATTATAACCTTGTCAACAAATGAGAAGATAAGGAAATATTTGATTTCTTATGTTGACTCTAGAAACTCTACAAAAGGATCTTCCAGGATATATACACTAATGTTTAACTGATCTAAGCGACTATACAATTGTTCTAGATGGCCTCCATGCCATGAAAGTGAAATGTCATTTTCATCTTTATCACCCTGCAGATTTTTAGATAAGCTTTGTGATGATATTTCTATTGATTGAAATGTCTGTTTGGTGAAACCTTTATCATCTTGATTTTGAATCTCATAGAAAGTTAATGGAGAAAAATTCTAATTGCTTTCATCATCTAACATATTAGCTATTAGATCATAAAAGACATGGAAGGATTGTTGCAACCTATTACATATGGGTTTTAATGGGACGTCATGGATTTCTGCATGTTGTTCATCCTTTTCTTTGGAGATATTATACCATATTTCCTTTAAAAACTAAAATGAATCAAAACATAGTGGTATAGAACCTTCCTGTGTCATCTGATCAGATGTCTCAATAGAATTTGATAACTACACTTGTGAAACTAAAGAAACCTGATTAAGATTTTCTTTGTCCTCTTTGTTGTCAATATCAATACCTAAAGACCGTTGATTTTTTATTTCTTTAAAATTTTCTTTGATGAACTGAAATGAAACAAAACAACTAGGCAAAGAAGCTTCACTTATTTCCAAATTTTCTGCACTTTCTTCCTCACTTTCATAGTTGATATGAATAAGATGATCACTGTTTTCAAGTTTTTGAAACTGAATTTCTTTATTTCCCAAACTAGTTTCTGATTGCTATGAAAAGTTAGTTTGGATTTGAAGAACATAATTATCATCATACTGATCATATTTAGGCAAATCATTAAAAGAAGTAATGTCATCAAACATACACATTAGATCAGCAGATTTCCTCTCCACATATTGCTCTATAAATCTATCTTCTGATCTATGGTAGTTGGAATTAGCAGGAATTTGTTCATGGTTATCAACCTCTTCTTTTTGTGAACTAAATGTGTCATGGTGATTTTGAACAAAAAAATTATCTTTCATGACGATATTCTATATCCTTTCCTCTATTTTACTTACCAAAATGTCAAGTTTTACCTCTGCAATGTTGTTCTTCTCCGCTTCTTCTTTCAACTTTTCTCTTCTAATTTGCAAATTAACTTCTACATCTACTGCAATGTTCTGCATATGTTCCAGTGTTGAGGGGTTTCTTTCTCTTAGCTGAAATTCTATCTCTGCATGAAATGCTTTTGGATAATGCAAGAGAGCTGAATCAGGAGGAGGTCTTATATTTGATGGCATTGAATAATAGATTTGATTAAATCTGTTAGAAAATTGTTGTATTGTTTCATTTGGCTGTCTTTTTAACTGATTATATTCTTCTATGATCACAAAAAGATTGACTTTGATTATCCATCTATCAAGGAAAAATTTGACAAACTGTTGGAAATTTGAGATGCTTGCAATAGGTAAATTCTTGAACCAACTCTTTACTCTACTTTGCAAAGAGAGAGCAAAAAGTCTGATTCTAACATCATCTTCATCAATCTCAAATAAGTCTAGATAATTCTCAAAACCTTGAATATGTTTTTGGACAATGATTTTACCATCTTCTCCATCAACTCTAGGGAGATAATTATAATAATTGTAAGGGAAAACATGGAGTGTATGAGGTAAGATGAGTGGCTTATACCTATTAGGAAATTTCCAAGGTACAGGAATATGTACATGGATTGTAAGATCATTCTTGATTATTTGAGATTTCTTGATTGGAAAATGATCATCATAAGATTCAGAAGAATGCTGCTCAAATGTGTAAGGAGATTTTATATTTACAATTTTCAAAGAAGAATAATTAAAAACTAATCTAAGATCTTCTCTAAAATACAGTATACATTGAAAAACCTTCTTGATGAGAAAAAACATGATGTCTTGGATAACAATCTAAGTTAGAAACCTAATCTTCCCATATTGTTCTTTCAGGTTCATTCCTCCAGTGGAGTCTTGATTGTGAAATTGATTTGGAGTCGCCAAGTGGATGATTTTAAACTTTGTGTGTCTGATCATTGTCCACCATCATAGATCAAATATAAACCTGTAAAATATTTCTAAGGAAAATATTAGTTGACCCCAATATGGTCGCCAGAAATGTTATCACTCTGATAATTCTTTTGAAGTAAAAAGAAATAAAAACCAAAGGTAACCACAAACCACTTTTGGAGATCAGGACCTAGCCTTCCTGATGCTCAGAGAGGGCTCTCTCTTTAAAATTTAACTTTGTTTTAGTTAAGATGTTTTTAGGCTAGTTATGATTGTTCAAAGGGGCTTTTGATTTGATTTTCAGATTGGGTGGTGGGATCTGCTTAGACAAATGGATAAAATGATGCCTTTAGACCATTGGGCTATGGATTCAAACAATAAGGGAGCAAAACTGGATTAACTCACTTAAAGGGAATGTTCCAAGAGCAAGATAGCATAGTGTTTTTTAGATCTTTGAGACAGAGGGGTGAATGGGTTTCACTCGGGGTGAGAGAACAGCTAAGGGTTCTCAAACCCGGATAATGAATGAGGAATGAAGGGGTAATCAAAATCAAAGGGCAATTAAAAATCCTTTAACCTAGATATTCATGAAATCAATTTAAACCAAAGAGAAATTAATAATTCTTTAATTTAAATATTAGAAGAAAACATTTAAATGCATAACTAATAAGACAAAGTGTAATTAAACAAGTTCTAAAGTAGTATTCCAGTTATAACATTTATATTGAGAAACACATTAAATATTATGAATAACTTGTTGGCATTATGATGCATGTGTTGTACTTGATGGCAACCCTCTCATAGAAGAACATCTCACTTACATATAACTGGATCAATCTACAGATGTGACTAAATGCATGGGATGCAGGACAACTCAAAGGAATAAGAAGATCAAGTTCTAAGTATGACGAGTTAGCTTTGCCATCAAGTCCAAAGGGGGAGATTGTTGGCATTATGAGACAAGTGTTGTCCTTGATGGCAAAATGACAGATTATAGTGCAGCAAGTCAGTAGCAAAGAATTGATGATCAGACTACAAAGAATGAAGAAAGAAGAGTATATACGCAGGTTCACTATATATCAAGTAGGGTATACACGTAGGTTCACTATATACCAAGTCACGTATACGCAGGTTCGCTATATACCAAGTAGGGTATACACGTAGGTTCACTATATACCAAGTCACGTATACGCAGGTTTGCTATATACCAAGTAGGGTATACACGCAGTTTCATGCACAGAAAAGCACGTACATGTCAGAAAGCTTATTTTTGGGTCCGTGGTATTTAGACCTATGGTTTTGGTCCTTGGTATTGCGTCCGAAGTTGTTGAACCCTGGTATTGGGTCCCTAGTATTGTTTTGTTATGGTTTTGGACCATGGTATTGAGAAAGGGCTAAGACTATAAAAGGCGATGAAGATCATTAGGCAAGTGAATCCAAAAAAAAGTCTTGAATATCTGAGGAAGCATGAGATCCAGTATGCAGGTTATGGGTTGATGATGCATTGCTTGATCTAAGCTAAGGAGGTATCTCACCGGTGGATGGAGAACAAGATCTAAGGATAGATCAGGATCAAATGGTTTGAAATGAACTATCTCTATATTATTGATTATGTTTATTCTAGATCTGTATACTGACACATGCAATGATCTGAACTGGGTATACCTTAAGTTTGTAATAGCTGCAAGTCATGATTGAATATTTATAGATCTGTACGCGGGTTGGATTTGGTGAAAGCGCGTATGTACGCAGGTTGAGTTCATTGTAGTAGCGTATACCTTTTGAGCTATGATATTTGAAGTTACAGGTGGTTCTAGTTGTTAAAGGGTTCTGATGATAGTTTAAAGGTGTCAGTATTCTGCATATCTTGTTTGGCTGATTGTGTTTAGCTTCAGTATTGATGGATGAGAACTAATATTGGATTAGGATCATAATGACTCATATTTATGAGATCTGATGGACTAGATCTAGGTGCTAACGCATATATTATCCTTGTATATGTCATGATCTGGTTATGTCTGAAGTCAAGAAGTGCAGCAAAGTTATGAATAAGTGATTACTGACATATACGATGGTTCATCTTGATGAAGTTGCATATACACGCAGGTTCAGCAATTCCAAGTAGCGTATGCACTCTGATGCATGATTTTGATGGTACAGTTGGTTCTGATTGTTATTGCAGAGTTCTGCTCTGTGTTCTGGTGACTGTGTTGTTGACAAGGTTTCAGTGTTTCAGTGATTCAGAGATTGATGATGTTAGTAGTGATTGTTTTGAGCTTCAATGATAGTTATGGGTCCAGTATGAAAATTGGATGAAACATGGCCTTTCAGATTATGTGTTGTGCTTTAGGAGTATCTAGTCTGAAAATGTATGAAACGTGGTACCCGGAGGAGAGAAGATTGTAGGTCGGCGCCTATGTACTAGTATCTTAGCTAGTACAAGAGCAAAGGAGGTTGTAGCTCCCTTCCAGGAGAGTCTGGAGAATGAGAGAAGGTTGTAGCCTTCTGCAGGTTGTAGCCTACATGCTGGTAAAGGACTGCACCAGTACATTGTAAAAGAAGTTTCTTAATAAAGGAAGATAGAAACGAATTGCAGCAGGTGGTTTTCACTGACATTGGGTTTCCACCTTATATCATGGTGTTCATGTGTGCTTCTTGTGTGTGTTGATATATCTGTTTTACTGCTACTATTGATTGTTAATATGGCTAATAATGTTCTGATAAATCCATTGAAGATCACATAACTGAATCATGAGTCTAATGGTTATACACTAGTTGCAATAGACACAGTCGCGTATATACGCGGGTATACTTAACTGAAGTAGCGTATATGATTCTGAAGTATGAAAATGAAAAGTTTTATTGATTAGATAATACTGATTCACCCCCCCTCTTAGTATTATTTCCAACATAACTTTGAGAAAAATGATAATAACAAATGAAAATATGTGTATGAAATTCGCTCAACACATGAATCCTTGGAAATGTCTGATCTTTATTTATCATTCCAGCTTGCTGGCTCAACAAATGATATAATAAGCTTCTGGTTCTTCTAATCAAAATGTCTATAGAAATGTCTAATATAATCCACCTCAAAATACTTCAAATAAAGAAGTACTTATACAAATTCTAAACTAAAATATCTTGAAAAAATATCAAGGTTGGTTTTACAAATATCTCAAACTGTTTTACATTAATAGAACTTAAATAAATCACACTCAAAACTAATGAATTTATTTGGCACTATATTTATGGATTGATGTTTACAAAGAAGAGAAATTTGAATTTTATAGAAACTCTTAATTGATGATGATGCTTCCAAGTATCTAAATACATCCTTCCTTTGTGCATTTTGCCCCAGAAATTCTACAAAATTAGGGTCTAGAGATACCCTTGTATATCTAAATCTAAGATATATATATAAAAAGTGAAAGAGGTTATTGTAGATAAGTATTTTATTGAGATAAACCTCTTTCAGTTTTCCAAAATTCAGCTGCATATGTTCACAATATTCTCTGAAAACAAATGTCAAAAACAGGACTTTGCACAGTCCGAAAACTAGGCTATTAAGATATGCATTTATATCCCTTTTTGTAATACCTGTATAAAAAGTGAGATAGGTTTTTGTATATTGGCCATTTAGGAACAGAAACCTCATCCAGTTTCTCAAAATTCATCTTGGAGTCACCATAATAGTTTCCGCCAAATTATGACTTAAACAGGAAATTTCTGGAAAATGTACCATTCCTACTCTGATTTCATCATTTAACCTTAATTTTCTTTTAACTGTTTTTACCTTTAATTTGGATAAAATTCATTGTTGCTGGTGAAAGTTTCTTCATCTCTGTTTAACCCTTACTTCGTCCATGTTTACTTTTACTGTTTACCTTTATTTCTCTATTGTTTCATCTATCTTCACTTTGACATGAATTTATTTTATCTGTATGCTTTGTAACTGTCTTCCATGTTGTTTGTCTTCCCGTTGGCTGTTTTTATTCACTTTGATTTTTCAATATGATACACTTTTACTGATACTCTTTCATTTGGCTAATTTATCTTCTTCCTTTTACTGTGCTTTTTTTACTTTCACTGTAACCTTTTGACTTTTACTATACATTTTCAAATGAGAGGGTTGTTTTGGTTTTTTTCTCAAAATACCTGGAAGTTGGTGAATTGGATTACAACTTGGTTTGAAAGGTGATTTCAGAAGTTTGAATGGACTCTGGTACAGTTTGAGAACTTGATTAGGGCCTTTGCGACTTCTTCAAGAGTGAAATTAAGGTCAATTGGTGATTTCAGCATTTGAAGGTGTCGCAATGGCTTGCAGAGGTTTTACAAAGAAATTGATCGAAAAAGGCCGAATAGGGCTTCTCGACCTTTTTATTGAACAACAATTATTTTTTGGCGAGTGAATTATGAATGAATAGTGGGCAATTTTTTGGGTTGGGCGAGGAGGTAGTTTTCCAAGCCATCGCACCGCTTTATCGAGAAGGCGTTATTTTGGCGAGGTCACCCAATCTGCCTTAACGGTTAACACATAGCAGATGGGGGTCCAGACAATACCACTTTATCGGGTGGGTAAAGGTTGGATATCGGGTGAACCCGATATGGCTGTGAATCGTTATATTTGGGTGGTGACGATCGAACAATAGTTGGGTGACAGATTAGCGCGGATGAAATGGGAAAAGGTTTTGGTGGGGTCTAGGGCTTTAATTAATGGTGGTTTGTGATTATTCTGGAGTTAAACATGAGATTAAATGATCAGACAGGGTTAATGGAGGGATTATCTTAACTTTACAGAGAATTGGTGAGTTAAGAGGGTTTTGTCGGGGGGATAGGGTAAAAATATAGTTTATAGTTAAACTAAGGGTAGGGGTAATATATACGGGGATTTATTTATATACGAGGAAAAAGGGTATATTGGGAGCTATATTATTAAGTTAGAAATTAATATGAACTAAAATGAGCAGAATGAAAATAATACAAAGTATAATGTAATATTTGTGCTTTTCCTTTACATACACTTATACTTAGGATAAAATCTTTTTGTGGGTATTTTGAGTGAAATGGAATTTAACATGGGGTTTTTTACTTTTCATAGGCAAATGGAGTTTAACCTTAGGAAAAGGGGTTTTATTAGGGTAATGAAGGGAAATGAATTTTATGAAGGGAATTCTAACACTTGATGTCCATAAGTCATTAAGCCAAGGGTTCGTTCCCACCAAAAGTCAGAGAAATGCTCTGATTCTTTATGACTTGAAGGATTTTTAGTACTAGAACATACTTCTGGATGGGTAAATTAGTAAGTATAGGGATGAAATAAATGAGGGGAAGTCAATTAAATCAACTTGTAAACCTCTATTTTTTCTTTCTTAATTTCTCATGCACATTGAAACATATGATTAAGCATGATAAATGTGCTTTTGTCCAATCAACTTTATAATTCAGAAACCATTCTTCTACTTACCCATTACTTACCCTAACATTTTTTTTTCCTTATTTCAGTGCATTGAGGCTAGCAGACCCTTATCATTATTTTTTCTTTTGAAAAGTAAACTATCTAATTCTAACCTTATATCTTCCTATGGCTCAGATTAAACTTATGAGCACATTTTATTATCTCTACCTATCCAGTGATCTGCCAAGATTAAGTTGTTTGGTTAGATTTTCTTCTCTAACTATAAACATAAAATTCAAAGCATGAAATAGTCAAGATTAAGCAGTTTGACTACCATGGGTTTTGGCATGTATGATAGGCTGCACACAACCATTATTTGCAAAAGAAGTAAAATAGTAGTGGCATTTAGACTTGCACACTTTCATGATCTGTTTTTGTGTTTGGGGTTCATATATTTTCATTTTTTTGATATTTTCTTATTATTTTTTTCCTTTGATATTTCTTTTAGGACACACCCTATTTACATTTTTTAATTTTTGATATGGGAAACATTTGCAGAAAGCAAAGGTATGTACAATATTACAAGAGTTACTCTCAGCCAATTCAAAATTATAAATCCTATAACTATAGGACTCTAACAGAGTGTCTTAATCTTATGTGGTATTTGTTACAAAAATCAACCATTTTCCTTGAATTAAAGGCAACATCGTTGTTAGTGATAATATTATGGGGCATCCAAACCTAGACAAAATGTTACCTTCTAAAAATTAGATAATGATAGTATATGTGGCTTGCCTGGTTGGGATAACCTCAATCCACTTGGTAAAGTAATCAGTGGATTTTAAGATCCATCTATGTTGGTGTGAGGAGCTGGATGGATTTCACCAATAAAATCCAAGCCCCACTATTGAAAAGAAGTTTCAACTGAAATCAGTTTCAATGGTAAACGCAAAAGCTTTATCTTGCCTTTAAAGATTTGACACTGGTGGCAAGTGGTGACTTTCTTATGCATGTTTGCAAACAAAGTAGGCCAGTAAAATCCCTCCCTTAGGATTTTATTGGCTGTTGTTTTCTAGTACAATTGGCCTCCACAATCTCCTTGATGAAACTCTTCCATGACCATGTCTACTTCATCTTTCAGTAAAAAATTTAGTAAAATACCTCCAACATCTTTCCAATATACATTTTGATATAAAATATAGAATTTCATAGCTCTAAATTTTAGAAATCTATATTTTGTCTTGGTTAAACCAGGAGGAGCTTGTAAGTTTTTCAATACAAATATTATGTCTACATACCATAGTGAGGTAGCAAAGGCCTCTGATACCTGTGGAGTCACCCGCTCTTCTTGTTCATCTAGTGCAGCAATATAATTGATATCCAATTCATGAAAATTGGACTCATCTATTAGATTTTCCAATACCTAACCTTTTATGACCTTGGTTGGTTTAATCTTAATGTCATACTCTAGGATCACAAAAATCCATTTCCCTCTTCTACCATCTGGGGTAGTTTGTGTGAGAATATCTTTTACCATAGCACTTGGAACAAATGCAATGATATGAGAATGTAGGTTGTATACTCTAAAATCATTTTAATGACTTTACCAAATCAAAGGCTTGTTTCTCCATAATGTTTTACTTCAGAGATGCATCCCTCAGAGATTTGCTGAAAAAAGATATGGGTTGTTCATGGCCTTCACTATTTTTCTGCAATAAAATAGCTGCAATAGTATGCTCAGATGCAAAAGAAAAAATGATAAAATCCTTTGTAAAGTCAGGGCTTATCAAAATAGGAGTAGTAGTTAAATCTAACTTTACTTCACTAAAGGATTTCTTGGCTTCAGTATTCCATTTTATTTCCATGTCTTTCTTTAACATATTTGTAATGGATCTTAAAATTTCAGCCAAGTTAGGAATAAATCTTCTGAGAAAATTTATCCTACCAATGAAGGATTGAACTTCTTTCTTGTTTCTGGGAGGGTCAATTTTCAGTATGGCTTTGACTCTGTTAGGATCAATTCTAATACCTTCTTTAGAAATAATATGGCATAGAATTTTTCCCTCCTCCAAACCAAAAAGATTTTTCTTAGGGTTTAATGATATACCATATTTTTTTCACTTTTCAAAAACTCTTCTTAAATGCAGCAAGTGAAATTCATCTGTCTTTGAAAACACAGTTATATCATCTAGGTAAATCATAATGAATCTATCAATTTCATCAACAAAGGCTATGTCCATTTCTCTTTGGAAAGTGGCCCCAATGTTCATAAGGCCAAAAGGCATTTTTACATACATAAAAGTGCCCCATGGTGAAGCAAATGTTGTTTTGTGTTGGTCATCAGGATGAACTAGAACCTAGTTGTATCCCGAGAAACCATCCAGTAGTGAGATTCTACTGGAACCAACTACCTTTTGTAGGATGTGATCCATTTTGGGAAGGGGATATTTATCTTTTAGATAAACCTTGTTGAGATTTCAAAAATCTACACAAAGCCTAATTTCACTTGTTTTCTTTCTAGTAGGTACTAGATTCGAGACCCATTTAGAAAATCTAAGGGGTACAATGATCTTTGCATCAAAACGTTTCTTGACTTCCTTTTCTATAATTGGGTTTATTCTCCTCAATTTATGTTTAAAATGATTTTGATCTTCCCTGATGGGAATGGTGCGCTGAATGATACTTGTATCATAAGATTTTAAGTCTTCATAGCTCCAAGAAAACACATCAGAGAATTCTTAAAAAGCTCAATGTATTTTTTTTTTCTTTAGGAGGTAGGGATTTAGACAGTTTGACAATTTTGGGGTTCTTTGTAGTTCCTATGTTAGAGTCCTCTACATCAACTCCTATAGGTTATAGTTTTGGCTTCTTGGCTACATCATCAAAGTCAAAAAGCTCTTCCAATGGTACAAATCCTCTTCGTAACACATTGTCCCTTAATTGCAGAACCTCAAGTTCTTCTTGATATCATCAATTTCATTAACCACTATTTATTTTTCATTTTCGACTATATCATTTTCAATATCAATATTTACATACTCAAATTCATCTTTCATTTGTAAACAGTTTTCAATTTGTTTATCATTACCAAAAATCTGCCAATATCTTACATTATCAGGAACAGTTGGCCTGTGTTTCACTTGCACCACATTTTTCCTATTGGAATGAAAAGGAATTTTGCAAGTGTTGGCTGAAATAGCCAAGACATTAGCTAAAATATTTTGGCCTCTAGGAATAACAAACAAATCATATTCAAAAAATCATTACAAAAAGTATAAGACTACATTTCTATATGCTCTTAGTCTAGGGATTTTAGTAGCATATTCACCCTTAATTTGATTGATTATTAGCTAAGAATCCATGTGGACAAAAATTCATTTTTATCCTAATATATTTAAATTTGCAGCCCTAATATCAATGCTTCATATTCAGCTATGTTATTAGTGCACTAAAAATCTAGTTTCTAACCATGTCCCTTTGCCATATTTTTGGATGAATTTACAATGAAAACACCTACCCCTACTCCATCCTTACTCAGCCCCATCGAAATTCATATTCCAAAGTGTTATAGCACCATTTAACACCCTTGGTATTTGTGATGCTTGGTTTATAGTGTAGGGCAACCCCTCCTTCCAGACTTGGTCCAAATATTTTAAAAACAGTGTTTTATTCCCTGTACACTACTTTTCCCTGAGATAAAAGTGTGTACGTGTGGGTTAGTCAATACCCAACCTCCGTATATGTGTTAAAACAATTTAAAAAATTAAATTTCCTTAATTATGGGTGGAGTTCACGGGTTTTACCTATTGATTACCTCCTAGTGCCCCTGGCTCAACTGTTTCCCAACTAAAAAACTAATTGGGAGAAGTATAAATAGACTTCTATGGGAAGGCCTTAAGGAGGAGAAGAGATAGAATTATTATACTGAGATTATCCCTAACTGAGTCTGAAGTATCCATGTGCTTCAAGCACTTCCCCAAGTTTCAAAAAACCATTGTTTCCTTGATTGTTTATATCCTCCCACTTGCTTGAGATATCATGGTATTGGTTATGGAAGGAGGCTATTGAAGACTAGCACTGGATGGATCTAGATGATGGTTCCACTTGGATCTAGAAGAAGAAGACTTAGGTAAATTCTCTCCGTGTTAGTTATAGCTTTCTACAATAAAAAGAAGCATTGTCTTGTTCCTGAGATTAACTTTGTTTATGCATTAGATACTGTTGTAATTCATGTATGAATGTTATTTTGATGTATAACTAATCATTTTCTTATATGATATAAAGTTAGTTTCATTAAAATTCTTTATCTATATGCTGCTATGTATGTTCGAATTGGTTGATTTGTAGATTTGAAGATCATCAGGAGTTGCAAAGGGTCTGAACCCTGTTGGAACTACCCAAATGAAGGACATCTGGGTATGGTCACTATCACATAGTTTGTTTATATAAGCATGTTGCCTGAGTTGTATGAGTGTTTCTTACTGTAGTTTGCTCTTGCTCTGTTGGGGTTCCAACCCAAAGCCCTAGGGTACTTATTCCCGTAACAGAATTGGCAACTCCACCGGGCCTAACAATCTTGTTATTCCTAGTTTGGGTTGTTCAGTGTCAATCAGGGCTCGATTCTTGGTTTGCTTACTGTGATAGTATCATTTGGTCCAATAGAATCTCAGATCTTAAGTCTGATATTTTTGATCTGGCTTTGTTTTTTACTTTTCTTGCAAAGCTTTATATACGCACTTTATTCTATTTACAGTAGTGTACACATGCTCATTTCTGTGAAGTGAACCCGCGTATACGTGAGTTTTCTTTATCAAAAGCATGTGTACATGCCCCTGTGCTTGAACACAGTCACGTATACCATTTTTTGCATTGTTTTTTCAAATCTCTCTGCCCAGAAAGATTTTTTTCTTGGTATGTTTAGTCTCTGAGTGGTCAATTTCTGTCTTTAGAATTTTGTTATTCTACGAGCTTGCTGTTTTGAAATTTCTTTCGCTTCAAAAAGATTTGGCCTAGGTTTGATTTTGAGTGAGTTTTATGATTTGTGTTTTGGCACACGAGACTTCTTATAAAGGTTCTTGATTGTTCTGGTCCTCTAGAATAACATATTGTTTTCAATCTTAGTGTCAAGCTCGATTATTTGTCTAATTTCTTTGCTTTCCATCATTTTGTGGCCTTATACCTTTTCTTGCTTTTTGAAAGTTTCTTGTTGATGAACTTGAAAGTGTTTCTTTCCTGACTTCTTGGTCAGTTTTTCAAGCTCTTTGCTGTTGTTTGGGTCGTTTAGTGCAAGTTGAAGCCTTTTTGTGCAAGTTTTCATTTGTTGTCAAAATTGTAACTTGCAAAGTTCCTTGTGATCTTCTTTCGGTCTTTGAGTCTTAAGTGGCATTTAGAGTGCTTTCGAAATGTTGTTTTAATTGCTTATTGAAAAAGAAAAGATATTAAAAAACATTGTTTTTGTCTTCTTTTGCCAAGTTTGATTTTGGTTTCTTTTGACTTTTTGAAAGTGAATTGTGATCTTCTTGCATTTGCCCTTCTTGTTTGGAGAAGATTTTGTATTCAAAAATTTGTATTCTTTTCAAACACTTAAGTTGGCTTATTAATAGTTATAAACAATTTCTTTCATTCTCTTTTAGAGTAATCTAAGATCTTGCATCTTCATTTACAACTTGCATTAGGGTAGTTTTGCATTATCAAAGCATCAATAGTCTTTTTAGTTTTTGTGTGTGTGAAGTGTGTTTTAAGAAAAGAAAAGAAAAAGTTTTTTGCTTTACAAAGTTTCGTAGAACCCACATAGAGCTCTCTTTTCATCGAAGAAAAAATGATTGCATTCATATAAGTTAGTTTTTCATTGATTTCTTTTGCGTCATACAAACACCATTGGTTTCATTTCCATTTATCCCTCTAACTTAAAAGAACAACCATTTAAAATCGAGCGCTTAATAAAATAAACTAAAACTTTTGTATTGTCATCAAAATACACCAGCAAGTTTAGGTTTATTAGGGCCTTGGATTGGGCAAGAGGAGATTTAACTCTCCAAGGCCGCTCTAAATTGTAAAACATAGAAATTTGATTAAAGAGCGAAATCCAATAGCGTTAGGGAGACTGGGAAAGCTCCATGACTGGGAGTAAAGCACGAGGGTTAGTGAAGATAAGGACAAGAGATAACCCCTCTCTTACTTTTCGGATCCTACCTCATCACTGTTTTGCCCAGCTTCTGATATGAGTTGGTGACCATAGTTTCCTATCCTAGGGATCCACACAGGTGGCTGCAGAGGGGAATCTCGTGGCATCTGAGGTTGACGTTGTATCACATTCAGCAGTACTTCTGGAGGGCACCCTTGTGAAGCTTGGGGGCTTGCACCATCAAAGGTTGTTGTCTAGAGGTCAACGTAACTACCTCTGATACCTTCACTAGTAGGCCTGGGGCGTAATTACCCCAGTCTATTATTGAAAGTCCCTTATTATTAACTTTCTTGTATTTTGGTGTTCGGTCCTAATCACCCGGAGTGGAAATACTTGGAATTTTTTTGATTGCTGATATCTTTAGGGACATTCTAGTGAGTGTTTTATGCTCCTAGTCGACCTAGCTTTATAATTTTCTTGAGTCTTTAAGTAGATTTAAAAAAAAAAAAAAAAACAAAGTGGTTGACCAACCATCTTGACGGTCTCGGAGACTTCGTGGGCTTTCACCTACAAGTCCAGAGCCTTATCCTAGAAGGCATGGGAGCGATTCTGCTAGTGGTTTCCAACTAGTGGCAGTAGGTGCATCAGAGATTGGTCCTCCTCTTAGGGGCATTAGTTCACAAGATAGACTTGGTACTATTACAAAGTTAGAGAGGAACACACTAGTTCTTTCTCGAGTACTCTTCTAGTCGGAAGATAGTATTGAAGTAGAAGAGCTTTTAGAGTTAGTTAGAGCTCTGAATTCTCCTCTTCCTCCTAATCATCCAGACACTTTGTTATACATTGGAACTTCGACTCACAGGCCTTCAAGCCCAGGTCCACATACATCTATCCCTTCGATGACCACTACTGGAAGCATGGCATCCACGACGAGTGTTGTGAGCATGCAAACTCCCATATCTGTGCAAGGGGGAGGAACTATTTCCATCCCTTATAACATTCCCAGCGCATCTATATTTGGGTCTACTTCCATTCCGTCGACGAGTGGAAGTTCTCAAGTTAACGCATCCAGTTTTGGATTTTTCCCTTTTGGAATGCCCTCTCAAGGTATTCCTTCAGTTCTTTTGAATATACCATCAACCGCTTCTACATCCATGATGAGTGGATTGGCTTCTTTTCAATGTTTCCCATTTGGAAGTGGTCATATACCACATTCCAATCCAACACTAGGGTCTATGCCTTTCCCTTTTACAAGTCAAGGTAGTAACCCCTTTCAAAGTTGGACAAACCCTGCTGTTAGTGGGATAGGAGCTGCGAATCAATTTTTTGGCCAACAAGGGAATGTGTCATATTCTTTGGTTAATTCATTTCAAAGCTTTTCACCCTTTGATAATGCATGGAACCCTTATCAGGGGCTGTCAGCTCCTTTCAATACTTCGTTAGGGGGTAACTTCACCGATTACGGAGGATTTTCGGCAGGAGTTGGTCAAACTCCGAATTTTGCTAGACCACAAGGATCACCCTTTGGTTCAGTAGGCTCTATGAGTTACTTCGGGCAACTTGGTGCCTTTCAAAATCCAAGTCATTCTTTTTAGACCTACGGGAACCCTACCCATTCCAGATTGAATTCCCAAGGTCCTCCACGACTTCCTTTTCTGGCCACGCTTAATTTTCTAGACTTGACTAAATTGACGAATGATCCAATTAAGTAAAATTTGGCTTGGCCTCCAGTCCCAACTAAACTTCCATTGGATATTCCCAAATTCGAAGGGAAGAATGTTGAAGACCCGGGAGACCATGTGACCACATTCCACTTATGGTGCTCATCCAACTCCCTGATAGATGATTCGATCAGGTTGAGATTATTTCAGTGCACCCTAACCAGGAATGTGGCCAAATGGTATATAGAGTTTCCAAGGGGCACCCTTACTTCTTTTGCTGATTGGCTAATATTTTCTTAAACCATTTTCAGTTGTCTGTTCGCTATGAAGCCGAAACTGAGCTTCTGGCCAATTTTCATCAAGACACGGCAACTCACATTTTGGATCATATCTAAGAATGGAGACAGAGAAAGAGGCTTATCAAAGCCGAAATTCCACAAGAGTTTCGTCTCGATTGGTTTCTTAAATCATTACAACTGGATATCTTAAATGATGTTTCTCTTTCCGGTGTTTATTCGAAAGAGCAAGCTATCTTTTGAGCCCAGCAATTAGAACTAATATATTCTCAGTCTGGGACTCTTTAGAAAATCCTACCTGACACTCCTAGATCCAAGGTTGATTTATCCAAACCGAAGCTAAGCCCTCATGCCAATGGTATAGTTGGATCAATTGACGCAAAAGCAATGAACCTTTTGAAGCAATTGCAGCAGTTGTCTCTACAAACTACTTCTTCTAACCAGGCAGCACCGTCTACACCTTCACCTTCCCAACCTACCTCCATAAACGCCATCTAGACTTCTAACCCCAAAGGAAATCAACAATCCGATGGGAAGAAGAAGGGATGAGGTAAGAAGAAGAGCCAGGAAGGGAAGGGTAATGCAAACAATCCCAACAATGGTGCCGGTGAGGGTAGAAAAGAGTCCAAAAGGAAGGTTAAATTTCCATGCAAGTTATGTAATGGAGATCATTTGACTCACCTCTGCCCCAAGATTCAAGATGCCCAATGCTTGTTAGTGTAGCAAGGGTCCTCTAGCTCCCAAGTTGTCCTATCTAACTCTTTTCCCCAAGGGCAGCAATTACTTACTGGCACGAATTTGAATGCTGGTACCTTCGCAGGGGGCAACCAGGAAGGGGAAAATTCCTCAAATGTTTATATGATGAACTCTCATGTCGACGTTGCCACACGAGCATGGGATTAGGGTGAAACAGAAACATCTAAGGGTAAATTTGTTCCTGAAACTGCAGACCCACTTCATATTGAGAAACCCTCTATTAAGTCTATACCTCAAGTACAGAAAGGTTCTGCAAAGCACTCGACTATTAACCCTAATGCTAGGGCAGCCCAGAACTACTCAATTGTAGAAGATTTGGCTCGAAGTCCTTGTGCTATGTCTACGTTGGAGGTTCTCCAGTCATGTCCTGCTCAGAGAAGTGCTTTGCTTTCGGCAATCAGGGTAGTGGATCCAAAAAATTCTTTAGTGCTCACTTTTTGATGAATGTCAAAAAGAGACTTCCTCACCATATGGCTTTCCAAATAAATTCTACTTACCAAAAAACCAATATTTTTCGGATAGTTATAGATGAGGGATATTCCACATGCGTAATGTCTATGTCATGTTGGAAGGCCATTGGATCACCTTCAACTATTCCTTCATCGACTCTCTAAACAGCATTTGATGGTCATTCTCATAGGCCACACGAAATTATTCCAGCTTTTCCTATATGTGTTGGAGGAAAGGTCATTAATATTGAGGTAGAAATTGTTGATGCCAACCTTGATTACAACCTCCTCTTAAGAAGGAATTGGATTTATGAGATGGATTCCATAGTTTCATCTCTATTCCGCATTCTCTATTTTCCTCATGAGGGGAGGATTGTTAAAATTGAACAGTTAGATTATTCTCCAAGTGATTCTCGTGCAACTTTGGATTCTACTGTTCCATTGGTGGATAATACCCATCAACCTATAGTGAATTTAGGAGTTGGGATGTACTCTTCCTTAATGGGTGTATTTCACCTTCCCCCTCCTACAGCTAGAATTGATGCAATTTCATCCTCTAGGGGGCCTTCACAAATAGATTTCTTTCAAACTCGTTATTTTTCAGACCCTCGGACCTTACCTTCATCTACAACCACATTAGATGGAGGGAAAGTTGGTGGAATGGAATTTCACATGTCTCCAGAAGAACTTAGCTATCAATCTATTGATAACTCTACAGACGAACATCGCACTCCTTTCTCAGAGGAGGAGTTAGATGGTGATGTGGCTCCAGCTTGGACCCTTAACTCTACTTCTGCTCTAAATTGCTTAGATACAGTTTTACCATCTGACGAAGCAATTTTAGAAGTGATGATGGGTGTAGATCAACCTTGGGAAGATTTACATCATCATTCATATTTTCATCCTCCTTTGCATGAAGTCGAATCTAGGTTCTCCAATCTGCTTACTAGCGATGTTTGTATAGTTTCAAACCCTTTGGCTCCAGCACAATTATTTTCCGAAGGTGATATGTCGGTTATCTCAAAAACTGTACCTATAAACATCTCTAGGAACAAGCTGGCGCAACCTCCATATGGGCTCTAACTTAAGAATTATTTTGCTTAGGTTTCGTCCGAGCAATTGCTTGTTTGTATATATTGTATTTTTTTACATATTTGTCGGGCATTTTGTGATATCGACATTTTTTTATCTTCTTTTGCAGGTGTTGATGGATGACTTGATATATTTCGGATTCACCAATGGTGCTAGTCGGCACACTCAAAATCTCACTTCCGTAGCTTGGATGATTTATTATCCATCTAGCTAGTTGATGGTGTCAAGGGGAGTATATATTGGTCCTGCTTCAAATAAAATTACTAAATATACTGCCATTATTAACTTACTATTCGAAGCAATTTCTTATGGAATTGATTCATTGGTAGTGTATCTTGACTCACAGCTGGTAGTGTCACAATTAAATAACATTTATTAGGTTCATGATCCTTATCTATATCGCCAATTTTTGAGAGTGAGAGTGTTGAAACGATTATTTGTTTATATTACATATGTGCACATTCCACTATCTGAGAATTCATTAATGGACTCTATTGCTAATCAAGCATTAGATTGGCATATCAATCATTCATCAAATTAAGAAAACATAAAAAATTTGGATCTGTATATATATCATAAAACTGCCTATGTATAGATAAAGTGTTCAAAAAATAATATACAAAATTGGGATGAAATGCCCATAATCATGTCCAGTCTGTCTATCGACCTGGCTCATGATGAGCAGGTAAAACGTTAACTACTGCATTGGCCACATGCCGAAGTATGTGGATCTAGTCCCGTGGTATTTCTACCATGTGGCATTGCATATCCTCAGGTAGATTCTCTATGGCTATCATCGGTACTCGGTGAGTCAATCTCACCAAGTTTCTTTGAACTGCATATAGAAGTCTCTCTGTCTCAGCCGCTGCCTCTTCAGCACCTCTTCCATGACGCTTGTGCCTCGGAAATCCATCTGGTCTCACTGGACCCACATCTGGAACATGGTCATTTTGTCAGTATTTTGTCCCATCAAAAATATTTCTAAGTTCATTTCATATTTAAAAAAGAAAAAAATCTTAAAAATTGACAAAAACTTAAAAAATTGTTACCTATGTCTCCCCATGCTGCATTTGGTGGTAGCACCAAGTCTAGATCTCCTCGAAAATCTATACCAGCATACGGTAGTCATCGACTATGATGATCTGTTGGTCCCACCTGGAAAAAAACTCATCATCAAAAGTTGTCCTAGGCACGTTCCTGCCTCCAAGGTGTTTCATCAAGTCAGCCCATCTACCCATTTGAGGATCTCACAGGCCACTGATGGATACAGAGACCTTCGGACATAGCCTAGGTACCTTCTCGAAGAAGAAGGAGCATAAAATAGTCCCATATCCAAAGTTCTTTGTCTGACTCTTCCAAATATAGGTCATTTGGCTCTTCATGTTGGTCAGAAGAGGTGTGCACCAGTCGAAAACCATGGTTAGGCATTCCACTGCAAGATCATGGACACTTGTGAAGCCTGATGCATTGAAGCTAATATGTTTGCCCTCGCAATGGTAAACAATAGAATCCTCAGAGATAAACTATCCACGTGTTTGATTGGGATTTGACTTCCAATCTTTTCCGAGTGCCCATGATAGTATATATGTACATAGTCTTCTACTAAAAGACTACTCCTTGTCCTGTTGGTTGAATGCACAACCTCCCCTCTTTGGAAGAGACCTATAATAAATTAGATATCTTCCACCTCAATTCGTAGAGACATCTGATCTATCATGAAGGCATCATCCTCTACACTCTAGTAGTGGATCAGAAATTCGAGCAAGCGAGTGTTGGCTTTCATGTTCAACATTTTGAAGAATTTCAATAAGCCACACCCACCCTCCCAATGCATCTAGTGCATTTTGGTCGTTCATTACTTCATTGTCAATTTCGGCATGATCTCTCTTCCATGTGATGGTCATCCTGAAAAAAATGAGTTTCAACCATTAGATTTTTTGTTTGAACTTCAACTTGCATACATGTGGGTTCCCTTTATGCACAGTCATGTGTGGGGCTGTCGTATACGCAGGTTGATCACGTCCATCCTGCATGTATGCAGAGTTGGATTTTTTGGCGTGAATTCCCATGGTCAAATCTTAATGAAAACTTCTAAAAACAATCACAAAAGATTGCAAGCATGATTTGAGGGTTACCTGGTAACTTTGGCGTTATTTGAACGATCCAATTCTTCAGAGGCAAGTTTTCTCCTTTTTGATCCATAGCTCTTTTCCAAACAGAAATGAAACATTTGTGAGTCCAAAAGTCAATATATAGCTTTGAAATTTCAAATTTTTTTCTCAAAACTTGATTTTTCGTCTCATGAATTTTTTTACTTATGGGCTTGGATTGTCGAGAATGGGTTATTATTTCAAGATATTTTGGAGACTTCTTCGAGATCTTATTTCAGTCCCATGACCACTAACCCGTCATGGCAGGTATCATTCACTCATTGGCATATAGGTTAGGGAAAACCATTTTTTCCGTTGCATCTTGCATACTAGCCTCAGTTCAGTGATAAATTATCCATAGGATCAACCCCATCATGTCTTGGTTAGAAAACCATGTTCAATCACCAATTTTTAAATCATGATGCAATGGTAGAGCCAACCTTTACATGGGCATCTTAGTTAGAACCTCACTGACATTGGTTGCCCATGCTATTATATTGAGTATGCTCGAGAGTCCTCTTTATTCCTGCCATGACTTATGCGTTGAAGACTCATTCTCCTTGCTTCTACGCTTATTTCTAGCCTTATACCCTAGAGGCTCCTTTGTGTTGAGTTGTACTGTTGCATTGCATTTTGACTATTTGCACCTTTTGGCCTTGAGCCGGCTTCACTTGGACTCGTGTTTAAGCCACTTATTTGACCATGTCTTCTGCAAAATCAACCATGCAATCACTTAGCTTCTGCAACTTGACACATCCTTTGACCCATGGAAGGAACATCCCTTTGAGTGTCCTTGACTAGTTTCGCCTCCCTGCATTGAGCATAGGATTGTTCCCATCCCAAGAACTAGATCATCTGTTTCTCTGACACTCATTCTTTCCACTGTACTATAGCATTCTTTTATTCTTTTCCTAGCTTAAATAAAAAGACAAAAAAATTATATATTCCAAAAAGAGCGGAATGGGACAACATTTCCATATATTGTTGGTAGCTACAGTCAGTTGTGTCACCCTTGAACAAAGCACTCAAAGGAAAGTCTCTCCTCCATTTTGGGTGGGATTTAGTTTGACTTAGGTACGCCTTAACCTTTTTATTGAGCCAGTTCTCCTTCGATTGGTTACCTCTTCCAATCATATGGAGAGTTCGCTCGTGCCTCCTGCATGATGAACTTATATAGAGTTATCATATGCTACCATATAGTCATCATTGAGTCATGCTTTTGTTCAAGGGAAGTAAGCCTGAGTCGGCCTCTCTGCAGTGTCCCTTGACCTATTTTTCAGTCGACCATCCCTAGTTGTCAGTGTCATGTTTGTCATCACATCAATTATATTGGTCCTTTGCTCATGCCGGTTTGAGAAGGTCTCCATTGACTTCTTGCTGGTGGGTCTTTTCCTTATCGACGATGACATATTGCTCTGAGGGCAAGCCTAGAGCTGCACCCTGGCCCTATTTTCATTATTGATAGGTAACCTTGTGCTCAACATCGATCAGTATCATGGGTCTTTGACTGACTGGTTTCCCTTGTGTTCGACATCAGCTTTCATTATCACTCATTGGGATTCATGCAATGCCTTGGTTTCCATTTGGCCCTATTGGTGGATTCCTCACCTCTGTGTCAGCTTTCATTATTGATTGGTTCAGAGGGTTTCTATCGTGTGCTAGATACATCTTGTGTATGCTGGAAACGTGCTTCGATTGGGTTACTACATCTTTTTCGTCTGATTCCTTCCACATTATTGGCATATGAGTTAAACTTGCGCTAGATTGATGAAGGATGCCTTAATGCCTTCCTTCTAGCAGATCATTTCCTATCGACTACGGCTCATTGCTCTGGGACAAAGATCTAGAGTCCATTTGGTAGTACCTTGGGGTTTGCAGTCATTAGTGGTAGATTCCTTTGCTATCAACAGTGGGAAACCATCATTGTCCCCTGATTGATAGATTCTTCCAGGTGTTCAACTTCAGCTCATTCATTCTCACTTGTTACATTGTACTAGGTACCTTGACTCTCATTATCATTATTGGTGAGTAGTCTCGCATTTGTTAATGGTATACATCAATGACCGGTAATCAAATGATTTCTCACGTGGTCGACCTCAGATCATTTATTCCCATTGTGTAGAAATGTACCACGGCAGTCGGTGAAGACCTCGGGTTGCATCAGCATGTTTTGGTTCACTTGTCAGTTGTTCCTGTTACTGCTCATCGACACCATCCACCTTATATGTTGCAATCCTTCACAACGATATATTATATGCTGAAATCTGAGTTGCGATGTAGTATCATTTTATTCCATCATGTTCATTTGGTACTATTGGGATCAGTTTTTGACATCAGTGATTAGCTTCATCTTTCAGCTTCATTGATCATCTTCTTATATGTGATATTCAGACATGTACTTTTTCGATCACAATCAGATGATCCATTATGTGCTTTCAGTTCTTTATACTTGTATACATAGTGGATCTGCTTGTACTTGATATGTGGACATGCTTTACTTTCTCTGAGCATGGGTATGCCCACCTCAAACAACAGTTTCTTTCTGATCTCTTTTTGATGGCTTGGCAGGCTGAATTCTGGTGAAGTCCTTCTCAGTCTCAACAGGATTCCTTTCCATATACTTAATACATTTCGGCCATCATGTACCCCTTCTGACCTCATATATTAGGGGGCATATGTTATAGCACCATTTACCACCCTTGGTATTTGTGATGCTTGGTTTATGGCCTAGGGCAACCCCTCCTTCCAGACTTGGTCCAAATATTTTTAAAACAGTGTTTTATTCCCTATACGCTACTTTTCCCTGAGATAAAAGTGTGTACACATGGGTTAGTCAATACCCAACCCACGTATATGTGTTAAAACACTTAAAAAAAATAAATTTCCTTAATTATGGGTGGATTTCACGGGTTTTACCTGTTGATTACCTCCTAGTGCTCATGGCCCAAATGTTTCCCAACTAAAAAACTAATTGGGAGAAGTATAAATAGGCTTCTATGGGAAGGCCTTAAGGAGGAGAAGAGAGAATTATTATACTGAGATTATCCCTGACTGAGTTTGAAGTATCTTTGTGCTTCAATCACTTCCCCAAGTTTCAGGAAACCCTTGTTTCCTTGATTGTTGATATTCTCCCACTTGCTTGAGATATCATGGTATTGGTTATGGAAGGAGGCTGTTGAAGATTGGGACTGGACGGATCTAGAGGATGGTTCCGCTTGGAGCCAAAAGAAGAAGACTCAGGTGAATTCTCTTCGTGTTAGTTATAGCTTTCTACAATAAAAAGAAGTGTTGTCTTGTTCCTGAGATTAACTTTGTTTATGCATCAGATATTGTTGTAATTCATGTATGAATGTTATTTTGATGTATAACTAATCATTTTCTTATATGATATGAATTTAGTTTAATTAAAATGCTTTATCTATATGCTGATATGTATGTTCTAATTGGTTGATTTGCATATTCGAAGATCATCAGGAGTTGTAGAGGGTTTGAACCCTGCTGGAACTACCCAAATGAAGGACATCTGTGTATGGTCGCTATCACATAGTTTGCTTATATAAGCATGTTTCCTGAGTTGTATGAGTGTTTCTTACTGTAGTTTTCTCTTGCTCTGTTGGGGTTCCAACCCAAAGCCCTAGGGTACTTATTCTCGTAACACAAAGAGCCTCTCCCTCTACATATTTTTCTTCAGAATCCAAATGTATTTCCATTGTATTACTGATCTTAGCTTCTAAGTGTGAAACCTCATTTTCTACACATTCATTATTGTACAAGATAAATGAATCCATGTTTGAATGTATTGAATACAGGGGGTAATTGTTGGGTCTATCTTGACTACTAACTATGTACTTCATTAGTGTTTCCCTTTATAATCTTCTTGGTTGACCAAACACTAGAATTGTGGCATAAGTCATATCCATTCATAAAGTACCTTGTAATTTTGCTCCCCAAGATCTAGAGAGCAAAATTCCATACTTAGGAGGTATGTCTTCTACTAAAATGTCCATTACCAAGCTCTTTGATGGTATTTGGACTAGAGTAACACATAAATCTTTGATTAATCCTAAGCATCTTACTTTTTTGGAATCAAATGAGTATAAATCTTTGTAGGGCTTAGTTATGTCTAAGCCTAGTTTCTCCATAATAGCCCTAAGCATTAGATTATGTGAGGCTCTAGAATCAAGCATAACATTGTGTAGAATATTATCCTGAATGTTCAAGCTAATGTAAAAAGGGGGTACACTTCCATCCTAATATTTTACTTCAACCTCATGCCCTAACAATAACTCAGGTCAGTCATCAACCAATTGATTGTGTGAGTCCCTACCCTATCTTCAAAGATTTTATAACATGTGATTTGTATGAATTTTTGTTGATTAATTCAGTGAGGGGAATGGAAATTTTTACTTTAGCTAGTTCGTTTTCAATGCTAAAAGATGTAGGAGGTTTTTCTCTTTCTTTAGTAGCTACATCATGTTTCTTAGAAGTTTCCTTTTGAGAATCATCTTTGGGCTGACGTTATCGGGAAATCTAGTGTCCAGTCGGAGCTACTAGTCCCACTAAGACTGGTAGCTATCTTAGAAACAAACAAACTAAAACTACTTTCATTTTCCTTTATGAGAAGTAGATAAGAGTGGAATGAAGGACACCAACCTCAGTCTTGCGCTTGGTTCCTTGCTCGATTCCTCTCCCTTCTGATAGATCCTTGCCACTTCTCCTTCGTCTACCCAGCTTCAAAGAGCACCTGTGGAATCAAAGCAGCATAATACTATCGAAGAACAGAGATCTACAATCATAAACAATATAGGACCAGATGTATATTGACCACACAAATGCATATATCATCAAACATACAAGAATGTGGAGGAAAACTTGAATAGCTTTATTAATATCAAGAATAGCAAAGAGGATCACAACCAATTGTTCTGACCCAGCGACATCCTCCAACATGAAAGCCCTTCTTTCACCTCATGAAAAGCTTAGATCACCCAACACTATGATATTCCAACAAGAAACCAACAACACTTCCTTACAAGATACAAAATTCCAGCCTCTGGATCTCTGGGATGAGGGATCCATATATAGATGATTGTATGGGGGTGATTCAGCTTCTGGGATTTTTATTAGTGTCCTCTCTCTGATAGTTCTTGATTCCACTTGGAGATTGATGATCTCTTACTCATCCCTGGGTGAATTCAGAGAGGCAAGTGTCACAGGAGAAGTTTCTATAAGATTCCATGATCATCCACCTCGTAAACTGTCTCTGCCATTTGTCCACTCTCACCCATTGCACCCTACAGAAGGGATTTTCAGTATGCATCACACCCTTTTCACTGGGTAGGTTGGATGCATCACACCCTTAGCACTAAGCAACCTGTATGGTCTAGTTTTGACTTGTTCTGAGCAGTTTCCTATGGAGAATTTCTGGGAGATGATATAATCAGCTGGCCTTGTTCCTTTAGGGTATGAAACAACACTTTTAGGGACTTAGGAGCCCTTGGTTTATGGACATGTTTGATTGGGGATGCAATGCCCAAAAATGTCTATAACAGTTGCCCCCTAGAGCATGAGGTTGTTGATGTTGGGTGAAATGCTTTATCATGAGGATCCGAAGTTTTTTCGAGCTGGAAGGTGACTTGTAATAAGATACAATACAATACATTATCTTCATAATATTTTTCATGATCTAGCTGAGGCAGGCATTCCCATGCTCAGCTTTATAAATTCATTTCCATGTACATAAGACACACAACCGTCTGTGCAGGAGACTGATGATTCTAATAGAGTCATCATTCTTTGATTCAGATGATAATTTGTGCAGCAAAAATGTACATTTGATGTCTTTATTTTCCTGAATATATCGTAGCCTGGATGGATGAAACTAGATCCGAGGTCTTCAAACTTGTTCGATCTTCACTCGGAGTACAAGTTGATCCATGTGAAAGATGTTCTGGAGTCGAACATGGAAAGACATCGCTTGATTAACAGCCAATTATATAAGCTGTTAACAGGCGCAAGAGGAATCACCAATAACGATGATGACCCTCAAGGTACTACAGTACAATTCGCGTGGTGTGAATAATGGACTTGGCGTCGAACACCGCGCAAAATCTTTCGATCGAATGCCATTGATGTAAACCTGTCACTGGAAGTGAGAAACTTGCCATTGAGGCATGAAAGCTTCAAAGTACTGAAAGGGTTGTTCCTAAGTCGACTTCTTAGATAATGAGCTGATGTCGACAAGAAGCGACCCACCGTAGGAGGGCCTTAATGAATCCCACATCTACAACATGGAATGAAGTAAATGATTTTAGAGGTGAAAACAATATGATGATACAGGGTTCAGGGTGGCGGTCATGAAAGAATGGAGCGTGAATGTATTGCAGCAGATGAGACATAGGTGAATTCTCTGAGCGACTTCTCTTGAACATACCGGTGACACTGACATGGATTGGTAGCGTTAACCCCAAATATGGATGGTGTGATGGACCAATGGTGATATGACCAGTGAACGGAACAACCCAACGCGACTTGGATGCGGAGTGAAAGTGTCATGTTCAAGAGCGACTTGCTACCAATAAAGTTTCTTCAAGTTTTCTTCCCAATTTTTCCCCAGTCATTGCTGACCAGTACCTCTTTATTTTTATCAAGCTTGAGGAGGATAACATATGCTTGTTCTATAATTTTCCCTTTGGGAAAACCCGTCGCTATATTTTAATGAGCCTAGTGATAGTGAAACTCGTTCTTGTCTGTATGGACAAGTTTGTCGCTATTCGGTTTTAACGAGTTTAACGACAAAGATAACTCTGTCCTTTTCAATTTTAGAGAGTCTGAAAAGGACGTAAAGGAAACTCCAATAATCATTTTTCGTCATATAATCCCTTAAGTCTGAAAAAGTATAAAATAATACGAAAGGGATGAATTTTCGGTAATTTTAACGAGCCGAACAAAACAAGCGCTCGATATTTTTGTGTAATAATCCCTCAGGTCCAAAAATATTAAAATCTAGAGGAGGGATAGCACTTCCGGTTGCTTTAATGAACTGGAGAGGCCAATTGCTCAACAATATTTTCATATTTTATGAGTCAGGTGAAAAGAGCTTAAAGGAGACTCGTTTTTGAGGAACGGGTGATAATTTCAGGTAGCAGCTGGTTCCAGGTAAGGTTTGGAATTTTCCAATCACAGCAGTGTCACAAGGATGGCTAACAGGATCACCCTTCGTAGCTGTTCCTCAAAAGGGGGCAAATAATCAAATGGAGGTGAATGATCGGCTAAAACAGAGTGGAGGTGATGATGAGAACATGACCAGGGCTCAAAAGCTGATGATAATGCATTCACAATGGTTATTTACCGGAAATTGGTTCATTTTTTAATGAGCTTAAACTTTGGGGGAATGTTTGCTCATTGCTTATGTTTAATTTTTAATGAGCTTGAACTCCACATAAAAAATGCTCGTGATAATGGTCATCGATTTAATTTCACCGTTATACACTTTGTTCCTTCAAAGGTTGTACCACCTGTTCAATTGCTTCATCAAACTGATTAGAAATGAACAATATATGTTTCAAAATGAGTTAAAACACTAATATTTCACTCGAATTACATGAAAAGTAATTTAAAAGTGGTTTTTTACCCCTCACTTTACCATTTCATTTGAACTTTGGTTTGTTGGAGCTCTGGAGGTGTTTTTCCCCCTTGATTTTCACCAGCTGATTTCAGGAGATTCTGTGGACAATTCTCTGTGCCATCTGGACCAAGTAGGATCTAAACCTGAGCTCTTCAGTTGAATTCCTTCCTTTTTGAATTCTGTGCATGTTTCCCTGTTATGAAAGAACAACTGACCAAGGTAAAAACCAGAAAATTGAAGAACTTCGGCTATGGTTCTATTTTGACCGCTTTCGCCTTGGAAAACATCCCACTGATGCAGCCATAGTACATCTCACTTGGCTTACCTCCACCGACTGAGCCATGGATGCAGAGATGGGTCGAACTTATGGCCCGACATGCTGGTCAGTCCCAGGTTTCATTTTCTGATACCTTTTCCGAGTGGTTCAACCATCAGGAGATGGTTTTTTTCGAGTATCCATATGCTGGTATGGATTTCCGGGGTGACCCGGATTTGGTGTTGCCAGCTGGTGAGCAGTGGGGTGCTATCGATAAATTATTTGACCATATCTCTATTCGTCATTTCTTTTTATAATGGTCTTGTGCTTTCTTCTATCAGGACTAATCAAAACTCATGTGCTCATGCAGATATTGGACCAGTTCAGCCAGTAGTATGTCTGAGAGTACCAGCTGCCACTCCAACAGGAGAGGCTGTGGGGAGGGCTATCCTTCACGACCTTGATGTGGTCGAGACTCTTTCAACATTATAGGATCAGGTCGAGGGCCTCACTCTTGGTATTCTGGACATGAGGACCGACGAGCTGCCCCTGAGGTTGCAGCGACATACTACTGGCATGCCAAGTCGATGGACTAGGCTTTTACGCATGATTGCACAGGTGGTGACTTGTTATCACTAGCATCATTAGACTAGGGTGCCCCCTAGCATTTTGAGTTATGGGTCATTTGACCGATTTTGTCCTGGTTACAGAACATTATGTGTGAACCATAAACAGTTATATATATATATATTTTTGATTTTCAGAGCTTTATTTTGGTTGAGTTATGTGATCTTGATGCAAATATTTGATGAAATGCTTCTTTTATAAATGTTGCAAATGTCTATCTAACACATAATTTGCCAATGAGTCTATTCATGTGTTTAAGTTTCCGGAAATATGCTGATATTGAATAGAATCAAACTGCCTTTCCAAAATCTTGACCCTTAGGAACATGCGATAGATAGCTGGATTCCATACAGAGTAGATACTAGTGAGCTGTAGGATGACGAGTTGTGAGTCTAGCCTGATGACTAGTCAGCGTATGCCACACGTAATGGCATCAAAGAGGAGCTCTATCAACGCACTGTATTCAGCAATATTGTTTGTTGACCGACCAATACATACCCCTCTGAAACTCACTAACTCGCCGCTTGGATCGAAGATGGCCCAAGCTGCAGAAGATAGGTTCCGTGAACTACGACTCGCTCCGTTGGCATATCCAACAAATGATTCCAATAGGTCTGACATCTGCAACAAATGTAAAATCAGATCACTTAACCAAAACAATTACCCTTAGCGAAAAGAAAAAATGTAACAAAAGCATAGGGGTTACTATTTTGAGTCAAGCATAGTAACGCTTAAGGTACAACCCGTTGAGAGGTTGCGCCAGTGGAATCCCATCATAATCTACTAACTCATAGGCTCCTTTTGCTAATACACGTTTAACAATATAGGGGCCCATCCATAAGGATTTGAACTTACTTGCTCCCAATTTGTCGGATTCCTGGTCATAAAGTAATACCAAGTCACCTTCTGAGAAGAGACGGGGTTTGACATTCTTGTCGAACTGCGCCTTGACTCATTTCTTATGGGCTTCTTTAGCCAAAGTGGCATCATGACGGGTTTCATCCAATTGGGTTAGTTCCAAGAAATGAGCCTCTTCTTCTAAAGTTCCGGGGAGAAGGTCGACTGTGAGTTTGAGGGACGAGATTTCACACTGAACTGGTAAGATTGCTTCTAGGCCATACACCAATTGAAAGGGTGTAAACCCGGTTGCATTCCTCACCGATGTCTGGTATGCCCACAAGGCTGAGTATAGGATCAGGTGCCAACTCCTTTTGTGGACTCCAATCATCCTTTGCAGCATCTGCTTCAGGACCTTGTTGATTGCCTCAACTTGTCCATTAGCCTACGGATAATACGGAGTAGAGCTATCGTGGGACAGCCCTAACTTGGCAGCCAACTCAACCATCATGTGATTGCGAAAATGCGATCCATGATCTGTGACTATGGCTTGTGGAACGCTGAATCTGGAGACTACATGATTGAAAAAGAAGAGGGCAACCGTTTCGCTGCTGTTGTTTAATGTAGGCATTTCCTCGACCCATTTGGTAAAATAGTCTACTGCGACTATGATATACCCATGCCCCCCAGCCAAGGTGGGGTTACATGTCATGAAATCTATGCCCCATTTTACAAATGGCCCAACAACAACTACTTGTTGCAGAGTTGCAGGTGGTATTCTGGTTTTTCAATCAAAGATTTGACATGCATGGAAACTTCTGACTATGGTTATGAAATCTTTAAACATTGTTGGCCAAAAGTATCCTGATCGTAAATCTTTTGCGCCGTAGCGTAACCAGATTGATGCCCCCCACACGCGCCTGAATGGCAATCATTCAGGACTTTTTGGCCTCCTCGTCGGTGAGGCACCTCCTCAGAACTGTATTGACACCATGATGGTAAAGTGTATCACCGATGATCATGTAGTCTTTTGCCTGGTATTGAATGCGTCGTTGTTCCGAGCGGGAGGTATTAGACCTATATGTTTGGGTTTGGAGATAGATTATTATGTCTCCATACCATGGATTGCTTGAAGATATCAGAAACAAAGATTCGTCCACGATTGCTTCTTCTGATGTTACATCGTTGGACGACGATGGGAGATCACATAGTAACTCCATGAAAACCAGGGATTTCTTCGATTTGGATTTTATAAATTCCAGATCAAACTCTTGTAGAATTTCTATCCATTTTGAATATTTCCCCCCTAGCAACTGTCGCAACAATATATAAGTCATGGGGTTGCAATCTGACAAAATGGTAGTTTTTCGAAAGAGGATATAGTGTCGAAATCTCTGTATCGTTTGAACATCTGCGAGAGCTAGATTTTCAATGTAGGAGTACTTGCTTTGGGTCGAGATGAATCCCATCCTTTGAGACCACAAAGCCAAGTAAATGACCAGAACTGACACAGAATACACATTTGTGTGGATTGAGTCATATCTTGTAGTGTCAGCAACGTAGAAATAATGCTCTCAAATGCTGTGGATGATCAGTCCTCTTTCGCGAATGAGCCTGAAGATCATCGAGATATGGTTGAACGATGTTTTTGATGTCATGGAAGGCATAATTCATTGCCCTCTGAAATGTTTCCCCTGCATTCTTTAAACCAAAGGGTAGCTTGCGATATGCAAATGTGCTCCACAGACAAATAAATGTAGTCTTTGACTGGTCCTGTGGGCGGATATTTATTTTATTATACCCGGAAAATCCATCCATAAATGAGAAGATTTCACATCCAGCGCATTCATCAATTATCTGGTCAATGAAGGGTGTAGGGTAGTTGTCTTTCAGACAAACTTGATTTACATCCCTATAATCGACGCACACTCTAATTGTTCCTTGTTTTTTCATTACAGGAACAATATTTGATACCCAATCGGTTAGAGGAACCGGGTAAATAAAACCAGCATGGCTTTCTTAGGGTGCACTTGCCGTAGCCATTATCGTACTGGTTTGACATCTGGATACATCTTAATTTTGTGTTCAACTATGCTCGAGTCAATGCCTAGCATTTCATCATACTACCAAGCAAAGACATCTCTGAATTCATGAAAAAGAGCTTTATATATTTCTAGTTCTGAAGGAGAACAAGATTTGCCGACATGAATATTCTTTATAACATCTGTTTTGGTTGAGATATTTATGGCAATAGTCTCTTCAATATTGGACAAGTTTCGCTCGGAATCCACCGTGTTTAAATTATTTGATAGAAAATCAAAAACTGAGGGATGATGAAGGTCACTAGGAGTATCTTCTTTGTAATCCAGAAGATGGGAACAATGGTGGTAATCTTCCCATGGTGCCCCATCAATCATCATTGACTGAACAATTCCTTCATCTGTATAATGTACTTGCAAACAAGGATCTGAAGGGGTACCATATTCCTTAGACCTATCTATCCAAACGCTTGATTAGCATTGACTTGGGTTTGCCTCCCATGCCGAAAACATTGATTGCTACAAGATTTCTATTGGGCTTGGAGGCAATACCTGCAGATGATCCGTTTTAATATTGTTTTCAGAGATCTTTTGAATAAAAGATATCATATTGCAGGTTCCCACTATTGCCACTTCCGCCAGATTGATTGGAGGCAGTAGGGAAAAAGTCCCCATTAATATAGGTTCTTTTAGTAGGCCTACTCCGATATTTTGAAGCGAGTGAGGGCTTCCGTGGATCATCGGAATGCTTCCCGTAACTTTTGATATGTTGGGGAGAAATGTCTGTTGGTCAACGATTGTAATTCCTCTTTGAAAGGGAAATGCAATCTTCTTGAAATAGGTCGACACAACGGTTGCCATAACATATATCCAGGGCCTTCCCAGTAGGATGTTGTAATCGAGGTTTCCATTAATTACTTCAACATCTATTTCTACTGTTTTTCCCCCTAGTTTGACTTGCAAGTTACTTAAAATCCTGTATGGGGTGTATGTTCATCCATCAAATTCTTTTAATGTTGTAAAAGATTGCGAAAAGGGTGGAGATCCTAAAGTTTTCCAGCAACTCATCGACATAATACATGTAGATGCCCCCTCATCAATAATTGTTCGATGAACAGTTTTGTTGAGGGCTTTCACTTGAATAAGGAAAGCTAGTTGAGTTGGTAACTGAGGGTCATATCCTTTGTGATTAAATGACACAAGATTGGAATCCGTTGGGTCAATCCCACCTATCGCTGATAATAAAGCCTGCTTTTAAGAGGGGCAATTTTGCAGTACCTCAAGTGTCAACATAGTGGATGGTGATTGGGCCAGATCCTCCACTATATTATAATGTTGTGCTGCTCTGGCACGAGGATTAAATGTCGATTTGTGTACTACTCCCTTTGGCGGCTTTATCGTTATTTCAGGAATGATGGGTGGCATAACTTCAATCGACGTTGTTGTCGAACTACTGGGTTGATCATTGGCCTTGTTGTCCGACAGCTGTGGATTCCCGTAATCTTTATTCCTTGTCAATATCAAAGCATCGTTTTGCTACTTTGAAACTGACAACATTAGCACTTGGGACGGGGAAGCATTGTCACTAGCAACCAGATTTGTTCCTGGATTTGGAAATGGATCAGTCAATACTACTAAGGTTTTTGAATTCTTGAAGAATTTTCTAAGCTCATCTTTATACGGACACTCTCTTGTCCAATGATACTCATCACATATTAGGCATGGACGATTTGGTTTCCTATCTCTAGAAGGGTTTGCAGAAGATTTTTTAGGGGACGACTCCTCTTGTTTTTTCTTCTTGCCTCTTGGTTGCTTGGTTTCTTTGCCTCTGTCAGTCGATACAGCATTTACTTTTGAGGTGAGAAGTTCTTCATTCGCATTTTGACCTAAAACCGTACGGGCCTTTTTCGACTTAGCCTTTACGGTTTTTGTGCTGGTCGTTCCTATCACACCATCCCCAACATGAGAGTCTTTGTTTGATTTAGGAGAGCGAGGAACAGAAAATTACGATCTAGAAGCATCAATGATTTTATCGTAGAGCGTGCCAGACTGAGTATAGATCAAGTCTAGATATTGCGCATGAGCAATTACTTGCTCTTCAGTGATGACTCCTCCCTTTGCCACATCTTCCGTAATAGAAGGTAACAACGACTTAATAAACCATTCAGCCAATATCTGATTAGGAACATATGTTTTTACCATTCTACGACGACGTCGCCACTCATGAATATGATCGGATATGTGAGTGGCCGTCGTTTGCTTGAAATTAGTAAGAAGCTCTGTTCTCGTTTCGTACCTTATGGGTAACTCAAAATGGGTTAAAAAGGTTGTGGCTAGGGTGTTGAAGTTATCAAATGAAGCTCTAGGCAATTCAATATACCATTTTGCTGCTGGACCAGTTAACGTTCGCTGAAAAAGGTGAAGCTTGATCGAATCATCGTTTAGAGTGTTAGATGAACACCATAGATGAAAGGTCATCACATGATTCGATGGGTCTTCACCCGTATTTCCATTAAATTTAGGAATATCTGACGGAATTTTATGAGGAATCGCTGGCCACCAAGGGGCGTAAGCGATTGAATCGTTTGTTAGCCGATTTAGATCTGGTAACTCTAAAGTTGCCACGAAGGGCAACTGTTGATTCAGGTTCGGCGAAGCATACCTAGGATAAGATGGGATTGCTTGAGCAGTGGGTCTTTACATACCAGCATAGTGCATTTTTGCTGATAACTTTGATAAGGTTGATGGGCATAAACATTATGAAATGGTTGATGTTGACCGTTTTGAACATACGGCTGCCCATTACTTGCAAAGACTTTGTGCTCAGATCCTTGGTAAACTTGTTGGAATTGTGGTTGTTGATATTGCACCAGCCATGGTTGTGAGACCATGTGATGTTGTCCAATACTAGTTGTTTGACCGAGATGAGGGGTAATGGTACTCGTTTGAACCTGGGTCACTCCAGTTAAGGAGCCACTAACCGATGATTGTGGTGGCGTCACAGGGACAAGGGGATGTTGGATTGCGACCTGAGAGACTTGAGGTTGGAATACAACAGGTAACACTTGTACTTGCGACACCGTCACAATAGCCGGTTTAGTGGGGATATTTGACATAGGCATACTTTGTTGCATTGAGTATACAACTCTTGGTTGTTGAGGCAGTATTGGTATCCAACCACTGGATGTAATTCCAGCATAACCTGAATTCTGTTGTGAACTCTCATACGTTTGGCCTCCCGGAGGTGACAATGAAAGGGCATATTGCCCTCCATACGGCGGTAATCCAATGCTTAAGGGAATCATTTGCCTTTGAGGATCTGACTACCCAAATTGACATTGCGAAGGATCAATTTGCTAAGACTCAACATAAGAGATTCCAGATATTATTCTAGATGAACAAACGGGAACAGACCATACTGTCAAAATAGCCCCAGGATGGATCCCATCCAGTGTTTGAGAGCTAGTTGCGACAGATGGTACACCGGCGAACATTGTCGGAGTAGCAACAGGAAGTTCTGCCGCTGCTGTGTCAGATGACACAATACTAGATGTTGACGGTTGTTCAGACATATCTAGTCTATCCAAAAGGTTTCCTAGTGATTCTACAGGAACTTCCGATAACGGTAGACTAATTTCTGATGAAGAAGGATATAGAGTGACCCCTACTCCAAATTGCAATGGAGTACTAGATGGTGGATCCTCCAAAATCTCTTCTATAGCAATCAAACCGGGTGGAAGAGGTAGATCGTCAGGTCCGTAAAATATTTCCGGTGCTGAAGAAGGTATAGATTCTGCAGTGACTGATGTTTGGGGAACAACACCTTCTAAATCAACTATGGATGGAGCCGGTTCAGGTATAGAAGTGTTTATCCTCACACTAGGATCAATTCTACTATCCTCTTGTGGCTGTGGAACTTCTTCTGTAAAGGCAGGGGTATCAAAAATGTTTGGAGTAACCAGAGTCTTTGAGGGTGTCATAACACTTGTTCCAACCCGACCAGGGGACTTTGAGCCGATTAAATGAGTTTTCTTTGTCTGGAATAGTTTTGATTCTGGGGACAAAGTCGGTTGACTCGTAAGTCTCCGCGAACAACGGGGTTTCAATTGACTTTCTTCCACGATTGTGGATTACTCGATCAACTAAAAATAAAGGGGAAATTTTTTTCGAATTAAATGAACTTTAGACGCTTTGAAACAACTTGTTTTTTCAATTTTTAAGAGTTGAGAAAAAACAAAAGATGACTCTAGTCGCCTTCAATTTTTAATGATCTTGAAGTGACAAGTGCTCAGATGGACCTTTTCCTTTAAGGAGTCTGAAAAGGAATGAAAGGGACTACTCTGGAAATCTAGACAGAGGGATTACCAAACCAATCACAAAACTGCAGAATACTTTTTATGGTATGGCAGTCAATCTTCCTGAATGTTGTGTTCAATGCATTGCGATCGATAGGGCGGTAGACACGGCTTCCTATGGATAAAGGATATAGCCTATTGTGGTCTCCCAATATATACTCGATGGTACGTGGGAGCACAAGTCCGTACTGGCACTTGTCATCTCAAAGAGGAGGAATCACCCAACCAATAGTGAAAGCGACAGTTACCAGGCTTTACGACGCCGGAATACGTCTCTAGCCTAGACTTCTAGATGTTGTGCGTTAGGTTCCAAAGCATTTTTAGGTTCATTAAATTTATTTTACAGTTGATCTTTCTTAAGAAATTTGCCTTTTAGGTTCACTGTGTGATGTAGATGTACAATTCCTAAAATGCAATCTAAGATGATAAACAATCGTTTAATCTTATTTTTGCAATGAAAATCTAGCTACTAAAGAAAGAGAGATGATATTCTTTCAACATAGAGCAGAGAGCACACACTAGATGCACTGTCCTAAATCAAACCAACAAGTAGTCTAAATGAAAATGCACATGCATATATTTGTTTTTAGCTTTCTTAATGTGTGAATGGCAAGAAGAATGCTAAGTACAAATCTGAATTATCTTTTCAAAACGATAGTACTAACAAATTTCTCTTCAAAAACAAAAGGAAGATAATAACGACACTTTATTATTTTGAATTGAAAACTACTTTCGACACTTTAAAAACTACTAATTCAAATCAAATACAAGAGTAACTGTATAATCTACCATTAAGAACATGTTGAGGGCCCAGAAATCAGGTCGACAACAAGGGGGATACCCACCCGGTCCGGAGCCTGGTTGGCGGCTCCTTGCCCGTTTGGAGTAGCGGGTCCGACTGGGGATAACGGGACCAGCTTCCCGATGCAAGGGGTGTGTGTGTGTGTGTAAGTTTTGATTTATGCTGTTTCTAGAGAGCTTTTGAGAACTAATTTTAATCTAACTCATCATCTGGCTATAAGCTGCTAAAATCAGAACAAAAATAACATATACAACCTACGCTAACCCGGGATATATCTTCTCCATCATGCGATCTAAAAAGATTTCATATAATAACTGGTAATGAAGATTATTCAGCTACTATAAGAATATAAACCATTTAAGATAAACCATTCTGCATAAGAAGTTAAACAGGACAGTTGTGGACTTCATATCACATGATAAATCATTCATATGTCAAACATAAACAGATGATTCCACCGTACAAAAGTGCCAAATGGTAACCATAAATCTATACATTAACATACAAATAATATCAGCTGCATATCACTTTAAGCAAATCAATAGAAATTCGTCAAGAGATAAAAGTACCATTTATGACTAATTTCTACTCACAAACTTCAAGCAATAATGATCTACTTCTACTTACTTCGAATGCCTACTAAGAGTACAGAAATGCAACATCAGTAGCAGACATTAAAATGCAAATATAAATAAATCCGATCCTTCCATTCATCAAACCCTCCTCTGAGGTGCAGAAGTGCATGTTCTGGGGACAAGTTTTTGACAAATTTCTGGACCCTTCTCCAATGCAATGAGAAGGGTTGAAATACTACTACCTAATCTTAATAATAGTATGTTTACAAAATTTAGGATACGGTTCTCAAACGACCGCCCTTTTTCTAATTTAGTTAAAAAGGAAAAAACAACATTCTAAATGAAACTACTTCTGAATTTGGTCTCTGAAGTTGCAGCTCTCAAGCATAGGCTTGAGAAGAGTAGGCTGGCTGATTTCTGTGCTTAGCTGGGCTGCGAAAACGGCATCCATAAGAGCTGGCGCTACCTTCTCGGCTGCGTTCATGATGCATCTTACTGTCATGCATTGGCTGTGTGGCTTAACTAAGTAAGTCCAATAACTTTCCCAATTTAGTCTAGCCAATGCCTTCTGAAGGATGTGATGCACCCGCGACAGCAGCAGTTTCCTTGAATATTCTAGGATTCTCTCCTTCTAACAGCCTATACATGCCTTCCCATGTTGAGATACCCGCATCTTTATTGCATGCAGTATCTGTGTACAGGGGCGCCATCTCCTTGGTCTTCTCTCTTGTTTCTAAGCTTTGAGCTTTGTTCTTCTTCCCCATTTCGCTTAGCGTTTCTATCTGATTTTGCCTTCACACTTTGCTCCTGCAGGTTATGAGTAAAATGGAAAGATTGATCAGAAAGGTGATGGGAGAGTTTTAAATGCAAGAGATAAATTAGATACGCCACCTTACGTGAAGCAAATCCGCATTAAGGCACGCGTCTTTATTCCACTTAATAACTGACAACCGATTTATTACTATCATTAAAAGCGTATAATTCCAAGTCAGTTTATAGTAAGTGGCTTTTCTTTGGGTGGCACGCCCGAGGGATTCGTATTGAGGTGCTTTTATGATCTGCCAACGTACCCTTGCATGTTGTGCCATCGCAAACAGTAGTGATCGCAATATCGCAGATCGCCATATTGCAAATCGCAACAACTCAATGCTTGTTAATCTTCGCCTGCCTCATTTCTGCGATATGCGATCGCGCGATCACAATATCGCAAATCGGCAGGTTTGTAAGCTTTTCTTTATGGGTACTAGCATGTTGCGATGCGATGTTGTTATTAATACTGAGGCGGTGCGCATATTGGTCTTTAGAAGGGAAATGAAGGTGTTTCTCATTCTTTTGTGATGCAACCTTAAAGATTTGCTTCCATGAACACTGGTTTAGGCTTAAGTCACTCAAGAAACCTTTTCTAAGTGCATGTTTGTACTTTAGAATGAAATCTTTGCATTTCCAAAAATTAACTAAGGGTCCCCATTCATTCTAGCATCGTGGCTGATACTAGATTGAACGAAAAAGGGGGGGGGGTGTTGCTGGCCACAACAGAACAATAGAATTCTTTTCTTTGACTGAAAACGACACTTGCAACACTTTCAAATCAAAGACGACAGTTCGACTATGCTACTACTTTGTAAAAGAGAACTGAAAATGGCGGAAAATACAAAAAAAACATTCACAGTTCTTTGCACAATGGAGGCGGAAAGATGGAAATGAAGGGGGTTTCGACAGTGGTATACTGATCACAAACAACAAAACTCCTGAATAGAGCTGAAGAGAGTGAACACAGAAACCAAAATTTGAGAGCAGAAGAGGTCTTGTTTGATCAGCGCACTTGTAACACAGGGAAAGTGCGATGCAGCGCAACTACTACACATGGGAAGTGTGATGCATCTAGATTCCCAAGAGTAAAAGGGCCAATGGTCTAGGGACGAGACTTCAACTGGGTTCCCGGTCACAGTTTGCAGCTCAGTTCAGGGATTTAGGCCGAGCAAGTGATGTACAGTAAATAGAAATCACAGGGGCTGATCTAATGAGGTTACTAGAGCCACCACTAGGGCAATTAGAAAGTTTGCAAATCGATTGTTCAGTTTATAAAAAAAACCCGGAGATAAACTGAAGCAGCATTGATCTACTTTGCACTTGCATTGAAAATGGAGTTTGAAGGCTAGATGGCTTGACTTCAGGCTCCGTCTGTAAGTTTATAAAACAAATAAATATAGACAAACAAACAATTTATTCACTCCCCAATGGAGTCACCATTTTGTTATCAGGAAATCTAGTGTCCACTCGGAGCTGTTAGTCCCACTAAGACTGGTAGCTATCTTAGAAACAAATAAACTAAAACTACTTTCGTTTTCCTTTATGAGAAGTAGATAAGAGTGGAATGAAGGACACCAACCTCAGTCTTGCGCTTGGTTCCTTGCTCGATTCCTCTCCCTTCTGATAGATCCTTTCCGCTTCTCCTTCATCTACCCAGCTTCAAAGAGCACCTGTGGAATCAAAGCAGCATAATACTATCGAAGAACAGAGATCTACAATCATAAACAATATAGGACCAGATGTATATTGACCACACAAATGCATATATCATCAAACATACAAAAATGTGGAGGAAAACTTGTATAGATTTATTAATATCAAGAATAGAAAAGAGGATTACAACCAATTGTTCTGACCCAACATCATCCTCCAGCATGAAATCCCTTCTTTCACCTCATGAAAAGCTTAGATCACCCAACACTATGATATTCCAACAAGAAACCAACAACACTTCCTTACAAGATACAAAATTCTAGCCTCGGATCTCTGGGATGAGGGATCCATATATAGATGATTGTAGGGGGTGAGTCAGCTTCTGGGATTTTGATTAGTGTCCTCTCTCTGATAGTTCTTGATTCCACTTAGAGATTGACGATCTCTTACTCATCCCTGGGCGAATTCAAAGAGGCAAGTGTCACAGGAGAAATTTCTGGAAGATTCCATGATCATACACCTTGCAAACTATCTCTGCCATTTGTCCACTCTTGCCCATTGCACCCTACAGAAGGGATTTTTAGTATGCATCGCACCCTTTTCACTAGATAGGTGGGATACAACGCACCCTTAGCATTGAGCAACATGTATGGTCTAGTTTTGACCAGTTCTGAGTAGTTTCCTGTGGAGAACATCTGGGAGATGATGTAATCAGTTGACCTTTTTCCTTTAGGGTATGAAACAACACTTTTAGGGACTTAGGAGCCCTTGGTTTATGGACATGTCTGATTGGGGTTGCAGTGCCCAAAAATGTCTATAACAGCTGACTAGTAGAAGGGGTATCATTTTTGGTCTTCCTGGGAGGAATGTCAGTAGTCTTTTTGGGGAGAGTGTCAGAATTCTTTTTATTCCTTAATTTCTATTGTCTATGTACTACCATAATTGCATTCTAATATACTTATTTGTAGTCTTTAGAGTCTAAAGGAATGGTTTCTAGTTATGAGAGTAGGAAAATGTCTTGTTCTTCATTAGTCAGGAAAATGTGGTCAAATTTTGTTTCCTCAAACAAATTTATTTGAATTTCATTAGGATCTTCATGTATGTTAGCTTCCTCATCTCAATATTTTCTTGAAATGGAGGTTTAATCTATTGTTAGTCATTTTTTCCTCTCTGCTCTCTTTGTTTAATTTGAGGTTGGTTTTTCTTGAAATTTGGATTTCTAATTTGGGAACCACCTTGGTTTTCCCTTGGAGGGGTTCTATCAGCTATAGAAATTCTCTCCATCATTTTCTCCATTGTTCTTACTAAAGTATCCAACTTAACATCAGAGGAAGAAGAAGCTTGTTCCTCTTTTATAGTAACTCTCCTTTCAGCTTTCATTCTAGCTCTCTTTGCTAATAGATTGGCTTCAACACTAACTACATTTCTTTGCATTTCCTCAAGGGTTGCAAGGTTTCTTTCTCTTAATTGGTAAGACATATCAGGGTCAAAACCATCTGGCAATTTAATCAGGGCTTTCCCTAGAGGAGGTTGTATTGTTGTAGGGATGGGGTTATAGATATTATTAAATCTAATACAATATTCTTGGATTGATTCACCTGGGGATCTTTTGATACTTTCATACTCTGCTAAAATTTGTAGAGGGTTATTTTTCACTTCCCATCTTCTAAGGAAGGTGTCATGAAATTGAGTAAGGTATGGGATATATTTGGGTGTTAACCCTTTAAACCATTTTTTAACCTCACCAATGAGACTTTGAGAAAACAATCTCATTTTCACATCAGCGTCATCTATTTCTTAGAGGTCTAAGTAGTCATTCATTTTATCAATATGTTGTTAAGCAGTTATGGGCCTAGTTCTATCAAATTGAGGAATCCTACTCTGGTAATCTTGCGGCATTGCATTGAGTTGTGGAGATAGGACAAAGGGGGCATATCGAGCTGCCATGATTGGTGTTTGAGATGTAGATGGAACTAAAATAGGTGTGGGTATGGAAGGTGTGAAAGGGGGTATACTTACCATTTGTTGTGTTGATGTAGAAGTGGTAGTGGTTGAAGATGAAATAGGTGTAGTGAAAATGGGGGTGATTATTAGAGGTGCAATAGCAATAGAAGGAATTTATACATGAATATAAACAACAAGAAACTCTAAAGGGGAATAAATAGTAGGAATATGTAAAGGAGTAGTATGAACAACTGAAATTTCAAATGGAATAGAATAACTAAGTGGAATTAATGGAGGGGTTGGGGATGAAGCAGTAGAAGAAGCTTGTGAGGATTTAGGTGATTCAAGAGATTTCTATACAACTTGATCTAGTTTAGACACCAACACTTCAAGTTTTTTAAATTGTTTGATGACATCATCCTCAGAGTCTGATTTCATAGTTTTGTGCTTTGAAATGTAGGGTTTTAAGATGTTTTCATCAAAAACAATTTCAACTACAAAACTATCATATTTAGTTCAGAAGAGACCATGTTCAAATGGTAAATCAAATTCTATGTCTTCTACTATTTCAAAGCCTTCAGGAAAATAATTAACCCTAGGGAGAGGATTATTACTTGCCTAACTCTCAACTAAACTTTTCTTTCTAAGAATTTTTTCTGGATTATCTACAATTTTCGGTGGATTTGGATCTAGATTAGCTCTAGTATAAATTCTTTTAGGATCTAGATCTACTATTAAGTATTCACGGATAAGATATATATATATTTTGAAGTGGAATACAACCTTAAAGCAAAATCTATTTCTAAGCCACAAAAACTAGAAATAGCTTTAAGTACTGAAATAAAAATTTACCAGGGAAAAATTTAATACAAATTAGATTTGTTTGAAGTCCCCAGCGGAGTCTCCAGGATGTTATCACTGTGTAATTTCTTCAGGTTGTAAAATAAATTTCAAAGGTAACCATAGAACCATTTTTAATTTTAGAAGCTAGCACTTCTAAACTCATAGAGGGATCTCCCTGTCTGATTTAGATTTGTTTACAGTGGGATTTTAGGCTAGATGTTAAAGTTCAAGGTCTGGTTTTTAAAATGGTTTGGTTGGAACAACAAGGAAAGCCATTAGGAAATGAAGTCAAATGAGCTTAGAGTGATCAATTTTCATAAATATCAAGCTTAAGTGTAATAAGGCAAGGTAGTCATGCTGTTGGATCTTTGTAGTTTATGAAATGGAGAAGGAAGAAAAGATTAAGAATCAATTCAAATATAGAGCATTGTTACCCGAATTCTATATTTAAATTGTAGTGGAAAACATTGATTATTTCTTTAAACCATAACAGAATGTGTTGAAACAAATTCTATACTTAATCTTCTTAACAACAATAAAGAAATGAAATACATATGAAAACAGAGAAAAGACAAGATTACAGTAAAAAGAACTTCACCACACAACTATGACACATGAATCATGTAACATATTTCTTGTATTAATGTAAATGGCCACTTGATCTCAGTAAAAATATTTACAATGACTTGTATTCTTTCTCAGTACGAGGCCCAACATCAATGCTTAGAATTCTAAAGTATTTATTCAAATTATAACTAAATATCTTGACATAAAATATCAAGATTTATTACAAAATATCTCAAATAATTTTTATAAAAATAGAACAAAATTATAGGAGATATGAAACTATTGTGGCTACTGGAACTATCCTTGAGGGTTGTTGTTGATGACAGGCCTAAAGAAGTGTTTTCCTACTCTTGGAGATGAAACTGTTTTACTCCAGTAGTTCACATAATTTATCTCAATGCTCTTCACTTGGTATAGAAAACTTTATTAACATCTTGTAAGTCTCATCTACCTCAGTATACTTTTGAAAAGTATGCTTGGCGAGAAGCAGGTGCTTGATCTTGTGCTTGATGAAGAGGTCAAATTCTATAGCTTCCAGAAACCCCTTCCCTGTGATGCTTCCTTTAATTCCTATAAAATTTGATTTATCTCAAGTAGTAGTGCATAGCATATGGTAGTATTCCTTTAAACTGATCAGCTAGTCTCCATTTCCTATCAATCCTGGCAGTCCTTTTAGATTAAGTGCATTAAACTTTCTATGAAATTTTTGGACACTAGACTCCATGTTGTGACATTTGTTTTCTAATTGCAGCATCAGGTTCCTCTTAGTCAGGACCCTTCTCACCTCTAAAATTGTTTATGTTCTATCTGCAACTTCTAATTCTTCTAACTCCTCCTTGGTTTTTGAATTTAAGATCCTTATCAGTGTTGTAGCTTCTCCAGGCTTCTGTCCCAAATTTGCCTTTATCTCTACAACTACTTCTTTTGATTTCCTAATCAACTCTTGTTGTTCAAATATAATTTGAATTGAGGGCCATATTTCATTGATGGCCTCATTAATCTCTATCCATATGGTCTCCTTTTCCCATGCTAAAGTCTAGGCCATTACTGACTCACTTTCTAACTGTTCAATCTTTCGAGTGACTCTGTGAGTTTTCTGCAACTCTATTACATAAGAATTCTCTATCTTTAGTTTCTGATCCTACATAGTTTTTAGCTAATCCTTTAACTTTTTAATTTCCTGCCCTTGAATGGACACCTATGTCATGGCTTTAACTAACTCATTTGGAGAATCTATACTCTGTGCTGGTGTTGCAGTCGATGTAGATGCTCCTATTGTTGTTCATATTGAAATAAGGATTGTTCTTAGAGGCACTATAGCTAGTTGTGATGACTACTCCTTTTCCTTGAGAAATTTTTCCATCTCCACTTCCATATCCTTAATTTGGCTGCTTTGTTCAATTATTATCTTGAACATGTTCTCTTTTTCTTTCTCAAGTGCCCCAACTTCCTTAGATTGGGGATATTTTGAGCACACTTACATCATAGATGTCAGATATATTGTATTATGTTTGATTTGCAGGTCTCCTTACAGTGGTTCTCCAAAGTCCTTGCCTTGATTTGTAAAGCATTTTAGCCATCACTGCCCATTATGACTTCATGCTTTAGGAGGAATCTGTTATACAATATTTTGTCATACTCCCAGTGTCATATCCTAAGTGTCGCACTTTGTGTCGTAAATGTCGCAAGCATTGCAAAGTGATGAAAGCTATAAAAAAAAATGTATTCACCATGAAACATGTTTAGAAGCATCCCTGAAGGAAGAAGATGACTTGACTTGAAGAAATTATGAAGAAATTTTCCAAAACCTTATTTTGCAAGCCTTGCGCTACTTTTAGTAGACAAACCTGCACTGGTAACCTTTTCTCTAACTAGTGACTAACATTGGCGGTGCACCTTTTGATAGGAAAATTTGCACTGGCCCTCTTCAGGCTCTTTTTCCTAAAATGGAGGAGAAGCTTATCCTACTATAAGTCTTGTTATCTGGAAATCTAGTGTCCACTCGGAGCTGCTAGTCCCACTAAGACTGGTAGCTATCTTAGAAACAAACAAACTAAACTACTTTCATTTTCCTTTATGAGAAGTAGATGAGAGTGGAATGAAGGACACCAACCTCATCCTTGCACTTGGTTCCTTGCTCGGTTCCTCTCCCTTCTCACAGATCCTTGCTACTTCTCCTTCGTCTACCTAGATTCAAAGAGCACCTGTGGAATCAAAGCAGCATAATACTATCGAAGAATAGAGATCTACAGTCATAAACAATATAGGACCAGATGTATATTGACCACACAAATGCATATATCATCAAATATACAAGAATGCGAAGGAAAACTTGAATAGCTTTATTAATATCAAGAATAAGCAAAGAGGATTACAACCAATTGTTCTGACCCAGTGTCACCCTCTCGCATGAAATCGCTTCTTTCACCTCATGAAAAGCTTAGATCACCCAACACTATGATATTCCAGTAAGAAACCAACAACACTTCCTTACAAGATACAAAATTCCAGCCTCTAGATCTCTGGGATGAGGGATCCATATATAGATGATTGCAGAGGGGTGAGTCAGCTTTTGGGATTTGATTAGTGTCCTCTCTCTGATAGTTCTTGATTCCACTTGGAGATTGATGATCTCTTACTCATCCCTGGGTGAATTCAGAGAGGCAAGTGTCAAAGGAGAAGTTTCTAGAAGATTCCATGATCATCCACCTCGCAAACTATCTCTACCATTTGTCCACTCTCGCCCATCGTACCCCATAGAAGGGATTTTCAGTATGCATCGCACCTCCCGTGTGCATTTAGGTGGGATGCATCGCACTTTGACCATGGAGCAGGTGAGATGGTCCAGTTTTGACCAATTCTGAGTAATTTTTCATGGAGAACTTTTGGGAGATGATGTAATCATCTGACCTTGTTCTTTTAGGGGATGGAACAACACTTTTAGGGACATAGGAGCCCTTGGTTTATGGACATGTTTGATTGGGGTTGCAGTGACCAAAACTATCTATAACAGTTGCCCCATAAAGCATGAGGTCGTTAATCTTTTGATGTCGGGTGAAATGCTTTATCGTGAGGATCTGAAGTTTTTCGAGCTAGAAGACGACCTGTAATAAGATACAATACAATACATTATCTTCATAATATTTTTCATGATCTAGCTGAGGTAGGAATTCCCATGCTCAGCTTTATAAATTCATTTGCTTGTACATAAGACAGACAACCGTCTGCGTGGAAGATTGATGATTCTGATAGAGTCATCGTCCTTTGATTCAGATGATCATCTGTGCAGCAACAATGTACATTTGATGTCTTTATTTTCCTGAATATATTGCAGCCCGGATGGATGAAACTAGATCCAGGGTCTTCAAACTTGTTCAATCTTCACTCAGAGTATAAGTCGATCCATGTGAAAGATGTTTTGGAGTCGAACATGGATAGACATCGCCTGATTACCAGCCAATGATGTAAGCTGTTAACAGGCGCGAGAGGAATTACTGATAATGATGATGGCCCTCAAGGTACTACAGTACAATTCGCGGGGTGTGAATAATGGACTTGGCATCGAACACCACGCAAAATCTTTCGGTCAAAGGCCATTGATGTAAGCCTGTCACCGGAAGTGAGAAACTTGCCATTGAGACATGCAAGCTTCAAAGTACTGAAAGGGTTGTTCCTAAGTCATCTTCTTGGATAATGAGCTGATGTCGACAAGAAGTGACCCGCCGTAGGAGGGCCTTAATGAATCCCACATCTACGACACGGAACGAAGTAAATGATTTTGGAGGTGAAAACGGTCTAATGATACAGGGTTTAGGGTGGCGGTCATGAAAGAATGGAGTGTGAATGTATTGCAGCGGATGAGACACAGGTGAATTCTCTGAGCGACTTCTCTTGAACATACTGGTGACACTGACATGATGGATTGGTAGCGTTAACCCCAAATGTGGATGGTGTGATGGACCAATGGTGATATGACCAGTGAACGGAACAACCCAACCCGACTCAGATGCGGAGTGAAAGTGCCATGTTCAAGAGCGACTTGCTACCAATAAAGTTTCTTCAAGTTTTCTTCCCAATTTTTCCCCAGTCATTGCTGACCAGTACCTCTTTATTTTTGTCAAGCTTGAGGAGGATAACATATGCTTGTTCTATAATTTTCCCTTCGGGCAAACCCGTCGCTATATTTTAACGAGCCTAGTGACAGTGAAACTCATTCTTGTCTGTATGGACAAGTTTGTCGCTATTAGGTTTTAACAAGTTTAACGACAAAGATAACTCAGTCCTTTTCAATTTTAGAGAGTCTAAAAAGGGACATAAAGGAAACTCCAATGATCCTTTTTCGTCATATAATCCCTTAAGCCTGAAAAAGTATAAAATAATACAAAAGGGATGAATTTTCGGTAATTTTAACAAGCCGAACAAGACAAGCGCTTGATCTTTTTGTGTAATAATCCCTCAAGTCCAAAAAGATTAAAATCTAGAGGAGGGATAGCACTTCCGGTCGCTTTAACGAGCTGGAGAGGCCAATCGCTTAGCAATCTTTTCATATTTTACAAGTCATTTGAAAAGAACTTAAATTAGACTCGTTTTTTGAGGAACGAGTGATAATTTTCGAGTAGTGGCTGATTCCAGGTAAGGTTTGGAATATTCCAGTCATGGCAGTGTCACGAGGATGGCTAACAGGATCACTCTTCGCAGCTGTTCCTCAAAAAACAATGTAAACTTTGAAACGGGAACTATAAACTCAAAACGGGAACTCTAGCCCAAAAACCCCAAAAAAACATCAAAAATAGTGTTAAAAACGAAAAGTGTGTATACTGGAACGATGTTTTTATTTTTTAGGCGTAAATTTTGAACATGTTTTAAAAATGGCAGTGAATACGAAATTTACTATGAAATTTATGTGCAAATAATAGCTTCAAAATGAAAGAAATGATACTGGAACAATGATTTTTTTTTTTTAGGGTCAATTTTTGAAATTTTTAAAAAATGCTAAAAAAACCAAATTTTTATGTCTCAAACAAATTTATTTATGAGGAAAAAACACATTAATGTTTTTGGTAGAATATCATTTTTCTTTCCTAAGTATAAATTTAACATGTTTTCAACCATAACATGCCAGATACAAAAGAAATTGAAAATTTTTCAACTATAAAATTAAGAAACCATGACATTATGAAAAAATTACATCACTAAATGAATTCAAAAGTCTTTATTTGTATACTAAATAAAACATACATTATATCTCTAATTTGATATTGCATTGTAGATATTTAAACAATAAAATTTATCATACTTAAGACATATAATCCAACAACATAAAAATGATTCATAACTTCTCATTTAACACCATATGGAAAACATTAATTTTATTTGAAGATACGATGCATACATCAGTTATATAAACTGTCTTAAACAATTATTCAAAATCACTCATATTTTCTTGCACACCATCAGAATTCACATCTTCAGATGAGTGACTGGATGCTGACGAAGATGTTCCATATTCTTCTCTTTCATCAACTAGTGCCCCATCTGAGTCCACATGCATGCCAAACATTCCAGGTTTCAAATTTCTTCTAGATCTACGACTGGTTTCAGCAGACTCCCATGTCAACACTGTTCCTTCTGGTAACAACCTTTTCAGAATCTCTATCGTCTTGAAGCGAAGAGTTCCTCTCTTTGTTAAATTGAAGTCATAAACAAGTATGTCAACATCCTCCAATTGTAATATGTCTGTGCGGCGACGATTTATATTTGTACCCTTTCTTTTTCTTTTTCCACCATTTGTTTTGTTAGCTACCATCTCTGGCTTATACACACCATTGAATAGGTGTGTATTTGTGGCATACCAATGTACTTCAACACCTGTAACATCCTCATTTTCTGTAAAGACCTTTATAACTTTAGCAACCCAAAATGGATAGCCATTGGGATCTCCATCTGCTAGCACTGCAATCATGCAACCCTCCTTAATATCCTGTACTGAACCCCTGTAAAGGTCATCCATGGCTTCACGTTGTGCACGAGATCTTCTGGAACCAATATACATCTCTCTTTCCATTGCCTGTGAAGAATTAATAATACCTTGACTTTGTTGTTGTTCAACAATGTTTACTTCCTCATGTTCATTCGACACATTTTGTGGCCAACTAAATGGATTTTTCAAAGGTATATCTTCATTTGTTGTTGTTGAAATGATATCACTTTGATTATTGAAAAATGATTCCCACCAAACTGAATCAGCAATGTCAAAGTACTCATATGTATATCTAATACATTTTTTAATTTCTTCCAGGCAATCAGAATAATTTATATGTCTATTCTGTCTGCGTGCATTCTGAACTTCACCAACTGATTGTAATAACAATATTTTTGATGCAAATATTGGATGATCTAGAATGAACTTCAAAAATTGCAAACCTGATGACGGTGCCCATTCTGTAGTAGTTGAAAACTTCTTGCCCCATATTAGTGTTTTCCCATCAATTTTTTTGATACGAAATTGATGTTGGAAGCTAATGTCATTAAGTTGTTCAATGCATTTCCCCTCACCATATGATCCCAGAATAAACCTTCGCATGTCAACAGTTTCTTCCAACACATCAAACGTAGGCTCTGGCATGTATGATTTCTTAATACATTCAATTAGTGATGGCAAGCTCCCAACTTCCTTCCTCCTCATTGTGACTGAAAAACGACTGAACATCTGATCAATATGGTCATGAGTGTGCCCAAAAAGAAGGAAACCAACCTTTACCTTTTGAAAAATTCTCAATTCAACAAGCATGTTTAGATATCCAAAAACAACCTGATTTTTGTTTTCATGGAAAGTGTTGTCCAATTGTAGATACAAAACTTCAGGAAGATTACCAGACCAATGAGAAATCACATCATGAATTATGGTTATGGTCAGATTTGCATCATTATGAATATTTGGAGCTGTGAAGTACACCCTTGGCAACATTTTCCCATTGAAGACCATACAATCGACCAAGTGAAACTGAATAAAATTTTCCTCTTGTAAATTTTTGGGTGTGCGAACAAAATGTGGTAAAAGTGTTTTCTTCTGGTCCATACCATCAATTATCAAATCCAAATATTTATTCGGATTATCATAACACTTCTTTCGATGCTTGTACAACTTCTTCCTTTCATTTGTTTGTTGTTCGCGATGCTCCTGAAGTTCTTTGACAATTAAATCTACACAACAGAAAAGAAATTCATTAAGAAATATGTTTTCATAGTTGATGACTATACAATTTTAAAAGTTAAAGTTATGAACTCTTACCTCTTTCTGAGCCTTCACATTTGTCCCTTTTTTATTTAAGAGAAGCACATGTACTGCAAATCCCCATCCTTGTCTTCTTAGGAATACGGACATTATTGAATTCTTTCTTCCATATCTTCACAAAATATTGATATGTAATAAATTGGCCATGTCCCTCAGCACCTTCTGCATATTCTTTGTATAAGTTGTAGATTTCTCGTCTTGAAAAATTATCTGGAATATGTATTGTCTCTCTATTTGGCATACACTCTCCATGCTTTGAAAAGAAATATTTCATCCATGACATTGCAGTGTTTGATAATGGCCCAAACTGTCTTTTATGACGTACTTCTGAATAAAATGTGGGATCCTTTTCCAAATTTTCTTGAATTCTCGAGAGACGAAAATTCCCAATCGAATGAAACATTTTGAAAGCTTTTCTACACAATAATAAATTCCTAATATGATAATCATAACCTGACAATGTATATTGCATGCATCCAACTAAATATGAATTTTTCATGCTTTTATTCATTGACAAATATCTCTTCCTGCTTTCTAATGCAAATGTGAAATCCATATGTTTCAAGCAATTTTTTTGGCAACATTCACTTGAAATGAGAGCACTGATAGAACTTCTTCTCGTCAGATATTCTGTGCTACCCCTTGTATAACTAGAACAACTTGCATTTCTACGAAAAGGTCTGCTCCTACTCCTCGATACAATATTTCTGGGCAACATCTCCATCATTGGATCATCATTTTTATAAGGATTTTCATCATCATTAAGAGGAATGTTATCCACACTATCATCAGCTCTGCTTTTCAGATATTGACTTAGAGGATACTCTTCATCTTCCCCTTCTTCAGTGCCACTGTCATAGTCTTTAGAATTCGGATTGAATGGAAAATTTGACTCAATGTTTAATGGATATTCTTCCTCATGTGCATTGTCAGTGCTACTCTCATAGTCCATAGAATTAGGACTACGTTGAAAGTGAGACTGTTTACTTATTGAAGATGCTATATCCTGTCCTTTGTCACTGCTACCTTTATAATCATTAGAATTAGGACTAACTACATGATCTTGTCCTTCATCACTGCTGCTCTCATAGTCCTTAGAATTAGGACTAAGAGGACACTATGACACTCCAATCTTTTGAAATTCATCATCCCGCGCTTCATCACTGCTGCTCTCATAATCCTTCGAATTAGGACTAAGTGGACACTTTGACACTCCATACTTTTGAAATTCATCACCACGCTCTTCATCACTGCTGCTCTCATAGTCCTTAGAGTTAGGACTAAGTGGACACTTTGACACTCCATTCTTTTGAAATTCATCACCACTCTCTTCATCACTGCTGCTCTCATAGTCCTTAGAATTAGGACTAAGTGGACACTTTGACACTCCATTCTTTTGAAATTCATCACCACGCTCTTCATCACTGCTGCTCTCATATTCCTTAGAATTAGGACTAAGTGGACACTTTGACACTCCATTCTTTTGAAATTCATCACCACGCTCTTCATCACTTCTGTTCTCATAGTCCTCAGAATTAGGACTAAGTGGACACTTTGACACTCCATTTTTTTGAAATTCATCACCACGCTCTTCATCACTGCTGCTCTCATAGTCCTCAGAATTAGGACTAAGTGGACACCATGACACTCCATTCTTTTGAAATTCGCCATCATGCACTTCAAAACTGCTGCTCTCATAGTCCTCAGAATTAGGACTAAGTGGACACCGTGACACTCCATCCTTTTGAACTTCACCATCATGCTTTTCAAAACTGCTACTCTCATAGTCCTCAGAATTAGTACTAAGTGGACATCGTGACACTCCATTCATTTGAACTTCACCATCATGCTCTTCATCACAGCTGCTTTCATAGTCCTTAGAATTAGGACTAAGTGGAATCTGTGACTCTTTATTAATTTGAAATTCTCCATCCCCTCTTTCATCAGTGCTGCTCTCATAGTCTTTAGAATAGGGACTAAGTGGAAGAATTGACTTTCTATTCATAGTGGAAGAATTCCCGCTATATTCATCAATATGAATAGAATTGTTACGTGATGAAGATGTTGATGGTGTATAAATCGAAACTTCACTATCAGAACAATCCATCCCTTTGAAATAGGAGATGTTGAATGATACAAATGGAGTCTCCTAAGGATATTATATAGCTTAAAGAATGAAATATTCCCTCCAAAAAGTTTCGCGAAAATATTTCCCTCCAAAAATTTTCGCGAAATAATTTCCCTCCAAAAGTTTGTTAGATTTATTTACCTTCATTAATTTATTCTACAATTTATTGAAAAATGCAAACTAAATTTTTTTATGAAATAAATCACTAAAATTAAAATTGTAAACTATAACTTGTACATTAATTATTGTAATAGTTAAAGTATATAATATTTACTAACAACTGATTTTTTTTTAAATTTTTATAATATATTCTAAAACAAATTAATCCCACATTCAATCCGCTGTAAAACAATTCTACAATATTCACTTTATAATATTTTAAAACAAATTATCTCACATTAATCGTACGGAAAAACATCTTCGTAATTTCACTTATATATTAAGTTTCATTATCACTATTCCTCACGTCACATCCAGGTTTTCTGAGGTTCGTTGAAAGACTCGTGAATTTGTGGAGCAGCTGTATTGTTATCAACAACATATTGAACAAAGAATTTTCGCAATTGAAAGGTAAGTTCAATTTTTTTCCTTCAAAATTTTCATATTAAATTAATTTAATGAAGAAGATTTTTTTTTTTAAATTAATAATTTTTTTGAGCATGGTGGGCCCGATCAAACTCAATCGCCCAATAACTGTGGGTAGGCCGTCATCGTGCCCCCCATGTCCCACGCCACCCTCCCTCAACCCATGCGCCCTCCCCCCTCACCTCTCAGCCTCCCCCCAACCCATTACCGACCTCTCCCCCTCACCCATGCCCTCTTCACCTTCCTACCCAACCCATGCACCCCCCCTCCTCAAGTCCCCTCCCTCACCTCCCCAACCCCCTAACTCCCATGCACCCCGCCCAACCCAATCCCTGGCCCACGCCCCCCTAACACTCCATCCCCCCGCCCCGTGGTTCCATCCGCCTAGCCCCCCAACCCCCCCCTCCCCCCTAACCCACCCCGGCCAACGGCCCCCCAACCCCCCGTGGGTCCCCCCGCCCCCCCCACCTTACCCCCTAACCCCTTCCCCCGAGCCCGCACCCCGCCACCCCCTAAACCCCCCTAACCTAACTCCCCTACACACCCCACGACCCCCCACCCCTAACCCCCCCACCCCCTAACCCCTACCCCGTGCCCCCCCTTAACCCCCCCAGCCACCCCCCCTCACCCCCTAACCCCTAACCTGTGCCCCCCCTTAACCCCCCTACCCCCCCCCCAACCCCTACCCGTGCCCCCCCCTCCCCTCCCCCCCAGCCCATGGCCCCCCCCTCCCCACTCCTCGGCCCCCCCGCCACTCCCCATCTCCCTCGGCGCGACCCTCCGGCCTGCCCGACCGGCGATGGTCGATTCCGGGAATCGACCGCCCGCCAATCGGGTAGGGCGGAGGGTCGGGCCACCCGTGCGGCCCTCTGCCCCGCCCGACCGGCGGGCAGTTGATTCCCGGAATTGACCGCCGCCGGTCGGGCGGGCCGGAGGGCCGCGCGGGTGGCGCTGGCCTCGGTCGTGCCACCCGCGCGGCCCTCCGCCCCGCCCGACCAGCGGGCGGTCGATTCAGAAATCAACCACCCGCTGGTCGGGTGGGGCGAAGGGCCGTGCGGGTGGTGCGGCCGCGGCCAGCGCCACCTGCACGGTCGATTCCGGGAATGGACTGCCGCCGGTCGGGCGGGGCGGAGGGTCGCGCCGAGGGAGATGGGGAGTGGCGGGGGGGCCGGGGAGTGGGGAGGGGGGGCCGTGGGCCGGGGGGGAGGGGAGGGGTAGGGACGGGGGCACGAGTAGGGGTTATGGGGTGAGGGGGGGGGCACGGGTAGGGGTTAGGGGGTGGGGGGGGGGGTTAGGGGCGGGTGGGGGGGGGCATGGCGTAAGGGGTTAGGGGGGGTGGGGGTGGGTTAAGGGGGTAGGGGGGGGTACGGGGGTTAAGCGGGGGCACAGGGTAGGGGTTAGGGGGGTGAGGGGGGGTGGGTGGTTAGGGGGGGGGGTGGGGTTAAGGGGGTAGGGGTTAGGGGGGGGTACGGGGGTTAAGCGGGGGCACGTGGTAGGGGTTAGGGGGGTGAGGGGGGGTGGGTGGGGGGGTTAAGGGGGGGGTCGGGGGGTGGGTTGGGGGGGTAGGGGAGTTAAGGGGGGGCTGGGGGGTGTGTAGGGGAGTTAGGTGGGGGGGGAAGGGGAGTTAGGTGGGGCGGGGCCGCTGGGAGGGGGGGTGTGTAGGGGAGTTGGGGGGGGGGGGTAGGGGAGTTTGGGGGGGGGGGGGGGGTAGGGGAGTTAAGGGGGGGCCGGGGGGTGTGTAGGGGAGTTAAGTGGGGGGAGTTAGGGGGGGGGGGGGCGGGGGGGGGGGGGAGTTAGGGGGGTTGTGGGGGGCGCATGGGTAGGGGGTAGGCGGCTCGCCCTCACTTGCCCAGCAGTCCACTTAGCTTCGTCGTCCCTGACCCGAGCTCCCGCTCGCCCATCGACCCGCCCACCCACCCGTTAGAGGTGGCTGGGCCATTTTGATTATACAAATAACAAATTTATGGTATATTTTCGTTGTTAATTTAAGTTGATATGCTTTTTTTTATTTACTAATTTATGTGTTTTTATTTTTTAGGAAAATGGCATCAAGGAAAATTTCTGTGAATCTTTCTGGACCAAAGACTCTTAGAGGTGCATCTTCGAAAAACATTGGTGAACGAACTCCACCTGAGCTCATGGCTACAAATCATTCAAGTGCCTTAAGTGATAAGAAGATAATTTCAAACTGCAAAACTTCAAAAGAGCTTAAATTTTCATCAAGGGCCTGGTATGTGAAAGAAAGAGAGAGCACAAATGTGAATATATATCTATATATTGATACACCCCATAATAATGAAAATTTGGAGGTGATGGGAAGAGTCATAGATATGTGTTCGGTACCGAACACTGAAGTTGTTTACGTACTTACAAAAGCTCCCAAGTCACATGAAAGGATTAAATACCGACTATCATATTCATTATATGACACGAGAGAGGTATCTACAAAGTTGTGTAAACAAATCGTAAACGAGATGACACAAAACATCGTAAGTATTGTTATTTGTATTTTTATTTTGCGTTCTTGAAAGTGTCTCACTATATTTTTTTAATTTTGTTTTTATTGACATATGATATTTTGTTTGGCAGAATTTTGTTGAAAGTTGTTCAATTAGGTTGGGAGGCATTCATTTCATAGAGCATGATATCATGAAAGTTGTCAGCCATTTTTACTCAGTGTCAGAAGAAGATGTGGAAAACATGGAAAATGTAGTAATTGATGATGCTACAAAACTACATCCAAAGAATCAGAAAAAAAGGTCTCTGGTGGATAAATCTAGCAAGGGTAAACAAGTTACTTTTGAGGACGATGAAGTTGAAATTGACAGTGAAGCATATGTTGCCATTACTGAAGATGACATTGGAACTGAGAAAAGTCGTAAAAGACCAAAAGTAACAATGCCCAAGAATAAATCTGTTAAGAATGTTATGATGAAGAAAAGTAGAGTTGAAGATCTTGAAGTAGTCATTACCAGCAGTCAAGAACCTAGTGAAACTTTAAAAGAAAGTAGAGAAATCATTACACCAAGAGCTGATTTAGATGATGGCATTATCAAAACAAAACAAAATGCCATTCGACAGAACTTGACAAAAAGAAACTTAATTGATGGTGGTCGTACATTTCAGCTAAATGTCAGACAAACCTATAAGGCAAGTGAAGGACAATGCCAATATCAAGTCAGAAAGCCACATCATCTACATGTTCACAACTTGAAGACATTGATGAGGTACAATCCATATGCTCATGTGGTTAGTTATGTGCTTCTTGTTGATCCACTTTAAGTTCCCAACAAAGAAGCTTTTGATAAGTCAAAATGTTTTGAATACAATTATTATGTGCTTGGGGGGAACCATTCTGTAGAAGCTCAAAGACAATTGATGGAGGAATATCCTAATAACCCACGTTTTGAAACAATGAAATGTATCATTTATGTTGGTTTAAATGAAATATAAGCAAAGTTAGTAGCATGGGACCATAATTCAGATAATGAATATAGGATGTCTATGACTTTCATCCAAAGGGTTAGATTTATTCATAGTGAATTTCAAGAAAAATGTGGTGGGGATAGGATACATGTTACTGCAGATTTCCGAAAGAAATGTTGTATGGAAATAGGCTATCAAATTGAAGAGAAAACCAATTAAAAAGGTGGAAAAGACAACAGACATAGTGATTTATTCAGAGGTGTTGATAACATTTTCCAATTGGCATTTAGAACTGGAGATGTTTGGAAGTTGATTGATGAGATTTTTACCATGTGGGAAGACATTGGCATTAAAAACCAGAGGGTCAAAAAATCTAAGCCATTGATATGTAGCAACAGTAAATCAGCTCCTGAACTGAAGCAACTTCCAGACGATATGACCATCACGCCTTGGAGGGTGATGCAAGGAGTGAAAGATGAAAAAATTGTCAAAACAATATTATCTCGTGTGAGGTCAGGGGAATTATCATTGGAAGAAATGTCTGAAGAATTTTAAAAGTAAGTTTGCTGAATTATTTTTATTTATTTCTAGGATTATAGTTATTTTTTAAATAAAACATGTTGTTCTTGGTACTATTTGTTATACATATCATTATATTAACTTTTTGTTACTTTATCTATGTAGTCACAAAGTTTACATGAAAATTCAGGAACAAATGGTTAGATTGTTGAATGAAGATAGTTGGGATGATGTTGTAAGCAACTATCCAGATTCAAGTTCTACATCAACATTAAAAGATTTTTATCTTGCATTTAAAAAGGTATCTTGATTTATACATTCAGTTTTATTCATCTATGTACTATTTTTAATTTAAAACTTACACATATATTTGTTTATTTGATAAAAGATGAGGAAGGAAGATAATGGAGCACCAGACAGTTTCAAGACTTTTATTGAAAAAATAAAGATTGAAAGACTGAGGAAGCAACGTATTAAGAATGTTGAACTTGATCCAACTCTTAATCATTTCATTTGGAATGGGCTAGACACTATTCATACCAAAAAGGGATTATGCCCTAGTTATTGCAGATATTCCCCATGGTTTTAATATTCCAAACGTTTACTATGATAGTGACCCTTATACTTATCAAGCTTTTAATAAAGTGGTTGCGGGATTTGTAGAAGTGACGTCATCACCATTATGGAGATTTGTGACATTTCATTCAGACACACAATTGGCAATGATATTGTCAAGCTTCAAGGGGAAAACAAATTCAAGGATGCAGCTTACATGGTAAGACGTTTAATAGGTATATTTGATTAATGTTGAAAAATTCATTTATGTACAAGTTAACTGAACTTTTACTATTTCATGTTACAGGCAAAAGTCAAATCTTCTTAACAATGAAGATCAACAATTTATAAATGACTGTGAGTTCATTCATATTGATAGTTGGGCAAAAGATGATAGTCATATGTCTATGATTTTTAATCGGGTGGACGGAAAGAGTCATAGCCAAATACTGACTTATGATGCTATTGTGAGAAAACTAACATATGAAGACAAAGAAACAAAATGAGAGATAGTTAACATTTATCAAAAACCACAATTATTGATTAACTATCTTATAGACATATGTTCAAATGAAGGAGATTGGGTTCTGGATTTATTTTCTGGCTCAGGTAGGTTTTGCTATATGGAATTGAATTTCAATATGTTCTTTTTTTAATTAATATGTCACTGTACTAATTTACTTCATTATTTTTCTTGTGCTTGATAATTAGGTACAACACTAGCATGCTACCTTCAAAAAGGAAGAAATTGCATTGCAATTGAGAAAGATCCATTACAATGCAATTTCATTCAGCAAAGAATTAATGCTCTTCAATTTCTTCCAGATGCAATGCAAGAAATTGGGTTGAAGAAAGGGGACTTTAGTGAATCACGTGTGGCAAAAAAGGCAAAGGAACCCCAACCACCATTACATGGTATGTTTGGAAAGACATACATTGGGAGATTCGCAGACATCAAAGACCCATTAGAAGAGGAAAATGCGCAAAATGAAGTAGAAAATATTATGGAAGAACACAATGATGAAACTCTAGAGGATGAAGAGTTTGGATTACGTGACATTGTTGATTAAATTTAAGTTATTCTTGAAAATCAAGTTTTGCAATGTTTTGACTCTGACATTTTATGAAAAGAATAATCAATCAATTAAAGTTGTTATGTGTTCAATATTTGTAATTTGTGATTTTCGCATTGATTTTTAAGTTAATTATTATTTTTTGAAAAAAAAAGTGAATATTGTTATTTTTTTGACATGAAATTCATTAAAAAAACTATTATTTGACCATTTTTAGTTAAAATTTTTGTATAAAAATTGTGATTTTGACATGTTAATTCTAGCAAAAAATTATCAAAACGTGTAGTTTTTTTGTTATTTTTATGTTAAAAATGGTTATTTTTATGTCCATTGTTAAAAAATATTGTTTTTTAGAAACAATTATTTCATGTGGATTGAAAAATTAATTAAGGATGTATAAATATGTAGATTATGTAAAATTCAAACTATCGACTTTCTAATTTAAAAATGCAAAACAATAAAAACCCCACTACAAAAAAAAATTAAAATTAAAATAGAAAACAAGAAAATATGAAGAAAACAACCACTTCAAAAACTATCAAATTTAGAAAATAATTATTTACATTTCATACACTAGAAAATTTAAAGTAAAAAAATAGGTCTTTTAAAAAAAGGGTGTGATGCAGAATACTCACTTTTTTAAATCAACATGAAAATCACTACCATTCTAAAATGTAATGCACATGAAAAAAATTAAAGTTCCAAAAACTATGCTCTAAAAAAAACATGTGTGTTCTGCATCACCCCTTTTCAAAATCAGGTCATTTTTTTGCTATCTCTACGAAACGGGTAACAGTATCAGTTCCCCTTTCAAAGTTTACATTGTTAAAAGGGGTAAACAATCAAATGGAGGTGAATGATCGGATAAACAGAGTGGAGGTGATGATGAGAACACGACCAAGGCTCAAAAGCTGATGATAATGCATTCACAATGGTTATTTACCGGAAAATTGGTTCATTTTTTAATGAGCTTAAAATCTGGGGGAACGTTTGCTCATTGCTTATGTTTAATTTTTGACGAGCTTGAACTCCACATAAAAACTGCTCGTGGCGGGTTTATTTTTTAACGAGCTTGATCCCTGTGGTAACACTGCTCATGATAAATTTGCATGCCCCCAGCAAAATAACGCAAATCGAGGTGCATGCCCCCCAAGATTCATTGCATTCAACTCGGTGATTGGAATGAAGGTTTACCTCCGAGATCTTTGAAAGACTCGACTTGGATTTTACGAGATCGTAATCCAAGACTCGATTTGGAAAGGGAGTTGTTTCATTTTTTAATGAGGTTGACACAAGATAGGAACTTTCCTCAAAATCCACCGTATTTACAGTATTTGATAGGAAATAAAAAACTAAAGGATGATTAAGGTTGTTGGAATAATCTTCGTGGTAATCTGGAAGATGGGAATGATGGTGGTAATCTTCCCATGGTGCCTATCCTATCATCATTAATTGAGTGATTCCTTCGTCTGTAGAGTGTACATGCGACCAAGGATCTGAAGAGGTGCTATATTCCTTAGACCTATTTATCCAAACATTCGATGAGTGTTGACTTGAGTTTGCCCCTCGGGCCAAGAAAATTGATTGCTACAATATTTCTATTAGGGCAATGATCCATGCTGACAAAATGTTCAAGAATCTTCTGAATCTAGAAGATATCATATTGCAGGTTCCCATTGTGGCCACTTCTGCCAGATTGTTTGGAGGCGGTAGGGCAAAAGTACACATCATTGTAGGGTCTTTTAGTAGGCCTACTTCAATATTTTGAAGCGAATGAGGGCTTCCATGGATCATCAGAATGCTTCACGTAACTTGTGAACTGTTGGGGAGAAATGTTTATTGGTCAACAATTGTAATTCCTCCTTGAAATGGAAATGCAATCTTCCTGAAGTAGGTCGACACAACGGCTGCCATAGCATATATCCAAGGCCTTCCCAGTAGGATGTTGTATCGAGGTTTCCGTCAATTACTTTAACATCTATTTCTATTGTTTTTCCTCCCAGTTCGACTTGCAAGTTACTTAAAATCCCATATGGGGTGTATGTTCGTCCATCAAATGCTTTTAATGTTGTTGAAGATCGCGAAAGGGTGGTGATCCTAAAGTTTTCCAGCAACTCATCGACATAATAAATGTAGATGCCCCCTCATCAATAATTGTTCGATGAACAATTTTGTTGAGGGATTTCACTTGAATAACGAAAGCTAGTTGAGATGGTAACTGAGGGTCATATCCTTTGTGATTAAAGGACACAAGATTGGAATCCGTTGGGTCAATCCCACCTATTGCTGATAATAAAGCCTGCTTTTGAGAGGGGCAATTTTGCAGTACCTCAAGTGTTGACATAGCGGATGGTGATTGGGCCAGATCCTCCACTATATTATAATGTTGTGCTACTCTGGCACGAGGATTAAATGTCAATTTGTGTACTACTCCCTTTGGTGACTTTATCGTTAGTTCATGAATGATGGGTGGCACAACTTCGGTCGAAGTTGTTGTCGAACTACTGGGTTGATCATTGGCCTTATTGTTCGACAGCTGTGGATTCCCGTAATCTTTATTCCTTGTCGATATCAAAGCATCGTTTTGCTGCTTTGAAACTGACAACATTAGCACTTGGGACGGGGAAGCATTGTCACTAGCAACTAGATTTGTTCCTGGATTTGGCAATGGATCAGTCAATACTGCCGAGGTTTTTGAATTCTTGAAGAATTTTCTAAGCTCAGCTTTATATGAACACTCTCTTGTCCAATGATCCTCATCACATATTAGGCATGGACGATTTGGTTTCCTATCTCCAGAAGGGTTTGCAAAAGATTTTTCAGGGGATGACTCTTCCTGTTTTTTCTTCTTCCATTTCTTTTTATTCTTGCCTCCTAGTTGCTTGGTTTCTTTACCTTTGTCAGTCAACACGGCATTTACTTCCGAGGTGAGAAGTTCTTCATTTGCATTTTGACCTGAAACCGTATGGGCCTTTTTTGACATAGCCTTTACGGTTTTCGTGCTGGTCATTCCTATCACGCCGTCCCCAGCATGAGAGTCTTTGTTTGATTTAGGATATCGAGGAATGGAAAATTCCGGTCTAGGGGCATCAGGGATTTTATCATAGAGTGTGCCAGACTGAGTATAGATCAAGTCTAGATATTGTGCACAAGCAATTACTTACTCTTCAGTGACGACTCCTCCCTTTACCACATCTTCCGTAATAGAAGGTAACAACAACTTAATAAACCATTCAGCCAATAGCTGATCAAGAACATATGTTTTTACCATTCTACGACAACGTCGCCACTCATGAATATGATCAGATATGTGAGTGGCCATCATTTGCTTAAAATTGGTAAGAAGCTCTGTTCATGTTTCATACCTTATGGGTAACTGAAAATGGGTTAAAAAGGTTGTGGCTAGGGTGCTGAAGTTATCAAATGAAGCTCTAGGCAATTAGATATACCAGTTTGCTGCCATACCAGTTAACGTTCATTGAAAAAGGCGAAGCCTGATCAAATCATCATTTAGGGTGTTAGATGAACACCACAGGTGAAAGGTCATCACATGATTCGACGGGTCTTCACCCGGATTTCCATTAAATTTAGGAATATCTGACAGAAGTTTATGAGGAATCGTTGGCCACCAAGGGGTGTAAGAGATTGGATCATTTGTTAGCCAATTTAAATCTGGTAACTCCAAAGTTTCCACGAAGGGCAACTTTTGATTCAGGTTCGGCGAAGCATACCCAGGATAAGATGGGATTGCCTGAGCAGTGGCTCTTTGCATACTAGCATAGTGAATTTGATGCTAATAACTTTGATAAGGTTGATGGGCATAACCATTATGAAATCGTTGATGTTGACCATTTTGAATATACGGTTGCCCATTACTTGCAAAGACTCGATGCTCAGATCCTTGGTAAACTTGTTGGAATTGTGGTTGTTGATATTGCACCAGCCATGTTTGTGGGACCATGTGCTGTTGTCCAACATTGGCTGTTTGACCAAGATGAGGGGTAATGGTACCTGTTTGAGCCTGGGTCATTCCAGTTAAGGAGCCACTAACCGATGATTGTGGTGGCATCATAGGGACAAGGGGCTGTTGGATTGCGACCTGAGAGACTTGAGGTTGGCATACAACAGGTAACACTTGTACTTGCGACATCGTCACAATAGCTGGTGTAGTGGGGATATTTGACATAGGCAAACTTTGTTGCATTGAGTATACAACTCCTGGTTGTTGAGGCAGTATTGGCATCCAACCACTGGATGTAATTCCAGCATAACCTGAATTCTGTTGGGAACTCACGTATGTTTGACCTCCTTGAGGAGACAATGAAAGGGCATATTGCCCCCCATACGGCGATAATCCGATGCTTAAGGGAATTATTTGCCTTTGAGGACCGGACTGCACAAATTGACATTGTGAAGGATCAATTTGCTAAGACTCAACATAAGAGATTCTAGCTATTATTCCAGACGAACAAACAGGAATAGACCATACCGTCAAAATGGCCCCTGGATGGATCCCATCCAGTGATTGTGAGCCAATTGCAACAGAAGGTAAGCCGGTGAACATTGTCAGAGTAGCAGCAAGAAGTTATGCCGCTACTATGTCAGATGACACAGTATTAGATTTTGACGGTTGTTCAGACATATCTAGTCTATCCAAAAGGTTTCCTAGCGATTCTACTGGAACTTCCGATAACGGTAGATTAATTTATGATGAAGAAGGATATAGAGTGACCCCTACTCCAAATTGCGATGGAGTATTAGGTGGTGGATCCTCCATAATCTCTTCTATAGCAATCAAACTGGGTGGAAGAGGTAGACCGTTAGGTCCGTAAAATATTTCCGGTGCTGAAGAAGGTATAGATTCTGCAATGACTGATGTTTGGGGAACAACACCTTCCGAATCAGCTAGTGATGGAGCTAGTTCAGATGTAGAAGTGTTTACCCTCACACTAGGATTAGTTCTACTGTCCTCTTGTTGCTGCGGAACTTCTTCTATAAAGGCAGGGGTACCAGAAATGTTTGGAGTAACCAGAGTCTCCGAGGGTGTCGGAACACTTGTTCCAACCCGTCCAGGGGACTTCGAACCGGTTAAACGAGTTCACTTTGTTTGGAAAAGTTTTGATTCTGGGGACAAAGACAGTTGACTCGTAAGCCTCCGCGAATGACGGGGTTTCAATTGACTTTCTTCCACGATTGTAGATTACTTGATCAACTAAAAATAAAGGGGAAAATGTTTCCAAATTAAATGAATTTTAGACGCTTTGACACAACTTGTTTTTTCAATTTTTAAGAGTCGAGAAAAAACAAAAGATGACTCTAGTCGCCTTCGATTTTTAATGAGCCTGAAGTGACAAGTGCTTAGATGGACCTTTTCCTTTAAGGAGTCTAAAAAGGAACGAAAGAGACTGCTCTGGAAATCTAGACAGAGGGATTACCAAGCCAATAGCAAAACTACAGAATACTTTTTACGTATGGCAGTCAATCTTCCCGAATGTATGTTCAGTGCATTGCGATCGATAGGGTGGTAGACACGACTTCCTATGGATAAAGGATATAGCCTATTGTGGTCTCCCAATATATACTCGACGGTACGTGGGAGAAGAAGTCCGTATTGGCACTTGTCGTCTCAAAGAGGAGGAATCACCCAACCAACAGTGAAAGCGACAATTACCAGGCTTTACGACGCTGGAATACGTCTCTAGCCTAGACTTCTAGATGTTGTGCGTTAGGTTCCAAAGCATTTTTAGGTTCATTAAATTTATTTTACAGTTGATCTTTCTTAAGAAATTTTCCTTTCAGGTTCACTGCATGATGTAAATGTACAATTCATAAAATGCAATCTAAGATGATAAACAATCGTTTAATCTTCTTTTTGCAATGAAAATCCTAGCTACTAAAGAGAGAGAGAGAGTATTATTTCAACATAGAGCAGAGAGCACACACTAGATGCACTGTCCTAAATCAAACCAACAAGCAATCTAAATGCAAATGCACATGCATGTATTTGTTTTCATCTTTCTTAATGTGTGAATGCTAAGTACAAATCTGAATTATCTTTTCTAAGCGACAATACTAACAGATTTCTCTTCAAAAAAAACGGAAGGAAGATAATGACGACACTTTACTATTTCGAATTGAAAACTACTTTCGTCACTCGAAATACTACTAATTCAAATCAAATACAAGAGTAACTGTATAATTGACTATCAAGAACAATAGAATTCCTTTCTTTGACTGAAAATGACACTTGCGACACTTTCAAATCAAAAGACGACAGTTCAACTATGCTACTACTTTGCAAAAGAGAACTGAAAATGGCGGAAAATACATAAAACATTCACAGTTCTTTGCACAATGGAGGCAGAATGATGGAAAGGAAGGGGGTTTCCACAATGGTATACTGATCACAGACAACAAAATTCCATAATAGAGCTGAAAAGAGTGAAGAAAAACCAAGACCTGGAGGCAAAATTAGCCTTTTTTGAACATCGCACCTGTAACACAGGGAAACAGGGATGTATCCCACCTACTACACACAGGAAGTGCGATGCATCTAGATTTCCTTGAAGAGAGGGTGCGATGGTACTAGGATGAGACTTTACTTGGCTCTTGGTCACAGTTTGCAACTCAGTTCAGGGATTTAGGCTGAGAAAATGATGTACAGTAAATAGAAATCATAGGGGGGTTGATCTAATGAGGTTACTAGAGCCACCACTAGGGCAATTAGAAGGTTTTCAAATAAATTGTTCAGTTTATAAACAAAACCCAGAGATAGACTGAAGCAGCATTGATCTACTTTGCACTTGCATAGCAAATGCAGTTCGAAGGCTAGCTGGCTTGACTTCAGGCTTCATCTATAAGTTTATAAAACAAACCAATATAGATAGACAAACAATCTATTCACTCCCCAGCGGAGTCGCCATTTTGTTATCGGGAAATCTAGTATCCACTCGGAGCTGCTAGTCCCACTAAGACTGGTAGCTATCTTAGAAACAAACAAACTAAAACTACTTTCATTTTCCTTTATGAGAAATAGATGAGAATGGAATGAAGGACACCAACCTCAGTCTTGCGCTTGGTTCCTTGCTCGGTTCCTCTCCCTTCTGACAGATTCTTGCCACTTCTCCTTCATCTACCCAGCTTCAAAGAGCACCTATCGAGTCAAAGCAGCATAATACTATCAAAGAACAGAGATCTACAATCATAAACAATATAGGACCAGATGTATATTGACCACACAAATGCATATATCATCAAATATACAAGAATGTGGAGGAAAACTTGAATAGCTTTATTAATATCAAGAATAAGCAAAGAGGATTACAACCAATTTTTCTAACCCAGCACCACCCTCCAGCATGAAAGCCCTTCTTTCACCTCATGAAAGTCTTAGATCACCCAACACTATGATATTCCAGCAAGAAACCAACAACACTTCCTTACAAGATACAAAATTCCATCCTCTGGATCTCTGGGATGAGGGATCCATATATAGATGATTGCAAGTGGGTGAGTCAACTTTTGGGATTTGATTAGTGTCCTCTCTCTGATAGTTCTTGATTCCACTTGGAGATTGATGATCTCTTACTCATCCCTGGGCGAATTCAGAGAGGCAAGTGTGACAGGAGAAGTTTCTAGAAGATTCCATGATCATCCACCTCGCAAACTGTCTCTGCCATTTGTCCACTCTCACCCATCGTACCCCATAGAATGGCTTTTTAGTATGCATCGCAGCTCCCATGTGCATTTAGGTGGGATGCATTGCACTTTGACCATGGAGCAGGTGAGATGGTCTAGTTTTGACCAATTCTGAGTAATTTTTCATGGAGAACTTCTGGGAGATGATGTAATCAGCTGAACTTGTTCTTTTAGAGGATGGAACAATACGTTTAGGGACATAGGATCCCTTGGTTTATGGACATGTTTGATTGGGGTTGCAGTGCCCAAAAATGTCTATAACAAGTCTCGAGAACGGTGAGTTCATTGCAGTTGAATGAGGATTAGAGCAAGATCTTCCATTCCTAGTTCTTGATCCTACTTTCATGGATCTTCCCCTTGAAATGTGGAACCTATCCCTCCTTTTATGGATCCTCAACTCCCTCTCCTTCCCTAGAAATCAAACCCCTACCATCTACTTTTGGTTAGCTTCTAGTTGGATATTGCTTGGTTGCCTTCCTATGCTAAAACTATGCCTAAATGTTGCCCATTTTGTAAAGAATAAACGAGTGCTTGAAGGTCTTTGCTAGGACTTGGAAACTCATCTAAAGGATGCTTCCAACATCAAGGCTTAACTACTTGTATGCTTCCCTTACTTTCTATTAATAATACACTATGTGTTTTCTTTCCATAAGTGTGTAAATCATTACTCATTTAGTGCGATACTCCTTGATTTGTCACATAGTTTATGTTAGAATAAATTATGCTGTGTATGCAATTTTCATCTCTATTTGATCTTCCTTGAAAGTTTTCATCCACAATGGCATAGAGAGTATCGAACTTGGAAGTGACAAGATCAAGAACGACATCAACGGGTGTTAGCATGAGAGTGAGGTAGGTCATCTATCTTCCTTTGTATTTTATGATACAAACTAGGAAAGTTTGCACACATTTGCCTAGTTTGTTGATAGATCCTCCCATAGGACTATAGGGATCATTTCTATCCACAGAAAGGATTGCCTTCCCAACACCTTCCAAGATATATAATTGAAACTGCCCTCCAAGGCATACTTAAGTCTCAAACCATAGAATGACATCCTGTTGAATCTGAAGTATGAAACTGCAAATTTAGTTTCACCTGCACAACAAACTCTTTTTCTCCTCTTCAATAATGTATTTAGCTATGATAGAATGCATATCTTTACTTGTAGGTTCAAACTTCTTATGTAATATGCTAAAAAAAAGACTTGAATCTACTCTACTCATCAGCGGAAACGAAAATTGATCGATGAAAACACTAAGAAGAAAAGGAATACTTTCAATCGCAAATAACACAATATTTTTCTTGGGAAACCAACTGCTCAAACCCTTGGCTATCTATATTGCATTAACCAGAAGATATGAGAATAAAATAAAATGCTTGTTCAACTCGAACAATCCGTGTGTTGTTGCTTTTATTGGCACCGTAGCACAAGTGCTTCGGGAGACATAGAAAGATTCCTAAAGACAACCTTTGGATTGATTGTAGACCAGTGCATAGGACATCTTAGATAGAGGAATGCATGGAATATTTTCAAGAGGGGCTTTCAGCTGCACTCCAATTTTCATGTAGTTGAAAGGATAATAAACGAGCCTTAGTTCAATCAGCCTTCATCAAGGTAAACTCAAGCCAATACATGGATCCGAATACTTCTGGGATAAATCAGGCCAACCTTAAAGAGAAATGCCTTATTCTGGTGGCCAACACACAACAATGGGTAGTCTTAATATCGGTGTTGTAGTAACATGAAGAGGAGGAAATAAAGGACAGAATTCGACGCATAGGGTTTCCAATAGAATCCTAAGTGACAATGCTCCAGTAGAAATATGGAAAAGGGAGGAGATGAAAAAGTGGAAGGAGTGGAGCGCTAATCAGGGTTTCAAGCCATGTACTCATGGGCAAATTTGTCACTAAAATCTTAAGCAAATATGTGCACATTACACGTACTTAAGTAAATTTGTAGCTAACACACATATTTTTTCTACTTGGTAACAAATATACAATCATGAACAAGGGGGAAACATGCAACTTCATCATACTATTTTAGAGAAAGAAAAACATATATGCAATGAGATTACAGAGGGGAAAACATACTAAAAATTGTCATGATTTGAATCACAAGAGAGTTTCATTACTACTTGAAAGGGTCTGAAAAACCAGTCCATTTACATTCGAAAACCTATCGCTCAAGTCCCTAATGACCAAGCTTCATAGAACCAAAGTGGAACCACAGAATTTGGACCACTCTGGGTGCAAAATTCCTTAACCCCCTCTTTATTAAGTGTTTCTCCCCCTTATTTACATAGAGAAGGGGGGCTTTGAATCAACATTTACAAAATATATTAGCCCAATGTCAACTGTAAAATCAACTAGCTGTCTAGGCCTACGATAGCTCTCCTACCCAAAATGATTTCCAAGGATTTGATTCCTTTCTTGGAAACAAACAAAAATTACAATATAAAAGAAATTACAAAAAAATAGAAAAGAGGAAACTGAATGATGATGGAGGAAAATATCGTCCTGCAATTCCTGGGAAGGCCCCTGATCAGGCCACATCTCTACCACAATGTATCCCTTCTACTTCGTGGTCAGTTTATGTCACTTTCGCCTTAACTGCCTGAATTGCTCATTCTCCAAAGTAGGGAGTGGGTCGACTGTGAGTTGCATGTTACCAACTAGAAGTGGAGAATTTCCTGGCAGTCCTTCATTATGTATCTGAGTGGAGCCACGTCCCGAGCCATTAATCTTCCTAAGTCCCCATACCTTCATTTACTCTCCAAAGACATGCAGCGAAATAGTTGAATTTATTTTTGAGGCCATTATTCTCCAGGGTTTCTTATTGTGGAGGTTTCCATAGAATTAGTCCATATCACTCTCCAATTGCTCCATGCCTTCCTGTAATACCTCAATTTCTGAGCCATGGGCCGAAAAATACCCTCATTGTCCCACTGAGTGGAAGCGAAATAGACATTTTAATGTTTGTTGATCTGGGTCGTTGATCCAAGCCAATTCAATTTGGGTCGTTGATTTGGGCCTGCTGGTATCATAATTGCAATATAGGAGAGGGAATTTTACCATATTCCATAATGTTTTGCCGACGGGATAGACCCACAACTATAACAAACTGCAATATATAAAATATCACATCCATCGCAATCACAAGTTGGAAGGGGCTTCGGTGAAGGAGGAACTTGTGACTTAAGCGATCCCTGATTGCGATATCGCAATTGGCGGGGAGGACTTATCACAATCAAAGGGGAGAGAACTATCGTAATTGGCGAGGGGAGACGGAACTTAGGATATCGCAATCAGTAGGATGAACTTGTGATATCGGTAGAGGAGTAGATGATGGGACTGATGTGATAACATAATCGGCGAGGGGAGTTAGAACTTTGCAATATCGGTAGAGGAGGGATTTATGATTTTTACGATCCCCGATTGTATATCGCAATCGATGGGGGGAGAAATTTATTGCAGTAGGCAGGAAACTTTGTGATATGCGATATCACAATCACAAAAGGAAAAGGGAGATGAGTGAATATGTATTGCAAAGGGAAATGGGATGATAGTGATAACATTTTGAGGGTCCCAGCCTTTTAAAAGGCCTGTAGTATGTTTTATGAATTCTTTTTAAGATATTTCAAAGGGGAATGAGGAAATAGGACTAGAGTTGGAAATACAAAAGGATTTCAACAAGAGTTAAAAAAGGGTCACTGCGGCTAGAGTTTAAAAAACTTAGGGTAGAACGGCGAAAGAAATGAGTTTTCTAGAGAATATGGGAATTTCTCCAAAACAAATTAGACTAGACCTATTCTTCCCTCTTTGTTCAATTGGAATTATCTTTTACAGTGAGTGACAACATTGGCTTCAACTAAGGACAGTGCCTTGGTGGAAAGGTGCTGAGAACCTACAGACCAGTACCCTTTACAATTGGGCATGGAGTTAAAAATATAATGAACTTGTACAACCATAAAATCTCCATGAAATTTTATTTGCAGGGAATCCTTTCCTCCTCAAACTAAAATGCAGAAAAATAAATTCTACCAACTGGAAAGTAAATGCTCAGCTAGTGAGCATATATATGTACAACTCCTACTTATGTATAGGGCTTAATTCACCTAAGTGAGTTCAACCCTCCAATGGAACTAGGCCAACATTTGGGTATTGGATCTCATGCCTCCATGTTGCTGAAATTTAAAAATTAAAATAAGCATGCACCATGATAAATCTTCAAACAAAGAACTTGATGCATAATCCATAAATAACCTTTGATGTTGACCAAAGGATGTGCTCATGTAGTCATCTGCATGGTTATAGGACTAACAAGAAGAATTTGCAACTACCTTATTTCCATGAAAATTATGTTGACCAATATCTTCTTGGTTGGGGCAGCCGCAAATACTGTTCATCTCCTTAACCTTAGATTTTTCAATAAGAACTTGTTGTTGGAAGCCTACTCCCCACTTGCTGGTAAGGAGGTTCTTGAACTTGTTCTCTAGGTGAAATATGTACATCGTGGACTGGAGCCTCTTTGCTGACCTCCTGGTGGGCCTCCTCTTCTTGTGCAGCTTCCCATGACTAGGATTGTTGTGGCTCTACATCACTTGACTCTCCATTAGATTCATATACATCATAAGAAGGAGAAACATCAAATTTGGCTGAATAAGATCTCTGAGGGTTTATTTGTAGCTCGGTGATTTTTCCTTCTTCACTTTCTTGCTCATTGGATGATGTTTTCTTAGAGCAAAGCTCCACAAACATCTTCAGTAAGGTCATCCACCTCGGGAATATCATCATCATTAAAATGTTTGTAGCAATATTCAAATAGAGCATTCGGTGGATATAATATTTTGCAATAATGATGAAATGCTATATGAAAACATTTTAATGAAGATATGCTACCACGAGGTATTGTTCTGTACCAAATTCTAAAATCGTCTTCTAAAGAGTACATGAAAAATTTCATTCATGCATCTTCAAAAATAATACCTTGTTGTTCCATGCTTTCATGAAAATCCTTAAAGTGTTGGTCCAGCTTTCTATCTATGTTTCCACTGAATCTAGGAAATTAGGTATGCCATTCTTGAAATGAAGGGACATGATTGGGATAATCAACAATAGAAGAAAAATTAAGTGGGGCAAATTGGTTGGCCAAGAATGTAGGAATGGCCATTTTGAAAACCTTCCTAGGTGACTGATCTCAATTTCAAAGGTAAGGAAATTTTACGGTTGCTTTAGCATAAGTGTGAGTATGAGGTTGTTTGAAATCCAGGACTATCAAATGGAGATATGGACAGTGGATTCATCGGGATGTTTACCATAAAAATGAAATAGTGGAGTCTCCAAGGTGAGATATCTTCAACCCACACTTCCCTTGCTCACCTAACAAAGGGAATGTAAATATTTTTCTTACCCAAGGAAAAATATTCTAATTTGTTCCCCAGGAATGGTGCTAGAAAGATGTTGTTTCTTTTAATGGCACCCGTAGCTCAAGTGCTTCTGAAGACATATAAATCTTCCTAGAGACAAACTCTAGGTTGATTGTAGACTAGTGCCTAGGACATCTTAGAAAGAGGAATGCATGGAAGATTTTCAAGAGGGGATTTTGGTTTCACTCCAATTGTCACGTAGTTGAAAGGATAATAAAGGGGGCTTTGTTCAATCAACCTTAATCAAGGTAAACTCAAGCCAACACATGGATCTGAATGCTCAAGGGGTAAATCGGGCCAACCTCAAAGAGAAATGCCTTGTTCTGGTGGCTAACACACAACAACGAGCAGTATTAATATCGACATTGTAGTAACATGAAGAGGAGGAAATAAAGGATGGAATTCAATGCATAGGGATGCCAACAGAATCCTAAGCAACAATGTTCCAACAGAAATATTGAAGAGGGAGGAGATGAAACAGTGGAAGGATTGGAGCATTAGTCAGGGTTTCAGGCCATGTACTCATGGGCACATTTGTCACCAAAAACTTAAGCAAATATGTGCACATTACAGGTACTTAAGTAAATATGTAGCTAAAACAAGTACTATTGCTACTTGGTAACAAATATACAATCATGAACAAGGGGGAAACATGTGGCTTTATCACACTATTTCAGAGAAAGAAAAACATATGTGGAATGAGATTACAGAGGGGAAAACATATTGCACATTTTCATGACTGGAATCACCAGAGAGTTTCATTAATACTTTAAAGGGTCCAAAAAAATAGTCCATTTACATTCAGCAATCTATCGCTCAAGTCCCTCATGAACAAGCTTCATAGAACCAAAGTGGAACCACAAAATTTAGACCACTCTGCATGCAGAATTCCTGAACCCCCTCTTTATTAAGTGTTTCTCCCCCTTATTTATATAGAGAAGGGGGGCTTTAACTCAACATTTACAAAATATCTCAGCCCAGGCCAACTGTCAGATCGACTAGCTATCTTGGCCTGCGATATCTCTACTACCCAAAATGATTTCCAAGCATTTGATTCCTTTCTTGAGAATAAATAGAAATTACAGAATAAAAGAAATTAAAGAAAAATAGAAAAGAGGAAACTGAACGATGATGGAGGAAAATATCTTCATGCAATTCCTGGGAAGGCCCCTAATCAAGGCACGTCTCTACCACAATGTATTCCTCCTACTGGCCGGTTTCGTTCGATTTCACTTTAACAACTTGAATCGCGCATTCTCCAGAGTAGGGAGTGCGTTGACTGCAAGTTTTCTGTGACCAACTAGAAGTGGAGAATGTCATGGCAGTCCTTCACTGTGTATCTGAGTAGAGCCCCATGCTGAGCCATTAATCTTCCTAAGTCCCCATACCTTCATTTACTCTCTGAAGACGTCCAGTAAAACAGTTGAATTCATTTCTGAAGCCATTGTTGTCATGGGTTTCTTGTTGTGGAGGTTTCCAAAGGATTAGCCCATATTGCTCTCCAACTGATCCATGCCTTCCTTTAATACCTCAGCTTCTGACCCATATGCTGAAAAATAGCCTAGTCGTCCCACTGATCTTAAGTGAAATAGACATTTCAATGTATGTTGATATGGGTCGTTGATCCGAGTCGATTCAATTTGGGTCATTGATCTGGGCGTGCTGGTATCACAATCGCAATACAGGATAGGGCCTTTTTACCATATTCCATAATGTTTTGCCGATGGGCTGGACCCAAAACTGTAACAAACTACAATATATAAAATATTGCATCCATCGCAATCACAAGTTAGAAGGGGCTTCGGTAGAGGAGGAACTTGTGACTTGAGTGATCCCCAATTGTGATATCGCAATTGGTGGGGGAGGACTTATCACAATCGGTGGGGAGAGAACTATCGCAAGCAGTGAGGGGAGACAAAACTTACAATATCGCAATCAACAGGATGAACTTGCGATATCAGCAGAGGAGTAGATGACGGGACTTGTGGGATATGGAAATAAGCAAGGGGAGACAAAACTTTGCAATATCAGTGGAGGATGGATTTATGATTTGTGTGATCCACGATTGCGATATCACAATCGGTGGGGGGAGAAATTTATTGCTGTAGGCAGGAAACTTTACGATACGTGATATCACAATCGCCAAAGGAAAAGGGAAATGAGAGGATATGTATTGCAAAGGGAAATGGGTCGATAGCGATAAATTTTTGCGGGTTCCATCCTTTTAAAGGCCTGTGGTATTTTTTATGATTTTTTTTTAAGATATTTATAAGGGGAATGAGGAAACATGGATAGAGTTGGAAATACAAAGGGATTTTAGCTAGAGTTAAAAAAGGGTCACTACGGCTAGAGTTTAAAAAACCAAGGGTAGAATGGGGTTTGTGAAAGAAATGATTTTTTTAGAGAATATGGGAATTTCTCCAAAATAAATTAGACTGGACCTGTTCTTCTACCTTTTTTCAAATGGAACTCTCTTTTGCAGTGAATGACAACACCCTGCACAAGTACAATCTATCTCACTGCTTCACAAACCATCTCAAGCCAAAACTTAGCCAAATCTGCTACCTACCAAGCCCCTACTTCCTTGTGCAATCCCTTTGGGCATTAGGCCATATTTAATTGGGAAAATCCCTCACCACAACTGCGCAATCCATCATAGGACTTCTACTAGTTGCATGCACCATTTGTACAACTCATAAAATTATAAAACCATTAGTACATTATCCATTAACTCTAATCTCAATTGGGTCTTCCTCTAAACTGACATGCATGATTTATTTATGAGTGAATCTTTAGTTAACTAGTGGAGTAGTGAAGCTGCACTTGAGTTTCTCCCCACTACTAGACCTCCTACTAGTTCCTCCAATTGTTTGAACTAGTTTAACTGACTATAACTTTAGTTAAATTGTGTTAATTAATTACAACTCAAAAGAACTCAACCTAGACCCCTAAAATTTAGGAATCACTCTACATGACTCTAGATAGACTTCCAACTTGAATTTACCAGGCCAACTAGGTCAAATTAACTTATTTAACTATTACAAGTTGCTATGAGAATAGAATTTTGGTTTAATTCCTAATTTAATTCAAGGACAAATTAAATTAGGATTTCTTGTTGTTATTTTTAACACTTGGGACATGATCCAATACGCAAGGATCTCTTCTTCAGTTTGATGTGCAAGTACACCTATTCCCCAACCTGAAACTCCTTGAACAATATATTCTAATCTGCATAGCTCTTCTGTCTATCCTGTGCTTCCTTTGTATTCTTCTTGATTCCCTGCATTTCCCGCTCCATGTATGCCAACATGTCTAGTCCAATCAACACCCTATTAACTGGACCACTCCAACTGATGGGAGTATTACAACTCTACCCATACAATGCCTCAAATGGAATCATCTTCAAAGATTCATGGTACCCATTGGTGTAAGCAAACTCTACCAGTGGAAGGTACTCTTCCCACTTACACTGTTGAAGCATCACATACATCCTCAACATCTCCTCCAATCTCATGCTGACCCTATCTTCCTTTCCATCTATCTACTAATGATACCTATACTGAAGGTCAAATTTGTGCCCATGAAATCTGACCACGTCTCTAATGAATACATGTGCTACAATGCTAGTTGCGAATGTAGACTTCGTTGGAATGAAGTGCACTACCTTTGTTAACCTGTCCACATTAACCATCATGGAATCATATTGTCTCACTGTCCTCAGAAATCCTATGATAAAGTCCATGGAAATCACCTCCCATTTCCATTTTGGAATCACAATCGATTGTAGCAATTCACCTAGATTCTTACACTCTGCCTTCACCTGTTGACAATCAAAACACCTAGCCACAAACTCTACTACATCCTTCTTCATTTTTGGCCTGTTAGCACCTGGATTGAACCTCAGGCTGAATAAGGAAATTCTGGGGTAACCACAAACCACGCTTAGCCAAGTAGCTAGCCCTACTAGGCTAGGAGAGGGCTCTCTCTATAAGGATCTCAGCCAAAATGACTGGATCAAGAAACTAATATTAGGCTAGGTATAGTAGCACAAGGTTTTGATTTGATTTTTGTTTGAAGGGTTTTGCTGGATCAGAAAGAGCCGAACAGTTAGGGCAAGGAAATTAGGTCAAAAATGCAGGGTGTTCGATGGTGCAAGGTAGGAACAATTATCAGAACCTTAGGGTTTGATGGATGAGGTGAAAAGATAGGTCAAGAGCTAGAAAGAGCATGTAAACCACATGGATTCTTCCTAAACTAAAGAAAACATAGACTGTGAAATGTCTACCCAAAACAAAGCATAAAAGATATGGATTCTACCTCTCAAACTTGTATACATTCACATAAAAGCAATGAAATGATGAAATGGAGTCAACAATTCATTATAACACATGAATTCAAAAGAAAAATTGAACTAAGCATCATACCACATGGATCCCAAATAAATAGCTATAATTTTTCATTAATCTCCTGCTGTAACTGATACAAAATGATACCTAATCAAAACATAAGCATCCCATTGAGTCTAACCACTACAATGACTGAGGAAAAGCATCATATATACCCCAAAAAACTCATCCTAAGCTCAGGGAGTCAAATCCATTAGAGGAGGATCTATTTCCAACAAAATCTGAACTGCTAACAAGAAAATAGGTTGGTGAAAGTGACTCATCCCTGATCCAAACAAATTGATACATTTCACCTCATAAATTTGTTTTACCTAATGAATCTACCTTAGTAAGCTCTAGAAGCATCATAATTACATTCAACTTATCAATTACAAGGGTAAAAACATCATCTATCATGGTATAAGTGAAAACTGGGTCGAATCTACAAAATGTTGGGCAAAGTGTCAAATGCGCAGAGCCAAGTGCTAGCGTGTAGCGCCACGTGCAGGCATTCCCTTCAACTTCATTTGTACTTTTGGAGGCTTTCTCGATGTCCAAATTGGGCCCACAATAGCATGTTGGAAATCTCTGTCTATATACTTTCCAAAACAACTTGAATTTCTGAATTTGAATGTGATTTGTCCAGTCAAAAACCAAACTCCCAACATTGCTCAGCACGCAGTGCCTAGGCCAAAAAGAGGGTAGAAAAGGTCCTTTTTTGGGTCTTTTTTGACCTTTTTACCAACCATTTCTCATCCAAATCGTTAGAAAAATTACAGGGTATATGTACTCATCACTAGAAACCCAAAAATTCTGAATTTTTGCTGATTAGATGCCTCAAAAAAGAGCGTAGTGCCTAAGGTGCTACGCATTTGCCTTCCATGACTGTGCAAAAACTGGACTGAAAAACACAGCAACTTCCTTCAAGCTCAAAAATGGTCCAACATGCCCAAAAATGTGTTTTTATGACTGATCAAAGGTTAGAGGAATGTAGGGATGCCTCAGCAAGTATGTCAAGTCTCCTCTTCTCCTCTTGCTTGGTCAATTTGTCAATTTTCTCATGAGCTCTTTTGAGCTTACTCCTTGCCACTTGGTTTCTCCTTGCATAATACTTGGCCATCTTCCTTTGTAACTCAACATCTCTGTTTTCTTTGTCCAAGAGGGTCTCCAAGTGTGTGTTCACTTTCTCAAGCCAAGACTCTCTATTCTCAGCTATGTCCTTGACCAATTGCTCATCTAGAGTGAGTTGCTCCTCCAATTCTACCTCTTTTTGTCTTTCAAGCTCTAAGGCTTTTTTCAATCCTCTTGTTCTTGGCCTTTTTCTTTGTCCCTGTTCATCATTTGGCTCTCCATAATCTCCATAAGCCTCATCAAGCTAAAACTTGGCTTTCTCAGCCTCCCTCTTTGCCTTGATGTACTTGGTTTGCATCAACTCCTGCTTAACCTCTAGCTGCTTGTTCTCTTGCTCATAAAAGGAGATAACATATTGGGCTCTTTGTAAACTAACCTCAAGCTCCTTGATTTTGGCATCCTTTGCTCTCAAGGCAACTTGAGAAGATTTGTTTCCCTCCTCATCACTAGTGTCCACAAGGAGAAACTCCTTTTCAATGTCATGTTCTTCATGCTATTGTTTGACCTCTGCTTCCTCTACCATTTTCTCTTTTCCTTTAACCTATAATGTTGATGACGAAGGAAAGGCCCCTCCTACTTTCCGTGGGGTAAACAACTACCTCTTTCCCCTCTGATAGGTAAAATAAAATGGCTACGAACTGTTCCTTTATGGTATACTACTCTAACCATGCTTAGTGTGTACATCATGTCCCTCACTGCCATCATGCACATCATGTTCCTCATCACTGTCATCATCTCCATTGGGTGAATGAATGGCTACATGAAATTGGTATGTAGATGATGTGGAGGTGTCTGGTGAAGAATGATCTATTGAGGATGAGTCATAAGTAAGCTGTGGTGAATGAGAAGAAGGATACGGATGAGTGGAGGATGACGGAGCAATGCATGGAGCTGGCTAAGTAGGTGGTTCATTGAATATTTCATTAGCTATGAAGGTCTCCCAAGCAATACCTAGTTGATCTAAGTGGTGGAGGACTATCATTTTGATAAGATAATGATGGAAAATACTATGCATGTGATTAGCTGGATCCCTTTTCTGAGCAATATATGTCATCTTGTCAATACTTCTGGAAAGGTAATATGGAAAATTGGTTATTCTTACCCTGGGAAAGTGCATGAGAAGCCTGATATGATATAAGTATAGTCTAGAAAACCTACCCTCACATGTGAAATACCTCATGATGATCTTCATTAATGGCACATACTTGTCCAAAAGATAAGAGAAAGGGAAAATTCTTTTCTTATCATTTTTTAACCTTGTCTTAAGATATGGCTCATAAAAACTATGATGCAGATTTCTTTGTTTGAACCATTTCTCTCGTGCATCTAGAATTCCAGTGGCCTGTGATATGATGGCAGGAGATATAGTGAATGTGACCTCGGCTAAAGTGACCTGGTTGTTTTGTGAATTGAGGATGAACAGCTTGGTTAACTGCTAATGAAAATTCACCCTTTCAACCCTTTGGCAAAACTCAAAACAACCCATGTACTTGAAACATGATATTGCAAATGGTGATGCCATAAGTTCTGTAGTATCAGTGGGTTCAAATCTAATAATTCTCCCTCCTTTCTTGGTTGGCCTCCTTGGCTATCTTTCCCCTTCTTCTGAACTACTGTCTTCTGCCATGCTTTTTAGGTGAAAACTTGAGGGACTAATATATATGTCAAGGTGAGTGAAACAGTGAGGAGGTGGAGTGAAATACAGTCAGGATGATTGGAAGGTGACAAAGTCTATGAAGTGTTGTAACTCTGATCAAATAGGTGATTTTGGAAACATACAAGAGAGCTTTGCTAGGGTTTCAAAATTTAGGGTGCCAATTTGCTTAATTGATGGAGAAAAAGAGATATTGGGCCACTTACTTGTTGTATGCAGGTAATTGAAGCTTTTGTGGATTAAGCAAATGAAGGAAAGTGATGTTTTGGTGCTCCTAGGGTTTGTTAGGCTCCTATGGTTGAACACGCAGCACCAAGTGCTAGCGCACAACGTCCTCGGCAAATGCGCCCTTCAGTACATAGGCACGCAACACCGTTAAAATCCACATTGACTGTTTTGGGAAAACGTGCCCTTCAGTGCACAAGTGCACAGTGCCACACCCAGATGCACAACGATTTTGCCCAGTGCGTAGCATCCAACTGAAATGCGCAGCACCTCTGAAATTTTCAAATTCTCACTCAATTTCCTCTTTGGCAAGGAGATCTTATGGTACAAAAGAGCTGATGAAGTTTTAAAGATGCCTTGAAGATCTTATAGAGGATTAGTTTGATTTTTCCTTAAAAAAACCCACTTTATAATTTTTGTTTGGAACTTTTTACTTTGTCTTCAAATCTCTATCTAATTCTTCTTTTTCTTTATCTCTTTTCAGGTGGATGATTCTTTGACTGAGCTGATTTTTCAGTGGTTCATTTCTTGCACCAAGGAGAAATTCTTGGGAAGATTATGGGAGAAATTATTACATAAAATGACTTGAATTACATCAAAAATATGAACAAACTAAAATACTCTATTTTCATCTCAAAAACATGTTTTTGAGATGAAAATTACATCAGCAAAATAAGAACTTTGTACAATAACCATGACTTGCTACCAATCACTCTTTGTTTATTGGTATTCCTCATACCTTTGCTGCCCTTTATTTACACTAAACTATGCTTTTGACCTTGGAAATGAACCCTAAGACCTAATGAAAACATGACTACCTTGACTCTAAAAATAACATAACTAAAACCATAACTGAATGCAACATGGAGATGGGTCAGCAAAGGTACCTCATGAGGGAAAATTTGATTTTCTAAGAAGAAGACAACCATTAGTGGACCATTTTGGCATGACCTAGTGGAATGATAAAAAATTCAGTATGACCCAGTGGAATGATAAAAAATGCAGTATGAGACACCTAAAATGAAAATGCAAAGAGAAGATTCTATCCCTGATGGAAGTATGCATATACTGACACTAACATGGCCAATAATAAAACTTCTTCACTATGATCATTTTCTTCTGATAACTTCGGTTCCCTAAATTTGGTTTCACATCAAACTCACTTAAGATCACCTTCTAATCTCACTAATATCTGGCACATATATCTTGTCCCTAAATCTGACCAATCCATTTGTCATGAGATGATAGTCCACATCGTGTGTATCGGCACCTGTACTTGTACTTTGTTCCAACCTATGCACAATCTCCATATACCTGACATCCTGTTGACCTCCCTACAATATTCTATCCTATAGATGTTTCACATAGGAACTCATAGCTGCTATATGATTTACATGTATCTGCCTGCTAAGAGCATCTGCGACCATGTTCTCCTTTCCTTTGATGTATCTGATCTCAAAATCAAACTTTTTGATCATGGTCAACCATCGAGCCTGCCTTCCATTTAGATTCAGTTGGTTAAATAGATATTGTAAGCCCCTGTGATCACTCATCAATACAAACCTCCTTCCAAGAAGATAGTGCCTCCACATCTTCCATGCATGTATGATCGCTGCTAGCTCTAGATCATGCGTCAGATAGTTCTGCTGATCCTCATTCATTTTATGCGACTCATAGCACACTACCTATCATTTCTTCATAAGGACTCCACCAAGTCCTCTCTTGCAAGAATTTGTTCATACTATAAATTCTTTGTCTAAATCTATGATCTTTAACACTGGAGCATGTGTCAACAAGTGCTTGAGTTGCTCAAAACTAGCCTCACACTCCTCTATCCATTAAAACTTCTTAACTTTCCTTTGTAATGATGTAATAGGATAAGAAATTTGTGAGAAGTTCCTGATGAACCTCCTAGAATAACCTACCAATCCCATGAAATATCTCACCTCATCTACCTTCCTAGGATTTGACCACTCCATGATGGCCCTTATCTTTTCTAGATCTATTTTTATGCCCTCCTTAGAGACATCGCGTCCCAAGTAATGTACCTCAATCTGAAAGAAACTGCACTTGTTGAGCATAGTGTACAACTGATGATCTCTCAACAATCTCAACATTGTTGCTAAATGCTCAGTGTTCTCTTCCTGACTTTTAGAATATACCAATATTTCATCAATGAACACAATAACTAACTTGTCCAAATAGGGATGCAAAACACTATTCATCAAGCACATAAATGTAGGTGGAGAATTAGTCAAACCGAATGGAAATACAATAAACTCATAATGGCCGTACCTGGTCCAGAAATTTGTCTTGTAAATGTATTCCTCTTTAATGTGTACCTGATGATATATGGATCTCATATCAATCTTCGAGAACACTTTTTCTCCCTTCAACTGATCGAACAAGTCATCAATCCTCAGCAATGGATACCTGTTCTTGATGGTCACTTTGTTCAACTACCTATAGTCAATGCATAATCTGAGAGTACCATCCTTCTTCTTTACAAACAATACCAGTGCACCCCATGGTGATACACTTGGCCTAATGTATCCCTTGTCCAACATTTCCTTCAACTGCAACTTCAACTCTACCAACTCAGGTGTGCTCATCCTATAAGGTGCTTTGATGTTGGAGCTGCCCCTGGCACCAACTCAATAGAAAATTCTACTTCCCTATGAGGTGGAAACTCTAAAATGTTTGAGGGAAACACATCCTGAAACCATTGTAGAACTGGGTGCCTACTCAAAACATTTTCATCCTCAACTTCCTTACCTTTTTCACTAGAGATATGCATTTCAAATAGCACACACCCTTTTCTTCGACTACACTTTTCCTGCATAGCTATCACCATCCTAACTGATGTGGATTTATTCTTTCCTTGTAAGACTCCTGGTTCCCCATTTCCATCCACGCACTCAATGGATTTGTCATAAAAATCCACCTTGATCCTATGAAGGTACAACCAATCCATTTTCAACAACATAATGTATGATCCCAATGGTAATACATTCAAATGTGTTGCAGTAGGCATAACATTCAAATCAAATGCACAAGCTCTTACCCAATGATGAGCTTGCTTATTTTTACCTATATCCAACTCCACTAACCAATATTTTGCATGCACTTGTCCACCAATTCAGGACTAACATAACTATAATTAGATCTGGGGTCAATCAAAATAGAAAAAACTTGATCACAAAGCTTACCATCCATCTCAATAATAGATGTCTGATGGTCTGTCTGTCTATTATCCAGTGTTGCAGAGATATAAGGAATGCTCTGACCAATATCCCCAACAGTTTTCGCCTCATGTGCACTATATATCTGAAGCCTACCATCCTAATTATGTGGACAAACTCTCTTAAGGTGTTCCTTACTACATATCCAACACTGCAACCATCTGGTACCATCACCTCTATTTTGTTTTTTTGATCCATGTCCCTGTCTAGCTATATTGAACTTCTTTTGTGGTGCCACATTTTATTTTTCTTTTGCATTCTTAGGCTTTGTTCTTTTTGGCTTCCATTTACCCTTACCTTTTTCCTTATCCTTCCCTTTCCATCCTTGCTGTGATTCATTCTTATACTTTGATTCTTCATAGGAATGCTTCAACTTCCCAATAACTTCTTTAAGTGACCAAGTCTCATCATACTCAATATGATCTCTAAATGGTAATGGAAAACTACTAACAAATCGGTGAACTTTATCCTTCTCATATTTAACATATGGTACATACCTCAATAGCTCCAGGAACTTAGTCGTGTATTCTTCGTCTTTCATTAAAACCATCTTTAGCTCATATAATTCTTTGGCCTTATTGTCGTAGTATCTTTCTGACAAGTACTTCTTCCTTAAAAGCCTCTTGAACTCATGCCAACTCAATTCCTTTGTCCTGATGTCTATGACCCACTTCACATCTTCCCACTCGATATATGATTTACCTTTTAGGCTAAAGATAACAATTTTGGCCTTCATTTTTTATGTGTACTCATGAAACTCAAAGAACTTGTTCATCCCAAGTATCCAAGCCTCTACATCTTCTAGTTTCTTCAAGTATCCATCAAAAGTAGGTGGCTTTTCTTTCTTAAATTCATCTAGAAAGTATCCCCTATCACTCCTCCTGTAAGGATGATAATGATGATGATCATGATGCTTGTTAGAACCAAAACTAGAATAATACATATATCCATTACCTCTCCTATCCAAAGTATCCAAAAATCTTCCATCTCTATCTGATCTGTGAACACCATGAGACCTACTGCCATATGCCCCATTAGATTTTTCCTCTTTTCCATGGTTGATATGAAGTGGCCCTTGTGTTTGGTTCCAATTGATGATGTCAATTAGAGCTTAATTTAATGTCAACCCGGGAAGGTAAACTTAGAAGTGCCTATCTAAAATATATAGATCTAGAAAGATTCCTAATTTGTCCAAGATCTTAAAGTCCCCTTACAAGAACATATTCATTAAGATCTCTTTCAATAACTAATCAAAATTAGATCAAACAATTGTTTGAGATCTATGATTCTCTTACAAGAACATATTCTACAAGACCTCTTCCAACATTAGAACATTTAATAAGAAATTAAAATCTGAAATGAAATAAACCTAGATCTAATAATTGTATGAGATCTTACGATTCTCTTACAAGAACACTTTCAAATAAGATTCTTCCAATATTAGAACACTTAACAAAACTTGAAAGCTGAAATCAAACAAAAAAATAAAATAAATTATACCTAGAATAAGCAAATAAGCATGCAAGTGAGGCCATGGGGGCCCTCCATAACTCCACAAGCACACCACTTCAATGGAGACTCAAATGTAGAAGCAAAATTGAAGTATTATCCTTTATTCCAAAATCTCCATTACAAAAACTTCAAGATTCTAAGATTTACAAAAACTTCAACAATCTAAGATTACAAATGGAGGAGATTGTACTCCTATTTATACAATGGGATGAGTAACAAACTCATAATGATCATCCACTAATCTCTCTTTTAGTTCCATACATCTCTCAACCATCTGGACACATGACCCCCTTTTGTCCTTGATCTTCTTCGTGAGATCATAATCTTCTCCATGAGGTTTATCTCTTCAAATTCGAATTTGATCCTTCAAGGCCACATAAAGGTGTCTTGGAAGCTTCCTTGGCACCTACACATGTCACAAAAACAACCCACTTTCCATATATAAAGTAAAATATATTATTTTCTAATGTTTAACCAAGAATTTCTCTCAAAAATGCTTAAAAATAAATAATATTTGGAAAATATAAATGAGACCCATTAATGGTGAATAATAGGGAAAATGGAGTGACAAGGTGGTGAATAGTGAGTGATATAATGGAAGCATAGGTGAAAAATGTATGGTAATGAGTGATATTTGCATGACATTTTGAAACCCCAACACCTTGTTGTTGCAATTCTGACAAACTATGAAGGAGTATTGCATTAACCTTTACTTGTTTCTCTTGTGCCTTCATGATTTTGTCATTTTCCACCTTACAACTCCTTAATTCTTCCTTCAAGCTTCTCAATGTGTCTACTAAATCAGAAGAGTCCCCAACACCACGCTTCTCATCTGATTCATAGAGAGAATATTTGTAGTCTACCATATTGCTAGCCATTTTGATCTCTTTCCTATGAGGCATACTATGCCAGCTAAACCAAATCACAATAAACCAATGTACCTTAGCAAAATTCAGCAAGGTTATCTCATCTGCAATATCATCAATCACCGTAATACATGTATAACATAATCATGACAACCTATATACATATAATAGATAAGCATATAACCAAGCAACCATACTTCTAGCTAGAGTCCAGTCATCAATGCATGACCATACTAAATACACATACCATGACCTCATGCATGACAACAACAACCATACCAATGTACATTGACAATACAAAAGCATAAAAATATGTAACCAATCATACACTCACGAAGACACACTTCACAACAACAACATCCTCTTTCACATGGTGACATCACTACAACCATGACCAACACCATGAATATGCAACATGCATATAAACCACAAGGATGATTAACACACATGCAACCGACATGAATTCATGACCAAGGCACACCTCCCATCGAGTCCAAGGGGTGAACCATGCTCTAATACCACTCTATAACACCCTCCTCCCACATCTACCCAAGTAACTAGCCAATCAGGGTAAAAATGTGATGAGAAGTTCCTATGATATGATTTGACCTCCTAAGTCACCTTAAGGAAGTGGAACCAATGGAAACATATCATACAGACTTTCCACATCACCAACAAGACTCCTAGGAACCATCACAACCTATCAAGTAACCAGCCCCCAAGTCCCACTAAGTTTTTAGACCTTTTAACTCTCAGACGCTCCCTTGATATGGGAATGCATGCATCCAAAGGGATCTAGACACTCCCATAGCATGGTATGCTAGCATCCAGGGATTTTTCTGCCCAGTCCTTTGCCTACATCCCCAAGATTTGAGCCAATTTTTCTGGCCCAGAGCCGAGGTCACTACCCAGAACTAAATGACATCTTTAGATATGAAATATAATAGCAAAATAATGATACAAATGAGATTACTTGAACAATGACTTGACCAGATCCCTACTAACCATGACAGACGTTTCGTCAAACATATCAAAAATATGTAATCTTTAGGAGTAAACAACATATTTGAGAATAGGGGTCTCATACGTATCTGAGAATCGCTAAGAAGCATTGTTCCCTTATATCATTAGTTGCATTATCATCTATTAGGTCATAGATATATTTTTAATTCATTTACAAATCAAAACATGAGGAGAGACATACATCATCACTGTCATAATACATGCTTGTAACAAGTATAACAACAACATAAATATCAAAGATACATCAACCATATAATCTACATTTAAACCAGTACATTTATACATAAAATATCAAGGAAATAACCTCTTATTAATGAATGTAAAATCCAACCTGAGATGGGACTACCACATTCCACCTAACCATAGAATGGTTGAGCTAATTATCTCTTCATCCATTCATCCTTGTTCCATATTCTAAGTCTGAATGTGGGACTTAAACCAAAAGAACCAACCAGGGCATCCTGAGGCTAAACCACCTCACCCTCATCAATTGAAAACAAGATTTACCTTAATCCATAGTGGATCACTTGGCCAACATAATAAACATATAATAATCATCTTTACCATGATATCCACCATATCACTAGGCCAAAACAAACATGGATGCCACCGGATTTCTCCACCTACAACATGAGGAATTTTCATGTCTCTTAGTCTCTCAAGCTTTACTATAATCCATAGTCTGATCTAGGGATCACTAGGCCCTAAACTAAGACACCACCCTCTAGGCTTTACCATATATCTTGCCATTCACCGGTAAAGATTCCTAGGCCTAATTAAGGGCAACCACCTCTAGACTTTACCATATATCCCGTCATTCACCAGTCGAGGATTCCTATGCCCATTGAGGCAACACAAAATCTGGCTTTACCACAACCCACAGTCTGATTCAGGGGTTATTGGACCATGTGTTATATTATTCATAAATCCACCTCACTCAGCTTCAAATCCATCCAGCAATCCATCTCAACCAAAACATGAGAACCCCATCACAACATGGCTATCTAGAAATTGCAAGGCTAGGCTGAAAACACCTTCACACCTTGAAAAATCCATGCCATAATAGCAAAGAAACACATGCACTACCATACATGTAAAATCTAGCAAGTAAAACACACATGAAAATTGATAGTTGCAAATAATCTTGTTGTAGTTTTTTGATTATGCTCTTATTTGCTTGCTCTGTCCTTCCTCTTTCCTTCTTTGCCTTTCTTGATCCAATGCAAAATTTCTCCAAGAAAACTCTAAGTTTCCAAGAGTGTGAGAGAGAGAGAGAGTAATGAGATAGCTCCAAAACTAAACTGACAAAAGGTTACAAACTAATCCTCATAAGCCTTTTTATCAATTAGACCTCAATTTTCTACATTTTCCATTATTTTCCTTCATTTTTCTCCTCACATGCAACCTATGACCCTTCACCTTCTTTTTCTCCTAATTTCCATCATTTTCATAAATAAATATGCCAATAATTCCATTTTTCCTTCCCAAATCCTTAGTTGTTGCCTTTTTCAATTTCCTTAGCCATCACAAACCAATGAACACCCACACTAGGATATATTGCCCAACATTCAGCTTGGAATAAGTGTCCCATCAACCGTGGTTATTATTTTTTCCTTTATTAATTTTTATTACATGGAATTTTCACCAAGTTTGTTACAATGAGAAAACCCAAGGAGTTGAGATAATTACTGGAAGACCTCATTCTCAATTCTTTCTGTGGTTAGAGTTGATTTCCTTGGGAACGCAAAATCGTGTGATGACATGGTTAAAGAAAAAATGATCAGCAGTATCAGAACTATTGTTAAATGTGGGCATGGCTTTGACCCATTTGGTGAAATGGTTGCCTATGACTGCTATATACTTGTGGCCATTTTGGGATGGCGGATTGAAAGTCATGAATTCAATGCCCTACTTTCAGAAGAGTTTGACAGAGATGACAGGATGTAGAGGAGCAAAAGGGTTTCTAGCTTTATGGGAATATCTATAGCAGTGTTCACATAGTTTAACCACTTGGATATAGTTGTGGAAGAGGATGGGATAAAAATAACCAGTTCGAAGGATATTTTGGGCGATGGCCATCCCCAAGAGATGGTCGCCATAGGCCCCACTATGTAAATCATTTAATACTTGCTCAACTTCATCAACTACAAGGCATCGACATAGAATGGTGTTTGTGCCTCAACAATAAAGAACTTCTACGATGAGGAGGTTACATGGTGCTTGATGGAGAATGTGTCTCCAACCATTGCGTGTGAGTTGAGGATTGAACTTTTTGGTTTGTAAGTAGAGGAGGATGTCATTGTACCAAGGGTCATATGTTGATATAATGAATAGGTGTTTGTCTGGAAAAGAATCATTCATAGGGAATCCTTGGGATTCTGAGGGGAGATCAATGATGCGTTTTGCAAGGATGAGGGCTTTCTTTCTTTTCGAGGAAACAAATTGGAGGTCATATTCTTGAAAAATAACAACCCATCGACCATATTTATGATTCATCATAAGGCGAGTAAGAAATTATCGTGTGGGATTGATACTATCTATGATGTTGGTGGTCCTTAGGACTATATAATGTTGAAGCTTCTATATGGAGTGTATGAGGGCTAGGACAGTCTTCTTAACCAGCTCATAATTCAAAACAGGTCATGTAAGGTCTTTTTATGTAATATATGACATGATATCTATTATTGGTTCTTTCTTGGACTAACATGCCAGTGATGGCTACATTTCATGATTTGTTGTTGAATGTTAGTTTTTTGTGTTAATTTCAACTTCAAAATTAAAGACAATTGATCATCATTTTCTTTATGTGCATAGGTTTCCTTTATGGTGTTTGTGAATGTAACAGGTAAATTTGTCAAGTTTTATGTCAAATTCATGAGAAAAATAGCATGTAAATAAAGTTTTGAACAACAACAAACAAATATACAGCAAACCATCAAAATGAACACTTAACACAGTGTTTTGATGAACGATTTCACCCCTCCTAGGCTACATCTCCTTGGTCCAGCTTCCATGGCTTGGGCCTTTGTATTAGCTCAAAATGGAAAAAAGTGTTGTTTATAATGCTCTACTACTCCTAAAACCTACTTCAATGTGCTCAGAACATCAAAATCATCTAGGAATGACTTTTTCTAAGCCAAAATTGGTCAAAAATTGCAAAAGTTATGGCCTCTTTAGTTTCCCCTAGGAAAACTCCACCAAAACTGGAGAAACTCCAGTTAATCCCGCCAAATTTGGAGAAAGGCCGAATTTATCGAACCCGCCAAAATATCTGCCAAGTTAAACTTCGCTTTAATTATGGATAAGCATGGGTTTAATTAGTGCTAATATGCAGTTAGCACATACATTGCGTGGTTAGGGCTAACCACTGGCCTCCAATTTTGTGGTGGTGGTCACATGCAGAGGGGGCTGGCTCGCATGGCTGGCCCTCTCCTCCCCCAACTACCATATGTTATCACATCAAATATGTATTGCCACTGTTGTATGTTAAGAACTGTCAGCGTGGCATAGCAGTAAGACTTTGGGCTTGTTCAAGCAAGGTCACGGGTTCGACTCCACCGATGTGCCAATATAATTTTGTCACTACATGTCGATGCCTATAACATGTCTCCTTCTCATTGGTCCTCCCCTGTCCAATGAAATAAATCCAACTCATCAAACTGTAGACCAATTGAAATGTGCCACTTGGCATGAATTCACTAGCTATTGACCAAACCATTGACTTGCATAGTCACCTGCCACGTCAGTGGTACGAACTTCTGACTATGCAGTGACTGTACTTTTTTTTCAAAATTCCTCTATTTGGCAAAGCAGACAAAATGTGGTATCTTTCTCATACGAGCTCTGTTTTGAGGGAAACAAGTTTCATTGGGATCATATCATGGAGACGAAAATGATCATTAAGGTTTTGAGCAATTCTGAGCACTTTGATTTTTGAGCTAAATACTGATCACCTGATCATTCCTCCCCATTGGAAGCCTTTTGGACCCCAAAAGATACTATTTTGGATTAGGGGGTCCTTACCCAGGTTCAGAGTTAGTTGTGCCAACCAAAATAACCCTACACTACTGGCCCTTTCATCAACAACCTGCGTAGCGTAGGCTACAGTCTCACCCAAAGTAGTACGGGGGGATGCAAGAACCAAGTTTCTACACCCAGAGACTAGTGTGATGTCTTCCAGCGCCTTAGATCTACCTTTGTGCAGATCAATACACTCTTAGATAATGTTGCTGCAACTCTATTAATGCAGCCTTAAGACCTTCGTGAAGGTCTATGATTAGTCCTAGCGGACCTCTAACAATCAATTTGCCTATTTATGTGCATCAGAGAGCAGTCCTAATTCAATGTTCATGCAGATTTACTTAAGTCATTAGTGAACATAAGAGAAATCACGAGAGTCTTTGCGAAAGTATTTAAACATTCATTATGTACTTTATTAAGACTTATTCAAGACAATTGCATAACATTAAATCAATATTTCATAAACAAATCATTCATCAACAGTATATACATTAACAGAAATAAACAGAATACTCAGGAATTCTTCAGAAAAACTGTCTTTATTGATCTTCAATTTAGGGTTGTAGACTCAAACTACCCTGCACAGAAAGCTGTAGGGGTCCACGCACTTAGCTGCGAACTCTTCCCAGGCCTCCACGCACTTAGTTGCGGAGCCTTTCTTTCCCTATATAAGTGTAGCAAGAAGAGCCTTCCTACCCTAACTCTTATCCTAGACACTTCAATCAACCCAAATATCTATTTTCTTTTTTCCTATTTTCTATTCTCTCTCTCCTTTTTCCTTCACTAAGACTCACTATTTATAGACTTTTCATACAATTACATGGTCTACGGGTGAATCTCAAAACCGACTCAAAACTTTACATAAAACAAGTGGCTAAGCCCCTTTGACTCCTATTCATCTATGCGCTCTACATCCACAAATCGTGGCAACTTTACATTATTTACAAAATTATACCCAAACTTGGGTTATCTTAACCCCAAACTAACCCAGGGGACCCCATCCTAGTAGGCCCCCAATACTAAGATCCTGACTAGCCCTTGAGTCACTCTGTTGGTGCTACAATCTTCCGCACTCGCTTATCTAACGCCCACATGTATTCTGCTTGTTTGGATCTTCAGCTCGCGCGGATCCTATTGGACACTCCCCAACATCTGCATATATTACTGCTCAAACTACCTCAGCACTTCTGCCATTGAATCCCTGACTTTGTCATCGATCTCATCAAGATTGTTTTCTTTCAACACCATGGGATCAACCTGTGTTCTATCATATTTCTTCTTTTTTCATGTTCCACACTTCTACTCCTTGCCCCGTCTTTTCAAAATAAATGAGGTGCTCTTCCCTTCATCACCTCCACCATCTTGTCCTGAAAGCTCTTCTTCCTCTGTCTCTGGAAAAGGTGACTTATCACCTTTATGGGACTCACGCTGTTATTTTTCCGCCTACTCCATAGCAATGTGTTCCTTTTCAATGCGAGTTGCTTCTGCAACTTCCTTCTTTCATTGTTCTGCAAGGGTATGCGTGGCTTACTTAGTTGCCTCCTTTCTTTTCTGCGTAGTAGAACTTCTCGCACCCATGCTAGTTCCAATATCTACTTTTGACAGGGCACACTACTTTGCAGGGCATGACGCTACCACCTCTTGCACATCTGTTTCTAACACCAAATATGGAAATTGGTGCCATTTCTGCTCTAGATCCTTCCGTGCTTGGATATAAACTCTGTGGAAGTCAGCGTTGAATGTCGTGTAGGCTGACAGCTGCTTGAACAAGTTTAGGGACAACCTCGGATGCTGATTGATTGCCATATAGATATCCATTTCCATAAGAACCCAAAATATCTTTGTCTTTGTAATCCGCATGGCATCCTTTGTAGACCATAAGGAAGCTAATTGCACTGCCTCCGACAATCCTTCCTCGAGCGGAGGAAATTTTCTATTCTTCAGGAATCTCTAGGAAATAAGCACAATTGGCAGAAACAACCAAGCATAGTGGAATGACTTGGTTTCTTCTTGGGCTTCTTGGTAGTTTACTAGGAACTCCTGACAGAGGTACCTTGCCCAATTAAATTGTACGCCTTCCATGCACTATGCAGCAAGGGATGCCACTTGCGCTGAAACTTCATCTGTGCTGCATTTTCTCATCACCATCCCTACTTAAATCTGGGTAGCGATTTGAACTACATGGTCTGTTATGGAAAGAATGGAATACCCTCGCAAATTTTTTAGGAGATCGTAATCCCTCTTCATCCTCTCTACATGATCTTTCTCCCTAGTCTTTCCACCAAAATCCTTAGCTGGGTTCGCGCCTTTGTAAGACAGGAGTTTGATTTTGTGAATTACCATGCTCGTAATGGGGATAGGCCCTGCTAGCTAGAAAAACCTATCGTGCACCAATGTGAGGAGTTGGCGCACACATGTTGTATTAATGGGGCTGCAGTGATAATGTGGTACCCACAGCAGATTGAGAAAACCTGATTTCTCAACACCGCGGACCCACTCCTCCGTCTCTAATGCTATAACACCTGTTTCTTCATAATAGACCCTCCACATATATTTGTGCATCTCCAAGTGTGGAAACTTAGCATTGTTTGCGAGGTCCCAATCCTCCATTTTTAACAACGCGAAACCTTGCAAGCCGAGGAACTTCAAAAGGGAACTACTCAAGTAGCAGGGGAGTGGATATTGTAAAATTCTCAGAATCCAAGTCCTTTGTGACCTTTTCTTTTCCCTTCTACGGAGGGATATACTGAGGTAGCCTTGTCATGGGTTCCACTCCTTTAGCATCAATATCCTCTATTCCCTGGAATTCTTCCGCCTCTAGGTCGACTACTCTCTCTAGCTGCTTATATTTCTTTTGCTTTGCCTATGTGTATATATTCTTTCTTGGGGAAGCACACACTAGCACCGACTTCTTCTACTTGTCCTTTGTGGATTATTTTGACTTGGCTGGTTGGGTTTCTCCGGTAGGGGTATGCTTCAGCCTAGGCAACCTCGGCATCATAGGCATAGGATCCAGAGCTTCCATCTTCTGGGGTGGCTATGTTGGAGACAACATCGCCAGTACTCACAGTTTCAGTAGAACTAGGTACAAACATTTTTTCAATAATAAGATTATGTTTTATCTCAGGAAATTCGAAAAACATGGGGCTCACAACCTAATCTTCCCAAAATGCTCGGCTCATAGGCAACAGACAACAAAATTCACTAACAACTCTTAGAGCGCAAAGTGTTCTCTGTTGGACCAACACACATAATTTATAGGGGTTTTTGAATTCAAATCCGACCATTCCCCCCAATTCTTGACAATAATTTTTGTTTTGGCAGTATATCTTCAAATATTGTTTCTTGAAATGTCGCCACCCCACTCCACTTAACCGTCTTTTGGCCATCAATTCAGGAATCGTAAGTCCAACAGTCATTTTCCTGTTGCGCTGCATAGTTCCTTCCCCATGGTGCAACTTCCTAAGCGTAACTTCCTGGGTTGCATCTTCATCATTCTCTGCGCAACCTGCTCACTGTGTTGCACTCCCAGCTGGGCAGTGTAGTTTATAGTTCTGCGCTCCCTTGCAACTGCCTAGAGCACTAATACTATCCTACTTCCATATAGTCATTGTGTAGGATCCCCTGTGCTATCGGGAAATCTAGTGTCCACTTAGGGCTGCTAGTCCCACTAAGACTGGTAGCTATCTTAGAAACAAACAAACTAAAACTACTTTCATTTTCCTTTATGAGAAGTAGATAAGAGTGGAATGAAGGACACCAACCTTGGTCTTGCGCTTCGTTCCTTGCTCGATTCCTCTCCCTTCTGACAGATCCTTGCCACTTCTCCTTCGTATACCCAGCTTCAAAGAGCACCTATGGAATCAAAGCAGCATAATACTATCGAAGAACAGAGATCTACAATCATAAACAATATAGGACCAGATGTATATTGACCACACAAATGCATATATCATCAAACATATAGGAATGTGGAGGAAAACTTGAATAGCTTTATTAATATCAAGAATAGAAAAGAGGATTACAACCAATTGTTCTGACCCAGTGTCATCCTCCAGCATGAAAGCCCTTCTTTCACCTCATGAAAATCTTAGATCACCCAACACTATGATATTCCAACAAGAAACCAACAACACTTCCTTACAAGATACAAAATTCTAGCCCCTGGATCTCTATGATGAGGGATCCATATATAGATGATTGCAGGGGGGTGAGTCAGCTTCTAGGATTTTGATTAGTGTCCTCTCTCTCATAATTCTTGATTCCAGTTGGATATTGATGGTCTCTTACTCATCCCTGGGCGAATTCAGAGAGGCAAGTGTCACAGGAGAAGTTTCAGGAAGATTCCATGATCATCCACATTGCAAACTGTCTCTGCCATTTGTCCACTCTCGCCCATCGCACCCTACAGAAGGGCTTTTCAGTATGCATCACACCCTTTTCACTGGGTAGGTGGGATGCATCGCACCCTTAGCACTGAGCAACCTGTATGGTCTAGTTTTGACCAGTTCTGAGCAGTTTCCTGTGGAGAACTTATGGGAAATGATGTACTCAGCTGACCTTGTTCCTTTAGGGTATGAAACAACACTTTTAGGGACTTAGGAGCCCTTGGTTTATGGACATGTTTGATTGGGGTTGCAGTGCCCAAAAATGTCTATAGCAGTTGCCCCCTAAAGCATGAGGCCGTTAATATTTTGATGTCGGGTGAAATGATTTATCATGAGCATCCAAAGTTTTTTTCGAGCTGGAAGGCGACCTGTAATAAGATATAATACAATACATTATCTTCATAATATTTTTCATGATCTAGTTGAGGCGGGCATTCCCATGCTCAGCTTTATAAATTCATTTTCATGTACATAAGATAGACAACCGTCTGTGCGGGAGACTGATGATTCTAATAAAGTCATCATCCTTTGATTCGGAAGATCATCTGTGTAGCAACAATGTACATTTGATGTCTTTATTTTCCTGAATATATCGTAGCCCGGATGGATGAAACTAGATCCGGGGTCTTAAAACTCGTTCAATCTTCACTCGGAGTACAAGTCGATCCATGTGAAAGATGTTCTAGAGCAAGGATAATTTTAGGGGCGAATGTTCGCCCTTTGGCGAAATTAAGGGGTTTTAAATTTTTAGTGGGCGAATATTTTGTATCATAGTACATTTTTACAAATCACCTCAAATAGCCCACCTTATTTTAAGGGAGAGGGTAAAAAAGGTAAATTTAGCCCTTGAAATTAGGACTTACAACCTTCCATTCGCCCATTTTCAAGAATAGGTTTTATTTAAGTGAATCCTATCGGCCAACTACCATATTATAAAAGAGGTATGGTAAATTAATAAAAATATAAATAAATGAGAGGTATGGTAAATAAATAAAACATTTTTTATATTTACTCCATAAGTCACCTTATATACATGTAAGGGTGTAAACAAATAAAAATATAAGTAAAGTGGACGTATGGTAAATAAATAAAACGTCTCTTTATACTTACTCAAAAGGTATGGTAAATAAATAAAAATATAAATAAACTAGACGTATGGTAAATAAATAAAACCTCTTTTTATATTTAGTCCATAACCGTCATTCTATTTATGAAGGCTCAAGAAAGAGGTTTTATTTAAGTGAATCCTATGGGCCAAATACCATATTTGTAAAAGAGGTATGGTAAATTAATAAAAATATAAATAAACGAGAGGTATGGTAAACAAATAAAACATTTTTTTATATTTACTCCATAGTTCACCTTATATTTACAAACACTCAAAAAATGGGTTATATTTATGTGAAACCTATGGCCAAAATACTATGGGACAAATACCATGGACTAGAGTGTTATTAATACCATGCAAAAAACCATTATTAACCCTAATATTAGAATTAATAAAAATAAAAATGGCACATGGTATTCACCAAAATGGCAATGGTATTGACCCATGGTATTCACCTGGAATGTAGCCTATTTAAATGGGTGAATTAAACCAGCATGTAGCCTATGCTAAGATTCACTAGGACTTTACAAAGTTTTATTATTTAGTGAAAGACTCGCCAAGTTCTTACAAGATTTTATAATTGAGTAAAATATTTGCCATGCCTGGTGAGAGATTCGCCAAAAAATTATATATAAATATTATATTATTGATAAAATCGCCTTCCATTTTTCCTATATACCATGGAGATTCGCCCATTTATTATATTTATAAATTTAGGGGGGGTTCTTAAAATTTTCCCTGTTCTAGAGTCGAACATGGAAAGACATCGCCTGATTACCAGCCAATGATGTAAGCTGTTAATAGGCACGAGAGGAATCATCGATAATGATGATGACCCTCAAGGTACTACAGTACAATTTGCGTGGTGTTAATAAGGGACTTGGCGTCGAACACCTCACAAAATCTTTTAGTCGAAGGCCATTGATGTAAACTTGTCACCAGAAGTGAGAAACTTGCCATTGAGGCATGCAAGCTTCAAAGTACTGAAAGGGTTGTTCCTAAGTCGACTTCTTGGATAATGAGCTAATGTCAACAAGAAGCGACACGCCGTAGGAGGGCCTTAATGAATCCCACATCTAAGACATGGAACAGAGTAAATGATTTTGGAGTTGAAAACGATCTGATGATACAGGGTTCAGGGTGGCGGTCATGAAAGAATGGAGCGTGAATGTATTGCAGCGAATGAGACACAGGTGAATTCTCTGAGCGACATCTCTTGAACATACCGGCGATACTGACATGGATTGGTAGCGTTAACCCCAAATATGGATGGTGTGATGGACCAATGGTGATATGACCAGTGAACATAACAACCCAACCCGACTCAGATGTGGAGTGAAAGTGTCATGTTCAAGAGCGACTTGCTACCAATAAAGTTTCTTCAAGTTTTCTTCCCAATTTTTCCCCAGTCATTGCTGACCAGTACCTCTTTATTTTTTTCAAGCTTGAGGAGGATAACATATGCTTGTTCTATAATTTTCCCTTCGAGAAAACCTGTCGCTATATTTTAACGAGCCTAGCGACAGTGAAACTCGTTCTTGTCTGTATGGACAAGTTTGTCGCTATTCAGTTTTAATGAGTTTAACGACAAAGATAACTCAGTCCTTTTCAATTTTAGAGAGTCTGAAAGGGACGTAAAGGAAACTCCAATAATCCTTTTTCGTCATATAATCCCTTAAGTCTGAAAAAGTATAAAATAATACGAAAGGGATGAATTTTTGGTAATTTTAATGAGCCGAACAAGACAAGCACTCGATCTTTTTTTGTAATAATCCCTTAGGTCCAAAAAGGTTAAAATCTAGAGAAGGGATAGCACTTCCAGTCACTTTAATGAGCTGAAGAGGCCAATTGCTCGGCAATCTTTTCATATTTTATGAGTCAGGTGAAAAGAGCTTAAAGGAGACTCATTTTTTAGGAACGAGTGATAATTTCAGGTAGCAGCTGGTTCCAGGTAAGGTTTGGAATTTTCCAGTCACGGCAGTGTCACAAGGATGGCTAACAGGATCACTCTTCGTAGCTGTTCCTCAAAAAGGGGCAAACAATCAAATGGAGGTGAATGATTGGCTAAAACAGAGTAGAGGTGATGATGAGAACACGACCAGGGCTCAAAAGCTGATGATAATGCATTCACAATGGTTGTTTACCGGAAATTGGTTCATTTTTTAATGAGCTTAAACTCTGGGGGAACGTTTGCTCATTGCTTATGTTTAATTTTTAACAAGCTTGAACTCCACATAAAAACTGCTCATGGTAGGTTTATTTTTTAATGAGCTTGAACCCTGCGGTAACACTGTTCATGATAAGTTTGCATGCCCCCACCATAATAATGCAAATCAAGGTGCATGCCCCCCAAGCTTCATTGCATTCAACACGGTGGTTGGAATGAAGGTTTACCTTCGAGATCTTTGAAAGACTCAATTTGGATTTTACGAGATCATAATCAAAGACTCGATTTGGAAAGGGAGTTGTTTCATTTTTTAATGAGGTTGACACAGGAAAAGAACTATCCTCAGAATCCACCATATTTATAGTATTTGATAGAAAATCAAAAACTGAAGGATGATTAAGGTTGCTGGAATAATATTTGTGGTAATCTGGAAGATGGGAACAATGGTGGTAATCTTCCCATGGTGCCTCTCCTATCATCTTTGACTGAATTATTCCTTTGTCTGTAGAATGTACATGCAACCAAGGATCTGAAGAGGTGCCATATTCCTTAGACCTATCTATCCAAACACTCGATGAGTGTTGATTTTGGTTTTCCCCCCAGGCCAAGAAAATTGATTGCAACAATATTTCTAAAATGGCGATGATCCATGCTGTCAAAATGTTCAGGAATCTTCTAAATCTAGAAGATATCATATTGCAGGTTCCCACCGTGGCCACTTCCACCGTATTTATTGAAGGTGGTAGGGCAAAAGTCCCAATTAATATAGGGTCTTTTAGTAGGCCTACTCGGATATTTTGAAGCGAATGAGGGCTTCCATGGATCATTAGAATGCTTCCCATAACTTGTGAACTGTTGGGGAGAAATGTTTGCTGGTCGATGACTGTAATACCTCCTTGGAAGGGAAATGTAATCTTCCTAAAGTAGGTCGACACAACGGTATCCATAGCATATATCCAGGGCCTTCCCAGTAGGATGTTGTAATCGAGGTTTCTATCGATCACTTCAACATCAATTTCTACCATTTTCCCCCCAGTTCGACTTGCAAGTTACTTAAAATCCCATATGGGGTGTATGTTCGTCCATCAAATCCTTTTAATGTCATCGAAGATCGCGACAAGGGTGGAGATCCTAAAGTTTTCTAGCAACTCATTGACATAATACATGTAGATGCCCCCTCATCAATAATTGTTCGATGAACAGTTTTGTTGAGGGCTTTCACTTGAATAAGGAAAGCTAGTTGAGCTGGTAACTGAGGGTCATATCCTTTGTGATTAAAGGACACAAGATTGGAATCTATTGGGTCAATCCCACCTATCACTGATAATAAAGCCTGCTTTTGGGAGGGGCAATTTTGTAGTACCTCAAGTGTCGACATAGTGGATGGCGATTGGGCTAGATCCTCCACTATATTATAATGTTGTGCTGCTCTGGCACGAGGATTAAATGTCGATTTGTGTACTACTCCCTTTGGCAGCTTTATCATTAGTTCAGGAATGATGGGTGGCACAACTTTGGTCGATGTTGTTGTCGAACTATTGGGTTGATCATTGGCCTTGTTGTTCGACAGTTGTGGATTCCCATAATCTTTATTCCTTGTCGATATCAAAGCATCGTTTTGCTGCTTTGAAACTGACAACATTACCACTTGGGACAGGGAAGCATTGTCACTAGCAACCATATTTGTTCCTGGATTTGGAAACGGATCAGTCAATACTGCCAAGGTTTTTGAATTCTTGAAGAATTTTCTAAGCTTAGCTTTATACAGACACTCTCTTGTCCAATGATCCTCATCACATATTAGGCATGGATGATTTGGTTTCCTATCTCCATAAGGGTTTGCAGAAGATTTTTCAGGGGATGACTCCTCCTGTTTTTTCTTCTTCCCTTTCATTTTCTTCTTGCCTCCTGGTTGCTTGGTTTCTTTGCCTTTGTCAGTCGATATGGAATTTACTTCCGAGGCAAGAAGTTCTTCATTCGCATTTTGACCTGAAACCATACAGGCCTTTTTCGACTTAGCCTTTACGGTTTTTATGCTGGTTGTTCCTATCACGTCATCCCTGGCATGAGAGTCTTTGTTTGATTTAGGAGAGGGAGGAATGGAAAATTCCGGTCTAGAAGCATCAGGGATTTTATCATAGAGCGTGCCAGACTGAGTATAGATCAAGTCTAGATTTTGCGCACGACCAATTACTTGCTCTTCAGTGATGACTCCTCCCTTTGCCACATCTTCCGTAATAGAAGGTAATAATGACTTAATAAACCATCCAGCCAACAGTTGATCAGGAACATGTGTTTTACCATTCTACGATGACATCGCCACTCATGAATATGATCGGATATGTGAGTGGTCGTCGTTTGCTTGAAATTGGTAAGAAGCTCTGTTCCCGTTTCGTACCTTATTGGTAACTGAAAATGGGTTAAAAAGGTTGTGGCTAGGGTACTGAAGTTATCAAATGAAGCTCTAGGCAATTCGATATACCATTTTTCTTCCGGACCAGTTAACATTTGCTGAAAAAGGCAAAGCCTAATCGAATCATCATTTAGAGTGTTAGATGAACACCACAGATGAAAGGCCATCACATGATTTGACGGGTCTTCACCCGGATTTCCATTAAATTTAGGAATATCTGACAGAAGTTTATGAGGAATTGCTGGCCACCAAGGAGCGTAAGCAATTGGATCATTCGTCAATCAGTTTAGATCTGGTAATTCTAGAGTTTCTACAAAGGGCAACTGTTGATTCAGGTTAGGTGAAGCATACCCAAGATAAGATGGAATTGCCTGAGCAGTGGGTCTTTGCATACCGACATAATGTATTTGATGCTGGTAACTTTGATAAGGTTGATGGGCATAACCATTAAAGTATGTTTGTTGATAACCGCTTTGGAAATGTGGTTGCCCATTACTTGGAAAGACTTGTTGCTCAGGTCCCTGATATGATTGCTGGAATTGTGGTTGTTGATATTGAACTAGCCATGGTTGTTTAACCATTTTTTGTTGTCCAATATTGGATGATTGACCAATATGAGGAGTCATAGTACTTGTTTGAGCTTGGGTCACTCCAGTTAAGGATCCATTAACTGATGATTGTGGTGGCGTCGCAAGGACAAGGGGTTGTTGGATTGCGACCTGAGAGACTTGAGGTTGGCATAAAACAAGTAACGCTTGTACTTGCGACGCTGTCACAATAGCCAGTGTAGTGGGGATATTTGACATAGGCATACTTTGTTGCATTGAGTATACAACTCTTGGTTGTTGAGGTAGTATTGGTATCCAACCACTGGATGTAATTCCAGCATAACTTGAATTCTGTTGCGAACTCTCATATGTTTGACCTCCCGAAGGCGACAATGAAAGGGAATATTGCCCCCTATACAGTTATAATCCAGTGATTAAGGGAATTATTTGCCTTTGAGGACCGGACTGCCCAAATTGACATTGTGAAGGATCAATTTGCTGAGACTCAACATAAGATTCCAGATATTAATCCGGATGAACAAACGGGAACAGACCATACCGTCAAAATAGCCCCTGGATGGATCCCATCCAGTGTTTGAGAGCTAGTCACGACAAACGGTACGTCGACGAACATTGTCAGAGTAGCAGCAGGAAGTTCTGCCACTGCTGTGTCAGATGACATAGTCCTAGATGTTGACGGTTGTTCAGACATATCTAGTCTATCCAAAAGGTTTCCTAGCGATTCTACAGGAACTTCCGATAATGGTAGACTAATTTCTGATGAAGAAGGATATAGAGTGACCCCTACTCCAAATTGCGATGGAGTACTAGATGGTGGATCCTCCACAATATCTTTTATAGCAATCAAACCAGGTGGAAGAGGTAGACCGTCAGGTCCGTAAAATATTTCCGGTACCGAAGAAGGTATAGATTCTGTAGTGATAGATGTTTGGGGAATAACACCTTCCGAATCAGCTGTAGATGGAGCCGGTTTAGGTATACTAGGATCAGTTCTACTGTCCTCTAGTGGCTGCGGAACTTCTTCTGTAAAGGCAGGGGTACCAGAAATGTTTGGAGTAACCAGAGTCTCTGAGGGTGTCGGAACACTTGTTCCAACCAGACCAAGGGACTTTGAACTGGTTAAACGAGTTCGCTTTGTCCAAAACAGTTTTGATTCTGGAGACAAAGACGGTTGACTCATAAGTCTCCGCAAACGACGGGGTTTTAATTGACTTTCCTCCACGATTACGGATTACTTGATCAACTAAAAATAAAGGGGAAAATGTTTCCGAATTAAATGAATTTTAGACGCTTTGACACAACTTGTTTTTTCAATTTTTAAGAGTCGAGAAAAAACAAAAGATGACTCTAGTCACCTTCGATTTTTAATGAGCCTGAAGTGACAAGTGCTCAGATGGACCTTTTCCTTTAAGGAGTCTAAAAATGAATGAAAGAGACTACTCTGGAAATCTAGACAGAGGGATTACCAAACCAATCACAAAACTATAGAACACTTTTTACGGTATGGCAGTCAATCTTCCTGAATGCTATGTTTAGTGCATTGCGATCGATAGGGTGGCAGACATGGCTTCCTATGGATAAAGGATATAGCCTATTGTGGTCTCCCAATATATACTCAACGGTACGTGGGAGCACAAGTCCGTACTGGCACTTGTCATCTCAAAGAGGAGGAATCACCCAACCAACAGTGAAAGTGACAATTACCAGGCTTTATGACGCCAGAATACATCTCTAGCCTAGACTTCTAGATGTTGTGCGTTAGGTTCCAAAGCATTTTTAGGTTCATTAAATATATTTTATAGTTGATATTTCTTAAGAAATTTTCCTTTCAGGTTCACCACGTGATGTAGATGTACAATTCCTAAAATGCAATCTAAGATGATAAACAATCGTTTAATCTTCTTTTTGCAATGAAAATCCTAGCTACTAAAGAAAGAGAGATGATATTCTTTCAACATAGAGCAGAGAGCACACACTAGATGCACTGTCCTAAATCAAACCAACAAGCAGTCTAAATGCAAATGCACATGCATGTATTTGTTTTCAGCTTTCTTAATGTGTGAATGACAAGAAGAATGCTAAGTACAAATTTGAATTATCTTTTCAAAGCGACAGTACTAACAAATTTCTCTTCAAAAACGAAAGGAAGATAACGACGACACTTTACTATTTTGAATTGAAAACTACTTTCGACAGTTGAAAAACTACTAATTCAAATCAAATACAAGAGTAACTGTATAATAGACCATCAAGAATAATATAATTCTTTTCTTTGACTAAAAACAATGCTTGCGACACTTTCAAATCAAAATACGACAGTTCGACTATGCTACTACTTTGTAAAAGAGAACTGAAAATGCCGGAAAATACATAAAAAACATTCACAGTTCTTTGCACAATGGAGGCAGAAAGATGGAAAGGAAGGGGGTTTCAACAGTGTTATACTGATCACAGACAGCAAAACTCCTAAATAGAGCTGAAGAGAGTGAACACAGAAACCAAAATCTAAGAGCAGAAGAGGTCTTGTCTGATCAGCGCACCTATAACACAAGGAAAGTGTGATGCAGCACACCTACTGCACACGGGAAGTGCGATGCATCCAGATTCCCAAGAGTAAAACCTGCGATGGTCCAGGGACAAAACTTCAACTGGGTTCTGGGTCACAATTTGTAGCTTAGTTCAGGGATTTAGGCTGGGCAAGTGATGTACAGTAAATAGAAATCACAGGGGCTGATCTAATGAGGTTACTAGAGCCACCAATAGGGCAATTAGAAAGTTTTCAAATTGATTTTTCAGTTTATAAACAAAACCCGGAGATAGACTGAAGCAGCACTGATCTACTTTGCACTTGCATAGCAAATGCAGTTCGAAGGCTAGCTGGCTTGACTTCAGGCTCCATCTGTAAGTTTATAAAACAAACAAATATAGACAAAGAAACAATCTATTCACTCCCCAGTGGAGGCGCCATTGTGTTATCAGGAAATTTAGTGTCCACTCAGAGCTGCTAGTCCCACTAAGACTGGTAGCTATCTTAGAAACAAACAAACTAAAACTACTTTCGTTTTCCTTTATGAGAAGTAGATAAGAGTGGAATGAAGGACACCAACCTCAGTCTTGCGCTTGGTTCCTTGCTCGATTCCTCTCCCTTCTGACAGATCCTTGCTGCTTCTCCTTCATCTACCCAGCTTCAAAGAGCACCTGTGGAATCAAAGCAGCATAATACTATCGAAGAACAGAGATCTACAATCATAAACAATATAGGACCAGATGTATATTGACCACACAAATGAATATATCATCAAACATACAGGAATGCAGAGGAAAACTTGAATAGCTTTATTAATATCAAGAATAGAAAAGAGGATTACAACCAATTGTTCTGACCCAGCATCATCCTCCAGCATGAAAGCCCTTCTTTCACCTCATGAAAAGCTTAGATCACCCAACACTATGATATTCCAATAAGAAACCAATAGCACTTCCTTACAAAATACAAAATTCCAGCCCCTAGATCTCTAGGATGAGGGATCCATATATAGATGATTGCAGGGGGGTGAGTCAGCTTCTGGGATTTTGATTAGTGTCCTCTCTCTCATAGTTCTTGATTCCACTTGGAGATTGATGATCTCTTACTCATCCCTGGGCGAATTCAGAGAGACAAGTGTCACAGGAGAAGTTTCTGGAAGATTCCATTATCATCCACCTCGCAAACTGTCTCTGCCATTTGTCCACTCTCACCCATCGCACCCTACAGAAGGGATTTTTAGTATGCGTCGCACCCTTTTCACTGGGCAAGTGGGATGCATCGCACCCTTAGCACTGAGCAACCGGTATGGTCCAGTTTTGACCAGTTCTGAGCAGTTTCCTATGGAGAACTTCTAGGAGATGATGTAATCAGCTAACCTTGTTCCTTTAGGGTATGAAACAACACTTTTAGGGACTTAGGAGACCTTGGTTTATGGACATGTTTGATTGGAGTTGCAATGCCCAAAAATGTCTATAACACCCTGTGTATAACTTCAACCTGCTCCCATTCAATTTACCCAGGAAGGGTACCCCATTCAGCTTCGTGACCTGAACTACACCTCCATCTATAATTTATTTGAAAATATATAGCCCTAACCAATGCAGATGGAATTTACCAAGAAATTTAGTGTAGTTACTATCATATAATAGGACAAGATCGTTTACCTTGAATGTGAGAAGCTTGATGTGGCAATCATGCCATGCTTTTTCATGTTCCTTCTGTACTTTCTAATGGAAACTTGCCAAAAATTGATCCTTTTCAAGCTCCTTCAGTTGTGCGAGTCATTCCTCCAAGGCCTCGTTATCTACCATACCTGTCAGGGCTACTATGCGCAGGCTAGGTACAATGTACTCCATCAACATTACGGTTTCAACCCATATACTAATATGAATGGCGTTTTCCCTGTCAACTTCTTACAAGTAGTCATGTAAGCCCATAGTACTACAGGTATGCGCACATCCCAGTCATTCTACTGCGCGTTATAGATCTTTGTCAGCACGTTCTCCAAAATCTTGTTAAAATCTTCAACAGTTCCATTTTGCTGTGGGTGGTATGGCGTACTCTTCTGATGGTAGACCTGGAACTCTTCAGTCAAAGCGTTGATCATTTCATTCAAAAATTGTGTACCCCTGTCACTCATCAATACTTTCGGGCAGCCAAATCTAGTTAAGACATACTCAAAAAATAATTTTGTTGTCATAGCCCCTATACAATCTTTAACTGGTTGTGCTTCCACAATCTAGTTAGATATTTCATTGCTGTGATAATATAGTGCGCACCCATTTTCTTTCCAAGGGGCTAAATTGGCACAACTAAATCAATCGCCCACTTCTTAGAGGGCTTCAAAGACACTTGAGGCTATAGTGGTAACTCAACTCTTCGCGATGATCTGCCAATTCTTTGACATGCATCGCACACCTTACAATATGCCTTGGAATCCTTGTGCAATGTTGGCCACCATAGGCCTGCGTGCAAAATCTTCTGCGTAGTTGCCTTTCCTGCATAATGGCCTCCCACAACTCCCCCATGAGATTTAGCGAGAATGTTATCCCGCTGAAAATCTAGCACATATCTTCACAATATTTCATATGCACCCATCTTATATAAATTTCCCACAATGGCTGAAAAATCGGTCGTACGCATTACTACTTCCTTCTTCTCTGGCTTGTATAACCTTCTAGTTCCATCCCCGTAGTCAAGAAGTGAATAATGTCTGCAAAATGATCATCTACTACATGCACCACAAAGAGCTGTGCATCTGGCAACCCTTCCTCCATATTATTAGGCTCCTCTCCTATTTCAATTCGTGACAGATGGTCAAGTCCCACATTTAACCTTCCTGGCTTCACAATGAATTCAAAGTCATACTCTTGAAATAATAGCAACCATCTGCAGATCTTCCCCCCCAACACAGGCTTGTTGACCAAGTATTTCAAGGCAGAATGATCTGTGTACATCTTGAAATGCCCTCCTAATAGATAATGCTTGAATTTTTGCAACGCGTACACCATGGCCAATCCTTCGCGCTCAGTCGTTGAATAATTTTTCTCAACCTTTGATAACTTCCTACTTGCGAAGGCTATAGGATGGTCCATTTCTCCTTCACCGACCTGCGTTAGCACTACACCCAACACAATGCAAGAGGCATCCACATGTACATGAAACTCATTTTTCCAATCAGGGAATATCAAGATCAGTGCAGTGACCATCTTTTCTTTCAACACATCTAAGTTTCACTGACATTCTTCATCCCAACAGAATGTCGTGTCCTTCTTTAGTAGTTTCTCCATGGGTGTAGTAATTTGAGCATAAGATTTAATAAATTTTCTATAGTACCCCGTATGTCCCAGCATCGTGCATAGCTGCTTGACGTTCCTAGGGGCCTCCAAATTCACAATTACAAAAATATTTGCAGGTTCCACCATCAATCCTTGCTTCCACACAACATGACCCAGCAATATCCCCAAAGGAACATAGAATATGAATTTTTTCAAATTTAGCGCAATCCAGTATCTACGACGTGTATCCAACATCAGGTGCAAACTTGCTACACAGCACTTCACTAATCCAAACACCATCTAATCATCAAAGTATACTTCTAGAAACTTATGAATGAACTCTTTGAATGTTGCTATGACTACATGGGAAAATATCGCAGGTACGTTCTTGAGTCCAAATGGCATCACAGTGTACTAAAAGCAACCCCACTTCCTTGCGAAGGTCATTTTCCTCCTATCCTTAGGTGTGATCTTAATCTAATGATACCCAAAAAACCCATCAGTAAAGGAATATGCCTCCTACCCTCCAACATTGTCTAACACTTCGTTTGTAAACGACGTTGGGAATGGGTTGTGAACACACACATCATTAAGCTTCCGCAGATCTATGCAAATTCTTATTTCACCTTTTTGTTTCTTTTCTTGAACCTCCATCGGGCTTACGCAATCAAATTCTTCAACGGGTTCTATGATGCCTACCTCCAACATCTTAAGTAGCTCCTGGAAAAAAGTTTCTTTATATTTAGGATTAAGGCGATACGGTCTCTGTTTAATAGGCTTCGCGTCCGTCTTTAGAGTGATCTTCATAATGCCAAAATCACCAACTATGCCCTTCAAATATGAAAACTTATTGGGGAAGAGATCCTGGTATTCATGGAGTAACTCAACAACATTATACACTATAGTGTCATCCCATTAATCTCCATTTTTTGTGAACTTTGGTTCCTTTTCAGTGCCAATGTTTACTTTCTTTGTCTTCAAAGGTGCGGAGATGTTCAGGTTTTTTATTTGTGGACCTTTGAGTTTGCGATGCCCTTCTATCTCTGGAATATTAATATTTCTCGGATCTTCATCTTCCTCTTCAGCAGTTACATTATAGCACTCCAATGCATGGCACAGATGGGTGCTCCAGTCTGGTTGGATCCATTCCATAGGTTCCTTCAGCATTCTGAAGATAACCACCTTAATCTCTTGTATTGATTCATCGATGCTTGCAAAGCCATCTTCAAAACTAAAGGTCAATAAGAATCCTTCCTTCAATACATCCCATTATGCGGTGCCATGGTGGAGCTCTATTTCTAGATACCAGCTCATGGGAATTGTATCCAAAGAATGGCAAAATATGTGTACCCATTCTGGATGCAGTTTTGTTCCCCATGCTTTAGTCCATTTTGCTAGGTGATCGCTTGAATCATTCCTTCCAGTATATTTCTTGGTCATTCTGGTGTTAGCACACCCAAACTGTAACTTCATCATTCTTTGGTAATCTCACCATCCAACAAAAATATTCTTATGTGTACCCCACCATCTTGCAGGCGTAGCACGCAGTGCCAACTCTAATGCTTGGAAGTGGTGATTTTAGGGACTTCAGGCTTAAATTCATCCAAAAACAGATCTACATCAATTAAACCATCATAATAGGGTAATTTCCTTACCACCGATGAAACACAGCATAGCGACTTCATCATCATATTGCATCATAATGTAGACACGTCATGCAAGCGATTTTGCCAATGCTTTAACTCTTCATCTGAATAAGAGGTCCAGGAACTCTCCCAGTCCCATGCAATCCATCCATCTACTGTTGGATTGATCCAGTCCTAATCTCACACTGTTATTTGTATATTTGATCCAGTTCATCGTCACTTTCTTCATAATTGCGGACCGGTTCAGTATATTGCGCCCCTTCTGCAGGGTCCAATGGTACTATTACCCGAAGCGACTTCCTTTCAAATGAAATTGTACTTTTCTTCAAATTGATGACCCCATTGAAATCAATAGCCAGGTCAATTCCCAGGAGTGCAAGGTAGGGATTACTTTCATAAAAAATTTCTATAACTTCAAAGTCTAATATCGTGCTCTCACCTTCAATATCAATTGTCACTCCATATAACTATCCCATGGGGATCATTTTTTGCTAGTTCACCATTCTGAGCTAAATCAAAGACCACAGCAGTGCAGGTCTCCCCATCCTTTCCCATGTCTATTTCGGCAAAATGTTCGCATCAGACCCTTGATCCAAGATGACCTGATCCATTTCATAATCTCATATCTCCGTGGTTAGCCTCATTTCTCGCCCAGTTCGTGCCTTATGCTTACCAATCTTTCTAACTACGTGTTATAGACATTTTTGTGCCCTACAACTCCAAGCATGAAATGTCCATAAACCAAGGGCTCCTAAGTCCCTAAAAGTGTTGTTCTAACCCCTAAAGGAACAAGGTCAACAGATTATAGCTTCTCCCAGAAGTTCTCCACCAGAAACTGCTCAGAATTGGTCAAAACAGGATCATTGCAGCTGCTCCACTGGCTAGGTGCGTTGCATCTCACCCAAATGCACTGTGAGGGTGCGTTGCATTGTAAAACTCCCTTCTGTGGGGTGCGATGGGCAAGAAATGACAAATGGCAGTGTCATTCCGCAAGGTGGAGAGGCAATGGAAGCTTCCAGAATCTTCTCCTATGACACTTGCCTCACTGAATTCGACCAAGGATGAGTAAGAGGCCCTCAGTCTCCAAGTGGAAGCAAGAAATGACAGAGAGAAGACACTAATCAAATCACAAGCTGACTCATCCCCCTTACAGATATCTATACATGGATCCCTCATCCCAGAGATCCAGAGGCTGGAATTTTGCATATTGTAAGGAATTGTTGTTGGTTTCTAGAGACAAACATCAGATTGTTGGGTGATCTATGCTTTGTTTAAGGTGAAGAGGGGCTTCTTTGCTGGGAGGTTGATGCTGGGTCTAAACCACTGGTTGTAACTCCTCCTGGATCTTTTCTTGTTTATCAATAAAATCTATTTGAGTTCTCCTCCATGCTTTTGTATCATTGATGCTTGTTACATTTGTATGGTCAATTTAAATCTGATCCTAAGTTGTTTATGAATATAGATCCATGTCTTGGTATAGTGATATGCTTCTGTGATCTTGCAGGTACTTTGTGAAGCTAGGCGTGCTAGGAAGCAGGTAGCTGGAGACTATCAAAGAAGAGAGGGATCAGATCAAAGGATTAGCGCAAGACACAGGTTGGTTCTTTCTATTCCTCTCTATCTATAATTCATAAAGGAAATATAAAAGTAGCTTTTCTCTGTTTGTTTCTAAGGTAGCTGTCACACCTTAGTGGGATAGAGCAGTTCTAAATAGACACTTTTCCCTGTAACAAAATGGCGACTCTGCTAGGGAGATAATTAGTTTGTTTGTTTATCATTATTTGTTGTTTGTTTCATAAACTTACAAGTAGCATTCGAACTGCATTTGCCATAACAAATGCAAAGTAGATAACTACTTCCTCAATCCATTCACTGGATCTGTTTATGATTTAAACAGCTGATTCACAAACTATCTAATTGCCCTTGTGATAGCTCTTAGATCCTCCTTAGATCTACCCCTGATTGTTGCATTACTGATTGCTTTTTACTCGGCCAAAAACCAAGGACTGAACTGCAAACTGTGACCCGGAACCTGGACAGAGTCTCATTTCTGGCCCAGCGCAGGTACTATTCAGAGATTCTGAATTTTAGTGCACTTCCTGAAGGGACAACCTGCGCTGCATTTCAGATTCTCTGTGTTACAGGTGCGCTGATCAGACTAGCTCTGTGCAGCTGTGGTTCCTGTGCTTCATTCTTTCCAGTTCTATCCCTGAATTTTGCTGCCTGTGATCAGTATATGTCTATTTGAAACCCCTTTTCCTTGTTGTTATTCTGCCTCCTTTGTACAAAAGAACTGTAGATGTTTTTGTGTGTTTGTTGAGTCGCTTACAGTTTTCCTTTGCAAAAGTAGCATAGTCGTACTATCGTCCTTTGATTTGAATCTGTCGCAAGTGTCGATTTCGATCATAGGAGAAAGTTTGATTGCTGTTGATGGTCGATTATCCTGTTACTATTGCCTTTGGTCTAAATTTGTAATTTTCTAGTGTCAAGAACGAGTGTTCATTTCAAAATCGTAAGGTGTCGTAATCATCTCTATTTTTGATTTCGAAAAAGAGCTTGTTTATATTTGTCGCTTGAAAAGAAATTCAGATTTGTACATCAACTTTCTTTTTAGCATCAATACTAAGAAAGTCGAAAACAAATACATGCATGTGCATTTGCATATAGAAAATCTGTTTGGCTTGATTTAGGAAAGTGCATTTACAGTGTGCTCTTTGCTCTTTGTGAAAAGATTCTGTCTTTCTTTTCCCTAGTAGCTAGGATTTTCATTGCACAAAAGAGATAAAAAGTTTGTTTATCATCTTTAGATTGCATTTTAGGAATTACATCTACATCTCGTGGTGAACCCAAAAGGCAAACTTCATAAGCAAGATCAACTTAAAATAAATTCAATGAATCTAACAACGCTTTGGAACTTAACGCACAACATTTAGAGGTCTAGGCTAGAGATGTATTCCGGCGTCGTAAAGCCTGGTAACTGTTGTTCTCACTGATGGTTGGGTGATTCCTCCACTTTGAAACGATAAGTGCCAGTATGGACTTGTGCTCCCACGTACCGTCGAGTATATTTTGGGAGACCCCTATAGGCTTAAATCCTTTATCCATAGGAAGCCGTGTCTGCTGCCCTATCGATCGTAATGCACTGAACACAGCATTCGGGAAGATTGACTACCGTACCGTAAAAAGTGTTCTGCAGTTTTGCGATTGGTTTGGTACTCCCTCTACCTAGACTTCCAGAGTAGTCCCTTTCGTTCCTTTTCAGACTCCTTAACGGAAAAGGTCCATCAGAGCACTTGTCACTTCAGGCTCATTAAAAGTCGAAGGCGACTAGAGTCATCTTTTGTTTTTTCTTGACTCTTAAAAACCGAAAAAACAAGTTGTGTCAAAGCGTCTAAAAATTTATTTTAAACGGAATATTCATTACCCCTTTCCTACGTTGATCTTGGGTTAAGAAAATGGAGTCCACCAACCAAGGAATTCCCCTTGGAGGAAATCCTAGTCCCTTCTCCTCTTGGGGAGATGTTGGTGCACCCCATATGGCCACATTGTTGCTTCCAGGACTGACAATTGGTTTGCCTGTATGGCTCTTCTCAACCTCTGTCGTTCAGAACACCACAATTCCTGAACAATCGAATCAGCAAATAGACGAGTCCAGAGTTACCCACCAACCTTCTACTTCCTCTAATTCTTCCTCTCCTCCTTCCTCTTCGCTTGATGGAGCTGGTAAAGCCAAAAGTCAAGTACCTAAGGAGAAGAAGGAAAAGAAGAAGAAAGAGAAGAAGAAGAAGGAGCCAAAAGCGAATGGGGGCAAACGAGTGTCATCTAACGAAAATCCACACACTGCACCGACCAGGCCTAAATCGCCATGTGTCATTTGAAAAGGAGACCACTATCACAGAGATTGCCCTTGCATCCCTCGGATCTTAAGGGAGTGGTCTCCTCGTTTGCACAACCCGGTGTCGTCAACCTCTGATGATCATGTTGAAAACACACCATCAACTAGTGAAAGTGAAGCCCCAGGACAAAAAGGAAAATATAGATTTCCTTGTAAACTGTGCGAAGGTGATCATGTCGTCCACTGTTGTCCCTTCTTAGTCTAAGCTAAAAGAGTTTTGGATGATCATTCGGTTTCACCGTTACGATTTCCTCTTGGATATAAAAAACTCTTGCCGAGTCCGTCACCAGTTGAAAATCCGGCTGGCCCGCTCAGGTGGTCGGTTGAAGCATCTGTCATTGAAGATAAACCATCTGAATCCATACTAGATGAAAGTCAAAAGGTCGAGACGACAGTTGACCTGGTTTTGCCTTCAGAGGCTCCATCTTCAAATGATACAATCACTGAAGAGAATAAGGATGACACCGTCCAAATTCTTTTCATAAGCAAAGACTCCAATGAACATGGGGGCAATTTACCCGTTCCTTTACCGCAGGAAGGAAGTTCGTCAGAGTCGTACCCGGCCGTCTATTCGGTCCCACCTCCAAGCAACCTAGTTGTCTCCTTCGACTGGAATCAACTAGGTAGACCCCGTTTACTAGCTAGTGTACCATTCCGAATTATTGTTCAAATATATAGAATGGTTATGGCTAGTACCATCATGGATGAGGGGGCTTATGTGAGTATCCTTTCCTCAACTGCTTGGAAAGCGCTTGGTTCACCATCGCTTTTGCCTGAGATAAGAAATCTAACAGGCTTTGATAAAGGAACTAGTCGACCGTTAGGGATCCTTCCCAATGTGCCCATAACATTGAGAGGGAAAACCGTTCACATGAACGTGATGGTAGTTCAAGGACCCCTAGATTACAATCTACTCCTTGGACGAGACTATATTTATTGCATGAGAGCCATTGTCTCATCACTCTTTAGAGTGGTGTGTTTTCCGCACGAAGGAAGAGTGGTCAAGCTCGTGGACCAGCTTTCATTTCCAGGATCATGCATAGCAAATAGTCATATACCATCCTTAAATGGTCTTTTCACGCAAGAAATGTCTCAATCTCCAATCCGTCCACCCGATGAGCGCGAGTGATTCGGGGGGACATGACTGAAACCCAGGGGGCATGCACCCTGGTCTGCTTCGGCAGGAAAACTTCGGGTATAAGGTAGGTTTCCGCGAGAGAATATGACTAGTCTGTACCCCCGTCCGTGATTGGAAGAGGGGGTTATTCTAGAACAAGATTCTCTTGTCAAAGTTATGTGAGTTGGCGGGCATCGCCACTCACCTTTGTTTGTTTCGATAGACATCGCCGAAGAAGTGTTTTGTTTGCACTGTGAATAGAGCAATCTTTGGGTAACCTGTAAGAGGTAGGCCTCTCTCGGTAAAACAAATGTTTTAACGGACTAAAGAAGGGGTAACCTTGAAACTCTGTTTTATACCTGGGGGCATGCAAACCTTTTGGAGTGCATACAAAGAGTGATCATTTATCCATTTTTTGGATTGGTTGTTTCCTAACTTGCATAAAGAAAGGATGTGGGGTAAAAATAAAAAAATTGGCGTTTTATATGAGACATTCTTATCACACGACTGGATTAATCGAGCAGCGTTACCGCAAGGTTCAAGCTCGTTAAAAAATAAACCACATCGAGCAGTTTTAGCACATAGTTCAAGCTCGTTAAAAAATAAACATAAGACATGAGCAAATGTTTCCACCCGCGTTTAAGCTCATTAAAAAATGAACTATTCCCTGGTAAATAACCATCGTGAATGTAGTACTTCAGCCATTAAAGCCTTGGTCGTGTTTGCACCGTCACCTCCACTTTTTCATTGGCCGATCATTCACCTCCATTTTATTGTTTACCCATTTTGAGGAACAACTGTGAAGAGTGATTTCACTAGCCATCCTTGTGACACTGCTGTGATTGGAAAATTCCAAACCTTACCTGGAATCAGCTGCTACCCGTTTTATCACTCGTTCCTCAAAAGACGAGTCTCCTTTAAGCTCTTTTCAACAGACTCGTAAAATATGAAAAGATTGCCGAGCCATTGGGCTCTCCAGCTCGTTAAAGGGACAGGAAGTGCTATCCCTCCTCTAGATTTTAATCTTTTTGGACCTGAGAGATTATTACACAAAAAGATCAAGCGCTTGTTTTGTTCGGCTCGTTAAAACTATCAAAAATTCATCCCTTCTATATTGTTTTATAATTTTTCGAACTTAAGGGATTAGATGATGAAAAAGGAATTTTGGAGTTACCTTTACATTCCTTTTCAGACTCTCTAAAATTGAAAAGGACCAAGTTATCTTTGTCGTTAAACTCGTTAAAAAGATTAATAGCGAAAAACTTGTCTTTAGACGAGAACGAGTTTCACTATCGCTAGGCTCGTTAAAACATAGCGATGGGTTTGCCCGAAGGGAAAATTATAGAACAAGCATATGTTATCCTCCTCAAGCTTGACAAAAATAAAGAGGTACTGGTCAGTAATGACTGGGGAAAAATTGGGAAGAAAACTCAAAGAAACTTTGTTGGTAGCAAGTCGCTCTTGAACATGACACTTCCACTCCGTGTCCGAGTCGGGTTGGGTTGTTTCATTCACCGGTCACATCACCATGGTCACGCCATACCATCCACATTTGGGGTTAATGCTACCAATCCATCACATCAGTGTCGCCGATATGTTCAAGAGAAGTCATCCAGAGAAGTCACCTGTGTCTCACCCACTACCATATATTATACTCCATTCTTTCATGACCGCCACCCTGAACCTTATATCACCAGATCGTTTTCACCTCCACCAAAATCATTTGCTCCGTTCCGTGTCATTGATGTGGGATTCATTAAGGCCCTCCTATGATGGATCACTTCTTGTCGACATCAGCTCATTATCCAAGAAGTTGATCTAGGAACACCCCATTCAGTACTTTGAAGCTTGCATGCCTCAATGGCAAGTTTCTCACTTCCGGCGACAGGTTTACATCAATGGCCTTTGACGGAAAGATTTTGCATGGTGTTCGACACCAAGTCCTTTATTCACACCACGTGAATTGTACTGCAGTACCTTGAGGGTCATTATCATTATCGGTGATTCCTCTCGCGCTTGTTAACAATTTACATCATTGACTGGGAATCAAGCGATGTCTTTCCATGTTCGACTTTAGAACATTTCTCACTTGGATCGACTTGTACTTTGAGTGAAGATCGGACGAGATTGAAGACCCCGGATCTAGTTTCATCCATCTGGGCTGCGATATATATTCAGGGAAATAAAAACATTAAATGTACAGCATTGCAGCACAGATAATCATCCTACCAAAAGGATGATGGCTCTATCAGAATCATCAGTCTACACTCAGACGATTGTTTGTCCTATGTACATGAAAATGAATTTATAAAACTGAGCATGGGAATGCCCGCCTCAGCTAGATCATGAAAATATTATGAAGATAATGTATTGTATTGTATCTTATTACAGGTCTCCTCCCAGCATTGAAAGAACTTAGGATCCTCATAATAAAGCATTTCACCCGACACCAAAAGGTTAACGGCCTCATACTTTAGGGGGCAACTGTTATAGACATTTTTGTGCCCTACAACTCCAAGAATGAAATGTCCATAAACCAAGGGCTCCTAAGTCCCTAAAAGTGTTGTTCTAACCCCTAAAGGAACAAGGTCAACAAATTACAGCTTCTCCCAAAAGTTCTCCACCAGAAACTGCTCAGAATTGGTCAAAACAGGATCATTGTAGCTGCTTCACTGGCTAGGTGCGTTGCATCTCACCCAAATGCACTAGGAGGGTGCATTGCATTGCAAAACTCCCTTCTGTGGGGTGCGATGGGCGAGAAATGACAAATGGCAGTGTCATTCCGCGAGGTGGAGAGGCAATGGAAGCTTCCAGAATCTTCTCCTGTGACACTTGCCTCACTGAATTCGACCAAGGATGAGTAAGAGGCCCTCAGTCTCCAAGTGGAAGCAAGAACTGACAGAGAGAAGACACTAATCAAATCACAAGCTGACTCATCCCCCTTATAGATATCTATATATGGATCCCTCAACCAGAGATCCAGAGGCTAGAATTTTGCATATTGTAAGGAATTGTTGTTGGTTTCTAGAGACAAACATCAGATTGTTGGGTGATCTATGCTTTGTTTGAGGTGAAGAGGGGCTTCTTTGCTGGGAGGTTGATGCTGGGTCGGAACCACTGGTTGTAACTCCTCCTGGATCTTTTCTTGTTTATCAATAAAAGCTATTTGAGTTCTCCTCCATGCTTTTGTATCATTGATGCTTGTTACATTTGTATGGTCAATTTAAATCTGATCCTAAGTTGTTTATGAATATAGATCCATGTCTTGGTATAGTGCTATGCTTCTGTGATCTTGCAGGTACTTTGTGAAGCTGGGCGTGCTAGGAAGCAGGTAGCTGGAGACTATCAAAGAAGAGAGGGATCAGATCAAAGGATTAGCGCAAGACACAGGTTGGTTCTTTCTATTCCTCTCTATCTATAATTCATAAAGGAAATACAAAAGTAGATTTTCTCTGTTTGTTTCTAAGGTTGTTGTCACACCTTAGTGGGATAGAGCAGTTCTAAATAGACACTTTTCCCTGTAACACTACGCGGTGTCTGTAAGGGGCTTTCTCCTTGCTGGCGCATTTATTTATTAATTCCTGTAGGCCCTCCATAGCCTTACTATCACGTAGCAGTTTCATGCAGGTCTCTAAAAATGTAGTGAGGACAGAGGGATCAACCTCCACAGGTGTGTTGATTTCTTGCATCTTGTCTAGGCTCCCTAGGGTGGAGGCCTCAACGAAGCTCTTCTTGGCTTCCATAAATGTTTCCTTAGCATGGTTGAAATCAAGGTTGACTTCTTTCTTTGGTGCTTTGTAGACCCATCCATCTTCTTCAGCCTATTTACCCTTATTAGTGCCAGTCATCATTCCACTTCTTAGCACAATGTTAATGCTGTGATCTTCTTCGCGGGGTTCCACCCTCAACATCTGTAGATTTTGCATACGTTGTTGAGGCTGTGTTTTCTTTTCTTGAATTTTATCTATTAGCACCAGGCATTATTCTATATTATGGTCAAAATGTCTACAGTATTGAATGACAGGTGTGTAGGATTCTAGCACTCTCGCGCATAGTGCCCTGGATGTCCGCAGTTGTAGTAGATAATCTGGCCACAGCCTCTATTAGGTCCTCCTCCTCCATGGCCCCATCCTCAACCCTGATATCCTTCGCACACTCCTCTGGAACCTTGATCTCAAGGCCGATTTTCTGCTTGCATATGGTACGTAGGTGTTCTTTCCATCATCAACTCATAGCTTCAACTGTGGTGCTCATCCTGGCCCACAAATTTGCAAAAGCTATAGAATAATTGCTGGGGTGTCTGGACAAACTTTTGAAGTAAATGGAAATTATCATTGCATGTTGTCTAGCAACCTGACAAATAGCACACCATAGCGTAGCTTCCACTCTCGGCTCTACTAGAGCTTCTAGCTTTAGGGCAATTGGCCCCTCCTCCTGTAATATAATTTGATTACATGAGACAATGATATTTAGCGTGGCCATGGCCCTTGCACTTTAAGCACTAGACTTCTGTGTGCACTTCTAGTTTAGTCTCCTTGTCCTTCTTCAAACTTTGTAACTCTAAGTGTAAGCTTTCTAATTGTGAGTGGATCTATTGTATTCCCAGGTTCATATCCTGAATAGGTGATGCCTACAACCTCATTGCAATCTCCAAGGCTTTTGCCTGTGTTTCTATCTTCTATTGCGATAGAGAAATCCTCAAGTGGGGAAAAAGTGACGTTATAGACCATTCACAATGTTGGCTATCTGTGATCTGCATGTTAGCCTCTCTAATCTGACACTTCAACCTCTGATCAAATTCCCATGCCATCTCATCGACCCTCATCATGATCTCTTTAAATCCAATTACTGTGAGTCAGACTTAGGCTTACTAAACCCTTCATTTAAAGTCACCTTAGTCTCTGCTAGCATTGCAAGAGGATTATCAGAACAATACTTAATGTACCAGGTTAGTGCATGATCCTGTAAAGTGGTAACCAACTGTGCCTTCTTTATATTGTCATCAGTAATCTGTTGCGTTGTCCATACAACGTTTGCAACAAACTAGAACTACTCTACATCTTCACTTCCTATACCCTTGAAGATCATCATCTTCATTGCGTTCATCGTGTTGAATGGTGGTGGTGGAGGTGGAGGTGTGGACGAAGGTGTATGCGATGGAGGTGGGGGTAGAGGTGGAGTGGAAGTATTATTTTCTTGAGGAATCCCTTGAGTGATTAGTTGAACAGTGCTTCAAAACATAGTTTACCCTGCCCCTTCGTCGTCACTTGGAGGAGGTCCAATCAATGGAATATACTTTAGTCCTGATCCTTCATGATTTCTAAATAACCATCCACTTCACGTAGCTCCGAACACCAAGGTAATGGCATCACCTGTTTTTCTCATAACAGCATTTGAATCCAAGTATTCAATGATCTTAAATAATTACCTCACGGTCCTTTGAAAAATCATCGCTTCGCTTTGCTATAGATAATTGAGGTATCAACTGCAAATTTTGTAACAAATCCTCCCAGAATTCGATCAAGCCAATGATAAACAGCCCACATGATCTTATCTTCAGAAGTTTCTAATCGTCGCACTAATTCTGGAGTCCACACTATAGGACTATCAAGATTCCACCTTCCTTGAATGTCTGTCAGTTTAGCTAACCACTCATACAATTCAATGGGGAAAGTGTATAAGAATATCTTATGTATATCCGTATACAGATACCTATTCAACCACTCTTCCTTTGATAGGCACGAATTCCTGTTTTCTTGCGCCACGAACTCATGAATCTTTCGATCCAACCACTTTTCAATTTCTTTCTTGTTCGGATTCCAATGATGAAACATCACACATCTCTCTCAAGCAGATCCCAATCCCGACAATAGAACCATTTGTTGGCTTAGGTTGACCTGACCCAGGTTCAGAGTTAGTTGTGCCAACCAAAAAAACCATACACTACTAGCCCTTTCGGCAACAACCCAAATAGTGCAGGCTACAGTCTCACCCAAAGCAGTATGGGGGGTTTAAAGAACCAAGTTTCTACATCCAAAGACTAATGTGATGTCTTCCAGCACCTCAAATCTACCTTCGTGCAGAAAATACACTCTTAGGGCACGTTGCTGCAACTCTGTTAAAGCAACCTTCAGAACTTCGAAGGTCTACGATCAATCCTGGTGGACCTCTAACAGCCAATTTTCCTACTTACGCGCATCAGAGAGAAGTCCTAATTTAGTGTTCGTGCAGATTTACTTAAGTCATTAGTGAACATAAGAGAAATCACTAGAGTCTTCTCAAAAGTATTTAAACATGCATTGCTTACATTATTAAGACTTATTCAAGAGAATCGTGTAATATTCAATCAATATTTCATAAACAAATCATTCATCAGCGGTATATACATTAACAGAGATAAAGAGAATACTCAGGAATTCCTCAGAAAAATTGTCTTTATTAATCTTCACTTCAGGGTTAAATACTCAAACTACCCTACGCACATAGCTGCAGGGGTCCGCGCACTCAACTATAGACTCTTCCTAGGCCTTCGCGCACTCAGTTGTGGAGCCTTTATTTCCCTATCTAAGTGCAGGAAGCAAAGCCTTCCTAGCCTAGCTCTTGTCCTATTCCATTCAATCAACTCAAATCTCTATCTTTCTTCCTGTTTTCTCTTCTCACTCTCCTTTTTCCTTCGCTAAGACTGACACAGGAGGTTGACAAACAATGAGGTGGTAGTATTTTTTTAGACTAATGGTTAACTTTATAACCAGTCAGCTATGCACAAACAGGTTCTTTACGTGTGTTTTCCTTCTAAGGTTTCTGCTTTATCTGACCAATCCCTGCCAATCCCACCTTGAATTTTCATTTTGGTTGAGGGCTTCAATTTGCACTGTTGATCTCAAACCTCCAAATCCAACGGATATCACATCATCCACTTTCAACTTACCCAGACAATCTCCACCGTCAATGTGAACTGTCTAATAGAATGGTTGTAGCGCAATCTCGCGTGGATTCTTGCACGGTCGATATCAAATCGAGAGCACACGAGAAAAGTGGTTTTCCTTAGCCACGTGTTGACTGCTAAGGTTAATCATGTAGACTTGGAACAATACCACTTACCTGATTTCGGGCATGCGAGATACCACTTTCCGCTTATCAAATACAACCCACATGCTTTATACAATACTTTAAGGAAAAGTGCTTAAGGAAAGGTTTTTAGCATTTAAGCTCATTATTAACACTTAATACTAATTCGACTGTGATTTATGAATAAAGTGTTATAAACAGAGAAAATACCTGATTAAGTCCAAAACGCCGATACACCAATACGAATGAATTTTTGTACCAAATTAACATGCAACACCACACTTGATCATTTATTCAACAAAATGTAAATTACAAAGTCCTGCCCCCTTGGCTTGATTACAACGGTCTTCTGACCTCTGTTCAATCTCAAACCCTATCTTTGTCACTCAAAACTCTCGGTTACACCCTCTGTTCTTAATCTAATATCTCTCATTACATTCTTTTTCTCTTTTATGAATAGAATCCTATCCTAACTGCATTAAAAACTTGATCCCTATTTTAATCAATCTAACAATTAAATCTCTATTCTCAAGCTCTATTACACACCTATACTAACAACTTATCTCTTAGTCTAAAAATAATACAATATTCTAATTATTACAATAATGAAGTAAAGATCATTTTTGAGAGGTCCAACCCTCTCTACTAAAACTGACTTTGACCACTCAGGTCAATGAAATTCATCTCTTGCTAGCCACAACATGTGAACATTCAATCACATTGCTGGCCAAGTCCGGATGCTCCTATATTAGACTCCCGGGGAAGAAAATAATTCTTCATCAAACTTTTAAGGTTTACTCCATACTTCTACAACTCTACTGTTGTCAACCAACTAGCATCCTCCACTGGCTATCCCTTTCATTTGACTAGATACTGAAAATAAACCTATCCTCTGGTTCTTTTGGATACTCTTTTCTCCAAAACAACTTCCACCTCTTTCTTTACTACCTTTGGCATTTGTTCTTGCCAGTTTAAAGTTTGAACTTCATCTCCTGTGGGTTCCCTTTGTAGCTCTGACTCTGTCTCTTTGTATGGATACAAATCTGCAACATTGAAGATAGTTGATATTCCAATTCCTTCTAGCAATTCAATTTCATAAGCATTAGTTGAAAACTTCCTCACAATTCTGCATGGTCCTATCTTTTTCATCTTTAGTTTATTGTAAGTCCCAACAGGAAATCTTTCTTTTCTCAAGTATACCATCACTATATCTCCCACTTGGAATTCCTCTTCTCTCCTCTTCATATCATCTCTTCGTTTGTATTTTCCACTGCTTTCCTGCAATTTGTCTTTGACATCTTCTTGTAGTCTCTACATCTACTCTGCAAACTCTTCAGCTTTTGCACTTCTTGTCTCCCCTTTATCCAAATTTCTGAGTTCATACACACCTCTTGGATTCATTCCAAAAAAAATCTAAAATTGACTCATCCCAGTACTTCGGTTTGGTGTGTCATTATAAGAAAACTCAACTTGAGCAAGTGCTAAATCCCACTGCTTAGGATTTTGATACACTAAACTTCTCAATATGTTTCCCAAGCTTATATTTACTACTTCAGTCTATCCATATATTTGAGGGTGATATGTTGAATTGAAACTAAGGTTGGCACCTAGTTTCTTCCAAAGAGTTCTCCAAGAATGCTCAACAAACTTTGTATCCCTATCAGACACAATACTTATAGGCAATCCATGTAACCTTACAACTTCTGAAAAAAAACAGATTAGCAATATGTGTTGCATCACTAGTCTTTTTAGATGCAATGAAATGTGCCATTTTGGAAAATCTATCTACCACAACATAAATGGAATCATTCCCTCTTTGAGTTCTAGGTAACCCCAAGACAAAATCCATACTAACTGCATCCCATGGTCGGTCTGGTACTGGAAATGATTGGTACAATCCTATATTTTGGCTTCTCCCATTAGCATGGTGATATATCCTGCACTTCTCAACAAATCTCTTAGCATCAGTTTTCATCTTTGGCCAATACTAAAAACCATTTACCTAAGCAAAGTTTTTTTCTTGTCCAAAGTGACCAGATAATCCTCTAGTGTGTTTCTTCTTGATTTTGTTTTCCCTCATAGAAAATTTGGGAATGCATAATTTGTTACCTTTAAATAGTAAACCTTCTTGGATAAGATAATTTAACCACTAAATTCAGTTATGAACTATTGGATTTTGTATGACTATATAAATATCTTTGAATTTTGCATCATATTTATACATATCAACCATTTCTTCAAATCCTACAACACCAACTTTAATTCTTGCACAATGAAATTCACCTTGCTCAAAGCATCAACAACTTTGTTCAACTTACCACTTGTGTGTTTTATCACAAAAGTAAAACTTTATAAAAAATTTACCCATGTGGCATGTTTTTGGTTCAATTTTGGTTGGTTGTTTATGAACTGTAATGCATGATTGTCAGAATACAATACAAACTCCTTTGGTAGAAAATAATGTCTCCATTTTTTCAAAGCTTGCACAATAGCATAAAATTCTTTATCATAAGAAGAATACTTCTTTAGTTTCATTTAGTTTCTCACTAAATTAGTCTATTGGTCTATGTTCTTGACTCAAAACTACTCCAATTGCAACTCCACTAGCATCAGTTTCAACTTGGAAAACTTTCCAAAAATCAAGTAAAGCTACAACTAGTTTCTTTTTAATTTTCTTCTTCAACAACTTAAAATTTCGGTCTGATGCTTCTGTCCACTTCAATGGCTGATTAGTCTCTTTGATTGTTTCAATAATTGGTGCACAAATCTGACTAAAACCTCTAATAAATTTTCTATAAAAACTTGCAAGTCCATGAAAGCTTCTTACTTCAAATATATTTCTTGGAGTAGGCCAGTTCCAAATTGCTTGGACTTTCTCTAGATCCATTTTCAGACCTTCTTTAGAAACTACAAATCCCAAATATATTAATTCTTCTTTCATGAAACTACATTTCTTCATATTTATCAGTGGATTCTCTTTCTGTAGAGTCCTCAAAACCAACTTAAGATGCTCCAAATGTTCTTCTTTGCTTCTACTGAAAACTAGAATATCATCAAGGTCAACAATGACAAACTTGTCTGCATATTCCTTCAAGACTTCATTCATTAATCTCATGAATGTGCTAGGTGCATTAGTGAGTCCAAAATACATCACTAACCACTCATACAACCCACTATTTGTTTTAAATGCAATCTTCCATTCATCTTCCTCTCTAATCCTTATTTGATGATATCCACTCTTCAAATCTATCTTAGTAAAATACTTTGACCCACTTAAACAATCCATCAAATCCTCCATACATGTAAAGGAAATCTATACCTGATTATGATTTTGTTTATGGCTCTGGAGTCTATACACATATGCCATTCATCACCTTTCTTTGGACTGAGTATTGTTGGTACATCACATGGACTAAGACTCTCTTTGATTAGTCCCTTATCCATCAGTTCCTGCACTTGTTGATGAGCCCCAGAAATGGGTAACTATATGGGCTCATTCTGCCTATTATTTTCATTTAATCCACCATTCTCCATATTTTTATGCATGTTTTTGAATATATTTATGTCAATAGAGGGAATGGGGATAGTCACTTTGCCACATAGTCTAATGAGTGTTTATTGCAGATTTTTGGACATTTTTAGACAAAGACCGGGCATTTATGAGTAGATTAGCAGCCAAACTCAAAGAAACAGGGCAGAGGACTTATAGGAGGGGTGTCTCCTTCATTAATTACCCCTTCCTCGAGTTCTCCATCAACAGATTGGAGTACAACAACCCATAAATGATGATTCCAAGGGGCAGCTGAGCAGGTCTAGTGAAGTTGTTGTTATCTGCAGTTTTAGGCAGCCGAGTTCCTAAAGTTTAGGAGGATTGTTGGGAGTCCTCACTTGTATAAATAAGAAGGCTTCAAGCCTCAGTAGGTTAGCCATTTGATAGTCTATTTTCGCACTTTAGTGCAGCCTTGTACTCAGCTCATTTTCGAGCTCTTTTTGCAGACAATTTTGTGATGTAACTATTATTTTTTTATCAATGAAGATGAATCCAGCTTTGAACCAGCACTGATCTTTCCTAGGGGCTGTAGCTCTTGGGGTTGGGCCCAACCCAAGTTCCCAGCACCTCCTTTGTGTATTTATATGTTTTTTTCTTGCATTCATGAAATAATTTTTGTTGTTTAGGTTAAATCTTGCTTTGTTACTTAGGTTGCTTTTGATGATTAGAATAGTTGTTCTTGCTTCAGATTGATTAGATAGTTTGCTGCAATAACAGAAAAAGATCCAAAAAGGCTACCAAGCAAGCCTTGATCTCCTTTCTCCCTCCTTAAGACTATGATCTACGACCAAGGCACTCTTGCTGCCACCAAAACACTGTTTTTGCTTTCCAATGCAATTGCTAGTGTGAGATTTCGAGTTGGAGAAGTTGATATCAGTTGGATTTACATGCTTAGATCATTTCATGTTCATTTCCCATGGCTTTCTCGCATAATTTTCTGTCCATAGAGTTCTGTTCAACACTTTTTTGGTTTTTAGGTTAGAATTAGGTTAAATAGGCAGAACTCTATCTTTAGTTCTTGCTTGGGTCAGTTTCGAAAAGTAAGTGTGAAAATCACTTGTAGAACACTCTAGCTTATCATTCTTCCATCACACAACCTGCTCCAGTCCATCTCTCAAGATTTCCCCCACTCATTCGCCATACTTCTCCAAGCTGCCCTAATTTCTACGTTTTTGTGCAAAATTTCTTTCTTGACCTTTGAACAAATCCAACCATCTCTTTCATTTCTGATCTTCATTGACAGAGTCCTAGACCCTTTGACACCTCCATCCAACCTTCATTTCCCTTTTCCCATCATTTTTTTACCTTCAAACCTCCAAAAACCACTTTCGGCCTCCTCCTATAGATCCTCCTATAGAACCTCCTGTAGATCCCCTGCAGCCTCCTGTAGAAGTTCATGCGAGTGATTTTTCGAAGTTTGATCACAATGGAAGTCTCTAAAAGGGTACTAGGGACTTCTTAGGACCTCTCCACACCTCCACCAAACCTCTGCACAGTCACAAATAGTTAAAACACAAGCATAATAATTCTGCATAAAATTGCTCAAAAGTACAAAAAGATGATTTCTTCTAATTGTCCTTCAAAAGTAGCTTGAATACATGCATTTTACCTTTTCAATAGTCAATGGCATCCATTTTAGTAGTTTCCATCTCTTTTCTTGCAAAAGTAGGGTTAGTGGGTAAAATTAGGGTTTGTTAGGGGTTTGCATTTCCTTTTAGCTTTCATTATCTTTCTGCAAATAGAATAGCCTCTTTTGAGTTAGCTTTCTTCCATCACAGTTAAAAGCTTATTCTAAAAACTCATAGAATTTGGCTTAAGCTCCTAGCAAACTTATGCCAGTTGATCAAGTAACAACCTGCAGTAAGAGCTAGTACTTGTGCATATAGCACCGTCGCTTCCAAGTTTGTTACAAACTACCAAGTTGATAAAAGTAAAGTAGGGAGCCCCAGGAGTTGCAGCATCATTGCTGCAATACTGGAGATCACCACTTATTTTCCAACTTATGCATTCTCTTGAGGAGTTAACCTATATGCTACTTTGTTTGGCAAACTTGCTCCAGGTATTAAATCAATATGATGACTAATACTCCTAATTGGTGGTAATGCATTTGGTATCTCATCCAAAATAATATCAACACAATCATTCAATAGATTTTTGATTTCTTCAGGTAAATCATCTAAATTTGTGGAAGTTAAAATTACCTTAGGTCTCCTTATGACAAAAAAATGCATCTGTTAATCCTTCTTGACTTCTTGCAGCAACTCTTTCCCACTCATCAGCAAAACACTATTTCCAGGTGCTTCTTTGCCTGCTTCATCCTTCAATGGCATCAATGTGTGTTTATTTCCATCCTTCTCCAAAGTGTAAGTATTCATTCTCCCATCATGAATAGCTTTCTGATCAAACTTCTAAGGTCTTCCCAGTAATATGTGGCATACATCCATTTGCATTACATTACACAATACCACATCCTTATAAGTACCAATCTGGATCTCTACCTTGCATTGCTCTGTCACAATAAGTTGATATCCTTTCTGTAGCCATGATACTTTGTAAGGAGTAACGTGCATTGTTTTCACTAACCCCAACTTGTCAACCATTTCTGTAGAAACAAGGTTATCAGTGCTTCCACTATCAATTATCACTTTTCAACATTTTCCCTTGGACTTGCATGTAGTTCTGAATAAACTCTTTCTCTGAGTTGGTTCTCCTATCTATTTCTCTGCCTTAGGAAATACCCTTTTCAACAACAAGGATTCTCCTACTTCAGGTAATTCTTCCTTGTCTGAAATTTGAAGTTTTTCTTCCCTTGCCTCAGCCACATTCACATTCCTCTGATTTGTTGTTTTATTGTCAGGATAGTCCCATGATCCATGTCTCCATTCTCCACATGTATAACATCGAATTTCTCTTCCTCGACGCCTTCCTCTTGGTGCAAATCTTCCTATACTAGAGTCTCCTCTTTGTGGTGGTCTACTACTTGAACTTCCTGCTTCACTCTGATGGTGCTGAAATCTTAGTCTAGTAGTTCCTCTACCTCTTGCTGAAATCGTCCTTCTGTTCCTTTGATTTTACTTCCTCAACATCTTCTCTTCTTCCTTCAAAGCAACTTGATAGGCATCTTCAATTGTCTTCAGAATCAGCAAGTTGATTTCATCATGTATGTCATATCTCAAGCCATTGATATACCCAGCTACCTTCTCTTCATCATCCTCTGCATGTCCTGTTCTAATTTTCAGCTTATAAAACTCTTATGTGTATTCTTTGACAGTCATTCCTTTTTGCCTCAAATTCTATAACTGTCTGAAAATATTTAACTAATAATATTTTGGCATAAATTTAGCTTTTAATTTAATTACCATTTTATCCCATTTCTTGATCTTGGACTTCCCTTTTCTTGCTCTGGATGTTTGTAATTCATCCCACCAGATAGCTGCATGACCCTTCAATCTGGTAACTGCAAATTTCACCTTCATTTTGTCATCAACCTCCTCCTCATAGTCAAAATACTTATCCAATGAACTGATCCAGTCCATCAACTCTTCTATATTGAGATTCCCATCATACAAAGGTATTTCCATCTTTGGTATTCCACCTGCTTTAGCCAACACCTTGAGAACTTTGGCAACTTCACTTTCAACCTCTTCTTCTTCCTCAGAGGATTCTTCTATCGCACTAGCATCTCATTCATTAGTTTCTCTCCTTTGAGCATTCTCCATTGTCTCCATCCTTTTACGCAGACTTTGAATCTCATCTAGCAAAACTGCATTCGCTACAGGTCTCCCCCGACCTATGCCAACTCCTCTCCTAGGTGGCGTGTTTACAGTAGCAAACTTAATCTCTGTGCTCTGATACCAAAATGACATAGGAGGTTGATGAACAATGAGGTGGTAGTCTTTTTTAAGAGTAATGGTTAACTTTATAGCTGTTAAAATTGGCAACCAGGGAAAAACTTCATGTAGGTCATCTTATTCATGGCTAATAATATTTTTATTAGATTCCTCTCATCGAGAGGTGTAGGATTGATATAAAGATCATCCAATTCTGATAAGTATTCATGGAGATATGACTTTATTTTGATTATGGAATTATTATCAAGCCGACCTTCAACTCATGTAGGCTCAGAAGCCCAACAGTCGCATCTATTCACCCACCAACGTTGTGTATAAATATAAGAGGACTTTTCCTCATTTGGACTCACTCATCTCATCACATCTCTCTCTCTCTACTGCGCAGATATGAGTCTCTTCTCTACTGCACTGAAATGGGTCTCTCTCTCTCACACATGTGAAGCCGGAAGCTGTTGAATTTGAAGCTGCAACTGCAGAAGTAAAGATTTACTTGCGTGGCCTAGAAGATCTCCTCTTTGGAACTGCACTATAGGTTCATCTGAACCTCCTTTGAAAGCCGCAACTTTTGGTGGTGGAATGAAGTCAATCCGACGAACGGTTTGTAAGATATCGACTGCCCTAGTTTGGAGCCGGAAACTGCTGAAACTGAAGCTGTAACTGCAGAAGTAAAAATTGACTTGCGTGGCCTAGAAGATCTCCTCATCTGAACTGCGTTGTAGTTTCATCTGAACCTCCTCTGGAAGCCGAAACTTTTGGTGGTGGAATGAAGTCAATCCGACTGTCGGTTTGTGAGATATGGTCTGCCCTAGTTTGATAATGAAGTCGCTAATGCTGATGCTACTGATCTAGGGTTTGCTACTGCTGATATGAATAAGATTTATTGTACTATTTCTCTCTGCTGAATTATTGAAGATAAAAGAAGATTTGATCAAAGGGTTTCCCCACACATTGTGGGGTTTTTCCCTGGCTAGCCGCCACATCTTGTGTCTCTTGTCTTGGCTTGTTTTCTGTCGATCGTTTAATGTTCTATCTGCACTTTACTTTATGTACATGTGATTGCTAATCGGTGGAATATAATAAGAAAAAGAAGTAAACTATTATAAGCATAGAACATACCATAACTTAACATGGTATCAGAGCTGAGGTGAAGACAAAGCCCAAGCAAGAGCAAGAGCAATCATTGAAGAGAAGATTGGCAAGGCTATCCTAAAAGAACTATGGGGTCCTCAACACTCTTTCCTGTCGAAGACAAGCTCCGTGAGAAAGCTGACTATCACGGATGGAAGATGTCTATCGATCTAACCCTTGAAGATCAAGGAGTGCTGGACCATGTAAGAGGCAATATTGTTTAGCCTTCATCAAATGCATCTGCTGCTGCCTGGAACAAATGGAAAAATGGAGAAGTCAAAACAAAGAAGATCATCCGGGACTCTATCGACAAGCGCTTGGTGGCCTACATCTTTGATCTGGACACCTCCAAGGAAATCTACGATAGACTGGTGAGTTTATTTAAAGTTAATGATGCAAATCAAGTTTTGTTTCTTAGAAATACGCTGATGGAAATCAAGAAGGGTAAAGATGAAAGTATGCAAGCATACTTCTTAAGAATCACTGAGATCAAGAACGATCTCCTATCTATTGGGGAAACTATTACTGACAGAGAAATGGCACTCACAACTCTTGGAGGATTGCCATTTGAATGGTATGTGATCAGGACTACTCTTTTGAACTATAATGTAATTCCTAGTTTCGAGGAATTAATGGCTAGATGCATTCAAGAACAAACAAGGGTAGAAGAGCAGGAAATGCCCTTGCCTAAAGGTCCTCCTGCTGCTTTTTCTTCTCATGCTAAGAAAAGAAATAATTTTGGGTCTAAATCGAAAAGAAAGGCTGGATTTAAGGGTGGAAGAAAAGGACGATGTTTCATTTGCAATAAAGCAGGTCACTATGCAAGGGAATGCCTTGATAGAAAGGACTCTCACCGTGACGATGATCAAAATCCCTCTCATGGTAATCAAAGGAATGACAAATTCAACAGCAAAGGTAAGAGGAGAGCTGGGAATCAAGGAAGAGGACAAGCATTCAAGAAGGCTAGAAATTCTAGGGTGTATTAAATGCACCTGACCTCAAAAGGAACCTAGTGTCCATCTTGGCAATGGAAGACAGAGGCTACAAGGTAACCTTCAACAATGGCAAGGTATGTATATGGAAAAATAATGTTAAAGATGCCTTTACTCTTTGGTTTAGTGTTGATTCATTATATCAGGTCGATGGAAGTCCGCTAGGTGTCATGTCTTGTGGCACAACTCTTTAGTCTGAACTTTGGCATCAGAGGTTTGCCCACCTTCATTATAAAGCTATACTCGATGGTAATAGGGATGCCTGAATTCCAAGTAGAGAAAGAAGGTGTATGTCTGGGATATGCTGAAGGAAAGCTCAAAAGGGGACCATTCCCCTCAAGCCAAAGCAAGACCTCTGATATATTACAATTGGTTCACTTAGGCATACCTGAGGTTGGCATTAAGAGGGAGACTACTACACCACATACTCCTGAGCAGAATGGTGTGGTGGGAAGGAAGAACCGCACGATGATGGAAGCTGTCTGGGCCATGCTACATGATCAAAGACTTCTGATGTTTCTATGGGCTGAAACTACAATCACAGTCGTATATGTACAAAATTGATGCCCTCATCAAGCATTGGGTTCCAAGACTCCGAAAGAAAAGTTCACCGCAAGGTGAACAATCTTTCAACTTTGAGGAGCTCTCAAGAAGCCAACACCAGGGAACCGAAAGAAAAGGATGATGAATCAATGCCTGATGTAGAAGAACCCATGGATCTAATAGATTCTCATCCACATGAGCCTTCCTCTTCTAGGAAGAGGCCTTCATGGCTTAGGGATACTTGATGATGTTGAAGGACATGCTGCACCCTGAGGAACCTTCCATCAAAGTAAGAAACTTAACAGGTATCAGGGATACCTGACCATCATGAGCATGATCATACAAAATGAACCTTCATCATTCTCAGATGTCATCAAGCATCAACTATGGAAGGATGTTATGACCATAGAATATGAGTCTATTATGGAGAATGATGTCTGGGAAGTAGTTCCCAGACCCTGGACAAGACAATTGTTACTTCAAAATGGCTTTACAAGATAAAGCATGCAGCAGATGGAAGCACGGAAAAGTATAAGGCTCATTTTGTTGCTCGAGGTTTCTCCCAAAAGGAAGGTATAGACTATGATGAGATATTTGCACGTGTTGCCAAATATAAGACCATCCGCTCGATCATAGCCCTTGCCGCTTCACAAGGATGGAACCTATATCAGATGGATGTCAAGACTGCGTTCTTGCATGGCTTGATCAAAGAAGAGGTCTACGTGGAGCAACCCAAAGGATTTGAGATTTATGATCGAAAATCTCATGTATGAAGGTTGAAGAAAGCTCTCTATGGGCTGAAGCAAGCACCCCGAGCATGGTATGAGAGGATCGATAGCTACTTGATGAAGCTGGGATTCAATAGGAGTGAAGCCGATCCTAACCTTTACTTTAAGGTTGAAGATGACAAGCCTCTCATACTGGTATTGTATGTGGATGACCTCTTTCTAACAGGTGCAGACCCTCTCATTCACAAATGTAAGAGGGAGATGGCTTCTGAATTTGAAATGAAGGACCAAGGACTTGAAGTGTGGCAGAAGCCAAGGGAAATTTTCCTATCTCAAGGAAAATATGTGGTAAATATATTGGAAAGATTCGGTATGATGGACTGCAAGCCTGTGACTACCTCGAGGATCTTAACTTTTAGAAGTTATATGGTAGTGATGTCAGACCAGACTTGGGAAATGCCTCTGAGTTCCAAAAACTCATTCACATTGATGTTCTTGGTGAACCTCCGTCTGAACATATGTTTTGCAGTTAGCATTATGAGCTCATATTTGGTTGAGCCTCACTACATTGATGCCTGGAATCTTCTGATATGTCTTCAAGACACAATCTCTCATGGATTAAGATACACTGCCAGAGATGTGAGACTATTTGGATACACAGATGCTGACTGGGCAGGCAATGTGGAGGACCGTAAGAGCACTTCCGGGTGTTGTTTCTCCTTGGGATCTGCTTCGATATCCTGGATGAGCAGGAAACAAAAGTCGGTGGCTTTGAGCACCACCGAAGCAGGATATATTGTTGCTAGCATAACCTCGTGTGAGGCAGTCTGGTTGCGAAAGCTCTTCAGTGAGTTGTTTGGATTTACATTGGATACCACTGTGATTCTCTGTAACAACCAGAGGTGGGATTCGATTATTGAGGAATCTCGTATTCGTCAATTGCTCCAGAAGATAGACATCATCTGGGATATGGTAAGTCGATGAGCAAGGAAGCTCCATCACATTAAGATGATGTACAGGTTGATACACCTTGTCAAAGCCCTGAGGAAAGATCTAATCTGTGATTTTCCCAAACGACTTGGAGTCGGCAAGAAACCCTTGTACAAGGGTCCTGCATGTTGCATACATTGAGCTCTGGGAGCTCTGAGGGCTTGTGGTTCCTACTAGAGCAACATATGACCACAGGGTGACTCACCCTCCCCTGGTGGTGCACACTGGAACAAGATGATTCGCTCTCTTGTGGGACAAGATGATTCGCTCTCTTGTGGAACAAGATGATTCGCTCTCTTGTGTAGCAGGATTGATGTGTTCTCCTGTGAGGCCTGGATTGATGTGTTCTCCATGGAAGCCTGGATTGATGTGTTCTCCATGGCAATTGTAGCAGGATTGATGTGTTCTCCATGGCAATTGTAGCAGGATTGATGTGTTCTCCTGTGAGGCCTGGATTGATGTGTTCTCCATGGCAATTGTAGCAGGATTGATATGTTCTCCTGTGAGGACAGGATTGATTAGTTCTCCTGTCGAGGCATCCTACCCATGCAGTCTATGACTCATGGGAAGTACCTCTCATCTGATCAATGAGCAGGGAAATGAAGTTAGGGACCATAGTAGTACCGATGGACACATCGTTGTAACTACCATACTCCCTACGCTAGGATGACCTCCATTGATCTGGGATCAATGATACTGGTCTAGGACCAGTGGTAGGAGTTGTACCATACTATGACGCTAACTTCGGGTCGGTTGAGACTGGTTTGGGATCAGTGGTACATACTCTGAGACTGAATTTGAGCCAGTGGAGGATGATATTGGTCTGGGACCATTGGAGTTGTACTCACTATGACGTTGACTTTGGGTTGGTTGAGACTGGTTTGGGACCAGTGGTACATACTCTGAGACTGACTTTGAGTCAGTATGATACATCCTCGATCATTTCTTCTTCCTCATAATTCGAACAAAAGCAGAGTAGAACAGAACAATGCAAGAGCAGAGCAGAATAGAACAAAATAGTACAGATCAGTGCAGGGTAGAACAAGACAAAGCAGAACAGGAAAAATAGAGCAGAGCAGGGCAAGGGTCAGGCTGTACAAGGCAGTGCATTTGATGGATGAATAGTAACGACCAATAGGCAGATTGCAGATGAAGTTCTCCATGGTTGAGAGGGAGTGTTAAAATTGGCAACCGGGGAAAAACTTCATGTGGGTCATCTTATTCATGGCTAATAATATTTTTATTAGATTCCTCTCGTCGAGAGGTGTAGGATTGATATAAAGATCATCCAATTCCGATAAGTATTCATGGAGATATGAATTTATTTTGATTATGGAATTATTATCAAGCCGACCTTCAACTCATGTAGGCTCAGAAGCCCAACAGTCACATCTATTCATCCACCAACGTTGTGTATAAATATAAGAGGAATTTTCCTCATTTGGACTCACTCATCTCATCACATCTCTCTCTCTCTCTCTACTGCGCAGATATGAGTCTCTTCTCTACTGCGCTGAAATGGGTCTCTCTCTCTCACACATGTGAAGCCGGAAGCTGTTGAATTTGAAGCTGCAACTGCAGAAGTAAAGATTGACTTGCGTGGCCTAGAAGATCTCCTCTTTGGAACTGCACTGTAGGTTCATCTGAACCTCCTTTGAAAGCTGCAACTTTTGGTGGTGGAATGAAGTCAATCCGATGAACGGTTTGCAAGATATCGACTGCCCTAGTTTGGAGCCGGAAACTGCTGTAACTGCAGAAGTAAAATTTGACTTGCGTGGCCTAGAAGATCTCCTCATCTGAACTGCGTTGTAGGTTCATATGAACCTCCTCTGGAAGACGAAACTTTTGGTGGTGGAATGAAGTCAATCTGACTGTCGGTTTGTGAGATATGGTCTGCCCTAGTTTGATAATGAAGCCGCTAATGCTGATGCTACTGATCTAGGGTTTGCTACTGCTGATATGAATAATATTTATTGTACTATTTCTCTCTGCTGAATTATTGAAGATAAAAGAAGATTTGATCAAAGGGTTTCCCCACACATTGTGGGGTTTGTCCCTGGCTAGCCGCTACATCTTGTGTCTCTTGTCTTGGCTTGTTTTTTGTCGATCATTTAATGTTCTATCTGCACTTCACTTTATGTACATGTGATTGCTAATCGGTGGAATATAATAAGAAAAAGAAGTAAACTGTTATAAGCATAGAACATACCATAACTTAACAATAGCCAATCAGCTATGCGCAAATAGGTTCTTTACATGTGTTTGCCTTCTAAGGTTTCCGCTTTATCTAACCAATCCCCACTGGTCCCACCTTGACTTTTCCTTTTGGTTGAGCGCTTCAATCTACACCATTGATCTCAAACCTCTAGATCCAATGGATATCACGTCATCCACTTTCAACTTACCCAGACGATCTCCACCGTTGATGTGAACCATCTAATAGAACGGATGTTGCGCAATCTCGCGCGGATTCTTGCACAGTCGATATCAAATCAAGAGTGCATGAGAAAAGTGGTTTTCCTCGGCCACGTGTCGGCCACTAAGGTTAATCACGCAAACTTGGAACAATACCACTTACCTCCTTTCGGGCACACGAGATACCACTTTCCGCTTATCAAATACAACCCATGTGCTTTAAACAATACTTTAAGGAAAAGCGCTTAAGGAAAGGTTTTTAGCATTTAAGCTCATTATTAACACTTAATACTAATTTGAATGCGATTTATGAATAAAGTGTTATAAATAAAATACCCAATTAAGTCCAAAATGCCAATACACCAATACGAATGAATTTATGTACCAGATTAACACGCAACACCACACTTGATCATTTATTCAACAAAATGTAAATTACAGAGTATTTCCCACTCGGCTTGATTACAATAGTTTTCTAACCATTGTTCAATCTCAAATCCTATCTCTGTCACTCAAAACTCCCGCTTACACCCTCTGTTCTTAATCATCTAATCTCTCTCATTACATTCTTTTTCTCTTTTATGAATCAAATCCTATCCTAACCGCATTAACAACTCGATCCCTATTTTAATCAATCTAACAATTAAATCTCTATTCTCAAGCTCTGTTACACACCTATACTAACAACTTATCTTTTATTCTAAAAATAATACAATATTCAAATTATTACAATAATGAATTAAAGATCATTTTCAAGAGGTCCAATCCTCTCTACTAAAACTAACTTTGACCACTCAAGTCAATGAAATTCATCTCTTGTTAGCCACAACATGTAAACATTCGATCACATAATACATTGTTGGCTAAGTCTAGATGCTCCTGCATCAAAGACTACTACTTATAGACTTTTCATACAATGCCATGGTCCACGGACCATGGTTGAATCTCAAAACCGACTCAAAACTTTACATAAAACAAGGGGCTAAGCCCCTTTTACTCCTATTCATCTACGTGCTCTGCATCCACAAATCATGGAGACTTTACATTATTTACAAAAATGTACCAAAACATGGGTTATCATAACCCCAAACTAACCTAGGGGACCCCATCCCAACATGCTATCAATTGTTCAACAGGTGAGGGTATAGCTCCCTCACCTTCTCAATCTGCATCCATTTGGCCTTAGAAGGATTTTGTCCCTTGAATCCCACTCGAAGGTATTCGACATTCCCTCTCTTTGAAGTTCTGGTTCTTCTATCAAGTATGAGATCTTGTTGTAGTTCATCAAGATATTCTGGCGAGAAATCATCTATTGATGGTAGCTGAACATGCTCTCCTTGATCATCAATCAAAGGAGGCTCAAACAATCTCAAATTATCAACATTAACAACAGAGTATATTTGCATATAAGGAAGCAAATCTAGCTTACATTCATTGTTACTAATATTTTCTAGAATTTTAAAAGGACCATAACAGATTGGCTTCATCTTTTTACCTTCCCCTTGAAGTCTCTCTTTGCTAATATATAATAAAACTTCGTCACCAACTTGAAATTTATGATCAACATGGTGTTTGTCATGCCTTGCCTTGTAGCTTCTTTGACTCTTTTCAAGCCATTCTTGCATTGTGTGATGTATCAACTGAATTTTCTCAATGAACTTCCTTGCCTTATTGATGTCGCTATGACCATCAATAACACCATATTTCTCAAAGATGAAGTCCAATGGTGATCTTGGAAAGTACCCAAAACATGCCTCAAATGGCAATGTGTTTATGAAAGAATGCTTTGCCTGGTTGTATGCATGGTGTATGTAATGCAACTATTCATCCCATAACTTGGGATGTTTACTACAATATCTTCTAAGAAGATGAATGACTGTCCTATTGACCACCTCATTTTTTCCATCTATTTGTGGATGAAAGGTTGTACTCTTCTTCAACTTAGTGTCCATCATGCCCCACAAATTTGACCAAAAATTCTTAACAAATCAAGAATCTTAATCACTTACAATGGAAGTAGGAAGACCAAAATGAACCCAAATATTTTGAAAGAAAAGATGAGTTGTTTTTTCACCTATAATTTGTTTTTTACATGGTGTTATAATACACATATTGTTGAACATGTCTAGAACTACATACAAGTAATCATGACTTTTCCTTAACAATGGAAGACCTCCTACAAAATCCATTGAGATACTTTCCCATGGACGTGAAGGTACCGAAAGTGGAGTGTACAGTCCTAGTTTCCTATTGCTAGGCTTACTTATTGCACAGAAATAACATCCTCTAATGAAACGAGATACATTATCAAATATGCGTGGCCAATAACAATACCTTTGGAGATTTGCTATTGTCTTGCCTACACCAAAATGTCCAACAATCAATGAAGTGTGTGCCTCCCTTATGATATTGTTTCTTTCTCCCTGTGGAATACATAACTTGCCCAAGTGATACAAAAAACTGTTATGTACATGGTAATCTAACTCTTCAATTTGGTTTCCTTGCCTCAAGCTTGCATACACATCTTGAAAGTCATTATCATATGCATATTTCTCAATGTAACTTTCATGTAAAACAAAATTGTGCTTGAGTATAATAGATGAATTTACAATAGGCCTAGAAAGCATATCAGTTACCTTATTGTAGATTCCATTTTTGTATTTGATAACCAAATGAAATTTTTGTAGAAAACCCATCCATATGAAGTGTCGTGATTGCTGCAACTTTGACTGTGACTATAAGTACTGCAATGGTTGATGGTCGGTATGGATAATGGTCTCCTTCCCCATCAAGTAGTGTTTCCATTTTTTTAACACTTTGTACCAATGTGTAAATTTCTTTGTCATAAGTGGGATATTTAGTCATAGTACCATTAAAAATTTAATAATGAAATGAAATGGGCTTACCATGCTGCATGAGAAATTCTCCCATGGCATAATCACTAGCATCCATTTGAATCTCAAATGGTTGTCTAAGATCTAGGAGAGCTAATAACGGTGTTGAATTTATCTTTTGTTTTAAAGAATGAATTGCTTTTTGTTTTAAATCTCCCCAATGGAAGACTTTCTTGACACTAGTCAATGCATGTATGGAGCTACAATGGAAGAAAAATTAGCAATAAACTTCCTCCAATATTGTGCTACCCCTAGAAAGATTCCTACCTCTATAACTGTATTGGGCTTGGGCCAATTCAGAATGACCTCAACCTTAGAGGGTTCTATCTTCAACTCACCTCCTCCAAAAATTTTCCCCAAATACACTAAAGAAGTCTTTCCAACTTCACACTTTGACATCTTTAAAAATCATTGTTCTTTTCTTAAGACATCAAGTAATTTGTTCACATGCATGACATGTTCATCTCTGGATTTATTGAATATGAGAATATCATCTAAGTAAAAAATGACAAAATCATCTAGAAATGGTCTCATTACATCATTCATAACTCTCCTGAAAGTGGTTGGAGCATTTGTAAGACCGAAAGGCATAATAAGCCACTCAAACCATCATTGTTTAGTTTTAAATGTGGTTTTCCAAATGTACTCTTCAACTATTCTAACTTGATGATAACCACTTTGTAAGTCTTACTTAGTGAAATAATTTGCATACCTAAATTGATAAATCAAATCATCAATTCTTGGGAGTGGATAATGATTCTTTACCATTATCTTATTCAGTGCATGGAAATCCACACACATGCGCCAAGTCTTGTCCTTCTTTGGCACCAAGACAATTGGTGAACCACATGACGAAGTAGATGGGCGTATGATACCTTTGTTCAGAAATTCTTGATTTTTTTATTGATTCCCATACTCTCCATGATCAACATGCGATACATGCCAATGTTTGGAAGTGGAACACCTTGCTGCAGCTGTATCTCATGCTGAATTACCCTCTTAGGAGGTAACCCCTTTTGTTCCTGAAACATATTGCCATGCTTGCTTACCACATCAAATAAATAATATTTTAACTTATCATCACAACCTTCAAAAGATTCATAATCTATATAATCATTTTTCTTGATCATGAGAAGCACAAAATTTTTACTTGCATTTACTAGTCTCTTCATCTACCCTGCATTAACCAAATAAATGTTTAACTTTTTGCGACGGGCTCTCACAACATACTCCACTCCATCCTTGAGCAATTGATATTTCTAATCATGGCGATAAAAGACCACTTGCCTATCATACAAATATGGGCTTCCCAAAATAATTCCTGATATGTCAAGTGGAACTACATCTAACTTAACTTCATCAATGAATTTTTCAGTAATGGCAAACCTGAATAAGCATTTCCTTGTAACCTGTAAATTTGCATTATTGACTATCCAATCCAAAGGATATGGCTTATGATGAGGAACAGTCTCAAGGTTAAGCTTTTTGAACAAGTCTTCTGAAATTAAGTTTGATTGTGACCCACTATCAAATAATGCATCAATCTTTGTATGATTTGAAATTACCCTTACATGGAACAACTCTATCCTTGATTCTTCATTTGGAGTGTTGTTGTGCTTATGTGAGGAACTAGTTCTTGCTATGTCTTCTTTTCCCTTTGTTTCCATGGGTGAAATCTTGGTCTCATCACTGAAATTGGATCCAAGATCATGTTGTGTGATAGCGATCGTCTTTTGTTTCCCCTTATTGTTTGGTTTCTTAGGCCTTAGTTCGGGATGTAATTTCCAACTATGGGCTTCATCATGCCCCTCTTTGGAACAATGTTTGCATGCAATTTTCTCCCCTTCTTTCTTTACACTTGCATTCTTCTTTCCTTTCCATTTTCCAGCCTTCTCTTTCTCCTTACCCTTGAATGGCTTCTTCTTACTACCCTCTTCTTATATGTTCTTTCCTCTTTGTTGGGCCTGGAATCCTCCCCGCAACATGGTTTGGGGCTCAAAGCCCAAGTTTTGAGTAATATTGTTGTAAATACTCCACAAATTGCAAGCATAGAGCATGAATTGTATGTTAGAGTCATAGGGTTGTCCGCCCTAAGTTTTGAATGTAGCGTTGGCCTACCCATGGTCCGCGGACCATGGGATTGTATAAATAGAGCGAGTCTCTAAGTTGTAAATTAACGAATGAACATATGGAGTCTAAACGATAGTGAAGCATAGAGAAAGATTCTAAGTGTCTTGGGTCATAGTAGTAAGAAGAGGCTCTACAGCTGAGTGCACAGAGGCCTAGTGGAGTCCGCAGCTGAGTGCACAGGGTAGGGTTTAGTCTGTAATAGAAGGAAGAAAATAACAAAGAGAAGTTTTACCTAAATAAGATGTATCTGTTCTGATTTATTACATGTTTGATATTACTTGCAATTATACTATTTAGTTACTACATGCACCTATATGAATTATGAATAGAGTTGAATATAACTAAAAGTGTATAAATAAGTTAGTTTAATCACCTAATATCAGCTGCGAGGAAGGACTTGGTTAATAACACTGTTTGAGCCCCAAGTAAGGTTGCGCGAAGGCAACATCTTAGGTTGCGATGTAATAATAAGTGCGCGTAGTAACGTGCATGCAGGGTCAAACCGCGGACCACTTGGAACCCATAAAACATCCCCAGGGTGCGGAAACCTAGTTCTAGCACCCTCCCATACTACTTCGGGTGAGACCTCAGTCCGCACTTTGTGGACTATTGCTGAAAGGGCCAGTAGTACCGGGATTTGTTTGGCTAAATCATCTCCGAACCTGGGTCAGGCCCCACTAAGAAAACAAATGGTTCCGTTGCCCGGACTGGGATCTACATAAATGATGTCTGATGTCATGTCACTGGAATCCAACAAAGAAAGAAATTGAAGGGTGGTTAGACAGAAAGATTCACGAGTTTGTGGTGCAGGAAAACAAGAATCCGCAAGTATCAAGGGAATAGTGGCTAGAGCGCTACTTATATATAAAAATCCATGAAATTTTCTTTGCGTCCTTCCCCTCTGAGCTATACAAGTGGATAGCAAAGCTAGCAAACAGTCAGGGAAGGTGTAGGCTTGACAAACTGATTGTGTGGACTCTGGAATTGGTGCACAGACTAGAAGCGTCAGAAGACAAGATCATGCGTGTTGTGGACCATTGGCTCAATCGAATTATAGGGGGATTTATCACTGAGTTTGTGGTAGATATGATCGTTAGCTACAACGAGGCAGAACGTCGCTTCCTCAAGGGACCACAAGGTAATTACATTAAATCTTTGAATACCTGGATTAAAATGTTGCTATGTGAAAAGTAGGTTATGCGAATAAATTAATGTTTGGGACTACACGAAGTGGTAAGATCTACAGAAACGCAAGTTGTGAAGAATTAGAAACTAGTCCCTTGATTTCACCCTTGCAGGAGAGCGAGGAGGAGCTCGTGAAAGTTTCTCTGAGAAGTACGATCAGTTTGATAAGGCAACAAATTCCGCGCATACCACCCCCACCTATGCCACCACAAGTCTCACCATCTTCACCTCCATCTCTGCCCACACCACCTCTGCCACCACCACAGTTCAATATGGTGAGTGCAATAAAATTGCTGATATTTAGAGGAGTAGGGAATGAAGATCCAGACCAATTTCGGTTCATGGTAAGGGTCGTATGGGAAGCACAAGGAGTCATGGATGACAATATAAAGAAGGAAACATTGGTGAGTGTGTTGCAAGATCACGCACTGACATGGTACATTAAGCATTCTAATGACTGTCCAAATGCGGGGATCGCAGATATCTAGGCTGTGCTGAATAGGGAATTTAGTAGGCCAAAGTCAGAGACACAATTGATTATCAGGTTTAAGGAGATCGCGATGCTTCCAAACGAGACCCCACGGGATCTGGATCAGAGACTGAAGAGTATGATTTGTGAAGCCAACATGACCTTGATAGATGGGCAGCATCGTGCATGGTTTGTAGTTTCACTAACACCGCATCTAAGGATGGTGCTATCACAGCAAAAGTTATCCACCTAGGCCGAACCTTTGGAGATTGCAATGAGATTGCACGGGACCCCAATACAAGATCCTGGCCTGGGAATCCAACAAATCCATGCGTAACTGCAAAATTTGTGTTTGGAAATGCATAGTTTGAAACAGGATTGGACAACTCGCCCAGAAGCACGTGAGAAGGTATGGTGCATAAGATGAAAAGGCCAAGGGCATGACAAGGACCATTGTCCAGTCTTTGTGAAATACTTGGCAAGAGGAGGGTTAATTCCATTAAGACCAGAGGCACTAGCAGGACCGAGCGCGACACCTGCATTATGGTACGTGATCTATCAGATAGGAGGAAAACACACTACGGATAATTGTCATCTATTGTAGAAGTATACACAGACATCCCAACAATTGTTCTGTAATTTCTGTAGGTCGGTAGGCCATGATGAGCGCACCTGCAGAAGTTATGAAATAATGATAGGTCGAACTCCTGCCTATAGAGTGCAAGCTGAAATGCAAGCCCTCGACCCAAATGTGGGAATGGCGCATGATGGATTTCAGGGGCATGGATGAGGTTGAGGTGGAATGGGACTAGGAAGGGGTTGCGAAAAACTAATTTGTTACAATTGCGGAGGGCCAGGGCACTATGCCCGTGATTGTATGAATCAGACGAGAGCGTCATGTTTATACTATACTCAGTTTGATCATGAGATAGAGGACTACCCTACACTGATAGCGAGGCTGCGTGATAAAGGGATACTCCAGCCTCCCCCGACTCAGAATTTGAAAATGATGAGGTCTGAGTCGCACGAAGAGGACCCAAATGTAAACATAGTGCTCAGAAGCGGTATCACGACAGGAGATGAAAAAGGTAAGCAGCCTGAAGAAAGTGTGTGGGTTCGCAAGGCTCCTACAAAGGAACCTGAATTTGATTTGGAGCACGCAAAGGAGACATTCATGGAAGCTAAGAAGAGCTTCATGGAGGCCTCCACTTCAGGTAGTAAGGATCAACTAGAACCAGGGATGGATCCTTCAATGCTCACTACCTTTCTGGAGACATGCATGAAACTTTTTCACGACAGCAAGGTTGTAAAAGGACTGCAGGAACTTATCACTAGGTGTGCTGGGTCAGGAGAATCACGTGTAGTCTAGAAGCTTGGAAATCATGCATTGCGAATAGGAAGGGAAATGAGATTGACTGCACAAATCAAGAGTACGAAATGGATCAAGTAATTCTGCAACTCAGATCAGACACGAATGTACTACCAAAACAAACATGGGAACGCATGGGTAAACCTACGCTGCAGTGGTCTCCTATTCAATTGTGAATGGTGAACCAACAGAAGATCTTACCCATGGGAAGATTGCAAGGAGTAACAGTGGATATTGAAGGTGCGAGCGCGCTAGCAGATTTCAAAGTGATAGAGATTGTCAACAATAGCAATCCCTATCCCACACTACTGGGCATAAACTGGGCCACTGATATGAATGGAGTCATAAGCCTGAAGAAGCGCAAAATGATTTTTGATAAAAAGTCATTACACGTAGTAGTACCACTAGATCCTGCTGAGGGAGCGCAATACACTGAACCGGTGCACGACGATGATAATGATTATGATCTCAACTATATCTACAAGATCACTGCTCAAGAGCAGGATTGGGTGAATCCAATAGTAGATGGTAGGATTTCATGGGAGCGCGAAAGCTCCTCCACTTCGGATTTGGACGAAGAAGTAGAATACTGGCAGAATCAGCTGCACGAAGTAACCACGCTCAATTGTAACATGATGGTAAGATCATTGTGTTGCATGAAAATAGAGATAAGGGATCTGCCTAGGTACGACAAGTTGACAGTGGTGGATTAATTTTTGAACAAATTTGAGAGCGAAGTCCTGGAACAATAGTGTTTTGACGCTCTGAAATGGGCACTATGTGCTACACCTGCAAGGTGGTGGGGTACGCACCAACAGAGTTTCAGGGATTGGTGCGAATGCAGAAGGGGGATGCTTATATGATTTGGAAAACCCCAGCTATGGATGGAAATGAAAGGTGTGTACAATCATACTGACAAATTGGAAAGCTATCATCATGAATTGGTTAGTCTGCTATTGTGGTTGAGACCACATCTCGCGAAACGTAGTGACCAGGGCACTGCAGTGCAAATAGTAGAGTGCGCGATGCCAATCACTACAATGGAGGATGAGAATCTCCGTGAATCATGGTGGAGGATGAGATGAAGCCCCACATTGGTGGTGCTCCCACCTGACTAGCTGTAGGAAGGATAGTCTTAGCACTCCATGCAGTTGAAAGGGAGCGCGGGACTATAAAATATTCTTCCCGGGGGCTGCGCGATATGAGAGATGCGTGCAGGAGCAGGACGTCACAGGGTTCATGAGCATGCATGGAGCACTATGATGCCACACGGGTTGGCTGGAAAGTGACTGTTGGTGTCACTATTTATTATGGGATGTCTGATTTGAGGCCAAATGGAGCAGGCGGCGGGTATTTAAGATGCGAATTATGGGCAAGATTTAGGAAAATCTGCTGCCAAGAAAGCATTAATGGCCTGAAATGGGGGGGAACGATCAAATTCAAATTCAAAAGGTGTTATAAAACCCACAGGGCTGGCCAGCGAACAACACTTGGTCATTTGATAATTGATTGTTTGAGCAAAGCACAAAGTGTTGAGAACCGAGCGATAATTGAGCCCCTAAGTTCGTGAGAGATAGAATACAAAGTAGAGATGATGACGATGTTGGCATTATGATACAGGTATGACACAAGTGTTTTCCTTCATGGCAACTCTCTCAGATGGAAGATCACAGTATAGCAGGTAAACAACAAGAATGAAGAAAGTAAGGTATATGCAGGTTCACTATATACCAAGTCCCGTATATACACAGGCTCACTATATACAAAGGTGCATATATTGTACACATGCACTTTCATAGAAGGAAAGGCGCATACATGTTTGAAAACTAAGTTTTTTCCTGTGGTATTTGGTCCATGGTATTTTGGTATTGGTCCATGGTATTTGGTCTGAGGTATTGACCCCAAGTATTGGGTCCAAGATATTGGTCCTACGTGGTTTTGGACCATGGTATTGAGAGAGGCCTAAACCTATATAAGGAGAAGAAGATCATTAGGCCAAGGAGCAAGTGTGCAAGTGATGAATATCTGATGAAGTGTGAGATCTAGTACACAGGTTATGGGTATGTGATGCTTTGTTAAGGATGCACCTATGTGGTGAATGAAGGTTGATGGACTGGGATCATGAAGACTAAAATGCATTATCATTATATGGTATGATCATGAATAGTTCAGGTTTGAATACTGATGCATGTCTCATCCTTTATATCTGATGATCTTGGTATATCTAAAGTAGAAAATTGCAGCGAAGGTATACGTAATTGTTTTCAAATCTGTATGGTGGTTTCCTTTGGGGAAAGTGCATATACACATTGGTTTGACACAGCCAAGTAGCGTATACATTATGAGATTTGATATTTGGGGTTGCTATTAGTTCTAGTGGTTGTTGCAGGGTTCTGGGTTCTGCTATGTGTTTTGGTGACTGTGTTTTGACGACAGAGTTTCAGTGATTCAGTAGTTGGGGGATTCAGAGATTGATGATGCGGATATAGTTGATGGTCGTATTGTAGTGGTGATTGATTTTGTATTGATGGATCCAGTCTGAAAATTTATGAAATGTGGTCCTTGGAATAAAATAGAAGGGTGTAGCCTTCTGTAGGTCGGCGCCTACATACTAGTAAATATATCAACTAGTACAAGAGATAGGGGGTTGTAGCTCCCTTCCAGTAGAAGCTTGAGAACAAGAGAAGGTTGTAGCCTTCTGTAGGTGGGTGCCTATGTACTGGTATGAGTCTGCGCTAGTACAAGATTGTAAACAGGTTTTCTTATCTTAAAGAAAACAGCAGCAAGTGGTTTTTGTCCTGCATTAGGTTTCCACCTTATATCATGGTGTTCATGTGTGTTTCTAATGTGTGGTGATCTGTTCTATTTTACTGCACCTGTTTACTGTTTATATGGTTAATGAAGTTATGATGCATTGATTAAAGATCAACATATAATGGATTAACTGAATCATAAGTTTATTGGATATACACTAGTTGCATTAAACACAGTTGCATGTACACGCAGGTTCCCTTAACTAAAGTAGCATATATGAATCTAGTTATGGAAATGAAAAAGTTAGTGATTTGCTAATACTGATTCACTCCCCCCCTCTCAATATTATTTCCAACAAATTACCACTAAGGATGGGTTGGGAATTGAAGAGGGAATTGTCGACGAGGCCGCACAGACCCCCATGGTGCAGGATGTTCCCGAGGGCGCTCGAGTGGTCAAAAAAATCCCAAAATCACCACAGACGCCATGGCCGAAGAAGGATAAATAGCCAATAGGTCCAATACGCATGTCCCTGAAGAATCCGTGGCACAAAAAATTATCAATGGAAGAAAAGGGGAAGGCAGTCACAATTGAAATAGATGAGGAAGAAGAAGACTTGCAGGCCTTGATCGCTACCACAGAAGAAGAAGAAGACGTGGAGGAGGATATCCAACCGTTGCGCTCTGTAGCAAAATGGCCCACATATGTCCCTCTACGGAAAGGGAAGACCAAAGTACCAAAGGATCTGGATGCAACGAAGAGTTCACTCCAGACCCCGCTCCTCGCCGATGGCATTGTATTTGAGGGTAGGCACCTAGGCGACATGCCCACCATGAAATTTGAAGAATCGGACCTCGCTGACAGTAAAAATTTCCCACACCTAGAGACATCGAATCTGATCAAGCAGAACACCGAGTGGGTGGTGATAACGCTAGAGCCACAAAATTGGTTGCGCGGTGTGGGAAAGGCCGGGTTGATACACTTGTTATGGATTCCACATTTCCACCGTGTGCCCATCACCATTTTCATCATCAAGCAGCTACTCTGCCTGGTGCATGATGGGTATCTATCGCTGGAGGAGCCTATTCCCATCACGGCAAACCTCATCCACCAAATTTCTCAGTTTCCCTGTAAGGGAAAGGACCCCGCGATGATGGCTAGAAAAAGTAGCAATTTGGCTCTCACAGAGGCCATGAAGGCAAAGTATAAACTGGAGAAGAAAAAGCGGGGCTACGCTATCACTAGCATCAAGGACAAAGGGGTACACGTAGCCACCCAACTCTTGGCTAATAAAGTGATGAGAAAATGTCACGCCAATGAGGTACCAGCACTGTTGGTCGCGTTGGCCGAAAAATGCGCGGAGGGGGTCTAGTTGAACTAGGCTGAGTTCCTCTACGAGAATTTTTTATTAAATTGTTGCGAGGCCCAGGAGTAGGGTAAGACCTTCCACTATGCATGGTTACTCTTATCCATATTGCTACTAGCAGGAGAACTGCTAAAGGATAGTCAATTCCGAACATTGACCGAGACTTACTAGAGGTAGTGAAGTACACTTCGCTCTGGGCCACCAAGGATGTGAAATGGATTAGCGATACAAAATTTTTCTCGGTGCTCATGGAGGCGAGCATCCGAATGTGGATCAATAGGAGGTCGCACCTGTCACCTATGGTGCATAATAGTATACAGATTTTTGCAGACTTCAAGGCAGATATGCACAACATATACATCAAGGTGTGAAAGGATCGGGTGCAACAATGGACAAAGCTGCCATTTATAGCCAACAATGGTGTAATATTTACTGTATTGGAGACATCGCTGCTCGAGTGGCACACCCCAGATTTGGCGAAAATGGAGAAAGTGGTAGCATAGAAAAAGAAGGATGATGCCAAGCTACATGCCACCCAACTGGCCGAGAGAAGGCTGAATGAAAAAGTGGCAGCCGAAGTAAGGGCAGTCTGCGAAGTGACACAGGAAGTCGTGGAGCAGAAGAAGGCCCTAGAAGTAGCAACAGCAGCGTAGACAACAGAGGCAGCAATGGTACAGGAAGAGGAGGGCTAAGCAATGTCCTCAGGGTAGGAGGCAGAGGACACAAAGATAGCAGAAGGGAGGGCGAACCCAGGGACCGCGTCCACACAGCTCAAATGGCCACACATCGCATAGAGATCGGGTCCAAGGAAGAAGGTAAAGGCTTTTAACCTGGCCATTGACCTGATCACCTTGAACGAAGGTGATCTCCATGACATTGACGAGACGGTCTACAATGTCACCAGTGAAGCATTCCAAGAGTTTATGATGGAGCACCAGAGTGTGTTGGGGGCCCTCAGGGCATAGTTGTAGGAGTTACAGGTGCAGCCCCCTCAGGAAGGTACCCTTTCTACCCACGTCACAATAGGCACTTCAGCAGCAGAGCATATGTTGTGCACAAGGATGGCCAACACAATATTTTTTCCAGAGGGAGCGTTGGTATCATTAGATGTGATGGAAGGAATGACGGCTAGCATGATGAAAGGCCTTGGCCTTAATCTAGCTGCCCTTCCCCAGGAAATGCTCTATCAGCTACAGGATGGAATAATAGGAGAGTTGTGCACTAGGGAGAACCACGTGATCCAAGTTCTTAATGAACAGAAGATCAATATGGAGCAGCTCAGCTTGCAGCGCAATGAGTTGGTGTTGTAGAACCAAAGGTTGGTGCAGACGATAGATGATGCTAGCTGACGTGTCCCAAAGCTTGCTATCGCAGCAGATCTACCAGTGGAAGTGTGGATTCACAATTTGGCGAGTGGAGTCCATGACGCAAGTGAAGAGACAATGAGGGTGCAGCTGGAGCTGAATCTCCAGATCGCTGAACTAGAGTTGAAGGCACGGCCTTCCACTCCCCCAGAAATCAAAGAACAGCATGCCAACACTATTATAGCAGGGTTGGAAGAGATTGGAGGTGTAGTGCGCGACTGTACCAATATGTTGGAACAGGTGCTTGATGTCCTCATGATGTTGCAGGAGGACCCCAACATCCAGCGGCTGGAGACAGAGGCACACGAACTCTAGCAACAATACGATAGCGTCAAAGGAACTGCATAGACCGTAGTCCTTACTCAACAGCTTGAAGGATGCAGCAAACCAAGGCATTAAAGGAGCAAGTGGACACCGCGTGCCATAAGGAAGCAGTTCTCAAAGTGCACGTCCAGCCATAGATCGATGAAGCCTTCACAATCACGGAAAATATTGAAGGAAAGCTCACAGATTCAAGGGATGCATGCACATATGCAGCGCAGCATGCCAGAAACAGAGGTCTCTAAAGGGAGAATGCAACAGTAGCAGCTCAGTGCACTGCAGACATCAGCACCGTATGGGAACAATTGGAGGACTCTGTGCCAAGATCATTGCACTGACAGAGTGACTTGAGGGTGAGTCACGATGTTTGTGTTGGGGGCCTGTTGGGCATGGAATCCCCCCCACAACATGGTTTGGGGCTCAAAGCCCAATTTTTTAGTAATATTGTTGTGAAGACTCTGTGAATTGCTGGCACAGAGTGTGAATTGTATGTTAGAGTCGTAGGGTTGTCTGCCCTAAGTTTTGAATGTAGTGTCAGCCTACCCATGGTCCACGGACCATGGGATTATATAAATAGAGTGAGGCTCTAAGTTGTAAACTAACGAATGAGATGGATTCTGAATGATAGTGAAGCATAGAGCAAGAGTTTAAGTGTCTTGGGTTGTAGTAGTAGGAAGAGGCTCTGCAGCTGAGTGCGTGGACCCCTACATCTGAGTGCACAGGGTAGGGTTGAGTCTGTAATAGAAGGATGAAAATAATAAAGAGAAGTTTTACTTTAATCCGATGTATCTATTCTAAGTTATTACATGTTTGATATTACTTGCAATTATACTATTTAGTTACTACACACACTTATATGAATTATGAGTAGAGTTGAATATAACTAAAAGTGTATCAATAACTTTAGTTAATCATCTAATATCGGTTGCAAGGAAGGACTTGGGTAATAACATTGTTTGAGCCCCAAGTCAGGCTGCGTGAAGGCAACATCTAAGGCTGCGAGATACTGATAAGTGCACGTAGCGACGTGCACACAGGGTCAAACCGCAGACCACTTGGAACCCATCACACATTCCCAAGGTGCAGAAACCTAGTTCTAGCACCCTCCCATGCTACTTCAAGTGAGACCTCATTCTGAACTCCGCAGACTGTTTCTGAAAGGGCCAGTAGTACCAGGATTTGTTTGGCTAAATCATCTCCGAACCTAGGTCAGGACCCACTAAGCCAACACTCTTGCTTCAAGGTGCATGGCTTGCACACATACCTCATCTAAATTGCTTGGATTGAACATAAGGATAGTGTGTTTTAAGTAGGAATGTAAACCCCCAATATATTTCAAGAGAGTATCTTGGGAATTCAAATTTACTCCTAATAGCAAAGCCCTTTTCCTAAACTTCTGGGTATAGTCTTGAACTGTTTGGCCCTTGATTTGCCTAAAATTTTGCCAACTCATAATGGATTTTTGCATGTAAGCTAAAGGATAAAACTATCTTTTAATTGAAGAAACAAATTCAACCCAAGAAATGGATATCTTACCATGAATTCACATTTTCTCTTGAGTCTTTTCTTCCCACCAAACTAGTGATGCTCCTTCTAGCCTCAATGAAGCAAATTGGATTTTTATATCATCTTCTTGAAGGTTTTGAATTCTACAATAAACCTCCAATTCTCGAATCCAATTGTCTAAATTTGCATTTACCTCACCATTTTACATGGGAAGTTCAAACTTAATGTCCAATTTGAGTAAGGGATTTTTTCCTTTGGGGGTTTGTGAATGAGTATGAACAGTTTTTGTGGCAAAAGTGGAAGATAATGTTGTTTGTGAGGATGAGGATGATAAATATGATGAGGGAGATGATGAATATGGTGGAGATGGTGGAGGCTTTCCTCCATTACCCTTTGAATCCTTCTTTTCATATTTTTTATCTTCTGAGATTCCCTCTCCATGTGGGGATTTAGAACTCTCTCTAGCCATTTTAGTACTCCTCTCTTCATAGAGGACTCTAACCATGTCAGTTACGTCATAGAAATCTTTCTTGAATGCTTCCTCTTTTGAAATACCTTCAGTCTTTATTGCTCTAGACATGATGGCTTTGGATTCAAGCTCAGCTCTATTACTGCTTGTACCTCCTCAATCTCAACTTAAGGTAAAACTTGAGGTGCTTCAAGTGCAGCTAGGATTGAAACTTTGGGTGAATATTGTGTCCTTGTGGCTCTCCTTCTTCTGGGAATTACCTCAAGATTTGTAACCAATAATTTCCATTCTCCTCTCTACAACTTTAACCGTGTAAGCATCACAAATTTTCCACCATTAAAACCCTACTTGCACAAAACTCAAGAAATAAAAAAAATAACCTTGCTCTGATACCAACTTGATCTGTTGTTGAATGTTAGTTCTGTTGTGCTAATTTCAACTTCAGAATTAAAAATAATTTCTCATCATCTGCTTTATGTGCATAGGTTTCCTTTATCGTGTTTGTGAATGTAACATGTAAATTTGTCAAGTTTTATTTCAAATTCATAAGAAAAATAGCATCTAAATAAAGTGTTGAACAACAACAAACAAATATACAACAAACCATCACAATGAAAACTTAACACAGTGTTATGATGAAGGAGTTCACCCCTCCTGGGCTACATCTCCCTGGTCCAACTTCCATTGCTTGGGCCTCTATATTAGCTCAAAATGGAAAAACAGTGTTGTTTACAATGCTCTACTACTCTTGAAACCTACTTCAATGTGCTCAAAACATCAAAAACATCTAGGAGTGACTTTTTCTAAGTCCAAATTGGTTGAAAATTGCAAAAGTTATGGTCTCTTCAGTTTTCCCTAGGAAAACTCCACCAAAACTAGAGAAAGTATAGTTAATCCCGCCAAATTTAGAGAAAGGCAGAATTTATCGGACCTACCAAAAGATCTGCCAAGTTAAACTGTGCTTTAATTATGGATAAGCATGGGTTTAATTAGTGCTAATATGCAGTTAGCGCATAAATCGTGCGGTTAGTGCTAACAACTAGCCTCTGGTTGTGTGGTGGTGGTCACATGTAGAGGGGGCTGGCCCATGGGACTAGTCCTCTTGTTACACAAAAATATCATCACCATGATTATTTGCAGTCAGTATGGGTCGATCATCACTTGTATTGTCCTCCTAAGCAAGTCTCAGACCTCAGCTCTTCAAGTCAAGCTTTGAAAATGAGAGAAAGACATTGAAAATCAATAAAGCTCTGGTTCCACACTTTCTCTCACTGTTGCCTGCGGTCCCACACCTTCTGTTTACAAAAACTGCGGACCTGCCCGCTCTGTCCCTAAAGGTGTGGGTGCGGACCCCTGTGAAAGTCAAAAAGGCACAAGTTTATTCTAAAAAACTCACTTTGGGTTAATTCTAGATGATTCTAGAAGGAATTTTGACATGGATTGGCCGCTCTTAGGTGGTTCATGCATCCCAAAAGAGAAGGAGCTAATCCCTTGATGAGAGGAGCTATCCCTTTGAAGGAGGGCTTTATCCCTTTGAATGAGGACCTAGTAACTTCCCTCCATTGCACTATAAATTCAGGCATTGGGCTGGTTGCTAGGGAGGTTAGAAGCTGAACATTTTTAAGGGTAAATACTGGTGAAATTAAGACTTCCTAGTTGAGCTTGAGAGGAGAGATCACATACCTTTTTGGCTTCATTGGGAAGAGAGTGAAACTTTTCAAAGTAGAGGAGACTTCTTTCTGGACCCTGGGAGGAGCTTGTACAGCGTCAAGGCACAGGTTGTAAAGTTCTTCTTTGATTTGAATTAATACAATCAGATTCATTTTTCTCAACAAATTTTCTCATGTCATTTGTTTCATGAATTCCTTGAATTTCATGTTAAATATGTTTTATGATATTGGCTTTTTAGGTGCTATTTAATTTGTTTGCTTGTTTTTGTTTGCAAATTCGCGACGAGGGAGCTCATTTGGATCGAAGGAGCGAGGCTTCCACAAACTTGCGTTGGATCCAAGGTAGGCCTAAAACACTTGTTTGCCTTTGTTTATAAAAGAATATTTAGAGAAAGATAGTTTGTGATTGGTTTGCTTGTCATTAGGTCTTCTTTAGATTCTTGGAAGGTCTATCTTGTCCGCAAGATCGACTCATTCCATGTGACGAAATGGTGACTCCACTGGGGACTTGATTTTTCCTTGTTTTTACTTTGACCTGAGAAACTGTGTTTTTGTTTCTGTTTTTGGCTTGTTGTGTGTGGAATTGGGTAGAGATTGTAGATCCAGGGTTATTTTTCGTTTTTCATAACTTTGGGAGAGGACCGCACCCTAGCCTTTTGATACAGTGCGTACTTATCCACACTTTTGCTTTTAGCACAGAGCGGTACCGCACTTGTGTTAACTGTGGGCTTGCAGACCCTATCAAAATTTTGAAAAACCTAAGATTTCCTTTGTTAGTCAGCTTAGTTTTTGTTTAGAAGTTATTATCCACTGCCCAGACCTGCATGTAACCTATCAGAAGCTTTCCTTAGGTTGATTTCATTGGTGTTAGGGTTTTAGGTGAAATTCCTAGGAGTTTTGCTTGTTGGGTTTGTTTTTCATTTTGGTCTTGTAGTAGCTCTGAGCTTAGAAGCTGTAGGGACCTCAGATCACCTTGGTTTCTACCAGCCTTCTTATGAGTCTGACCATTTATGAAATCTACCCTTGTTGAGGAATCCGCTTTGTGTTTTCTCTTTACAAAACTTCGAAAAGCTTGTGTTTAAAAGTTTGGATTTTCATTTTTTAAAAAGAAAACAAAATTGGTTGTTTTTGACTAATTTGTGATTCTGCATAAATTGGTCCTTAGTTTACATCTAGCTAAGTAAAACATCCTTAAAAAAGACATCTTGTAGGCTTTGACTTCAAATAGGTTTTTATAATTTATAGATCTCAAAGTTAGTTATTTCCATAGTTTTGAGTGTTTTATAAAATAAAAAAAAAAAATCTCTTTTGGAAAAAGTTTGTTTTTGTAGTGGTTGAGTGCTTTGAAATGAAAAGGGAAAATTTTTGTGAAAATAACTAGTTGTCTCGTTTTGAGTGCATTGGAAAGGACAAAAGCTCTTCTTTTAATTTGTTTGTTAAAAAAGATTTGTGTTTATAAAGTATTTGCATTCTCAAACTCTTTCTTATCTAGAAGTTCATCGAAGGGAAAAGAATGTTTAAATCATCTTAGGTGCATTTTTAGTGATTTTGAGTCGAGTCTTCATACCATGAGTTTCATCTCCGCACCTTTTGACTTAAACAAAAACCAATAAAAATAACGCTTAAAGTAAAATTCATCTAGTAACATTTTTATTTCTAGGGCTCTGATACACCAACTTAGCTTAGGCTAGTGTCTTGGAGTAGGAGAGTAATTAACTCTCCAAGACAGTAAAAACAAACAAGTAGTTGTATCTTGTGGTAGGGAAGAAATCCAATTGTTGCTTTTATGCTCTGGGAAAGCTCCTCTTAAAGGAGAAGCACGAGATCGTGTCCGAACCAGTGTGGGAATCAATCCTTCCTCATTGGGAACAATGCCAGATATTCACGTATTAAAAACGGTAAACCTCGGATTAACCATTGTCGAGGAGCCTGGGGTCACTTGTTGGTAAACCTTGGATTATGTCAAGGAGCCTTCAAGGGGATTGAGCTTGCTACTCTGCCCTTGCGTGCGCATCGGATCGTAGACTGTTCCCCCAGGTATATTTGTTTCAGTTGGTAACCTTAGTGGCCATATTCTTTAGGATTCTTCCTAAGGTGACAGTGGTGGGAAGATCCCACTGTACCTGGAGCAGACGTCAGCTAGACTCACTTGGATTTTCTGGGGGGTTCTCTTCACTCGAGACGGTTAAGTGGAGGAACTTGTGCCAGTCTATTCATTAAGCAGGTTGCCGAGGTAACTATTCCAACCGCCATTTCTGTATTGAACTCTGCGACGTTGGATTTCATCACCAGCTAGTGTCTTCAGTACGGAAAGTTACTGTTTGTGTGTGTTTGATCTCCTAGATTCTTTAGGCGTGTGATTCAAATTTGTTTGGTTCTTTAGAGACTTTAGGTGGTTTTCATTGAGATTTTACTTTGTTTCTGTGTGAAGTAGTTAAAAGTTTTTAACCGTGGCTGAATTACCGAGGAAGTCCCACAGACTTCGGGGCCAACCTCCTGAGTTTTCACCGAGCCAGCCTAAAGGGTTGAAAGTCCTCGTAACTCCTAGAGACAGTAGAGTTGGGTCACCTAAAGAAGGAGAGTCTTCTTTGGTGGTACATCCTGATTTTCAAGCTTTAGTAGCAGATTATAATCCACAATCAGTGTCTGTTTCCGAAGTTACTGGTAGCTTTTCATCTACTAGTGATATAGGTGAGGAACCTGAAATATCCGAACCTGAAAGTGAATTTGCTACTACTCCGACATCAGAGTTTGCTTCTCCAGCTTCTAGTGGTCCTGGTTCACCTAGGGTAGAAAGAATAATCACCCAAGATCTTCCTTCTGGACTTATAGCTATCGAAGAACTTGCTACTCCGAAAGAAGAAGTAGGCATCCCTATCCCTAATAATCAACCTGCTATTGAGCTAAGGGAGCATGAATCAATTTTTTACAGTCCACCTAGGAGCAGTGCTTGGTATCTTTCTTTGACTAATTTCTTAGAAAACCCAGGGTTAAGCTTTTCACCACCTCGTGTTCCTTATCACCCAACACCTAGAGGTTATTATCCTCCGTTGAATATGTCAAGACAATCGTCCATGTTTACTCAATCGCCCGAATCCTTTTTGTACGACGGTCCTTCTGTTCCCTCTGGGTATTAGTCACTTTCTGGTACTTTTTCGGGAGCATCTCCTCAACCCATTGAACAAGGGTTATTAACTGGAAGCAATGGTACTAAGCCGTTGAGCGTAGAAGATATTCTCATGATGTCAGGTTCTATTCCCAATCCTCAACCTTAAGGTGGCCAGTTACTGCCTAGGGGGCAGCCTCAAAATTTTCAATTATCGCCTAGGGGGCAACCTCAAGGTACCCAATTTGCGCCTGGGGGGCAACCTCAAGGACAGTACATACCTACGGGATAGTACGTTCCTCAAGGTCAACCCCAGACCCAATATGTACCCCAAGGTCAACCCCAGTATCAATACGTGCCTCAAGGGTATCAACCCCAAGGTCAGTACTCGAACCAAGGTTTTCAACCACCCTCCGGTCAATCATATGTTCAAGGAACGGGAAATGTACCTTTGAATTATCAATCCTACCCTCAACTCGGTTATGGTCCTCAATATTCTCAACCTATTATGGGTCTGTACCCCGGAATGAATTTAGTGTGGGATCCATCACAAACTCAACAGGTGTTGCAGCCAAATGTACAGTTGTCATCTCAAACTGGACAACCCTTAGTTTCTGGTACACCCCAGCAACCTGTCCAGTCTAATATTCAAACTTCTGTACCTTTGGTAGTTTCTTAGCTTGGGCCTAGTACGCCTCGTACTCCACCTCAAATGACTGCTGCAACTACCGCAACATCTGTTCAATCTACCCCACCTACTTCCGGAGTATCGACAGCTCCAGTTTCTACTGTTCCTGTATCTACTCCTCAGACATCTTTAACTCCGTCTGGATCTACGATTCAAACTTCGGTTCAGATGCCTGTAGGACAACCTGGTTCAAGTACGGTTGTCACAAGTCAACCACAATTTACTTATCAACCGTACCAAGGACAGTACCAATTCGGTCCTGCTATGCAGCAGCCAGTCTATCAGTATCAACCGTACCCTGGGTGCACATATCAACAACCTAAGCAACCCCAGTAGGGTCCAGTTAATCCTGGTTTTCCAAGAGGATACAATATCCCAAATGCAATTCCTATTCCTAGTTATCCTGGATATCCTCCTCCTGGGGCTGGTCTCATGACCCAGAGTTTTAGGGACCCTAATCGTCAGTTACCATTTATCGCAACTTTAGACTTGCCTGACTTGTCGTGCCTAACGAACGATCCCATTAATTATCTTCCGTTTTGGCCGCCAATGTCGAATAAGTTGCCTAGTGATATTCCTAAGTTCGAAGGCAAATCAGGAGAGGACCCGTCGAACCATGTGATGACTTATCACCTCTGGTGTGCATCTAACTCCATTTCAGATGATTCAATCCGTCTAAGGCTTTTCCAACGCACTCTAATTGATCTTGCGGCCAAGTGGTACAATTGAGTTACCGCGAGGCACTTTTTATAATTTTAGTCAGTTAGCTACCTTGTTTTTAACTCATTTTTAGTTGCCAGTCAGATATGACAATGGCACAGAATTACTAACTTCGTTAAAGCAATCGACGTCCACTTACATTTCAGATCATATTCATGAATGGAGACGTCGACGATGTTTAGTGAAGGTTTTTATTCCGGATCAGATCTTGGCTGAATGGTTTGTAAAGTCTTTGTTGCCAAAGATCACTGAAGATGTAGCTAAAGCCAGAGTTGTTACTGAGGAGCAAGTAATTGCTCAAGCACAGTACCTTGACTTGGTCTATAGTCAGTCAGGTACGTTACACGAGAAAATCCCCGATCTTCCCAAGCAAAATCAAATCGTTGCAGCTCCTTCTGGATCTCATGCCGCCGATGGTATGATTGGTACGGTTAACACTAAGAGTAAGAAGAAGTGTTCCAAGAATTCTTCTCCTATCATAACCTTGCCTGATTCCCCGACAGGAGATTCTTCCGTGGAGATTTTCGCCAATATTCACATTGTAGAGTCATCTACAGCGAAATCAAAATCTGGTGGGAAGAAGAAAGGGAAGAAGAAGAATAAAACGGACAAAAATTCAAAGGAGAAACCTGAAAAATCAGAAACTAATGATGAAAAGCGCAAACCTCGTTATCCTTGTCTCATTTGTGATGACAAACATTTTACAAGAGACTGCCCTCATCGTGCAGAGGTTGCGAAGATTTTCAAAGGTTCCCAAATGCCTGCTGTTTTGAAGGATCCTTTTCCAAGTCAAGACAGTAAGATGATAGGTTCTTCCTCGAGTGCCAATGAAGAACCCATACTGATGATGTCCCATGTTAGGATTGCGACTCGATCGCATGATTATGGTAGTAAAAGTCCTATTGATGTTAAAGAAGCAGAATCTTCTCATTCTAATCCATCAACCTCAGCTCCTGGTTCTAATCCACTACAGATCGAGAAACCTAATCCAGACTTGGTAATCAAACCGCCTGCCAAGGGTATACTTCGAAAGTCAGCTTTCAATCCACATGCGAGAGCGGCTCAAAACTATAACATTGTTGAGGATTTAGCTGTTTCACCCTCAGCAATGTCGGCTTTGGAAGTGTTGCAATCATGTCCAGCACAACGTAAATTACTTTTGTCGGCTATAGGAGCTGTTGATGTTCAGGACTCGAACCTAATAATTTTCGATCTAGAAAATAGTACACCACGCTTACCTCATCAAATGGCTTTCCAGATTCCAGTGATAGTAAAAAACATGCCTATTCATCAGACTGTGATTGATGAGGGAACCTCAACGTGTATTATGTCGATACAGTGTTGGAGATCGCTTGGTTCTCCTTCGCTAAATCAATCCCCGACGATTCTAAAGGCCTTTGATGGCCATGGGTTTCATCTTTTTGGCATTCTACAAGATTTTCCTATAGGGGTTGAAGGAAAAACCGTTAATCTAGATGTGGAGGTGGTTGATGCCCCTCTAGATTACAACCTCCTCTTGGGTCGTAGTTGGTCTTACGCTATGATAGCTGTCGTTTCATCGGTCTTTCGGGTTATAAAGTTTCCTCATAATGGAAAGATCGTAACAATAGACCAGCTGGCTTACTTTTCATCCGACCCAGCCTCTTCTGAAAGTATTCAGCATGTCGGTAAAATGACTATCCCATATAAGGATGTTGGAGTAGGACTAGTTAAAGATGCTGGTTTACTGGGAACTTTTCCTTTTCCTCCGATCAACGCATCGTCTTCATTTGCAACCATTCATATGATTACGTCAGACACCATTGTTTATGATGATCCTTGGATCGTTCCTTCTAAATTTGAGATAGACTCATTTGGTGATGTCATGCCTTTGAGTCCATATGAAATTGCGTATGAGGTCGTGCAATCGTTTACCAACCCATCTTCAACCGAAATTGACTTAATGAATGTGGTCCGTGAAGAATCACTTTTCACATCAAGCTCGGATTCAATCACTTTTTCTGAACTTGTTCACTCTGATGAGCAAATTCGTGAAATCCTATGTGTAGATGATTTACCATGGGAAGATCTCCATCACAGATCTTCATTTTTACCCGAGAATGATTGTTTTGAAAATGATTTTTCATCAATTTTTACGACTGAATATGTTAAGGAACCTCAGAATCCAATGAAACATCCTGATTCGGAGTTAAATTTGGGAAACATCTCTCGAACTATTCCTATTGACATTTTGGTTAAACCTGGAATTGTTTAGAACATTCATATAGGTGCCTCATGTACAGAAAATGAAATTCAAATATATAAGGCCCTATTTCAAGAATTCCGCAACGTGTTTGCCTGGTCCTATGAGGAAATGCCAGGAATTGATCCCGCGATTGTTGTTCATGAAATAAAAACTTACCCGGACGCTAAACCTGTCCGGCAACATTTACGTCAGATTCACCCGAGAAAAGTTGCTGCAATTAAAGCAGAAGTTGAAAAGTTACTCAAAGCGGGTTTCATTTATCCGATCTCGTTAACAGACTGGGTATCGAATATTGTTCCGGTTAACAAAAAGCAAGGGACAATAAGAATATGTATTGATTATAGGGACATTAATCGAGCCTGTCCAAAGGACAATTACCCAACTCCCTATATTGATCAAATCATTGATGATTGTGCCGGCAGCGAAATATTCTCCTTCATGGATGGTTTTTCCGGATACAATCAAACAATATTCTACCTGCCGATCAACCAAAAACAGCTTTCATTTGTCCATGGGGGACATTTTCTTATTGCAAATTACCATTTTGACTCAAGAATGTCGGAGCAACTTTTCAAAGGGCCATGTCTTATGCGTTTCATGACATCAAGCACATTGTGAAACCCTATCTCGATGATTTGCCTGCTCATTCATTACATCGAGCTGATCACCTCGTCCATTTACGAGCAATCTTTATGAGGTGCAGGAATTATCGAATTCGGTTGAATCCACACAAATGTGTTTTCTGTATAGAAACGGGTCGATTGTTGGGGTTTGTAGTTTCGAAAGCCAGCATTCGCGTCGATCCCTCGAAGGTCGAAGCTATTGTCAAATTGCCTCCTCCTTCGAGTCTTCGCCAACTCCAAAGTTTGCAAGGGAAAGCAAACTTTTTACGACGATTCATTCCTAAATACACTGAGGTTACAAAGGGTTTTACCTGGTTGTTGAAACAGAATACTCCATTCTATTGGGATGAGATAGCTCAAAAATCTTTTGATGCACTAAAACACGCGTTGACCCATGCACCGTTATTGCATCCTCCCAACTACAACCAGAATTACTTCTTGTACCTCGCCACCTCTCATTCCACCATTGGAATGGTCTTAGTTCAGGAAGATGAATTCGGTACTGAACATGTGATATATTACCTTAGTCGCACTTTAAATCCCACTGAGCTAAAATACTCACATGTGGAGAAATTGGCATTGGCATCTGTTCAAGCTGTCCAACATTTTCGTCACTACATTTTACTACGTAAAACTACAGTAATTTCGGATTGCAACCCTATGATCTACATTTTGACCAAGAAATTTCTAGGGGGCAAGTACTCTAAATGGATTGTTATCCTGCAGGATTTCGACTTAGAATTTGAAAAATCTAAGTCTAAGAAATCTTTAGTTTTTGCAGAGTTATTGTGTGACTTCCCGCGTGCTGATACAGAAACTGTGGCAGAGGAGCCCATTGCGGACGAATCCTTGTTTCTAATCAGCACTTTAGATCCATGGTATGGGGATATCATCGTTTATCTCCAGACCCAATCCTTTTGGCCAAAAATTTGAAGGTCGGAATGTCAGAAAATACGATTCCAGTCCCAACAATTCAGGATTATTGGAGATACTCTTTATCACCGTGGGGCAGACTCTGTTTTTCGACGTTCTTTAACTCACAAGGAAGCTGAAAGGGTTCTAAATGACTGTCACTCTGGAGCGTGTGGCGGTCATATGTCTGGGTATGCCACAGCCCAAAAGATATTGCGCGCTGGCTACTTCTGGCCGTCTTTGTTTAAAGATTGTATTACCGCGGTCCGAAAATGCCACAACTGCCAAATTTTTGATCGAAAGATGCGCGCTCCACCTGCTCCTCTCCACCCTATAATTACCGTTGGTCCTTTTGCCAAATGGGGTATTGATTTTATTACATGTAACCCTCACTCGGCCGGGGGGCATGCGTATATCATCCTTGCGATAGATTATTTTACCAAGTGGGCCAAGGCGATGCCTACATTTGAGGTAGACGACAAGACAGCTGCAATTTTCGTGTTCAATCATATAATTGCTAGGTTTGGTGTCCCACAAGCAATTATCACTGATCATGGGCGTCATTTTCGAAACGTTATGATGACCGAACTTACAGGCCAGCTTGGTTTGCATCACGATAATTCAACTCCTTATTATCCACAAGCTAATGGTCTGGTTGAATCCATCAACAAAGTTTTAGTCATCATGATCTGACAAATCATTGGGATTCATCGATCGAATTGGCATAACATGCTATTTTCAGTGCTTTGGGCGTATTGAACTTCAGTAAAAACATCAAGAGGGTTCACTCCTTTCCAACTAGTTTATGGTCTGGAAGCTGTGTTACCCATTGAATGCGAAATCCCGTCATTGCAAATGGCCATCGAGTTACTTCCAGCCACTTCCGAAAAGGAAAATCGTTTGTTATACTTGGCTCAATTAGATTAGAATCGACGTGATGCTACATTGGCGATCGAGACTCACGCAAAATGTATGAAAGCTCAGTATGATCGAAATGTGACCCCTTGAAATTTTTCAGAAGGAGATCTAGTCTTAGTTTACGATCAAGCTAATGATAAATTAGGCGCTAGAAAATTCGTTCCTATGTGGCATGGTCCCTATGTTTTCAAGCGAAAGCTAGCAAAAGGGGCCTATGAATTGGTAGACTTTGACGGGGACTCTTTGGGTAAACCCAGAAATGGTCTTTACTTGAAGAGGTATTATGCTTAAAGGATGGGTATGGAGATTTTTAGTTAGGATAGTTTCTCTTTCTAGCTGGTGTGTTTTAGTTTAAACAGTGTGCTTAGCTTAGAGAGTGTTTTTTCATCATTATTCCTGCTTATCTTGGTTTTACTCTTGATATTGCAGATGTCGATGCCTCTCCAAACATACATTGGTTTCGCGGATGGTGCTTGTCGTAATACACGGAACATTTCTTCCGCAGCTTGGGTTATCTATTCGCCCTCTGATGAGTTGGTATCTATGCATGGGGTAAGCCTCGGTCAAACAACGAACAACATTGCTGAGTATAGTGCAGTAATTGAGTTATTATCTGAATCTATTTCATTTGGGATTCGGAGTTTGATAGTGAGGTTAGATTCTAAACTCATTGTGTTACAACTTAATAGAGTGTATGCCATTAGAAATCTAGTGTTATTGAGATTATTTTTGAGAGTGCGTCTCTTGGAACGTGAATTTGATTATATTGAATATCAGCATATTCCAAGATCTTTAAATACATTAGCAGATGCAATTGCTTCTCGAATGTTAAGTAGACATTTGCAATAATCATACATGTAAATTTAAAACCATTCCATAACATGATTTACAAGATAAGTCGGTAATAGTGATATATATATATAGGAGTGTGTCAAAAATACATCTTCCTCGATCATAGGTTGAAAAATACCTTATGATCGGCAAAAATGATAAGTACAAAAAAAAAAAATGTCATATGTGCCCGCAATAGGCGATCATCCTATCACTGGTGATGATCTCGATAAGAAACCACTGCATGGGCCACCTTGCAAAGGAACCTCCTAAAAGGTCCTGGGACCCCAATCACATAGCGCTGAAGTCAACGAGGAATGTCATCTATGGTGGTCTCCGGAATATCTCCTGTCAAGCACTCTAGATGACTCTCCAACTTGGCCAAAACCTCTGCTGATTTGTCCTGTGGGGTTGGCGCGGCTGCAACTGGTTGTTTCCTCTCGTAAGGCTGGAGAGCGGCTGGTTGCTTTGGACCCACATCTGCATTTGAAACTTTTACTATTAGTTTTGGGACGATAGAAAAATTAAAAAAAAATTAAAATAGGAAAAATGTTGAAAATGATTTTACCTGAGTCATCCCATTGCTCTCCTGGTGGAAGAGCCATGTCTAGGTCACCACGAAAATCTACCCCAGCGTAAGGAAAGTCCTGAATAGAAAAATCCTGGTTTTCCAACCATTGGAAATACTCAGGTTTGAATCGAACAACCTTTGTCCCCTCGTCTGAATGACGGGCCATAACTGCAACCCATCGCATCAGTTTGGGCTCTCGAGGAAGCCCAGCTCCAACGGTAAGGTGCTACGGGATCAACATAGGAACCCTCTCCACACCAAAGCTCACAACCAAAGCCCCATAACCAAAGGTCTTTAGTTGTCCGTTCTTGGCTCTGGTCAATTGGCCTTTCACATTGGCCAACACAGCATCGTACCAGTTGAAGATGGTGCCTCGAAAGCAGTCAACTGCCATCCGCATCTGGGATCCGGTGGCAATATGTAATGTGGCACTCCCGCAAAGTTTGGTGATAGTAAACGCGATCACCATGAGTTCAGGAAGGGATATGGTTTTTATGTCTATCCCTTTGTCTCTAGCTTGGCTGTTGCAGAACTCTAGCCGGAGGCTATCGATAGACTGGCCACCTGGCCTAGTCCCGAATAGAGTCAAGTCTTTGCCTCTCTTAGGCAAACCGGTCAAGAAATATATGTCTGCCAGCTCGATTTCGAGCTGGTGGCCACCAATGAAGAAGCACTGGTCCTGTATGCTCCATCTGTCAACCAGCCACTGTAAGAAATCCACCTGGGCCCTCATGCCAGGTATGGCCCAGAATTTGTACAAGCCGCACGCCTTCAATGCATCGATCGAAGGTTGGTGATTCAACGCGGCTAGATCCATGTCCTCATGCTCTCGTTCACACCAATCTAGCATGATGTACTCTCTGCATCAAGTAAAAAGACAAATTAGAATGCTAGAAATTAATTTGTTTGGGCCAAATTTGAGAATTTTTGGGTTAAAAACCCTTGCGGCGGGGACCGCACCCTCTGGGTTAGACACAGTGCGTGGGTCCGCACCTTGCCTACATGGAAGGTGCGGACCCCTGACTTTTTCCCCATTGAGAAAAAGTCGGGGTCCGCGGGCTGGCAGTGTTACACCTGCGGGCCCCCACGCGCAGGTTTTAAGCCTAAAAACCCTCCAAAAAATGAAATAAAAACCCAAAACAAAAAATGAAACGGTTACAAATGAAGAGTGGGACAATGTGGATTACCTGGAGAAGACGGCGTTTGATTCCGATGGTTGGATTTTCCACAATCTTCACGGGAAGTTTTCTGAACAAAAACACTATTTTCTCACCCAAAACTCAAACGGTAAAAATGAATTGACGAAAGCCCTTTTTATAAGTTTTTTGAGTAAATAAATTGCAAATTTGTTTATGTTTCACTTTGGAAAGGTATTTTTGCAACATTTTTATCCATTTCAAATAGGTATGAGTAATGTTTGCGTTTTTGTTCAGGATAACGGATTATTTAGGCGAAATCTATCATTTTCGACGAAAAACATTTAGAGCCACCTTTAAGCTCTTTTCTGACTCCTGAAACATGAAAAGATTTCCGAGTTTTTCTTTTAAACTCGTTAAAATGGAACTAAAAGACAATCCACTTACAACTCTTTTATGACCGTAAAAACATAAAAAGATTGCCGGATTTTTGTCATTTCAAATTCGATATTAGTTATAAAACGACGTGTCGTTGATCACTCTTTTATTTTTTTGGATCAGGGGCACTAATTACGAAAAGTACTCCTTGGTCGTAAAGATCAAGAGGTTCTCTCAAGTATTATTTTATACTTTTTCGGGCTTGGGAGACACAAATTTACGAAAAAGGTCAACCCTGGAGTCTTCTTAAGTTTTTTTTCAGACTCTCTAAAATTGAAAAACACCGAGTTTCTCCTATACTGGACTCATTAAAATTTCACAGTAAAGGACCTGTTCAATTACAAACAGGAACAAACCACTCCTTCTTAGGGTTCGAATTTAAACTAAGTTGGACTCATCCGAAGGATGAGCTTATAATCAAGCAAATGTTATCCTCCTCAAGATTGTTAAAAATAAAGAGGTACTTGCCAGAAATGGTGGGGGAAAAGAGAGAAAAATGAACCTGTTTGTCATACTTTGTAACCACTCTTGAACACGACACTTTTATTCACCTGGGTTGGGAAATCCTTTGCCTAACAGTTGATCAAACCACATTGAAAGTCTTCAGTTGGTTTCTGGGTATTAACTTTGGGTCAATTGTCGCCAAGCCATCGGTTGTCGTTATGTGTTCAAGAGGTCACTGCCAGTAAGCCATTCATCTGCAAAATATCTGTCATCCATCTTAACCATCCCTAAGTCAGTCCTTGCAACTAAATTTCTTCAACTTGATCTATGATTTCGTGTTGTGGGCTTGCCTACGACGGATCGCTTTCTATCGACTTCAGCTCATTATCTAGAAAGATGATCTAGAAATCGTCAGTACCTTGGGATCTGCATGCCTCAATGGCAGGTTTCTCACCTTTGACGACAGGTTGCATCATTGACCTTCGATCAAAGGATTCCGTGACATGTTCGACATCAACACATTTATTCACATCTCATGGATTGTACTGGGTACTTTGAGAGCCATTGACATCACTTGTGGTTTCTCTCACACTTGTTAACAGTTTACATCATTGACTGGTAATCAAGTGGTTTCTACCATGTTCGACATCAACACATTCATTCGCATGGATAGAAGCGTACTGTTTTGGGAAGTAGAAATGAAGACCCTGGATCTAGTTTCCACAATCCAGGCTGCGAGGAATTTTGTATTCATTATATAATGGACTATTCATAAACAGATGGCTGCGTCCATACTGTGTCCACATGAGTCTATACTTGTGATGTATTACAAGATCATTCCTGTATCAGAGCAGTAGTTAGTTTTCTAAGTCAGTTTTGATCTGAGTATGGGAAGCCTACCTTAGCGATGATATGATCTCATATATATATCTTGCATTGAATGTTTTTACAGGTTCCGATCGGGCTCTCCACAAGATGATCCTAGAAATGATAAAGTACTTCACACTTCCTAAATGATAAATGAAATCCTCATCTACTACAGAGTTCGCACTTTAGCGGGCAATCTGTTACACAAAAATATCATCCCCATGATTATTTGTAGTCAGTATGGGTCTATCATCACTTGTACTGTCCTCCTAAGCAAGTCTCAGACCTCAGCTCTTCAAGTCAAGCTTTTAAAATGAGAGAAAGACATTGAAAATCAATAAAGCTCTGGTTCCACACTTTCTCTCACTGTTGCCTGCGGTCCCGCACCTTCTGTTTACAAAAACTGCAGACTTGCCCACTCTGTCCCTAAAGGTGTGGGTGCGGACCCCTATGAAAGTAAAAAAGGCACAAGTTTATTCTAAAAAACTCACTTTGGGTTAATTCTAGATGATTCTAGAAGGAATTTTGACATGGATTGGCTGCTCTTAGGTGGTTCATGCATCCCAAAAGAGAAGGAGCTAATCCCTTGATGAGAGGACCTATCCCTTTGAAGGAGGGATTTATCCCTTTGAAGGAGGACCTAGTAACTTCCCTCCATTGCACTATAAATTCAGGCATTGGGTTTGTTGCTAGGGAGGTTAGAAGCTGAATATTTTTAAGGGTAAATGCTGGTGAAATTAAGACTTCCTAGTTGAGCTTGAGAGGAGAGATCATATACCTTTTTGGCTTCATTGGGAAGAGAGTGAAACTTGTCAAAGTAGAGGAGACTTCTTGCTAGACCCTGGGAGGAGCTTGTATAGCGTCAAGGCACAGGTTGTAAAGTTCTTCTTTGATTTGAATTAATACAATCAGATTCATTTTTCTCAACAAATTGTCTCATGTCATTTGTTTCATGAATTCCTTGACTTTCATGTTAAATATGTTTTATGATATTGGCTTTTCAGGTTCCATTCAATTTGTTTGCTTGTTTGTGTTTGCAGATTCGTGACGAGGGAGCTCATTTGGATCAAAGGAGCGAGACTTCCACAAACTTGCGTTGGATCCAAGGTAGGCCTAAAACACTTGTTTGCCTTTGTTTATAAAAGCATATTTAGAGAAAGATATTTTGTGATTGGTTTGCTTTTCATTAGGTCTTATTTAGATTCTAGGGAGGTCTATTTTATCCGCAAGATCGACTCATTCCGTGTGACACCTCTCCTCCCCCAACCGCCATATGTTATCACATAAAATACGTATTGCAACTATTGTATGCTAAGAATCATCGATGCGGCATAGCGGCAAGACTCTAGGCTTGTACAAGCGAGGTCGCTGGTTCGACTCTGCTGACCTACCAATATAATTTTCTCACTGTGTGCCAATGCTAATAAGCCATTGAGGAGGACATGTAGTGGCCTCCGGACTTGCCACATGTCTCCTTCTCATTGGTCCTCCCTATCTAATGAAATTTAGCCAACTCATTAAACTGTAGACCAACAAAAATGCACCACTTGGCATGACCTCACTGGCTATTGACCAGACCTTTGACTTGCACATTCTCCTGCCACATCAGTAGTATGAACTGTTGGCTATGCAGTGACTATACTTTCTTTTTCAAAATTCCTTTATTTGGCAAAGCAGAAAAAATGTGATATCTTTCTCATACGAGCTCTATTTTGAGTGAAAGAAGTTTCGTAGGGATCATATCGCCGAGACGGACGCAGCCATTTAGGTTTTGAGCAATTATGAGAACTTTGAATTTTGAGCTAAATATTGATCACCTTATCATTTCATGATGAGAGGTAGAGGGTGTAGTCCTTGGTATGGCTAGGCGAGATTATTAATGGTGTTTATGATAGTGTGTCTTTCAAAGCCTTTAACAACTGTTGAGCTTTCTCATTGCACTGGAATGGGACATCTTAATAGAGAAGGTGGAGGAAACCATGAGCACATGTGGTGTAATCAGGGACTAAGTGGTGTAAGAAGTTGACCTTATCCTACAAGATTTGTAACTTCTTTAAAGTATTTTGTGGTGAGATTTCATAGATGGCTTGAAATTTTAGTGGGTCTACCTTGATACTATGTTGGGAAACTATAAATCCCAATAGTCTCCTTGAATTTATGTAGAAGACACATTTGAGGGGATTCAAGAATAGGTTATATTATCAACATCACAGAAACACAAGGCAAAGATCTTCAAGATGAACTTAGAAATTTTTGGAATGGACTATAAATTCATCAAAATAGGCAAGTATGAGATGAGCTAGATTGTGAAAAATGTAATTCATAGCCTATGGGAAAATGGCTCCTACATTTTAAGGCCAAAGGGAATCACTTGATATGTGAAGGTACCCCAGGGAGCTGTGAAAGTCATTTTATACTAATCTACATGGCGTATATGAATTCTATTATAGCTTGAGAAGGTGTCCATGAAGGACAAAGCTTCATGCCTTGCAAAAGCATTGAATACTTGATCAATAAAGGGTGTAGGATAATTATCCTTTGGGAAGTAATTGTTTAAATCACGGAAACCAGTAGAAACATGTATCGTGCCCTTCCTTTTCATGATAGGTATAGGGTTAGAAACCTAAGATGTGTAAGTGATAGGATAGATAAAATTGGCCTTATGCATGCAGCTTATCAATTTTGAGTTTGATCACTTCCACTTTGTATGGATGGAGAGGCCATTTATTTTTACTTACAGGTTAGGCATCAATCCATGTGTTTATGTGGTGCTCTACAATGGTAGGGCTAATGTTGGGAATTTCTGAATACAACCAAGAAAAATAATCTCTAAATTCATGGAAGAGGGCTTTACATGAGGCAACTTCTTTAGGTGAACATGTTTCCCCTAGCAAGATCTCTTCGACAATGTTGGGCTTGGTTTATATATCTACCTTAATGGTAGGAAATATGTTGTACATGTTTCCCTCTTTAAATGCATCAGGTTCTAGAATGGGATTCTTGAACTAATCTACTCTGCAAATGGTATTAGTTGGTGCATTAGTACTTGTGAATGGTTTTTTTCTAGAAGGAAAAGAGAGCGATGATGCATGACATCCCATGGACATTTAGGTTTCACCATGGCCTCAAGGATGTCATCATCAAAATGAAATAGACTTTCAAAAGGTGACAAATGTGGAGATGGGTCACGAGGTATGAGTTGGCATCTAGAATTTCTAGCTAACAAGTACGAGAATGATTTCATACCTATATCCATAGAACCAAGAGATGTTGACAATGCATTGATAGGCTGGGTCCATGTGAACATAGGTGGTGCAACCTTGGTAATGGATGAAGAAATCTTGATACCGTGGAATGATGAGAAGACAACTCTAATCATGGTTCCCACAGAAGAATAAATTAAGTGAATATGATGTTGTGTTTCATTAGCACTAGGTGGTGGGAGTATCTCCCTCATAGTCACATGAGGGTGAATGGGAGAAGAATCTCAAGAAGGTTTCAGTTTCCTAGGAGTTAAACTAGAGGAGCGTTCTGTTGAATTTACACGACCCTGATGTCTAGGATAGAATCTTAAAATATATGACACTACCAAACCAAGAATCTCAACAAAGCTACTTTTCATAGCAAAACAATATAATGCAATAAATCAATCCCATGCACAATAAGAACAATAAAAACAATATATGTAACCCAACTTTGTTATATTATCAACATATAATACAATATTCTAGTGCTCATGTACAAGGTATAATGGCCCTCAAATATCCACAAGTACAAGAATACAAGATACAATGACAATCTTACTTCTCTAGTGGACAATCACAACCTATATGTCATATCTCATCCTACCAGTCCTTTGCTTTCGATATTCTCTCTAGTTTCCCCTTAGTCCATCAAAAAACACACATAGAGACTCCAGGAGGGCTTCCATCTATTACCGCTGCAAGATGCTTCTGCTAGAATGAACACAAGTTGATCTAATCTTCTCTTCTAGGTTGGCCAATACTTGAGCTCCAATCTGCCAATCTAGTAGCTTCTTTCGTCCATCAAAGAGCTACATATTAGGCTCAAATTTTCACCCAACTTCAACTATCAAGATCCCTTTATGACTACTTATCAATGGCTACTCTTAGACACTAACACGTTTCCCTCCACTAATCCAATGATGCCCAATACCTCTGCCAATAATACACTATAGAATCTTCTCCTAGTTAGGGTATCTAACTACCAATGTCAACCCTAACACATGGCTTCCATAGGCTGCAACTTGTCCACACTTGGATACCACCCAACTAGAAAACAATCCAATCTTCACTCAACAAAATCAACATACCTGGTTGTACATGTTGTTGTAGCTTCTCTTCTAGTTAGGGCACCCAATCAACTGTTGTTGTCACCCACAGAACCATTCTAATAGACCTCCAAGTATTGTGGTCTATCCCTTCTCACAATCCTACTCCACTCGTTTTCCTTTTAGGCCACCTATGTTGCATGTTCAAGGTTTACGACCCTCACATAACATATTTATAAGCCTGCAACCAAGTCTACAATGAATAATAGGGTTTTATCCCTCCAAATAATGATGAAATAGTCCCCAACACTCATGCACAGCCTGCCAAAACAACCCTTGATTCCTAATGCCTTATCTTGCTTAACCTTAACCCCTGAAATAGGTATGTATAGACCAAAAACCACCCTCTTCTTTCAATCTCAACCACCCTCCATGAGCTCGATTGTCCTATTGAGAAGTATATGAATTGTTGCACATTTAGATGATAAAAATGATCTTCCTCACCTTATATTTATACCAATACAAGTGCTCTACAAATTCCTTGAAGATACATGTATTTTGGAATATTTCATTTAAATCCTACATGACTTATGTGCCAAAAAGCCATCCTTAACGTTCAAAAATTCATATCTCATCGTAGACAACTTGGAATTCAACGATTCTCATTGCGTTGGATTCTTCTCAACACCCTTTATCATCTTCATCCATCACATGTCCAAAATGCTCCATGGTTTTGGCCCAAACCTCAATGGGTGCAGAAACCTGCTTCCCTTTCTTTTTATCGTCATCTCCCATGTTCTTATTCATCAAACATATCAATGAAAAATGACCCATCTTGTCATATTTGAAACATTTGACATTACTCAAGTCCTTCTTCTGCTTACCCCTCATTCATGATGTAAGTGCCAAATCATCATCTAAAGCATTCGTCTTTAGATGAGGACCCTCGTCTCACAACACTTCCTGAATGAAGTCATCCCACAACATATTCCAATCTAGAAACTTCTCTTTGGCAATGATCCCCTTGATGCAGGGCTTCCATTCCTCGATGAACCCTATCAAAGAAATCCTCACCATATCAGATTCTAAAATAGTCACACCGATAGCCGCAAGCTCATCTTTGAATTGATACAACCTCGTCAGATACAAGGTCACTCCTTCACCCTGCAACATCTTGGTGGACTTCAAGTTATCCTCCAATGCGAGTACTTGGTTCTCGTTCATATTCTAGAACAAATTCTGAAGATCCGTCCATATCTCATGTGCAGTTTTCTTCCCAGACAAATGAGGTATTAGGGGATCCTTCACACCATCTAAGATGATCGATCTCGCCCTCGTATCCAATTCCTCATACACTTCCATCTCCTTAGGTTCATTTGTATTCTTGATCTCTTTCTCAAAAAACTCCCAGATCCAATTAACCTACAATACAAACTTGGCCCTTTCCTTCTAAGGACTATAGTTGGAAAGTCCTTCCAACCTGTCCTCATATCAGAGACCAACCTGCAAATTCGACATTGTAGTGATCCCTTCACCTACAATGTGACCAACTCCCTCTTAATTTGTACTTCATTATGCACTCTTTCATTCATTATCTCCCAATGTAGCTCAAACACACTCTGATACCATGTTGAATTTCCATGATGCTAGTCTCTAGGATAGAATCTAAAAATCTCTTATCCGTCCAATAATCTCAACAAAGATATTTTGCATAGTAGAACAATATAATGTAGTAAATCAATCACATGCACAATAAGAACAATAAAAATAGTATATGTAACCCAACTTCATTATATTTTCAACATATAATATAATAGTCTAGGGCTCTTGTACAATGGATAATGGCCCTCAAATATCCACAAGTACAAGAATACAAGATACAATGACAATCTCATTGCTCTAGTGCACAATCATAGCCTCTATGTCGTATCTCATCCTATCAATCCTTCACTCTCAATATTCTCTCTAGCGTCCCCTTATTCCATCAAGAAACAACACATAGAGACTCTAGGAGGGTTGCCACCTATCACTTCTACAAGTCACTTCTTCTAGAATGAAAATGGGCTTATCCAATCTGCTCTTCTAGGTTGGCCAATACCTGAGCTCCAATCTGCCAATCTAGTAGGTTCTTTGCGTCCATCAAAGAGATACATATTAGGCTCGACTCTTCACCCAACTTCAATTTTCAAGCTCCATTTATGACTGCTTGTCAAGGGCTACTCTTGGACACTAACACGTTGCCCTCTAACAATCCAATGATGCCCAATACCTTTGCCAATAATCCACTATATAATTTTCTCCCAGTAAGGGTTTCTGACTACCCAAGTCAACCCTAAAACATGGCTTCCATAGGCTGCAACTTGTTGTTGGGCATGGTATCCCCCCACGCATGTCTTGGGGCTCAAAGCCCAATTTTGGAGTATTATTGTTGAAAATACTCTGCGAATTACGGGCACACACTGCAAATTGTATGTTAGAGTCATCAAGTTGTCCGCCCTAAGTTTTGAATGTAGTGTCAGCCTACCGATGGTCGGTGGACCATGGTGTTGTACAAATAGAGTGAGGCTCTAAATTGTAAAGATAATTAGAGATAGATAGAAGAACGAATGGAGTCTAAAAGATAGCAAGCATAGAGGAAAGGTCTAAGTGCTTTGGGTCGTAGTAGTAGGAAGAGGCTCTGCAGTTGAGTGCATGATGAGCTTCATAAATGGGTAATTATATGGGCTCATTTTACCTCCTAACCTAGTCAAATCAACCATTCTCTTAGCTTATTATATGATTTTCTGATTATACTTTTGCTTATAGAGTGAGTTGAGTTATTTATTTTGCCATGTGGTCTAACATGTATTTAATGCAGATTACTGATGGATTTTGAGGTCAAAGTCAAGGATCCAGTGGAAAAATGGTAGCAATAACTCAAAGTGGACAGAAGAGAGGACTTATAGGAGGGAATCCCCCTCATTTATTACTCCTCACTTCGAATTCCCCTTCATTCATCTCGGAGTACAAGCAGCTGAATCATGCACTAGAAGGCAGCCGAGCCAGTGGAGGATGACTGATGATTATCTCGATTTTTGGGAGCCAAGCCTCCCTGATTTTAAGGAAGCTGTTGGTAGCTTCACTAGGGTTAGATTTTTTCTTATGTAAACTCTGGTCAAATTTTGAGCTTATTATTTGTGACAGTTTCATGTAATCTTGCTATTGTTTTGAAAATAAATATGGAATCTTTTTTGAGCTAGCACTGAGTTACCTTAGAGGGCTGAAGCTCTTGGGTTAGGTCCCAATCCAAGTAGCCAAGCTCCTCTTTACTTGTATTTGTATGCTTTGTTTCAGTTTGTAGATTAGTTTGTTGTTAAATGTATTTCTCTTATGGTTAAGAATAGGCTGCTTTTGATTATTTATTGTTTGCTTCCATTTGTTGAAAATGCAACAAGGTTGATGGAGCTTGGTGGAAAGGAGTCACCTTCACTAAGTGGGCCCATATGCTATTTTTGGCGCAAAGTCTATTTTTAGACTGTCTATTTTTAGACATATGGATCATGGTCTATGAGTTGTAGGATGTTATTTGTGGATGATTGGTCATGTTGGTAAAAATAGATGGACTTCTATTTTTAGACATATGGGCAGAGTCTATTTTTAGATTGCCAGGCTAAAAATAGAACAATCGAATATTATTAGCTCTTAATAATATTTGGACTATAAACATTATCTTATCCTCTTGGAGCACTTCAGTTCGAGCTACAGATGTGGCACATGCAGCTGTCAGAAGGAAATACGCTTTTATTATGGGTCAATTGAGCTATTGCATGATGGACTTCAATTAAAACTCAAGTGATTGAGTTTTGTGGAGTTGATTGAGGAGTTGATGGAGTTGTGTTTAGTTTGACTTAGTTGAACTAGTTTTATTTAGTCTAACTGCAGAATACACTAGTGATGAGTGATGTGAATTAATTATTAATTAATTCACTAATTATTAACTCATAAAGCAACTAAAGAATACATCAGTTAACTCAATGCATGGAAAGTTCAGTGGAGACAAGTGTTAGAGGTGGGTGAAAGAGTGAGACTACTATCAGTTGTGACTATAGTTGTGCATGAGATTTGCACAATCAATGGATTGAGTATTGCCAATGAGGATTGCATGGTTCATCCAAGGGAAATACGAGTTTGGATAAGCCATTCTCATCTATTCTCATTCAGGATTGCGCAGTGGAGGCAGGCAAGCAGCGAAGGAGATTTGAACCTGTGATTGATTCAGATCTGAGCTAGTTTGTGTGTAACACGTGGAGATAGTATCAAGTACTTGCGAGGAGTATTGTACTATGTATTGTTACATGTTCTCAATCAATATAATATACAGATAGTTGGGGGTTTTCAGCTGTATGCTTTCCCCGTGATATACTGTGTTGATATGTGTGATTGATGCTTCAATGTACACATGCGATTGTTTCTGAATACTGCAAATAGATGATCAATAATAGAGGAGGCTATGTATTATGCATGCATTCCGCAAATAGTGTATAATCAGGATAATCTCTGTGAATAAGTGTCATATTATTCAAAATTTCTACATGGTATCAGAGCGAAGTTGATCATCAGATCTATTATTCAGAAAGTGTTTACATTTTATTTCTTCAAGCAGAGTCTATAATCGGGCCAGGTAGCCTCTGGATTCATCCTTCCTTTTGGAAGGTGAGATATCCAGTAAAAGCCCATACAGTCAATCTTTGTACGAGAAATACTTTGTTCTCATGAATTTTAGATCAGAACCAGTTGAGTTTTGAGCTGGTGGAATTCGAATTTGCAACAGTGTTTTCTTGGTGTCAAAGTTGAAATGTCTTTCAACGGATTGCGATTGGAGTATGCCCTTGAAGGCAGCTCGAATTATATTGCATGGAAAGATAGGATGGAGGCGGTGTTAGATGACAATGGGCTGAAGGAGTTCATAGAGGCTGAGGTCCCAAAGCCTACTGATGCTTCTCACGTTGAGGTTTGGCAAAAGAAGACAGCAAAGTGTTGAAGGATTCTATTGGAGAGTGTGAAGGATCACATTGTATCCAGCCTGCATGGAAAGGCTTATCCATACTTGATGTGGAAAGCGTTGACAAATTTATTCCAAAGCAAGAGTGACCAGAGGAAGTTGGCGCTCAAGGATATACTCAGAAACATTAAGTGTGAGAATGGAGACAGTATTCCCAGGTATCTCATGAAGTTAACCCAATGCCGGGATGAGCTGGGAAGAATGGGGGTGACTGTCGATGATGAGGACTTGGTGAGCTTGGCTCTCCTTGGTCTTCTGAAGAGTTGGCATTCCTATCAGGACTCTGTCAATGGTCGGGAGAAATTGCCAGGATGGGAGAGACTTTGGTCGGATCTTGTGCAAGAGGAGATTAGGTGAAATACCAGGGACGGATCTTCATCAAAGGCATCTGATGAAGAAAATTGTGCTTTGGCTGCCAAAGCAAAGAAGGGGAAGGAGAAGGGTTCTCTTTCTAAATCCAGTTCTTCCAATAATGGGAAGAAGGTTGACAAGTCAAAGGTGAGATGCTTTCGTTGTCATGAGTTGGGCCATTATGCTACTAATTGCCCAAAGAAGAAATCCAAGAATGGATCCGGGGAAGGATCTGAAGGTGAGGCACTTGCTTCACAGTTTGAGTTGGATTTCACACTCTTTGCATGCATGGTTTCATCCATGGTGGGAAGTGGTTGGTTTCTTGACAGTGGAGATTCTTTCCACATGACCGGTGATAAGAGTTTGTTCAGTACTTTGGAGGAGAAAGATCTCCAGATACTCATAGCGATGGGTAATGATGAGAAGTATAGTGTCTTAGGTGTAGGCACGGTTATTTTTCAGAGGGAGCATGGAGCTCAGCTTACCTTGACCGATGTCAAGTATGTACTAGGACTAAAGAGAAACTTGGTATCGATCGCGATGCTGGAAGACAGAGGCTGTGATGTAGTTTTCAATAAGGGAGACGTTTTCCTTAGACACATCATCACTAGACAGGTGAGGCAGATTGGTTCATGGGTCAAGAACCTATATGATCTTGAGGTTCAAGATGCATGCAAAGCCTTGAGCAGTGAGGCAATTGATGGAGACTTGGTGGTTGAGAGGGAGCGTATATTACCTCTCAACATGCAGAGCCAGAAGAAGTCTCAAACGATTGTGGATGAGCCACGATTGGTGCAGTAGCTTCAGGAGGTTGTGGAGTAGTCACAACAAGGGAAGCTGAGAGGAGATCGAGTAGAGACATCTACTCATGTAGAGACCTCCAGTAGGGGGAAACTTCAAGCCAGGTGGGCTGAGGGATCACATGCAGCCATACCTCCAGGTAGGAGGTGGGGCGATATAGAGTGATTGTCCCAAGGAGGAGGGGCAGGATCCTTGAGGTACCCAACCTCTTGGATGAGACCTTGCTACGCGAGCCCCGATGTGGAGTACCAGGAACTGACTAATTGGGTAGAGATAGATGCAGATGGAGTGGCAGAGAGAGCGATAGTGTATGGAATCCCAGGACAGCGCATAGCCAGCAGGCTGTAGCAATGCGAGAGGCACAAGTGTTTTGCATAGTGCTAGGTGGCGCAGAGAAGTGTGCAATGGTGCGAGATGCATGGAGATGTTGCAGTAGCGTAGATGTCAGAGAGGGAGAACTTGTCAGCAACAGGTAGAGCTTTAGCATCAGAGTATGTTCCTAGCCCAACAGAGTGGTCAGTTGGGAGTTTTTTGTTCCAAGTGTTGTTGGAGCAAGTGGACCGGGAAAATGTGTTGCATGCAGAACATTCCAGAGTTGCAGGATAGGGGTTGCAGATAATCCATATCTTGTTGAGAGGGAGTGTTGAAAATACAACAAGATGATGGAGCTTAGTGGAAAGGATTCGCCTTCACTAAGTGGGCCTGCAAGCTATTTTTGGCACAAAGTCTATTTTTAGACATATGGATCATCGTCTATGAGTTGTAGGATGCTATTTGTGGATGATTGGTCATGTTGGTAAAAATAGATGGACTTCTATTTTTAGACATATGGGCAGAGTCTATTTTTAGACTGCCAAGCTAAAAATAGAACAGTCGAATATTATTAGCTCTTAATAATATTTGGACTATAAACATTATCTTATCCTCTTGGAGCACTTCAGTTCGAGCTATGGATGTGGCACATGCAGCTGTCAGAAGGAAATACGCTTTTCTTATGGGTCAGTTGAGCTATTGCATGATGGACTTTAGTTAGAACTCAAGTGATTGAGTTTGGTGGAGTTGATTGAGGAGTTGATGGATTTGTGTTCAGTTTGACTTAGTTGAACTAGTTGTATTTAGTCTAACTGTAGAATACACTAGTGATGAGTGATGTGAATTAATTATTAATTAATTCACTAATTATTAACTCATAAAGCAACTAAAGAATACATTAGTTAACTGAGTGCATGGACAGTTCAGTGGAGACAAGTGTTAGAGGTGGGTGAAAGAGTGAGACTACTATCAGTTGTGACTATAGTTGTGCATGAGATTTGCACAATCAATGGATTGAGTATTGCCAATGAGGATTGTGTGGTTCAGCCAAGGGAAATATGAGTTTGGATCAACCATTCTCATCTATTCTCATGCAGGATTGCATAGTGGAGGCAGGCAAGCAGCGGAGGAGATTTGAACCTGTGATTGATTCAGATCTGAGCTAGTTTGTGTGTAACAGGTGGAGATAGTACTAAGTACTTGCGAGGAGTATTGTACTATGTATTGTTACATGTTCTCAATCAATATAATATACAGATAGTTGGGGGTTTTCAGCTGTATCCTTTCCCCGCGATATACTGTTTTGAAATGTGTGATTGATTATTCAATGTGCACATGCGATTGTTTCTGAATATTGCAAATTGATGATCAATAGTAGAGGAGGTTATGTATTATGCATGCATTCTGCAAATAGTTTATAATCAAGATAATCTCTGTGAATAAGTGTCATATTATTCAAAATTTCTACACCATTTGTGCTTTCTATAACAGGCTAAGCAGTGACCAGCAAAGATTCAAAAGGCTAGCAATAGTGCCTTGGCCTCTCTTCCTCTCTCTGGGACCATGATTTGAGGCAAAGACTCTCTTGCTGCCCCAAAAACACAGATTTTCCACCTTCATAGGAATTCTAGTGTTTGCAACTTTTCAGTAGGTTAATCTTCCAGCTTTGCTTTGCTTTAGATCTTCTTCATCATGCTTACTTCCTGATTTGCAATAGTCTTCTTTCATGCTTTCCTTTCCTACAACATTTCTCAATATTTCCTTTCATAGATCATAGTTCAGACCAATTTTATGCAAAAATCTGTTTTTCCTAAATGTATTCATTTCACTTGTCACTTGATTTCCTTGGATGACTATCAGTCTCTATGCAGTAGATCTCTTCCAGAAGTAGGCCAGCTTATTAGCCATCACACCCTCCATCTGATCCATGCCCTACAGGTCTCCCAATTCTCACCTCAATTCTACCCTAGTTTCCTACATTTTTTCGTAGAGCTTCTTCCTCTCTCCTTGAGCAAACCCAATCATATTTCTCTCTCCTGATGATTCATGGTAGACCTTAGGTGCCCTAATACCTCATTCCAACCTTCATCCACCTTTTTCACCCACTCTCACACCCTCAAAATAGTGAAAAATTCTCTCGGCCTCCTCCTGTAGGCCTCCTATAGTTTCCATGTTTTCCTCCTGTAGATTTCCTATGTCCTCCTGTAGATTTTCCTGTAGAATTTCTTTTGAAGGCCGAGTGTGGGGAAAGCCTCTAGAAGGCCACCTGAGACCTCCTAAGACCCATCCACACCATCCTAAATCCTCTCAAGTCCCAAAACCACCCTTCAACACCACTTATTTGCTACCAAACTCACACACAATAAATTACATGCATGTCAAATTCACATAAAAATACATAAAAATCCAAAAATATGTTTTTTGCTTATTTACTTCTAGAAATAGCATACTTAGATGTTTTTTACTTCCTTGAGTAGGTAACGGCATTCCTTTCATGATTTTCATAGTGTTTTCTGTAAAAGTAGAATTAGTTGGTTAATCAGGGTTTATTAGGTTTGCTTTACATTTCAGTCTTTCTCCTTTCTGCAGTTAGAATAGCATTTGTAGAGTAATATCTCTTTCCTTTCATCACATATAGAGCTTCTTCTGGAATCCATAGAAGTTGGCTTGAGATCCTAGTGATCTTGCACTGGCTAACCAAATGACAACCTGCAGTGAGAACTAGTACTTGTGTATACAACATCGACGCTTCCAAGTTTGTTATGAACTACTGGGTTGATAAGAGTAAAGTAGGCAGCCCAGGAGTTACAACATTATTGCTACAATACTAGTGCTCACCACTTTTTGGTGCCGTTGCCAAGAAAGCGTCAGAGTATTCTGTGATTACTGCTTTCTTCTATTTCCTATTGCAACATTTTGCTAATAGTTTATTTCAGCAACAGTAGACAAGTCCTTTCTTTTCCTTCAATTCTGCATTTCCTTGCTTTCCTTTTCAATTCTGCAAATTTCATTTCAGCAAAAGTAGACTAGTCATTCCTTTTCCTTCAGTTCTGCGTTTCCTTGCTTTCCTTTTCAATTCTACAAATTTCATTTCAGTTACTTGCAATTTTTTTTGTTTAATCGATTTCAGTTTCTACAGTTACCATCAGTGTGGGGAAAAGAAACAAAAACCAACCAAAAATATCTCCTTTCAGGCCTCATAGGAATAGAGATAACTTAGGGAAAAAATTTCCCAACACCCCCACTGCTTCACATAGCCAACCTTCTCTCTTCTTCGGTGGCTGCGATCAAGAACAACCCTTAGGTGAACAGCCAGACATATTTGAAGAACCTATAGGGGAAGAAGAGGAAGAAAACATTCCTTTGGAGCCAATGACTGAAAACAGAAATGCTAGAGGGAATGGAGAGAGAATAGAGGGTACCTTTCCCATTCGAGAGACCAATGGGGAGACCAAAATGAAGAATATAAGTCAGTCTGCCCTACCAGATTTCCATGGTTTGACTACAGAAGATCCTAAAACCTTCTTGTTCGAGTTTGTTGTCATATGTCAAACTTATGACTATGCAGAAGAGAAGCAAAAATTGAAACTTTTCCCTTTTACTCTCAAGGATGTAGCACTGCGCTAGTTCATGGGATTACCTGGCAATAGCATCACAACTTGGGTTCAGATGCAGCAAGCCTTTAACAACAAGTATCGAGACTATTGTAGGTCAAAAGATACTAAAGAAGAAATCTTCCGAATGACAATAAGAAGAGATGAGTCCCTGGAAGACTATGAAGAGAGGTTCCAACTCAGTTACAAAAGGGTCGGGTGTACACTTGACCTTGAGTCTCTGAATTTGGTCCTGCTCAGGAGAATTTGGGAAGATCATTTAGACACCCTCCATCTACTAGCCAGGGGAGATATCTACCAACTATCCTATGAGGACATAAAGATTGTTTTTAGAAACCATTCTAGAGCAGCCAGAAAGAAAGGTAGGGGGAGTCAACCCATAGCCAGTACCTCTTCCTCCAACTCATCCATTAAATGAGAAATTGGAAACATGCTGGAAGACTTCAAGAGTGAGATGCTACAGAATCTTGCCATGCAAATGGATACCTTACATATCAAAATAAAACAAGAGGAAGTAGAGAGGGCTTTGGCCATTTTTTGCCCCAGATGCACCAGAAGGCATCCTAGGAATGAATGCCCATTGAACTCTATAGAGGTTTGTTCAATCTGTGAAGAAAATCATTCTACAGATAAGTGCCCTTCCTTACCTTGACTTAAAGCTATATATCAAGGGGCTGAGGAAGTCACTGAACAGCTCTATTACATAAATCAAAGAAGGCTACATGGACCTAGACCATACCAACAGGAGATGCAAGGGACATCTCAGGCATACTACAAACACAACCAATTCACCTCCATAACTTCTTGGGGCCCTCCTACTCATCCTTCCTAGACCACGCCTCCTCCTTGGTCCTTCACATCTCAATATCATGCCCAACCAACTACCGATTCATTTCCATCCTATGCTCAGCCACAACCTCAGTGGAATGCATATCATCAAGGGTGGAGGCCCCAATACAACTCTCTTCCTACTCTTTTTCCTCCACCACCTGCCCAACCAAAACCGTTACCTTTTGCTCCACCAAAGCAACCCCAATTTCCTGCCCAACCAAATCCGAACACGAACAACAAACAGGCTCAGCAATTGTATAGTGGGGAACCATCATGCCCAACCTATGTTGTGGAGATTCAAGAAATCAACTTGCAATCTGGGAAAGTTCTCCTAGATAACCAGCCTCCACCCAGGTAGGTTGAGGAAGATAAAGAGGAAAGTGAACCTAAAGCAAATCCACCCTTTCGTGAGAGACTATCCATGACAGTCTAACCTACCCCAGAAGAGACTGAACTCCTAGGAGAATTGAAACATTTATGTGTAAAGATACCACTTCTCCAAGCTATAAAAGATGTGCCTATCTACAATAGGTTGATCAAAGAGAAGTGCTTTAGGCATCCAGGAAGGCACAAGAGAGATGCCCCAACCATCAATGTCATAGGACAACTGTCCGACCTGATGTTGGGGCAAGTAATCTGTCCAAAATATCTAGACCCTGGAAGCCCAGTAGTTGATGTCCACATCAATGGCACAATGATCCCGCATACCTTGATTGATCTGGGAGCTGCCATTAATGTGATGACAAAGGACACAATGCTCAAACTTAACCTCCAGGGCTCCTTGAGGAAGACCATGACAGTGCTACAGCTAGCAGACCACTCCACAGTGACCCCTGAGGGGATTGTGGAATATGTGATAGTCTCCATTGATTCTTGGGAGTACCCTGCTGATTTCTTAGTTCTCCAGCCAAAGGCAAAGCTCACTGGGTATCCTCTCATTCTAGGAAGACCCTGGTTGGCTACAGTCGATGCCTACATCAACTATCGAGCTGGGAACATGACCATAAAGAATGGGCACATGTCCAAGCAGTTAATCTTATATCCTCCTGCCCAACCCTTGCTAGAACATGATCTACCTCTCTGGTTGGAGGAGGAAGATGAGGATGAAGTTTATTCTGCACCACTTTGTGCATTAGAAATCACCATGGGGGGAAACAACAAGATGAAAATGAAATGATTGAAAATTTGATTCAGAATCCACCTCCCAGTGTATCACAGAGGACATAGTAAGAGAAACCCAAAACAACCCCTCAACTAATCTTTATGCAGCTGACTCCACTTCTCTCCATGTTAAGAATCTAGAGTTCGACCCAGAAAGAACATTGAAAATCAATCCATCCTTATCCACTTCCCAGGAGAAGGAACTATGCAGCCTACTGAGAAAACATCTAGATGCCTTCACCTGGAATTATAAGGAGATGAAGGGAGTGCACCCTTCAGTATGTACTCGTCATATATACATCAAGGAATATTGCAAACTAGTCAGGCAGCCTCAAAGGAGGATGAATCCAACACTTAAAGATATTGTTAAGGAAGAATTACAGAAATTGCTTGATGTAGGATTCATCTATCCCATCTTTGACAGTGAATGGGTCTCTCCTTTGGTGCTAGTGCCAAAGAAAAATGGTAAGTGGAGAATCTGTGTCAACTATGAAGAATTGAACAAAGCCACTAAAAGGACCATTTTCCTTTACCTTTCATAGATCAAGTGTTAGACGGTCTGGTAGGGAAAAAGTTTTTCTCCTTCCTAGATGGGTTTAGTGGGTACAATTAGATTCAAATCAAACCGGAAGACCAAGATAAGACCACTTTCACTTGTCCTTGTGGTAATTTTTCATACCGGGTCCTTCCTTTTGGTTTGTGCAATGCTCCAACCACTTTCCAAAGAGCGGTATTGAGTATATTTTCTGAACTAGTTCATGATGCAGTAGAAATATACATGGATGATTTTACTCCTTATGGTTATGACTTTCAAGAAGCTTTATCTAACCTATGAAAAGTTATAGACAAGTGTATTGAGATGAACCTATCCCTCAGTCTGGAAAAATGTGAATTTTTGATGACTAAGGAGACCGTGTTAGGTCATGCAATATCAAGTGGACCCCAACAAAATTACCATCATCCAAAGGGTCCCACCTCCTCAAAAGGTAAGAGATGTCAGAAGTTTCCTAGGCTTAGCTGGATATTACAGGAGATTCATTAAAGATTTCAACAAGTTATCCTCTCCTTTGTTTGGCCTCTTAGGCAAAGATGTTGAGTTCATATGGTAAGAGAACTGCCAAGAAGCCCTAGATACCTTGAAGAGCAAGTTACTGACTGCCCCAATTCTCAGAGGCCCAAACTAGGCCCTACCTTTCCACATTCACACAAATGCCTCAAACAAAGTAATAGGAGTAGCCTTAGGACAAATTGAAGAAAAGTTATCTTATGCCATATACTTTATAAGCAAAAACTTGTCAAAGGCAGAGTTAAACTATACAGTGACCAAGAAGGAACTCCTAGTTGCCGTGCATTCCTTAAACAAATTCAGACATTATATCACAGGTTATCAAAGCTTTGTGCACACTAATCATGCTGCAATTAGATATTTAATGAAAAAACCAGATGTAAATGCTCGCATTATTAGATGGTTGCTTTTACTGCAACAGTTTGATCTGACCATTATTGATAAGCTTGGTAAAGAAAATGTTGTTGCTGAATTTTTGTCTAGAGTAAATTTGCCTACAGGTGAAGAAGGAATGGTGGATTACCAAATTCCAGATGAACATCTGTTTTCTATATCAGTACTCTCTCCATGGTTTGCTGATATAGCAAACTACTTGGTTTCAGCACAATTCCCACCACACCTATCCTCAAAAGAGAAGAGTAAGATAGTAAGGAAAAGTGCCCCTTTCACCTGGATTGGAGGAAATCTCTTCAAATTTGGCCCAGATCAGATCTTGAGAAGATGTGTCAGGGAAGAGGAACTCTTTGACATCCTCCTAACCTGTCATGATGGGCCTTATGGAGGTCATTTTGCAGCAAAAAGAATCACCTTCAAGATATTGCAAGCAGGCTACTACTGGACCACTCTTCATCAAGATGTGAGGAGATACATGAGCCAGTGTGATCGGTGTCAGAGGATGGTGAAACCTACTCCAATGGATGAGATGCCCATGCAACCTCAAGTGACCTTTGAGCCATTTGAGAAGTGGGGCATGGACTTTGTGGGGCCTATCAGCCCTCCTTCAAAGTGGAAATAATACATCATTGTGTGCACCGACTAGCTGACAAAGTGGGCAGAGACAAAAGCAATCAAAGTAGTGACAGAGGAAAAATTAGCTGAGTTCTTGAGAGAAAACATATTCTACAAGTTTGGGTATCCAAGAGAGTTGGTCACAGATCAAGGCAGACAATTCACTTCCAACCTGATTGAAGACCTGCTCACACATCATAAGATCAAGCACAGGACTTCCACCCCTTACCATCCACAAGCCAATGGGAAAGTGGAGGTCACTAACAGAGCATTGGAAGGGATCCTAACCAAGGTAGTGAGTAGCAACAGAAAAGACTAGGCAGATAGATTATTTGAGGCCACTTGGGCCTACAACACCACATGGAAGACCACCACCGGGTTCACACCCTATGAACTAGTCTATGGGAAGAAGGCTTTGCTATCAATAGAATTTGAGTTCAATACATTAAGGATGGCAGCTCAGCTAGACCTAGACCTCATCCATGCATAGAAGGAGAGATTACTTCAGCTCAATGGATTGGATGAATATAGATTGCAAGCCCTCCTCCATACAGAGGTAGTTCAGCTTTAGAGAAAGATATGGGATGACAAAAATATCAAGGAGATGCAATTCCAAGAGGGAGATTGGACACTACTCTATGATTCAAGATACAAGGATTTCAAAGGCAATCTGAGGACAAGATGGCTGGGACCCTACACTGTGGAGAAATGCAATGACAATGGTTCACTTTTGATCAGAACCATTGATGATGAAGCCATCCCCATGCTTGTCAATGGACATCGGTTGAAGGTCTACAAGAAACCCCTCTCCAAGAAAAACTTCATCGAAGATTTGAATAAAACAGTGATGGTAGTGGAGCATGTCTTAGCTTCCACTTCACCCACTCACTGAAGAAAAGAGAGAAAAAATAAGGACTCAAGTGAAAACCTCCATGAGGCACTTGAATCCCATCATTGGGTTGAAAACCTCTTCTGAGGCGGCCCAGTGATGTCAAAAAAAAGAGGAAAAAAGAATAAGATCCCTGGGTGAAAACCTCCCTTGGAGGCACCTAGGGCAGGTAATTAGGGTGAAAACCTCTCTGAGGCACCCTAGTTGTTTTCAAAAAAAGAGAAAAAGGAGAAAGAAAATGAATTTTTTGTTGCATTGCAAGTTTGCAGGAGGACTACAGGGAGTAGAAGAAGGTGCCAAGGGGACCCTGACATTCATACCAGCACCCATATCTTCTTCTCTACACCTTCCTCCATCACTTTTGGCATTTCTTTCAGCCCACTATACCTCTTTTTCAAAAACTATGTTTTCTACAGGAGGCTCCTATAGGAATTACAGAGAACCAGAAGTGGTTACAGAAGGCAGTTTGAGGGACAAAGAAGCTTCATGAAGAACCTATAATCCCTCCTACAATATTCAAACCTCCTTGCCATCATTTCCAAACCTGCATCACACCCCAAGCATCATTTTTCTTCCTGTCCAAGAAAAACACAGAAAAACAGTTTTTCAGTTAAAAAAAAAAAAAAAATTGAGAGGAAAAAGCACCATCAACCTCACTTGAAGCCTACCTACTACCTCTCCATCTTTATCTACACCTCTAGAATCGTCCTCAAGATCCAAGCACAGGAAGAAGCTGAAGTTTCAAGGGGAGAAGCAACTACAGGAGCTCCTGTAGGAATTCCTGTAGCAGCTGATCCCATAGAAGTCTAGCACCAACAGCAAGAGAGTGCAAACATGAAGGTCTAAAAGGCACCTAAAGCTCAGATCTAGCCAGAGAAGAACCTGCACAAGCACACAACCACAGATCAACAAGCAGAGACAACATGCAAAAAGGGAAATAAAGGCATGCAGCAAAGAAAGCCATAGCACCTCACAGCAAATACACTCAGATCACAGGTAAGTAACTAAGTCACTCCTTTGTCTTCATTTGTGTAATTAGAAGTCATGCAAAAGCAATGAGATGGTTGAGGTTGAATAAGGGAAAGGTGGCTAGTTAATTTGGCCACCTTCATCTAGTTGACTCCACTCATCCGAGATGTCACCCACATGTGCGAATATTCAACTCCAACATAAGATACCAAGGATAGGTAGTGGAGGAAGTGTGAACTCTGATGCAATAATGAGGGATGATTACGAGGAGGGGCCATGATGACCAAGAAAGTGGGACCAACTATCCAAATATGACCAACGTATACCTTTCCAGCTCAACACTCATCACCAGAATTATCCATAAAGGGTAATAAGTACTCCTCCCTGAGCATTCTCTCCTCATAACTCAACTACAACAGTCTCCTTGTGCCCCCACAGCCTCGTAACCACCATCCTCCACCAATCTCTCCCATATTCTTGCTCTCGATGTTTTCTACAGGAGCACCTACAGGAAATCTACAAGAGGGATAGCAAGTTTCTACAGGAGGGGCAGTGAGTAGTTTTGAGGGGAGAAAACACGATTTTTAGCACAATTTTCGATCTGAAGAGGTAGGGTTCATGCATGACCCCTGTTGAATATCAATATATGAAAGAATTGGTCTCAATTTGAGGAGGAAATAAGTCTTTAGGAGAGGATAAAATACATAAAAAAATAAAAATAAAATAAAAAAATAAAAAAATCTGCTATTAAAAAAAAAACGCAGTGTCCTCTGTTTCTTTGTTTTTCTCAAAATTCTTTGTCTCCACCTCCATATTTGGTTTTCCAAAGGAGTATAGACAATATGAAAGGAGGGTTTATGAGAAAGGATCCCACTAACTCCACTAGGCTCCATGCACATCCTCAAATGGTGGACATCTTCACAAGGGAAAACTGGATGAATTTCTTTGAGAAATTTCAAGGGTTTGATGAGGAAATTGCCCAAGAGTTTGCTCTCTTTCTGGTCCCTCACACAAGAACTCATGCCACTGTCACCATTAGAGGTATTGGTTTGTAGATTTCTGTGGAGTGGTTTCTGAGAGATTGAATTCGGATATTCCACAGTGTTCATCATTTTTATTTGTCGACGTTTCGAGCCTAGACCAAGACTCATCATCAGGACTGATATACAGAGAAGAGAAAGGCGGGTGATAAATATGGTGAAGGAGGGCTGTTGAGTTGATAAGCCGACCTTTTTTAAAATTTTTGTCCTATTTTTATTTATATTTATAATTATTAATTAATTTATATATATATTTTACAATTCTTTTTTATTTAATTTTCATAATTGTATTAATTTTTTTTTATTTTATTTTTTATAATTGTATTAATTTTATTTTATTTTATTTATTTATTATATACTTAGTAAATAATTATTATTGTTATTGATTTTCTTTTCTTAATGTCAATAATGTTTAATTTTATAAATATTTATTTATTTATATATTTATTTTATTTTATTTTATTTTATCTTATATATTTTTTTATGTGAGATTAGTTTTATATTGTAATATATTTAATCAGTATAATTAATTTTAAGAGCCACATATATATATATATATATATATATTTGTTTATTTTATTTTATTTTTATTTTTATAATTAATATAAGTTATATATCAAAAAATATATATATATATATATATATATTTGTTTTCTTTAATTTTATAATTTAATTAATTTAATTCTATTTTTATTTAATATATTTAATTACTATATTCAATTTAAAAGCTATATATGTTTTATTTATTTTAATTAATTTTATAATTGTGCTAATTTTATTTAATTCTTATTTTTATTAATTAGTTAATTAATTAATTAATTAATTTTATTTTTATTTTTTATTTATTTATTTTTTATTTCAATTATTAATTTAAAATTAAACATGTGAGAGTAGTTTCATATTGTTATATTTAATTAATATGACTAACCTTAAAAGCTATAATTTTTCTTTTTTAGCAAAGTTCTTAAGAGCTTAAAGCTAAAAGATTAGGCTCTTAAGAGCTTTTGTTTACTTTAATTTTATACTTGTATTAATTTAATTTTATTATTATTTAATATATTTTTAATTACTATATTGAATTAAAAGATATATATATATATATATATATATATATATATATATATATATATATATATATATATATATATTATTTCTATTTTAATTAATTTTATAATTGTGCTAATTTTATTTAATTCTTGTTTTTTTTTATTAATTAGTTAATTAATTTTTTTTTTATTTTTTTTATTTTATTTTTTTTTATTATTATTTCAACTATTAGTTTAAAATTAAACATGTGAGAGTAGATTTATATTGTTATATTTAATTATAACTAACCTTAAAAGCTATAATTTTTCTTAAGAGCTTGAAGCTAAAGGATTAGGTTTGATTTTCAAAATTGGAGGGGATAACTTATTCAATGGGGGTAAGCAGAGGGTTCCAATTTTTACTAATTTCCAAGCCTCCATCTCTATTAAGGTTACGAGGGTGTTTAATGATTTCAATAGCCTCACAAACTTTCCGCTTGAAATGGTGTTTTTCATTCGCAATGACCTTAGTGTCTTCGAGGCATATATGATGGTTAGTTTTACCTACATGCTCAGCTAAAGCTGAAGAGCGCATTCTTTCTTTACGGATATCTGCACTATGTTCCTTAAGCCTAATCCTCACTGACCTGCCAGTTTCCCCTATATATTGTTCACCACAAGAGCAGCTAATGATATAAACACCTTTTTGTTGTAGCTGTTCTTGGCTGTCTTTTACTGATTTCATTCTTTGTTTAATAGTAGACAGAGGTTTGAATGAGGTTTTGACATCTTTCTTTCTGAGAATTTTGGCTAGCTTGTCAGTGACTCCTTGAATGTATGGGAGGTAGGCATTAGAAGTCATGGGGTTTATTGATTTGCTTGTATTGTTACCTGACTTGGCCTTTTGAATGGCTTTGAAGATGCTCTTATTATTGTACCCTAAGTTGGCAAAAGTTCTTTTTAAGTATGTAATCTCTTCCTCGGTGTGGTTTTCATCAGAGATTCTACAAGCTCTAGTGAAGAGGGTCTGCAGCACCCCCATCTTTTGGGCTGGGTGGTGATGTGAATCAGCATGGAGGTAGTTATCGGTATGCGCCTTTTTTCTGAATACTTTATGACCTATGGAGCCATCCTTGTTCCTTATGAGGAGAATGTCCAGGAATGGTATGCAATTATTCTCCTCCATCTCCATAGTGAACTTGATGTCATTAGATATGCTATTGAGATGGTTTATCAGTAGGGTCACTACCCTTCCTCTTGGGCTGCCTTGGAGTAATGATGAGAAACCAATTGGCCAGGCTGTCAAGAAGAACTTTTTCCAAAATACTGAAACCCTTGTTGAAGATAAAAATGGCATTAGAAGGGCTAGCATACCATATCCCTAGGATGAGGTTAGCTATCAAATAATCAAATAAATTTCCTGTGAGGGGAGGTACAACATTGTTTATGGTTAACACTTTAGAATCCTCCAATAATTAAGGTATGGCATGGACACTCCAGCACCTCAGAAGCTTAGTATCCCTTACTTCCTCCTACAGTCCCTCATTGACTCCAGCACCAAGGTACAAGCGGGACATTCATAGTAGCTAGCTCACCATGGCTTAATCAAAATCCTAGTAGAGGAAGCCCTCCATACCTTTACACTCTCTATAGCATGGGAAGTTTTTCGAAACATGACAGTTGAGGATGACATAAAGGCCTTAACCTATGATGTCAACCCTACTGGCAGTGAGGAGGAAGAATAGCAAGGGGGAGAAGGTGGAGCCAGGGGTGACATAGTAGAACAAGAAAGGAAGGAGGAAGGAACTGAAATAGAGGAGGAGAGAGCTGAAGAAACAGAGTAGGAAGAGATAGAAAAAGAGACAGAAGAAGGAGAAAAAGAGGTAGAGAAGGAAGAACAAGGAGAAGAGTCCCCTAAGACTTTGGAAAGAGAGGCAACAGCTGCCCTCACTGCCCTCAGTACACCAATCAAGCCAAAGAAAAAGAGGAAAAGACAGACCTCCATGTATTTCAGGGCTAGGAAGAGCACAAGAATTAAAACAAGCAAACCTCAGCCCTCTTCAAAAGTGCCAATTACCATTGAAGATTCACCCTCTGCCAAGGGGAAAGAATCTCCTTCCAAGACACCTATAACATATGAAAGGGGGACTCCTAGATCTTCCACATGGAAGGAAAAGGTAGTACTACAAGACCCAAAAACAGTCCTATAGGAGGCTCAGACAGTTCTACAGGAGACACTGTCAAAACTACAGGAGACCCAAAAGCTTGAGAAAATGATAGAAGGACAGCCACAGGTGAAGGAGGAAGCACAAGAGATACAAGAACCTGATCCCCAGCCTAGTCTTGCCTCCTATTACAATATACTTGAGGGAGGAAAGATAATCCCATAGAAATTTGCAATTCCACTATTTTTCGAATTGGAGAAAGAAAGAGTGAGAACACATAGGTGTATGTAGATAGCCAAATCCAAAGGAGTTGAGGATGTTGGCCATATGGAAAACAAACTCAAGGAAATGGGTAGAGAGTTGATTGCTCTCAGAGACAGGGAAGCAATTACAAGAAGCCACCTTGAAACTAAAAATGAATTTCTAAGGAGGCAATTACAAGAGAAAGAGACCCAGATGGAATGCATGGCCAACTTATCCATTGAGGCATTGCAATGCAGAACACCAGCCAAATCCTATGGCCTCTATCTAAAGGACCAAGGGTTACAATTCCAAATAAAGACGTTGGCACAAAGAGGCACAATGTCTTTCCAAAACTACAGGCAGTTCATGGATTTGTGTGACCAAAGCACCTCAGAGGATAAAGAAAAGATGGCAGAATTCTACTTACACAACATGGCCCTCATAGACATGAATGTGTGGGATCCCAATGCCAAGCTAGGGGACCTGCAATTAATGGCCATGGCCTCATGGATGAACCATGAAGAATTGAGGGCAACAGAAATGAAAAGATTGATGATAAAAGAGCAGAATGAACCATTAATGATAAGAGTTGAGCCATCAAATCCTATGGCACTCATCAGCACACACAACCTGCTTGCCAATGACCCTCAGATTGCCCCTAGATATCTCACCAATCAGGCACAAGCCATTGCACACTTTGAGGATATGCAAAGGCTACTTGGGGATGACTGTGTGCATGCATGCATGAGGAGATGGAACACCTTACCACACAGTTTGCAGATCAGGGAATATCATTGTCCCATGAGGCTAAAGGAGACATTGAAAAGAGTGCCAATGTACAAGCGCTCCATGCAGAGGCTGAAAGTCAACTGGATTGGCCTCAAACTGAGTCCCCCACTGCTGTTAGGCATGCTGGAAGGCAGAAGAGAAGAAGAAGAGGAGGAGCATTAGAAGGACATGAACAGGAAGGCATGCTTCTATGGCAAAGAAGAGTAGACCACGTCAGAAGCCTGGGATGCTAGGGAGGCCACCAGGGCCATAAAATATGAGGAGATTGACTAGGTTGCTCAGAGGATGAGAAACACGTTTAGTAGGGGGTTGATGATGAGCCTCATAAATGGGTAGTTATATGGGCTCATTTTACCTCCTAACCTAGTCAAATCAACCATTCTCTTAGCTTATTATATGATTTCCTAATTATATTTATGCTTATAGAGTGAGTTGAGTTAGTTATTGTGCCATGTGGTCTAACATGTATTTAATGCAAATTATTGATGGATTTCGAGGTCAAAGTCAAGGATCCAGTGGACAAATGGCAACAATAACTTGAAGTGGATAGAGGAGAGGACTTATCGGAGGAAATATCCCTCATTTATTACTCCTCACTTTGAATTCCCCTTCATTCAGCTTGGAGTACAAGTAGCCGAATCATGCACTAGAAGGCAACCGAGCCAGTGGAGGATGACTGACGATTATCTCATGTTTTGGGAGCCAAGCCTACCTAATTTTAAGGAAGTTTTTGGTAGCTTCATTTATATAAGTAGAGAGGCCTAGGGCCTCACTAGGGTCAGATTTTTTCTTATGTAATCTCTGCTCAAATTTTGAGCTTATTATTTTGTGACAGTTTCATGTAATCTTGCTATTGTTTTGAAAATAAAGATGGAATCATTTTTGAGCTAGCACTGAGTTACCTCATAGGGCTTAATCACTTGGGTTAGGGCCCAATCCAAATATCCAAGCTCCTCTTTACTTGTATTTGTATGCTTTGTTTCAGTTTGTAGATTAGTTTGCTATTACATGTATTTCTCTTATGGTTAAGAATAGGTTGCTTTTGATAGTTTAGTAGTTTTCTTCCATTTGTGTTTTCTGTAGCAGGTTAAGCAGTGACCAGAAAAGATTCAAAAGGCTAGCAATAGTGCCTTGGCCTCTCTTCCTCTCTCTAGGACCATGATTTGAGGCAAACACTCTCTTGCTGCCCCAAAAACATAGATTTTCCTCCTTCATAGGACTTCTAGTGTTTGCAGCTTTTTAGTAGGTTAATAGTCCAGCTTTGCTTTGCTTTAGATCTTCTTAATCATGATCACTTCATGATTTTCAATAGTATTCTTTCATGCTTTCCTTTCCTATAGCATTTCTCAGCATTTCCTTTCATAGATCATAGTTCAGAGCATTTTTATGCAAAACTCTATTTTTCCTAAATGCATTCATTTCACTTGTCACTTGATTTCCTTAGATGACTTTCAATTTCTATGCAGCAGATCTCTTCTAGTAGTAGGCTAGCTTATTAGAAACCACACCCTCCATCTGATCCATGCCCTATAGGTCTCCCAAATCTCACCTCAATTCTGCCATAGTTTCCTGCATTTTTCATAGAGCTTCTTCCTCTCTCCTTGAGCAAACCCAATCATATTTTTCTCTCTTGGTGATTCATGGTAGAACTTAGGCACCCTATCACCTCATTCTAACCTTCATCCACCTTTTTCACCCACTCTCACATCCTCAAAATAGCAAAAACTACTCTCGGCCTCCTCTTATAGACCTCTTGTAGGCCTCCTGTAGTTTCCCTGTTTTCCTCTTGTAGATTTCCTATGTCCTCCTGTAGATTATCCTGTAGGCTTTCTTTTGAAGGCTGAGTGTAGGGAAAGCCTCTAGAATGCCACATGAGACCTCCTAGGACCAATACACATCATCCTACATCCTCTCAAGTCCCAAAACTTCCCTTCAATGCCACTTATTCGCTGCCACACTCACACAAAATAAATTACATGCATGTCAAATTCACATAAAAATAGCATAGTTAGATGTTGTTTACTTCCTTGAGTAGGTAATGGAATTCCTTTCATAGTTTTCATAGTGCTTTCTACAAAAGTAGAATTAGTTGGTTAATTACGGTTTACTAGGTTTGCTTTACATTTCAGTGTTTCTCCTTTCTATAGTTAGAATAGCATTTGTAGAATAATATTTCTTTCCTTTCATCACATATAGAGCTTCTTCTAGAATCCATAGAAGTTGGCTTGAGCTCCTAGTGATCTTGCACCGACTGACCAAGTGACAACCTACAGTGACAACTAGTACTTGTGTATACAGCACCGACGCTTCCAAGTTTGTTATGAACTATTGAGTTTATAAGAGTAAAGTAGGTAGCCTAGGAGTTGTAGCATTATTGCTGCAACACTGGTGCTCACCAGTGCGCAGAGACCTAGTAGAGTCCACAACTGAGTGCGCAGACCCTTGCAACTGAGTGCGCAGGGCAAAGTCAGGTCTGTAACTAAGGAAGAGGAATAATAAAGAGAAGTTTGATTCCAAATCTTGTGTATCTATTTTGAGTTATTATATGGTTGATATCTTTTGCAATTATACTTTTTTATTTGTTACCTGCACTGGTATGAATGGTGAACACTATTAAGTATAACTAAACACATGCATATAAGCTAAGTGATCAACTAATATCGAGTTAATAATAAGGGATTGGATACTAACGTGGATTGAGCCATGAGTAGGGTTGCACAAATACAACATCATCGGTTGCGCAGAACTGATAAGTGCACATAGAGACATGCATGCAGGGTCAAACTGCGGACCACCGAAAATCATCAGACATCTCTAGGGTGCAAAAACCTGGTTCTAGCACTCTCCCATACTACTTCAGGTGAGACCTCAATCCTTGCTCCGCGAACTATTGCCAAAAGGGCCAGTGGTACCTGGATTTGTTTGGCTAAATCACCTCTGAACCTAGGTCAGGTCCCTACAAGCCAACAAATGGTTCCGTTGTCAGGCTCGGGATCTGCATAAGGGATATCTGATGTCGTGTCACTGGAATCCAACCAAGAAAGAAATTGAAGGGTGGTTGGACAATAAGATTCACGAGTTCACGACGTAGGAAAATAGGAATCTGCAAGTATCTAAGGAACAGTAGCTGGAGCGCTACCTATATACAAAAATTAATGAAATTTTCTTTGCATCCTTTCCTTCTGAGCTATATGAGTGAATCACAAAGCTAGTAGATAGTTAGGGAAGGTGTAGGCTCGACAAACCAATCGTGTGGACTCCAGAATTAGTGCATAGACTAGAAGCATCAAGAGATAAGATCGCACGAGCTGTGGACCATTGGCTCAATCGTATTATAGGAGGATTTATCACTGAGTTTGCAGTAGATATGACCGTCAGCTATAGTGAGGCGGAATGATGCTTCCTCAAAGGGTCGCAAGGTAAGTATATTAAATTTTTGAATACTTGGATTAAGATGTTATCGTGTGAAAAGCAGGTTATGCAAATAAATTAATGTTTGGGACTACGCAAAGTGGGAAGATCTACAGAAACAAAAGTAGTGAAGATTTAGAAACTAGTCCCTTAATCTCACCCTCGTGGGAAAGCGAGGAAGAGCTTGTGAAAGTTTCTCCAAGAAGTGTGGTCAGTCTGATAAGGCAACAAATTCTGTGCTTACCACCTCCACCTACACCGCCACCCATCTCATCCTCTTCACCTTCATCTCTGTAGAAATTTTACCATAGATTAAACTGATTATGCAATGTACTAAAGAAAAATACTTAATCTACTTCTACAGTCAAACTTGTGGAAGCCTAATCAATTGTGAGCAAGGTCAAATAGAACACATATAACAGAGAAGAAGATTCAATCACACATGAAACACAAAAGAGTACTCTGGGGAAAGCCTCAGCTAAAAACCCCACTATCTGTATTATCATCCAAGTGGAAATATCTCAGGATTACACAAATATTTAGCTCACAAGCTATCCAGCTCTCAATACAATCCCTCACTGCTACCCATAGAAAGAATAGACAACACATATGCCTTCCTTCAATCCTCCAAGCCTGCCATTTCCTTGCGTAATTTCTCCTGGGTCCTCCAGCTGCAACCTATGTGATTCTTACCTCACACACAACACCGACCTCTGAAATAATTGCGCAATCCTAAAGGAGTTAATTCCTTCTACATGGATGAGTTTCCTTTATATGAAAATTCCTCCAACTGATAGTACATTGTCCCTTCCTTTAATCTCAACTGGGTCTTTCTATGAACTGACATGCATTGGTTATTTATGAGAGAATATTTAGTTATCTGGAGAACACTAGTTGCATGCATGCATGCATGCATGCATTAACTGACTGAACTCACAATTAGTTCCTCCAACTCTTTGGAACTAATTTAACTAGACTTAACTCAATTAACTGAGCTAACTAATTAAAACTCATCCTTATCTCCTTAATTAAGGGATAACTTCCTCAATCAAAGGGATAACTGTTGCATGTCTTCACATAGACTTTATGTTTGATTTTCTCCAACTAATTAACTAAAGATGAATTAATTAATTATTTTTCAAACAACTGCTAAGATCAAATTCGAATTTTAATTCAGGGACTTATTAAAATTGGAATCTATCCCAAAATGCTATTTATAGCAATGTTATTTTTAGCTTTTCTATTTTTTGCTATTTCCAACAGAGTTGGAGTATATCCTGAAATGCTATTTATAGCAATGATATTTTTAGCATTTCTTGTTGCCATTTTCAACAATCTCCACCCACCCCACCTCCGCCACCACCACAGTTCAGTATGGCGAGTGCAATCAAACTGCCAGTATTCAAAGGAGTAGGGAATGAAGATACAGACTAATTCTGGTTCGTGGTAAGGGTGGTATGGGAAGCACAAGGAGTCGTGGATGAAAATATAAAGAAGGATGTGGTGGTAAGAATGTTGTAGGATCGTGCATTAACATGGTACATTAAGAATTCTAATGACCATCCAAACGCAGGAATCATAGAAAACTAGGCCTCACTGAATAGGGAATTTAGCAGGCCAAAGTCAGAGACACAATCAATTATCGGGTTTGAGGAGATCGAAATTCTCCCGAGGGAGACCCCCTGGGATCTGGACCAAAGGTTGAAGAGTATGATTCGCGAAGCCAACATGACTTTGATGGATGGACAACACCGCACTTAGTTTGTAGCATTATTAACACCGCATTTAAGGATGGCACTGTCATAACAAAAGCTTTCCACCCAAGCCAAAGCCTTGAAGATGGCAATGAGATTGCATGAGACCCCTATACAAGATCATGGTCTGGGAGTCCAACAAATCCACGTGCAACTACAAAATTTATGTCTGGAAGTGCGGAGTTTGAAACAGGACAGGACACCTCGGCCAGAGGCACGCAGGAGGTATGGTGCATAAAATGTAAAGGCCAGGGGCATGACAAGGACCACTGTCTAGTTTTTGCGAATTACTTGGTGAGAAGAGGGTTGATGTTGTTAGGACCTGAGGCATAAGCAGGACCAAGGGCAACGCCTACACTATGGTGCACAATCTGTCAAATAGGAGGAAAACACACTACAGATAATTGTCATCTATTGCAAAAGTATATGCAGACGTCCCAACAATTGTTTTGTAATTTCTGTAGGTTGGTAGGCCATGATGAACGCACCTACAGAAGCTAAGAACTAATGATGGATTAGACTCTTGCCTACAGGGTACAGACTGAAACGCGAGCCCTTGACCCAAATTCAGGAATGGCATGCACTAGATTTCACAGGCGCAGATGAGGTCGAGAAGGAATGGGACCAGGAAGGGGTCATGGACAACTAATTTGTTACAATTGCAGAGGGCCAGGACACTATGCCCACGATTGTACAAATCTGATGATGACATCATGTTTGTACTATACTCAATTTGATCATGAGGCAGAAGATTTCCCTACACTCATAGTGACACTGCACGAAAAAGGGCTACTCCAGCCTCTTCCGACTCAGAATTTGCAAATGATGAGGTATGAGCTACGTGAAGAAGACCCGAATGTAAACATAGTGCTTAGGAGCAGTATCACCACTGGAGATGATAAAGGGAAGCAGCCAGAAGAAAGTGTGTGGGTTCGCAAGACTCCTACAAAGGAACCTAAATTTGATTTAGAATGTGCAAAGGAGACATTCATGGAAGCTAAGAAGAGCTTCACGGAGGCCTCCACTTCAGGTAGTAAGGATCAACAAGAACCTGGGATGGATCCTTCAATGCTCACTACCTTTCTGGAGACATGCATGAAACTGATGCACGACAGCAAGGCAGTAAAAGGACTATAGGAACTTATCACTAGGTGTGCAGGGGTCAGGAGAACTACACGTGGTCTGAAAACTTGGAAAGCATGCATTGAGCATAGGGAAGGAAATGAGGTTGACTATGCAAATCAGCGAGCATGAAATGGATCAGGTAATCCTGGATCTTGGATCGGACGCGAATGTACTGCCGAAACAAAAATGGGAACGCATGGGTAGACCCACACTACAATGGTCTCCTATTCAATTGTGAATGGCGAACCAGCAGAAGATCCTCCCCATGGGGAGATTGCAAGGGGTGACGATGGATATTGAAGGTGCAAGTGCATTGGCAAATTTCGAAGTAATAGAGATTGTCGACGACAACAATCCCTATCCCGCGCTACTAGGAATAGACTAGGCCACCGATATGAATGGGGTCATAAATCTAAAGAAGCACAAAATGATTTTTGAGAAGAAGTCACTACGCGTAGTAGTACCGCTAGATCTGGTTGAAGGAGCGCGATACACTGAACCGATGCATGACGATGATAGTGATGATGACCTTGATTGTATATACAAGATAACCACACAAGAACAGGACTAGGTGAACCCAACTGCAGATGGTAGGATTTCGTGGGAGCGCGAAAGCTCTTGCACTTCAGATTCAGACAAGGAAATAGAACGATGGCAGAACCAATTACACAAGATAACCACACTTAATTGCAACATGATGGCTAGATCACTGCTTTGTGTGACAACAAAGGCAAGGGATCTGCCTAGGTATGATGGATTGATAGCAGTGGATGAAGTCCTGGACAAAGTTGAAAGTGCAATGCCAGAACAACAATGATTCGATGCTCTAAACTGGGCACTACGTGCGATGCCTGCAAGGTTGTGGGGTACACATCAGGGAAGTTTTGAGGACTGGCGCGAATGCAGAAGGATGATGCACCTATGATTGGGGAAACCATAGATGCGGCCAGTAGGCAAGTATGACGAATGGGATGATCCACATACACACCTCGCAAAATGGACCAAGGTCTACGGGGAAGAGCCAAAGCCTGAATGGGTACATTTATTCTATCATACCCTAGACGTCATACCCATGAATTGGTATACTGAGACAGAGCTCCGCCATGGTATGATTGAATGGGATATCTTGTGCAAGGGATTTATGTTAACTTTCACATTTGAAGATCATTGCTGGGATACTGTTGACGATGTGCTACAGGTCGTAAAAGTAGCTATTTTCAAAATACCCAAGGAGCTAATGGAGGTACTTCAGCCAGAATGGGTGAAACCGCTGAGTTGCGCGTTAGAGTGTTATAATGTAACTTTTGAGGAGGATGATGAGGACCCACAAAATATTAACATTCCAGAAATAGAAGGTTGTCATGAGGTTCATGGACCATTGATTGAGGAACCCAACATCACCCCATTGCTAAAAACAAAGTAGGTAAACATTGGAACAGAGGCGGAGCCAAAGTATGCAACGCTTGGGGACTATTGGGATGATGCCACAATGGATAAGCTCTCTAAGTTACTCCACAAATACCAAGACTTGTTTCTGACCAAAATTACGGACTTAAAAGGGATCATTAGCGACTTAGGTATGATGAAGATCACCCTGAAACCCGACGCGAAACCAATTAAGAAGCGGCCTTACCACTTGAATCCGAAATATAAGGAAAAGGTTCACGAAGAATTAGACAAAATTCTTGCACCCAGAATTATTGAGCCAATGGAAAAACCCGACTAGGTGAGTCCTATGGTAGTACAGGAGAAAAAGCAGAAAGGAGAAATAAGAATAGGCGTGGACCTCAGGAAGCTGAATGACACCTGTATACAAGATCTGTTCCTGACACCGTTCACAGATGAAGTACTGGAGAATGTTGACGGTCAGGAATCATACTCATTCACGGATGGGTTCTCAGGGTACCATCAGATCAACATCACACTAGAAGACAGGATAAAAATGACCTTCATAACTGTCAGCCGGATAAGTCGTTCTTGCGGACAAGACCGACCTCCCTAGTATCTATGGATATCTAGCGACAAGCAAACCAAACAAATTCTATATTTCTCTAAATATGCAATTTATAAATAAAGGCAAACAGGTGTTTTAGGCCTACCTCGGGTCCAGTGCTAGTTTGTGGAAGCCATGCTCCGTTGATCCAAATGAGCTCCCTTGTGAGGAATCTGCAAACACAAACAAGCACACACATTAAATAGCACCTGAAAAGATAATATAATAAAACATATTTGTCATGATGATCAAGGAGTTCATGAAATAAACCATATAAGACAATTTATTGAGAAAAATGAATCTGATTGTATTAAATTTAATCAAAGAAGAACTTTACAACCTTGTTGCCTTGATGCTGTATAAGCTCCTCCCAGGGTCCAGCAAGAATCTCCTCTACTTTGACAAGTTTCACTCTCTTCCCAAAGAATCCAAAAGGTATGTAATCTCTCCTCTCAAGCTTAACTATGAAGTCTCAATTCCAATAGCATTTACCCTCAAAAATGTTTAGCTTCTAACCTCCCTAGCAACCAGCCCAATGCCTTAATTTATAGTGCAATGGAGGGAAGTTACTAGGTCCACCTTCAAAGGGATAAAGCCCTCCTTCAAAGGGATAAGCTCCTCTCATCAAGGGATTAGCTCCTTTAGTTATGTGATGCATGAACCACCTAGAAGCGAATCATCCACGTCAAGATTCCTTCTAGAAGCATCCAGAATTAACCACAAGTGAGTTTTTAAGAATAAACTTGTGCCTTTTTTATTTTAACAGGGATCCACACCCACTCCTTTAGAGACAGAGTGGGTAGGTCCGCAGGTAACATGACCAAGGGGTGCGGGACCGCAGGTAATAGTAAGAGAAAGTGTGGAACCAGAGCTTTATTGATTTTCAAGGACTTTCTCTCATTTTTAAAGCTTGACATGAAGAGCTGAGGTTTGAGACTTGCAAAGGAGGACAGTATGAGTGGTGATAGACTCACACTGACTGCAAATAGTCATGGTGACAATATTTTGTGTAACAGATTGCCCCTAAAGTGTGAAGTCTATTGTAGATGAGGATTTCATTTATCATCTAAGAAGAGTGAAGTACTTTATCATTTCGAGGACCATCTTGTGGACAGCCTGGTTGGAACCTGTAAAAACATTTAGTACAAAATATATATATGAGATCATATCATTGTTGAGGTAGGCATTCCCATACTCAGATCAAAACTGACTAGAAAACTAACTAAACTGCTCTGATGTAGGAATGATCTTGTAATACATCACAAGTATAGACATATGTAGACATAGTATGGACGCAACCATCTGTTTATGAATTGTCCACTGTATAATGAATACAAAATTCCTCGTAGCCTAGATGGTGGAAACTAGATCTAGGGTCTTGATTTCTACTTCCCGAAATAGTACGATTCTATCCATGTGAATGAATGTGTCGAAGTCAAACATGGTAGAAACCACTTGATTACCAGTCAATGATGTAAATTGTTAACAAGTGTGAGAGAAATCACCATTAATGTCAATGGCTCTCAAAGTACTCAGTACAATGCATGAAATGTGAATAGATGTGTTGATGTTGAACATGTCACAGAATCCTTTGATCGAAGGTCAATGATGCAACCTATCGTCAAAGGCGAGAAACCTGCCATTGAGGCATGCAGATCCCAAGGTACTGACGATTTCTAGATCATCTTTCTAGATAATGAGCTGAAGTCGATAGAAAGCAATCCGTTGTAGGCAACCCCACAACATGAAATCATAGATCAAGTTTGAAGAAATATAGTTGCAAGGATTGACTCAGGGATGGTCAAGATAGATGAAAGATATTTTGCAGATGAATGGTTTATTTGCACTGACCTCTTGAACACATAACGACACAGCAAATGGTTTGGTGACAATTGACCCAAAGTTAATACCCAGAAACTGGCTGAAGACTTTCAATATGGTTTGATCAACTGTTAGGCAAAGGATTTCCCAACCCAGGTGAATAAAAAGTGTCATGTTCAAGAGTGGTTAAATGTTTTTCTGAGACACAAAGTATGACAAACAAGTTCATTTTTCTCTCTTTTCCCCCACCATTTCTGGCAAGTACCTCTTTATTTTTAACAAGCTTGAGGAGGATAACATTTGCTTGATTATAAGCTCATCCTTCGGATGAGTCCAACTTAGTTTAAATTCGAACCCTAAGAAGGAGTGGTCCGTTCCTGTTTGTAATTGAACAAGTCCTTTACTATTAAATTTTAATGAGTCCAGTATAGGAGAAACTCGACGTTTTTCAATTTTAGGGAGTCTGAAAAACTTAAGAAAACTCCATGGTTGTCCTTTTTCGTAAATTTGTGTCTCCCAAGCCTGAAAAAGTATAAAATAATACTTGAGAGAACCACTTGATCATTACGACCAAGGAGTGCTTTTCATAATTAGTGTCTCTGATTCAAAAAAGTAAAAAAGCAATCAATGACACGTCGTTTTATAACCAATATCGAATTTGAAACGACATAAATCTGGCAATCTTTTCATGTTTTTACGGTCAGAAAAGGGCTGTAAGTGGACCGTCTTTTTAGTTCTGTTTTAACGAGCTTAAAAAGAAAAACTTGGAAATCTTTTCATATTTTAGGAGTTAGAAAAGAGCTTAAAGGTGACTCTAATGTTTTTCGTCAAAAATCACCAATTTTGCCTGAAAAATTCGTTATCCTGGACAAAAATTCAAACATTACTCATACCTTTTTAAAATAGATAAAAATGCTTCAAAAGTTACCTCTTTAAAGTGAGAAATAAACAAATTAAAAATTCATTTATTCAAAAAAGCTTATAAAAAGGGCTTTTGTAAATTCATTTTTACCGTTTGACTTCAGAGTGAGAAAAGAGAGCTTTTGGTCAGAAACTTCCCATGAAGATTGCAGAAAATCCATCCGTTGGAATCGAACATCATCACCTCCAGGTAATCCACATCATCTTACTCTTTCATTTCATCCGTTTGAAATTTGTTTTTAGGGTTTTATTTTGTTTTTTAGGAAATTTTTAGGTTAAAAACCCGCGTGCGGGGGTCCGCAGGTGCAGTATAGGAAACCTGTGGACCCCGACTTTTTCGTAAAAGGAAAAAAGTCAGGGGCCCGCACCTGCCGTTAAGGCAGAGTGCGGACCTACGCACTGTCTCTAACATAGAGGGTGCGGTCCCCGCAGCAAAGGTTTTTAAACTTAAATTTTTCAAATTCCACCCAAAAATTTTGATTTAAAATATTCTAATCTGCCTTTTTATTGAATGTCGGGTATACATCATGCTTGACTGGCGACAACAGGAGAACGAGGATGTGGATCTCGCCGCGATTAATCATCAACCGTCGATTGATGCATTGAAGGCATGCAGTTTATTCAAATTCTGGGCCATACCTAACATGAGGGCGCAGGTCGGCTTTTTGCAGTGGCTGGTAGACAAATGGAATATACAGGACCAGTGTTTCTTTATTGGTGGCCACCAGCTTGAAATGGAGCCGGAAGACATTTACTTTCTGACTGGTTTGCCTAAGAGAGGTGAACATTTGACTCTATTCGGGACTAGGCCAGGTGGCCAGTCTGTCGATAGCCTCCGGCTAGAGTTATGTAACGACCAAACTAGAGACAAAGGGATTGATATCAAAACCATCTCTCGTCCTGAACTCAAATTGATTGCATTTACTGTTACCAGGCTCTGTGGAAGCGTAGCACTACATGTGGCCATTGGATCCCAAATGCAGATGGCAGTAGACTGCTTTCAAGGCACCATCTTCAATTGGTGCGAGGCTGTGTTGGCTAATATAAAAGGCCAACTGGCTAGAGTAAAGAATGAACAACTGAAGAACTTTGGATACGGTGCCTTAGTTGTGAGCTTTGGTCTAGAGAGGGTTCAATGCTGGTCCCACAGCATCTTACCGTTGGAGCTGGACTTCCCCGAGATCCTAAACTGTTGTGTTGGGTTGCAGTTATGGCCCGTCATCCAGAGGAGGGAACAGAAGTTGTTCGATTTCCTCCTAAGTATTTTCATTGGTTGGAGAACCAAGTTTTTGCTATTCAGGATTTTCCTTATGCTAGGATGGATTATCATGGTGACCCAGACATGGCTCTTCCACCAGGAGAGCAATGGGATGACTCAGGTACAATCATTTTCAACATTTTCTAATTTAATTTTTTTTTTTTTTTTTTTAAATCGTCCCAAAATTGATAGTGAAAAGTTTCAAATGCAGATGTAGGTCCACGGCGACCAGCCACTCTCCGGCCTTATGAGAGGAAATAGCTAGCTACAGCAGCACCAGCCCCACAAGATGAATCTACAGAGACCCTGGCCGAATTGGAAAACCATCTAGAGCGTTTAACAGCAGACATTCCACAGACTAGCATAGATGACATTCCTCTTAGGCTACAACGCTATGTGATTGGGGTCCCAGGACCTTTCAGGAGGTTCCTTTGTAGGGTGGCCCGTACAGTGGTTTCTTATCATGGTCATCACCAGTGATAGGATGATCGCTTGTTGTAGACTCATATGACATTTTTGCTTTTTGTACTATCATTTTTGTCAATCATAAGGTGTTTTTAAACCTATGATCAAAGACGATGTATATATGACACACTTCTATGCTATGCTATATCACTATTACCAACTATCTTGTAAAACATGTTATGGAATGTTTTTAAATTTACTGTTTGATTATTGCAAATGTCTACTTAACATTCGAGAAGCAATTGCATCTGCTAATGTGTTTAAATATCTTGGAATATGCTGATATTCAATATAATCAAATTCACGTTCCAAGAGACGAACTCTCAAAAATAATCTCAATAACACTGTATTTCTAATGGCATACACTCTATTAAGCTGTAATACAACGAGTTCATAATCTAACCTCACCATCAAACTCCGAATCCCAAATGAGATGGATTCAGATAATAACTCAATCACTGCGCTATACTCTGCAATGTTGTTCATTGTTTGACCGAGGCTTACCCATGCATAGATATCAACTCATCAGAGGGCGAATAGATAACCCAAGCTGTGGAAGAAATGTTCCATGTATTACGACAAGCACCATCAGCAAAACCAATGTATGTTTGGAGAGACGTCGACATCTGCAACATCAAGAGTAAAATCAAGATAAGCAGGAATAATGACAAAAACACTCTCTAAACTAAGCACACTTTTTAATCTAAAACACACCATCTAGAAAGAAAACTAACCTAACTAAAAATCTCCACACCCAAATTTAAGCATAATATCTCTTCAGGTAAAGACCATTTTTGGGCTTACCTAAAGAGACCCCGTCAAAGTCTACCAATTCATAGGCCCCTTTTGCCAGCTTTCGCTTAACAACATAAGGAACATGCCACATGGGTACGAATTTTCCAACACCTAATTTATCATTTGCTCAATCGTACAGTAAGACTAGGTCTCCTTCCGAAAAATTACGAGGTGTAACATTTCGATCATACTGAGCTTTAATACGTTTGGCATGAGCTTCGATTGCTAGTGCAGCATCACGTCGATTCTCATCTAGCTGAGCCAAGTACAACAAATGTTTTTCCTCTTCGGAAGTGGCTGGAAGTAATTCTATGGCCATTTGCAATGACGGGATTTTGCATTCAATGGGTAACACAGCTTCCAAACCGTAAACTAGTTGGAAAGGAGTGAAACCGGTTGATGTTTTTACTGAGGTTCGATACGCCCAAAGCGCTGAAAATAGCATGTTATGCCAATTCGACCTATGAATCCCAATGATTCGTCAGATCATGATGACTAGAACTTTGTTGATGGCTTCAACCAGACCATTAGCCTGTGGATAATATGGAGTTGAACTATCGTGACGCAAGCCAAGTTGGTATGTTAGTTTAGTCATCATAATGTTTCAAAAATGGCGCCCATGATTAGTAATAATCACTTGTGGAACACCAAACCTAGCAATTATATGATTGAAAATGAAAATCACAACAGATTTGCCGTCTGCCTCAAATGTAGGCATCGCCTCGGCCCACTTGGTAAAATAATCTACCGCAAGGATGATATACGCATGCCCCTCGGCCGAGTGAGGGTTACATGTAATAAAATCGATACCCCATTTCGCAAAAGGACCAATGGAAATTATAGGGTGGAGAGGAGCAAGTGGAGCACGCATATTTCGATAAAAAATTTGGCAGTTGTGGCATTTTCGGACCGCGTTAATACAATCTTTAAACAAAGATGGCCAGAAATAGCCAGCGCACAGTATCTTTTGGGTTGTGGCAAACCCAGACATATTACCACCACACACTCCAGCATGACAGTCATTTAGAACCCTTTCAGCTTCCTTATGAATTAAACAACGTCAGAAAACAGAGTCCGCCCCACGATGATAAAGTGTATCTCCAATCATTTTGAATTGTTGGGACTGGAATCGTATTTTTCGATGCTCTGATCTTGAAATTTCAGGCCAAAAGGATTGGGTTTGGAGATAAAATATGATATCCCCATACCATGGATCTAAAGTGCTGATTAGAAACAAGGATTCGTCCGCAATGGGCTCCTCTGCCACAGTTTCAGTGTCAGCACGCGGGAAGTCACACATTAACTCCGCAAAAACTAAAGATTTCTTTGACTTAGATTTTTCAAATTCCAAGTCAAACTCCTGCAGGATCACAATCCATTTGGAGTACTTGCCCGCTAGCAATTGTTTGGTCAAAATATAGATCATAGGGTTGCAATCGGAAATTATTGTAGCTTTACGTAGTAAAATGTAATGACGAAAACATTGGACAGCTTGAACAGCTGCCAATGCCAATTTCTCCACATGTGAATATTTTAGCTCAGTTGGATTTAAGGTTCGACTAAGGTAATATATCACATGTTCACTACCGATTTCATCTTCCTGAACTAGCACCATTCCAATGGTGGAATGCAAGGCAGTAAGATATAAGAAGTAGTCCTGGTTGTAGTTGGGAGGATGCAATAATGGTGCATGGGTCAACGCATGTTTTAGTGCATCAAAAGATTTGTCAGCTATCTCATCCCAAAAGAATGGAGTATTCTGTTTCAAAAACCGGGTAAAACCCTTTGTGATCTCGGCGTAGTTAGGAATGAATCGACGTAAAAAGTTTGCTTTCCCTTGCAAACTTTGGAGTTGGCGAAGACTCGAAGGAGGAGGCAATTTGACAATAGCTTCAACCTTCGAGGGATCAACGCGAATGCCGGCTTTCGAAACAACAAACCCCAGTAACCGACCCATTTCTATACAGAAAACACACTTGTGTGGATTCAACCTAATTCGATAATGCCTACACCTCATAAATATTGCTCGTAAATGGATGAGATGATCGGCTCGATGTAATGAATGAGCAAGTAAATCATCGAGATAGGGTTGCACAATGTGCTTGATGTCATGAAACGTGTAAGACATAGCTCTTTGAAAAGTTGCCCCAGCGTTCTTGAGCCCAAAAGGTAATTTGCAATAAGAAAATGTCCCCTATGGACAAATGAAAGCCATTTTTGGTTGATCAGCAGGTAGAATATTTATTTTATTGTATCCGGAAAATCCATCCATGAAGGAGAATATTTCACTGCCGGCACAATCATCAATGATTTGATCAATATAGGGAGTTGGGTAATTGTCTTTTGGACAGGCTCGATTAATATCCCTATAATCGATACATATCCTTATTGTTCCTTGCTTTTTGTTAACAGGAACAATATTCGATACCCAATTCGTTAATGGAATTGGATAAATGAAACCTGTTTTAAGTAGTTTTTCAACTTCTACTTTAATAGCAACAGCTTTTCGCGGGTGAATCTGATGCAAACGTTGCCTTACGGGTTTAGCATCCGGGTAAGTTTTGATTTCATGAACAACAATTGTTGGGTCAATTCCTAGCATTTCCTCATATGACCAGGCAAACACGTCGCGGAATTCTTGAAATAGGGCCTTATATGTTTGAATTTCATCTTCCGTACAAGAGGCACCTATATGAATGTTTTCAACAATTCCAAGCTTAACCGAAATGTCAATAGGAATAGTTCGAGAAATATTTCCCAAATTTAACTCAGAATCAGGATTTTTCATTGGATTCTGAGGTTCCTTGACATAATCAGTCGTAAAAATAGATGAAAAATCATTTTCAAAGCGATCAATCTCAGGTAAAAACGAAGATCTATGATGAAGATCTTCCCATGGTAAATCATCAACACACAAGATTTCATGAATTTGCTCATCAGTGTGAACAAGTTCGGAAAAAGTTGTTGAATCTGAGTTTGATGTTGAAAGTGATTCTTCATGGACCACATTCATTAAGTCAATTTCGGTTGAAGAAGGGTCGGAAAACGACTATACGGCCTGATACGCAATTTCATATGGACTCAAAGGCATAGCATCACCAAATGAATCTATCTCAGATTCGGAAGGTACGATCCAAGGATCATCATAAACAATAGTGTCTGATGAAATCATATGAATGGTTGCAGTAGAAGGTGATACATTAGGAGGAGGAAAGGAAAAAGTTCCCAGTAAACCAGAATCTTTAACTAGTCCTACTCCAACATCCTTATAAGGGATAGTTGTTTTGCCGACATGCTGGATACTTTCAGAAGAGGCTGGGTTGGATGAAAAGTAAGTTAGCTAGTCTATAGCGACGATCTTTCCATTATGAGGGAACTTTATAAGCTGAAAGACCGATGAAACAGCAATAGTCATAGCGTAAGACCAACTATGACCCAAGAGAAGGTTGTAATCTAGAGGGCCATCAACCACCTCCACATCTAGATTAATAGTTTTGCCTTCAACCCCTATAGGTAAATCCTGTAGAATGCCAAAAGGATGGAAACCACGGCCATCAAAGGCCTTTATAATCATTGGGGATTGATTAAGTGTAGGAGAACCAAGCGATCTCCAACACTAGATCGACATAATACACGTTGAGGCTCCCTCATCAATCACAGTCCTATAGCAAGGTCTGTTTTTTAGTAACACTGGGATCTGGAAAACCATTTGATGAGGTAAGCGAGGTGTACTATTTTCTAGATCTAAAATTATAAGGTTCGAGTCCTGAATATCAACAGCTCCTATAGCCGACAATAGCAATTTACACTGTGCTGGACATGATTGCAGCACCTCCAAAGCCGACATTGCTGAAGGTGAAATAGCCAAATCTTCAACAATGTTATAGTTCTAAGCAGCTCTTGCATGTGGATTGAAAGCTGACTTTCGAAGTATACCCTTGGCAGGCGGTTTGGTTACTAAGTCTGGGTTAGGCTTCTCGATCTGTAGTGGATCGGAACCGGGAGTTGAAGTTGATGGGTTTGAATTAGAATATTCTGCTTCCTTACCACCAACAGGACTTTTACTTCCATAATCTTGCGATCGTGTCGCAATCCTAACATGGGACATCATCATTATGGGTTCTTCTGAGGCATTTGAGGAAGAACCTATCATCTTACTGTCTTGACTAGGAAAAGGATCCTTCAAAATAGCAGGCGTTTGAGAACCTTTGACGATTTTCGCAACCTCAGCGCGATGAGGGCAGTCTCTTGTAAAATGCTCTTCATCACAAATGAGACAAGGATAACGAGGTTTGCGTTTCTCATCAGTAGATTCCATTTTTTCTGGTTTCTCTTTCAAATTTTTATCTGTTTTATTTTTCTTCTTCCCTTTCTTTTTATCGCCGGATTTTGATTTGGTTGTAGATGACTCTACAACATGAATATCAGCAGAAATTTCCGCGGAAGAATCTCCTGTCGGGGAATCTGGTAAAGTTATGATAGGAGAAGAATTCTTGGAATATTTCTTCTTACTTTTGGTATTAAACGTACCAATCATACCATCAGCGACATGAGACCCTGAAGAGTTGTAGTTATTTGATTTTGTTTAGGAAGGTCGGGGATTTTCTCGTGTAACGTACCTGACTGCGTATAAACTAGGTCAAGGTACTAAGCTTGAGAAATTACTTGCTCTTCAGTAACGACTCCTTCCTTAGCTACATCCTCAGTGATTTTCGGTAATAATGATTTGACAAACCATTCAGCTAAGATCTGATCCGGAATAAAAACTTTAACTAAACACCATCAACGTCTCCATTCATGAATGTGATCTAAAATGTAAGTGGACGTTGATTGTTTTAATGAAGCTAATAATTCTGTGCCATTGTCATATCTGACTGGCAACTGAAAAGGAGTTAAAAACGAAGTAGCTAACTGACTAAAATTATAAAAAGTGGCTCGCAGTAACTCAATGTACCACTTGGCCGCAAGACCAATTAGAGTGCGTTCAAAAAGCTGTAAATTAATTGAATCATCTAAAATGGAGTTAGATGCACACCAAAGGTGATAAGTCATCACATGGTTCGACAGATCCTCTCCTGATTTACCCTCAAACTTAGGAATATCACTAGGCAACTTATTCGGCATTGGCAGCCAAAATGGAAGATAATTAATTGGATCGTTCGTAAGGCGCGACAAGTCAGGCAAGTCCAAAGTTGCAATGAACGGAAACTGACGATTAGGGTACAGAAACCCTCGGTCATGAGACCATCCCCAGGAGGAGGATATCCAAGATAACTAGGAATTGGAATTACATTTGGGATATTATATCCTCCCGGAAAACCAGGATTAACCGGACCATACTGGGGTTGTTGAGGTTGCTGATAAGTATACCCAAGGTACGATTCATACTGATAGACTGGCTGTTGCACAGTAGGACCGAATTGGTATTGTCCTTGGTATGGTTGATAAGTAAATTGAGGTTGACTTGTGATAACCGTACTTGGACCAGGTTGTCCTACATGCATTTGAACCGAAGTCTGAATTGTGGGTCCAGACTGAGGTAAAGATGCTTGAGGAATTGATACAGGAACAGTAGAAACCAGAGCTGTCGATACTCCAGAAGTAGGTGGGGTAGAAGGAACAGATGTTGCAGCAGTCGTTTGAGGTGGAGTTCGAGGCAAACTAGGCCCAGGTTGAGAAACTACAGAAGGTGTAGAAGTTTGAATAGTAGGCTGGACAGGTTTCTGGGTTGAACCAGAAACTAAGGGTTGTCCAGATTGAGATGAAAAATGCACATTTGGTTGCAAGATTTGTTGAGATTAAGATGGATCCCACACTAAGTTCATTCCGAGGTATGGACCCATAGAAGGTTGAGCATATTGAGGACTATATCCAGGTTGAGGGTAGGGTTGATAATTCAAAGGTACATTTCCAGTTCCTTGAACAAATTACTGACTTGAAGGTGGTTGGAAACCTTCGGTTGGGTACTGACCTTGAGGTTGATAACCTTGAGGCACGTACTGATACTAGGGTTGACCTTGAGGTACATACTGAGTCTGGGGTTGACCTTGAGGAATGTACTGTCCTGTAGGTATGTACTGTCCTTGAGGTTGCCCCCCAGGCGGTAATTGGATACCTTGAGGTTGCCCCCCAAGTGATAATTGAGGACCTTGAGGCTGCCCCCCAAGCGATAATTGAGGACCTTGAGGAGCCCCCTAGGCGGTAATTGGCCACCTTGAGGTTGCGGATTTGGAATAGTACCTAACATCATAAGAATATCTTCTACACTCAACGGCTTAGTTCCATTACTACCAGTTAATAACCCTTGTTTAATAGGTTGAGGAGATGGTCCCAAAAAGTACCAGTAAGAGACTGATACCCAGAGGGAACAGAAGGACTACCATATAAAAAGGTTTCTGGAGATTGAGAAAACATGGAAGACTGTCTCGACATATTCAAAGGAGGATAATAACCCCTAGGTGTTGGGTGAAAAGGAATGCGAGGTGGTGAAAAACTTAGTCCCGGGTTTTCCAAAAAATTGGTCAATGAAAGATACCAAGCATCCCTCCTAGCTGGACTGTAAAATATCGATTCACACTCCCTAAGTTTTATAGCTGGTTGATTTTTAGGGATAGGTATACCTTCTTCCAGAGTAACAAGTTATTCAATAGAAATAAGTCCAGAAGGAAGATTTTGGGTAATGAATCTTTCTACCCTGGGTGAACTAGGACCACTGGAAGTTGGAGAGGCAAATCCTAATGTTGGAATAGCAGTAGGTTCAGTTTCAGGTTCAGATATTTCAAGTTCCTCGGCTAATTCACTAGTAGAAGAAAAACTACCAGTAACTTTGGAAAAAGAAACAAGTTCTAAAATATACTCTGGTGCTTGCACTTGATAATCAGGATGTATAACTAAAGAAGACTCTCCTTCTTCAGGTGACCCAACTCTACTGTCACTAGGAGTTACAAGGGCTCGTAGCCCTTCAAGCTGGCTCGGTGAAAACTCAGGAGGTTGGCCCTGAAGTCTACGAGACTTCCTCGGTAATTCAGCCATGATTAAATATTTTAACTACTTCACATGCAAACAAAGAAAAATATCAATGAAAACCACCTAAAGTCTCTAAAGAACCAAACAATTTCGAATCACATGCCTAAAGAATCTAGGAGGTCAAACCACACACAAACAGTAACTTTCCGTACCGAAAACACTAGTTGGTGATGAAATCCAATGTCGCAAAATTCAATACAGAAATGGCGGTTGGAATAGTTACCCCGGAAACCTGCTTAATGAATAGACTGGCACAAGTTTCTCCACTAAACCGTCTCGAGTGAAGAGAACCCCCCAGAAAATCCAAGTGAGTCTAGCCGACGTCTGCTCCAGGTACAGTGGGATCTTCCCTCCACCGTCACCTTAGGAAAGAATCCTATAGAATATGGTCACTATGGTTACCAACGAAAAAAATATACCTGGGGGAACAGTCTGTGATCCGATACACACGCAAGGGCAGAGTAGCAAGCTCAATCCCCTTGAAGGCTCCTTGACATAATCCAAGGTTTACCAACAAGTGACCCCAGGCTCCTCGACAATGGTTAATCCAAGGTTTACCGTTTTTAATACATGTATATCTTGTATCATTCCCAATGAGGAAGGATTTATTACCCCACTAGTTCGGACACGATCTTATGCTTGACTCCTATAAGAGGAGCTTCCCAGAGCATAGATGTAACAATTGGAATTTATCTCCTACCGCAAGATACAGCTACTTGTTTGTTTTACTATCTTGGAGAGTTAATAACTCCATACTCCAAGATACTAGCCTAAGCTATGTTGGTGAAAAAGAGCCCTAGAAATAAAAATATTACTAGATAGATTTTACTTTAAGCGCTATTTTTATTGGTTTTTTCTTAAGTCAAAAGGTGCGGAGATGAAACTTTATGGGGTGAAGACTCAACTCCAAATCACTAAAAATGCACTTAAGATGATAAGAAATCCTTTTTCTTCAATTAATTTCTAGCTAAAGAAAGAGTTGAGAATGCAAATGCTTGTAAAAACAAATCTTTCCTTAACAAACAAATAAAAAGAAGAACTTTTTGTCTTTTCCAATACACTAAAAAATGAGACAACTAGTTATGCTCACGAAAATTTCCCTTTATTTTCAAAAACTCAAATACTACAAAAGCAAAATTTTTCAAAAGAGATTTTTTTTATTTTTATAAAACACTCAAAACTATTGAAAAATCTAATCTTGAGATTTATAAATTCTAAAAAGCTAATTGAAGTAAAAGTTTACAAGATTTCTTTTCAAGGATGTTTTACTTAGTTATGAGCAAACTAAGGACTAATTTGTCCAGAATCACAAATTAATCAAAAACAACCAGCTTTTGTTTTCTTTTCTAAAAATGAAATCCAAAACTTTCAACACAAGTTCTTTCGAAGTTTCGCAAAGAGAAAAACAAGATGGATTCCTCAACAAAGGCAGATTTTACAAAACGGTCAGACTCATAAGAAGGCCAACAAAAACCAAGGTGATCTGAGGTTTCTAAGGCTTCTAAGCTCTGAGTTACTACAAAGACCAAATGAAAATCAATCCCGGCACACAAAGCTTCTAGGAATTTCACCTAAAACCTAAATTCCAATGGAATTAACCTATGAAAAGTTTCTGACAAGTCACGTGCAGATCTGGGCAGAGGCTAAAAACACATAAACAAATCCTAAGCTGACTGAATGAGAAAATTTTAAGTTTTTCAAAATTTTGACAGGGTCCGCAGGCCCCCAGTATACCCAGGTGTGGTACCGCTCTGTGTGTAAAACAAAAGTACGGGGATGTCTGCACTGTGTTACAAGCAGAGGGTGCGGTCCTCTTCCAAAAGCACGAAAAACAAAAAATAATCCAAGATCTACTGAACCTACCCAATCCCACACAACAAGCAAAAACCAGAAACAGAGAAAAAGTTTCTCAAGTCAAAGTAAAATCAAAGGAAAAAATCAAAAATTCAAGTCCCCAGTGGAGTCGCCATTTTGTCAACTAGATAAGTCTTTCTTGCGGACAAGACCGACCTCCCTAGTATCTATGGATATCTAGCGACAAGCAAACCAAACAAATTCTATCTTTCTCTAAATATGCAATTTATAAATAAAGGCAAACAGGTGTTTTAGGCCTACCTCGGGTCCAGTGCTAGTTTATGGAAGCCACGCTCCGTTGATCCAAATGAGCTCCCTTGTAAAGAATCTGCAAACACAAACAAGCACAAACTAGCACCTGAAAAGCCAATATAATAAAACATATTTATCATGATGATCAAGGAGTTCATGAAATAAACCATATAAGACAATTTATTGAGAAAAATGAATCTGATTGTATTAACTTTAATCAAAGAAGAACTTTACAACCTTGGTGCCTTAATGCTGTACAAGCTCCTCCCAGGTCCAGCAAGAATCTCCTCTACTTTGACAAGTTTCACTCTCTTCCCAAAGAAGTCAAAAGGTATGTAATCTATCCTCTCAAGCTTAACTAGGAAGTCTCAATTCCAACAGCATTTACCCTCAAAAATGTTCAGCTTCTAACCTCCCTAGCAACCAGCCCAATGCCTTAATTTATAGTGCAATGGAGGGAAGTTACTAGGTCCACCTTCAAAGGGATAAAGCCCTCCTTCAAAGGGATAAGCTCCTCTCATCAAGGGATTAGCTCCTTTAGTTATGTGATGAATGAACCACCTAGGAGCGAACCATCCATGTCAAGATTCCTTCTAGAAGCATCCAGAATTAACCACAAGTGAGTTTTTAAGAATAAACTTGTGCCTTTTTTACTTTCACAGGGGTCCGCACCCACTCCTTTAGAGACAGAGTAGGTAGGTCCGTAGGTAACATGACCAAGGGGTGTGGGACTGTAGGTAATAGTAAGAGAAAGTGCGGAACCAGAGCTTTATTGATTTTCAAATACTTTCTCTCATTTTTAAAGCTTGACATGAAGAGCTGAGGTTTGAGACTTGCAAAGGAGGACAGTATGAGTGGTGATAGACTCACACTGACTGCAAATAGTCATGGTGACAATATTTTGTGTAACAAAAACAAAATGGGGCTGCTTTCAATACATGGTTATGCCATTTGGATTGAAGAATGCACCAGCCATCTTTTCACGCATCGTTGTGGTTGCGTTCAAAGAATACATCCACAAGTTCTTGGAGGCCTATCTAGATGATTGGACTATATTTGGATTAGTTAAGCACCATGTAGCAAGCTTACGCTTGATGCTGGATACTTGTCGCTGACACTAGATTATGCTGAACCTTAAGAAGTGCACATTCCTCATTCCCTTTGGAAACTTGCTATGACATGTGGTCTGCAAACAAGGACTGATGGTGGACCCTGCGAAGATTGTCATTATTCTAAATTTGGAAGCACCGCGAAGTGTTAAACAACTGTGTGCTACCTTGGGACACACCAGATACTATAGGAAGTTCATTAAAAGTTACGCCCAAATAACAGTGCCAATGGAAAAGCTATTGAAAAAGGATTTTACATATTGTTGGAATGATGATTGCATGAAGAGTTTGGATGTCCTGAAGGGGAAATTGGCCTCTGCTCCAATCCTAGTCTTCCCAAAATGGGATGTGGAATTTCATGTACATGTTGATGCGTCGTGTATTGCATTGGGAGCAGTACTCACACAAGAGGGCACAAAGGACATGGATCACCTGATCACGTTTGCAAGTCGGAGATTGTCCAAAGCAGAAAGGAGCTATTCCACCACCGAGCACGAGGGGTTAGCAATGGTGTATGCGCTCCAAAAATACCGCCACTATTTACTTGGAGGACATTTCAAGATCTATACCGACCATTCCGCATTGAGATACTTGGTCAGTAAGCCTGTGTTGGGGGGAGCATATGTAGATGGCTCTTATTGTTCCAAGAATTTGATTTTGAGGTCATAGTCAAGCTAGGACACCTGAATGCAGGACCAGATCACTTGTCACAAATTGAGATGGGCGAGGAACCCACGAATTTGGAGGAGGGACTACCTAATGCATAGCTCTTTGCAGTGCGCATCATGGATGGACACTTCGAAGATATAATCCATTTTTTGACAACGGGGACTGCACCGAAGGAATACTTAGTCCAAGAGAAAAAGAAATTAGTGGTGTGCGCGATAGACTTTTCTGTCATCGCGATGTACCTATACAAAATGGGAAATGATGAGATATTGCAAAGATACGTACTTGAATTTGAATGAGGTCAAATCCACACAAAAGCACATGGGGGCACTACAGGAGGACACCATGCAAGACATGCAACCACACAGAAGATTCTTTACACAGGGTTATGGTGGGCAACCCTGCACCAGGATTCGAAAGCGCACTGTAAGGCCTGCGATATATGTCAAAGGACTAGAAAACCTCCGCGGAGGGACGAGATGCTATTAAATCCACAAATGACACTACAACCATTTGAAAAATGGGCAATCAAATTTGTGGGACCGATGAAACCTCAGGGACAGCTGCAAAGTTTTTGTTCGAAAATGTGTTGACCCAATTTGGCTGTCCAAAAATCTTAATGAGTGATCATGGAACACATTTCTTGAATGAAACAATCAGCGCACTCACAGAAGAGTTCCAAGGGTATCACAGAAAAGTACACTGTACCACCCACAAGCTAATGGGACAATAGAGGCATTCAACAAAACACTGGAGGTTGCACTGACCAAGGTGTGTAATGCGTAGCGAAACATTTGGGACCTCCGCGTACCTGTTGTACTATGGGCTTACAGTGCAACTTGCAAGAAATTGACGGGATAGACACCTTTCCAGTTAGTTTATGGCGTGGAAGTTGTCATGCCAATGGAATACATCATACCTAGTCTGCGAATAGCAACGCTCACAGGGATGATGGACCGCGAAGCTCTAGAGGAAAGGCTCACGCAATTGGAAGAACTCAAGGAAGAACGGTTTTTGGCTGGATTTCGTCAGCAGGTACAAAAGTGGTGTGAAAAATCCTAGCACGACCGCCATATCAAGTTGTGCACCTTCAAGGTGAATGACTTAGTGCTGCTGTATGACAGCAAGTTTGAAAAAATGTTGGGAAAATTCAGAATGCACTGGCTGGGACCATACATGGTTAAGGAGGTCACAGACAGAGGCACGTTCCAGCTAGTCAAACTAAATGGAGAACCCTTCCCAAGAAAATTAAATGGCAACTGCTTAAAGCCCTACATGGGTGGGCTAGCTATCTGACTAACTAGCCGAAGCACAGTCTTCATGACGAGGAGCCAGACAAGGGAGTTGGACTATAAACATACATAGCAGATGTCGATACAGATGTAAGGACACAATTCAGACACGGAGGAATGAATGCAGCGAGTTCAGCAAGCAGCAGCCTAGTGTGCTGTAAACATCAAGACTGTTCGGGACTAGCTGGAGGGACTTGACGCCAAGATCGCCGCACTGAGAAAGTGACTCGAGGATGAGTCATGATGCTTGTGTTGGGGGCTTTTTGGGCATGGAATCCCCCCACAACATGTTTTGGGGCTCAAATCCCAAGTTTGGAGTATTATTGTTCAAAAGACTCCACAAATTATGGGCGCGGAGTGCAAATTGTATGTTAAAGTCATAGGGTTGTCCACCCTAATTTTTGAATGTAGTGTAGACCTACCCATGTTCCGTGGACCATGGGATTGTATAAATAGAGTGAGGCTCTAAGTTGTAAAGATAATTAGAGATAGATAGAGGAACGAATGGAGTATAGAAGATAGTGAGCATAGAGGAAAGGTCTAAGTGCTTTAGGACGTAGTAGTAGGAAGAGGCTCTGCAGCTAAGTGCGCAGAGGCCTAGTAGAGTCCACAGCTGAGTGTGCAAACCCCTGCAGCTAGGTGCACAGGATGGAGTCAGGTCTGTAACCAAGGAAGAAGAATAATAAAGAGAAGTTTGATTCCAAATATTGTGTATCTATTTTGAGTTATTATATGGTTGATATCTTTTGCAATTATATTGTTTTATTTGTCATGCAAACTGGTATGAATGGTGAACACTGTTGAGTATAACTAAACACATGCAGATAAGTTAAGTGATCAACTAATATCGGGTTAATAATAAGGGATTGGGTACTAACTTGGATCGAGCCACGAATAGGGCTACGCAAAGACAACATCACTAGTTGTGCAATACTGATAATTGCGCGTAGCGACGTGCGCGCAACGTCAAACCATAGACCACCGAAAATCATCAGACATCTCTAGGGTGCAAAAACCTAGTTCTATCACCCTCCCACACTACTTCGGGTGAGACCTCAGTCCGCGCTCCACAGACTGTTGCCGAAAGGGCCAATAGTACTGGGATTTGTTTGGTTAAATCACTTCTAAACCTAGGTTAGGCCCCTACAAGCCAACACTTGTACACACTTGGACACCACCCAACTAGAAAACAATCCAATCTTCACTCAACAAAATTAGCATACTTGTTTGTACATGTTGTTGTAGCTTCTCTTCTAGTTAGGGCACCCAATCAATTGATTTTGTATCCCATAGAACCACTCCAATGGACCTCCAAATATTGTGAGCTATCCCTACTCATAGTCCTACTCCACTCATTGTCCCTTTAGGCCACCTATGTTGTCTGTTCAAGGCTTACGACCCTCACAGAAAATACTTACAGGCCTACAACCAAGTCTATAAACAAGAATAGGGTTGCAGCCCTCCAAACAATGATGAAACAGCCTCCAATACTCATGCACATCCTGTCAAAACAACCCTTAAGTCCTCTAGCCTTCTACTGCTCAACCTCGGCCCCTGAAATAGGTATGTACAGACCAAAAACTGCCCTCTTCTTTCAATATCGGCCACCCTCCTTGAGCTCAGTTGTCCTGTTGAGAAGTCTATGAATTGTTGCACATTTGGATGATAAAAATGATCTTCCTCACCTTATATTTATACTAAGGGATCCATGCATTCCTTGAAGAGACATGTCTTTTTGAACATTTCATTTCAAGCCTACATGACTTATGTGCCAAAACCCCATCCTTAACCTTCAAAAATCCATATCTCATCATAGACAACTCATAATTCAATGATTTTCATTGCTTTGGATTCTCCTCAATGCCCTCTATCATCTCCATTCATCACATGTCCAAAATGATCCATCTTTTTGCCTAAATATAAATGGGTGCAAAACCCCACCATTGGGTTCCAAGCCCACCAATGACTTTTGTGTCACTCCAGCCTCCAAACCCCAAATCCTAGGGATTGGAGTACCTCCCAAGCTATCAAAAATCAAAGAGTTCCTCTCTTGGATGAGGCTCTTTCAAATTTATCTGTGGGGAGTTTTGTTTTATACTAAGTTTCCCAAACATCTAAAAACGTGGACAAGCAGATGTGACATGAGAAGTGTTGGTGCAAATAATAGATGGGTTGATCTAGATTTAAACAGGAATGCAACAAACTACAAAGATAGCCATAAATATAGATATGCAGTAGAAATAATACTTCATTCCATTAATGTAAAATATTGAAATATGCTTACAAACAGAAATGGAAATAAACCAACTAGGGCGACGGTAGCTTATCTCCGAGAAGAGATGTGGCGGCTACATGCCTCTAAAGTGTGTTACAATGAGGCTCGAAGGCCTATTTATTATTGAGAAATAATGGAAAACCCTTAACATCCAAAAACCTAACCCTAAAAGATGAAATGTCAAACTGTGGGCCCCGTTTGGGTAAAGTTGTACATCAACTTCTCGGGGTCGTAACTTTGGCATACAATCTCTGTTTGACACGCACAATAGCTTGTTAGAAACATCTATCCGAGAATTACAACTTTGGGAAGAGAAAAATCAGTCCATGGAACCATGTTACTCCCAGATTTCCTAAAAAACGTCATTTAGGGCCTCAAAATAGCTCCGGAAGTTCAGGACCCGAAAAACTGCTAAAAACTAGTAAATTGTGCTACAATTACGGAAACTAAAAAACTGAAAGAGACAATTGTGGGGGTCCAAATGGGATAGGTGGGTGGCCACCAACATCCACCTGGATCATGGGTGTACATCATGTGACATTGCTTCTATGGCTATATAATAGATAGTCTAAAGTGCACCATCACTAGGGGTGGAAATATGTCTCTAATGGTTATTGGTGGTGAGATGGGGGAGATATCCTTAAACAACATATCTTTATGGGGGACACACCACCTATAAACCCTATATTTATCAAATGAGGGGAGAAGAATAAGGGACTCTACGTCAGATTGTCACAAAGAAACTCATGCCTCTCTAGACCTAGGGCGGTTTGGGAAATGGCATGTGTGAGTGCATATTGTATGAAAATATGAAAATTGCAGAGCTTGTGCAATGACTTGTTCTAGTGCACAGGCCTAGGGGTTGGAGCATGAAGAAAACGCATAACTTCTTTCATGGGAGGACAATGGTTGATCAAATGTTTGAGCTCATCACATAAGGCACATGAAGTAGTTGGTTTTGAAGCATTGTATTTTAATTTCTTCTTCTTCATCCTCATAGGTGGTGTCGCAGAGTGTGAGGTATGATGGCAGAGAGCACATGGTGATGCTTTTCTCAGGGTTTCTTTAGCAAAGACATAGTAGATGATTTGAGGTGCATTATAGGTAGTCAATGTAGCAAGACGTTATGGTGCTAGTAAACTGGCTTCATGAAGGGAAACCAATGCACCCTAATACCGAGGGATATCAGGGAAATGACAATTATAATTCCTTTCTATGTGAAAATGGTGCACAGGTGGTTGGTGTGTAATACTTTGTAGAAATTCTGCAAATTCTTTACAAATCTACCTCTAAGACCATGTAGAAAATATGACTGTAGATTAATCGATATGTAATATAACCAAAGCAAAATACTATAATCTACTTCTACTATCAATATGCGAAATCTTAAAGATCAAGTTGAATCAGAGCTGAAAAATATAACCAAAAGAAGAAGAAATCAATGCACAATACACATGAAAATACTTTGGGGAAAGCCTCAGCTAAAAACCCCACTATATGTATTATCATACAAGGTGGAAATACATCAGGTTTATACAAAGCCTTAGCTCTCACAGCTATCCAGCGCTCAGTACAATCCTCCTGGATGCTCACAGGTAATCAAAGCTTTTCAAAAGCTTTCCTCTTTGCTCTCCAAGCTCCTATTTTCTTGTGTGGTTCATCTAGGATGATCTCCTTCACCCAGTGGAACACTGCTCTCACACACTGCTCTAACACACTGTCAGAACTATGCAATCCTCAAGGATCCTTACCTTGAATGCATGCATGAGTTTCCTTTATAGGAAAACACATGAAACTGATAATACATTGTCCTTGTCTTTAATCTCAACTAGGTCTTTCTCATAATAGACATGCATGAGTTTCTGACGAGGGAATCTTCAGTTATCTGGAGTACACTAGTTGAGTGCATGTATGCATCAACTAACTAATAACTCACAATTAGTTCCTCAAACAATTTGGAACTAATTTAACTGGACTTAACTGAGTAAACTGAGATAACTAATTACAACTCAAATATAACTCAATATTATCTCCTTAATTAAGGGATAACTCTTGCATGACTTCAGAAAGACTTCTAACTTGAATTTCTCCAACTAATTAATCCATAATGAATTAATGAATTATTTCCAAGCAGCTGGTGAGACTAAATTCAAATTTAATTCACAATTTTAATTCAAGGACAAATTAAAATTGGAATATTCTTGTTGCCACATTTCAACACTCCCTCTCAACAAGGAAGGGATTATCTGCCACCCCAATCCTATCTCTATGGAACTCGAATTTACATTTTTGAAATTTCCTTTGTTAAAATGTCAACATCTTGCTTCTCTATCAAAATATACTTCAGCAACATGATCCTCCTCGCTACAAAGTCTCTGAGATGATGATACCAGATGTCTATGTGCTTGGACCTATCATGAAATACTAGATTCTCAAAGAGTTTGATACAACTCTGATTATCACAATAGATCACAGTTGGATCCATCCTCTGATCAAACAAACCAACTAGGATTTTTCGCATCCAGATGGCCTCACATGTTACCTGACTTGCAGCCATGTATTCTGCCTCTATCGAGCTGAGTGCAACTAACCTCTATTTCCTGCTATACCAAGAAACTGCCACTGACCCAAGGTTGAAAATCCCTCATGATGTGATCTTCTGATCTGATGGACTCCCTACCCAATCTGCATCAGTGAAGCCCTGTAGCTTCACTCCCTCTATCCGTCTATACCATAATCCATACTGAGATGTGCCTTTGAGGTATCTCAATACATGCTTTGTCACCTTCCAAAACATCTTGGTAGGCTGAACCATTGCTTGACTCAACTGGTTCACCGCATAGCACAAATTTGGTCGTGTGTTCACTAAGTACATCAGTGAACCCACAAGCTACCTGTACATAGTAGCCTCCACTACTTCTCCTGAAGTAGCATCCTCCTTCCTCCAGTTACCAGCTAGAGGAGTCTGCATGGGCTTGCACTTCTCCATGTGGAATCTCTTGAGTATCTCGTTGGCATACTTGCCCTGAGACACAAACAACTCCCCATCCTTCTATCACACTTCCATGCCAAGGAAGTAATGCATGAGACCCATGTATTTCATCTTGAATTCTCTTACAAGGTCCTCCTTGCAAGACACGATCAACTGATCATCACCAATCAATATGAGATCATCAACATAAAGAACGATGATCAACAACTTACCTTCCACCACGATGTTGTACAGGTTCGCATCCACTTCATTCTTTGTGAAGCCCAACCCGATGAAGTACTTGTCTATCCTGGTGTACCAAGCACAAGGTGCTTGCTTCATCCCATACAACACTCTCTTGAGTCGGCACACATGCGAATCACAATCAAAGGTCTCAAAACCTTCCAGCTACTCTATGTACACCTCTTCCTCAATCTCGCCATTGAAGAATGCATTCTTCACATCCATCTGATGGACCCTCCAACCCATTTGTGCTGATAATGCCAACATATATATGATAGAAGAGTACCTTGCGATAGGTGAAAAAGTCTCATCATAGTCAATACCCTCGACCTATGAAAAGCCACGGGAAACAAATATTTCCTTATGTTTCTCCACACTACCATCAGTAGCTTGCTTTACCTTGTAAAGCCAATGGGATCTCACAATTGATTTGTTCTCCGGTCTCGGAACCACGTCCCAAACACTATTACAAACTATGGAGTCATACTCCTCCACCATAGCATCAACCCAAATTGGTTGTTGCACTGCTTCCTCAAAGGAAGATGGCTTGATCTCAACACATTCCCCAGCAAGGGCCATGTATCTAGTGTACCTCTCACGTGACCTCCTCTGTCTGTGCTAAGAAAATGGTGCTCCCACATTCTCTCTCGCATCCTGCAATAATCTGTAAGCTTATCTTGTGCGCTTATGTCCATCTCTAGAAGACTATGCTTGAGTGGATGTCTCCACTCTTGGAACCTCTCCAAGTGGCTACTCTGCATCAATCTGAGTCTCTTCCTCCTTAGGAACCAACAGTCCTTCATAGCCTATAGTTGGAGCTCCCTCTCAAAGGGAAACTCGCATGGCCTCCTGCTCATCAAACTTGAGATCTCTGCGAACCACTATCCTCCAACTGGTAGGCAAGTACACCCAATAGTTTTTAGGTGTATCAGTGTACCCTACAAGTATCCCCAACTCTGTTGTCGGCTCAAGCTTCTTCCATGCATCCTTTGTCACATGGCAATATACCGATGATCCAAAGATCTTGAAGTGACCCACATCTAGTCTCTTACTAGAGAAAGCTTCCTCTGGTGTCTTCATCCCAAGTATGTGATGCGGGCTTCTATTCTACAAATAGACCATTGTGTTGCATACCTCAGTCCATAAGTGAAGTGGTATGCCTTGGTCATGCAGCATCACCCGAGCTACCCCTACAATAGTTCTGTTCTTTCTCTTGACCACCTCATTCTATTGTGGGTTATGAGGTTCCGTTAACTCTCGTTTAATTCCTTCTACTACACATAAGTCCTTAAACTTTTGAGAGGCATATTCTCCACCATTGTCACTTCTTAAGGCCTTAATCTTCTTCCCTAACTCTTTCTCAACCAAAGCTTTGAACTCACAAAACTTTGAGAAGGTTTGGTCCTTCTTCTGCATGAAATAAATCCAACATTTACGAGAAAAATCATCAATTAAAATCACATAATACCTTTTCTTTGTTAGGGATGCCATCGATAATGGTCCACACACATCAGTATGAACTCACGCTAAGATAGCCTTTGCTCGACTGTCTCGATCATCAAAGGAAGACTTGGTGTACTTTCCCAAGGTAAAATCTTTGCATGTGTCAACCTGCTCAAGTTTACCTTTGGGAAGTCCTGTAGATATCTGTTGCATTATCTTCAAAGCTCCATGATGAAAATTGCCCAACTACCTGTGCCATAACTCGCCAATGTCTTGGCTTTGCACCAATTCTACTTTCGTACTCAATGTTGCACAATGATCTACCTCTAGTTTATAAATATTCTTCTCCCGAATCCCTATCCTCTTGGTCTGACCCGTGGCTATGTGTCTTAGGAATGCCTTTCCTTTACTAAAGACAACATCATAGCCTTTGTCCTCCAACATCGCAACTGATACCAAGTTCTTCTTCACTCCAGGTACATACTTCACATCTGTCAAGGTGATAGGAACTCCATGCTCCCTCTAAAAAGCAACTGTGCCCACTCCTGAAACACTATACTTTCTGTTGTCACCCATCTCTATGAGAATCTTGAGGTCTTTTTCCGCCAAGGTACTGAATAAACTTTTATTGCCGGTCATGTGGAATGAGGCGCCACTATCAATATACCAGACACAACCCATCATCAATGACACCATGCATGCGATGAGGGTAAAGTCCATTTCAAACTGAGAGGCTAATGCATTGCATAATGTCACATCTCAATTGAAGTATGATATTAATTCGATTTGCACTTGCAACCCCGAACTTCAAACTTTGAATTCTCTTCTCCGTATACTGTTCACAACTCTGATAAACTAGTCTCTGAAACCATGTAGAAATTTTGCAAATTCTCTATAGATCTACCTCTAAGACCATGTAGAAAATCTAATTGTAGATTAACCCGATAATGTAGTATAACCAAAGCAAAATACTATAATCTACTTCTACTATCAATTTGCGGAAACTTAAAGATCGAGCTGAATCAAAGATGAACAATATAACCAGAAGAAGAAGAAATCAATGCACAATACACATGAAAATACTTTGGGGAAAGCCTCAGCTAAAAACCCCACTATCTGTATTATCATACAAGGTGGAAATACATTAGAATTATACAAAGCCTTAGCTCTCACAGCTATCCAACTCTTAGTACAATCCTCCTAGATGCTCACAGGCAATCAAAGCTTCTCACAAGCCTTCCTCTCTGCTCTCCAAGCTCCTATTTTCTTGCACGGTTTCTCAACTTGTCAACATGGCTTGGGGTCCCAAATACTTAACGGGCATCATGAGAGCCATATTTGGTAAGGTAAAAGTTTCCATGACTTGGTGCGAGACAAAACCAAGTGGAAGATATAGGAAAGGTGTTTGAGTAATCACGTAAGGGAGAAATGGTGGTTCACTCATCACAACATTGGAGGTTTCTGGGACTAGTTGTTGAGGATCATAAGAATGGCCATCATACATATAGGGGTTGCAGAAACTAGTGTGACAAGTGGTGTGTCTCATGGATATGTGTCGAGGAGAGATGAATTTTTGAACATTTGTGTGTTGACTTCAGTCAAGGAAGGGACCAATTCATTGTGGGTCCCAACAAAAGGGTAACATTGTATCATGGGAGGATGAATTCCTCATCTTGTAATATATCAATTGGTCAATGACGGTGATTTTCCCATTATGAGGGAAATGTATGGTGTGAAAGACTGATGATTCCACTACCTCCATGGAATGCATGTAATTCCATCCAAACAAGATATTGTAAACAAGAGGGGCATCAAGGACTTCAATATCGATGAGAACGATCTTCTAAGAAAGTTCAATGGGGATGTTGTGAAAGAGTCCCACAAGTCACGATGGGAAACTGACATATGCCCTCAATGTGATGGAGGAAGTCGTGAGTTTGGGGTATCTAGTTTTTTCCAAACTAACTTTGACATAATATAGGTGGATGCTCGCTCATCAAAGATGCAGCAATGAATGGTGACATTTTGAATTGTTACTAGAATCTATAATGTGACTATGGATGGTATTGTTGGGATAGGATCCCCTAGGGTCAATTTTGGGGCAAAAACCCCAAGTTTTGTTGTATAAAGTGTAAAGTCTCCACAAGTTGTGTTCACGGAGCATGTAGATAGTAAAGTGTCATAAAGAGGTTTACCCTTCTTTTATGTAAGTTGTGTCAGCTTTTATAGATCTACCCATAGTCCGCAGACCATGGGATTGTATAAGTAGGAGAGTCCTAGAGAGTCTAAGAAAAAGAAATGGATGATGAAGATGAATGTAATGGGTCAGTAGAGAAAAGAGCGAAGAAGTCTTAGAGTAGAAGAGAGGCTCTGCAGCTGTGTGTGCAGAGGCCTAGAGTAGAGTCTGCAGCTGAGTGCGCAGGGAAGTCTTGAGTCTGTAAGTAGAACTAAAGTATTAATAAAGAGATTATTCCATAAATTCATGTGTTTTGTCCATTTACTTCTGTTATGAATGAATGCGCTTTTATGCTGTAATAAATGATGGGTTATGAAATAATATTGTATTGATGCACGACTTCACATAATTGATGTTTTTATATGAACACGCTTAATATTAATTGTTTATGTGAAGCATATCTTATTGAATGTTAAAGTTCTCAATGCATATGCCGATCTGGGTAAAACACAGGATTAGGAGTAATCATAGAGGCGTGGAAGTGGTTGATTCAACTATTTAGGGTCCGTGAAAGACTGTTGTGAAAATTCACAGAGGTATAGGAGTTGATTAAGGTTAGTTATATCGATAAGCCCTAAGGTCTTACTGATCTGCGTGAAGGCAAGTTTAGGGCTTAAAATGACATTACACTAATCTCTAGGTGAGGAAACTTGGTTTCAGCATCCCCCCATACTGCTTCGGGTGAGACTTCAGTCCACACTCTATGGATTGATCCCTAAAGGGCCAGTAGTGTAGGGATTTGTTTGGAAAAACTAACTTTGAACCTGGGTCAGGACCCACTAAACCAACAAATGGTTCCACTGTTGGGACGGGGATCTGCATAAGGAGATGTGTGATGTCGCATCACTGGAATCCAACTAAGAAAGAAATTGAGGAGTGGTTGGATAGAAAGATCCACGAATTCACGACACAAGAAAATAGAAATCCATGCCTGACAAAAGAATAGTGGTTGGATAGGTAGCTGTACATAGAGATACACAAAATTATCTTATGTTCCTTCCCGATCGAGCTATACTAGTGGATTGCTAAATTGGCAGATGACCAAGGAAGGTGGAGACTTAATGGTCCAATAGTGTGGATCTCGGAGCTAATGTGGAGATGGGAAGCCTTTGAAGATAAGATCATGCACATTGTCGATCACTAGCTTGATCACATCATAGGAGGATTTGTGATAGAATTCGTGGTCAATACCTTAGTCAGCTACAGCGAAGCAGAGCAGCGCTTCTTCAAGGGACTGCAAGGTAAGTATTTAAGATATTTGAATACTTGGATTAAGATGCTCTTGTGTGAAAAGTGGGTTATGCCATTACCTTGATGTTTGGAGCTACACGAAGTGGAAATTTATTCAGGGATAGAGGAAGAACAGGCCCTGAATATAGCCCACTGATTGAACCTCCTCTAAGTGATGATGAAGGAGTAGCATAGGCTTCACCATAGAGCATTGTCTAGTTAATAAGGCAAGGGTTTCCGTGAATACCTCACCCACCCACACCACCTCCACCTTCACCTCCACAGCATACACCTTCGCCCACACCGCCACCACCTCCACCACCATTCAATATGTCAAATACAATGAAGTTTCCCATTTTCAAGGGCTTGGGAAATGAGGACCCAGACCAGTTTTGGTTCATCGTGAAGGCCATGTGGACAACACAGAATATTAAAAATGATCATATGAAGAAAGCGCAGCTGGTTACTTCTCTAGAGGATCACACACTAACATGGTTCATTAAGTACTGCACTGATAACTCGGTGGCATCGTTGGAGGACACTCAAATCACGTTGAATAAGGAATTCAGTAGGCCCAAGTCTGAATTGCAATCAGTCATTGGATTCAAGGAAATCATGATGAGGCATGGTGAAACACCTTGGGAGCTGGATCAGAGATTGAAGTGCTAGATCCGCGAAGCTAAAATGAATCTTATAGATGGGCAGCATTGCGAATGGTTTGTAGCTTCTCTCCCGCCCCACCTAAGGGTTGTTTTATCACAACAGAAGATTGGGACCCAGACGAAAGCCCTGGAAACTGTGATGAGGTTGCATGAGAAACTGATTCATGATGCTTCTTTGGGATTTCATCAAATTCATGTGGAGTTGTAGAATCTTTACCTAGAGTTTCAAAGCCTAAAGAAGGATAGAGCGGCTCGGCTAGAGGTGCGTGAAGAAGTTTGGTGCCTAAAGTGTAAAAGCAAGGGGCATGATAAAGATCACTACCCTGTCTTCATGAATTATGTTGTACGAGGAGGTCCAATGCCTCTGAGGCCGCAATCTCAAGTAGGGAGAAGTACAGGGCTCGCGTTGTGGTGTGTTATCTGTCAGGTAGCTGGAAAACATGTAACGGATAATTGTCACTTGTTGCAGAAATTTGTGCAGAAACTGTAACAGCTCTTCTACAACTTTTTTAAATCAGTGGGCCATGATTAGTGTAACTATCATAGCTATGAGTTGATGATGGAAAGAATGCCTGCGTATCAAATGCATATAGAAACTTGACCTCCAGATCAAGGCACTGGGGAAGTGCACAGAGGATATCAGGTGTGTGAACGAGGCTGAGAAGGAGGAGGACTTGCGAGAGTTTGAGGACAAGTAATTTGTTACAATTGTGGAGTGCTCGGAAACTACGCATGGGAGTGTACCAGCTCGGTATGCCTGTCGTTCTGATATTGTACTCAGTTTGATCAAGCGATAGAAGACTACCCTGTATTGATAGCTAAAATGCAGGAGAAGAGGGTGCAATCTCAGCAGCCTACCCAAAACCTACAAATGATGAGGATTGAACCCCACGAAGAAGATCCTAATGTGAATATCATGTTGCGAAGTGGAATGATGATTGGCAAGGATAAAGGAAAACAACCTATGAAAAGTGAATGGGGTCTGCAAGGCTCCAGAAAAAGAGGTTGGGTTTGATTTGAAGCGTGCAAAAAAAATGTTCATGGAAGCAAAGAAAAGCTTCACTAAGGCCTCTACCTCAGGAAGTCAAGATCAGTTGTCTAAAGAAATGGACCCCTCTATGCTTACTACATTTTTGGAGACCTGTATCAAGCTGCTACGTGATATCAAGGTTGTGAAAGGATTTCAGGAGTTGATAAATAAATGTTTCGATAAAGAAACTACTCGTGAAGGACCTCGCATAGTCAGAAAAATTGGTAAGCATAAGGCAAGAATAGGGCGCGAGATGAGCCTCAGTACGCAAATATGAGATTATGAAATGGACCAAGTTATTATGGATCTTGGGTCAGATGTGAATGTTTTTCCTAAATAGACATGGGAAAGAATGGTGAGGCCTGCATTGCAGTGGTCTTCGATTCAATTGAGGATGGAAAATTAACAGAAAATTATCCCCATGGGAAGATTGAAGGGAGTGATGGTAGACATTGAAGGCGTGAGCGCATTGGTCGATTTTGAAGTAATAGAAATTGTTGATGATAGCAATCCTTACCCCGCGCTCCTAGGAATTGATTGGGCTATCAACATGAATGGGGTAATCAATCTGAAGAGGCAGACAATGTCATTTGAAAGGAAATCACTCCTCGTAGTAGTACCTTTGGACCCTACAGAAGGACGTGCTATACTGAACTAGTCCGCAATTATGAGGAAAGTAACAATGATCTAGACCAAATCTATAAAATAACAACATGAGATCAAGATTGGGTTAATCCAATAGCTAATGGATGCATTGCATGGGACCGTGAAAGTTATTGTACATCAAATTCAGATAAAGAGCTGGAGCACTAGTAGAATAGATTGCATGAAGTATCTACATTGTGATGTAACATGATGACTAAATTGTTGCATTGTGTATCATCGGAGGTAATGAGTTTGCCTAATTATGATGGTCCAACCAACGTAGATAAATTTTTGGATGCATTTGAAAGGGAAGTGCCTAAGAAGCATCGCTTCCAAGCCTTGGATTCGGCATTGTGTGCTATGCCCATAAGGTGGTGGGGTACGCATATAGACAACTTTGAGGGATGGCGCGAATACAGAAAAATGATGAGGTTGCTATTTGGCCGCCCAAAAGTACGACTAACAGAGAAATATGATGGGAGGAATGATCCACGTGATCACTTAGAAAAATGGACTAACACTTATGGAACGAAGCTACAACCTGAGTGGGTACATTTATTCTGTCACACTTTGGATGTAATACCAATGAATTGGTACTTGGAAACAGAGCTCTGCCATGGCACTGAAGAATGGGACATTTTGAGACAGGGATTCTTGATGACATTCAACTTTGAAGATGGGTTCAAATGTATTGATGAGGTGTTGCAGGAGGTCAAGGCAACGATCTTCAGAATACCGCAGGATCTTTTGGACTAGATTCATCTAGATTGGAGTAGTCAGCTGCACCATGCGCTGGTGTGCTATAATGTGACTACTAAAGAAGAAGAGGAGGATCCAAGGAACATTGACATCCCAAAGGTAGAAGGCCATCACGAAGTTGAGTGGCTGCAGATAGAGAATCCATATGTCACTGTTCCTCTAAAAAACCAACAGGTAAACATTGGCACAGAGGCGGAACCAAAGTTTGTGAAGATAGGGGACTACTAGGATGATGCTATTGTGGGCAAGGTCGCTGAGTTGCTCCATGAATATCAAGATTTGTTTCCCACGAAATTTTTGAACTTGAAAGGCTTCATTAGCGATTTGGGAGTGATGAAAATAACTTTAAAACTAGATGTGAAGCCTGTTAAGCAAAGGACATGTCGCCTTAATCCAAAATACAAGGAAAAGTTCCGTCTAGAATTGGAAAAGATGCTTGTAGCAAGTATTATTGATGTTGGCTTATTTGGGCCTAACCTAGGTTCAGAGTTGATTTAGCCAAACAAATCACGGTACTACTGTCCCTTTCGGCAACTATCCGCCGAGCGCGAACTGAGGTCTCACCCAAAGTAGTATGGGAGGGTGCTAGAGCTAGGTTTTCACACCTTGGAGATGTCCGATGATTTCAAGTGGTCCGTGGTTTGACCCTGCACGCAAGTTGCTACGCGCACTTTCCCTTACCTCGCAACCTGATATTCTGCCTTCGCGCAACCCTACTAAGGGACTGAACGCCACGCTCTGCGTTATCACCTAAGACCTCAATGATATTCCAACATTATTTAATTAACTTTGCCTACTTGAGTGCTTTAAGTATACTTAACAATATAAACCATTCATACAGGTGTGCGTAGTAAATAAACAGTATATTTGAAAATCATATCAACCATGCATTAACCCAAGAATAGATACACAGACTTATGATAAAACTGCTCTTTATTACTTTCTTCCCCAGTTACAGAATCAACTCCGCTCTGCGCACTCAACTGCAGGGGTCCACGCATTCAGCTGCGAACTACTAGGCCTCTGTGCACTTAGCTGTAGAGCCTTCTCCTACTCTATAACCCAAAGACACCCTTTACACTTGTGACTCAATCACTTAGACTTGTTATTCTTCTCCATCATCCTTCTCTCTACTTAGAGCCTCACTCTATTTATACAATCCCATGGTCCGCGGACCATGTGTAGGTCTATCCAGCCAACTTTACATTACAAAACTAGGGTAGACAACCCTGTGACTCTATTATACTTTCGTGCTCCGTGCCCGCAATTCACAGAGCTTTACAACAAAATTCGATCAAAACTTGGGCTTTGAGCCCCAAAACATGCCTTGGGGGGATTCCATGCCCAACAGGCCCCCAACACAAACATCGTGACTCACCCTTGAGTCACTCTGTCGATGCGGCGATCTTTGCATGGAGTCCCTCAAACTATTCTTGAACTATGCAGAGGTCAGCATCGCACTGAGCTGCTGCTTGCTGGATCTGCTGCATACGTTGTTCCAAGACCTCTATGTCTGGGGTGATTATCTGCATCAATGTGTGCATCCCCTGTATACTCACGAGCTTGCCTTCAATGTCTACCATGATGGTGAAGGCCTCATCGATCCAAGGCTAGATGCGCGATTTTAGGACTGTCACCTTATGTCGTGCCGCTTCCACCTGCTCCTTCAGTGATTTAGCCTGTTTTATCCTCACAAGCCACTGGGCGAGGACCACTATCTATGCAGTTCCTTGGACACTGTCATACTACTATTGGATTTCTCATGCCTCTGTCTCTAAGCACTGGATGTTGGGGTCCTCCTGCAGAGTTGTTAGGACCTCAAGTGATTCTTCCAACATGCTAGTGTAGTCTCACATTGCACCTCTAATTTCCTCCAAACCCACTATGATAGTTCTAGCGCATTGTTCTCTGACTTCTAGGGGAGTGGATTGTTGCGCCTTTAACCACAGCTCAGTGGTGAGCTCCAGTATTGTAGAAATAATGCTACAACTCCTGGGGCTTCCTGTCTCTTAATTTTATCAACCCGGTAGTTTGTACAAACTTGGAAGCGACGGTGTTGTATGCACAAGTACTAGCTCTTGTCGCAGCTGTCACTTGGTTAGCTGGCACAAGTCCGCTAGGGCTCAAGCCAACTTCTATAGGCTCTCAGAAGAAGCTTGCTAAATGATGGACGAAAGCTATCTCAAAGAAAACTAATCTACTTGGCAAAAACGAACTGAAAGCAAATCAAAGCATAGAAACCCTAGGAAACCCTAATTTGACTAGTCTAACCTCTATGATGCAAAGAATGTGAATGAAACTTCTACCAATGCTGCCATTACTTCTAGTGAGTGAAATTGCATGAATCTAAGCTACTTGCATCTGAAAAGACATGTTTTTGTATTTCTTTCTTAAGTGAATGAAGTGATTGTGATTTTGTTCTTATTAGGGTTTGGTTGTGCAGAGGAGGTGCAAGGAGGAAGGAAAGCTTGGGAAAGGTTGGGGAGGTTAGGAGAGGTCCCCAAGGATCCTCAGCATCCATCCATAGAGGTTCCTCACGTTCAGAGGCTCAGCAACCGAGTGAGTGGCCTCCTACAGGATGTCTGCAGGGGATTCTACAGGAAACTCAGGGATTTCTACAGGATGTGCTGTAAGTGGAAGTTTTGGGTGATGGTGAAGGGATGGAATGGTTTGGGTGGATAGGTAAGGTGGAGATGAGACTTGTGATGCCTCAGGGGCAGAGAAATAGGACAGAGAATGAGTGCACGAAGTGGTTGGTGGATAGAAGGATGGGATCAACAAAAGGACAAAAGGATGAAGCTACGTGGTAATGAAAGAGTTGGAAGGTGAACCAATGAACAGCAGTATAAAGCATGTAGAGGAATGTGCATGAAGCTGTGATGAAGGTGTATGGTGCAAGACTGAAGTGCATGGAAAGATCTATCATAAACGAGACTATGTTGCAGCATGTATAAAGTGAAGAACTACGTATTTTTGTGGTTGGTATAGGCTGCACTCCAATCTCCAAACAGAGATGGCAGTGGAGACTTCCTCAACCTTTTTCCTTGGAGCTCCAATGTATTATCAACCTGCTAATCTAACTAAACAACCGAAAGCAATTCAACCATAAGCTAAACTCATTCAATCTCATAAAAACTAACTCAGCAAACCTGTAATTTTGAATTGCATGGTAAAGCAATGAACTAAAGTGCTGAAACAAAAAGAAATTAACATTACAAAACAGAGGAGGTCTATTGCTCTCTTAAAAACTCAGAATTGGATCAAAAGCTGCCCGTCTTTATTGAATAATCATGAATCTAATGACATGCCAAAACTAGCTTACAAGGAGCAAAAACCGAGCTACAACATGACTAACCAAATTGACTAACTAGCTATCCCCAAATTGACTAACTAGCTACACAAAATGACTACCCACTAGCTAACCCAAATGAGGCCCCAAGCCTTCTTATTTATACAATTTTGAGGACCCAACAATCCTCCTAAAAGTTAGGGACTTGGCTGCCCAAGACTTGTAGTTAACAGCAGTCCAACTTGACTTGCTTGGCTGCCCTTGAGCTGATTGATTTGGTGGCCCTTGAACTCCGAGCTGATGGTGGAGAATTCGAGGTAAGGGCCCATAAATGAGGGGGACACCTTCCTACAAATCCTCTAGCTTGTTCTCCCACGAATTTGGCTGCCAAGTGCTCATTAAGACCTTCAAATTTGTCTCCAAGTTGACCAAAAAGGCTACACAAAGCACCCATTAGACTTGTTGGCATAATGACTAACCAAATTCACTCTATTAACATAAAAATAATCAAGAACATGCAATAAACAAATGAGAATGATGGATTAAGTCAACTTAGGAGGTTGAATGAGCCCAAATAATTGTCCATTTTTGGGGCTCATCATCACCCCCCTACTGAAAGTGTTGCTCATCCTCTGAGCAACCAATCTCTCTCCTCATCTGATAGCCCTGGTGGCTTCTTTGGCTAACATCTTGGTTGATTTTCTCCTTTGGCTTCCCTCTTTTCAAACTTCCTGTAGAAACAGTTCGCTGGCTTCCTGTAGAAACAGTCTCTGTCTTCCTGTAGAAACAGTCTGCTAGCTTCCTGTAGAAACAGTCTGCTAGCTTCCTGTAGAACCGATTTCACTGCTCTTACTTGCTTGGTTGGGGGTGCCTTCTCCTTGAACTGTGTTGTGGCTGCCTTGGGTGTGTCCCTACTTGTTTGGCCTTTTTCAGTCTCCTCTGCTCGTGCTTGCAACCGCTTCTCCCTTGGCATTTGTGTTATTTTACCACCCCCTGCTTTGGCCTCATAGCTTGTCCTTTTCCCTCATTCCTCTGCCTGTTCCTTCTCTGGTGGTCTTTCTTGTGTTTGTTACATCATCATTGAGACCCTCACTGTTGCTTCTTTATCATATCCATGAAGTCTACCTGACGGTTAGATCTCCATGTGTGTCTAAACTGTGATTGCAACCGTGGAATTCAAATACCCATTGAGGGATATCAATTTGCAGTTCACCCTGAGGTATGCAGGCCAATATAACTGTATGCTGAGATCCTTGATCATAGGACGGACCCTTCAACCTCATCTCTTTGATAAAAACACTTGCAGGTTGACGAGATGATGTTCATATATGGTCCTAGGTTTATACATCCATAGATATTTCCTTTAATCACAGGTATACTGAATATCTCATATATTCGTTGTGATATGTCTAAACAGATCTGAATATAGAGCCGAGATGTAACCCTTGTTACTTCTTCAATATACATACACAGTCTTCTCTGTCCATCAACTGCAAGGTTCACAGTAACAATCCTTCCATCAATGGTTTTGTTTGGTTCCTTACGGGCTTGCTTAGTAGCCTCCACAGTCTTGGAAGTCACAAATGCAAATCCCCTATTGGTGAAAAATACCTGCAACATTAACCAAGACAAATGCAGCCAAACAATCTAGGCTTCGGAAAAACATGCATAAATCTCTAAGAACAGAGGCATTTTAAACTGCCCATCATAAAGAAATATGATGTATATTAGATTTGTAACCTAGATTCATTGGTATTCTCATGATATGCAGCTGGACCTTCTACCTCTTTACTCATTTCCATTTGATTCGGAAGCTTCCAACTTCACACAAGAGTTTCTAGTCAAGCTACTTGGTGAATATCTTGACCGATCTTTGCACAAAATTTCAAGGTCTGAGCCTTCACTCACATATGATTGATCAATTTCTTGATCAGATCCACTTTCAGGGCCTTGCAACTTCCTTCCGCTGCTAGAAGGGCTGATATCTTTGGCCAACACTCTGATATTGTCATCCCGAGACATGTTTTGGAAATAGCTGGAGATCACTGTTGTAAACTGCTCCCTAACTAGCTGTGTATATCTCCCTTGAAAATCAGCGTTCATCCAACTGTTTGTGCATATTCTTTATGGCTGCCAAGTGCATGTGTATAACTAACGTAAATGGGAGACAAACTCCCACCCAAATCTTCAACTAAAACCTGTGATTTGACACGTCTGCAACCAAATGCCACTGCTGCCAATCAAATCTGTGTATAGCAGCCAGCGTAGAGGTTGATCTGCTATGCGTGTTTCTCTTGAAGATCAACGTGCCATATTTTTAATGCCAGGTGTGAGTATGAGTGGATATAAGGGGGAGTTTAACTCCCATCAATCTGTTGTCGTAAACTGCCACCAAACCAAAGTTTTGATTGCTGTGATAAATCCTCATTTAAATGACCACTGCGTATCGTCTCTTGCTGGTCTGCGTTGACTGCTGTAGGAGTGAGGTGGCAAAGACGTGCTGGCCCATGCAATTGTGCATGAACTACAGTTGTTAACTGTGTTCTATGCCTATGATTTCATCCACCCGTTGCACTGGAGTTTAAACAACCAACACTGTCCGTTTTTTCTTCCACGTGCATGGCTGACCCATGCATGCGTGATTTTTTCCTTGCTGAGTGCAATTGAACGTGGCTCCCTTCTTGGCTGAATCCACTCATCTCATTCATTCATGCATTGCTCAGATTAGATTCATGCAAACAGAGGAACAAGTTTAGTCACATACCTGCAAGTTAAACGGCTGATTGTGAAGCGTGTTGCTGCATGCATGTGTTGATCTTCATTTGTTGCATGTATGGTGGCTTGACTGATGAATTATGGCTGTTTTTCTTTCTTGTGCAGGTGCCCTCTGGACGGATCTAAGCTGCACGCGTTCATTTCCACGTTCAACTCTGCCCGTTCAAGCTGCTGCTACTGCATGGTCACAACCATAACTTCTTTTTGCCATTTCTCCCAAACAGTAGATCGGTTTGACCTGAAACTCGGTGATCATGTTACTACCATCATTATGCATCTCCCATAGCAAATTTGTGATCAATGGATGCACGGATTTCGAGAAAAATGGAAAATGGCTGAAGATTTCAGAGGTCAATTTCTCGGAAACCGTGCATCAGAATCGGCTGAAACTGCTTGGGTAGGCTACTATCACCCATGTGCATCTCCCCATGAAACAGGTTTTGAAACGGATGCACGGTTATGGAGAAAATGAAAAAATGGATGATGGTGATGGAGGCTGATTTCTTAGAAACCGTGCACCGGAATTGCATGAAACTGCTCAGGCATGTTGTCATCAACCTTGTACAATTCCCCATAAAACGGTTTTTCAAAAGGATGCATGGTTTTCAAGTTATGGCAAAAACAAATTCTGCTCTATGTGTTTTTGGCTTCAAGGCATTTTGCATGTGCTTGCATGGGATGACAAAATGAATTTTGGCTGTGATGCAGGTATGGAGATGATGGAGGAGGAGTTGGAAGATTGCAGGAGGACTTCTGAACCTTTGAGGAAGCTACCATGCTTGCCAAACCACTTTTTGAAATCCATGGCTAGTTTCCCTCAATTTCTACAGGAAGTTCCTGTAGAAGCACAATGAGAAGCACAATGAGGTGGACGAATGATGGAGAAAGGCAAGGGATGGACACACAAGTGCTTGTAGGCCTAATCAACAGATTCCCACCATTAGATTCACTTTTGAGATTGAATTTGGCTCGTCCAAAGGTTCTACAGGATGTTTCCTGTAGAAATACAGAGCTTCCTGTAGAAAACACAGTTTTGAGGAAAGAAGCATAATGACATGAAAAAAATGATGGAAAAGGGGTGAGGAGTGGAAACATGGATGAGTGTAGGCCTCATGGACATATTCCAAGCCTTCAGGTCCTCTTCGGAGATCAATTTGTCTTTTTTGTAAGCTTCTTGTAGAAGAAACGAAACTTCCTGTAGAAGGCACAAAAACTCCTTTGACCTTGATTTGAGTGCTCCTCCTGCCATGAAACGTCCTTCTTGCAACCTGAAATTAGCCAATGGAGATTAGTTTTATTTTTCTTTTTTCTTTTTCTCTTTTTTTTTTGAAAAACAACTAGGGCGCCTCATGGAGGTTTTCACCCTAATTGCCTGCCCTGGGCGCCTCCAAGGAAGGTTTTCACCCAGGGATCTTATTCCCTTTTATTTTCTTTTCTTTCCAACCCAATGACCGCCTCATGGAGGTTTTCAATCAATGAGCCAATCTAAGGCGCCTCCGAGGGGGTTTTCACCTTAGATTTTTATTTTTATCCTATTTTCATTTTTTCATTTCTTTACTTTTTTTCTACCCTACCCTACTTGAAAAACAAAATCAATTTCAAGTATAAGCATACTTCCAATGGAGCCATGTGCACATCGAGATTAGAGACAAGATGATGTGAAGGCTCGAAATGCATGCTTGGACAACTATCCAATTTTCATAGACAAAATGATCTGACTTTGAGAGTACAAAACATAGCTGAGGAGGAGAGTGCTGCTGCAACTTAGTGACCCTCTGAAACCATATCTCAATATAGCTTTGATATCCTTGGTCATCTTGCTGATTTGGATCATTCTTCATGTCACCTTCTATCATGACCTTCTGATCTTCCTCTTTTTGCTGATCTTTCTCTTGAGTACATGGAGGATTTGATGGTAACCATGAGGAAGCTTTCTCGATCTCTGATTCTGATATCTTTTCCTCATTAAGTGCAGCCCATGGTTCTTTGATCTCATCTCTTGAATCTTCTTTTGCTTTTGGTCCTTCAATGTTGTCAATAGATTCTCTCTTTTGCAACACTCTACCTGAGCTTGGGTGAAGATCATTGAGCTCACGAGGAATCATTTGCACATGTTGTGCCTCAGATTTGCAATTGGGTTGAGCTGCTCCATGGTATGGCTTTGGAAATGGTACGGGTATTTGAGTGGAGGTGTGAAATTGAGATGGAGATGGATGGCATTGTGGTTGGGTAGGCATTTGGGGTTGCCTTGGTGGAGGAGGAGGCGATGGTTGTGGATGAGCAGGTGGTGGAGGAAAATGAGCGGGATGAGAGTTGTAGTGGGGCCTCCACTCTTGATAAGGTGCATTCCACTGAGGTTGTGGCTGAGCATAAGAGTGAAACGAATGAGCAGCTGGTTGGGCATAATATGGATCTGTGAAGGAATAAGGAGGATATGACCAAGGAGGAGGTGTAGACCAGGAAGGATGAGCAGGGGGACCCCAAGAAGGCATGAAGGTGGCTTGGTAAGGGTCATAATAGGTCTCAGGTGTCCCTTGTAGTTCCTGCTGGTAGGGTACGGGTCTATGTGGCCTCCTTTGGTTCATATAACAGAGTGATTCAGTGGCTCCCTTGGCTCTTTGACATGTAGCTTTGATTCTGGGCAAGGAAGGGCACTGATCTGTAGGATGGTATTCTTCACAGATGAAACACACTTCTAGAGAGTGCATTGGACATTCGTTCCAAGGATGCTTTCTAGTGCACCTAGGACAAAAAATGGCCAAAGCCCTCTTGGCTTCTTCTTGCTTCTTTTAGATCCGCAAGGTATCCAGTTGCATGGCAAGAAACTGCCTCATATCACTCTTGAAACCTTTGATCTGATTTTCAAATTCATCTTTGGACAAGGGACTGCTCCAATCATTTCTGCTTGTAGCCATTTGCTTCAGAGGAGTGTTTCTTTCTTCTTCTCCCCTAGAGGTTCTTCAGATATGTCTTGATTTCCACCTAGGGGTTCTTTCATCACAGCCATCGAAGAAGAACGTTGGCTGTGTGAAGCAGTGGGGGGGTTGTGCAATCATTTTTCTAACTTATCTCTACTCCTACAAAGCATGAAATGCAATCTTTTTGGTTGTTTTTTTTTTCTTTTTTCCTACTTCTACTTGCAAAACTGAAATAGATTGAACTGCAACTAACTATCTTACTGAAATGAAAATGCGGAATTGAAATGAAAGCAGGAAAGGACTAATCTATTTTGCTCAAATGAAATTGCAGGAATGAAATGCTAGGCTACGCTTGCGAAATTGAAATGCTAATCTACGCTTACAGAAATGAAATTGCGGAATTGAAATGCTAATCTATGCTTGCAGAAATGAAATTGCGGAATTGAAATGCTAATCTAGGAAAGCAAGAAATGCTAATCTAGGAAAGCAAGAAATGCTAATCTATGAAAGCGGGAAAGGCTAATCTATGAAAGCAGGAAATACTAATCTATGAAAGCAAGAAATGCTAATCTACTTTTGCATAAATGAAATTGCATAAGGGAAATGAAATAAACTACTTAGCAGAAGGTTGTAAAGGAAAATAGAAGAATAGCAACAATCACCAATACTCTGCCACTTCCCCGGCAACGGCGCCAAAAAGATGGTGAGCTCCAGTATTGTAGCAATAATGCCACAACTCCTGGGGCTTCCTGTCTCTTAATTTTATCAACCCGGTAGTTCGTACAAACTTGGAAGCGACGGTACTGTATGCACAAGTACTAGCTCTTGTCGCAGCTGTCACTTGGTCAGCTGGCACAAGTCCGCTAGGGCTCAAGCCAACTTCTATAGGCTCTCAGAAGAAGCTTGCTAAATGATGGACGAAAGCTATCTCAAAGAAAACTAATCTACTTGGCAAAAACGAACTGAAAGCAAATCAAAGCATAGAAACCCTAGGAAACCCTAATTTGACTAGTCTAACCTCTATGATGCAAAGAATGTGAATGAAACTTCTACCAATGCTGCCATTACTTCTAGTGAGTGAAATTGCATGAATCTAAGCTACTTGCATCTGAAAAGACATGTTTTTGTATTTCTTTCTTAAGTGAATGAAGTGATTGTGATTTTGTTCTTATTAGGGTTTGGTTGTGCAGAGGAGGTGCAAGGAGGAAGGAAAGCTTGGGAAAGGTTGGGGAGGCTAGGAGAGGTCCCCAAGGATCCTCAGCATCCGTCCATAGAGGTTCCTCACGTTCAGAGGCTCAGCAACCGAGTGAGTGGCCTCCTACAGGATGTCTGCAGGGGATTCTACAGGAAACTCAGGGATTTCTACAGGATGTGCTGTAAGTGGAAGTTTTGGGTGATGGTGAAGGGATGGAATGGTTTGGGTGGATAGGTAAGGTGGAGATGAGACTTGTGATGACTCAGGGGCAGAGAAATAGGACAGAGAATGAGTGCACGAAGTGGTTGGTGGATAGAAGGATGGGATCAACAAAAGGACAAAAGGATGAAGCTACATGGTAATGAAAGAGTTGGAAGGTGAACCAATGAACAGCAGTATAAAGCATGTAGAGGAATGTGCATGAAGCTGTGATGAAGGTGTATGGTGCAAGAGTGAAGTGCATGGAAAGATCTATCATAAACGAGACTATGTTGCAGCATGTATAAAGTGAAGAACTACGTATTTTTGTGGTTGGTATAGGCTGCACTCTAATCTCCAAACAGAGATGGCAGTGGAGACTTCCTCAACCTTTTTCCTTGGAGCTCCAATGTATTATCAACCTGCTAATCTAACTAAACAACCGAAAGCAATTCAACCATAAGCTAAACTCATTCAATCTCATAAAAACTAACTCAGCAAACCTGTAATTTTGAATTGCATGGTAAAGCAATGAACTAAAGTGCTGAAACAAAAAGAAATTAACATTACAAAATAGAGGAGGTCTATTGCTCTCTTAAAAACTCAGAATTGGATCAAAAGCTGCCTGTCTTTATTGAATAATCATGAATCTAATGACATGCCAAAACTGGCTTACAAGGAGCAAAAACCGAGCTACAACATGACTAACCAAATTGACTAACTAGCTATCCCCAAATTGACTAACTAGCTACACAAAATGACTACCCACTAGCTAACCCAAATGAGGCCCCAAGCCTTCTTATTTATACAATTTTGAGGACCCAACAGTCCTCCTAAAAGTTAGGGACTTGGCTGCCCAAGACTTGTAGTTAACAACAGTCCAACTTGACTTGCTTGGCTGCCCTTGAGCTGATTGATTTGGTGGCCCTTGAACTCCGAGCTGATGGTGGAGAATTCGAGGTAAGGGCCCATAAATGAGGGGGACACCTTCCTACAAATCCTCTAGCTTGTTCTCCCACGAATTTGGCTGCCAAGTGCTCATTAAGACCTTCAAATTTGTCTCCAAGTTGACCAAAAAGACTACACAAAGCACCCATTAGACTTGTTGGCATAATGACTAACCAAATTCACTCTATTAACATAAAAATAATCAAGAACATGCAATAAACAAATGAGAATGATGGATTAAGTCAACTTAGGAGGTTGAATGAGCCCAAATAATTGTCCATTTTTGGGGCTCATCATCACCCCCCTACTGAAAGTGTTGCTCATCCTCTGAGCAACCAATCTCTTTCCTCATGTGATAACCCTGGTGGCTTCTTTGGCTAACATCTTGGTTGATTTTCTCCTTTGGCTTCCCTCTTTTCAAACTTCCTGTAGAAACAGTTCGCTGGCTTCCTGTAGAAACAGTCTCTGTCTTCCTGTAGAAATAGTCTGCTAGCTTCCTGTAGAAACAGTCTGCTAGCTTCCTGTAGAACCGATTTCACTGCTTTTACTTGCTTGGCTGGGGGTGCCTTCTCCTTGAACTGTGCTGTGGCTGCCTTGGGTGTGTCCCTACTTGTTTGGCCTTTTTCAGTCTCCTCTGCTCGTGCTTGCAACCGCTTCTCCCTTGGCATTTGTGTTATTTTACCACCCCCTGCTTTGGCCTCACAGCTTGTCCTTTTCCCTCATTCCTCTGCCTGTTCCTTCTGTGGTGGTCTTTCTTGTGTTTGTTACATCATCATTGAGACCCTCACTGTTGCTTCTTTATCATATCCATGAAGTCTACCTGACGGTTAGATCTCCATGTGTGTCTATACTGTGATTGCAACCGTGGAATTCAAATACCCATTGAGGGATATCAATTTGCAGTTCACCCTGAGGTATGCAGGCCAATATAACAGTATGCTGAGATCCTTGATCATAGGACGGACCCTTCAACCTCATCTCTTTGATAAAAACACTTGCAGGTTGACGAGATGATGTTCATATATGGTCCTAGGTTTATACATCCATAGATATTTCCTTTAATCACAGGTATACTGAATATCTCATATATTCGTTGTGATATGTCTAAACAGATCTGAATATAGAGCCGAGATGTAACCCTTGTTACTTCTTCAATATACATACACAGTCTTCTCTGTCCATCAACTGCAAGGTTCACAGTAACAATCCTTCCATCAATGGTTTTGTTTGGTTCCTTACGGGCTTGCTTAGTAGCCTCCACAGTCTTGGAAGTCACAAATGCAAATCCCCTATTGGTGAAAAATACCTGCAACATTAACCAAGACAAATGCAGCCAAACAATCTAGGCTTCGGAAAAACATGCATAAATCTCTAAGAACAGAGGCATTTTAAACTGCCCATCATAAAGAAATATGATGTATATTAGATTTGTAACCTAGATTCATTGGTATTCTCATGATATGCAGCTGGACCTTCTACCTCTTTACTCATTTCCATTTGATTCGGAAGCTTCCAACTTCACACAAGAGTTTCTAGTCAAGCTACTTGGTGAATATCTTGACCGATCTTTGCACATAATTTCAAGGTCTGAGCCTTCACTCACATATGATTGATCAATTTCTTGATCAGATCCACTTTCAGGGCCTTGCAACTTCCTTCCGCTGCTAGAAGGGCTGATATCTTTGGCCAACACTCTGATATTGTCATCCCGAGACATGTTTTGGAAATAGCTGGAGATCACTATTGTAAACTGCTCCCTAACTAGCTGTGTATATCTCCCTTGAAAATCAGCGTTCATCCAACTGTTTGTGCATATTATTTATGGCTGCCAAGTGCATGTGTATAACTAACGTAAATGGGAGACAAACTCCCACCCAAATCTTCAACTAAAACCTGTGATTTGACACGTCTGCAACCAAATGCCACTGCTGCCAATCAAATCTGTGTATAGCAGTCAGCGTAGAGGTTGATCTGCTGTGCGTGTTTCTCTTGAAGATCAACGTGCCATATTTTTACTGCCAGGTGTGAGTATGAGTGGAGATAAGGGGGAGTTTAACTCCCATCAATCTGTTGTCGTAAACTGCCACCAAACCAAAGTTTTGATTGCTGTGATAAATCCTCATTTAAATGACCACTGCGTATCGTCTCTTGCTGGTCTGCGTTGACTGCTGTAGGAGTGAGGTGGCAAAGACGTGCTGGCCCATGCAATTGTGCATGAACTACAGTTGTTAACTGTGTTCTATGCCTGTGATTTCATCCACCCGTTGCACTGGAGTTTAAACAACCAACACTGTCCGTTTTTTCTTCCACGTGCATGGCTGACCCATGCATGCGTGATTTTTGCCTTGCTGAGTGCAATTGAACGTGGCTCCCTTCTTGGCTGAATCCACTCATCTCATTCATTCATGCATTGCTCAGATTAGATTCATGCAAACAGAGGAACAAGTTTAGTCACATACCTGCAAGTTAAACGGCTGATTGTGAAGCGTGTTGCTGCATGCATGTGTTGATCTTCATTTGCTGCATGTATGGTGGCTTGACTGATGATTTATGGCTGTTTTTCTTTCTTGTGCAGGTGCCCTCTGGACGGATCTAAGCTGCACGCGTTCATTTCCACGTTCAACTCTGCCCGTTCAAGCTGCTGCTGCTGCATGGTCACAACCAGAACTTCTTTTTGCCATTTCTCCCAAACAGTAGATCGGTTTGACCTGAAACTCGGTGATCATGTTACTACCATCATTATGCATCTCCCATAGCAAATTCGTGATCAATGGATGCACGGATTTTGAGAAAAATGGAAAATGGCTGAAGATTTCAGAGGTCAATTTCTCGGAAACCGTGCATCGGAATTGGCTGAAACTGCTTGGGTAGGCTACTATCACCCATGTGCATATCCCCATGAAACAGGTTTTGAAACGGATGCACGGTTATGGAGAAAATGCAAAAATGGATGATGGTGATGGAGGCTGATTTCTTAGAAACCGTGCACCGGAATTGCATGAAACTGCTCAGGCATGTTGTCATCAACCTTGTACAATTCCCCATAAAACGGTTTGTCAAAAGGATGCATGGTTTTCAAGTTATGGCAAAAACAAATTCTGCTCTATGTGTTTTTGGCTTCAAGGCATTTTGCATGTGCTTGCATGGGATGACAAAATGAATTTTGGCTGTGATGCAGGTATGGAGATGATGGAGGAGGAGTTGGAAGATTGCAGGAGGACTTCTGAACCTTTGAGGAAGCTACCATGCTCGCCAAACCACTTTTTGAAATCCATGGCTAGTTTCCCTCAATTTCTACAGGAAGTTCCTATAGAAGCACAATGAGAAGCACAATGAGGTGGACGAATGATGGAGAAAGGCAAGGGATGGACACACAAGTGCTTGTAGGCCTAATCAACAGATTCTCACCAATAGATTCACTTTTGAGATTGAATTTGGCTCGTCCAAAGGTTCTACAGGATGTTTCCTGTAGAAATACAGAGCTTCCTGTAGAAAACACAGTTTTGAGGAAAGAAGCATAATGACATGAAAAAAATGATGGAAAAGGGGTGAGGAGTGGAAACATGGATGAGTGTAGGCCTCATGGACATATTCCAAGCCTTCAGGTCCTCTTCGGAGATCAATTTGGCTTTTTTGTAAGCTTCCTGTAGAAGATACGAAACTTCCTGTAGAAGGCACAAAAACTCCTTTGACCTTGATTTGAGTGCTCCTCCTGCCATGAAACGTCCTTCTTGCAACCTGAAATTAGCCAATGGAGATTAGTTTTATTTTTCTTTTTTCTTTTTCTCTTTTTTTTTTGAAAAACAACTAGGGCGCCTCATGGAGGTTTTCACCCTAATTGCCTGCCCTGGGCGCCTCCAAGGAAGGTTTTCACCCAGGGATCTTATTCCCTTTTATTTTCTTTTCTTTCCAACCCATTGACCGCCTCATGGAGGTTTTCAATCAATGAGCCAATCTAAGGCGCCTCCGAGGGGGTTTTCACCTTAGATTTTTATTTTTATCCTATTTTCATTTTTTCATTTCTTTACTTTTTTTTTTCTACCCTACCCTACTTGAAAAACAAAATCAATTTCAAGTATAAGCATACTTCCAATGGAGCCATGTGCACATCGAGATTATAGACAAGATGATGTGAAGGCTCGAAATGCATGCTTGGACAACTATCCAATTTTCATAGACAAAATGATCTGACTTTGAGAGTACAAAACATAGCTGAGGAGGAGAGTGCTGCTGCAACTTAGTGACCCTCTGAAACCATATCTCAATATAGCTTTGATATCCTTGGTCATCTTGCTGATTTGGATCATTCTTCATGTCACCTTCTATCATGACCTTCTGATCTTCCTCTTTTTGCTGATCTTTCTCTTGAGTACATGGAGGATTTGATGGTAACCATGAGGAAGCTTTCTCGATCTCTGATTCTGATCTCTTTTCCTCATTAAGTGCAGCCCATGGTTCTTTGATCTCATCTCTTGAATCTTCTTTTGCTTTTGGTCCTTCAATGTTGTCAATAGATTCTCTCTTTTGCAACACTCTACCTGAGCTTGGGTGAAGATCATTGAGCTCACGAGGAATCATTTGCACATGTTGTGCCTCAGATTTGCAATTGGGTTGAGCTGCTCCATGGTATGGCTTTGGAAATGGTACGGGTATTTGAGTGGAGGTGTGAAATTGAGATGGAGATGGATGGCATTATGGTTGGGTAGGCATTTGGGGTTGCCTTGGTGGAGGAGGAGGCTATGGTTGTGGATGAGCAGGTGGTGGAGGAAAATGAGCGGGATGAGAGTTGTAGTGGGGCCTCCACTCTTGATAAGGTGCATTCCACTGAGGCTGTGGCTGAGCATAAGAGTGAAACGAATGAGCAGCTGGTTGGGCATAATATGGATCTGTGAAGGAACAAGGAGGATATGACCAAGGAGGAGGTGTAGACCAGGAAGGATGAGCAGGGGGACCCCAAGAAGGCATGAAGGTGGCTTGGTAAGGGTCATAATAGGTCTCGGGTGTCCCTTGTAGTTCCTGCTGGTAGGGTACGGGTCTATGTGGCCTCCTTTGGTTCATATAACAGAGTGATTCAGTGGCTCCCTTGGCTCTTTGATATGTAGCTTTGATTCTGGGCAAGGAAGGGCACTGATCTGTAGGATGGTATTCTTCACAGATGAAACACACTTCTAGAGAGTGCATTGGACATTCGTTCCAAGGATGCTTTCTAGTGCACCTAGGACAAAAAATGGCCAAAGCCCTCTTGGCTTCTTCTTGCTTCTTTTAGATCCGCAAGGTATCCAGTTGCATGGCAAGAAACTGCCTCATATCACTCTTGAAACCTTTGATCTGATTTTCAAATTCATCTTTGGACAAGGGACTGCTCCAATCATTTCTGCTTGTAGCCATTTGCTTCAGAGGAGTGTTTCTTTCTTCTTCTCCCCTAGAGGTTCTTCAGATATGTCTTGATGTCCACCCAGGGGTTCTTTCATCACAGCCATCGAAGAAGAACGTTGGCTGTGTGAAGCAGTGGGGGGGTTGTGCAATCAATTTTCTAACTTATCTCTACTCCTACAAAGCATGAAATGCAATCTTTTTGGTTGTTTTTTTTTTCTTTTTTCCTACTTCTACTTGCAAAACTGAAATAGATTGAACTGCAACTAACTATCTTGCTGAAATGAAAATGCGGAATTGAAATGAAAGCAGGAAAGAACTAATCTATTTTGCTCACATGAAATTGCAGGAATGAAATGCTAGGCTACGCTTGCGAAATTGAAATGCTAATCTACGCTTACAGAAATGAAATTGCGGAATTGAAATGCTAATCTACGCTTGCAGAAATGAAATTGCGGAATTGAAATGCTAATCTAGGAAAGCAAGAAATGCTAATCTAGGAAAGCAAGAAATGCTAATCTATGAAAGCAGGAAAGGCTAATCTATGAAAGCAGGAAATACTAATCTATGAAAGCAAGAAATGCTAATCTACTTTTGCATAAATGAAATTGCATAAGGGAAATGAAATAAACTACTTAGCAGAAGGTTGTAAAGGAAAATAGAAGAATAGCAACAATCACCAATACTCTGCCGCTTCCCCGGCAACGGCGCTAAAAAGATGGTGAGCTCCAGTATTGTAGCAATAATGCTACAACTCCTGGGGCTTCCTGTCTCTTAATTTTATCAACCCGATAGTTCGTACAAACTTGGAAGCGACGGTACTGTATGCACAAGTACTAGCTCTTGTCGCAGCTGTCACTTGGTCAGCTGGCACAAGTCCGCTAGGGCTCAAGCCAACTTCTATAGGCTCTCAGAAGAAGCTTGCTAAATGATGGACGAAAGCTATCTCAAAGAAAACTAATCTACTTGGCAAAAACGAACTGAAAGCAAATCAAAGCATAGAAACCCTAGGAAACCCTAATTTGACTAGTCTAACCTCTATGATGCAAAGAATGTGAATGAAACTTCTACCAATGCTGCCATTACTTCTAGTGAGTGAAATTGCATGAATCTAAGCTACTTGCATCTGAAAAGACATGTTTTTGTATTTCTTTCTTAAGTGAATGAAGTGATTGTGATTTTGTTCTTATTAGGGTTTGGTTGTGCAGAGGAGGTGCAAGGAGGAAGGAAAGCTTGGGAAAGGTTGGGGAGGCTAGGAGAGGTCCCCAAGGATCCTCAGCATCCGTCCATAGAGGTTCCTCACGTTCAGAGGCTCAGCAACCGAGTGAGTGGCCTCCTACAGGATGTCTGCAGGGGATTCTACAGGAAACTCAGGGATTTCTACAGGATGTGCTGTAAGTGGAAGTTTTGGGTGATGGTGAAGGGATGGAATGGTTTGGGTGGATAGGTAAGGTGGAGATGAGACTTGTGATGACTCAGGGGCAGAGAAATAGGACAGAGAATGAGTGCACGAAGTGGTTGGTGGATAGAAGGATGGGATCAACAAAAGGACAAAAGGATGAAGCTACATGGTAATGAAAGAGTTGGAAGGTGAACCAATGAACAGCAGTATAAAGCATGTAGAGGAATGTGCATGAAGCTATGATGAAGGTGTATGGTGCAAGAGTGAAGTGCATGGAAAGATTTATCATAAACGAGACTATGTTGCAGCATGTATAAAGTGAAGAACTACGTATTTTTGTGGTTGGTATAGGCTGCACTCTAATCTCCAAACAGAGATGGCAGTGGAGACTTCCTCAACCTTTTTCCTTGGAGCTCCAATGTATTATCAACCTGCTAATCTAACTAAACAACCGAAAGTAATTCAACCATAAGCTAAACTCATTCAATCTCATAAAAACTAACTCAGCAAACCTGTAATTTTGAATTGCATGGTAAAGCAATGAACTAAAGTGCTGAAACAAAAAGAAATTAACATTACAAAATAGAGGAGGTCTATTGCTCTCTTAAAAACTTAGAATTGGATCAAAAGCTGCCTATCTTTATTGAATAATCATGAATCTAATGACATGCCAAAACTGGCTTACAAGGAGCAAAAACCGAGCTACAACATGACTAACCAAATTGACTAACTAGCTATCCCCAAATTGACTAACTAGCTACACAAAATGACTACCCACTAGCTAACCCAAATGAGGCCCCAAGCCTTCTTATTTATACAATTTTGAGGACCCAACAGTCCTCCTAAAAGTTAGGGACTTGGCTGCCCAAGACTTGTAGTTAACAGCAGTCCAACTTGACTTGCTTGGCTGCCCTTGAGCTGATTGATTTGGTGGCCCTTGAACTCCGAGCTGATGGTGGAGAATTTGAGGTAAGGGCCCATAAATGAGGGGACACCTTCCTACAAATCCTCTAGCTTGTTCTCCCACGAATTTGGCTGCCAAGTGCTCATTAAGACCTTCAAATTTGTCTCCAAGTTGACCAAAAAGGCTACACAAAGCACCCATTAGACTTGTTGGCATAATGACTAACCAAATTCACTCTATTAACATAAAAATAATCAAGAACATGCAATAAACAAATGAGAATGATGGATTAAGTCAACTTAGGAGGTTGAATGAGCCCAAATAATTGTCCATTTTTGGGGCTCATCACTCAGCGATCTGAAGATTCAGCTCCAGTTGAACCTTGGTCGTTTCTCCCTGGCCTCACAGACTCCTATTTCTAGCCTGTGGATCCACACCTCCACTGGTAGATCTACTAGGATGGCCAGCTCTAGGATGCTTCGACAAGTGTCACCTACCACCTGCACCAGCTATTGCTTTTGCGACACCAATTCGTCGCGCTTCAAGCTGAGTTGTTCCATATTTATTTAGCGTGGCTCTCCCTAGCATGCATCTCTACCATTATCCCATCCTGCAATAGATATAATGTCTCGCATAGAAGGGTAGCTAGATTAACACCGAGACATTTCATCATGCTAACCAAAAATCTATCGGCCTCATTTGATGTCACTAGAGCCCCTTCTAGCAACACTATTGTGTTCATCATCCACGTGTGCAACATCTGCTTTGCTGCCGTGGATCCGACTGCGAGGTTGGTTGAAAGGGTACCAACCTGAGGGGGGCACGCCTGTATGTCCTACAACTACACTTTGAGGACCCGCAACACAGTCTAGTGCTCATGCATGAAATCTTGGACAGCCTCATTTGTGACATCATGCACCGTCTCACCGATGTCATGCAAATCACCCTCGGTTACAGTGATCGGGTTAATGGACAAATTTGAAGCCTTGACCTTCTTCCACGATCCTGCCCATTCTGCTAGGTGTTGGCACTTCAGCTATGTGGACGCGGTTCATGGGTCTACGCCTCCTTCTTTTGTTTCTGCTTCCTCTATTGTCTGCCCTTGCGAAGGCATTGTTTGGCCCTCGGTCGCCTTTGCGGCTGCTTCCTGTGCTGCTGCTACTGCAGCCTTTTCTTGCTTGGCTGCTTTCTGTGCCGCTTCCCGCGCTACCCGCACTTCGGCTGCTATTGTTTCCTTCCACCTTTTCTCGACCAACTGTGCGATGCATAGCTTGGCATCGTCTTTCTTCTTTTGCGCTGCCGACCTCTCGAGTTCTGCAATGTCTGGGGCACGCCATTCTAAAGGCCATGCCTCCAAGACATTGAAAATGGCATCGTTAGTGGCTACAAAGGGTAGCTTTTTCCACTGCTTCGTCGAATCCTTTCGCGCCCTGATATATATGTTGTGCATGTCTGCCTTAAATTCTGCAAAACTCTACAGACTATTGTAAATCGTGGGTGACAACCACGGCTTACGGTTGATCCACATTTGAATGTTCATCTCCATGAGCACCCAAAAGATTTTGTTTTCACATATCCTTGTAGCATCCTTCGTGGCCCAGAGTGAAGCGTACTTCGTGGCCTCTAGTAAATCTCTGTCAATTATGGGGAATTGACTATCCTCCGACAATTCCCCTGCTACAAGTGCTATGGATAGCAATAGCCATGCATAGTGAAAGGTTTTACCATACTCCTAGGCTTTGCAGCAATTCTCTAAGAATTCCATGCAAAGGAATTTGGACCAGTTAAACTGGGCCCCCTCCGTGCACTGCTCGGCCAGTGCGACTACCGGTGCAAGTACCTCATCGTCGCGACACTTTAGCATAACTTTGCCTGCTAGGATTTGGGTTTCCACATTATTGTACCTTAAGAAACCAATTTCCTGGCTATAGAGAAATTGTGCTTAAGACATTAATGATTATTGTTTGTTGTCATTTATTTCTCACTTTATTGTTTGTTGTGTTCTCAAATGAAGGACCTGGAAAACTTGGTCTTTAACCCTTAACACATGTATGACCAAAACATCTCAAAATGCCATTTGTCGCTAGATACAAATGATGAATGAAGAAATCTTGAAAGGGAAGTTAAAGATAATATGCTAGTCTTTCACAGAAGCTACTATCTGTAACTTAGAAGAATTATGAAAATGAGAAATGAATCATATACAATATGTTGCTTAACACAGAAACTACTATCTGTGACTCTTGGAGAAGTTAAAGATAATATGTTGGTCTTTCACAGAAACTATTATCTATAACTTAGAAAGGAAGGTGAAAACTTCAGGTATAGGAGCACTCTTTTAAGGAATTTTAACTTTATCTACATAAGCAAATAAATACCTGCAGCTTCATTACTATACTTGAAAGAATAAAACATAAGATGACACATAACAGAGAGGGTTGCAAAATTATACCCAACAATTCATGGAAACTTCTAATTCTTTCATTAATCAACCATTATATCAGGAATACAGTGGCCTAGTCTCTGGGTTCTCCAAATTCCGAACAACTAACCCCTTCTCTGTAAATTTTCCTCTTTTTATACATTGTGAAATAGTTGCTAATCTCTAAAATTTTCAAACTACTAAAACTATTTCTCTAACTATCTGAAGTAAGAATTATTACAAAATATTACACAGACAGTAAAGACATCTCAAAGAACATAAAATAACAAAAAATAACTGAACATAGAAGATGACTATGACTGCTGACTTTTCGGCTCTATTAATCTGCTACCGAGTTCCTCTGTATATACCTTAATCCACTTTAATCATAATGAATTGTGTTTGACTTGTATAAACCTGGGATTTCGCATGTATCAGATACATTTTAATTGGCCAAAACACCAAGAAACCTGACCAATTTCCTTTTCTTCAGATTCAGCTTTAACACTGATTCTTTCCCTTAAACAGCGAAATCAACGCAACCTTTGATTATTATGGAACTCAAAAATAATTAGTTCTGCTTCATAAATCCATCGGACCTGCTTCATATCGCAAATTGCAATCAGCGCTTTAAATCTTTTTATTGACCCAATCCTTAACAAACCGCGATATGATGGATGCGTCGAAGCTATAAAACATGGCATATATAATATCGGGTCCGGAATCCCAATCGCAAATCGCAATCGACGGAATGAGCCAACACATATACATAAGGCACTTTACAGACCTGCCGAACTTTATAAAACACGATAAATATGTTTTCGAGTCCAGCTCGCAATCGCAAATCGCAATCGGCATAGCCATATACACATATATAAAGTGTTATGCGATGATCGCGGACCCGTCGGGGCTTATAAGACATAATATATATATGCTTCGGGTTCGGCCTGTTTAGCGCTTATTTCTATTATAATCCTTTATAATAGAAATACATATAAAAGTATGTAACCATAAGGTATATGAAGGGCTTTCTGGTATAGCTGACCCCCTAGGACTTTACAACAATATATATATATATATATCTATATATATATATATATATATATATATCTATATATATATATATATATATATATATATATATATATGTATATTTCAGGTCCGCCATTGCAAGTCGCAATCGGCGGAACCCAACTTCCATAGCTCTGCATTGCGGCGGACCTGACGGGACTTTAAACCACAATGTATATACCTTTAAGGTCTGACCAGGGGTGATTTCATATATTTCTTGCTGCGGTTTGCGATTGCGATTTGATCGCAGCATTTAACACATATACATATATATTTTGGTTATGGCTCCATATAACCATTTATAATATGATTTAACTTGATCACATGGGTATATGGGGGCCGATTCTTTTATACTTGTTTCTTTTGCAATTTCAATGTATAATAAACAAAATACTTCATTTCCCTTAGACTTTGTGGATGTAAAGAAAATAAGAGAGCTTCATTAAGGTTAAACCCCTGCAATGATTTTTCAGACCACACATTGTGATAAAAGTGATAAATAAGCTTAAACAAAACATAAGCTACAACATCTGGCTCCGACTAGAGATAGTGATTTTGCCACAAAAGCACTAAGAACCGCAGATCAGTGCCTTCTCCTTGGACATGGAGTCATACATTGCTTCGCCAGACTTAACTATGTAAAAATTTGTACAGTGAAGCCATGCCAATATTTGCAATGATAAGATGCTTGTTGAGAATCATAGATCAATAGCCTTAGTTGGGCATGGAGTCCAAAACTGTGAAAACCCTAAAATTTGACAACTAAAACCTATCAATCTTGAAGTATGACACCTCTGCAAACCAGTTTCTAACTAGGAAAGTCACCCTTATTTATCCTTCTAAAGTTAAACTAAAGAACTGCAACTGAAAACCAAATGCTCAACACCTGAGCTTATTTATGTACAAGTTCCTACATATGTACATGATTGATCTCCATCAGGTGAAGTCAATCTTCCAATGGTACCAAGTTAGCATTTGAGTGCTTAATCTAGAACCATTCCACCAGTGAATCTTGAAAAAACAATTCATTCTGAGTTTCTCCTGAGTTCCAATGTTGTGATCTTGAATGTGTTCATCCTGTGAAACCTTCCCTGAGTCAACAGCCACATCATTGGGGTTAGAAAGCCTTTCAAGAGGAATAAGTCCCTTTGGAAAAATATTATCCTTCAATTGAAAAATCTTCGGATTAGCTATTGAATCTTTTGAACCACTGATTTCTGCAACTTCTATTGTTTCTTCTTTATCCTGATCAATTTCTATGCCCTGAAACTCCTCAGCTATAGTAAAAAATTCTTTAATCTGCTGATCATCTTCAAAATCTTGCCAATTTTTAACATTATCAAGAACAAAGGGTCTGTGTCTCATCCCTACCTCATATCTTAGTCTTGGATTAATAGGAGACTTGAAAGTACTAGTAGCCACAGCTAATGAATCTGCTAATCTATTCTCATTTCTTGGAATAAATTGAATGTTAAAAGCTTCAAAAAGGTTCTAAATAAAATCCCATAGCTCATTTTTGTATACCCTAAGCCTAGGGTTCTTTGTTTGGAAATGATTTTTTATTTGCTTGATAATCAACTCTGAATCTCCAAAAGTGGAAATTGACTTAACTCCCATCTGTTTAGCTGTTTGTAGAGCAATAATCAAGGACTCATATTCTACCACATTGTTTGTTGCCTCGAACTCTAATTTGAAAGAAAAAGGGAACATATTACCTCCAGGCACAATTAGAAGAAAACTAGCACCTGTTCCTTCCTTGGAATAAGCTCCATCAAAGAAGCATTTCCACACTCCTTCAGTTTGCATCTCTGTAATTACAATGGTTGAAGCAAGTTGTGTCTGATTATCTTCAACTAGCTCTACATTATCATACAGTGTGAAACAAGCAAAGTCATCCTTCTCCTGGCTATATATAGGTGAATTACTTGCTCCATTTATTGTAATTATTTTTACAAATCTAGTTTCTCTATACAATCTCCTCTCTTCCCCACCAAAAATTGGTATAACAGCATATGTAAAATCCAGTTTCAAAACATCACCCAATTTATCCCCCCAGGACCTAGATAGAAGCATTCCAAATCTAGCAGGGATATCTGCTACTACTACATCCATGACCAAGCTTCTAGCTGGAATTTGGGCTAGTGACACTGCTAGATCCTTAATAACCCCCAAACACCTGACTTTGTTCAAATCAAAAGAATACAAGTCCCTATAGGGTTTGGTAACTTGTAGATCTAGTTGCTTCATTACTGACAAAGGCATAAGATTGTGTGAAGCTCCCGAATCAAACATACAATTATGTAAGAGGAAGTCATGGACCAATAAGGAAATATAAAAAGGAGGTATTGAAGGGTCTACTTCCTCTACATGTGGACCAAAAACCACTACTGGTTTGTCTTCCTGCAGATTTACAGTGTCATTTATAATCTCATTTTCTTTCAAACTAACAAACTCAACAATCTCCTTTTGATAAATAGGTATTTTTGTCAATTCTGTAAGAGGAACTTGAATTCTTACCTTTTCCAACTCCTTAGTAAGACTAAACAAGTGACCCTGTTTAGCAGTCCTTTCATTCTCCTCCTCACCTTTTTTCATGACTGGGATTACTTGAGGAATTGGAACAAGTCTCTCCAAAGGAATTTTTCCAGTTTGATCTTGAGAAGACTCACCTTGAAGTGTCTGTGTCTTGCCATTTACATTCTGTTGCTGCTTTCCTTTATTCACTTGTTTTGCAAACTGAGATTCTTGTGGAGTCACCTTTGGTGAGGAAGTTGAAACTTGCTGCTCACTTTCATTTTCTTGATTTCTTGATCTCTTCCTCGATCTCAAGTCATATTTCTTATGTAGTTTAGCCTGCATAAAATCAAAGAATTGCTTCCAATATTCATCAATTTTATTTTCATCATGAATGGCATATGTTTCATCATATTCATACTCTTCTTCTTCGATACCAAGTTCATCTTCATCCACTGCATATAATGTAAAAATTTGATCTTCAGGATGCTCTTGTTTTTCAACAGGATCTGCCTCTATATATAATGGTGCTTGAATTTGATCTTGATCTTTTCTTTCCCTTTGCAAGATTTGCAAAGGTTGTCTTCTATATTGGGGATTAAAGTTCTTATTATACTATGTTTGCTTCTGAAAATTCTTATTTTCTAACTCTAATTTATTTACCTTATCTGACAAAATTTTAATTACATCACACATATCCTCCAATGCTTGACTTTGAGAGGATTCCATCTTTGCCTTTCCCTTGTCTTGGATAGGCTGTGTTTCTGGTGCTTTTCCTGCAACCACCAGATTTGCTTCTATCTCTAATGCATCTATTTGGATCTGATCAAGGGTTGGAGCTCTTCTTTCCCTTAATGTGAATCCAAAATTTGATTCAAAAGCCCTTGCAAAATTTATTTTTGCACCAGCAGGAGGAGGCTTAATCTCCGTTGGGAGACTATTGTACAATTTGTTAAATCTTCTGACAAATTCAACCACAGTTTCATCAGACTTTTTCTTTATGGCATTAAACTTTGTTAATGAATACCCATGGTCTCTTTTTTCTCCCCATCTCTGAATAAACAAACGTTCCATCTCTTCCCAAGAAGGAATAGTATTATTGGGAAGTCCTTTAAACCATTTTCTTGCTTCTCCATCCAAGGACTGAACAAAAAGTCTTAGAGCAACATCTACATGTTCAACATCTTTGTTTTCTACAAAATTGCAAAATACTGACACATGATTCTCTGCAGTTTTTTCATCTTCCCCTGTAAAATGAGGAAGATTTTTGAGGTAATCCTGTGGCATTTGATTTAACGGTTGTGGCAATTGAAGAGGTGCATACCTATTCATCAAGAATGCAGGTACTGCCATGTTTATTGAACTTTGATTACCAATAGATGTGGAACCTGACTGAGAGGTAGATGGAATGTGCAGAGGTGGTAATGTAGCCATTGGTTGAGGTTGAATGACTATAACATATAAATGAAAAGTAACAGATTCTAAAGATTGCTCTTGACAGTTAGGTTCATGAAATGAAGATGATGAAAAATATGACTTTTTATCAGATGAATGTTCAGGTGAATTGTTTCCTGATGCAAACAATGTAGGAATTGGTGTAATTGGAATCTTAGACCTTCCAACCCTCTTAGAAACCAGCCTTTCAGGATCTGAAAGAGCTTGAACCTTCTATTGTGAAGTATATAATCTTGTATGGGGTCTTCTTGAAGCTAGAGTTACTGCTTTGATTAAAACAGCCAAATATTTCCTCCTCACTGAACAACTAGAGGAAAATATTGAAAAACCTAGGGAAAAGTATTCTTGTCTTCTCTCCCCGGAAACGGCGCCAATTAATGTTGTACCTTAAGAAACCAATTTCCTAGATGTAGAGAAATTGTGCTTAAGACATTAATGATTATTCTTTGTTGTCACTTATTTGTCACTTTATTGTTTGTTGTGTTCTCAAATGAAGGACCTGGAAAACTTGGTCTTTAACCCTTAATACATGTATGACTAGAACATCTCAGAATGCCATTTGTTGCTAGATACAAATGATGAATGAAGAAAGCTTGAAGGGGAAGTTAAAGATAATATGTTGGTATTTCACAGAAACTACTATCTGTAACTTAGAAGAATTATGAAAATGAGAACTGAATCATAGACAATATGTTGCTTAACACAGAAACTACTATTTGTGACTCTTGGAGAAGTTAAAGATAATATGCTAGTCTTTCACAGAAACTATTATCTATAACTTAGAAAGGAAGGTGAAAACTTCAAGTATAGGAGTGCTCTTTTAAGGAATTTTAACTTTATCTACATAAGCAAATAAAGACTTGCAACTTCATTACTATACTTGAAAGAAGAAAACATAAGATGACACATAACAGAGAGGGTTACAAAATTATACCCAACAATTCATGGAAACTTTTGATTCTTTCATTAATCAACCATTATATTAGGAATACAGTGGCCTAGTCTCTGGGTTCTCCAAAGTCCGAACAGCCAACCCCTTCTCTGTAATTTTCCTCTTTTTATACATTATGAAACAGTTTTTGATCTCTAAAATTGTTAAACTACTAAAACTGTTTCTCTAACTATCTGAAGTAAGAATTATTACAAAATATTACACAGAGGGTAAAGACATCTCAAAGAACAGAAAATAACAGAAAATAAATGAACATAGAAGAAGACTATGACTGTTGACTTTTTGGCTCTGTTAATCCGCTGTCGAGTTCCTTTGTATATGCCTTAATCCACTTTAATCATAATGAACTGTGTTTGACTTGTATAAACTTGGGCTTACGCATGTATCGAATACATTTTAATTGGCCAAAACACTAAGAAACCCGACCAAAGATTCGGCTTTAACACTGATTCTTTCCCTTAGACAGTGAAATCAACGCAACCTTTGATTATTATGGAACTCAAAAATAATTAGTTCTGCTTCATAAATCCATCGGATCCGCTTCATATCGCAAATCACAGTCGACGCTTTAAATATTTGTATTGACCCAATCCTTAACAAACCACGATATGACAGACGTGTTGGAGCTATAAAACATGGCATATATAATATCAGGTCTGGAATCCCAATCGTAAAACGCAATTGGTAGAATGAGCCAACACATATACATAAGGCACTTTACAGACCCACCGAACTTTATAAAACATGATAAATATGTTTTTAGGTTTGGCTCGCAATCACAAATCGCAATCGGCATAGCCATATACACATATATAAAGTGTTATGCGATGATCGCGAACCTGCCAGGGCTTATAAAACATAATATATATATATACACTTCAGGTCTGGCCTGTTCAGTGCTTATTTCTAGTACAATCCTTTATAATAAAAATACATATAAAAATGTGTAACCATAAGGTATATGAAGGGCTTTCTGATATAGCGGACCCGCCACAACTTTACAACAATATATATATATATATATATATATATATATATTTCGAGTCCACCATCGCAAGTCGCAATCGGCGGAACCCAACTTCCATAGCTCTACAATGTGGCAGACCCAACGGGACTTTAAACCACAATGTATATACCTTTTGGGTCTGGCCAGGGGTGATTTCATATCACTGTCGCTGCAGTTTGCAATTGCGATTTGACGCATCGTTTAACACATATACATATATATTTTGGTTATGGCTCCATATAACCATTTATAATATGATTTAACTTGATCGCATGGGTATACAGGGGCTGATTCTTTTATACTTGTTTCTTTTGCAATTTAAATGTATAATAAACAAAATACTTCATTTCCCTTAGACTCTGTGAATGTAAAGAAAATAAGAGAGCTACATTAAAGTTGAACCCCTACAATGATTTTTAGACCACACATTGTGATAAAAGTGATAAATAATCTTAAATACAATATAAGCTACAACACGCGTCTACTTATTTGTCCTTGATGTTGGAGATGGCATAACCCCTCTTCTTCTTTTCCAGCTTTTACTTCATCTTCATGGCCTCTGTGATGGCCAAATCACTGCCCTTTCCTTCTGATATGGTCACGGGGTCCTTTCCTTTGTATGGAAGCTGAGAAATGCGATGAATCAGGTCTGACGTGATGGGGATGGGCTCCTCCAGCCATAAATACCCATCATGCACCAAGAAGAGTAGCTGCTGAATGACAAATATGGTTATTGGGGCACGGTGGAAATGCGACACCCATAGTAGGTTCAGCAACCTGGCCTTTTCCACACCACACAATCACTTCCACGGCTCTAATGTTGTCACCACCCCTGCGATGTTCTGCTTCATGAGGTTTCCGGTCTCCGAGTGAGGGAACTTCTCATGGTCAGTGAGGTCCCAATCTTCAAATTTCATGGTTAGCACGCGGCCCAGGTACGTGCCTTCAAACATAATCCCATCTGGGAGGAGTGGGGTCTGGAGTGAACTCTTGGTCTCGTCTAGGTCCTTGGGCGCTTTGGCCTTCCCTTTTCGTGAGGGGACATAGGCGGGCAGTGTTGTCACAGAGAGCGTAGGTTGAATATCCACCTCCATGCCTTCATCTTCTTCCTTTGTGATGATAAGGGCATGCAGATCTTCATATTCTTCATCTATTTCTATAGTGACAGCTTTCCCTTTCTCCTCCATCGACAATTTGCTACACAACAGGTTCTGCGGGGACATGCGTACGGGAGAAATTGCTTGCTTATCCTTCTTGGGTCTTGGCATGCACCGTGATTTCGGGATCTCTACCACAATCCTGGCACCTTTTGGAACATCCTCCATAGTTAGGGCCTGTGCGGCCTTGCCAGTGGTCACCTCTTCTATCCCCATACCATCCTTAGTTGATGTCATTGTAGTTGTGCAACAATCTATCAATCACGAATTCAAGGGCTTAATCAATGCTCAGCTCACAATACTCAAAGCTCTGCTCAATCGCTCAATTCGCAAATGACCAAGTGTTATTTGCTGGGTAGCCCTTTGTATTTTATAGTGTTTTTTGAATTTGAATTCGACCATTCCCCCCAATTCCGGTTCATTAATGCTTTCTTGGTGGCATATTTTCCCAAATATTGCCAATAAATTACGTCTTAAATGCCTACCACCCGCTCCATTTGGCCTCAAGTCGAGCATCCCATCGTGAATAGTGACTTCAACGGTCACTTTCTAGACAAATCGCGTGGCAGTGCAGCCCCCCATGCATGGTCATAGACCTTGTGACTCTTTGCTTCTACGCACATCTCCAATACCATGCAGCTCTCGAGCAGAATAGTTTATAGTCCCATGCTCCCTTCCAACTTCTTGGAGCGCTAAGACTGTCCTTTCCTTGGCTAGTCAGGTGGTCGCACTACCCATGTAGATTTCCATCCTGTCCTCTGTCATGGTTCCTAGAGAATCCCCACCTTGTATTTTTACGGTCGGCATCATTCACTTCACCATTTGCAATGTGCTACCCTAGTTATTATGCTTAACAATATGCGGTCCAATCCAAGGCATCAGACTAATCAATTCACAACGAGAGTTTTCAAACTTGTCAGCCTAATCATATGCACCATGCCTTACCATCCTAGTTTTTTTGATGAGAAAATCTTCCTTGATCTCGTCCTCCAGCTTTTTGACTTCCGAATCCACCAGCATACTTTTCTTTCTTAACCATACCCTTTCTTCTTCAAGTTCTTGGAGTCTAAGGTTTCCCTGTTGGATTTCTTCCTCAAGCCCCATACATTCTGTTTCTTGTGGCTATGTGATTCCTCCTTTCTGCACTTCATGAACCATCGTATCTATGGGTGCTGCTATGCGCGGACTAGGCTTTGCATGCTCCATAGGGATTACAACTTCTGCTTCATACTTCAACTTCAGAAGTTCCCACGCAGTCAGGGTTTTGCACATGGTTCTATAATCCCATCGATCTGCTGGTACATGTAGGTCTCAGTCAGTTCGCTTCACATAGTGGACCACGTTTAGTGCTTCACGTACTTTGTCAAAATCTTCTACGTGAATATGCTTCTACATGCTTGGTCTTACCATACTTCTTGGTCATCGTTCGCACCATTGCCTTGCTCGTTCCTACTTGTCAATCATGTTTCCTAACGTGCGGACGGTGTGCCTTCGTGTCAGTTGTGCACCATACGTCTATACCCATATAGACAGGTGGGCATGTGGGTTATTTCGTCCATCATACTTGGCTTTCATCTACATCTGAGGCTTCCCAAATCATAGGCACATCATTATTTTGCATTCACACTAGTCCTCAAAATTTTGCTAGTGCATACCCCACCACCTTGCGGGCGTAGCACATAGTACCCATTTTAGAGCATCAAACCACTATTGTTCCAACACTTCTCTTTCAAATTTGTTTAGGAAATCATCCACCTCTGTCAACCCATCATACATAGGCAGATCTCTTACCTCTATTGCCACGCAGTGCAGTGACCTTATCATCATGTTGTAGTTGAGCATGGTTACCTCGTGTAATTGGTTCTGCCATCATTCTATTTCCTCATCTGAATCTGAGGTGCAGGAGCTTTCGCGCTCCCATGAGATTCTACCATCCATTATTGGATTGACCCAGTCCTACTCCTATATGGTTATCTTGTAGATATAGTCTAGATCGTTGTCGCTCTCGTAGTTGCGCACCGGCTTCGTGTAGCGCGATCCTTCCGCAAGGTCTAAAGGTACCACTACACGCAGTGACTTTTTCTCAAAAATGATCTTTTGCTTCTTTAGATTTATCACTCCATTCATGTTAGTGGCCCAATCTATTCCTAGTAGCACGGGATAGGGATTGTTGTCATCAACAATCTCTATCACTTCGAAATCTACAAGCGCACTCGCACCTTCGATATCTACCGTTATTCCTTGCAATCTTCCCATAGGTAGGATCTTTTGCTAGTTCGCCATTTGCATTTGAATAGGAGACCATTGCAATGAGGGCCTACCCATGCACTCCCATGTCTGCTTTGGCAAGACGTTCGTGTCTGATCCTAGATCCAAAATTACTTGATCCATTTCATATTCCCGATCTGCATGGTCAATCTCATCTCTCTTCCTATTTGCGTTGTGTGCTTCCTGAGCTTCCAGACTACGTGCGGTTCTCCTGGCATAATCCCAGCACATCTAGTTGTGAGTTCTTGAAGCCCCTTCATAGCTTTGCTGTCGCGCAGCAGCTTCATGCATGTCTCCAAAAAGGTATTGAGCATTGATGGATCCATTTCTGGTTCGAGTTTGTCTCTACTACCTAAAGTGGATGCCTCCGTGAAACTCTTCTTAGCTTCCATGAATGTCTCCTTAGCATGCTCTCAATCAAATTCTAGTTCCTTTGTTGAAGCCCTGTGAACCTAGGCACTCTCTTTGGGTTGTTTGCCTTTGTCATCTCCTATCATGATACCACTTCAGAGCATGATATTTACATGCGGGTCTTCCTCGCGCGACTCAGACCTCATCATTTGCAAGTTCTGAGTCAGGGGAGGTTAGAGTGTTCCTTTGTCATGCAACCTTGCTATCAGCATGGGACAGTCCTTGGTCTCATGATCAAACTGGGTACAATATAAGCATGATGATCTTGTCATATTTGTACAATCGTGGGCATAATGCCCTGGCCCTATGCAATTGTAACAAATCAGCTGGTCGCGACCTCTTCCTGGTCCCATTCCACCTCGACCTCATCCGCGCCCCTGAAATCCAGTGTGCACCATCCCTGCATTCTGATCGAGGTCCTCTATTTTGTTCTGAACTCTGTAGGTAGGAGTCTGATCCATCATCAGTTCATAACTTCTACAGGTGTGCTCATCATGGCCTACTAACCTACATAAATTATAGAACAACTGTTGGGAACTCTGCATATACTTCTGTAATATATGGTAGTTATCTATAGCATTCTTCCCTCCTATCTGACAAATCACACACCATAATGCAAGCATCACGCTCGATCCTACTTGTGCCTCTAGTCTCAATGGAATTGGTCCTCCTCTTGCCAGGTAGTTTGCGAAGACTAGAAAATGGTCCTTGTCATGTCCCTGCCTTTACACTTTACACACCATATGTCCTCGCGTGCTTCTAGGCAAGTCGTCATATCCTGTATCAAGCTTTGCATCTCAAGACACAGGTTTTTCAACTGCGCGAGGATCTGTTGAACTCCTAGGTTAGGATCTTGTACCGAGGTCTTGTGCAGTCTCATTGCAATCTCCAAGGCCTCGGCCTGAGTGGATAGCTTCTGCTGTGATAGTGTGTTCCTTAGATGTGGTGTTAGTGATGCTACAAACCATGTGCGATGTTTCCCATCTGTCAAGGTCATGTTGGCTTCACGAATTGTAGGTTTTAAACCCGTACAAAATTACCTTCATATGAATTCTAAAACACAGAAAATAAACAATGCGAGAGAATAACACATAAAACACATATACACAGAGATTTTCCCCTGGATCCCAAAACCAGGACTACCAGCTTGATTTTTCATTATGTTCCTTTCAATGTTACAATACATATTTATACATGTCGAAGTATCCAATACCATGGACCAAAAACCATCGCGTCCAAAACCATGGAACGAAAAACCATCGTGTCCAAAACCATGTGCAAAAATCATGCACAAACCATAGGTAGGTCCGCCCAACCTAACATAGGGTCAAAAAAATAGAGTGGGGTTATCTGCACCCCTCAAACCCCCTATGACCCACCCCTTCTAACCCTTAGTTAACTATGTCGACTAGTCGTGGAAAGAACTTAACACAACCCAACATTCTCCCACTTGTTGTTTTCTTTCCACAGGGGGCCATAAGAGAGCTTAGTAATTTATCCAGCCCTACAATGCCCATTGTTTCTCTATACCAAGAGAACTTCTCAGAGCTCACAGATTTTGTTAATTCATCTGCAATATTCTTCAAATTGTCCACCTTTACCAGAAACACCTTTTTGCCTTCTATCATATCCCTCACAAAGTGATACTGAACATCAATGTGCTTTGTCTTTGAATGCTAAGTAGGGTTCTTTGCCAAGAAAATTTCACTTTGGCTGTCACAGTCTATCCTTATAGCTCCCTATACTAACCCTATATTTGAACACAATCTCTACAACCAAGCTGCTTCCTTGCCTGCATGAGTGGCTGCCATGTATTGTGCCTTTGTATTTGATAGTGCCACTATAGATTGTTTCTTACTCATCCCACTGACTGCACCTCCAAATAAGTTAAAAACATAACCACTTGTAGATTTTCTCTGATCCAGATCTCCATCCCAGTCTGCATCAACAAAGCCACAAATATCCAACACTCTATCCAATCCTAGTCTTCCTTGGTAGCACAAACCATAATCATTAGTGCCACAAAAATACCTGAAAACCCGCTTCACTCTTGTCGAGTGCTCCTTCCCTAGTTTTGACATAAACCTGCTTAATACTCCCACTGCATGTGCAATGTCTGGTCTAGTACATACCATCGCATACATCAGGCTACTAACTGTACTTGCATATGGAACATGGGACATGTACTCTTCCTGTTCTTGTGTCTTGGGACACTGTTCAGCAGATAACTTTACACCTGTAGGAATAGGAACCTTCACCGGTTTACTATCCTACATATTAAACCTCTACAATATTCTCTCGACATACTTTCTCTGGTTTAACCAAAGCTTCCTCTTTGTCCAATCTCTTTTAATTTCCATGCCCAAAATTTCGCTTACAGCACCAAGATCTTTCATGTTGAATTTGGAGGATAAATGGGTCTTCAAATCCTGAATAATTTCTTTGTCATTTAAAACTAGCAAAATATCATCCACATACAAGACTAGATATATAACACGACCACCAATTAATTTAAAATATACACAGTGATCTGATTTGCTTCTGGTGAAGCCAAGTCCACGTATAAATGTATCAAATTTCTGATACCACATCCTTGGTGACTGTTTTAACCCATACAAAGACTTCTTTAACTTGCATACCAGTTCTTTCTTACCCTTCACCGCAAAGCCTTAAGGTTGCTTCATGTAGATCTCCTCTTCCAAATCCCTATGAAGAAATGTTGTCTTCACATCCATCTGTTCTACCTCAAAATCAAAAGCAGCAGCAACAGATAAAAGTAATCTAATAGAAGTTACCTTGGCAAAAGGAGAAAAAATATCACCAAAATCAATTCCCAGCACCTGGGAATAACCTTTTGCTACCAACAGAGCTTTGTATTTCTCCACCCTTCCTTCTAAATTTGTCTTCTTCATGAACACCCATTTGATGCCAATGGGTTTTCCAGCCAGCAACTCCACCAAATCCCAAGCCTCATTTTTGTGCAAAGATGCCATTTCATCAACCATGGCCTCTTTCCAAAGTTTTCCATCCTCTGAATCTACTGATTCCTTCACAGTTCTGGGATCATCATCAGTAATAGATAAAGAAAAATTTGAACAGAAAGCAGATGGATTGTACCTTTCTACCTGCCTTCTTTCTCGAACTAATCTTCTCACACCCGGAGTTTGTGGCTCTTCATCTTCTGATTCCTCCTCTGCTATAGATTCGGATTCTTCCTCCTTTAGATCAAAGTCCATCTTCTCAAGTTCCTTTGGTTGGACTTCATGTTTAATAACATATTTCACCTCTCTGAACACCACATCTCAGTTGTACACAACCTTCCTTGTTACTGAGTTCCAAAGCTTATAACTCTTTAAACCATCCTTATACCCAATAAAGATGCACTTTTCAGATTTACTATCCAGCTTGGTTCATTTCTCCTTTGGAACATGTACATATGCATCACATCCAAATACCCTCAGATATGAAAGAGAGGGTTTCTTACTAGTCCATACCTCTTGTGGAGTCTTATCCTCCAATGCTAATGAAGGTGATTTGTTGACCAGGTAACATGTTGTCTCCATCGCCTCTACCCAAAATTCCTATCCTAACCTGACACCACTGAGCATGCTTCTTTCCCTTTCCATCAACGTCTTCTTCATTCTTTCTACAGCTCCATTTTGCTGAGGTGTATATCTAGTAGTCTTCTGCCGTGATATACCACACTTCTTACAGAATTCTTCAAATTCCTTACTGCAAAACTCTCCACCGTTATCTGTCATCAGCACCTTTATCTTCTTCTCTGTCTGGTTTTCCACTAGAGCCTTAAATTCCTTAAACCTATCAAAGACTTCATATTTCTTCTTAAGGAAATATATCCATGTATTCCTTGAGAAGTCATCTATAAATGATACATAGTACACAGACTTATCCAATGATGGAACCTTCACAGGTCTAAACAAATCACTGTGCACAAGTTCTAATATCTGTTTCGCCCTCTTACCACCAAAGGGGAAACTCACCTGATTCTGCTTGCCATATACACAATTTTCACAGAAATCAAAATCCAAAGAGCTATTGCTCATACCTTCTACCATACCTTTACCATGAAGTATTCAAAGACCCTTCTCTCCAATATGTCCAAGCCTTTGATACCACAACATGGTCTTCTCTCCAAAGGCCACTGGATTTTCTGCTCCACTTTTAGGAACCACAGAACTGTTGCACCCACCAACAGCAGTGCTACCTTGCAGCTTGTACAGAGTTCCAATCCGAACTCCCCGCATCAATACCAGTGCTCCCCGGACCATCTTGTAGGTATCCTTCTCGAACACTATTTTTACACCTGCATCATCCAGCTTGCTTACAGAAATCAGATTTCTGGCCAATGTAGGAATATGTAGAACACCTGGAAGTGTTCTAACCCTTCCACCTTGCAACTTCAACTTCACTTTTCCACGACCAATGATTCTAGCCTTCCTATCATCCCCTAAGAAGACATCACCACCATCATATTTCTCATACTCGCAGAACCACTCTCTATGGAGAGTGAAGTGAAAGGATGCATCTGAGTCAATCAACCATGCCTCATGATCTACATGTGTACTTGAAGAAGCCAAGTACACATCCCCACCTTCATCTGAGGTGGTTTTCGCCTCTGCAGAAGGAGCATCATTAGATCCCTTTCCTTTGTCAGGAGATTTAGATTTACATTTCCTTTTGTAGTGCCCTTTCTTTCCGCATTTCCAGGACACCACCTTTACAAGTTTTCCTGGAGATTTAGATCTCCCACTCGATGAGTTATTTTTGTTTCTGTTCTGGGACTGTCCTCGTATAGACAAGGCATCACCATTCTGGCTCTCCATATTTTTCCATCTCATCTCCTCCGTCAGCAAGGATGAGACTATTTCATCAAACTGCAAGGCAGTTGCATTGCTACCTATTGCAATAACTAGACTATCCCATGAATCTGGTAGAGAACACAACAAACTAATGCACTTATCTTCATCTGAAATTTTAATATCAACAGATGCTAACTGACATACCACAGTATTAAATGCATTCAGATGCTTTGTCACTGAGTCTCCATATTTCATCCTTAGGTTATATAGCTTTTTTCACAGGAATATTTTATTCACCAGAGACTTAGATTGGTACAAAGTCCCTAACTTGTCCCACAAATCCTTCGTCGTAGCTTCCCCTGATACATTCAGCAATATTGAATCTGAGACACACAATTGTATTGTGCTCTTTGCCTTCCAATCCAACTTCTTCCATTCTTCATCAGACACTCCCATTGGTTTAGTACCCAGATCTACCATGATCCACTGATCTTTATCCACCAACAGATCCTCCATCTTGAGTTTCCACAACTCAAAACTCTGACCATTAAATTTCTCGATCTCTATCTTTCCACTGCTCGCCATCTTCTTTCACCACCAGAATTGATCTCACAAATCTCCCACTCAACAGGGTGTACCATAGGCTCGAGCGAAACCCCTCAGCAACAAAGGCGTCCCATTGAAGCCAAAATAGCTTTGATACCAAATGTAGGTTTTAACCCCATATAGAAATTACCTGCATACGAATTCTGAAACACAGAAAATAAACAATGCAAGAGAATAACACATAAAACACATATACACAGAGATTTTCCCCTGGATCCCAAAACCGGGACTACCAACTTGATTTTTCATTATGTTCATTTCAATGTTACAATACATATTTATACATGTTGAAGCATCCAATACCATGGACCGAAAACCATCGTGTCCAAAACCATGGACCGAAAAACCATCGCGTCCAAAACCATGTGCAAAAATCATGCACAAACCATAAGTAGGTCTGCCCAACCTAACATAGGGTCCAAAACCAAAATTTTCTGGGGAATTTTCTTGGACCCCATAGAGTGGGGTTACCTGCACCCCTCAAACCCCCTGTGACTCCCCCCATTATGTAATCGATGCAACGAAGGGGGGGCTCCACCCCCATTTTAACCCCCCGGTTAACTATGTGGGCTAGTCGTGGAAAGAATATAACACAACCTAACATGAATCATACCCTTCAGTCTCTGATCCAGCTCCCAGGAGGTCTCACCTAGAAGCATCATGATTTCCTTAAATTTGATGATCGACTGTGTCTCAAACTTTGGTCTGCGAAATTCCTTGTTTAGGGCAGCTTGGATATCCGTTATCCCCACATTTGGATTGTCATTGGAGTGCTTAAGGTACAAATTCAATGTGCTATCCTGTAAAGTGTTGACTAGTATTGTTTTCTTTATATTATCATCCATGACTCCCTATGCTTCCCATACAGCCCTTACCACGAACCAAAATTGGCCCGGATCTTCATTCCCTACTCCTTTGAACACCGACAATTTTATTGTACTTGCCATATTGAACTGTGGTGGTGGCAGAGGTGGTGTGGGCAAAGTGGGGGGTGAAGATGGTGAAACTAGCAGTGGTGTAGGTGGCAGTGGTATGCGCAGAATTCACTACTTTATCAAATTGATCGCACTTCTCGATGAGACATTCGCAAGCTCTTCCTCACTTTCTCGTGGAGGTGAAATCAAGGGGCTAGTTTCCAGTTCTGTGTTACCTTTGTTTCTGTAGATTCTCCCACTTCACGTAGCCCCAAACATCAATTTATTCACATAACCTACTTTTCACACAGTACCATTTTAATCCAAGTGTTCAAAGATTTAACGTACTTACATTGTGGTCCTTTGAGGAAATGTTGTTCCACCTCGCTATAGCTGACCGAAGTATATGTTGTGAACTCGGTGGTAAATACCCCTATAATTCGATCGAGCCAGTGATCCACAATGTGCACGATCTTATCTTCCGATGCTTCCAGTCTATGTACCAACTCTGAAGTCCACACAATAGGTTTGTCAAGCCTACACCTTCCTTGACTATCTACTAGCTTCGTGATTCACTCATAAAACTCAGAGGGGAAGGATGCAAAGAAAATTTCGTGGATTTCCATATATAAGTAGCAATCTAACCACTCTTAAATTCCTTTCTTTGTCAGATTCTAGTGATACGACATTAGACATCTCTTATCTAGATCTCGGTCCTGGCAACGAAACCATTTGTTGGCATATTGGGGCCTGACCTAGGTTCAAAGTTGATTTAGCCAAACAAATCCCGATACTACTGGCCCTTTAGGCAACAATCCATGGAGCGCAGACTAAGGTCTCACCTGAAGTAGTATGGGAGGGTGCTAGAACCAGGTTTCGCACACTGGAGATGTCTGATGAGTTCAAGTGGTACGCTGTTTGACCCTACGTGCAAGTTGCTACGTGCACTTTCCCTTACCTCACAGCCTGATATTTTGCCTTCGCACAACCCTACCGAGGGGTTGAATGTCGCGCTCTGCGTTATTACCCAAGACCTCAATGGTATTCCAATGTTAGTTAATTAACTTTACCTATTTGATTTCTTTAAGTATACTTAACAATATAAACCATTCATACAGGTGCACATAGTAAATAAACAGTATATTCACAAATCATATGAACCATGCATTAACCCAAGAACAGATACATAGACTTATGATAAAACTTATCTTTATTACTTTCTTCCTCAGTTACAGACTTGACTCTGCCCTGTGCACTCCGCTGCAAGGGTCCGCGCACTCAGTTGTGGACTACTAAGCCTCTGCGCACTCAACTACAGAGCCTTCTCCTACTCTATGACCCAAGGACACCCTTTACACTTGCGACTCAATCACTTAGACTTGTTATTCTTCACTATCATCCTTTTCTCTACTTAGAGCCTTGCTCTATTTATACAATCCCATGGTCTGCAGACCATGGGTAGGTCTATCCAGCCGACATTACATTACAAAACTAGGATGGACAACCCTTTGACTCTATTATACTTTCGCGCTCCGCGCCCACAATTCACAGAGCTTTACAACAAAACTCGATCAAAACTTGGGCTTTGGGCCCCAAAACATGCCTTAGGGGGATTCCATGCCCAACAATTGAACCAATAGAGGAATCTGATTGGGTGAGTCTAATGGTAGTTCAGGAAAAGAAGCAAAAGGATGAAATCAGGATTTGCATAGATCTCAGGAAGCTCAACGATGCCTGCATTCATGATCCTTTTCCAACTCCATTCACAGATGAAGTATTGGATAATGTTGGTGGGTAGGAAGCATATTCATTCATTGATGGGTTCTCTGGATACCATCAGATAAAGATCGCACCATAAGACAAGAGTAAGACAACCTTCACGACTGAGTGGGGATGCTTTCAGTATATGGTAATGCCTTTTGGGCTTAAAAATGCGTTGGCGATCTTCTCGCACGTAGTCATCACGGTGTTCAAAGAGTTCATTCATAAATTTTTGGAGGTATATTTTGATGATTAGATAGTATTTGGACTGGTAAAGCGCCATGTAACTAGTTTGCGCTTGATGTTGGATACATGTTGAAGGTATCAGATCACGTTAAACTTGAAGAAATGCTTATTTTGTGTCCCTTTCGGAATCTTGTTGGGTCATGTGGTCTGAAAATAAGGATTAATGGTGGACCCTGCTAAGATCGCAGTTATAATTAATTTGGAGGTGCCAAGAAGTGTTAAACAGTTGTGCACAACACTGGGTCATACTGGATACTATCAAAAGTTCATCAAGAGTTATGCCCAGATTACCGCACCGATGGAAAAGCTATTAAAGAAGGACGCTACATTCTGTTGGGATGAAGAATGTCAGCGAAGTCTAGATATATTGAAGGAGAAAATGGTCACCGCACCGATCCTAGTCTTCTCGGATTGGAAGAAGGAATTTCATGTGCATGTGGACGCTTCATGTATTGTGCTGGGAGCAGTGCTGACATAAGCTACTGAAGGGGAATTGGATCACCCTATAGCGTTTGCAAGTAGGAAGTTGTCTAAGGCTAAAAGGAATTATTTGATGACAAAGCGCGAAGGGTTAGCTATGGTGTACATGCTCTAGAAGTTCAAACATTACCTACTAGGTGAACACTTTAAGATGTATATAGACCATTCTACATTAAAATACCTAGTCAACAAGCCTATGTTGGGGGGGGAATATGCAGATGGTTATTGTTGTTTCAGGAGTATGATTTCAAAGTAATTGTGAAGCCAAGATGATTGAATGCAGGGCTAGACCATCTGTCGTGCATTGAAATGGGAGAGGATCCAACCAATTTAAAGGAGGGGTTGCTTGATGCGCAGCTCTTTATGGTGCGCATAGTAGATAATCACCTTGCAAACATTATCCACTTCCTGACAATGGGAACGACTCCAGAAGGATACAAGAATCAATAGAAGAAGGAATTAGTGGTGCACACAGAAAACTTTTCTATTATTGCAAGCCACTTGTATAAGATGGGGTCGAATGAGATACTGAAATGCTATGTGCCTGATTTTCAACGAAACAGTGTCCTAGATGAAGCTCATGGAGGATTTTCAGGAGGCCATTATGCAGGAAAAGCAATAGCGCAGAAGATTTTACTCGTTGGGTTGTGGTGGTTGACGCTACATAAGGATTCCAAAGCATATTGTAGGGCATGTGATGCATGTCAGAGAACTAGAAAGCCATTGCGGAGGGTTGAACTTCCTTTGAATCCCTAGATATCATTGCAACCATTTGAGAAATGGGCAATTGATTTTGTAGGACCAATTCAGTCTCCAGGAAAGAAGACAGGTGCGCATTATATCATAACCACGACTGAGTATTTGACTAGATGGGCAGAGGCATAGCCCGTGAAGGATTGTATAGGGGAAACAATAGCGAAGTTCTTATTTGAATATGTGTTGACCAAGTTCGGTTGCCCAAAGATTTTGATGAGTGATCGCAGTACGCATTTCCTTAATGAAACAATCAGCATGCTGACAGAAGAATTCCAAGTTTATCATCAGAAGAGTACGCCATATCATCCTTATGCCAATCGAATGGTTGAAGCGTTTAATAAAATATTGGAGGGTGTTCAACAAAGGTTTACAATGCACAAAGGAATGACTAGGATGTGCGCATACCAACAGTATTATGGGCTTACAAAACTACTTGTAAGAAGCTTATTGGTCAGACACCTTTTAGGTTGGTCTATGGTGTAGAGATTGTGATGCCTATGGAGTACATTGTGCCTAGTTTACGCATAGTAGCTTTTAAAGGAATGACAGACCATGGAGCCTTAGAAAACAAGCTCATGTAGATAGCAGAGCTCGAGGAAAATATATTTTTGGCTGGATTCCATTAGCAGGTTTAGAAGGAACACGAAAAGGCATGGCACGATCGACACATCAAACTACACACCTTCAAGGTAAATGATTTATTTTTATTATATGACAGTAAGTTTGATAAGTTTCCAGGAAAATTTCAGATGCATTGGCTGGGGCCATATGTTATCAAAGAGATTACCGATGGTGGAGTAGTTCATCTTGTGAAATTGAATGGAGATCCATTTCTGGGAAGGATAAATGGAAGTAGATTAAATCCATACACCGAGGATTCGGCCCAATGACTACATGACGGTAGCACAGTCTTAGTGCTCCAGGCAGCTGCAAGGAGGCGCGGGACTATAAACTACACTACCTGATTTGTAGAGCTGTGCAACAAGGGTGTTAGTGCCTAAATCTACCTCAGGCTGAGAAAGGTAGGATCCAGGGCCAACATCAAACCATGCTTAACCTGGTAGCTAGCCCTACCAGGTCGGGAGAGGGCTCTCTCCGGGTCAATCTCAGCAAATTTTGATTGATGAGGGCTTGAGATGACTGATAGAAATAATGATCTTAGGCTAGGTATATGTGTGAAAGATTTTGATTGAATGAAATGATGTTTTGTTGGCTCTAATGGAAAGGCAGATTTTGGGTGTGGGGAATGAGGCTCAGTCTTGCAAAGATCTCAATGGGGCAAGGTAGGCAACTGACTTTGGCACTTCAAATTGAATGAGATGGAGGGATTAGATAGGTGAGGAGTTGAAGAGGGCAAGAGAAGCCATGGATCCTCTCCAAACAGCTGAAAACATCAACAAACTAAAGCAAACCTCAAGTAGAGCACTACAATTTCAATGGATTCTACTTACACTCTTATCTGATTTAGCTGAGAAGAAATAAGAGAGATAATGGCATAAAATCACACAAATAAATTCACAATTACAAAGGAAAGCATTGTACCAAGACAAATTGCCACATGGATCCCAAAGAGTGCTACAAACCTTGGTCTCAATTCCTTAGCCAAAATGCTGATATGAATGTACAATGAAGCTCAAGGCTTTCTCAAAAGTCCAACCATGCTAATGACTGAAAAACAACATAATATAGACAAACCATAGCTCATCCTAGCCTCTAGGGGTCGAGCTCACATGTTTAGGAGCTGTTTCAACTAATTCTAAACTGAGAACTAGAAATCAGGCAACAGAAAAACATGCCTCTAGAAACACGGGAATCGATTCATTCAATTTCAAACAACTTTTAAAATTATGAATCTACCTCTATAAGTGAAAATTTGACATATTTACATCATGATCCATCAATGTACATTAAATTGCATCAAAACTTTTCTATTAAGAAAGTGAAAAAGTCAAACTGGCCAAAGCTGGGCGAAAAACAGAGTAATACTTGGTCAAACTGGCAAAATTTCCTCTATGCACCGCGCCTGATTCTCTATGTGTAGTGCCTGTTTGGACCCACTTTTGGAGGCCTTCCCAGTGTCCAAATTAGCTCCAAGTGTGCTTGTTGGAAATGTCTACCTATATAATTTCCAACCCAAGTGGAATTTTTCAATTTGGCCTCCATTTTCCCCTCCAAAAGTCAGTTCTCCCAACACTGCTTCTTGTGTGTCAAAATAGGGGCAGTGAGGTCATTTTTTGAGTGTTTTTTACCTTTTTGAGGGCTCAAAACCTGTCCAAATTTCTTGGCCATTGGTAGGAAAACATATTTTTCCATGCCAAATCCAAAAATGCTAAGTTTTTGTGATTTGGAGGCTCCTAGAAAAAGCGAGTGTCGGGTGGCACGGCGCATAGGGCAGAAAATCCTGTTTTTTGTGCCAAAAATTTCAAAAATGCAAAAAGTGTCCCAATTTTTTTTAAATTTGGGCTGATTCTTCTCCATCAAACATTGTGTTGGGCCAAGGAAGCCTCAGCCAATATCTAAAGTCCTTCATACTCTTTTTGCCTCCTTGATTCTCTCTTCAACTTTGCCTTTAAGCTCCTGATTCTAGCTTGGCACACCATGTTCCTCGACAAATAATGATATGACAGGTTTCTCAGCATATTCTTCTCATTGATGGCCCTTTCTAACTTTCTTTCCAAGTGGATATTATCTCTTTCAATCCACGACTCCCGATCAGCATTGACCTCCTGCTCAAGTGAAGTGAACTCCACCCTCCTTTGGGCAGCTTGGTGATTCTCCCGAACGTTTTGCCACCTTTATGAGGTCTCCTGGGTGCATGTACCACTGTAGGTGAGTCACTGTGTGTCACCTCTTCATAATCATATGAGGGATCAGATGCCATTTCTGCTAGTGGATGGACTGTTTTGGAGTTGTCTTGATGAGAAATAGGTGAGTTGTGATGTGTTTTGACTTTTGCCACCAAGGGAAACAATGATATGAGGGACTGTGGAGGGAGAAAATAGTGAGGTATTTAGGGACTGTTATGATAGGGTTTAGTTAGGGAAATAGGGAATTAGGGAATGATTTGGGAGTTTTTGGTATAGGACTAGGGTTTGGGAATTTGTATTTGGGATTTTGCGGAAATGAGAATTGGGATAAGAATAGATGATGTTTTAGGAATGTGGAATTTAGTGAATAGGGAAATCAAGGGAAAAAAGGAGTAAGGGAGTGGTGAGGGAATAGAAAGATGGACTTGGTAGCCAAAACAACAATTCAAACCCTAGGAAACAGTTCCCTTTGAGAGATTTCAAGAGATAGGGTTTGATTTCTTTTAAACCATCACCATAAGACAATCACCATAAATTGCATTAAAAATTGTTTCACTAATAGTGATGAAGGCTCAACCTACTTGCACAAATGATGATCCACACGTTTTGGGCAATTTGGAATGATTTGCTGAAGGTTTTGGGCCTGTTGGCTGTATGCATCACGCATCAAACCAAACGTGCCATGCCAATTATGTGCGCACACCAGTGTAAATTTGCACTAGAAATCGCAGCCCAATGGGCCGTGCCAGTTATGTGCGCCGCACCAATTATGTGCATCGCGCCAGTTGCCCAATGCGTAGCGCCGGCTCAATGCATTGTGCCTTTTTGTAGGAGACTTTTGGAGCCCTTCCCCAACTCCAAATTGAGGTCATGATAGCTCATTGGAAATCTCTTTGTGTCTAGTTATCATTTGACTCATCAAGAAAGTCATTTGGCCAACCAAGCTAGGAGAAATCTTGATTTTCCCAGGGTCACTTTAGAGGTGCATCAATTCTCCCAAGGCAACTGTATTTTTTACATTTCTCTAAAACCATGACACCTGTGTAAAAAGTGAAGGAGGCTTTTATTCCTTGGCCTATTGTGGACAAAAACATCTCTCCGTTTTCCCAAATTCATCTTTTATTGCTCAGAAACATCATTGGAGTAAAACCTATCCCGATGTGTGGAACAAGGGATTTTTCGAAATGAAGTGAAATGAAGGGGATAAGGGGCTTCTAAATTCTTAAGAAAAATTTTGGAAATAGGGAGGGATATTAGCAAGTAGGGGAAAGTGGAATTTCAAATATTGAGTGAGGGGAAGGGGTCCAAAAGGGAAAAACACAAGCCTAGCCTAGAAAATTGTCAAGTTGTAGCAAGAAACTAGGGTTTGTGCGAAAATGAGGAATTTGGGGGATCTAAGTGATGGGAAATGTTTAATAAGGTACATTAAGGATAGGGGAAGGTGTATGAACATCATGATACAAGTTTTGCTGATTATTTGACCATCCAAGAGAAATTGCCTTCAAAACCCTAGGAGAGGGAAATGAACCTTACCTAGGCGCAACTGAAGCATGAACAAGGTATAAAATGACCCATTGGAACCTGGCATGAGGATGAAAACCCTCTAAATGATGGTATACTCAGTCGAATGGTGACATGGACTGACATTTGGACAACTTTGACAGGCGTAAAAGCAAACCCTAGACGTAATACCAAGTGACCAAATTTTACTTGAAGACTCACTGAAATGACAAAATTTGACCTTGACACCTTAAAATCACTTTGTAAGAGCATGTTTGATCACTGGAGGAAGGCTACAAAGACTGACACTAACAAGTGCCTCTGCGCGAAACAAGAGGGTGTCATAGTACCAGAAGAATCGTGAAGGGAGCTGCGCTATAGAAGGAGAGACCATGCAATGTAGCCAGAAAGTGATCGTTACCGTCACTGTTCATGATTTGATAGTGAGGAGATGGTTAAGAGGAGGGGGGGGGGGATTTAAGGCCATTTAAGGCTCAGTTTAAGAGTGAACTCTTTGGAAATCTGCCACTAATCTAGCATTTATGGACAGAATTTGGGGGGAATGGTCGAATTTGAATTCGAATTCGCTTATAAATTACATGTGCCTGTTCAATAAGAAACACTTTGCATTCCTATAAATTATGTGTTGATTTTTCAAGTGTGTATGAATCCTTAGTTTTATGTAGATTTGGTCGTTGCTTCTATATTTGAGAAGTTAATTGCAGATACCCAGCAATTTATCCACAACATAATGTCCACACTAGCAGAGATCGCTAGTACTGGGGGAGTTATCGCCTCTGAGGGAGATACTCCAGAAGTGATGAGTATGGAGGTTCCAGCTGCAGTGCCTACGGCACCGAGGTCACCTAGACTGAAGCCTATGTCAGTAAAGTAGGTCCCCAAGCCTAAGAAGGACAAGAAAAATAAGTCGGTGCCAATGCACAAGTCACCGAGGAAGCATGCTGCTACATAGGCCCAAAGGAAAGAAAAGTTGAGCACGAAGGAGAAGGGGAAGGTGGTAGATCTGGAGGCTGAGGAGGACATGGAAGATATCGACATTGAGGGGGTGGACCCTATTTCTAAGCTACTGGAGTATATCCCTTCATGTAAGGGAAAAGTGAAGGTCTCGAAGGACCTAGATGCAAGATAGTTCCTCCTCAACACACCCCTTCTACCAGAGAACATCACATTTGAAGGTCCACGCCTGGTGTGGATCCCGCACTTGAAGCTAGAAGATTGGGATTTGGTGGACCACTGTGATGGAGCTTGTGGAATGGATTCACTGAGTCAATAAGTTAGGGTTGTTGAACCTATTGTGGGTGCCACACTACCATCGCTCAAATATAAACCTGATTGTCATTAAACACCTGTTGTTCCTGTTGCATGACATGTGCTTGTGGTTAAACACTTCAATTCCCATCACTGATATGTTGATCCATCAAATCACGTTATTGCCCCATTTAGGATTGAAACCGGCCAAGGCGTTTGGTGGAAAGATGAGCGAGCGCAACCTCGCCGAGAAGATGAACGACAAGTTTAAACTTGTGAAGAAGGTGTGCAGATACTCAATTACTTCAATCACTGACCTCGCGGTCAAGATTTCCATGGAGATTTTGGCTGGCAAAGTTATGAGAGAGTGTCTCACAGACGAGGTGCCAGTAACAATGGTTTCATTAGCAGCTCAGTGCATGGAGGGCGTACAGTTAAACTGGGCGTGCTACCTGTGTAGTGAGTTTCTCACGAACTGCAGAGAGGAACAGAATGATAGTAAGACATTCCACTATTCATGGTTGTTGCTTTCTATAGTGCTTGTTGCCTGGTATTTGCCAAAGGATAGCTAGTTTCCTCTAGTGGAGAAGGATTTAACGGAATCCACCAAGTTTGCATCTCTCTGGGCCACCAAAGATGTTGCGTGGGTCACCGAGAGAAAACTCTTTTGGGTGTTGATGGAGGCAAGTATTTGCATGGCCATCAACCAGAAGCCACGGTTGTCACCAACCAAGTTTGAACAACTTTTAGGGTACGTGGAGTTCAAAGCGAACTTCCATCATGTGTATATCCGAGCGCGGAAGGATCCGGAGAAAAAGTGGTTCGACCTGCCCTATCTTGCTACGGATGACGTTATTGCAGAGGTCATCAAGCGTTGACCAATAGAGTGGCATTTTGCATCTAATGTGGCCATTGAGACTAGAAATTCCATGGAAACGAAGAAAAAGGAAGCATCCAGAAAGAAGGTTCAGTAGTTGGTTGAGAAGAGGAAGAAAGAAACCGCAAAGAAGTCCTGTGTAGAAGCAAAGCACACCGTGAAGGAACAAGCAGAGCAGGAAGAGCATGGCTCCTAAATAAGTCAGAAGTATCCTTCACCACAAATGGAGGAGGAAGACTAGTCAAAGCAGGGTGGCGGTGATCATCAGGAAAGCACTACCTTCCGAATAAAGCAGTACAGGGAGCAGGAAAAGGAAGGACCACAAAAGAAGATGAAAGCCACCAAGTCGTCGCTAGATTTGATTACTTTGATGGATGGTGACTTGGATGAAATTGGAGACAAGGTGCGAGATACAACATCAAAATTTTTGCATCAGTTTTAGCAGTAGTAAAAGTAGGCATTGAGCACCATCCAAAAGGAAGAGTTGCAGGTCTAGACATCGAGAATCCAGGTAGGTGCAGGATAAAGCAGCACGACATCAACCAGCTTGGCACCGTGGGACCACTCAAACAACAAATATGGTTCAATCATTGGATCTCTAGGTAGTCGCATTGTCTGATGGAGCTTTGAGCATGGAGGTGGCCACTGACAAGGCTATTGTCAGCACTTTGAAGAATATTGGCCTCAACCTGGCCATGCTCCCCAGTGAGTTTCTTCACACATTACAAGCAGGAGTGATAGCAGAATTTAAGGCCCGAAAACTAAGCCAGATCAACGAGTACAAATTCAATAATGAATAGATGTTCGTGGAAAAATCAGCAGCACTGGAGGCCTAGAAGAAATTTCAGGCACAGAATGACTAGCTTATAGTCGTGGTAGTCGAGGCATGAAGAACAATCCTTGAATGGTATATCCTAGAGGAAGCGTTGTTGGAGGCAAAGATCAAGAAGTTGGTTGTAGGTGTGCACGACACAAAGATGGAAGTGGCCAAGGTTTAGTTTGAACTAAACCTCAAAGTCACAGAGTTAGAGTTGAAATCACAACCTTCAACTCCGCCAGAGGTTAGAGAACAGCGCGCAGCCACTGTGAAGGATGGACTTGCAGCAGTCGATGTCACAGTGGTGGACTTCACTGTGCTCTTCGAGAAATCCATGGAGGTAGTCATGGCTCTCCATGAAGATCCTAACCTGCATAGGTTAAACACATAGGCCTGTGAATTGCAACAGCAGTATGATGAAGCAAGAACGACGGCATGCACCGTCGTTGTAGCACAATGATTGGCCAAGCTGCATGAGGCAAAACAGTTGCTTGAACAGGTGGAGGCAGCGCAGAGGAAAGAGGTAGTCCGCAAGGCCATATTGGGGCCTTGGTTGGATAAGACCTATGTTATCGCCACCAACATTGAGGAGAAGTTGGCGAGCCTACAGAGAACGCAGCAGAAAATCAAGGAAGACAATGCGGGACCAGCAACAGAGCAGCGAGTGGAGCAGAACAAACAGGTAGCCATGCAAAGTGCGGTTGAGTTAGCAGTGGCACAAGTAGAGTTGGGAGGTCTCTGCAGTAATATCTCTGCTCCAGAAAAGTCACTAAAGGGCGAGTCATGATCTTTGTGTTGGGGGCATGTTGGGACAAGGTGCCCTAGGGTGAATTTTGGGGAAAAAAGCCCAAGTTTTGTTGTATAAAGTGTAAAGTCTCCACAAGTTGTGGTCGCAGAGTGCATAGATAGTAAAGTTTCATAAAAGGTTTTACCCTTATTCTATGTAAGTTGTGTCGGCTTTTATAGATCTACCCATGGTCTGCGGACCATGGGATTGTATAATTAGGAGAGTCTTAGAGAGTCTAAGAAAAAGAAAGGGATGATGAAGATGAATGTAATGGGTTAGTAGAGAAAAGAGCAAAGAAGTATTATATTAGAAGAGATGCTCTACAACTATGTGTGTAGAGGCCTAAAGTAGAGTCTGCAACTGAGTGTGTGGACCCTTGCAAAGCACGTAGGGAATTCTTGAGTCTGTAAGCAAAACTAAAGTATTAATAAAGAGATTATTCCAGAAATTCCTACATTTTTTCCATTTACTTCTATTGTGAATGAATGCTCTTTTATGTTGTAATAAATGATGGGTTATGAAATAATATTGTATTGATGCGCAACTTCACATAATTGATGTGTTATATGAACACACTTCATATTAACTGTTTATGCGACACATATCTTATTACATGTTAAAATTCTCAACACATAGGACGATTTCGGTAAAACACGGGATTTGGAGTAATCACAGAGGCACATAAGTGGTTGATTCACCTATTTAGAGTCTGTGAAAGACGGTCGTGAAAATTCGCAGAGGTATAGGAGTTGATTAAGGGTAGTTATATCAATAAGCCCTAAGGGCTTATCAATCTGTGCAAAGGTAGGTTTAGGGAATAAAACGACTTTACACTAATCTCTCGATGCAGAAACTTGGTTCCAACATCCCCCCATATTGCTTCGGGTGAGACTTCAATTCGCGCTCCGCGGATTGATGCCAAAAGGGCCAGTAGTGTAGGGATTTATTTGGCAAAACTAAATCTAAACCTAGGTCAGGACCCACTAATCCAACAGGTATTCATGGTTATGAATTGTCCAAGTCAAAGGCGATCAAGCATGAATCTGAAGGATCAATTTCACCTAATGCAGAAAGGAGTTCTTTCCATTGAGTTGGAAATGTTTGAAGGACCTTCAATGCTGACATAGTAGATGGAGATTAATAAAGGTCATTAATAATACTATATTTGTAGGTTTCCTTTAAATCATGGGTTGTGTGGCATAGCAATCCCTTTTCCATTCTAGAGATAGGTTCAATGGGGGTGTGTTATATGGTCAAGTGTGGTGTAGTTGTATTGATAATGGGTATTGTTGATGTTAAGGGAGTAGGTTCCAAAGGGGTTCCATAATCACAACTTCATGTTTGGATTAGTACATATGTTTCTTTCATGTAGATATCATGACTAGAGGTGTCATTAGAATTGCCTCCTGTTTAGTTTCAATATTAGGGAGGATCAACCTCGTGGTCTGTAGCTACTTCTCATTGTTGGGGGAATGGATTTTGCATTATAGTAGGCTGCTATTTTTCTCCCCCTTTCCCCTAGACCATTTAATGTGTTTCAACTCAGGGATTTGAGGGAAATGGGGGTATAGTGCCCATACTCTCCGCAAATTACACAATATTAGTTAGTCCATAGACTAGCATTCATGTTCTCCTTTTGCGGATTATTCGTGCCTTAGATTTGGATTTGGTTTTAATTAGGGGGATTTCCCTATGCCGCACCCTCTATTATTGTTTTTATTGTTGGTTTCCCCCATATCCTTGATATCCTTTCTGTTTATTCCTCCTTTTATTTTTATTTGTATTGGATGGGTTCACAATGTTGAGTTGTTCAAATGACTATTGTTGCTATGTGAATGAAAGTTGAACAAAATTAACCCCCACACTTTACTAAGGTGGGGGGTTATTATGTTGTGGTGTTGCAAAAGGAAAATAGGGAATCCCTTGATTAGGATTTGGGTAAGGATGTTGGGACGTTGAATGTCATACTAAAGTGCATGCAGGGTAGTGGTTTCCTTGCATGGGAGGTTTTTGAGGAGGTGTAGGTTGGTTGGGATAGTATCTAGAATTTTATAGTGTTTGTGTTGTGGATGTCACGGGGAATGATTAGAATGATTGATGTGTGCCATATATATTTCTAGGATATGGAAGTGAATTCCCAAGTTGAATTTGGGTAAGGTTCCCAATCAACCCATCAGTAGCATTTGATGCCTCTGGTTTATATTGAGTAAAATATTGCAAGTGAGGAGCATAAGGGATAACAGAGTAAAGGTACCCTAATTATGTGTAAATGAACTAAAAATTTTGAGCTTTACTGATATCTTCTTCTTATGTTTGTGGCATGGTAGTTGCGACATCTTTTACTATGACAGGAAAAAATGATTTCAAGAAGAAATATAAAAGCATAGGAGTTCTTATGTCCACTTTACAAATACTACAACACTTTTTCCATTCACCAACATGATATGAAATATGGGTGGAGGTAGTCTACCAAAAGTGGGTTAGTAATTCTAGCCATGTTTCATGACAAACTGGGAGCTAGAAGAAGGTGAGATTTTGCTAAAGAACCAAAGGTTGTATGTGAGCCTCGAACCTCGCTAACACCATTTCATAACAGAGCCTATGAGGGTGTGTTGAAATAGTCTTAGTCAAATTAAGTCTTTAATGATGCTATTGGAGGAGCATTGTAAATGAAGGGTTATAACAATGTTGGCAAGGTCATCCCCTTATTTTCCTTGGAATTTAGGAATATCCTATTTGAATTTGGTTGGCATCGGGGGTCACTCTGAATCATGTGCAATGGGGTCATTTGTAAGTTTCTTAAGATCCAAGAGGTTCAATGAAGCTAAAAATTGTATCTTAGCATTATTTTCCATTGTAGTATGACCTTATGGTGTTCTGTTGGTAGGAGTCCCCTACGGGGTAGTAATAGGAGTGGTACCTTGAAGGATAATGTTGGTATTACCCTAAGGGGTGGTGTTAGGGGTGATTTGAGAGGAACCGGATCCTAACAAAGTTCACCAAGAATGGATGTTCCAATCAAGGTAGATTAATGTTGTCTTCTACGATGAAATGGTGAGAAGCTAAGAACTCCTCCCAACAAAGGTGCAAGGTATTGCAAGCACTTAGAGTGAAAAGAAACCCTCAAGTCCCATACAATGCCCTAGTAGATGTGTTTAAAGACACTGTGAGGGGAATTTTTTAGAAAACCAAATGAGTCACATACATAATACAAAGCAAAAAATAGATAGTTAATTTTCCCTTAAAACTCTTTAATGTGTGAAATAATCAACAAAAAGGTTTGTAATTTTTCATGTATGATAAAAATACTAAAATACCTAGTGTCCTTATACTCAATCAGTAACTGGGCCTTGTGAGGGCTTTTACAAGGGTATTGAGAGCTTTTACAAGCGTACTTATAGCAACCAAAAAACCAACCAAGGTATGGAAGAGGGTTATAACAAAGGGTACTAGGGTCACATCCTGAAAGTACTAGCAACACTTTCAACAACCTAATTAGAATCACCTCCAAGTACAAGTGCTCCCACACCTGCCACCTATAGGGAAGGATGCTCTAAACATTTAACCACTAAGCTACCTACATCCAGTGGGAATGAGAGAATCTCAACATCTAGTTTTCAAATTTGGACCCAAAGCCCTACTATGTGTCAAGAGACAACAAGGAGGCTTGTGATAAACTTCAATCTATGCCTTGCCATTTCACATGTTTCTTGTCATCACCAGTTTTGCTACTAGATGGTGTAGAAGTTGAAAGCTCCCTAAAAAGACAACTTTTATGTTTCAAATGAAGAATAACCAAGGTGGTTTATGGGATGTCTACCCCCATGTTCCTAACCTAAATTATAAATTATTTTTTGACCCCTGTGGAAATTTTAATTGGTTTAAGTTAAGGTCACTTTTTAAAGAGTCTTTTCTTTGCTTAGGGTGTGCCAAAAATGTAAGCTCAAAATAAACTAAGTACAAAGATTGAAAAATAGAATACCCTTTGCACAAAGTTTAAGTTAGTTTTAGTGTGTGTGATGTGATGGTGTGTGTAAGGTGAATGGTGAACATAGAAAGTGTTTTAAATGAAACAATGTGGATTTGTGATGATCCTTTACAATTCCCCCCAATTATATTGTGTTATATTGTTCCTTAAAATAAATAAAGTATGTGTGGATAATGGGCCACTTACTTTTCCTAATTATGCTAAATGATCATATAGGGAGATGTAAATTAGTGCTTTTAGAAACATTTTGGATACCCCCACGAGTTCGCCACAAGGGTGCAAGGGAGGGAGAACCTACTCTCTTTCTTACTAACACCAACTCCTAGTCCCAAAAATGAAATTATTTGTAAAACAAGTAAAAGATGTGCAGATTATGGACACTTACTTCTTTCCTACTTAAGTTATGTGTAATTTACCAATTGAAAGGGATATGGTAGGTAGTATTTTAGAACCTTTTCAATTCCCCCCACAAGTTCACCACATGGGTGAAATGGAGGGAAAGCCTTCTCTTGTTCTTAATCACACTACTTGTGTTCCAACATACAAAATTTTAGAGATAAGAAAAAGTATTTTACTTATGAGTTTTGAAAAATTGAATCCTATCTGAACTACAAAAAAAATTTGTAGTGTAGGAAAATCATTAAAGGCTTCCAAAACACTTAGGAAAAGGAAATTACAATGAGAAATTTGATTTTGTGTATGTCTCGCAGGTTATGTTTTGCATAGTCACAAGACCCGTATGACTATCTCTTCAAAAAATCGTGAGATTGGACTGAAAAAATTAAAAGGGAGACTCTTAGGCCATGGACAGGTCCAATGGAGGCCTACAAAGTTTTAAAAAATGATGTGACTAAAACCAAATAGAGAAACAATGAGAAAATGCCTACAAAACAACCAAATTTGATCAAAAAAGGTAACCAAATGAGAGATGTCAATTTGTATCATGAATTTGGTAGAATATGAGTCCCAAATCCACCTCTATTATAGTTGATTTCTCCTTACAAGAAGGTATACAAAAAATGGATAATGCTAGTGGTTAAGTATGGACTAACAAAGCATTGAAATAAGTGAAAATAATGCATAGACAAAAATAAAACTAAACTAAACAACTTAAACAAGCCAATGAAGCTAAACAAATCAACAAAGGAATGAGAAAAGGGTCATATTTATTGATTATTAGTAGTGGAAGAGTTACAAATTAATTTCAAAGACACTTGAAGAGATTTGCTTGAGCAATGGTGCTCAATAGCTCTCAACAAGGATTTCCCCTTCTCAATCTCTTTTGCAAGCTCTTTCTCTCTCAAAGAAGCAAAGAAAAATTTCTTAATGGTGGAATCCTCTTGGCATAGGTATGCTTTATTTCATTGGAGAAATTTTGGCAACATAACAATGAAAAAAAAATCTTATTTTTTGGCTCTCCATGCTCTTTCATTTATAGAAATTTTGAACACCCTCTCCCTCCTTTGTCTCATCAATGAGGTTGTTTGGCTCATAAATGAGATGAGAGCTACCATCCTCCTTCAATTAAGGCTTCTTAATCCTCAAGGTTCATATGATCAACCCTATCATGCCAATATTTTGAATTTTCTTCAAGGAATTGTGCCTCTTTAGGTGATGGAAAGGATTTTTGTGACCCTCACAGCTATCGAAGAAAATTTTGTGAGGGTGTTATAAAATGTCTTTGGAGCACCCGCAAGGGTTGATTTTTTAAACCAACTTTAGGAAAACCTTTTGATTTTTTCCTTTCATAATGTTTTTAGCTCAAAATAGGTCCTCTATGCATGTTAGTTACTGACTCTGAGTGCCTTATGCTATGTAGAAAAGAGTGTACCATTTTTTCATAATAACAAGACTATCTATATAGCCCAATGTTTGGAAATGGGGATTATAGCAATAGATGGATCTCATGCTCCACTTCCCTCTTAGGTGGTAACCCTTTAGGCTGTCAGAAAACATCCCGGTATGCTTGTATCGACTCTTACAATTGTTGTTTTTGTTTCTTAGTACACCCCTCCAGGGATGCCTTGCCTCTTATTGACTCTTGTACATACTGATTTACTCTTAAAAATAATAAAACATATTTCTTGTTGGAACTGATCATTTTCTTGGCTTGGTTGGCACTTACCAACAAAATTTTCAACTTGCCTTTATGCACATTGATGGTGACCTATTTTCCATCCTTGACGAGTTGATACTGGTTTGGTATTTTCATGAATATTTCTTCTCGCATGTACATGTAGGGACTCCCAAACACAACTCCACATACATGAAGGGGAACCACATCTAGTTCTACTTCATCAATAAAATTAACACTTGTGGTAAATCTATCTTTGAATTTTTTTGTTACCTTATAGTTGCATCCTTATTACCCATTCCAATGGATATGGGCTTCGATGATCATAAATTTCCAATCCCAATTTATTAACCATCTTTGCAGCAATGAGATTCACTTATGATCTTGGGTCAAATAGACCATCAATATTGGTCATTTTGACTTGTATCTTTATATGGTAGAGTTTGGCCATTTCTTTTTCTTATTATTTTTGAAGGCTATTTAGGTTCACCTCCTTCTACACTAATGTATGGGCGACCTTCTCATCCATGTAGAAGTTGATTTCAACTTGGTTGCCTGAATAAATGGCCATGAGGTTCTTCTTCTTTTTTTCTTCGGGTTAAGATCTTGATGCAATTTCTAGCACGTCTCATTTGTATGGTTGTCAATGTTGTAGTGGTTGCATTAGTTGCTATAATGTTTGCATTGGTGTGTTTTGGCTATCGTATTTTTATCTTTCCCCTTTTTTGCTTCTTCTTCCCCTCCTTAGAAGAATTAGGTTGCCCCTTTTACTTCGATCCATTTGATTGCGCTTTCTTCAGGCCTTTGTTCTCTAGGTATTGTGCCTGTACACAACCCTCATCCACTGATTTGGGATTGAATAACATCACTTGCTCCCACAGATGGAGGTCTAAACTCCCAAAATAATTTAGGAGTAGGTTCTTTGGGGAGATACCTAACATTATGGTCATCTTTTCATACTCTATGGTATAGTCTTGAATGCTTTTTCTCGATTTTTTCCTGAAGTAGTGCCCTCGGATCCACTGGTCCTATACATACCCAATAGGGTAAAATTATGGATTAATCAAGGTTTTAAACTCCTCCCACTTATTCAATGTAGGCTCTCCCTCCAACCTTAGGGTCTTCATGTGGCTTTCCCACCATGTTAGGGCATGGTCCTCCAGTTCTAGCAATGCAAATGAAATATTATGTTCTTCCTCAATTTGATGGACACTAAAATACAATTCCAGTTGTTGTAACCAATGATTTAGCTTTAGAATGTCGATATTTCCATGGTACGGCTTGATATCAACCTTCACTTCCATTTTTAGAAGGGACTATGATTGATTCATGACACTCTAATTAGGTTTATCTTTTTCGTGTCCTTTCTTTGGTTGGTTCTCCATTTCTTCCTAATCTCTTGATCCCCCTTATGATTTGTCCTCTACATTAGAAACCCCATATTCTCTTAATATCACAAGCTCATTTCTCAACACCGCCATGAGGAGATTTACATTATGATTTATATCTGTGACTTATTGTTCTAGCTGTGAAAACATCTGCTTTGTAAGATCACAATGGTTATTCACATATTCATTAGTCATGATTAAGGTTTTGTGAATTTTGGCCCACCCAGTCTAAATCCCCTATAAATATACATAATATACCCAAAGAAACTTTCTTTCATACCAATATTAGTAAACTATCGTGGATATTCCACTAGAAATTTTGTCACAACAAATCTGATAAAATTATATTTGAAATTTGAAATTCTACACTATTACAGTTTTATTTCTTTTTAGATCTGTAGATTATTGTCAATAGTGTATGCATGTGAATTAAAATTATACATAAAATATATAACAACAAAATAAAAATCTCACACACATATTTGAATCAAGATATGACCTAGGAAACCCTTTCAAGAGAAAAACCTAGATGGAAGGTGAGGTCGCTCTGCAATCTTTCTCTAAATAGAAAATGTTTGTCAGTATAAAGAAGTATGGCCTATGACCTATGGCTACTACAGTGCACAAATCCTCTCTGTTTTCTCTCTCTCCTTTCCCTCTTAGTTATTTTTTCTCAAGTATTGAATAAATGCACTTGAAATAATGGAACCCCTTTTCCTCATAGTGGCCCATTTATAACACAACCCAATATCCTACTAGTGGTTAGGTTTAACTGATTCAACTCTTAACTAGTGTTGCAATATAGAACATTCTAGAGTATTTTTCATCATAGTCATGTGGGTAGCCCCATTTCCACAAATTATGGGGGCTGACATGGCATCCTCTTGAATTATGGTGGTGAAAATAGGAAAGTGAACTTCTGGGTATCATAAATTTCGCATACAGACTCTGATTGATGTGATTCTTACATCATTAGAAAGCTCTATGTGTGTAGAATAGGAAAAAAAGGTGTGGGGCTAGATTGGAAAAATTTAATCCCAAAAAAACGTCATTTGATGCCTCATAATTTTCTCGGAAGGCTTCAGACCCCAATTTGCCAAACTAATTCCCACCATAAAAATGGTCTTGAAAGATGATTCATCCACTTTTTTCACTTTGAAAGCATTGAGATGGATGAAAACCAATATAATGATCCAATTCATATCACACTTCCCCATTTTTGAAGCCTTTTGGTCACCAAAATCTTCTACTAAATGAGGTGAGGAAAGTTTTCCACCACCTCCCTGGTGTACCATTTAGTTTTTTCTGGAAGTTATCATTTCAACCCAATCTGCCAAAGGTCATGCTACCCCTATATTTTAGTTTTGGAACTCTCATACAAAACTATATTTTTTTCCAACTCTACCTAAGCATCTAGTTCCAAATCCTCCATAGAAGGTTGGAACTATTCCTCTTCATGATCTAGCATGGAAGGCTCATAAAGTTTTAGATTCTCTACATTCATAATTGAATCAATGTGCATATTGTTGATTGATAAAAGGTGTCTTTTTAACTCCTAATTATCTTCACATTAATTATTAATCCAGGTATGATTTTTTATTTCAAGAGTGTACTCAGTCTGAGGTGGTCATTTACTCAAGAGTAATGTTTCTAAATTGCAGTACAGTGCTTCAAATACAAGAGTAAATGGATGCTTGAAATAAAATCTAATTGCAATGGCAAGAAACTTAATATTCTGAAACTAGATCATTCACTCAAGAAACTATAGCAATCATCAGTCAAGGATGCAGTAGTAATAACTCTTTCCTCTGTCAACTGATGCAAATGAAATAAAACAAGATCCTTAATCTGAGAACTTAGACAGTGATAATCCATGTCCTTTACAGTTGTTGATCTCACACTCCACACCAAAACAATTAACTGGAAATGACAATTCAATCAATAATGCTGCTAGTAGAAATGGAACTGTTATCACCCCAGGAAACTCTCCTAGGTTTTATAGCAGAGATGCTCGGGAACATTACAAACTCAACAAAATGTTGGAAAAATGGTGGATGAATGAAAGAAATGCTGCATATTCAAGCTAGATAACCACTTCTACTGTGCTTAACCCCAGGCATGGGTGAACACCCCCAGACTACAAGGCTTTAGACCACCAATTACTCACATTTTTTTAAAAAATGTGATAATGGAGAATACTGATCACACCAACAAATGCACAGGACCCTGTGATGGCAAGTTGCAACCAGTTAAAAGGTCTGTAAATCTATTCTCTAATGCACAAATAGGATGACAGCTCTCTGGCATTAAAACAACATAAACCTGCATACATATTTGATAATACTAACTAGATTCTAACAGAGAGGTGGGATGATAGCCCCTTTACTGCTAAACATCAAGAGCAAATGAGAAATGCATACAGGCATAGCTTGGAACAAAGAAGAAGAAGCAAAAGTGAGCAATTGACAGCAAAAGAAGCTTGCATTAGTTGAAAATGAAGACCAGAAGCTACAGGTGTCACAATAGCTATAGTCTCCAGAAGTTGAAGCTTACAACAAAATGACATTCATCAACCTCATTACATCTTGCTTCTGGGTATATATGGAGTTTTCTTACAAAAAAATCTCTGCTAACCTATGCGTGGAGGGGTCATAACTGACCACCAACCGCATTTACAATTAGAAATGGTCTTTGATACAATTTGATTATTTTAATGGACAAAATGACCTTTCCACTGCCCTACTGTACTTCTATGAGCATATGGAATGTAATGTGTACAAGACTCCATGACTAATTGATACATTGTTCTGCTCGAGGCCGTCCCTTTCATCCTTTGGGTGTATTGCTCTTTAATTGTGGTTGCTAGGGATTCAATGCACAGAGTGCTGGTGGGAAGCTAGTCACTGTTATCCTTCGTCCCTTGGGAGCATGGCAGAGGCAGTGGGTGCATGCGGCATGGAGGAAAATCCACCATTGGATATCGAGGATCAATGGCGGGCAACATTTCGCAACAGCTATCAGGAAGAAGCGGGAATCAAATGTGGGCCGTTGGATTAAACAAACGGGCAGCAGAGATTGAATCAGAGGGGCTATCGGGAGCAAACTGGAACGGATGAATGATGGTTGTTGGATCACTATCGGGCAGATCCGACGGCTATCAGGAGGCGAAGGTGATCGACAGTTAACAAGCGAGAGTCGTACAAATGGGTGGTAAGCGGTTTCCCCCAACCACTCTACGGGAATGGGCAGATTACGTACGCGATGGTGCGATCAAGTAATAAAACACCGTGTGGCAGATGGGACGGCGGGGGAAACCACTTTCTCGCGGGCTATCAGACGTGCAGGTTCCGAGAGTGAGGGCTGCGTCTATCATTGGATCCTGGTGAGATAAGATCGGATGGTGCGGAATGAGTGCACGGGTCCACATTGATTTGACGTGACAGGGGTGGTACAGGCGCACGGTCAAATGCTTATGATGCTGTGGGTTTAGACCTTACGCCCGGGATCCGTGGGAAAAGGGTTTAAGGGGTTTTATAGAGTTATAAACAAAAACCACCCGGGAGCTTAAGTAAACAAGGGTTTTATGCCAAATGTGGGTGTAAAACAGGGTAGCAGGAGTTATAAGTAGAAAAGGGAAAATGAAGGAGAAAGCATAGAAGAATTGCTTCCAACCTTATACAACTAAACCAGCACTACTCAACACCTATTTTAATCCATCAAGTGTCAAAGAACATAGCAGAGCTAACAATGACTCCTTCTGGGGATGAGATCCTCCCTGTGAGGTCTCAAGAACCTGCAGATCATTTCCTTTCCAGCTGAAAGCAAATTAGTCAAAATTCCTAGTGTTCCATTAGGCATGGAGTCTACTACACCTATACTAAAACTGATAAAAACACAATGTTTACAACTTTTAAGGCCAAAGACCTTAAATCACATAAACTTTCAAAAACCTCCCATTAACTGGGCCATCAAAAACTGTTTCTCCTCCCATACTTTTCAGTACGAAGGTGTTGTTCCCTTGAACCTGTGAAATAATAAAACGCCCTGTCCAAAAAGCATCAAATTTCCCATGATTTCCATTCTTTTCCTTTAATGCATCCCACTTCAAAACCAAGTCACCAACCTAAAAATTGTCTATTTTTGCCTTCTTGTCAAAGGCCTCCTTGATCTTTCTCTAATGTGTTGCAGCCTTTTCAACCAGCTACTCTCTAATCTGATGCAACTCTGCCAAATCAGTGATCCTCTTTGCCATGTCTTCTTCTTCATCCTGCTCTTCTTGAAGGAATTTTGCCATAGGGAGAGTAAGCTGAATTGGGAATACAGCATCAGTGCCATATACCAGCTTGAAAGGAGAATTGCCTATGGATTTCTTAATGGTCACTCTTTCAACCCATAGTGCATACTTGAGCTTTGAATCCCAATTCTTTTTATTGTCCTCTAATAGCTTTTTAATTATCCTTATCATACTTTTATTAGACGATTCTGCTAGACCATTTCCTTGAGGATAGTATGAGGTGGAATGAACAAGTTTATTACCCATTGAATCACACATTTCCACCAATTCTTTTACCCTAAAGGCTGTTGCATTATCTGTGACCAATTTGTGTGGACAACCAAATCTGCTAAAGATATTTTCTGTCAAAAAATTCATGACCACATTATGATCAACCTTCCTAGTAGGGACTACTTCAATCCACTTAGTGAAATAATCAGTGGCTACTAATATCCACCTGTGCTGGCCACTGGAATGTGGATTGATTTCTCCAATAAAATCCAAGCCCCACTGCTGAAAAGGTCCTTTTGCCTGAATTGGTTTTAGGGGAAAGGATTTCAACTGTTGTTTTCCTTCAAATCTTTGGCACCTGTCACAAGATTTAACAAACAAAAACACATCAGAAAATAAAGTTGGCCAATAGTACCCAGCTCTGAGAATCTTATGGGCAATAGTTTTCCAATAATGATGCCCTCCACACATGCTGGAATGAAATTGTTGCATCACTTCAATTGACTGTTTTTTGTCCAGGCACCTCAAAAGCACTCCAAATGGATCCCTCCAGTAGAGCAGATTTTGATTATTGCAATATTTAACTGCCCTAAGCTTTATAGTCCTCGCTTGACTTTGAGTAAATTCTGAAGGGATTTCTAGCTTCAGCAAGAAATTAATTATTGTAGAATACCAATCACAAGAAGCTAGATTCTCGGCCACTAACTACTTTCTCTGTGGTTCAGTTGTTTCTTCCTCTTCTGCCTGACCATTTTCTGCAATTGTGCATAGGAAATCAATATCTAAAGACCTGCAATTTTCCTCAGCCAATAACTTGGCAAGCCCCTGACCTCTGACAAACTTGGTGGGCTTCAGTTCTATATTAAATTCTATCATCTTAGCAATCGATTTTGCCCTTCTTCCATCAGCATCAAGTTGTGTTAAGACATCTTTTATTGCAACAGAGGGTACATATGCAATTATCTTGGAATTTAGGATATAAACTCTAAAATTTTTCAAGGATTTAATAAGAGCATATGCCTGTTTTTCAATAATATCATACCTCGGTTCAGCATCCCTCAAGTTCTTGCTGAAAAATGCCACCGGATGCTCTAAACCTTCTTCATCTGCCTATAATAAAACCGCTACAATGGTGTCTTCAGCGGAAAAAGAAAATATATGGAACTCTTTGCTATAATCTAGACTTATCAAAGTAGGAGCCTCCATAATAGCCTTTTTAATAGACTCAAATGATTTTCTTGCTATATCAGTCCATTTGATTTCTGCCCCTTTTTTCAACATGGAGGTAATGTGCTTCACCAATTCTGCAAAATTTGGAATAAACCTCCTTACAAAGTTAATTTTCCCTAGAAAGGACTAAACATCCTTCTTTGATCTTGGGATAGACAAAGTTTGTATTGCTTTGAATCTTTTTGGATCAATCTGAACACTTGTAGCAGACACAATATGTCCTAATGGCTTGCCTTCATTTAAAGCAAATTGAGATTTTTTAGGATTGACTAAAATTCCAAACCTCCTGCACTTTAGAAACACTTTTTTCAAATGCTGCAAATGATTTTGATGGTTGTTGGAGTATACTGTTATGTCATCAAGGTATATAAGGACAAATGTATCCTTCTCTCCCACAAATTTTATATCCATAGCTCTCTGAAAGGTTGCTCCAGAATTCATCAATCCAAAAGGCATCTTGGCATACATAAAAGTGCCCTAAGGAGTGGTGAACGCAGTCTTCTCTTGGTCATTTGGATGCACAACAATCTGATTAAAGCCTAAAAATCCATCCAAGAAAGACATCACTTTGGCTCCTGAGACCTTCTGCAACAAATGCTCCATCTTGGGTAGAGGATAGTTGTCTTTCTTGGAACATTTGTTTAAGTTTCTGAAATCAACACACAGTTTGATTTCTCCACTCTTCTTCCTCACCACCACTAGATTCGCTACCCATTTGGAATATCTAAGAGGAACTATGATCTTGGCAGCCAACAATTTTTTAATTTATTTTTCAATTAGAGGAAGAAGCATAGGATTTATTGGTCTCATCTTCTGTTTGAAAGGAATAGTATCTTTCTCCCGAGAGATTTTGTGCTGAATTATGTTCTTATCATGCGTTTCCAGATCACTATACTCCCAGGCAAACACATCAGCAAATTGCCTCATTAAATTGCAGTATTCAGCACTCTGATTAGCTGACAAATGAGTAGATAAATTTACATATCTAGGCTGACCTAGACTTCCTATATCATGCTTACAGACTACAGATTGATCTTCTTTTTGGGCAACCTTGTAAGGCACATCATTTTGGTCAAACAGTCTTTCCAAAGGAATTAAACCCCTAAGAATATGATTGTTGGGAAGCTGAACAATGTTGTCTTTACCAATTTTATTTCTAAGTTGGGATTGGGGGCTTTCTTGCAAGGCATCATTCTCTTGGTCAATTTGCAATTCAGAAAACTCATCAACGACTTGAAGGAACCTATTTAACTCATCATCATCATCAAAAACTTTCTAATGGTGGACAATATCAGGCAAGGATGGTCTATACTTCACTTGGACTTCATACACTAGTCTGGGAGGCATTGGAGGGATGAATAGACTAGCAGAAACAGCAAGGGAATCAGCTAGCTGATTTTGGGCTCTAAGAATATATGAAATACAGAAAAAATCAAAGGAATCCTTGATTCTCCATACCTCATCTCTCTATGCTTTCAGCCTTGGGTGCTTTGCTTGAAAAGTTTTATTTACTTGTTGAATGATCAAATCAGCATCTCCAAACACTTTCAGATTCTTTATTCCTCTATCTTTTGCTGCATTAAGGCCCAATAGCAGAGCTTCATATTCTGCTATGTTGTTTGTGACTTGAAAAACCAGCTTAAAAGACAGCTGAATGCTTTCTTGTTGTGGAGATACCAGCACCACCCCTGCTCCTGCAATCTCCCTGGAACATGCTCCATCAAAGAACATCTCCCAAACCTAACTTCCTTTCTCTTCTTCGGCCTGAATTATTGGTTTCTTGAGCTGCAATAAGGCCTTTTGAGATTCTTCTATTTGGAGAATACATGGTCCAAAATCAGTGTCCACAACATATATGGGATGATTGGTAGGATTCTTCTCATCACTGATGATGGATGCCAATTGTGATTCTCTATACAATCCCCTGCTTTCTACTCCAAACACTGGGACAATTGCATAAGATAGATCATTCTGTAATGTCCCACCTAGTCTCTTAATCCACCCTCTGGACAACAGCATGCCAAACTTAGGAGGGACATCTGCTACCACAATATCCATCATCATACTCTTCATGGGCAACTGAGTTAAGGTAATGGCCAGGTCTTTGATTAATCCTAGGCACTTTACTTTCCTTGAATCAAAAGAGAATAAATCATGATATGGTCTGGTGATATCAAGGCCTAACTCTTCCATGACAGCTTTAGGCATTAGATTATGGCTGGCCCCTATGTCTAGCAGGAAATTGTGGAGGATTTTATCAAGAATGGTCAAGGAGACATAAAAAGATGGAGAATTATTATTAGCAGGTTCAATCATGGGGCTAAGCACTATGGCAAGCTTGTCATCTTGCAAATTGACAGAGTTAGTGGAGGTTTGTGTGGTTTCTAGCTCAAGGGCTTCAAGGATAAGCTTTCTAAATACTTCACTCTTCACCAATTCTACCAGAGGCACAGATATTTTCAATCTCTGAACTTTTGACTCAAAGCTGAAAGAAGAAGATAACTTATAAGAACCTTTTACCTCTTGAACTGGATCTTTGAGGATGATTGGATCAGCGGTTGGTCTTTTCTGCTTGATATTCTGTGATTCTGTTTGGACAGCAACTCTATGTGCAGAATTCTCTTTGACATTTTTTGCATTGGACCTGAGGTTGTATCTCTGCTGCTATTCAACTTGTGGGATAGCTTCTCTATCCCATTCTTGACTGTCTTGTTCCTGCAACTAAGGCTCTTGATAAGTGGCCAAGGTCAAAAATGCAGCGCTACCTTTATCTTCCATACAGTGAATTTCATCCTCATCTGCTTCAAAATGTTCTTCCTCCATGACTACATTTTGGAAAGGAGCCTTAACTTTATGTTCTTCTTTTGATTCTTCTCCCCTTTGAACTATTTGTAACTACTCATTTTCTCTTCTGAATGGATTTGGATTTCTTGGATCAAATATGTTCTGCTGCCTTGTCTTTCCTGAATTTTGCTCAAGCTTTAGCTTAGAAATTTCAGCAGCCAATGACTCTATCATATTAGTCATTTTATCTAATTTAGGCTCTAAAGATGAAGTAGAAGAAGTGGAAGCCTAACATCTTTTCCTCCTTCTGTCAACTCGACTTTTTAACTTTTCTGCAGCCATGATATTTGATTCTACTTATAGGGCTGCATCCTACATGTCTGCTAGCGTAGCACATCTTCTTTCTCTCAACAACAGGCAAAAATAAAAGTCAAAAGCATTGGAATAAGTGAGTTTGGCAGAGGTGGGGGTAGGCTTTAGCTCAGCTGGTATCTTGCTATACATTCGATTGAATATTTTATTGAAATTAGGCAAAGATTCACCATTTTCCTTCTTCAGATTACCAATCTCAGTATGGTAATACAACAAATCCTTTTTATCACCCCATTGCTTCAAAAATGCATCATCTAATGCTTCAATATTTGTTATAGATCTCTGGGGTAATTCTCTAAACCACTTCATGGCCTCTCCATCAAGGCTCTGGACAAAAACTCTCATCCACACATCATTTTCACTTATATCTAAATTGTCAGCATAACTGTAAAAAGCTTCAAGGTGTTCTTCTGTTGTTACTCCCTCTGTGCCAGTGAATTTAAGCATATATTTATGATATTCTCGCACAAGCATAGGATTTAGAGGGACAAGCAAGACCAAAGGTCCATATCTAGCAGCAACAATTCTTTCTATCTTCGTAGGTGCTTGCTAGCCTACCATGATTTGGGTTTGTGAAAGAACACTGGCAGATTGAGCAGAAGGAAGTAATGTGATGGATGGCAGAAACAAAGGGATGTTTTGGACTGAATTGGAAGCTTTCTATGGATTGAGATTCAAAGGAGAACTAACTGCACAAGGGGTTGAATTAATCTCTGAAGGAATTTCCTTATTAACAGTGCTAGGCTCTAAATTTTCAAACTGTATATCTTCAACAATAACCTTATCTTTCAGAGATGAATGAGATTTCTTAGGCTTACCTAATCCTAATGCCCCTTTTTGTGAAGCTTTATTCGATTTGACAATCCTCTCAGGGTCAAGCACTGATTCAGCTGGTGATTTCTAAGGATTTCTTCGAGTATGTCTCACAAACTGAGCCAAAACTTCAATGTGGAGTCACCAAAGGATGGTCTTCCTCCAATGGAGTCACCAGATAGATGATTACAACCAGAAAATGTGCCCAAACCTTGTCTATCATCAAAGCTTGGAACTGTGTCGTTTTCCCAGGGAAGATGAGCTTCAATTCTCCTCTCCCTGGCAACGGCGCCAATTAATGCTATCACCCTAAGAAACTCTCCTAGGTTGTATCAGAGATGCTCAGGAACATTACAAACTCAACAAAATGTTGGAAAAATGGTGGATGAATGAAAGAAATGTTGCATATTCAAGCCAGATAACCACTTCTACTGTGCTTAACCCTAGGCATGGGTGAACACCCCCAGACTACAAGGCTTTAGACCACCAATTACTCACATTTTTAAAGAAAAATTGATAATGGAGAATACTGATCACACCAGCAGATGCACAAGACCCTGTGATGGCCAGTTGCAACCAGTTAAAAGGTCTGTAAATCTATTCTCTAATGCACAGACAGGATGACAACTCTCTGGCATTAAAACAACATAAACTTGCATACATATTCGATAATACTAACTAGATTCTAACAAAGAGGTGGGATGACAGCCCCTCTATTGCTAAACATCAAGAGCAAATGAAAAATGCATACAGGCACAGCCTGGAACAAAGAAGAAAAAGTGAAAGTGAGCAATTGACAGTAAAAGAAGCTTGCATTAGCTGAAAATGAAGACCAGAAGCTGCAGGTGTCACAATAGTTACAGTCTCCAGAAGTTGAAGCTTACAACAAAACGACATTCATCAACCTAATTACATCTTGCTTCTGGGTATATATAGAATTTGCTTACAAAAAAAATCTTTGCTAACCTATGCATGGAGGGGTCATAACTGACCACCAACCGCATTTACAATTAGATATGGTCTTTGATACAATTTGATTGTTTTAATGGACAAAATGACCTTTCCACTGCCCTATTGTACTTATCTGAGCATATGGAATGTAATGTGTACAAGACTCCATGATTGATTGGTACCTTGTTCTGCTCGAGGTTGTCCCTTTCATCCTTCGGGTGTACTGCTCTTTAATTGTGGTTGTTGGGGATTCAATGCGTAGAGTGCTGGTGGGAAGCTGGTCATTGTTATCCTTCGTCCCTTGGGAGTGTGGCAGAGGCAGTGGGCGCAAGCAGCATGGAGGCAGATCCATCATTGGATATCGTGGATCAACGGCTGGCAGCATTTCGCAACAGCTATCGGGAAGAAGCGAGAATCAAATGTGGGCCGTTGGATTAAACAAATGGGTGGCAGAGATTGAATCAGAGAGGCTATCAGGAACAAATGGGAATGGATGAATGATGGTCATTGGATCGCTGTCAGGCAGATCCGACGGCGATCGAGCGGTGGAGGTGATCAATAGTTAATGAGCGGGAGTTGTACAAATGGGTGGTAAGCGGTTTCCCCGCACCACTCTACAAGAATGGGCAGTTTACATACAAAATGGTGTGATCAAGTAATAAAGCGCCGCGTGGCAGATGGGATGGCGGGGGAAACCACTTTCCCGCGGGCTATCAGACGTGCAGGTTCCGAGAGCGGGGGCTACGTCTATTGTTGGATCCTGGCAAGATAAGATCGGACATTGCAGAATGAATGCACGAGTCCACATTGATTTGACGTGACATGGGTAGTACAAGCGCGTGGTTAAATGCTTACGGTGTTGTGGGTTTAGACATTGCGCCCGGGATTCGTGGGAAAAGGGTTTAAGGAGTTTTATAGAGTTATAAACAAAAGCCGCCCGGGAGCTTAAGTAAACAAGGGTTTTATGCCAAATGTGGGTGTAAAAGAGGGTAGCGGGAGTTATAAGTAGATAAGAGAAAATGAAGGAGAAAGCATAGAAGAATTGCTACCAACCTTATACAACTAAACCAGCACTGCTCAACACCTATTTTAATCCATCAAGTGTCAAAGAACATAGCAGAGCTAACAGGAACAAACACACTTGCTGCAATAACATTTAAAAGGCGAAACCAAATCCTTGCATGAAAGAGATAACAAAACAGCCTATCTGAACAACAAAGCTAATTTACTGGAAATGAATAGCAACAGTAAATTAATGGAAATGAACAGCAAAGCAAAATTAATGGAAATGAACAGAAAAACTAAATGGAATTGAATAGCAAAACTAAATGAACAACAATCTGTAATGAACGGCAGAGTCCGAAGTGAACAGAGAAGATTTATAACTAGAATGAACAGCATAACAATTTAAGCTGAAAAGGACAATAATCTTGTTATGATGGAAGAAAATGGCAAGACAATTCAATTACAATTTTATGCCATAAAACAATTTCAAGGAAATGTAAAGAAATGGGAAATTGTAAAGCAATGCAATTCAAAGAAATGAAAAGTAAATCAAACCATCACACGACTGGAATTGTAAAGTAATGGTACAAATAGAGAGTGGATCCACTAGGGCCGGGCCCTTGGCCGCTAGTGAAGCACCGCCGAACTTACTCTAGTATCAAATAATGGAACAACAACTTATTTATGTATTAACCATGTATAAAAATTACAATAGTTTCGTTCTCTGCTTCAACAGCGAGAGTTAACAATGACAGTTACAATTTCTCAATAGTAATTCTCCAAAGTAATTCCTCCTCTCTTCATATCCTATCCTATCTATCTCTAATCTAACGATCCATCTAATTCTCTCTCTAATCATCCATCATGAATCTCCTTCTTGATCTCTGTTCTCATTTAAATACATAGAGAGAAAAGAGAAATAACAACTGTGATGATTACAAAATGATTTATATTACAAAATTGGATTGTTCACAACAGATTGATAAACAATATCATATTTGAAATATCTTCTCTTCAATCATTCAAGAGGAACAGGTCAAATTTGGCATTGTAACTGGGATAATTTGGAAAACGGCCACAACAGTGAATCTTAGAAAAACGTCTTCAGAGAACCTTCTGTTTCTCTTAGTACGGACTGAATTTGGGAAAACTGCTAATTACAAAACTAATTTGGTCCATTCTAAAAAGAACCCATGTTTCGGATTTTCCATATTCTTCTCCATTTACCCGAACCATTCAATACAAGACTGTCACTTCTTATTCCAGCGAATTTCTGAGTTGGCACATTTAGTGATGAGCTGGAGATCAAATCTTCAATCTGGAAAACATATTGGAGGCTAAAATGGTGAATGATGTTACAACCAATTTATTAATAAACCATCATTGGTAAAATCATGCATACTGATCAATTTATTAAAAATAAAGGAAAAGAAATAATATTTATCCATAAGAGCATAAATAATTATAAGATGGAATTATATGATAAACCATGATAAATGACATGATAAAGAAGAGTAGAAATGGATGAAATAGGTGTTAAAAAGTGATAATAATAATGACATATTAATGGCCCAACACATATATGGTGGTAAACTGAGTCGATAAGAATTATCACCCACCTTTTCCAGTATATATAAGGGACCATACCTAAAAGCCTTGATTTTATTACTAAACCATTGTATCCTCTTCTTGTTCAACTAGAGCCATACTCTTTCTCCCACCTTGAACGATTTCTTTGTTCTATGTCGATCATGTCTAGCCTTATATTTCTCCTGTGATTTATGCATTGTATCTTGTAGCTATATATGGATCTACTTGATATTCTCTATAAATGTTTTAGCCCTTGAGGTGTCCCTTATAAGATCTTCCCTCACTCCTCCTTGTTGCCCATATCCAATTCCCAATGGTGAAGGTGGTAAATATCTTAAACAAGTTTCAAATGGGGACTTTCCTATAGAAGTGTGGATTTATTTTTTGTAAGAATGTTATATATATACCATACGTTCATCCTAGGTTTTCGGATGCTTCTAGTTGTATCCCCTCAAAAGTTGCACCAAATTCCTATTGACAACCTTTGTCTTCCCATCTATTTGTGTATAGAATGTTGTAGATCTCTTCAAATTTGTGTCCATCTTCTCCCATAATGTATTATAGAATGCACTGAGAAATAGCATATCCCTATCTAAAACGAAGCTCCGTAGTATCCCAAAGTGGTAAAATGAGTCAATAGGAATTATCACCCACCTTTTCCAGTATATCTAAGGGACCATACCTCAAAGCGTTGATTTTATTACTAAGCCACTGTAGCCTCTCCTTGTTCAACTGTATCCATACTCTTTCTCCCACCTTGAACGATTTCTTTGTTCTATGTTGATCATGTCTATCCTTATATTTCTCCTGTGATTTATGCATTGTATCTCGTACCTATATATGGATCTACCTGATATTCTCTATAAATGTTTTAGCCCTCTAGGTGTCCCCGATAAGATATTCCCTTGCTCCTCCTTGTTTCCCATATCCAATTTCCAATGGTGAAGGTGGTAAATATATGAAACAAGTTTCAAATGGGGACTTTCCTATAGAAGTGTGGATTTCTTTTTTGTAAGCATGTTATATATATACCATATGTTCATACCAGGTCTTCAGATGCTTCTAGTTGTATCCCCTCAAAAGTTGCAACAAATTCCTATTGACAACCTTTGTCTGCCCATTTGTTTGTGTATTGAATGTTGTAGATCTCTTCAAATTTGTGCCCATCTTCTCCCACAATGTATTATAGAATGCATTGAGAAATATCATATCCCTATCTAAAACGATGCTCATTAGTATCCCAAAGTGCACCCAGACCTGTTCAAAGAACAATTTCATCACTTCTTTCCCATTAATGGTCTTTTTACAAGGCATCAAAACACACGTCTTGCTAAACCTGTCAACTACCACGAATCGATAGTCATGTCCCTTCATGGTTATTTGTAAACCTCCCACAAAGTTCATGGAAATTTTTCCAAGGACAAGTGGGTACATGAAAGGGATGATGCAGACCTTGTTTCCTATTATTAGGCTTGTTGTTACAACAAATCATGCATCCTCGTATGAACCTAGCTACCTACTCTTGCATCTTCTGCCAATACACATACCTTTGCAAGTTGGTCATAGTCTTCCCTACACCAAAGTGCCTTGAAACCTTACAGATGTGAGTCTCTCTAATCAACTTCAACTGCTTACCTTTGGGAACACACAACTTATCTATATTGTAGAGTAACCCATCCCGAAGATGGTAGTCAACAGTGTTGTCACCATCATGCACATTACTCTAACTCTGCAACTCTTGAAACATCACCTTGAAGTCATAATCCTCTAAATATGCCTCTTTTTATTCATCATGGGTGAATTGATCCATGTGCATAAGAGTCCCCAAATATGTGATCTTTGATATGGGTGGTCTTGAAGCATGTCAGCGAACTTGTTTGTTTTTCCCTTCTTGTACTTCATCACCAAATGAAATTGTTGTAGAAACCCCATCCACTTGTAATTCCTAGTCTGTTGTAGCTTAGCCTAGGCTTGCAGGTACTATAGTGGTTGGTGATCTTTGTGGATGATTGTCTCCTTTCCCACAAGATAGTACTTCCACTTCTTCACAATGTGATCCAAGATTTACTGATCCTTTTTGTAGGTAGGGTAGTTAAGGATTGCCCCATGAAATATTTCAAAATGGTAGCAAAAGGCCTTCCTCCCTACATCAAGACCACTCCCACAGCATACCCAATCACATATGTCTCACTTCAAAGGGTTGTTGTAACTTTGGTAATTCCAAAATTGATTCTTGACTGATCATCTTATTTAGCTCCTTGAAAGCCCTATGATCACCTTTTCCCCATTGGAAACTCTTGCCACTTGTTATTATGGCATGGAGAGGTGTCGCTACTGTTGAAACAAGACTATGAATTTCCCCAAATACTGTGTTGCCCCAATGAAATTCATGACCTCATAAACATTAGTAGGAACCAACTATTTCATAATGGCCTCCATATTGGTTGGATCTATCTTTAACTCCCCTTTGTATATCACATACACTAGATACACCAAAGGCTATTATGCAAACTCACACTTCTTAAAATTTTATCGCAGTGGATGTTTCTTTTATGTCTCCGGCACCTATATCAAATGTGGGATGTGCTCATGTTTGGTGCAACCCAACTTGGTCCAAGTTTTGGGTCAAATACTTCGCATTTTGAGGAGCAGAGCACGCGGAACTGGCAAAGTTTTATTCATCATGCAATGTTTAGGAGCTTCTGGGTGGGTCAAAAGCCCCTTGTGTTGTAACGGGTTTTGGGTATTAGTCACGGTTTTGTTGAATCCATGGTATATGGACCATGGTTTTTTTAATAATGTAATGTATTTAGGAGATGTAATACTTTGTAATAAAAGTAGGTAATGATAGAAGATCATAAGCAACTTAAGCCTTTGTGTTTGAGTCTATATTTTTGGAGAGGGCGATGCAGCTGAGTGCGCGGAGGCCTGGAAGAGTTTATATCTGAGTGCACAGACCACCTGTAGCTAGGTGCGCAGGTCGAAGAAGTATATATATTGAAGATCTATATCAATAAATAAGAAGTTTGGAAAAATATTGTGTATCTTTCTATGTTCATTCTCTATTGTTGTTATTATCATTATGCATGCTTTTGACTGAATTGCGCGAAAGAATACATGTTATACTGTTTTCCGTTTTCTATTATTTGATGCGATAAGAGTAATCATGTAAAGTTAATCATCAGTGTGAAGTGATTCATGTACGCAAAGTTGTAGGTAGGTAGAAAACATAAGTAAATACACAGATGCAATAGTGCATATCCCTCTGGCTGGAGAAACCTGGTTCTACAACCTCCCTTAACTGCTTTGGGTGATACTGCGATTTGCTTGTAGGTCATTACCAAAAGGGCCAATGGTTGAGGGCTTTGTTGGTGCACAACGCGCTCTGAACATGGGTCAAGCCCCCTCAAACCAACAAATGGTTCCATTTTCGGGACTTAAACCTGGGTCTCTCGGGTGAGAGTTGAGTATCCTAACCAACTAGACTACAACAGAAAGGCATCGGGGAGCTGAAGGCATTGTCACAAGTAGAAAAACAACCAGAACAAAGAGCTCAATCACTGCATAGCGAGAAGAGGATAGAAACGTTGTTAGGCATTAGAGTTATGCAGATTCCATCTTAGGCACTTCATTGGTACTCACCAGAGGATAAAGAACAAGCCAAAGCATGGAATAATGTTAGCACAAATATTGTTGTGCTTCCCATTCAGATGTTGCATGAATTCCATCAAAATATAACAATTGAGTTGAAGGAGCAGGAGCAGCAAACCTCAGTGATGACAATGCAAAAAGAAAAGGAGAAAGTTTCACTGAAGAAGCAGCTGAAATAGGTGGCTAAGCACAAATATGATGCAATTCAATGACAATAGTATTTGGAAAAATCCATCCAAGAGAGTTGCAGCACAGTCCCAGATGTGAAGATCGGTGACAAGGAACCACTAGCAGAAAAGGTTACGAAGCTCGCCCTCATGATCAAGGAATCAAATAATACATTAGTGAATCTCAAATTTGAGTATGAAGTGCATATATCAGAGTTGAAAATAAGGTTGTAGCTAGCCACGCCACTAGAAGTACTGGAGAAAAGACAAAAATATTTAAAGGAAACGTTAAAAGGAATCTCTGACATAGTGGCAGACTACGTGAAGTTATTGGATGACATGATGTAGATTTGGACCTCACTGCAGGAGGATCCAAACATCCAGAAAATTGAGGAAGAATTATAGGTGAAGAAGAAGCAGTGCGATGAGATCCTGGTAGTTGTAAAGACCTTACCAATCTTGGAGAGACTCATGAGCATCACTGAAGGGAAGAACCTCCAAAAGCAGATAAATGAGCTTCGAAGGAAGGAGTATATATTACAAGCAAGGACTCATCCATGGCAGGATGAGGCACTCAAATTGTCTCAAGCAATGGACAACAGGCTCAAATAATTTCATAAAAGGAAGGCAGAGATGCTGCAGAAGTCTGTTCGCCCAACCACAGAGGCATTTCTGGAGGAGACGTGAAGACAAGAGAAACAAATGGCAGAGACAGTCCAAAAGTATAATGTAGTATACATTGGAATTGCAGTGAAGATCAAAGGAACCATAGCTTAGTGACTCAGGACGAGTCACCGGTGGGTGTTGGGGGTCTATTGGGCACAACCCAACTTGGTCCAAGTTTTGCATCAAAGACTCTGCAATTTTAGGAGAGGAGCGTGCAGACCTGGGGAAGTTTTATTCATCACGCAGTGTTTAGGGGCTTTGGGGTGGGTCAAAAGCCCTTTGTTTTGTAACAGGTTTCATGTATTAGTCATGGTTATGTTGAATCCATGCTATATGGACCATGGCTTTTGTAATAATGTAACGTATATAAGGAGATGTAATACTTTTTAATAAAAGTAGCTAATGATAGAAGATAATAAGCAACTTAAGCCTTTGTGTTTGAGCCTGTATTTTTGGGGAAGTCTCTACAACTGAGTGCACTGAGGCTTGGAAGAGCCTGCAGCTGAGTACGCATACCACCTATAGTTGGGTGTGTAGGTCGAAGCAATATATGTATTGAAGATTTGTATTAATAAAGAAGAATTTTGGCAAATATTGTGTATCTTTTTGTGTTCATTCTTTGATGTTGTTATTATTGTTATGCATGCCTTTCACTGAATTGTGCGAAAGAATACATGTTATATTGTTTTCTATTATTTGATGCGATAAGAGTAATCATGTAAAATTAATCATTAGCGTGAATTGATTCATGTACGCAAAGTTGTAGGTAGGTGTTAGTGTCAGTATATGCATACTTCCATCAGGGATCAAATTTGCTCTTTGCATTTTCATTTTAGGTGTCTCATACTGAATTTTTGATCATTCCACTAGGTCATGCCAAAATGGTCCACTGATGGTTGTCTTCTTCTTAGAAAATAAAATTTTCCCTCATGAGGTACATTTGTTGACCCATCTCCATGTTGCATTCAGTTATGGTTTCAGTTATGTTATTTTTAGAGTCAAGGCAGTCATGTTTCCATTAGGTCTTAAGGTTCATTTCAAAGGGCAAAAGCTTAGTTTCAGTGTAAATAAAGGGAAGCAAAGGTATGAGGAAGACCAATAAAAAAAGAGTGATTGGTAGCAAGTCATGGTTATTGTACAAAATTCTTATTTCATTGATGTAATTTTCATCTCAAAAACATTTTTTTGAGATGAAAACAGAGTATTTTAGTTTGTCCATATTTTTGATGTAATTCAAGTCATTTTAGGTAATAAGTGTTCCCATAAGCTGCCCAAGCATTTCGCCTTGCTACAAGAAATGAGAAATTGAAGAAATTAGCTCAATCAAAGCATCATCCACCTTAAAAGAGACAAAGAAATAAAAGCATCAAACAGATATTTGAAAACAAAGTAAAAGTTCGAAACAAACATTATAAAGTGGGTTTTTTCTAAGGAAAAATCAAAATCACCCTCTATATAAGATTTAAAAATCATTTTTCAAACTTCATCATGCTCATTTAACAAGGAGAGAAAAAGGGAGTTGCAGTGAATTGGTGGCCGAAGAAACCTTGGGCACTACGCATAGAGAAAGGAGCGATGTGCACAGGGCAAAGTGGTTGGGCATTGCACATCAAGCAAGGAGTGCTGCGCACAGGGAAAAATTGTGGAGTCGTTGCGCATACAAGAAGGGCATTGCGCATACAACCAAGGCACTACGCATAGATCTTGTGTGCCAGTTTATTTTTGCACGGCGTTGCGCATACAATAGGGCACTGTGCACTTGTACAAGGTACTGCACATAGGGCCAGCAACCAGCAAAACCATCATAACAACCATTCAAATCACTCATTTTGCTACCTAGAGCCTTAAGCATCTAAGCATACTCCCTAAACTATCCTCCCAGCACTCTTTTCAAGATTTTTAAGTTGGTTTGCTATTAAAATTTTCAAACCCTAGGTTGTCTAAAAACCCTCCCTGCTTATCATTTTTCGGTTCATTCCCACATCTTGTTGTCATATCCCTCATTCCCACATCTTGTTGTCATATCCCTCATTCACACATCTTGTTGTCATATCCCTAACTATCATCCCTAGTCCCTATTCCCTAGTGTCAAATACACTTATCCCCCATACCCTAGTCCCCAAACAAAACCCCTAAACCCCTACTTACAAAATAGTCCCTACTAAAAAATAGCCCCCTTCTCACTCTCACATCATACATATCTCATCCTACATCACACAAACTCCTCTCCCCTTCCCCTATTCCTATTCACCATAACTCACTTCCCTATTACCTTCTCTAGGGTTTCTAAAGCTTCAAGCTCAAAGACATGGATAAAGAGGATAAAGATTATGAGGAGGAGGAAAACAGTGGCAGTGAAAATGTGGAAGATGAACCTCAACATTAGAGAAAACCAAATAAGGGAGGCATAATTATCAAAGAGGAACCATCAAACATCAGAGAGTTAGAGGCTTCCCCTATGACTATCTCTTGTTTCAAGTATCTGGGATGTTATGAATTTTGTGAGAAGGTACAAAGAGTTCAACATTATCCTGAGCTGACCAAGCTTTTGTATCCAATCTCCATGATAACAAGGTAACTCTTGCCGGGGTCACATTTACAGTTTCCTCCTCCATCATTGTTGATGCTACAAGGATTCTAAATGTGGGGGAAAGTGGTATAAAGCACAAGACTTTTATGAGCACTACTGTGAGCCATACATCAAATCCAGGTATAGGAATGAAAAGAAGAAGACCTTTTCTTTTAGGTTCCTTCACAACAAGTGTGCCCCTATGTTGAGGATCATTATGAAGTATTTTACATGTGAGGGCATATTTTCCATATTATACACCTATCATATTAGGCTTCTTATGCACTTCACAAGAGTGAAAATGATGAACATCTCATACTTCTTATTCAGGAACATTGAGAAGATGGCCTACATTGTACAGAAAAGGTTATACCCCCAATAGATGAATAGTATTTATCATTATTCCTTGATTAAGATTATTGTGCTACATCATCTCAACCTCCTCAACATCTCCTGGGATACATTTATTGCCAATGACATCTTCAATGGTCCTCAGATTCCTCCACCAGTGCCTCAAGAAGCAAAAAGGCCTTCCAGCAGTGCCAAAGTAAAGAAAAGTAAGAAGGCTAAAGAGACTAAAGTTGTTGAGAAGCCAGAAACCTACAAAACATATCAGAGAGGGGCTAGAAAGTTGTTTGCAGTGGATAGGCAAGTGTTTACTCCACCTGATGTGGAAGGGGCCTTGCCTTCTTCATCAGCTCATAGGAAAATGCTTGCTCCACAAACTATGGAAGGGGCTTTGCCTTCTTCATCAACACAACAGGTACAATAGGTGCAGCAGGTGCATAAAGGGAAGGAAAAGATGTTGGAGGAAAGCCTCAATGATGAAGAGGAAATGGAATTTTATTTGATGGAACATGATGGACCAGAATATCCACACATTCATCTTGACATTGAGATAGTCGACTTGGAGGCTCAAGATGAGGCAAAAAATGAAAATATAATCATAAAGGAAAAAGATGCACAGATCCAAGCACTGATGGACAACTTGGTGAGAGCTAAGTATGTCATTTCATACCTTGAGCAAGAGAAAAAGTAGCTAAGTGAAAAATAGGTCCTCATGGAGCTATAACTTCTCAAAACAAAGAGGCAAGCCAACAAAGGCAAATTAGTAATGCAAGAGGAAGAAACCCCAGCCACCTTGACTACAGAACAAATGCTTGAAAAGGAGATTGAAGAGGATAGATAAATATGGCTTAAAAAGGTCAATTTGCATTTGGAGAAGTAGCTACAAAGGGCCAACAAGGACAATCAAATCATCAGGCAGATAGCTCACCATTACAGGACCTGGAACAAGATTTGTAACATAAGAGTCAAGCAAATGAAGACAAGGCTAAAACAAGCCCTCAAAGGAAAAAAGGAGGGTGATAGGCTTAGGTTTCTTGCTGAAGCTTCCTTGGCTAACCTAGACACTTGATGGTGGTGTTCTCCACAAATTTTGAGTAAGTTTTGAGAATTTTTGCATTTTTGAAGAATTTAGCAGTTTTTGACTCAGAAAAATTAGCTCTATGCGTAGCGCCACTGGCGTTGTGCTTTTCCTAGGAGCATCCAATGGCCAAAAGAAGACCACCATTGGATTTCTAATGATGTAAGAATGCTCCCTATGCATTTTCTAAGTTTTTGGAGCAAAACTGGTTGGTCAAAAGGTCAAAAAACACCCAAAAAATGACCTTTCTGCCCTCTTTTTGACCATGGCGTTGCGCATAGAAGAAGTCTTGGAAGAATTAGTGTTTGAGGGGTAAAATCAACTCCAAATGGGAAACTAAAGGTAGATTTGGAAAGTAGATAGGACAGGATTTCCAATGAGCTATCATGGGCTCAATTTGGACACCAGGAAGGCCTCCAAAATGACCCTGCAAAATTGTTGTGCATAGCTTTCTCGCGTTGTGCATAGGACAATTTTCTGCTAAATTTTCACTTTACTATGCCATGACTGTAATTTTTGGGTTTTCTCTCATGGATGATGTTTTTACTGATGTAAATGGTGACTAGACATGTAAATAATATTAATATTAGTTACTAGAGGGGAGATTCATTGCATCAAAAGTTCTCTTGAAGTCAAATGAATCAATTCCCTCCCTTTTAGAGGCAAGTTGTAGGATTGCCTAGATTCCAGTTTCTTGTTCATCTTTTGATGGATTAGTTCCTCATCTTGAGGATTCAACCCCTAAGGATGGGAGGAGGTTTAATTGAGTTCTATATCATCTTTTTCTTTCTCATTGTAAAGGGTTGGACTCAGTGGGATGCTTAGGCTTTGATAGAGATCATTTTGTACCCAGTTATAGTAAGAGATTAATGAAAAATTATAGCTATTTCTTTGGTATCCATGTGGTATGATGCTTAGTTCAGTTTTTCTTATGTTTTCATGTGTTAAAATGTATTTTTTACTCCATTTCATCATTTCATAAATTTTATGTGAATGTATACAAGTCTGAAAGGCAAAATCCATAACTTTTATGCTCTATTTTGGGTAGACATTCCACAGTCTATGTTTTCTTTAGTTTAGGAAGAATCCATGAGGTTTACATGCTCTTCCTAGCTCCTCACCTGTCTTTTCACCTCATTCTTCAGACCCTAAGGTTCTGATCGTTGTGCCTACCTTGCCCCATCGAACACCCTGCAGTTTTGACCTAATTACCTTGCCCTAACGGTTTGGCTCCTCCTAATCCAACAAAACCCTTCAAAATCAAATCAAACCTTGTGCTACTATACCTAGCCTAATATCAGTTTCTAGATCCAGTCAATTTGGCTAAGATCCTTATGGAGAGATCCCTCTCCTGGCCTAGTAGGGATAGCTACTTAGCTAAGCGTGGTTTGTGGTTACCTTGGCATTTCCTTCCTTCAGCCTGAGGTTCAATCCAGGTGCTAACATAGTGGTGACCATACTCAGGAATACGAAAGATCAGAAGTTAATCACCCCAAGAAGATGTTTTATTTGAATTCTTAAAGCTTGTGGATGATGAGTTTTAGAATTTAATCATAGGCTGAATTGGAAAGTTGTAAAGCAATATCTTAGTTTTCAAAATTAGACATATTGGCTTCCCGAAAGTACACCAGATCCAATCCAAATCCGAATCCTCTGACCATTGTCACTAATCCTCATAAAATTGGGTGAAAATATAAGAAAGTTGTAGAGAAAACTAATTTAGCCAGAGAAAAATCAAGTGAGGATTTCATTCCTCGAGTTAATTCACTATGGGGAAGGTTAGACACTTTGCAAGACATTGAGTTTGATATTAATTTTGAGCAAAGTTTATTTCACAGTAAATCTTTAAGTTGGATTGATTAGAAAGTTTTTGATTCCTCTATATCTCTTCATAACCTTGTTGAAGACTTTTTTTCACACAATAAAACAGGGTCACAGCTTATTCACACTCTTGATCACTTGCAGAACCTCTCTTCAAACTTAAACACTTGGGTGCAAAATAAGATTCATAGGCAATCTTTCAATTTTTGAAATACTTCCATTGCATCTACTACCACTCAAATTATCCCTCATCCTCTGCCTTCTTCTTCATAGATTGTTCACCCCACTCAAACTATTGTTAATCCCCCTTTGATTATACCAAATATCCCAATCCTTGTTTTAAATCCACCACCTCCCCCACCTCCAGTTATGGTTGCTCGATATGCACCCCTGGTTTTTCCTAAAAATCTTGGTGCCATGCCCCCTAATTATCAAACCAAAATATCTTTCTTCAACAACACCCAAACTATTACAGCTCAATAGCACGTAGACAAGATGAATGATTTTGTTGACCTCCATGAGGTTGAAATTGAAGATGTGATGATGAGGCTATTTGTACAATGTTTTGGAGGAGAAGTTCGGAAATGGTTCAGAGCCCTACCAGCAGCTTCTGTCACTATTGTACTTGTCCTTCAGAGGAAATTCCTAGATTGATGGCAGGTGAAGAAGAATCCCCTCCAAATTTTGTCTAAATATGAGAACATCAAAAGAAATTTTGGCAAGAGTATGCAAGACTATTGAGTGAGATTTAATGCAGTATACAATGCTATACTTGCAAATATCAAACCACCAAAGGGATTGGCTTTTCTTAAATTTCCAGATGGATTTGATGCCAATATGGAATATCAGTTGCGTGAATGTGATCCTACAACTCTAGAAGACATGCAAAAGAATGTTGTGAGCATAGAACCGAACTTGCTGGTCAAAAGAGCAAGAATGAGATCAGAGAAAAGAGTGATTATGAAAGAAGAAGCATCTACTTCAGATGTAAAAATGGATACATTGATTCGAACAATGGAAAGGATGGTTGACCATTTGTCCGTCATAGACAGACCTAAACTGCAGATCCGGAACCCAAACTTTAGATGGCAGCAATAGCCCCAATTCTGAATCAAGCAAAGGAAGAAAAAGGCACCAGAACAACTAGCACAACAACAACAGCAGATTAGAACACCGTTACAGCAGAATTATGTTTAAGGAGTGGAAGAAGAAGAGGAGGAAGATTCAGTAATTGAAACAAATCATTTCTTCACTGCAAATGGTATGCCTATATTTTTTACCGAAGATGAGGAGTATGCAGAAAGTTCCAACATTCTAAAGGATGAGGACTACATCTTAGCAAATGATGTTGTTTTAGAGATTGAATCTGATGATTATCAGCATGGCTATATGAACGCTTTGATTGCACAGAAGAAACAATACTCTTTGAGGAGCAAAGATGTACCAGTCAGTCCTATTCAAAAGAGGAAGGATGTTCAGTCAAAGAATGATCTTTCAAACAATTAGAAAAAAGGAAAGGAGCATGCCGATCAGAATCCTAGCAAGGTAGATTAGCCATCAACAAGTACAGCTGCAAAAGAGAAAGACAATCAGAAAAAGGATATTGTACTGAAGGAGAAAACAGATAAGAGGGACATCAGTATCAAAGAGGTAGAAAAAGTCACATCTTTTAATTTAGAAAGTGAAATTGCTAAATTGAAACTGTCCATTCCATTGACTGAGCTTGTTAAGAATAGCCATTACAAACACCATGTGTCTAGAATATTGCAAATTGATCCTTTGTCTGACATGGTGAATGTTGAGGATGATCATCCTGAACTTATTTTTGGTCCAACTATAGAAGGTCAGCTAGAATATAGTGAGGTCCCTCCCTTTTATTTGAGTCTTAGACTGCATGAGTATATTCTTCATAATGCTATTCTTGATTCCAGAGCTTCTCACAATTTGATGCCCAAGGCTATCATGGAAAAGTTGGGCCTAGATATCACCCGACAATATCATGATTTGTATTCATTTGATTCTGGTAGAGTTCGCTGCATTGGTCTCATCAAAGATTTAGTGGTTTCCTTAGATCAAATCCCAGCCAAGAATGTTTTGATGGACGTGGTAGTAGCTGATATACCACCTCGATTTGGTATGTTGTTGTCTAGATCGTGGGGAGCCAAACTCAAAGGCACTTTACAACTTGACTTCTCTTATGCTACAATCCATGTTTTCGGTCAATTAAGGAAGTGTACCAAGAAAAGAACATGAAATATATGATCACTAGTAAATATAAGCCCATGAATCTTCCGATAAATGATGTACGTACAGATTTAGAGTCTTTTGTTTTGTACACTAATAGTGGATTGAATGATGTAGATATTTAGCTTGTAGAAGTAGATGATGTACCAGAAATTTCTGAGGGTTTTAGAGCAGTTCTTAATCAAGAAAAGGAAAAAGTGGAAATTTTTTCTGAGAGGCCTCCACAGGAGCAGAAAGTCAATGAAGAACAAAAAAATGAAGCAACCAGCAAAGGTAAGATTGAAACAAAAGCGGAATTCCAACATCTGGAAGACGAAGACGACCTTTGGAATATGAACTTTGATGGTGCTTTGGGTAAGGATGGCGCGGGTATTGGAATTTGGATTCGAAGTCCTATTTTTCAGCCAGACAAAGTTCCAAGTAATGTTAGAGTGTGTTCCTATAAATTAGCTTTCGATTTCTCTAACAATGAAGTGGAGTATGAGGCATTGATTACAGGTCTAAAGATTTTGAAGAAGCTGGGTGAGAAAAGGATTTCTATTTATGGTGATTCAAAGCTAGTGATTAAACAAGTCAAAGGAGAATATCAAGTGAAGCATCCGCAGATGAGAGCTTATAGGAATGCAGTCCTGGATATCTTGAAGATGTTTCCAAAATACACATTGACAGTGGTGTCGAGAAGTCAAAACATCATTGCTGACTCACTTGCTATAGTAGCGAGCAATCTGAAAATTCCAATGAATTCTAGCAATAAATTTGAAATTCATGTCAAACATAGGCCTGTTATTCCTGATATTTTGAGATATTGGTAGGTTTTCTGGGATGAAAATGAAATTAATTCCTTTTTTGAAAATTAAGGGAAATTTAAGGATGCTTTCATTGATGATGTTTGTGATTCTGATGAACAAGACATTGAGGTAAATCAGATGGATGTTTTACAGCTAAAGGATAATGTTATTCCTAGAGGTGTTATACCTTTAAAGGAGTTTTTTGATCAAGATGATGTGGCGAGAAAACCAACCTTGGTTCCTACCGACAAAGGAGTTGAAGATGTAAACATTGGGACAGCGGACCAACCCAAGCTTGTTAAGTTATCAAAAACATTATCTCCTGAGTCAAAGGCTAAGTATGTTAAGTTGCTTTCTGAATTTTCTGATGTTTTTGTGTGGGATTACTCAGATTTGAAAGTGTATGACAAGAACATCATTCAGCACACCATTCCTATCAAGCCAGATCAAAAACCCTTTAGACAAAAGTTGAGGAGGATCAACCCAAAGCTGCTTCCATCCATCAAGAAAGAAGTAATATATTGTTCAAAGTTGGTATCATTGTTCCAATCAGATTCTCTGATTGGGTTTCAAATTTGGTCCCAGTACGAAAAAGACCGAAGAGATAAGGTTGTGCATTGATTTTCGGAACCTAAATAAAGTGTCCCTAAAAGATAATTATCCTCTTCCTAAGATGGACCACATTCTGCAAAGAGTAGTTGGAGCATCACGGATGTCACTACTAGATGGATACTCAGGTTACAATCAGATTTTGGTGCACGGAAAAGACCAAGACAAAACTACCTTCACGACACCATGGGGGACTTTTCAGTGTGCCAAGATGCCATTTGGGCTGAAGAATGTCAAGGAAACTTTTTCAGTGGGCCATGTATATAGCTTTCGCTAATGATAAGGATGTCTTCTTAGTGGTTTACTTAGATGACTTGACAGTATTTTCTGGTTCTGATGATGAGCATTTACACCATCTGAGGATTGTTTTTCAGAAATGCAGGGAGTTGGGGATTTCTTTAAATCCAAAGAAGAGACTTTTTCCCATGGAGGAAGGTAAGCTCCTCGGTCATATAATTTCCAAAGATGGTATTCATATTGAACCTTCTAGGGTGGAGGAAATTCAGAAAATAGACTTTCCGTGCAATAAAAAGGAGATCCAAGCCTTCAATGGTATGATGAAATTCTTACGCAAATTTATACCAAATTTGGCTGAGCATTTGTGTGAGCTAACTAATATGCTAAAGAAGGATAGCACTGTGAAATGGACTGAGGATGCCATGAAATCTTTCAACTTGGTAAAGCTTTCTTTGACCACAACCCCTATTTTGATCAGTCTCAATTATACTCATGATTTTATTATATTTTCATTTGCGTCTGAGCACACTTTGGCTGTTGTGTTGATGCAAAAGAAGGATCAGGTGGAGCAGCCCATTGCACTTTTCAGTCGAACTATCAGAGATGTTGCTCTTCACTATAACATCGTTGAGAAACAAGATTTGGCTCTTATAAAGGCATTGAAGGATTTTCAAATTTACATTCTGCATTCGCATACCATATCATATGTTCCCAACGTGGCTGTTAAAGATGTCCTCATGCAAACTGATCTGGAAGGAAGAAGAGGTAATTGGATAGTAGCTATTTTAGAGTATGATCTTGAGATTAAGCCCATGAAACTGATCAAAGGTCAAGGCTTGGAAAAACTCATGGCTGAGTTGAATCTCCATGCTCTGGACATAAATCTTATTGCAGTAATGTTAGATGAAGAAGATGGTGGCACACTGATTCAGGTATCAGAGATGTTTCTCAACTCAACTTGGTATTCTGCTATATTATATGTTCTTTAGCATATTTGTCCTCCTAGAATGTCGAAAAGTAAAGGTAGATCACTAAAACTGAAGTCTGCAAAATTCTACATTTTAGATAGTGATCTCTATTGGAAAGCTTCAGGAGGGGTTCTTCTTAATTATTTGGTTGAAAATGAAGCTCAACAGGTAATGAATGATTTTCATCGAGGAGATTGTGGGGATCACCTATTTTGGAAAACAACAGCTAATAAAATCTTGAGAGCAAGGTATTATTGGCCATCTTTATTTTCATATTTCTATAAGATAGTCATGAGCTGCCAAGAATGTCAAGTTTTTCAAGGAAAAATGAAGCTGCTTCCTCTTCCTTTGAAACCAATTGTAGTTAATGCACCATTCTAGCAGTGGGGACTTGATTTCATAGGAGAGATTCATCCTACATCATCATCACAGCACAGATGGATTTTGACAACTACTGATTACTTCACCAAATGGATCGAATCCATTTCGGCAAGGCAAACTACAGACACGGTAATCATTCAGTTTTTAGAGTCCAATATCTTGTCTCATTTTGGTTGCCCTCAAAAGATTATTATAGATAATGCAGTAGCATTTAAGTCAAAGAAAATGGTTGAGTTTTGCAACAAATACAACATCACATTGGGTCATTCCATGGCATACTATCCGCAGGGAAATGGACTAGCTGAGTCTTCAAATAAATCCTTGGTAAACATTATTAAGAAGATGTTGGAGGAAAACAAAAAGAATTGGCATCGAAAGCTTTTCAATGCTTTGTGGGCTGACAGAGTAAGCAGTAAGAAATCAATAGGTATGTCACCCTTTGAATTGGTTTATGGTACTAATACGGTGTTTCCTACATCCCTTACAACCTCTGTCATGAGATTATTGCAAGAATACAGCAGTGAAGAAGATGATATTCAACGCCAGATCAATCAAATGATTCACCTCCAACAAAAAAGGGAAGAGGTTTCTCAAAATACTTTCCGGCTGCAAGAGAAGATAAAGAAAATTTATGACCGCAAGACCAGGGCAGAAAAGTTTCAACTAGAAGATGTAGTGCTACGATGGGATGCACAAAATGAAGAAAAAGGGAAACATGGTAAGTTTGACAATCTGTGGAAAGGACCTTATAAAATCTCAACCTATCTGTTACAGGGAAAAGTTTCTATTTAGAACTGCTCTATCCCACTAAGGTGTGACAGCTACCTTAGAAACAAACAGAGAAAATCTACTTTTGTATTTCCTTTATGAATTATAGATAGAGAGGAATAGAAAGAACCAACCTCTGTCTTGCGCTAATCCTTTGATCCAATCCCTCTCTTCTTTGATAGTCTCCAGCTACCTGCTCACTAGCACGCCCAGTTTCACAAAATACCTGTAAGATCACAGAAGCATAGCACTATACAAAGACATGGATCTATATTCATAAACAACTTAGGATCAGATTTAAATTGACCATACAAATGTAACAAGCATCAATGATACAAAAGCATGGAGGAGAACTCAAATAGATTTTATTGATAAACAAGAAAATATCCAGGAGGAGTTACAACCAGTGGTTCCGACCCAGCATCAACCTCCCAGCAAAGAAGCCCTTCTTCACCTCAAACAAAGCATAGATCACCCAACAATCTGATGTTTGTCTCTAGAAACCAACAGCAATTCCTTACAATATGCAAAATTCCAGCCCCTGGATCTCTGGGATGAGGGATCCATATATAGATATCTGTAAGGGGGATGAGTCAGCTTGTGATTTGATTAGTGTGTTCTCTCTGTCAGTTCTTGCTTCCACTTGGCGACTGAGGGCCTCTTACTCATCCTTGGTCGAATTCAGTGAGGCAAGTGTCACAGGAGAAGATTCTGGAAGCTTCCATTGCCTCTCCACCTCGCGGAATGACACTACCATTTGTCATTTCTCGCCCATCGCACCCCACAGAAGGGAGTTTTGCAATGCAACGCACCCTCACAGTGCATTTGGGTGAGATGCAACGCACCTAGCAAGTGGAGCAGCTGCAATGATCCTATTTTGACCAATTCTGAGCAGTTTCTGGTGGAGAACTTCTGGGAGAAGCTGTAATCTGTTGACCTTGTTCCTTTAGGGGTTAGAACAACACTTTTAGGGACTTAGGAGCCCTTGGTTTATGGACATTTCATGATTGGAGTTGTAGGGCACAAAAATGTCTATAACAGTTGCCCCCTAAAGTATGAGGCCGCTAACCTTTTGGTGTCGGGTGAAATGCTTTATTATGAGGATCCGAAGTTCTTTCAATGCTGGGAGGAGACCTGTAATAAGATACAATACAATACATTATCTTCACAATATTTTCATGATCTAGCTGAGGCGGGCATTCCCATGCTCAGCTTTATAAATTCATTTTCATGTACATAGGACAGACAACCGTCTGAGTGTAGACTGATGATTCTAATAGAGCCATCATCCTTTTGGTAGGATGATTATCTGTGCTGCAATGTTGTACATTTAATGTTTTTATTTCCCTGAATATATATCGCAGCCAGGATGGATGAAACTAGATCCGGGGTCTTCAATCTCGTCCGATCTTCACTCGAAGTACAAGTCAATCCATGTGAGAAATGTTTTGAAGTCGAACATGGAAAGACATCGCTTGATTACCAGTCAATGATGTAAACTGTTAACAAGCACGAGAGGAATCACCGATAATGATAATGACCCTCAAGGTACTGCAGTACAATTCACGTGGTGTGAATAAAGGACTTGGCGTCGAACACCATGCAAAATCTTTCAGTCGAAGGCCATTGATGTAAACCTGTCGCCGGAAGTGAGAAACTTGCCATTGAGGCATGCAAGCTTCAAAGTACTGAATGGGGTGTTCCTAGATCAACTTCTTGGATAATGAGCTGATGTCGACAAGAAGTGATCCATCACAGGAGGGCCTTAATGAATCCCACATCAATGACACAGAACAGAGCAAATGATTTTGATGGAGGTGAAAACGATCTGGTGATATAAGGTTCAGGGTGGCGGTCATGAAAGAATGGAGTATAATGTATGGTAGTGGGTGAGACACAGGTGACTTCTTTGGATGACTTCTCTTGAACATATCGGCGACACTGATGTGATGGATTGGTAGCATTAACCCCAAATGTGGATGGTATGGCGTGACCATGGTGATGTGACCGGTGAATGAAACAACCCAACCCGACTCGGACACGGAGTGGAAGTGTCATGTTCAAGAGCGACTTTCTACCAACAAAGTTTCTTTGAGTTTTCTTCCCAATTTTTCCCCAGTCATTGCTGACTAGTACCTCTTTATTTTTGTCAAGCTTGAGGAGGATAACATATGCTTGTTCTATAATTTTCCCTTCAGGCAAACCCATCGCTATGTTTTAATGAGCCTAGCGATAGTGAAACTCATTCTCGTCTAAAGACAAGTTTGTCGTTATTAATATTTTTAACGAGTTTAACAACAAAGATAACTCGGTCCTTTTCAATTTTAGAGAGTCTGAAAAGGAACGTAAATGTAACTCCAAAATTCCTTTTTCGTCATCTAATCCCTTAAGTCCAAAAAAGTATAAAATAGCCGTTGCAATATAGCCGTTGGAGTCTCTGCACACTCTATTTAATCAAGCTAAGCCAGATTAGTTCTTCAACTTGTCCTGACGATGAACCACACTGGTTGGTTCGAAACGCGTCGACATAAGATTGATTATGTGATTTTTCCGAAGATTACTAAACAATGTTATGGATCACAGAAGTCTAAATTCCTTAATACAGAAGGGATGAATTTTCGATAGTTTTAACGAGCCGAACAAAAAAAGCGCTCGATCTTTTTGTGTAATAATCCCTTCGGTCCAAAAAGATTAAAATCTAGAGGAGGGATAGCACTTCCTGTCCCTTTAACGAGCTGGAGAGGCCAATGGCTCGGCAATCTTTTCATATTTTACGAGTCAGTTGAAAAGAGCTTAAAGGAGACTCGTCTTTTGAGGAACGAGTGATAAAACGGGTAGCAGTTGATTCCAGGTAAGGTTTGGAATTTTCCAATCACGGCAGTGTCACAAGGATGGCTAGTGAAATCACTCTTCGCAGCTGTTCCTCAAAATGGGTAAACAATCAGATGGAGGTGAATGATCAGCCAACGAAAAAGTGGAGGTGACGGTGCAAACACGACCAAGGCTTTAATGGCTGAAGTACTACATTCACGATGGTTATTTACCAGGGAATAGTTCATTTTTTAACGAGCCTAAACGCGAGTGGAAACATTTGCTCATGTCTTATGTTTATTTTTTAACGAGCTTGAACTATGTGCTAAAACTGCTCGATGCGGGTTTATTTTTTAACGAGCTTGAACCTTACGGTAACACTGCTCGATTAATCCAGTCGTGTGATAAGAATGTCTCATATAAAACGGAAATTTTTTTATTTTTGCCCCACATCCTTTCTTTATGCAAGTTAGGAAACGACCAATCCAAAAAACGGATAAATGATCACTCTTTGCTTGCACTCCAAAAGGTTTGCATGCCCCCAGGTATAAAACAGAGTTTCAAGGTTACCCCTTCTTTAGTCCGTTAAAACATTTGTTTTACCGAGAGAGGCCTACCTCTTACAGATTACCCAAAGATTGCTCTATTCACAGCGCAAACAAAACACTTCTTCGGTGATGTCTATCGAAACAAACAAAGGTGAGCGGCGATGCCCGCCAACTCACATAACTTTGACAAGAGAATCTTGTTCTAGAATAACCCCCTCTTCCAATCACGGACGGGGGTACAGACTAGTCATATTCTCTCATAGAAACCTACCTTATACCCGAAGTTTTCCTACCGAAGCAGACCAGGGTGCATGCCCCCTGGGTTTCAGTCATGTCCCCCCGAATCACTCGCGCTCATCGGGTGGACGGACTGGAGATTGAGACATTTCTTGCGTGAAAAGACCATTTAGGGATGGTATATGACTATTTGCTATGCGTGATTCGGGAAATGAAAGCTAGTCCACGAGCTTGACCACTCTTCCTTCGTGCGAAAAACACATCACTCTAAAGAGTGATGAGACAATGGCTCTCATGCAATAAATATAGTCTCGTCCAAGGAGTAGATTGTAATCTAGGGGTCCTTGAACTACCATCACGTTCATGTGAACAATTTTCCCTCTCAATGTTATGGGCACATTGGGAAGGATCCCTAATGATCGACTGGTTCCTTTATCAAAGCCTGTCAGATTTCTCATCTCAGGCAAAAGAAATGGCGAACCAAGCACTTTCCAAGCAGTTGAGGAAAGGATACTCACAGAAGCCCCCTCATCTATGATGGTACTAGCCATAACCATTCTATATATTTGAACAATAATTCGGAATGGTACACTAGCTGGTAAATGGGGTCTGCCTAGTTGATTCTAGTCGAAGGAGACAACTAGGTTGCTTAGAAGTGGGACCGAATAGACGGCCGGGTATGACTCTGACGAACTTCCTTCCTGCGGTAAAGGAACGGGTAAATTGCCCCCATGTTTGTTGGAGTCTGTGCTTATGAAAAGAATTTGGACGGTGTCATCCTTATTCTCTTCAGTGATTGTATCATTTAAAGATGGAACCTCTGAAGGCAAAACCGGGTCAACTGTCGTCTCGACCTTTTGACTTTCGTCTGGTATGGATTCAGATGGTTTATCTTCAATGACAGATGCTTCAGCCGACCACCTGAGCGAGCCAGCCAGATTTTCAATTGGTGACGGACTCGGTAAGAGTTTTTTATATCCAGGAGGAAGTTGTAACGGTGAAACCGGACAATCATCCAAAACTCTTTTAGCTTCGTCTAAGAAGGGACAATGGTGGATAGCATGATCGCCTTCGCACAGTTTACAAGGAAATCTATATTTTCCTTTTTGTCCTGGGGCTTCACTTTCACTAGTTGACGATGTGTTTTCAACATGATCATCAGAGGTTGACGACACCAGGTTGTGCAAACGAGGAGACCAGTCCCTTAAGATCCGAGGGATGCAAGGACAATCTCTGTGATAGTGGTCTCCTTTGCAAATGACACATGGCGATTTAGGCCTGGTCGGTGCAGTGTGTGGATTTTCGTTAGACGAAACTCGTTTGCCCCCATTCGCTTTTGGCTCCTTCTTCTTCTTCTCTTTCTTCTTCTTTTCCTTCTTCTCCTTAGGTACTTGACTTTTGGCTTTACCAGCCCCATCAAGCGAAGAGGAAGGAGGAGAGGAAGAATTAGAGGAAGTAGAAGGTTGGTGGGTAACTCTGGACTTGTCTATTTTCTGATTCGATTGTTCAGGAATTGTTGTGTTTTGAACGACAAAGGTTGAGAAGAGCCATACAGGAAAACCAATTGTCAGTCCTGGAAGCGACAATGTGGCCATATGGGGTGCACCAACATCTCCCCAAGAGGAGAAGGGACTAGGATTTCCTCCAAGGGGAATTCCTTGGTTGGTGGACTCCATTTTCTCAACCCAAGATCAACGTAGGAAAGGGGTAATGAATATTTCGTTTAAAATAAATTTTTAGACGCTTTGACACAACTTGTTTTTTCAGTTTTTAAGAGTCGAGAAAAAACAAAAGATGACTCTAGTCGCCTTCGATTTTTAATGAGCCTGAAGTGACAAGTGCTCAGATGGACCTTTTCCGTTAAGGAGTCTGAAAAGGAACGAAAGGGACTACTCTGGAAGTCTAGGTAGAGGGAGTACCAAACCAATCGCAAAACTGCAGAATACTTTTTACGGTACGGCAGTCAATCTTCCCGAATGTTGTGTTCAGTGCATTACGATCGATAGGGCGGCAGACATGGCTTCCTATGGATAAAGGATTTAAGCCTATAGGGGTCTCCCAAAATATACTCGACGGTACGTGGGAGAACAAGTCCGTACTGGCACTTATCGTTTCAAAGTGGAGGAATCACCCAACCATCAGTGAGAACAACAGTTACCAGGCTTTACGACGCCGGAATACGTCTCTAGCCTAGACCTCTAAATGTTGTGCGTTAAGTTCCAAAGCGTTGTTAGATTCATTGAATTTATTTTAAGTTGATCCTACTTATGAAGTTTGCCTTTTGGGTTCACCACGAGATGTAGATGTAATTCCTAAAATGCAATCTAAAGATGATAAACAAACTTTTTATCTCTTTTGTGCAATGAAAATCCTAGCTACTAGGGAAAAGAAAGACAGAATCTTTTCACAAAGAGCAAAGAGAACACTGTAAATGCACTTTCCTAAATCAAGCCAAACAGACTGTCTATATGCAAATGCACATGCATGTATTTGTTTTCGACTTTCTTAGTATTGATGCTAAAAAGAAAGTTGATGTACAAATCTGAATTTCTTTTCAAGCGACAAATATAAACAAGCTCTTTTTCGAAATCAAAAATAGAGATGATTACGACACCTTACGATTTTGAAATGAACACTCGTTCTTGACACTAGAAAATTACAAATTCAGACCAAAGGCAATAGTAATAGGATAATTGACCATCAACAGTAATCAAACTTTCTCCTATGATCGAAATCGACACTTGCGACAGATTCAAATCAAAGGACGACAGTATGACTATGCTACTTTTGCAAAGGAAAACTGTAAACGACTCAACAAACACAAAAAAACATCTACAGTTCTTTTGTACAAAGGAGGTGGAATAACAGCAATGAAAAGGGGTTTCAAACAGACATATACTAATCACAGGCAGCAAAATTCAGGGATAGAACTGGAAAGAATGAAGCACAGGAACCACAGCTGCACAGAGCTAGTCTGATCAACACACCTGTAACACAGAGAATCTGAAATGCAGCGCAGGTTGTCCCTTCGGGAAGTGCGCTGAAATTCAGAATCTCTGAACAGTACCTGCGCTAGGCCAGAAATGAGACTCTATCCAGGTTCCGGGTCACAGTTTGCAGTTCAGTCTTTGGTTTTTGGCTGAGTAAAAAGCAATCAGTAATGCAACAATCAGGGGTAGATCTAAGGAGGATCTAAGAGCTATCACAAGGGCAATCAGATAGTTTGTGAATCAGCTGTTTAAATCATAAACAGATCCAGTGAATGGATTGAAGCAGCAGTTATCTACTTTGCATTTGTTATGGAAAATGCAGTTCGAATGCTACTTGTAAGTTTATGAAACAAACAACAAAGAATGATAAACAAACAAACTAATTATCTCCCCAGTGGAGTCGCCATTTTGTTACAGGGAAAAGTGTCTATTTAGAACTGCTCTATCCCACTAAGGTGTGACAGCTACCTTAGAAACAAACAGAGAAAAGCTACTTTTGTATTTCCTTTATGAATTATAGATAGAGAGGAATAGAAATAACCAACCTCTATCTTGCGCTAATCCTTTGATCCGATCCCTCTCTTCTTTGATAGTCTCCAGCTATCTGCTCACTAGCACGCCCAGCTTCACAAAATACCTGTAAGATCATAGAAGCATAGCACTATACAAAGACATGGATCTATATTCATAAACAACTTAGGATCAGATTTAAATTGACCATACAAATGTAACAAGCATCAATGATACAAAAGCATGGAGGAGAACTCAAATAGATTTTATTGATAAACAAGAAAAGATCCAGGAGGAGTTACAACCAATGGTTCTGACCCAGCATCAACCTCCCAGCAAAGAAGCCCCTCTTCACCTCAAACAAAGCATAGATCACCCAACAATCTGATGTTTGTCTCTAGAAACCAACAACAATTCCTTACAATATGCAAAATTCCAGCCCCTGGATCTTTGGGATGAGGGATCCATATATAGATATCTGTAAGGGGGATGAGTCAGCTTGTGATTTGATTAGTGTCTTCTCTCTGTCAGTTCTTGCTCCCACTTAAAGACTGAGGGCCTCTTACTCATCCTTGGTCGAATTTAGTGAGGCAAGTGTCACAGGAGAAGATTCTGGAAGCTTCCATTGCCTCTCCACCTCGCGAAATGACACTGCCATTTGTCATTTCTCGCCCATTGCACCCCACAGAAGGGAGTTTTGCAATGCAACGCACCCTCACAGTGCATTTGGGTGAGATGCAACGCACCTAGCCAGTGGAGCAGCTGCAATGATCCTGTTTTGACCAATTCTGAGCAGTTTCTGGTGGAGAACTTCTGGGAGAAGCTGTAATCTGTTGACCTTGTTCCTTTAGGGGTTATAACAACACTTTTAGGGACTTAGGAGCCCTTGGTTTATGGACATTTCATGCTTGGAGTTGTAGGGCACAAAAATGTCTATAACACTATCGAGGACAGAATGCATTTTTACTAAAGGATATGGATGGTCAAGAATTCTCAGGAGGACCAGTGAATGGTAAGCTCTTGAAACACTATTATTTCTGATGCGGCTTTCTGAAGTTGTTTCACTGTCATTGTATATACCAGTTTTCTTTCCTTGCAAGATTTGAAGTACAATGTCATTTGAGCATGGGGCCTAAAGTGAAGGCTATAAAGCTTAAATTCTTTGTGCTATTTTTAGTTGGTTTTTGAGTCAGTCTAGAGTTGGTTTTGAGTCAGTTTTCGGTTTGTATTGAGTTATTTTTCAAAAATTTCAAAAAGTTTTCAATCTTTAATTTGTTTGACCATATTGGCCCAATCAGCTAGGCACTTGGTCTATGGTGTTCTTAACACCTCCAAGCAGCGGCCATCCCCAATAAGGCCAATGTTAGTGACAATATATGCATACTTCTGTCAGGGATCAAATCTGCTCTTTTCATTTTCATTTTAGGTGTCTCATACTGAATTTTTTATCATTCCACTAGGTCATGCCAAAATGGTCCACTGATGGTTGTCTTATTCTCAGAAAATAAAATTTTCCCTCATGAGGTACATTTGCTGACCCATCTCCATCTTGCATTCAGTTATGGTTTCAGTTATGTTATTTTTAGAGTCAAGGTAGTCATGTTTCCATTAGGTCTTAAGGTTCATTTCCAAGGTCAAAAGCTTAGTTTCAGTGTAAATAAAGGGCAGCAAAGGTATGGGGAAGACCAATAAACAAAGAGTGATTGGTAGAAAATCATGGTTATTGTACAAAATTCTTATTTCACTGATGTAATTTTCATCTCAAAAACATGTTTTTGAGATGAAAACAGAGTATTTTAGTTTTTTCATATTTTTGATGTAATTCAATTCATTTTATGTAATAAGTGTTCCCATAAGCTGCCCAAGCATTTCTCCTTGCTGCAAGAAATGAGGCATTGAAGAAATTAGCTCAATCAAAGCATCGTCCACCTAAAAAGAGACAAAGAAAGAAAAGCATCAAACAAAGATTTGAAGACAAAGTAAAAGTTCCAAACAAACATTATAAAGTTGGTTTTTTCTAAGGAAAAATAAAAATCACCCTCTATATAAGATTTCAAAATGATTTTTCAAACTTCATCATGCTCATTTGACAAAGAGAGAAAAAGGGAGTTGCAGCGAATTGGTGGCCGAAGAAACCTTGGGCGCTGCGCATAGAGAAAGGAGCGTTGCGCACAGGGAAAAGTGGTCAGGTGCTGCGCATCGAGCAAAGAGCGCTACGCATAGGGAAAAATTGTGGAGGCACTGTGCACGTAGGTAGGGCACTACACATACAACTAGAGTGTTGCACATAGAACCTGTGTGCCAGTGTGTTTTTGCAGGGCGTTGCACACTTGTACAAGGCGCTGCGCATAGGGCCAGCAACTAGCAAAACCATCGTAACAACCTCTCAAATAGCTCCTTTTGCTACCTAGAGCCTCAAGCAAGTAAAAATACACCCTAAACTATCCTCCGAGCACTCCTTTCAATATTTTTAAGTTGGTTTGCTATTAAAATTTTCAAACCCTAGGTTGTCTAAAAACCCTCCCTGCTTATCATTTTCTGGTTCATTCCCACATCTTGTTGTCATATCCATAAATATCATCCCTATTCCCTATTCCCTACTATCAAATACACTTATCCCCCATACCCTAGTCCCCAAACAAAATCGCTAAACCCCTACTTACAAAACAATCCTTACTAAAAAATACCCCCCTTCTCACTCTCACATCATACATATCTCATCCTACATCACACAAACTCCTCTCCCCTTACGCTATTTCTATTCACAATAACTCACTTCCTGATTACCTTCTCTAGGGTTTCTAAAGCTTCAGGCTCAAAAACATGGATAAAGAGGATAAAGATTATGAGGAGGAGGAAAATAGTGGCAGTGAAAACATGGAAGATGAACCTCAGCATCAGAGAAAACCACATAAGGGAGGCAGAATTATTAGAGAGGAACCATCAAACATTAAAGAGTTAGAGGCTTCCCCTACGAGTGTCTCTTGTTTCAAGCATTTGGGATGTTATGATTTTTGTGAGCAGGTACAAAGAGTTCAACATCATCCTGAGCTGACTAGGCTTTTTGTAGCCAATCTTCGTGATAACAAGGTAACTCTTGTTAGGGTAACATTTACAGTTTCCTCCTCCATCATTGTTGATGCTACAAGGATTCCGAATGTGGGGGAAAAATGGTATAAAGCACAAGATTTGGATGAGCACTACTATGAGCCATACATCAAATCCAGGTACAGGAATGAAAAGAAGAGGACCTTTCCTTTTAGGTTCCTTCACGACAAGTATGCCCCTATGATGAGGATCATTATGAAGTATTTTACATGTGAGGATAGATTTTCCAGATTATACACCTATCATATTAGGCTTCTTATGCACTTCACAAGAGTGAAAATGATGAACATCCCATAATTCTTATTAAGGAACATTGAGAAGATGGCCTACATTGTACAGAAAAGGCCATACCCCCAGCAAATGAATAATATTTATCACTATTCCTTGATTAAGATTATTGTGCTACATCATCTCAACCTCCTCAACATCTCCTGGGATACATTTATTGCCAATGACATCTTCCATGGTCCTCAGATTCCTCCATCGATGCCTCAAGAAGAAGAAAGGCCTTCCAGCAATGCCAAAGTAAAGAAAAGTAAGAAGGATAAAGAGACTAAAGTTGATGAGAAGCCAGAAACCTACAAAACATATCAAAGAGGGGCTAGAAAGTTGTTTGTAGTGGATAGGCAAGTTTTTACTCCACCTGATGTGGAAGGGGCCTTGCCTTCTTCATCAACTCATAGGAAAATGCTTGCTCCACAAACTATGGAAGGGGTTTTGCCTTCTTCACCAACACAACAGGTACAACACGTGTAGCAGGTGCATAAAGGGAAGGAAAAGATGTTGGAGGAAAGCCTCAATGATGAAGAGGAAAGTTTTGATGGAACATGATGGACCAGAAAAACCACACATTCATCATGACATTGAGATAATTGACTTGGAGGCTCAAGATGAGGCAAAAAATGAAAATATAATCATAAAGGAAAAAGATGCATAGATCCAAGAACTGATGGACAACTTGGTGAGAGCTAAGTATGTCATTTCATACCTTGAGCAAGAGAACAAGTAGCTAAGTGAAAAACAGGTCCTCATGGAGCTAGAACTTCTCAAAGCAAAGAGACAAGGTGACAAAGGCAAATCAGTAATGCAAGAGGAAGAAACCCCAACCACCTTGACTATAGAAAAAAGGCTTGAAAAGGATATTGAAGAGGATAGAGAAATATGGCTTGATAGGGTCAATTTGCATTTGGAGAATATGCTACAAATGGCCAATAGGGACAATTAAATAATCAGGCACATGGCTCAACATTACAGGACCCGGAACAAGATTTGTAACATAAGAGTCAAGCAAATGAAGACAAGGCTAAAACAAGCCCTCAAAGGAAAAAAGGAGGGTGATAGGCTTAGGTTTCTTTCTGAAGCTTCCTTGGTTGACCTAGACACTTGATGGTGGTGTTCTCCACAAATTTTGAGTAATTTTTTAGAATTTTTTCATTTTTGAAGAAGTTAGCAGTTTTTGACTCAGAAAAATTGGCTCTATATGCTTTTCCTAGGAGCATCCAATGGCCAAAGAAATACCACCATTGGATTTCTTATGATGTAATCATTCTCCCTGTGCATTTGCTAATTTTTTGGAGAAAAACTAGTTGGTCAAAAGGTCAAAAAACACCAAAAAATGACCTTTCTGCCATCTTTTTGACCATGGCATTGCGCATAGAAGCAGTCTTGGGAGAATTAGTTTTTGAGGGGTCAAATTGGCTCCAAATGGGAAACTAAAGGCAAATTTGGAAAGTACACATGACAGGATTCCAATGAGATATCATTAGCTCAATTTGGACACCGGGAAGGTTTCCAAAATCGCCCTACAAAAACTGTTGCGCATAGCCTTCTGGACTACGCATAGGACAATTTTCCATTATATTTTCACTGAAACTGTGCCATGACTGTAATTTTTTGGTTTTCTCTCATGGATGATGTTTTTACTGATGTAAATGGTGACTAGGCATGTAAATAAAATGAATATTAGTTACTGGAGGGGAGATTCATTAGATCAAAAGTTCTCTTGAAGTCAAATGAATGAGTTCCCTTCCTTTTAGAGGCAAGTTGTTAGGGTTGCCTAGATTCTAGTTTCTTGTTCAGCTTTTGATGGATTAGTTCCTCATCTTGAGGATTTGACCCCTGAGGATGGGAGGAGGTTGAATTGAGGTCTATATCTTCTTTTTCTTTCTCATTGTAAAGTGTTGGACTTGGTGGGATGCTTAGGCTTTGATAGACATCATTTTGTACCAGTTACAGCAAGAGATTAATGAAAAATTGTAGCTATTTCTTTGGGATCCATGTGGTATTATGCTCAATTCATTTTTTCTTATGTTTTCATGTGTTAAAATGTATTTTTGACTCCATTTCATCATTTCATACTCTTTATGTGAATGTATACAAGTCTGAAAGGTGGAATCCATAACTTTTATGCTCTGTTTTGGGTAGACCTTTCACAGTCTATGTTTTCTTCAATTTAGGAATAATCCATGAGGTTTACATGCTCTTCCTAGCTCCTAACCTGTCTTTTCACCTCATTCATCAAAACCTTAGGTTCTGATCATTATGCCTACCTTGCCCCATCAAACACCCTGCAGTTTTGACCTAATTACCTTGCCCTAACTATTTGGTTCCTCCTAATCTAGCAAAACCCTTCAAAATAAAATCAAACCTTGTGCTACTATACCTAGCCTAATATCAGTTTCTAGATCTAGTCAATTTGGCTAAGACCCTTATGGAGAGAGCCCTCTCCTGACCTAGTAGGGCTATCTACTTGGCTAAGCATGGTTTGTGGTTACCCTGGCATTGCCTTCCTGTAGCCTGAGGTTCAATCCAGGTGATAACAGTACGTACAAAACATAAGTAAATACACAGATGCAACAGCGCACATATCCCTCTGGTTGCAAAAACCTGGTTCAGTAACCTCCCATAACCGCTTCAGGTGAGACTATGATTTTCTTGCAGATTGTTACCAAAAGGCTAGTGGTTGATGGTTTTGTTAGTGCGTCGCATGCTCTGAACCTGGGTCAAGCCCCCTCAAACCAACAGCTCCTCCCATGTAGCACTATATACTAATATATCATCCAAATAGATAATAACAAGTCAATCTATTAAAGGGAATGGTACACCATTCATTAATATCATAAACATAGTTGGTGCATTACATAAGCCAAATGGCATGACTAACCACTCATACAAACCTTACCTGTTTTTGAAGGTGGTCTTCCGGGTATCTTCTTCTATGACACGAAACTGGTGATATCTAGACTTTAAATCTGGCTTGGTGAAGTATTTTATTTGTTGTAATTGATCTAGTAGATCATCTATCATGGGCAAGGCATACCTATCCTTGAGAATGATTTTGTTCAACACCCTATAATCTATACACATCCACCAACTCCCATCCTTCTTTAATACAATTATGATGGGTGACCCACATTGTGATTTACTCAATCAAATGATGCCATGTTCCAGTAGTTGTTGCATCTATTTCTTCACCTAACTTGTTTCTATAACACACTGCCTATACAGTCGAAAGTTTGGCAATGGGGATTCTAGTAATTGTTGAATCTCATGTGCCACTTCCCTCTTATGTGGTAACCCTTTAGGCTATCGGATCACATCCCTATATTCCTGTAGAAAATATTCTAATTATTATTTTTGTTTCTTAATAAAATCCTCTAAGGATTTATTTCCTCTTACTGACTCTTCTACAAACTGATTTTCTCTTAAAAACAATAAAACATACTTATTACTAGAACTGATCAATTTCTTGGCTTGGTTGGCACTTTCCAGCAAAATTTTCAACTTTCCTTTATGGACATTGATGGTGAACGATTTTCCATCCTTAACAAAATGATATTGGTTGGATCTCTGCATGAATATTTCATCTCACATGTACATGTAAATACCCCCAAAACATGACTCCACATACATCAATGGGAACCACATCTAGTTCTACTTCATCAATCAAATCAACACTAATGGAAAACTTAATTTTGCATTATCTTGTTATCTTCAACTTTGCATCCTTATTTTCCCATGAAAGTAGATATGATCTTGGATGATCACAAACTTCCAATCCTAATTTCTTGACTATTTGTGCGTTTATGAGATTCACCCACCACCCTGAGTCAAACAGAGCATCAATCTTGGTCTTCTTGACCTATATATTTATATGAAAGAGTTTGTCTATGTATTTCTCTTCTTGTTGTTGAAGGCTACTCAAGTTCATCTCCCTATACACTAATTTACAAATGATCTTCTCATCCATGTCTAAAATAATTTCAACTCGGTTTCTCGAATCAGTGGCCATCAAATTATTCTCCTTATTGTCTTTCTTTTTGTTTTTCAGTTTAAGCTCTAGATGCAACTTCTAGCACTTCTCCTCTGTATGGATAACAATTATGCAATGGTTGTTGGGATATTTTCACTGACGTGTTGAGGATGCCATATTTTTATCTTTTCCCCTTTTCTTCTTCTTCCCTTCCTTAGAAGTGTCTCATTGCTCCTTCTGCTTCAATCCACTTGATTACAATTTCTCCATGCCTATGTTCTCTACGTATTGTGCCTGTACACAAGCCTCATCCACTAATTTGGGATGAACAACATCACTTGCTCCTACATATGGTGGTGTATATCTCACAAATACTTGAGGAGGACAGCTGGGTTCTTTGGGGAGATACAAAACATTATGGTCATCTTTTTGAACTCTGTGGTATACTCCTGCACACTTTGCCCCAACATTTTCCTGAAGTAGTGTCATTGGATCCATTAGTCCTCTACATACCCAATAGGGTAAAAATGTGACTTAATCATGTTTTTAAAGTCCTCCCACTTAGTCACTGGTGGCTCTCCCTCCAACCACAGCGTCTCTGTGTTGCTTTCCCACAAATTTAGTGCATTTCCCTCTAACTTCAACCGTGCAAATCAAAAAATTATTGTCTTCCTCGATTTGATGGACATTGAAATACACTTCCAATTTTTTTAACATGTTATTTATCTTGAGTGTTGATCTCGCCATGTTACAGCTTGATATTGACCTTCTCTTCCATTTTTAATAGGGACTGTGATTGATTCATAACACTCAAGCTGGGTTGGTCTTCTTTAGGTCCTTTCTTCGATTGGCTTTCTGTTTCTTCAAAATCTCCTGATCCCTATTCTAATTTTTCCTCTATATAACCCCCATCTTCTTTAAATATCCTAAGCATATTTCTTAGGGCTGCCATGAGGAGATTTACATTAAGATTTATATCCACAACTTGTTCTTCCAAACCACAAAAACTTCTTCTCTACAAGATCATGAGGGTTATTCATAGATTCATTAACTATGATTAGGTTTTTGTGACTTTTGGCCCACGTGATCTAGATTCCCTAAAAATCTCAAAAATATACCCAAATAAACCTACTTTGATACCAATATGATCTGTAAATTGTCATGGATATTCCACTGGACAATTCATCACAGCATATATGATAAAATTATATTTACAATTTGAAATTCTACATTATTACAGTTTTATTTCCTTTTAGATTTGTAAATTACTATTAGTAGTGTATGCATGTAAATTAAAATTATCTATAAAATAGAGAAAACAAAATAAAAATCTCACACACACATTTGACATAAGATATGACCTGGGAAAACCTTTGAGGAGAAAAACCCAGTTGGAAGGTGTGGTCGCTCTTCTCTTTTTTTCTGAAAGAAAATGTTTATGAGTACAAAGAAGTATGGCAAGTGGCATGTGGCTACTATAATGGACACATCCTCTATATGTGCTATCCCTATCCCTCTCAGATATTTTTTCTCAGTGATGGAACAAACGCACTCGAAAGAATGGAACCCCTTTTCCTCTTAGTGGCCTAGTTATAACACAACCCAATAGCCTACTAGTGGTTAGGTTTGACTGCCTTAACTCTTAACCAGAGTTACAATATAGACTCTTGTAGAGTCTTTTTCATCATAATTACGTGGCTATCCCCTTTTCCATTAATTATGGGGGCTGGCATAACATCCTCTCTAATTATGGTGGTGAAAATAGGAAGATGATCAACATATGATTGGCATAACTTTTGCATACTGAATATGATTGACGTAATTCTTGCACCATTGGAAAGGTATCTATGTGTAAAATAGGAAAACAAGGTGTGACACTAAAGTGGAAAATTTTTACCCCCAAAAAGAGTTGTTTGATACCTCAAAACACTCTCAGAAGGTTTCAGACACCAATTTTCCAAATTGGATCCTACCTGTAAAAAAGGTCCTAAGAGATTACTCCTCCACTTTTTCCACTATGAAAGCATCGAGATAGATGACATACAATATAATGATCCAATCTAGATCAAAACAATAATTAAATTCAAATAAAAGAGAAATAATTGAAAAAATTATTAAAAAAGGAAGATTAATAGAAATGAAGCATCCAATAATTAATAATTATAGAAACAATAATTTGACCTAAAGAAGAAGATAAGAATAATTGAAAATCATAGAAACAATAATTCAATTTAAAGAGGAAGAGAAGAAGGAGAATAATTCGAAGATATTAAAAGAGTATCATTAATATGATATGACTAATGAATATGTTATAATGACAAAATAGAATGTAATATCATATTAATGATAAGATAGATACATGAATATATTATAATGACAAAATAGAATGTAACATCATATTAATGATAAGACAAATACCCAAATAGGTATATCGAACACATATAATGTAACACCATATTAATGATAAGATAGAGACGTTAGTATTAAAGTTGAGGATTTTATCATATTACACAATGAACATATTATAGATTATTTGTATTTCACATTATTATGTATGTGGGTTTTTTTACAACACAAATATAACAATCATATATATACTAATGATTATATAGATACATGAATATGTTAAAACCACGAAATAGAATTTAATATCATTTTTTTTTTCTTTTTTGTAAGTAAGTATGTCTAAATTATATTAACTGATCCAGATCTATAGTATGTACAATCATGAGTTTCTTCTCTGCCTCAGAGTGAGGAAACCAGAGAGATGAGACCAGAGTTCTCTCCCCCTAGAAAGGGAAACCAGATTTTACATTGTTTACATTGTTTTTCAAAAAGATAAAACCATAGAAACTGCACAGGAGGGCTAGGCCTCACGGTGCCTAGACAATGGATTGATACAGAGTGATAGTGTCACAATGAGTTAGAGCCAAAATTACCTTAGTCTCCAAATTGGCACTCTTTGGCCAAGAAACAGCTTTGGTGTTTAGTTGGAAATTTCCAAAGCAAAAATTTCTTCAAAAATCTAAGCTAGAGCCATACAGAGGTCAAGTTGGAGACACCTTGCACTAGAGAAGTGCCACAAGCCTTCCATGTGTCACCCTCCTAGGAGATTTCCTTTAGAATGTAACAGTCGTAATGGATAGGCCTAGAACATTGGGCGGGCGGGAGGTGGGGGAGCTCTACAAGGTGGAGGGGAGGAAGAGCTAGCAGGAGGGGCATGCGTGGGAGACCCAACTTGTGAAGGAACATTGGGGAGGTAATCAATGTGAAGGTCCCTGCAGGCGAGCTGCTTCAAGGTGGTGGAAGAGCGGATAAGGAGCATCAAGAGATCTATAATTTGATGGGTGGATTTATCCTTTGTCTCTTCCTGGCCTTTAGTTGTCAAGCCAAAAGGTTGTGCAGAACCCAATTGATCATCCATGGCATATTTCCTCTTTCTCTATGGCCACAACTTTCCTTCGAATGCTCTCAAGGATGGAATGATCGAACATGGTGGTGATTAAGTGGTCATCTAGGGTGGTAGGTGGTCTCCCTCTACCATGGCCTCAACCAGGGCAACAACATTTTCCTCTATTCCCACTCATGGTTGGGGTGCATGTATTGGTGGGTGAAGTAGTAGGGTTGGGCAAGTGGTGCTGGGCAGAAGGGTGAGCATCCAGAGGAGGAATGGCATGAAGTTCAAGTTGCGGCGAGTGAAATATACTAGAGAAGATTCTTGGTGGTCCTCGCAAATCGAGGCAGAGGGGTGTGTGGAATTAATATGTTGGGCTAGATCCATGTGAAGTCAAACTTTCTCCACATACCACAATTCGTCAATCAGATGGGGCAATCACCACCTGGTCACTCAAATTCGGGAATAATTCTACATCATATCAATCATAATACAAAAACATGAATATGTTATAATGACCAAATAGAATTTCACATCATATTAATGATAAGATAGAGATGTTAGTATTAAACTTAAGGAGGATTTTATCATATTAAGCAATGAACTTATTATAAATTATTTTTATTCCACATTATTATGTATTTGGTTTTATTTATAGCACAAATATAACAATAATATATATAATTTTAAGGTTATAGCCAAGATAGACGTCAAATTGGTGGATAAGACCCCTCCAAACAACAATTTGACTACTAAAGTCTACGAAGGTGTACATACTTTACCCATATTTGGATTTGAACTTGTACCCATCTCTGGATTTGAACTTGTGACCTGTTATAAACATAAAAATAAATCATTATAGATATGTTCATTAGATAATAATTTAAATTTTTCCAAACTACATTCCAAACAAATTTCTTTTTTCAGTATATTAATTAGATGTCTTTACAAGTATTTTTTAAAAATATTGAATCTAAGTTCTCCCTACTTTTAAAGTATGAAATCTAAAAATGTCATGGTTATTAAGACTTGATTGTTAGATTAATAAGGCTTTCCTCAAGACATTTTTTCATGGTCATAAACATTGATAATGAAAAAGGACCATGGTTTTGGAATAACACTTTCCTTTTTGGATATTAACTTAGTTAACATGTTTCTTTGTACAACTCTAGTTTGGGGAAGATAGAAATATTCCTTATTTATTTAAGGCACATAGAAGCTCAACAATCACAAACATTCTAGATAAATTTCATAGTATTGGTTCCACCTAGCTTGAATATGGACTTGTCACTTCTTTTTGGTAAATTTGATACCATTGACTCCACCTAGCTTGAAGATGGACTCATCAGTTCCACTAGAGTAAGAGGTTGATTTAAGTGAAGGTCTACAAGATCATACCATGGTACACAATTATCATCTATATCATTTGAAAAAAGGAGAACATAAATTTTCCTTATATAACTCGCCAATTAAGTCATTTCGAGGATTAGTGTCCTACAACCACAATGCATTATAAGAAAATAATTAAAGGTAATAAATTGATATTCCAAGGCATAACCAACACAACATGTTAATTTATCGAGACCATAAACACTAGCTCATGTGCTCAATTATCCATTTGAGACCCATGGTGTGGATACAACCTCAATGCCTTCTCCATTTATGCAATAATTATGCTTCAAAAACTGCCTTATGGGATGAAGAGGTACAATGAATCATTAGACAATTCAAATTTGGAAAAAAAGACACTTTATCTATATTTAGTTTATACAAAGCAAGTTGTCTAGATTCAATTGCACCTCCATCAACTATAGACCCCTTTCATGAGCAAAAATATAAGAAGGACAAATGTTCTATGAATTTAACATTTTTGGGTTTGTCATCATTAAAATTTGAATAATAATCTTTGTTGGAATTATAATTTGTAATTGATAAGGTTGTTGTTTTAATGTAGGAATGGATTCAATGCTCTCTAATACCCTTACTACAAATAGATTGCATAATGTTAATATATGATATTTTCAATTCCCTCACTAAAATGATTCCTACTAGATCACAAGCAAAAAATGCAAACCCCTACCTCCACCCCACACCCCCTCCCCCAAACATTATTCTAAGCAGTTGGAAAAGGATACCCCCTCCATCATGGCTTGTCAAATGATGGATGGTATTCAACATGGGATCTAATATAGGGTACATATAGTGTTAAATATTTTCCTCTTGATTTTACTCAACGACAATATTTAAACCAAAAATTAAAAGTAAATATTAGACCTTTAATATAAATCTATAGAATAAAAAATTAGAAACCAAAACCCAATATGAACGATTGTGTATATAATTTCTCTTTTGTAGAATAACATGTTTTCACATTGTTTATGAAAGGAGAGAGAGAGAGAGAGAGAGAGGGCACCCTCTCTTTTGCAACAACATCCTTTAGTTTTTGGTGGGTTTATGGTCAATAAAGTATCAATATTGAAACATGTAGCTTTAGATATTTTGAAAGAAAACATAAACAAAATGTGTTTAGAATGGAACATGACTTATTATGATAAAATACTATTGGCCTACTTGTATACTACATTTCAATGATGTAAGCTAATATTGTTGTAAATGATCTCTCATTCTCTCCATAAATATGATAGGAAGATGACAACAAATCTAGGAATAAGTAGATTTCTATCATGATCTAAGATTTGTGCATGGTGGATCAATTCGCTCAAGATATTTAACCAATTTTGAATTGAGTTAAATTTCAAGGATTTGATCAAAATTATAAATTGATAAAAACTTCAACTCTTTGTATCTCTAAATTCTAAGAACTAAAATGTGTGGCTAAGAAGGAAGAAGAAAAGAAAGAATATACAAATTTATTATGTGGTTATTATTTTACAATGACTTTGTACTAAACAAGATGTTAATATTTTATAACTAAGGGAGTTTGATGTAGTATCATCCTTGGCTCCTATAGCTATCTTATACATTTTTTACATTTGCTTAGTTTTTGTTATATTTTGAAATTTATAAAAAAGTGTAATGTAGTGAAATAATATTGTCATTAGTTACTTTTTGTCAACGATTGGAACATGAAGCATTGCATTTGGAACTTGAAAATATAGAGTAGTTTTAAATCCAAAATCCAAGGAGCATAAGCACACATGCAAAGTTTGTGAATGAAAAAAAAAATTCATTTTTTCCTCCTTTGATTTTGTTTGTGAAGTGTGAATGGTTGTGGAATTTAGAGACATGTTCATAGGCTCTATGGTGGTTGTCTATATAATATTGAAATTAAATTTGTTTACAATAGGTGTGGAGAAATTCTATTATGTGTGTTTGATATTCCAAGGGGTCACAACCTAATTTCATACAAAGGTTAACCTAAGAGAATCATTATTCCTATCAGTGCATGGTTCAACATATCCAACACCAGACCACATTAAGATAACATGTGATGGAAGATGAACTATAAAACTATACATGCATGTACCCTTGCATACACACATATTCATAATATAGTAGACATAAATCAAATATTAAAGCTTACAAAAAAAATTATCACGTGTTATAAAAATTTACATATCAAACACATTTGTAAACTTGGTAATTACAAGAAACACAAAACTTCAAATAGGTACAATGAAGGAATCTCTCTTTTGACTCCAAACATGGTTTGAGGTATTAATGACACACTACAAATATAGGGCCATTCTAGTCATCGAATTTTAGGGCCATTCTAATTGTTCAAAACTTATAGACTGTCACTATTATCTCTCATGGCGTTCCTTGATCCTATGGAATGCATGGTGCCTTTCCTTTATTTGACTTATTGTTAAGGTTTTAAATAAATTTTCCTACCTTCTTTCAATAGTGTCTTGAACAATTCCCTTGTTCCATATGATTAATTTTTTAATTAAATGTCTCCAAATTGTATCAGGAGGTTGTGCTTCTTTAGGTTGATTAATTTGGTCATGATACTTTCTAATTTGTTGGAGAAGGAAGGCTTATTCCTTTTTTGCAACTTCTCTTTATTCTTTTTTATATCCTTCCACTTATTACGGAATTATTGGTTTCTCATCCCAATATTTTGTTTGTGCACTTCCTTGCTCATGATTTTAGGTTCTAGCACTTGCATCCTCATTCATGAATGATAGTTGTGATTCCTTCAAAAAAAAAATTCTATTAATTTCTTGTATTTTTTGCAATATAAATACTTTAACATTTCCATGAACTTCCCTTCATAGTTACTTGTTGACATTAATCATTTATTAAGGCCATGACATTCATTGAACTTAATCCCACATTATTGACAAAAAATATATCTTTCATGAACATATCTTAAAATACTTATTTATGACTCTTCTTGGATTATTTACCTATTGGTGATGTCCCCAACAAATTGATGAAGCTTTACTTCTTAGATTATATATTTATATATTGATTTCTAACATCTCAAGTAATCACATACTATGAATACTTCTACATTCCTAACGACAGATTCTCTGCCTTGTGCCCAATCTTCATTTCTCCATCAAACTTATCTCTAGATACATTTTGGGATGTCTTTCTCGCATGCCTTTCATGAGAAAATTTTGATGTCATCTATGAGGATGAACTAGAATAATATTTCCTATATCCTTAGGATATACAGCTAGAATCTCTTCTCTTATAATAATTATTTTTCTTCTAAGAATACTTGTATGTTTTTAAAATTCTAAAATAATTGATTATTCACAAAACATGCTCCTCATTATCCTTTATCATTATTTTGGAGAGGATCCTCATTGTATTTTCTAAACTGATAGGTTATTAATGATTCCATACATCCAATAGAGTATGTTTCAACATCTTCCTAGTAATTCCATGCATCCTACAAATCATCCATGGTGGAAATCTCATACTCTATTCATACTTCACCATTCAATTCTCTAATAACATAAATTTTATAGAAACTAATTCAATTATCAACTTATTCTTATTGAGAGATTCTAATGAGTATATACATTCTCTTACTTGAACACCCTCATATGTTGTTATTCTTCTTCGGATATTTCCATCCCAACACATTTGTCATTTCTTTCCTTTCAATGTAAGTGATTCTCCTCTAGCTACTTCTTTGACTTTACTTTGAACTATACACTTTTCTTTGTGCTAAAGAGAAAGTCGAGACTTGGATCTTTTTCCCAAAATTCTACTTGGCCTTGAACTAGATACCCTATTAGCACTAAAAATTATCACCTTTCCTAGTTAGATACTATATCCGTTGAGCTCATTTTTTGGCTAAGTCATTACTTCACTTTGATTAAACTCTCACTTTGCTTTGAGCTTAAAATCATCACATTCTTTTGTTCAGAAATTAGTTTTCTTAGTTCATCATTATTAGTTTTTACCGTAACAACCCCACTTTGAACCAAATTCTCACTCTAATTTTAATTGAAAAGTATCTTGATGCTTTGTTCTAAATTTAATTTTACTTCACTCGTGATATTTTTTACTAAACCACAAATATACTTTGAATTGAAGTTGGAGTGAAAACTATAGATTTTTTTCTCAAAATTATATCTAGTTAGAATTGAATCCATCGAAATATAACTTTCACTTCAACTCTACTTTGGATTGTGATAGGAGACCACTATTTACTCTATTCTTTTTGACAAAAAAAAATACCTTACTATGTTGAAAAAAGAAATGGAGACCCTAATTACTTAACTTGCTTCACAAAAGACAAATCCAAAACCTAGAAATTTTAGGGGAATTTGCATAGCCACAATCCATCAAGTTTGATTCCATAAGCTCTTGTGAATGAGTCCCCTTATTCTTTTCCAAATATAGGACTTTCCCTTATACATGAGAATAGAAAATTCTATTATTTACACCTCATGTGTGTTAGCATTAAAACCTAAGATCTAATGCAAGTGTATGGTTTACCCATACCTCTTTTTTAACACTCTTTAAAGGAAGTAAGGAACTTAAGCCTCATGTTCTCAATCAATTTACTAAAACATAAATTATCCTTATACTAATTAACCACACAAACATGCATGGATTCTAAATTCCCATGTATATAATATATTTATACAACCAATGTAGTCAAATTAAATGCAAGATAGAAATGTCCTAGTATTTTAGTAAAAAGGTAAACAACAACATTCGTAATAGTGTTGGAACACATGAAAATATGCCATTTACAATTTTGATTCTAACAACACATAATGGGCATCGGAAAATAGTTTACATCCTAACCATAGACATCATTTCACAATTTGACCCTCAAGCCAAGGCTATAAATTAACAAGTGCATTGGGTTTTTCTCTCACACTCATAAATGCGCAAATATCACAACTTCCCTCAAAGGGTATCCAATCAACCTACACCCTAAAATAATAGAGAAACAAATTCTTTATTGTCAACCCTTCATAGAGGTAGGAAAAAAACATAGTAGATAATAATCAACCTATTAAACTTACCCACTTGACTATAATCACCATAACAAACCTACACAATTATCCCTTCATCGTAATCTTATCCAACAGTTCCCATTCTCAAAGAATAAAAATATTATAAAATCAACGGTATGCTCACATAAAAAAATAAGGTGCACAAGATTTTGAGTCAACAATAAAGAGAATATTTGCCAAGCAGGGGTGGGCACGAAGATTGAAAGAGGGACAAGGGGAGAAATCCCTCCACCCTGCTAATGTAATGTTCATTAAAGAGAAGGAATAATGACCCACCCCTAGCATGCATATGCATGAAATAACACAATTGGCTATTTATTTTATGTAAAGGGTGATAGATAGGGCCTTAATACTATTGGTCTGTCTAGGAGGTGGGAGCACGTGCAAGTTCAAGTAGTCAACCTCCTTGTTGTTGGTTCCTGCACATAGTTGTTGTGCCAAGAGAGCGCTACTAGTGTGGGTACTTGACTCTAGTGCTAAGAGGTTGGTGTTATGTCTAGAGGTAGACAAGCGTTGGAAGGTGGAGAAAACTAGTCATAGAGAGGTGAATTTGCAACAGGAACTAACATTTGTGAGTGGTAATCAACCACTGCTCTCTCCTGTCAACTATGGCTTAGTTGCTTAGGTTTTGTCCTTACTCGCTTCTCTTGGTTTGTTTGTCTCTCTTTCTGTTGTTGTATGTCATGGTACTATCAGTCTGTTAGACAATTATGGTGTGTCTAGGTCTGGGAATGTTTTGGTGAATATAGGTTTTGGGTTTGGCTTAAAGTGGCTAGGAGGGTGTTCTATTGCGTATTTGGTATATTTAAGTTTTTCTTTGTTGCTTCACCCTCATATTCCAATTTAGAAAGGTTCAATTTTGGAATGTCTTGCACGTGGGTATTTTTTGTGGATTTGCTTAAATTCTCAGTTTCTAGTGGGTTTTAAGGGTGGGAGAGATATTTTTCCTTAGGTGCTTGGTAATAATAGCTCATCTCTTGTCTTAATTCTATGTCAATTGGGTGGTAATAGAAATTGTTACACTTTCAACTTGTGTTTTACTAGTGGTGTGGTTACAAGTAGTCATTCTTGCCAAATTTTTTGTTGTGGGTGCTTTTGTGGCAAGCAGAGGTTCATACCCCTATCATTTTACATGCTTCCCAAGAAACAAATGAAATGCAAGAGGATTGGTGGCACGAAAAATCCATACGAACAAGGCAAAGCTTGATTATTTTCCCTGGAATCGGCTGCAACATATTTCAACACAGTGCCTCCTAAGACCCAATGAGAAATTAGAAAATTGGAGATCATGGAGGGGACCAAGAAGAAATCCCATTTTGATTCTCAGATATTAGTGAAGGTCCCTTACTAGGTGTTATAGGGAATTGTGCTCGATTGGAAAAATAACAACCATCTCAAGTTTTCCCAAAAACCCAAGATAGACAAGTCGAGGGATCTACTATCCTATGGTCTGGCCCATTCAACAATGCAAGAGGTATGATGAAATTGACAAAGTAATGGAAAAGAAAAAAATTCCTTTCCTCACTATGAAGATCAATTGGAGTGGTCAACGTAGTTGAGAAGTGTTCTAGCTAACTCCAAAGGCTAATACTGCACACAAAGGAAAACAAAAAAAAACCTTTATAGCATAATAATCTTGTCAACCAAAAGAGATAGCAAATAGAAAACTACATATTATTGAATGCATCAACATAATACAAACTTCCAAACAATAATTAATCAATAATAAAACACATGAACATTGAACAATAGTATGGAAGAAAATAGAAGGGATATTATAGCTAATAGAAGTTATAGTAGCACCTCCTCCAACTCCTAGATCCAATACTCTCTCTTAATGAAGATCTTGATAATGTAGTAGTGTAATGAATTCTGATCCCTTTCTCAATGGCTAAGCCTTCAATTTATAGAAAAAATGTATGCTATGAAGACTATTAGTTTCTCTCGAGTACAATTTGGGAAAAGTCTTTGGGGTGGATTTTGTTTCTTCATACAAATGATTTTATATGCTTTTAAGTTATTTTATCCATTTTTAAAAGCTTTAATTTATTTATCTAATTTTAAGATCTTCATTTGTTTAGGAAAAAGTTGTAGACGAGGTAAAAAAGATAAATTTCCACCATAAATGAGTTTCCTTATGTGAACAAAAGTGTCATAGTGATTTAAGTCAAGATTTTTTCCTTGTGACTGGGTGAGAATTTGGTAACACAAGTTACATGAAGAGACAAAGTGTTATAGACTAGGATAGCATTGTTCTCATGGTACATAACTTACATTATAGTCTTAAATAGGCTAGGAAAGGGGTGTATTTCAAAAAAAAACATAGTGATCTCCTCTAAGCTAATGAGAAGGTATTTTCAGCCATAAAAGATGCCCCCTAAATTGTGAGGTCAAAGAATAATGTGATCATCGAAATACTTTATAAAATAGTTGGCGAGAGAGAGTAATCAAAGTGTTCAAATGGAAGGAGGATTGAAAACAAAAAACATATGTTAGATATAAATCAAGTCCTAAGTCGGGCATTCCCATGCTCAACAGCTAAAGCGTAAAAATACACTATGGATCCATGAGAGATAAAGTCCACTAGTAAGTACAATGTGGATCTATGTTGCAGTGTAGTTAGTCTTATATAAGTTATCTATAGAAACAAAATACACATCTTGGGAGAGGAAACAAGGCTAAGTGATGTAAGCCTCATCCCAAGGTCTTCATCATTGTCCCAAAATTAGCATAACTCTACACATAGTAAATGAGTTGATGTCGAACATGTAAGAATTCATCTAATTAATGGTCAATAATGAAAACATTAACAGATGTGAGGAGGGTCACTGATAAGGATGATGGTCTCCAAGATGTGCAGTTTAATCTAATGAGTATGAATAAAGGAGTTGAATTTGAACACTCATATAATTTCTCAATTGGGAGACAATATTGAAAACTATTGATCAACCGCATGGAAACCTGCCACTGATAACCACAAGCTCTAGGGTACTATGATGTTTCTCAACCCAGTTCCCATATCATTTATTGAAGTCAATAGGAAGGGGTTTGTTGAAGGTGGGATGTGGTGAGTCCCACATTAGTCGACATGAAATGATAATAAGGTGATTGATTTTGGAGATGATATATAACAATAGGATGAGCTGACTCAGGTTAAAAGGACGCATTACAAATGGGTTGATAAGTTCAAAGGATAGTAGGAAATCCCTTGAATATAGGAAGGCATAAGTTCAAAGGATAGTAGGAAATCCCTTGAATATAGGAAGGCATAAGTTCAAAGGATAGTAGGAAATCCCTTGAATATAGGAAGGCACAACACTAAGAAGACTAAGAAGCTTAAACTCAAGAACACCAAAAAGAGTAGGATACAAGGATGCAGGGACATCAAGGTATCAAGGAAAAACTCATAAGATGGTAGGGTTCAAAGAGCAGCTGACAAAATGTGAATATGTTGAATGAGTGCTATGTTCAATGGAGAGATGGTAAATTGTTGCCATAAAACTTATAACTGATATAGATAGTAACATTGTTCTTTCTTCCAATTTTTTTCCATTCTTCTTAGGTTTAATGAGTCTAGAAAGTGTAAACTCAATAGTATTTTCACATTTAGAGAGCCTGAAAAGAGCTTAAAGAAGACTCCAAGAGGCATCTTTGTCATGGTTGATAATCGGGTGGGACAAAGATATAATAATATACCCTGCACAATTCCTTTTTTGTATTTAATCTATTGAGTCTTGATAAAGATATAAACCTATGCTCAAGAGATGTTCACCTCATTTTGTTACAAGTACAAGGGACAAAGTAAACTCAATGGTATTTGTAAAAATTTTGACAAGTTAGACAAAGAAAATGTGTGGTATCTTTTTTAGTTTGGTGCACGAGAAAAATATAGAAAAAGAATTTCTCAACCTTCTTCATGTGAGTTTTACGTGCCCAAAGAAGTAAACTTGAGGTTTTTTCAATTTTACGAGAGAAAAAGACCATAAAAATAATTATTGTTCTTCTTCGTGGAAGTTTAACAAGCCTAGAGAAGTAAACTTGAGTTTTTTTTTTGTTTAACGAGCAATAAAATACCATAAAACGAATTCTCGTTTAAAATTATTTGGCTTTTGAAAAATATGTAATTTTTTTGGTTGGATGCAACAAACTAACACAAGTTTCAGTATGACACAAATGTGGCACAAACAGTTTTAGGAGGACTAGATGATAGATGTTAGGATGTCATTGTCGGGTGCTATAGTAGCCATTTTGTATAAACATCTAAGTTTTGGTACATAAAATAAAATTGTGTACATAAAGTTACAAATCACATGCTAGTAGTATGCTAGGCATAGTGCTTTTTGAGTGGGTCCCCATCATAGTCCATAAGTTCATGTGCCCCTTTAGAAAAGACCTGAGTAATAGGACCAAGGTTGGTGGGTGGAAAGGTTCCTACCCCCAGGATATTGCCTAGGTTTCCTTCCAAGTAGAACTCTTGAACAATTGTCAAAGAGGAAGGGACAATCTCAGGTTGATTAAGGGACATGATTTTCAGAGGATTCATGTTCAGTGTAGATGGAAAATATACTGAGACAAGATAGTGTGACTCATCCCAAGGTTTCTTAGCTAGATAAATGATCTCGATAATAGCCTCGTCAAAGGGAAAGGCAGTGTCGAGAAGATCAATAGAGGCAGTTGCAATGGAAGAGTTCATAGGACCGTGGACCCCAACCAACAAAAAAAGAGATTCAGATGTAGATTGGGTATCTTGATAAGCCAATTCTACTGGTGGCAGTGGCATTTTTCTCCAAAGGGTTAAATGGCATAATGGGAAGGTATGACCCATGGATTCGTAGATCCATCAAGTAAACTAGAGACCATAAAAATGGTCAGGACCTGGGGTGGGGGGAAGGAAAACATCCCATAAGCATGAAGTCTTTCAATAGGATGGTATCGATACTAACGAATGTATCAAGAATACCACCTATTATGGGAATGTTTATAGAATTTGGTGGTCAAAAGTTAGGGGTGTAGAAAGAAAGTTGGTATAGAGTCAAGATTTTTCCTTGATGAGGAAAAGAAATAAGTTAGAAAACAGATGAGAGAATGGATTTCATAGCATAAGTCTAGCTACTCCCCAACATAAGGTTGTAATCAATAAGGAAATCAACATCTTCAATATCAACTAAAAACAAATTCCCTCCAAAAGTGATGGGAAATGAAATGATATATTTTTAATGTCACCTCCCAAATTTACCCAATTTCACCAGCCTTACAGGGTAAACATGAGATGAAGAGTTACTATGACATGGCCCAACCTCCAATTCTAGTTAAGGAAGTGGAGCTTATAAATTGACCGCAAACTAACAACTCACAACATCCCTCAGGGCTACAAGACACTCAGGGGCCAAAGGACCACCCCAAGTGATCAAACTCTAACTTGTGGCTACATTCCTCACAACTTAACCCCCAACCACATGCATGACAAGGTCTCCATGCAATTATAGGCCTCCAATCACATGCACAACACTACATGAGTGTGGTTATGACCCAACTTGCACAATTCAAAGGGTGCAGTCCTAGGATTTGAGCCAATTTTCTAGGCCAACCTGCATAGCACTGGCCAAAACTGCTTGTAACTTCTCAAAATCATTATTGACATGAAAAAGAAGCTAAACATTCAAAAGTTGAACAAGAACTTGACCTGACTAGGCCTAAACATGAAATTGATTTCGTCAAACACATGGAAAACATGTAAGCTACAAGTCACAAAAATATATCTAATCATAAGATTTTGAGACTTATCTAAGAAGCACCAAGTAGGATTATGCCCTCTCCACATATATGTAATAACACTTGTTAGTCCATACATTCATCAACCATTCAATATCTTATCAAACATGTAAAGAGCTATAGATATAACACATCATATAACCATCATATAACCAACTTATAAATAGAATAGAAACCATGGCAAGGTAGACATAAGATAATCATCATAATCAACACATATTCCCATAGATCACAATAAGAAAATACCTCATATTAACATATGAAAATGCCAACCAAGTCAAGGACTTGCATGTACCACCTGAACATAAATTAGGTTGAACCAAATATTTCTTTCAGCCAATCACCCCTGCACCATATTCCAAGCATGAATGTGGGATCTCATGGAATAAACCAAGGCACAACCAAACTAGGGCTTCCAAAGGCCAAACCACCTCAACCCTCATCCATAGTGATTTCACCTCCATGATCAGACATCACCAACACCAACCATATCGGTCTCTACCTAAGTTATCTAGTGCTTTAGGAACTAATAACTCAACCCACAGCCGTTTAGGGCTCCAGAGAGTTTGTCCAACTCGACTCCAGGGACTAGTACGTCAACCCACCAAGGCCTCTGGAGTGTTTGTACGAACTTAGGCTCCAGGACTAGTAACTCAACCCAAGTTGTTCTAGGGCTTCCAAAGAATTTGCTCCAACCCACAACCATAAGGAATTATGAGCACCAATTAGAAAACAATCAAGTGGAAAAACCCACAACACCATGGGTATCCAGGAAATGGCAGGGCAAGGTTGAAACCATTGTCAATCCAGGAAAATATCCATGCCAATGACAACACATAACCAAATAATCACATGCATATACCATGTGTCCAGAGATCGTAAAGGAACTCACACATGTAACCTGTTACCTACAAAACAATACATTTGTAGTTGTTGATCCACATGTTCCCTTGCCCTTTCTTGCTTTCCTTTGTCTTCTTTCTCCAAATCCAATGTATGAAAAAGTGCTCCAAGAATGCTCCAATAATACTCTAAGTGTGAAAAATTATGAGAGAGTCAAAGAATAGAAGAGAGATCCAAATCTAAACTGATAAAAGACTCCACTGACAAAAGTTAAACTAGCCAAAAAGTTAGCAATTGCTTCATTGAAACCTTTCTATCATTGATTCCTTTAATTTCTTCATTTTCCTTCATTTTTCCTCTAATTTCCCTAGCATGCAAATATGTGTCTCTTCACCTTCCTTTTCTCATATTTCCCTTTATTTTTCATAATTAAATGCCAATTATTTCCTCTTTGCCTTTGCCAATGCCTTTTCCAATTTCCTTAGCCATTAATAAATTGGAGGTGACACCCACTAGGATATTTTTCCCACTATTCAACTTGGAATACGTGTCCCATGACCTTGGTCTTATATTTTTTAAAAAGAAAATCAACCAGGGGTTGTTACAAACCCCTCCCCCTTTTGGGGAACACCATCCTTGGTGTTCTATGACACATATGACTAGAAAACTACTAAAAAACAAAATATATTGCCTATGCAGCTTTCTAAAACAACTCATTGTAATATTTACAAGGATCACTGCTGAAAACATGACAATCATATCATTTACTGGAGAATTATAACTTAGACCATTATGCTATTTACAATAACAACCACATATATACTCACGCACATTTTCGTCAACCATCAAATAATCATACTATCTATGGAGTTTTATAACCATAGCTAGATAGAATATTTACAATAATATACACATATACATGTGCACATTTTCTCTAACTAGCAAATAAAGGATATGGTTCTCATATCAATCAACAAGGGAATCCAGAGGCTCATATCTAATGAGCCTCATCATTGGGTAATTATATTGGCCTTAATTCACCTCCTAGCTTAGTCAAACCAACTATTGTCATAACTTATTGCATACTTTTGATTATATTTTGTTTATGAGATGAGTTAGAGTTGGATATTTTGCTTTGTGATCTAATGTGCATTTAATGCAGGATTAAAGGATAAAAGAAAGGAATTTTGGCAAAGTCCTTGGTAAAAACTCGAATGGAACAAGGGAGAGGAATTATAGGAGGTAAATCCTCTTCATTTACTACCCCTCCATTCAAATATTCCTCCGTCAGCTCGGAGTGAAAATAGCCAAATCACGAGGACTAGAAGGTAGCCAAGCAAGTGAAAGACAAAGCACCAGTTTATCTTCAGTTTGGGAGCCGAGAATCCCTAATTTTAAATAAGTCATTAGAGACTTCAAATGTATAAGTAGAGAGGCCTAGGAACTTAGTAGGATTCGAATTTTTTATTGTAAAACTCTACTCTATTTTCGAGCTACAAGACTTATGACAGATTTGATGTAATCCATTGTTTTGATAATAAGAATGAGTTTTTTTTTTTAGCTAGCACTGAGTTAACTCAGAGGGCTGAAGCTATTGGGTTAGGGCCCAACCCTAGCAGCCAAGGCTCCTCTTTATTTACATGTATGTTAGCATAGATTCATAGTTTAATTGTTTATTTGCTTAAGTAGTTGAATTTCCATTACAGCAGTGTAGATTAGATTGGTTGTATGTTAGTTTGCTTCCATTTGTGCCTTCTTTCAATTAGCAGGTTAGCAAGGAGAAAAAGGATCACCATAAGGTTGTTAGCAGGTGTCTCAGCCTCACTTCCTCCCTCTGGGACCATGACTTGAGGAAGAGACCCTTTAGCAGCCCCAAAAACACAAATTTCTAGTTCTTGCATGAGCTTTGGAGTTTGTTGTCTTGATTCAGCATTTGGTTCATTTCATTGTCATCTTTTTCCATTACTCCATTTCTGCAATAAGATCTCACTCATGCTTTCATTCCCTTTAGCACTCTCTTCATGCATAATATAGGCAATTGATTCATGCTTTTCTAGTTTATGAAAATGTATCTTGTTGCATAGTTCTTGGGAAACACATATGTTTTAAGCACAGTAGGTACTTTAGGAGGAGACCTAGACTTCATCACCAGCAGCCACCTTCCACTTCATCCACCCTAACCATCTCTTGTTCCACCATCACCCTCACTAGTTTTTGGTATTTTTCATTGAAATTTCCCTAGATACATTGAGTGAATCTAGCCATCTCTGATCTTGGATATTGACTCATGAGTGTTCCTATGCCTTCTAACACCCCATCCCACTCATCATACACTTTTTCCAAGCTTCTCAACACCCCCAATACCTCACAATTAGCTCTCGGTCGTATCGTGCAAGTTTTCTGTAATTCCTACAGGATCATCCTGTAGGTTTCTAGTACATCCTGTAGGTTTTCCTGAAACGGCCTGTTTTGAGGCCGAATTGATGGGGAACCTCTAGGAAGTCACAAAAAGCCTCCTAGGACCCTTCCACACCATCCAACCACTCCATAATCCTTTTATCCATCCTCAATCACCTTCCATCCACCTGTCACATCCACAAGAACAATTAATTTGCATACTTGATTTTGCCTAAAAAACCAAAAAAGTGAAAACAGATTTAGTTTAGTTTTCTTGCTTACACATTAGTATGGTTTGATGCTCTTTACTTTTGTAGCTTAGATAGCAGCATTAGGTTAGTGTTGATTTAGCAATTTTGCTTAGCATAGTTGTTTAAATGGTTAATTAGGATATGGTGTGATTTAGCATTACATGTTGTTTTCTTCATTACTACAGTAGAGTAGCTCTCTTAGAATAGATTTTCTCTTCTTCCATCAAAGAATCAAGCTTCTTCTGACTCTATAGAAGTCTGGCTTGGAACCCCTGGGGTCTCTCGCCGGATGAACAGTGACAACAGGCAGGACCTTCACTTTTACTTGTGCATATAGCATTGTCACCTCCAAGTTTGTACGAACCCCGGGTTGATAAGTAAAGCTGGTAGCCCAGGAGTTGCAGCATCCTTGCTGCAATACTGGTGCTCATCACTTTTTGGCATCGTTGTCGGGGAGGTGTCTGAGTAGAATGTGATTACTACTTTCTTTTCTTCTATTTCTTGTCTTCAATTTTCTGCCATTAGTTTATTTCTGAAAAAGTAATCTAGTAACTTCCTTTCTTTCATTTGTCATTATCTGCTCTCCTTTCCATTCGGCAAGTAGAATTTCAATTCAACAAGTAGCCTGTTCATTTTGTTAGTGATTTTCATTGAATCAACAATTTCATTTCTGCAAAGTACTTTCTAGCCTTAAATTTTTTTTACAAAAACCAACCCAAAAACATTTCCTTTCATGCCTCGTAGGAATAGGGACAATTTAGGAAAAATTTTGCCAAATACACCTACTACATCCAACAGCCAACCTTATCTCTTCTTTGGTGGTTGTGAACTAGAGGAACCTTTAGGTGAGAAACTTGGCATATTTGAAGAACCTACAGGGAAAGAAAAAGAAGAGGAACCCATTCCTACTGAACCAATAGCTAAAAACCGAAATGACAGAGGGAATAGAGAGAGAGTTGAGGGTGCCTTCCCCGTCAGGGAAACCAATGGGGACACTAAGATGAAGAATATAAGCCCCTCTTCCCTACCTCATTTCCATGGCTTTACCACAGAGGACCCCGACACTTTCCTGTTTGAGTTTGTTGTTATATGCCTAACCATGACTATACAGATGATGAAAAAAGTTAAAACTATTTCCATCTACCCTCAAGGATGCAACATTGCACTAGTTCATGGGTTTACCTGGAGATAACATCACAACTTGGGCTCAGATGCAGAAAGATTTTAACAACAAATATCGGGACTACTGTAGCTCAAAGGATACTAAAGAAGAAATTTTCAGGATGACCATGGGCCAGGATGAATCCTTAGAAGACTACGAAGAAAGATTCCAACTCAGTTACAAAAGGGCCAGGTGCACACTTGACCTTGAGTCCCTAAAGTTGGTCCTACTCAGGGGAGTAAGAGAAGACCTTTTGGATACCTTACACTTGTTAGCAAGAGGAGACATCTACCAATTACCCTATGAGGATATCAAGACTGTCTTTAGAAACCATTCTAGGGTAGCCAAGAAAAAGGGTAGGAGTAGTCAACCTATGGCTAGTACATCATCTTCCAACTCATCCATCAAGGGTGAAATTGGAAATATGTTGGAAGATTTCAAAAGTTATATGCTGCAAACCCTTAACTTGCAATTGGAGACCATGAACATTAAAAGGAAGCAAGAGGAAGTAGAGAGAGCCTTGGCTATCTTTTGTGCTAGATGCACCAGAAATCATCCTAGGAATGAATGTCCATTGAACTATATTGAAACTTACTCGGTCTATGAAGAAAACCACTCCACAGACAAGTTCCCTTCTTTACCAGGACTCAAAGCTATATATCAAGGAGCTGAAGGGGTCACTGAGCAGCTTTGCTACATCAACCAAAGGAGACCTCCTCCGCCTAGACCATACCAGCAGGGCATGCAAGGGTCATCCCATGCATATTACAACCCCAGCCAGAACACAACTATACCTTCTTGGGGACCCCCCGCTCATCCTTCCTGGTCTACACCCCCTCCTTGGTCCTATGCATCTCAGTATCATTCCCAGCCAGTCATTTCAACCTTACACTCTGCCACAACCTTAGTGGAATACACCACTCCAGGGATGGGGGCCCCAATACGACAATGCTCTAGCTCTATTGCTTCCACCACCTACCCAAACACAACCCCTACACTCTACTCCACCCAAGAAACCCCATATGCCTACCCATCCAAATCCGAACCCGAACAATAGGCAGGCTCATCAAGTATACAGTGGAGAGACATCATATCCAACTTATGTTGTAGAAATCTAGGTAATCAACCTAAGATCTGGGAGATTTCTCCCAGATAACCAACCTCCCACTCCACATAGCGAGGTTGAGGAAGAAAGAGAGGAAAGCAACCTTAAAGTATATCCACCCTTTCCTGAGAGATGAGCCCAACCACTCCAGCCTACCCCAGAAGAAACTGAACTTCTGGGAGAATTGAAAAATCTATGTGTAAAGATCCCCCTTCTCCAGGCAATAAAATATGTTCCCATTTACAATAATTTGATTAAAAAGAAATGCTTCAAGCATATAGGTAGAAGAAAAAGGCATACCCCTACCATTAATTTCATTGGGTAGCTATTCAACTTAATGCTAGGGTAGGTAATATGTCTGAAATATTTGGACCTGGAAGCCCTGTAGTAGATGTGCACATCAATGGTACCATTGTCCCACACACTTTGATCGATCTTGGGGATGCCATTAATGTGATGACCAAGGACACTATGCTCAAGCTCAACCTCCAAGGGTCATTGAGGAAGACCACAAGAGTTCTGCAACTTTCAGACCATTCCACAGTCACCCCTGAGGGAATTGTGGAGGATGTGATGGTCTCCATTGACTTCTGGGAATACCCTACAGATTTTCTAGTTCTCCAGCCTAATGCTAAGCTTACTGGTTACCCTCTCATCCTTGGGAGGCCATGGTTGGCCACAGCCGATGCTTACATTAGCTATAGAGTTGGGAATATGACCATCAAGAATGGGCATATGTCCAAGCAATTAGTCCTATATGCTCCTACTCAACCTTCTTTAGAGAATGATTTACCTTTGTGGTTGGAGAAGGAGGAAGAAGATGAGGCTTATTCCACCCAAATTTATGCTTTAGAAGCAACCATAGGAGGAGAACAGCAAGATGAGGATGACTTGATTGAACACCTACTCCAAAGCACAACCCCGAGTTCACTACCATTAGAAGAAGAAGTAAGGGAAACCTAGAACAATTATCCAATTAACTTATGCTTGGCCGATTCCAACCCACTCAATGTCAAAAGCATAGAATTAGGCCCAAAGAAAACCTTGAAAATTAATCCATCTCTTTTTGCTCTCGAAGAGGAAAAGCTATGCAATATGTTAAAAGAAAACCTAGAAGCCTTCACTTGGAGTTACAAGGAAATGAAGGGAGTACACCCCCCAGTGTGTACTCACCACATATACATCAAAGAAGGTTGAAAGCCAATCCGGCAACCACAAAGGAGGACGAATCCAGCTCTTAAAGATATAGTCAAAGAAGAATTGCAAAAACTACTAGATGCAGGATTCATTTACCCTATCTTCGACAGTGAGTGGGTCTCTCCTTTAGTGTTAGTTCCCAAGAAAAATGGTAAGTGGAGGATTTGTGTTGATTACAGGGAGTTGAAAAAAGCCACAAAGGAGGATCATTTTCCCCTAACTTTCATTGATCAAGTGTTAGACGACTTGGCAGGGAAAGAGTATTTTTCTTTCCTAGATGGATTCCGTGGGTACAACCAAATCCAAATCTGCCCAGAAGACCAGGATAAGACCACATTCACTTGTCCTTGGGGCACTTTTGCCTATAGGGTCCTTCCTTTTGGTATATGCAATGCTCCTACCCATTTCCAGAGATTAGTCTTAAGTATTTTCGCCGAATTAGTACATGATGTGGTGGAAATTTTTATGGATGACTTTACACCTTATGGCTGTGGTTTTCAAGAAGCCCTAACTAACCTAGGCAAAGTACTACACAAATGCATTGCAATGAACCTGTCTCTCAGTCCTGAAAAATGTGAATTCTTAATGACTGAAGGGATCATGCAAAGTCATTCAATATCTCAGCAAGGACTGTAGGTGGACCCGAATAAAATAGCCATCATCCAAAGGGTCCCACCTATCAAAAGCAGATAGATGTCAGGAGTTTGTTGGGGTTAGTTGAATACTACCAAAGGTTCATAAAGGACTTTAGCAAGTTGACCTCTCCTTTATTTGGGTTTTTTGCCAAAGATTATGAGTTTACATGGTCAAAAGGCTGTCAAGAGGCCTTAGACATTCTAAAGGGTAAGTTAACCACTGCACCAATTCTCAGAGGACCAAACTGGGCCCTCCCCTTTCATATTCATGTTGATGCCTCACACAAAGCCATAGGAGTAGCCTTAGGTTAGGTAGAGGAAAAACTACCTTATTCCATCTATTTTATTAGTAAGAACTTGTCAAAGGCTAAGCTAAATTATATAGTGACCGAAAAGGAACTCCTAGCTGTTGTGCATTCATTAAAAAAATTTAGGCATTACATTATAGGCTATCAAACATTTGTGCATACTGACCATGCTGCAATCAAATATTTAACGAACAAACCAGATGTGAATGCTCGAGTTATAAGATGGTTGCTTTTATTACAGCAGTTTGATCTAACCATTGTTGATAAGCCTGGTAAGGAAAATGTTGTTGCAAACTTTTTATCTAGGGTGAATCTACCTACATGTGAAGAAGGAATGGTGGATGGCCAGTTACCAAAAGAGCACTTGTTTTTTATTTCAGTTCTCTCCCCATGGTTTGCTGATATAGAAAACTATTTGGTATCAACACAGTTCTGACCAAACTTTCCCTCCAAAGAAAGGAGCAAGATAGTCAAGAAAAGTGCCCCCTTCACCTGGATTGGGGGAAATATTTTCAAACTTGGTCTAGATAAGATCTTGAGGAGGTGTGTAAGGGAAGAGGAATTTTTTGACATCCTTCTGACTTGTCATGATGGGCCTTGTGGAGGTCACTTGCAGCAAAGAGGAAAACATTCAAAGTGTTACAAGCAGACTATTATTGGCCCACTCTTCATCAGGATGTGAAAAAGTACACTAGTCAATGTGATCAGTGCCAGAGGATGGGAAAGCCTACTTCAAGAGATGAAATTCCCCTATAGCCTCAAGTGACTTCCGAGCAATTTGACAAGTGCGGCATGGACTTCATTGGGCCTTTCAACCCTCCTTCAAAGCAAAATAATTACATTATAGTGTGCACTGATTATTTGACTAAGTGGGCTTAAACCAAGGCAATTAAGGTAGCAACAGAAGAGAAGGTGGCTGAGTTCCCAAGGGAGAATGTATTCTACAAATTTGGGTACCCTAGAGAGCTAGTCACAGACCAAGACAACTAGTTTACCTCCAACATTATTTAAGAATTGCTCAGCCATCACAAAATCAAGCATAAGACCTCCACTCCCTATCATCCATAAGCTAATGGGCAAGTGGAGGTGACCAACAGGGCATTGGAAGGCATCTTAACCAAGGTAGTGAGTAGCAGTAGGAAGGATTGGGTAGAGAGACTAGTTGAGGCCACCTGGCCTATAATACCACATGGAAGACCACCACTGGATTTACACCCTATGAGCTGGTCTATGGGAAAAAGGCCATGTTGTCCATTGAGTTTCGATATAGCACATTGAGGATGGCAGCCCAACTAGATTTGGACATCAGTCATGCACAGAAAGAGAGATTATTCCAATTGAATGGCTAGGATGAATTCAAAATGCAGGCCCTCCTACATACAGAGATAGTTCAACTTCAAAGGAAGATCTGGCATGATAAACATATTAAGGAGAAGCAATTTTAGGAGGGTGATTAGGCATTGTTATATGATTCTAGGTATAAAGACTTCAAGGGCAAGCTAAGGACAAGATGGCTTAGACCTTATGTTGTGGAAAGATGCCATGATAATGGTTCAGTGAAAATCATAGCTATAGATGAAGAAGCCATTCCATTGCTTGTTAATGGGCACCAATTGAAAATGTACAAGAGACCTTTATCAAAACAAGATTTCATTGACAATATCAATAAAATAGTGATGATGGTGGAGCAAGTTCCATCTCCTCCCTCATCAAGTCACTGAAAAAGAAAAAAGAATAAGGACTCAGGTGAAAACCTCCATGAGGTGCCTGAGTCCCATCTTTGAGTTGAAAACCTCGTGAGGCAGACTAATGATGAAAATAAAGAATAGATAAAAGAATAAGAAGGAAAACCTCCCTTGAGGCACCCAGGACAAACAGCTAGGGTGAAAACCTCTCTAAGGTAGCCTAGTTGCTTTTCAAAAAAGAGAGAGAGAGAGAGAGAAAAGATAAAATTGTTATTTACAGGTGAGCGAGAAAGACAGTCAAGGAGCAAAAAAAGGATCTAGAGGGAAACCTGCCTCACACATATTCATCTCCCCCACTCCTCACCATGCATCCCTCCATCATTTTTATTGTTTTTCCACTCCATTTATTCTATTTAGGTGAAGAATGTGTTTTCTATGGGATCCCCTATATTCCTACAGGATCCCCTGAAAACCTATAGGATGATCCTATAGGAATTACAGTGGCCCGGAAAACCTACAGGAAGAAATCCGAGGGCACATGGTAGGTTTTTTGGGTCCCTAAAATTCATCCTAGGCATGATCTAACACCTCACCTCATCCACCATTATCATCCCTACACTCACCATTCAAAACAAAAAAGATCAGTTTCAACAGTTTCTACCAGTCATAGAAAAAAAAGAGAAAAAAGAAAAACAGAGAGGAGTAAGAGCATTACCTAAGTGTCCTTTGCTCTACACACACTCCTACTCCCTCTATCCATTCATTGCACCATCCTCACAGCCCCAGCCAGCAACATGATTAAATAATTCTGAGGGAGAAGCAGCTACAGGACATCCTGTAGGAAATCTTGTAGCAGCCTATCCCACAGAATGCCAATCAACAGCTACAAGTCTTCACTAGGATGATCCAGGAGCTCAACAGCAGTAGTAGCATTAGATATTTAGTCACAAATACCTGCAAAAGCCAAGAAACCATTAACAAACAGCAAGAGGAGGAAGGAGAATGGCATGTAGCAAATAAACAACGCAACACCTCTGATCTTCGACAACTACAGCATGGCATCAAAACCACAGGTAAGTATCTCGCTCACTCACTCATATGCATCATTTAATCAAAAGTTGTAAGGGTTACGAGATAGTTGGTTTATAAGTGAAAAGGTGGCCAGTTAACTTGGCCACCTTCATTCATTCAGCACATGCAAACCGGCTATCCTCTCACGTGGTTGTAGTCAACTCAGAGACAAAGGAGGAGTAGGACAAGAAGTGGTTAACTACGGATATACAAGGTGGGAGCTGATTACGAGGAGTGGGAAATGATGGGAATGTACCTCTGCTACCATCACACCACCTCAACCCGAAACACCATAAAGGGAAATAAAACATCATTCGCATGCATTCATGCATTCCACCTCCTCGAAGCTCCCTCACTCAAGTCGCTCTCATAACTCTAGCCACCCACCGGAAGCAAGGATCCATCATTTTGCACAGGAATCCCTACAGGATACAATCTATAGGATAGGAAGAGAAGAGTTCAAGAGGGGATATCATGAGAATTGTCCACTGCCACCATTCTAAAGAGGTAGGCTCTAAAATTCCATCCCCATTTACAAGAAAATGAACCAAAAATACTCTAAAATCTAGTGAATTTAACAACTGTGAGGGGTAAATTAAAAAAAATTGTGTCAACCTTCTCATTTTCTCCTCAAGCCTCATAAGCAAGATGATAGGAGGGTTTAATAGGAGAGAGCCCACAAACACGGTGAGGATACAACAGCACCCCCAGGTGATTGAAATCTTTACAAGACACAATTGGATGGGGTTTTCCAAAAAATTCATAGGGTATGATGATGAGGTGGCTCAATGCTCACTCCCTCACTTCACACAGCAGAATCCATTCCACTGTTTTAGTTAGAGGCCTCACCATCGATCTCACCCCAGAGCTCATCAACAGGGTCACCACAGTTCCCCTAGGAATTCCATGGAGAAAAGAAGACAAAGGAGACAATCAGGTGGCAAAAAGGAAATTATTTTTAGAAGGTGAAGAACCCACAAAGGATAAAAATGGAGTAAGAAGGGACAGTCTGCCATACCCATGGAGTGAGGTAGGCTACCAACTCATCAAATATATCTCATGTGAGGGTAGATATAGTGTTGTTTATGGCTACCATTTTAGGATCCTTGAAGAATTAAGATTTGGGGTAGAAACACCAGTGCACCAAAGACTTAGCATAGCTTATTTCTTAATGCAATCACTCATAGACTCCAGCAGCAAAGTAAAGGAAGGGAATTCCCAAAAATTGGTTCACCATGGGTTGATTAGGATCCTCATTGAGGATGCCCTCCAAAACCTTAGAATCCCTATAACATGGTCAGTCTTCAGAGACTTGCCAGCAGAGGATGACATCAAAACCCTCACTTATGATGTTAGTCCTTCTGTCAGTGAGGAGGAGGCAAAACATGAAGAAGAAGATACAAAGCTAGATAAGGATGAAATGGATGAAGAAGAATCTGACACGGAGGAACATGATGAAGCAGGAGAAGAAGAGGGAGAAGAGAAGGAGGAGGATGATGAAATCGAGGAGGAAACTAAGGAAGGAACTAATGGAGATGAGGAAGAACCACAAGAAAAAGAAGACAGGAAAAACAGAGTGGAAGAAGGCATTGAAACATAAGGGAAAGAAAACAAGGAGAAGTCACCTAGAGTGTCTCCAGAGGCCACTAAAAGGGAGGCAGCAGCTTCCCTCACTACTCTCAGCACCCAAGTCAAGAAAAAAGGAAAAAGAAGGAGGAAAACCCCCCCTATATTTCAAAACAAGAAAGAGCATAAGAATCAAACAAGGGAAGCCACAAATATCAACAAAAATTCCTATTGATATTGAAGATTACCCTACTTAAAGAGACAAAATGCCTTCCCCTAAGTCAACAATCACATATGTATGGAGGCCTAATCCTACAGGATCCACAACAAAACCTACAGGAAGAAAAAACAGTCCTACAGGATACTCTGTTGAAACTACAAGAAGCACAGAAATTGGAAAACAAGGTAGGGGAGTAGCAAGAAACAAAAGAATAAGATCCAGAGACAAAGGAACCAAGCCCCAACCTAACCTGGACTCCTATTACTGGTTTATTGAAGGAGGCAGGGTAATACCTCAAAAATTTTCCATCCCATTGTTTTTCGAACTTGAGAAGGAAAGGGCCAGAACCCACCAATGGATGCAAATCACCAAGAAAAAAGGGGTTGAAGACATTGGGCACATGGAAGAGAAGCTCAAAGAAATGGGACAAGATCTAAGTGGCTTAAGGGACAAAGAAGCAATAATGAGAGATCAACTTGATAGGGAAAATGCATGGCTGAGGGGACAGCTTCAAGAAAGGGAGAACCAACTAACATGTATGCTCAACCTCTCCTTGGAGGCCATCCAGTGTAGGATGCTAGCTAAATCCTATTCTCTTTACCTTAAATAACAATGGTTGTAGTTTCAGATTAAAACACTAGCACAAAGAGGCACCATGCCATTTCAGGACTACAGGCAGTTTATTGATCTTTGTGATCAAAGTACACTAGAGGATAGGACCAACATGGTTGAGTTTTATTTGCACAACATGGCCCTCATAGACATGAATGTTTGGGATCCTAATGCCAAGCTAAGAGATCTACAATTAATGGATTTGGCATCATGGATGAACCATGAGGAGTCAAGGGCTACAGAGATGAAAAGAATATTGGCCAGAGATAAAAATGAACCTCTTTTCATCAGATTTGAAAAATCAAATCCCATGGCCCTAATCAGCACCCATAATTTGATTGCAAATGACCCTCAGCTTGCACCTAGATATCTTGCTGCCCAAGAGCAAGCAATTTCACATTTCAAGGATATGTTTAGGCTACTAGGAGATGATAGTATACATGCCTACCTACGAAGATGGAACACACTCCCACACAGCTTGAATATCAGAGAATATCACTCCCCTCAAAGGTTGAGAGGGGGACTCAACAAGACACCTATGTATAAGCAATCAATGCAAAGGTTGAAGGTCAATTGGATAGGCCTAAAACTCAGTCCACCACTACTCCTAGGGATGCTAGAAGGGAGGAAAGAAGAATAAGAAAAGAGGCAGTGGGAAGAGGTAGAAAAGAAAGTAGGCTTCTATGAACAAGAAGAAGAGACCATAACAGAGGCATGGGATGTCAAAGAGGCTACCAGAGCCATGAAGTACATGGACATTGAATAAGTTGCTCATAGGATGAGCAACACTTTCAGTAGGGGGGCAATGATGAGCCTCATCATTGGGTAATTATATGGGCCTTAATTCACCTCCTAGCTTAGTCAAACCAACTATTCTCATAGCTTATTGCATACTTTTGATTATATTTTGTTTATGAGATGAGTTAGAGTTGGATATTTTACTTTGTGGTCTAATGTGCATTTAATGCAGGACTAAAGGATAAAAGCAAGGAATTTTGGCAAAATCCTTGGTAAAAACTCAAATGGGACAAGGGAGAGGAATTATAGGAGGTAAATCCTCCTCATTTACTACCCCTCCATTTGAATATTCCTCCATCAGCTCGGAGTGCAAATAGCCAAATCACGAGGACTAGAAGGCAACCAAGCAAGTGAAAGACAAAGCACTAGTTTATCTCAAGTTTGGGAGCCGAGCCTCCCTAATTTTAAAGAAGTCGTTGGAGACTTCAGATGTATAAGTAGAGAGGCCTAGGACCTCAGTAGGATTCGGATTTTTTATTGTAAAAATATACTCTATTTTTGAGCTGCAAGACTTGTGACAGTTTTTTATGTAATCCATTGTTTTGATAATAAGAATGAGTTTTATTTTGAGCCAACACCGAGTTAACTCAGAGGGTTGAAGGTCTCAGGTTAGGGCCCAACCCTAGCATCCAAGGCTTCTCTTCATTGTACATGTATGTTAGCATAGATTCATATTTTAATTGTTCATTTGCTTAAGTATCTGCATTTCCATTACAGTAGTCTAGATTAGATTAGTTGTATGTTAGTTTGCTTCTATTTGTGACTTCTTTCAATTAGCAGGTTAGCAAGGAGAAAAAGCATCACCATAAGGTTGTCAGCAGGTGTCTCGGCCTCACTTCCTCCCTCTGGGGCCATGACTTGAGGAAGAGACCCTTTAGCAACCCCAAAAACATAGATTTCTAGTTCTTGCATGAGCTTTGGAGTTTGTTGTCTTGATTTAGCATTTGGTTCATTTCATTGTCATCTTTTTCCATTACTCCATTTCTGCAATAAGATCTCACTCATGCTTTCATTCCCTTTAGCACTCTCTTCATGCATAATATAGGCAATTGATTCATGCTTTTCTAGTTTATGAAAATGTATCTTGTTGCATAGTTCTTGGGAATAACATATGTTTTAAGCACGGCAGGTACTTCAGGAGGAGACCCAAACTTCATCACCAGTAGCCACCTTCCACTTCATCCACCCTAACCATCTCTTGTTCCACCATCACCCTCACTAGTTTTTGTCATTTTTCACTGAAATTCCCCTATATACATTGAGTGAATCTAGCCATCTCTGATCTTGGATATTGACTCCTAAGTGTTCCTAGACCTTCCAACACCCCATCCCATTCATCACACACCTTTTACAATCTTACCAACACCTCACAATTAGCTCTCGTCATTATCCTGTAGGTTTTCTGTAATTCCTACAGGATCATCCTGTAGGTTTCTAGTACATCCTGTAGGTTTTCCTGAAACAACCTATTTTGAGGCCGAATTGATGGGGAACCTCTAGGAAGTCACAAAAAGCATCCTAGGACCCTTCCACACTATCCAACCACTCCATAAGCCTTTTATCCATCCTCAATCACCTTCCATCCACCTATCACATCCACAAGAACAATTAATTTTCATACTTGATTTTGCCTAAAAAACCAAAAAGCGAAAATAGATTTAGTTTAGTTTTCTTGATTACACATTAGTGTGGTTTGATTCCCTTTACTTCTGTAGCTTAGATAGCAGCATTAGGTTAATGTTGATTTAGCAATTCTGCTTAGCATAGTTGTTTAAATGATTAAATAGGATATGGTGTGATTTAGCATTACATGTTGTTTTCTTCATTACTGCAGTAGAGTAGCTCTCTTAGAATAGATTTACTCTTCTTCCATCAAAGAATCAAGCTTCTTATGACTCTATATAATTCTAGCTTGGAACGCCTGGGGTATCTCGTCGAATGAACAGTGACAACAGGCAGGACCTTCACTTTTACTTGTGCATATAGCACTGTCACCTCCAAGTTTGTAAGAACCCCAGGTTGATAAGTAATGCTAGTAGCCTAGGAGTTGCAGCATCCTTGTTGCAATACTGGCGCTCATCAATATCTTTGCCCTGAAAAGTGGTACCATGATTCACCTCCTTCCCAAGAAATCCATAATCCACTACCAAAGTTAAACCTGCATCCAATATCCAGTGCTACGATTCTTATGTTGTTTGTCCTCTCAGTGAACATATAGTAGCTCATTGCTCCAGGGCACACTCCCAATGATCTTCTAATTCCATCTAGAAATGCTAATGACCAAAACAAATTCATTCCCTAGCCTTCCCTTCTCTGCTACACAACTCCTCGGGAATTTGGTCACCCCCTTCCGTGCAGTCATAAACCTTCCAAGTTATGTTGGCATCCCCTTCTCTTCTACACAATCCTTTGGGTGATCCATCCCTTAGCAAGGTTTCCTCACTTCAGAAGGTCCAAAATCCTAGGCATACCCCTACCTCAAAACCATCATGCTAGTCATAGCATGCACAAGGAAATCAATGGACACTATTGGGTAGTAGTGTCCCATAATGGTCCTACTCCTTAATGCTTTACCAGCATATTGTTACATGTTTCAATTCATTTTTTTGTTGCTGCTAATTCTTGCAATCAGTTTCAACCACCCAAACTAGACATTTCCCTACTTTCCTTAGCCACGCACATAATTTTCATTAGACTAAAAAGGAATTGAAAAAGATTCAAATATAACCTCATTTGTGGTCCATCAATAAGGTACACTTGTAATTTTATTTACTTCCCTTCACAACAAGTCAAACTAGCTCTTCAAGAAAATCAACATATCACATCTGGTTAGCTCAAAATGCAACCATCATAAATCAAAATCTTAAATCACATGCATAATTAAAAATTGGAACAAAATATTAATACTTATCTTTCAAATGGTTCTTTTCTTCTTCCTTTGTTCTTTGTATTTTTCATTCACACAATGAATCGGTTTCCAAACCCAAAAAGCACCCAGTGCATTCTCTTCTCTTCAATCTCATACATACATTGGATCGATTGCCAAACCTAGCAAGCACCCAATGCCTTTTCCTCATCAAATAAAAAAATGATTCCAAATACTAAACCACCTCCTCCCTCAACAAGGGCACCTAGAGACTAAACCTCCTCAACACTCAATATCAACAGCAAGGACCCAGACATACCCATCCCTACCTGTCCCATCACATAGTATAACACATACACATACACAATTTATAACACAACACATACACCTGCACCCAGTGTACAACACAATACATACACCTACACCCAATGTACGACACAACACAATACATATAGATACACACCATACAATATAATCAATATACATGTCATGATACAATGACTACACAATGCACATAACACAATACCACATGTACTTAACACAACATGTATGACATGTACAAAATACCACATGTACAACATGTACATAGCACCACCTATACACAGCACCACCTTTACACAGCAGCACCTACACAACATGTACACACCACCACATGTACCCAACACCACCTACACAATGTGTACATAGTACCACATATACATAGCACCACCTATACAATGTGTACACAGCACCACATGTACATGGCATCGCTTGCACAACATGCACACAACACCACATGTACACAACACCACTTGCACAATGTGTACACAACACCACTTGCACAACATGTACACAGATCCACTTGCACAACATGTACACATCACCACATGCATAATGTGTACATAGAACCACATGCACTTCATGTACACCGCACCACATGCACACAACACCACATGTACAACATGCACACATCACCATATGTACACAGGACCACATATACAACATGTATACAACACCACATATACAACATGTACACAATGCCATACGTACATAGCACTGCATATCCAACATGCATACAACACCATATGTACACAGAACTGGATATGCAACATGCACACAACACCATATGTACACAACGTCGGATATACAAAAATCAAACAACACCATATGTACACAACACTGCATATGCAAAATGAAAACAACACCATATGTACACACCACCACATATGCAACATGTAAACAACATCATATGTACATAGCACCACATATGAAACATGTACGCAACACAAGTACTGCACTTCTGAAGACCACACTGTTGTTGAAAATAGCAACAACAAATGCTAAATATATAAGTGCTAAAAATAGCACTGCCATAAATAGCATTTTGGGATACCTTCCTATTTTAGTTAGTCCCTGAACTAAAATAGAGAAGTAAAATTCGAATTTGATCTTAGCAGTTGTTTGTAAAATAATTAATTATTTCATCTTGAGTTAATTAGTTGTAGAAATCAAACATGAAGTCTATGTGAAAACATGCAACAGTTATCCCATTAATTGAGGAATTTATCCCTTAGTTAAAGAGATAAGGATGAGTTGTAATTTGAGTTATAATTAGTTAGCTCAGTTAACTAAGTTAAGTCTAGTTAGATTAGTTCAAATAGTTTGTTGAACTAATTGTGAGTTTAGTTAGTTAATGCATGCATGCATGTAACTGCTGCACTTAACTTATGCATGTCAGTTCAGACAAAGACCCAGTTGAGATCAGATGATGGGACAATGTACTATCAGTTGCAAGAATATTCCATGGAGGATATCTCTTGCATGCAGAAGGAATTCATTCCTTGGAGATTGTGGAGTTACTTCTTTAGTTTAGTGAGTGTGTGATGAGGACAATCACACAGGCGGCATCATTGGACCCCATGAAAAACTGCCCAAGGAAATAGGAGGCTTTGGGGGCTGAGGGAAGGCATATCTTGTGTCTATTCAGTCTGTGAGTTGTATTGTTTTGATTGTAAAGAGACCAGGATAGCTTGTGAGCTGATTCTTTTTGTAATCTAAACATACTTCCACTTGTATGATAATATAGAGATTGGGGTTTTAGGCTGAAGATTTCCCCAGTTTATTCTTTTGTGTTCATGTGTGATTGATTTTTCATTCTCAGTTATATGTGTTCTATTTGATCTTGCTCATATTCAATTAAGCTTCTGCAAGTTTGTTGTAGAAGTAGATCTTATATTTTTCTTTAGTATATTGCATAATCTATTGATCTACAGTGGGAATTTCTAAATGGTATTGGAGTAAAGGTGATCAAAATGAAGAACAGTATACAAGAAGGGAGAAATTCGAAGTTTGAGGTTCCTAAATATAGAAATCGAGTTCTTATCACATCTCAATTGCACCAATGGCGTTCAACAGTTTAAGACTCGGTATGCCCTTGATTGAAGCTCGAATTATATATCCTAGAAGGATCGCATGGAAGCAGTATTAGAGGATAACGGTCTAAAGGAATTAATTGATCAAGAAGTCCCCAAGCCAGTAGCAGCTGATGCTACAGAATTGGAGGAATGGAAGAAATGTGTGGCTAGAGCAAGGACAATCCTCTTGGAGGGAGTTCAAGACCACATTCTCTCAAGCCTCCATGGGAAGGAGACATCATTTTTGATGTGGAAAACTCGAAAGATCTATATCAGAACAACAGTGATCAGAGGAAGCTGGCGCTAAAAGACAAGCTTCGGAAAATCAAGTGTGAAAAGGACGACATGATCTCTACATATATGAACAAGCTCACCACCTGCAAGGATGAGCTTGGAAGTGTAGGGATCACGACAGCCGATGATGACATGGTGAGTCTTGCACTCCTCGATCTTCCTAAGAGCTGGCATATCTACCAAAACTCGGTCAATGGAAGAGAAAAACTGCCAAATTGGGAGTGACTTCGGTCGGATCTGATGCAAGAGGAGATAAGAAGAAGCACCAGAGATGGATCCTCATCAAAGCAAGATGATGAGGAAAATCTATCCTTAGCAAGTAAGGTGAGGAAGGGGAAAGGGAAGGCATCCCATCCCAAATCCAGTTCCCATGGTGGGAAGAAGTTTGACAAATCGAAAGTGAGATGCTTTCATTTTCATGAAGTGGGCCATTATGCTATGAATTGTCCACAGAAGAAATCCAAGAAGGGATCCTCGAAGGGATCTGATGGTGAGGCACTAGCCTCACAGTTTGAGTTGGATTTCTCTCTTATCGCATGCATGGTTTCATCCATGGTGGGATGTGTGTGGTACCTGGACAATGGAGCTTCATTCTGCATGTCAGGTGACAAGAATCTTTTCAGTAACTTGGAGGAGAAGGATCTCTAGATGCAAATCGAGATGAGCGATGATGGAAAGTACCGTATTTCAAGTGAAGGTACAGTTTTGTTTCAGAGGGAGCATGGAGCTCCTCTGACCCTGACTAATGTAAAGTATGTACCAGATATGAAGAAGAATATTGTGTCCATTGCTATGCTAGAAGATAAAGGATATGATGTAGTCTTTAGTAAAGGAAACGTATTCCTGAGGCATATCGAAACTGGACAGACTAAGCGAATCGGGATTTGAGTAAAGAATCTCTACAAGCTGGAGGTAGATGACTGTGCTACATTGAGTTCCAAAGCTGAGGTGGTGTAGAGCCAAGATATTGGCGAGCTATGGCATAGAAGATTTGGCCACTTTCACCATGGAGCCCTAAAGATCATGCAGAAGATTTCTACCAGACTTCCCAAGTGAAAACTGGAGTAGACGAATACATGCAAAGGTTGTACCTTAGGTGAGTATGCGAAATCTTCCTTTTCGGATTGAGACAGTAGAGCTGGAGCAATCCTGGAGCAAGTTCACTCAGATGTTTGTGGACCATTCTCTATAGCCTCCACCGCTAAACAAAGGTACTATGTTATTTTTATTGATGATTTTTCTCGTAGATGCTGGATCTACTTTATGCAAAAAAAGGATTAGACCTTCTTGAGGTTTCATGAGTTTAAACCCTTGGCAGAGAAAGAATATGGAAAGAAAATAAAAGCCTTGCGTAGCAACAATGGTGGAGAGTATGTATCCCAACAGTTTAAGGACTTTTGTGTTTCATAAGGAATTAAACGGGAGTTAACGGCACCCCATAACCCACAGCATAATGGGTTGGCCGAAAGGAAGAACAAATCGATTGTGGGAGCAGCTCGAGCGATGTTGCATGACCAAAACCTACCACTGCATTTGTGGGCTGAGGCATGCAATATAGCAGTATACTTGCAGAACAGAAGCCCGCACCATATATTGGGAATGAAGACACCTATGGAGGCCTTTTCCGGGAAGCGACCAGATGTGAGTCACTTCTAAATATTTGGATCATCAGTTTACTATCATGTGACCAAAGATGCCTAGAAGAAGCTAGATCCAACAGCTGAGTTGGGAATACTTGTGGGGTACATTGATACACCCCACAACTATCGAGTGTACCTGCCTACCAGTCAAAGGACAGTGGTACGCAGGGATTTGAAGTTCAACGAGTAGAAAGCCATGCAAGTATCACTTGAGAGGGAGCTCAAGTTGCATGCAGAGGAGGAACTTTTAGTTCCTAAGGAGGAGGAGCCTCAGATTGATGTGGAGCAGTTGCATGTAGAGGATCTGGGAGTGGAGACTTCCAGAGATGGGTGGAAACGCTCAAGGGAACCTGATAGGTTGATGCTGGATGTGCGGGAGAATGTGGGACGGCCATCTTCTCAGCGCAGATAGAGGAGGTCGCCCAAGCGGTACACTAGGTACATGGCCTTGGTTGGGGACTGTGTAGAGTCTAAACCTTCTTCATTCGAGGAGGTAGTGCAACAACTAGTCTAGGTTGATGCAATGGTAGAGAAGTACGACTCTATCATTCGGGATAGTGTGTGGGATGTTGTCCCAAGACCTCAAGACAAGTCAGTGGTGAGTTCCAGATGGCTTTACAAGGTAAAGCAAGCAGATGATGGCAGTGTTGAGAAACATAAGGCAAGGATTGTTGCCCATGGTTTCTCATGGATCGAGGAGATCGACTACGATGAGACATTTGCTCCTGTAGCAAGATACTCATCTATCAGATCGATGTTGGCACTATCAACTCAGATGGGTTGGAAGATCCATCAAATGGACGTGAAGACAGCATCCCTCAATGGGAAGATTGAGGAGGAGGTTTACATTGAGCAGCCAGAAGGTTTTGAGACCTTCGATCATCAGTCGCATGTGTCCTAACTCAAGAGGGCTCTGTATGGGCTGAAGCAAGCACCCCGTGCTTCGTACACCAGGACTGATAGCTATTTTACTAGGTTGGGCTTCACCAAGAGTGAAGCATATGCAAACCTTTACCACATCATGGTAGAAGGTGAGCCATTGATCATTGTTCTTTATGTCGATGATCTGATTTTGACAGGTGATGATCAGTTGATCCAGTCTTGCAAGGAGGACCTTGCAAGAGAGTTTGAAATGAAAGACATGGGTCTTATGCACCATTTTCTAGGCATGGAGATGTGGCAGAAAGATGGTGAAGTATTTGTCTCTCAAGGAAAGTATGCAAATGAGATACTCAAGCACTTTCACATCGATAAGTGAAAGCCCATGCACACTCCTCTAGCTGGGAACTAAAGGAAGGAGGATGCTACTTCAGGTGAGGTAGTAGCTGCTACTGTTTATTGGCAGCTTATGGGTTCACTTATGTATCTAGTGAACACACGGCCAAACTTATGCTTTGCGGTGAACCAGCTAAGTCAAGCAATGGTTCAGCCTACCAAGCTATTTTGGAAGGCAGTGAAGCATGTGCTAACATACCTCATAGGCACATCTCAGTTCAGATTGTGGTACAGACAGACAGAGGGAGTGAAGCTTCAGGGCTTCACATATGCGGATTGGGTAGGGAGTCCATTAGACTGGAAGAGCACTTCTAGAGGAATCTTCAACCTTGGTTCAGCTGCAGTTTCCTGGTACAGTAGGAAAAAAAGGTCAGTTGCACTTAGCTCAGCAGAGGCTGAATACATGCCTACTAGTCAAGTTGCATGTGAGGCCATTTGGATGTGGAAGATTCTAGTTGGATTGTTTGGTCAGAGGATGGATCCAACTGTGATCTACTACAATAATCAGAGTTGTATCAAACTCTTTGAGAATCTAGTTTTTCATGACAGATCCAAGCACATTGATATCCGATATCACCATCTTCGAGATTGTGTGGTCAAGAGGATCATGTTCTTCCTATTTGTTTCGACCGAGGAACAAGATGCAAATATTTTGACTAAGGCATTGCCAAAATGCAAGTTCAAGTTCCACAGAGATAGGATTGGGGTTACTGATAATCCCTTTCTTGTTGAAAGGGAGTGTTGAAAATAGCAACAAGAAATGCTAAATATAGAAGTGCTAAAAATAACACTTCCATAAATAGCATTTCGAGATACCTTCCTATTTTAGTTAGTCCCTGAACTAAAATAGAGAAGTAAAATTTGAATTTGATCTTAGCAATTGTTTGTAAAATAATTAATTAATTCATCTTGAGTTAATTAGTTGTAGAAAATCAAACATGAATTCTATGTGAGGACATGCAACAATTATCCCATTAATTGAGGAATTTATCTCTTAGTTAAAGAGATAAGGAAGAGTTGTAATTTGAGTTGTAATTAGTTAGCTCAGTTAACTGAGTTAAGTGATGAGCCTCATAAATGGGTAATTATATGGGCTCATTTTACCTCCTAACCTAGTCAAATCAACCATTCTCTTAGCTTATTGTATGATTTTCTCATTTTATTTATGCTTATAGGGTGAGTTGAGTTAGTTATTATGCCATGTGGTCTAACATGTATTCAATGCAGATTATTGATGGATTTTGAGGTCAAAGTCAAGAATCCAGTGGTCAAATTGCAGCAATAACTCGAAATAGACAGATGAGAGGACTTCTAGGAGGGAATCTCCTCATTTATTACTCCTCACTTCGAATTCCCCTTCATTTAGCTCGGAGTACAAGCAGCCAAATCATGCACTATAAGGCAGCCGAGAAAGTGGAAGATGATTGATAGTTATCTCAAGTTTTGGGAGCCAAGCCTCCTTGATTTTAAGGAAGTTGTCTGTAGCTTCAGATGTATAAGTAGAGAGACCTAGGGCCTCACTAGGGTGGACTTTTTTGCTTGTGTAAACTCTACTCAAATTTTGAGCTTATTATCTTATGACAGTTTCATTTAATCTTGTTATTTTTTGATAATGAATATGGAATCCTTTTTGAGCTAGCACTGAGTTACCTCAGAGGGCTAAAGCTCTTGAGTTAGGGCCCAATCCAAGCAGCTAAGCTCCTCTTTACTTGTATTTGTATGCTTTACTTCAGTTTGTAGAATAGTTTGCTATTATATGTATTTCTCTTATGGTGAAGAATAGGTTGCTTTTGATGATTTAGTAGCTTGTTTCCATTTGTGCTTTCTGTAGCAGGTTAAGTAGTGATCAGAGAAGAATCAAAAGGATAGCAATAGTTCCTTGGCCTCTCTTCCTCCCTCTGGGATGATGATTCGACACAAAGACTCTCTTTTTGACCTAAAAACACATATTTTCCTCATTCCTAAGACTTATAGTGTTTGGACCTCTCTAGTAGATTGATAGTCCAGTTTTGTTTTGCTTTAGATCTTGTTTATCATGTTCACTTCTTGATTTACAATAGTCCTTTTGCATGCTTTCCTTTCTTACAGTATTTCCCAAAATCTCCTTCTATACATCATAGTTTAGGCCATTTTAATGCAAAACTTTGTTTTTCCTAGGATGCACTTATTTCATTGGTTGCTTGATTCTCTTGGTTGATTGTCAATTTCTATGCAGCAAATCTCTTCCAGCAATAGGCCAGCTTACCAGCAATCACACCCTCCATCTGATCCATGCCCTATAGGTCTCCCAAGCCTCACCTTAATTCTACCCTAGTTTCCTTCATTTTTCATAGAACTTCTTCCTCTCTCCTTGAGCAAACCCAATCATCTTTCTCTCTCCTGGTGGTAGACCTTAGGTGCCCTAACACCTAATTCCAACCTTCATCCACATTTTCCACCCACTCTCACACCCTCAAAACAGCGAAAATTTCTCTCGTCCTCCTCTTGTAGGCCTCCTATAGTTTCCATGTTTTCCTCTTGTAGTTTTCCTGTCCTCCTGTAGTTTTTCTTATAGGCTTTCTTTTGAAGGCCGAGTGTGGGAAAATCCTCCAGAAGGCCACCTAAGACCTCCTATGACCCATCCACACCATCCTACATCCTCCCAATCTCCAAAACCACCCTCTAACGCCACCTGCTCGCTGCCACACTCACACACAATAAATTAGATGCATGTTAAATTCACATAAAAACTCATAAAAATCAAAGAATATGTTTTTTGCTTATTTACTTCCAAAAATAGCATGGTTAGATGTTGTTTACTTCCTTGAGTAGATAATGGCATTTCCTTCATGGTTTTCATAGTGTTTTTGGCAAAAGTAGAATTAGCTTGTTAATTAGGGTTTACTAGATTTTTCTTTGCATTCCAGCCTTTCTCCTTTCTGCAGTTAAAATAGCATCTGTAGAGTAATATTTTTTTCCTTTCATCACACATAAAGCTTCTTCTATAGAAGTTGGCTTGAGCTCCTAAGGATCTCGCGCTGACTGAACAAGTGACAACCTGCAGTGAGAACTAGTACTTATACATATAGCACTGACGCTTCCAAGTTTGTTACGAACTATCGGGTTGATAAAAGTAAAGTTGGCAGCCCAAGACTTGCAACATTCTTGTTGCAATACTGGCGCTCACCACTTTTTGGCACCGTTTCCAGGGAAGCATCAGAGTATTCTTTGATTACGACTTTTTTCTAGTTCCTATTGCAACATTCTGCTAATTGTTGAAAATGGTAACAAGAAATGCTAAAAATAGAAGTGCTAAAAATAGCATTGCTATAAATAGGAGCTTGGATACCAGTGCTAGATTGGGCAACAGGGAATGAAAAAAGGAAGTGCTAAAAATATAATTTCTATTGTTATCAGTTCAGGATGGATTCCTATTTTAGTCAATCACATAGGAAGTAAAATTCGAATTTGATATTAACAGCAGTTTGTAAATTAATTAATTAATTCATCTTGAGTTAATTAGCTAAGGAAAATCAAACTTGAAGTCTATGTGAGTACATGCAACAGTTTCTCTATTAATTGACGAATGTACCCATCAGTTAAAGAGATAAGGATGAGTTCTAATTTGAGTAGTAGTTAGTTGGCTCAGTTAACTGAGTCAAGTCCAGTTACATTTGATTTAAATAGTTTGCTTAAATTAAGTAAGTTCAGTTAGTTAATGCATGCTAGCATATAACTATTGTGTATCAGATAATTGAATATTCTCTCATGAATAAATCATGCATGTCAGTTCAGACAGAGACCCAATTGAGATCAGAGAAGGAACAGTGTACTATTAGTTGGATGAATATTTTTCCTATAAAGGAAGCTCATCCATGATGGGAATTTATCTCCTTCAGGACTACGTAGTTGGATTAGAGGTTAGTGAGTCTGTGAAGAGGCTAATTCACACAAGTGGTTGCACTAGACCCCAATCAAAATTGCGAAAATAAATAGGAGGCTTGGAGGACAAACCAGAGGTTAAATAGAGGCCTTTGATTGTCTATGAGCAGTAGAGGTATTGCAAAGAGAGCAGGATAGCTTTTGAGCTGATTCTTTTTGTAATACTAGTTATATTTCCACTTGTATGATAATACAGAGATGGGGTTTTAGGCTGAGGCTTTCCCCAGGTTATATCTTCTGTGTTATGTGTGATTGATTCCTTCTTATCAGTTATATGTGTTCTTATTGATGTTGCTTATGTTTGATTAAGCTTCCGCTAAATTGGTTGTAGAAGTAGATCAGGTATTTTGCTTTAGTCTATTGTATTATCAGGTGATCTACTGGTGGGAATTTCTACACTAATAGTTTATTTCGGTAAAATTAGACTAGTAATTTCTTTTCTTTCAGTTCTACATTTCCTTTCTTTCCTTTTCAATTCTGCAAATTTCCATTTGGCAAGTTCATTTTAGCTAGTTGCAATTTGTTTTGTTCAATCACAATTTTAGTTTTTGCAGGTACTTTCAGTGTGGGGAAAAAGAAACAAAAAAAACCTACCAAAAATATTTCCTTTCATGCCTCATAGGAGTAGAGATAACTTAGGAAAATTTTTACCCAACACCCCCACTGCTTCACATAGTCAACCTTCTCTCTTCTTCGGTGGTTACAATCAAGAAGAACCCTTAGGTGAACATCCAGACATCTTTGAAGAACCTATAGGGGAAGAAGAAGAAGAAAACATTCCTCTGGAGCCAATGGCTGAAAACAGAAATGCTAGAGGAAATGGAGAGAGAATCGAGGGTACCTTCCCCATTCGGGAGACCAATGGGGACACCAAAATGAAGAATATAAGTCCTTCAGCCCTACCTCACTTCCATGGTCTGACTACAGAAGATCCTAACACCTTCTTGTTTGATTTTTTTGTCATCTGTTGAACTTATGACTATGCAGAAGACAAGCAAAAGTTGAAACTATTCCCTTCTACTCTCAAGGACGCAACACTGCGTTGGTTCATGGGATTACCTGGCAACAACATCACAACTTGGGCTCAGATGCAGTAGGCCTTTAACAACAAATATCGAGACTAATGTAGGTCAAAACATACTAAGGAATAAATCTTCTGAATGACCATAGGAAGTGATGAGACCCTGGAAGACTATGAAGAGAGGTTCCAGCTCAGTTACAAAAGGGCTGGGTGTACACTTGACCCTGAGTCTCTGAAGCTGGTCCTGCTCAGCGGAATTCGGGAAGACGTTTTAGACACCCTCCATCTAATAGTCGGGGGAGACATCTACCAACTATCCTATGAGGACATAAACACTGTTTTTGAAACCATTCTAGACCAGCCAGAAAGAAATGTAGGGGGAGTCAACCCATAGCCAGTACCTCTTCTTCCAATTCAAAGGTGAAATTGGAAACATGCTGGAAGATTTCAAGAGTGAGATGTTGCAGACTCTTTCCATGCAAATGGATACCTTACATATCAAAAGAAAACAAGAGGAAGCAAAGAGGGCTTTGTCCATTTTTTGCCCTAGATGCACCAGGAGGCATCCTAGGAATGAATGCCCATTGAAATCTACAGAGGTTTGTTCAGTCTGTGAAGAAGATCATTTTACAGATAAGTGCCCCTCCTTGCCCGGACTTAAAGCTATATACCAAGGGGCCGAAGGAGTCACTAAACAGATCTATTACATAAACCAAAGGAGGTCGCAGGGACCTAGACCATACTAGCAGGGGATGTAAGGGACATATCACACCTACTACAACCCCAACCAAGTCACCTCCATACCTTCTTAGGGCCCCCCTGCTCATACTTCCTGGTCCACGCCTCCTCCTTGGTCCTTCACATCTCAATATCATGCCCAACCAACCACCCACTCATTTCAATCCTATGCTCTGCCACAACCCCAATGGAATGCATCTCCTCAGGGGTGGAGGCCCCAATACAACTCTCTTCCCACTCTTCTGCCTCCACCACTTGCCCAACCACAACCATTACCTTCTGCTCCACCAAGGCAACCCCAAATTCCTGCCCAGCCAAATCGAAACCCGAACAATAGACAGGCTTAGCAAGTGTATAGTGGGGAACCATCATGCCCAACTTATGCTATGGAGATTCAAGAAATTAACTTGCGATCCGGGAAAGTTCTCCCAGATAAGCAACCTTCACCGAGGGAGGTTGAGGAAGATAGAGAGGAAAGTGAACCTAAAACCAATCTACCCTTTCCTGATAGACTAACCATGACAATCCAACCTACCCCAAAGGATACTGAACTCCTAGGAGAATTGAAACAGTTATGTGTGAAGATACCACTTCTCCAAGCCATAAAAGAAGTGTCTATCTACAATAGGTTAATCAAAGAGAAGTTCTTTAGGCATCCAGGAAGGCGCAAGAGAGATGCCCCAACCATCAATGTCATAGGACAACTATCTGATCTGATGTTAGGGCAGATAATTTATCCAAAATATCTGGACCCTGGAAGCCAAGTGGTTGATGTCCACATCAATGGCACAATGGTCCCACATACCTTGATTGATGTGGGAGCTGCCATTAATGTGATGACAAAGGACACAATGCTCAAACTTAACCTCCAAGGCTCCTTGAGGAAGACCACGACAATGCTATAGCTAGCAGACCGCTCCACAGTGACCCCTGAGGGGATTGTGGAAGATGTGATGGTCTCCATTGATTCTTGGGAGTACCCTGCTGATTTCTTAGTTCTCCAACCAAAGGCGAAGCTCATTGGGTATCCTCTCATTCTGGGAAGACCCTGGTTGGCTACACCCAATGCCTACATCAGCTACTGAGATGGGAACATGACCATAAAGAATAGGCACATGTCCAAGCAGTTAACCCTATATCCTCCTACCCAACCCTTGCTAGAACATGATCTACCTCTCTGGTTGGAGGAGGAGGATGAGGATGAGGTTTATTCTGCATCACTTTGTAAATTAGAAATCGCCATGGGGGGAAACTGCAAGATGAGGATGATATGATTGAAAATTTGATTCAGAAGCCACCTCCTAGTGTATCACTATTAGAAGACATAGTAAGAGAAACCCAAAACAACCCCTCAACTAATCTCTATGTGGCTGATCCCACTTCTCTCCATGTTAAAAATATAGAGTTCAGCCCAGAAAGAACATTGAAAATCAATCCATCCCTATCTACTTCCCACGAGGAGGAGCTATGCAGCATATTGAGAAAACATATAGATGCATTCACCTAGAGTTATAAGGAGATGAAGGAAGTGCACCCTTTAGTATGTACTCATCATATATACATCAAGGAAGACTGCAGGCCAGTCAAGAAACCTCAAAGGAGGATGAACCCAGCACTTAAAGATATTGTTAAGGAAGAACTACAAAAATTGCTTGATGCAGGATTCATCTATCCCATCTCTGACAGTGAATGGGTCTCTCCTTTGGTGCTAGTGCCAAAGAAAAATGGTAAGTGGAGAATCTGTGTCAACTATCAGGAATTGAACAAAGCCACTAAAAAGGACCATTTTCCTTTACCTTTCATAGATCAAGTGTTAGACGGTCTGGCAGGGAAAAAGTTTTTCTCCTTCCTAGATGGGTTTAGCGGGTACAATCAGATTCAAATCAGCCTGGAAGACCAAGATAAGACCACTTTCACTTGTCCTTGGGGTACCTTTGCATACCAGGTCCTTCCTTTTGGTTTGTGCAATGCTCCAGCCACTTTCCAAAGAGCGGTATTGAGTATATTTTATGAACTGGTTCATGATGCAATAGAAATATACATGGATGATTTTACTCCTTATGGCTATGACTTTCAGGAAGATTTATCTAACCTAAGAAAAGTTCTAGATAAGTGTATTGAGATGAACCTGTCCCTCAGTCCGGAAAAATGTGAATTTTTTATGACTGAAGGGACCGTGCTAGGTCATGCAATATCTCAACAAGGACTGCAGGTGGACCCCAACAAAATTGCCATCATCCAAAGGGTCCCACCTCCTCAAAAGGTGAGAGATGTCAGAATTTTCCTAGGCTTAGCTGGATATTACAGAAGATTCATTAAAGACTTTAGCAAGCTAGCCTCTCCTTTGTTTAGCCTCCTAGGCAAAGATGTTGAGTTGATATGGTCGAAAAACTGTCAAGAAGCCCTAGATAACTTGAAGAGCAAGCTAGTGACTACCACAATTCTCAGAGGCCCAAACTGGGCCCTATCCTTTCACATTCATACAGATACCTCGAACAAAGTGATAGGAGTAGCCTTAGGACAAATTGATGGAAAGTTACCTTATGCCATATAATTTATAAGCAAAAACTTGTCAAAGGCAAAGTTAAACTATACAGTGACTGAGAAGGAACTCCTAGCTGTCGTGCATTCCTTAAACAAATTCAAACATTATATCACAGGCTATCAAACCTTTGTGCACACTGATCATGCTACAATTAGATATTTAATGAACAAACTAGATTTAAATGCTCATATTATTAGATGGTTGCTTTTATTGCAGCAGTTTAATCTGACCATTATCGATAAGCCTGGTAAAGAGAATGTTGTTGCTGACTTTTTGTTTAGAGTAAATTTGCCTGCAGGTGAAGAAGGAATGGTGGATGAACAAATGCCAGATGAACACCTATTTTCTATATTAATACTCTCTCCATGGTTTGCTGATATAGCAAACTACTTGGTTTCAACACAGTTCCCACCACACCTATCCTCAAAAGAGAAGAGCAAGATAGTAAGGAAAAGCGCCCCTTTCACCTGGATTGGAGGCAATCTCTTCAAACTTGGCCCAGATCAGATCTTGAGAAGATGTGTCAGGGAGGAGGAAGTCTTTGACATCCTCTTGACCTGTCATGATGGGCCTTGTGGAGGTCATTTTGCAGCAAAAGGAACCGCCTTCAAGATATTACAAGCAGGCTACTACTGGCCCACTCTTCATCAAGATGTGAGGAGATACATGAGCCAGTGTGATTAGTGTCAAAGGATGGGGAAATCCACTCCAAAGGATGAAATTCCCATGCAACCTCAAGTGACCTTTGAGCCATTTGAGAAGTGGGGCATGGACTTTGTGGGGCCTATCAACCCTCCTTCAAAGCAAAAGCAGTACATCATTGTGTGCACTGACTACCTGACAAAGTGGGCAAAGACAAAAGCAATCAAAGCAGTGACAGAGGAAAAAGTAGCTGAGTTTTTGAGAGAAAACATATCCTACAAATTCGGGTATCTGAGAGAGTTGGTCACAGACCAAGGTAGTCAGTTCACTTCCAACCTGATTGAAGAAATGCTCACACATTATAAGATCAAGCACAGGAACTCCGCCCCTTACCATCCACAAGCCAATTTGCAAGTGGAGGTCATTAACACAGCATTGGAAGAGATCCTAACCAAGGTAGTGAGCAACAGCAGAAAACACTGGGCAGATAGATTAGTTAAGGCCACTTGGGCCTACAACACAACATGGAAGACCACCACTAGGTTCACACCCTATGAACTAGTCTATGGGAAGAAGGCTTTTCTATCAATAAAGTTTGAATTCAATACCCTAAGGATGGTAGCTCAGCTGGACCTAGACTTCAGCCATGCACAGAAGAAGAGATTACTTCAGCTCAATGGATTGGATGAATACTAATTGCAAGCCCTTCTCCATACAGAGGTAGTTCGGCTTTAGAGAAAGATATGGCATGACAGAAATATCAGGGAGAAACAATTCCAAGAGGGAGATTGGGCACTACTCTATGATTCAAGATACAAGGATTTCAAAGGCAAGCTAAGGAAAAGATGACTGGAACCCTACACTGTTGATAAATGCAATGAAAATGGTTTAGTTCTGATCAGAACCATTGATGATGAATCCATCCCCATGCTTGTCAATGGGCATCAGGTGGAAGTCTATAAGAAACCCTTCTCCAAGCGAGAGTTTATTGAAGATTTGAATAAAACAGTGATGGTAGTGGAGCATGTCTTAGCTTCCACTTCACCCACTCACTGAAGAAAAAAGAGAAAATAGGGACTCAAGTGAAAACCTCCATGAGGCGCTTGAGTCCCATCGTTGGGTCGAAAACCTCTTCTGAGGCGGCCTAGTGATGTAAAAAAAAAAGGAAAGAATAAGATCCCTGGGTGAAAACTTCCTTTGAGGCGGCCAAGGCAAGCAACTAGGGTGAAAACCTCTCTGAGGCGCCCTAGTTTTTTTCAACAAACAAACAAACAAGAGAGAAAGAAAAATGAATTTTTATTGCATTGTAGGTTCGCAGGAGGACTATAGGGAGCAGAAGAAGGTGCCAAGGGAACCCTAACATTCATACTAGCATCCATCTCATATTCTCCACACCTTCCTCCATCATTTTTGGCATCTCTTTCACCCCACTATACCTTTTTCTTTCAAAACTGTATTTTCTACAAGAGGCTCTGTGTTTCCTACAGGAGACTCCTATAGGAATTACAGAGAGCCAAAAGTGTCTATAGGAGGCAGTTTGAGGGACAAGGAAAGCACCATTAGGAACCTGTCATCCCTCTTACCATCTTCAAACCTCCTTGCCATCATTTCCAAGCCTGCATCACACTCCAAGCATCCTTATTATTTTTTCTTCCCAAGAAAAAACACAGAAAAACAGTTTTTTTCCTTTTTTTTTCTTTTTTTTCTTTCAGTTTTGAAAAAACAAAAACAAAAAAAAGGAGGAAAAGGCACCATCGAATTTACCTGAAGCTTACCTACTATCCCTCCATCATTCATCTCCACCTCTGGCATCATTCCCAAGCTCCAAGCATAGGAAAAAGCTGAAGCTTCAAGGGGAGAAGCAGCTACAGGAGCTCCTGTAGGAATTTTTGTAGCAGTTGATCCCATAGAAGTCCAGCACCAACAGCAAGAGAGTGCACATCTGTAGGTTGAAAAGGCACATGCAGCTCAGCTCCAGCAAAAGAAGAACCTACAATAGTACACAAAAACACATCAGCAAGTAGAGATAGCATGCATGAAGGAAAATGAAGGCATGCAGCAGAGAAAGCCACAACACCTCACAGTCAATGGAAGCAAATACACTCGAATCACAGGTAAGTAGCTAAGTCACTCCTCTATCTGCATTTGTGTAATTAGAAATCATATGAAGTCAACGAGATGGTTGAAATCAAAAGGTGGCCAGTTAACTTGGCCACCTTCATTTAGTTGACTCCACTCAATCGAGATGTCACCCACACGTGCGCACAATCAACTCATGCAAAAGATGCGAAGGACAGGTAGTGGGAGGAAGAGTTAACTCCAATGCCATGATGAGGGGATGATTATGAGGGGAGATCATGATGACCAAGTAGGTGGGGACCAACGGTCCTAATCGAGGCAATGTACACCTTGCCAGCTCAGCACTCATAACCGAAAGTAGCCATAAAAAGTAATGAGCACTCCTCCCCGCGCATTCTCACCACCTTTTCCTCGGTTTCTCCTCGTAACTTAGCCACACAGTAGTCTTCTTATGCCCCCACAGCCTTGTATTCACCATCCTCCATCGATTTCCTCCATATTCTTTCTCTCGTCATTTTCTACAAGAGCACTTACAAGAAATCTACAGGATGGACAACGGGCTTCTACAGGAGGGGTAGTGAGTCATTTTGAAGGAAGGAAATGTGATTTTTGGCATGAATTTCAGTCTGAAGAGGTAGGGTTCATGAATTCCCTCTATTGAATATTAAAATGTGAATTAATGGGTCTCAAATTGAAGATGAAATGTGTCATTGAGAGGGTAGAAATACAAAAAAAAAAAAATGTTTAAAAAAAAAAAACACAGTCCCCTCTGTTTTTCTATTCCACTCAAAATTCTTTGTCTCCACCTCCATATTTGGTTTTTCAAAAAGAAGTACAAGCAGTATGATAGGGGGGTTTATGAGAAAAGAGCCCACTAACTCCACTAGACTCCATGCACATCCTCAAGTGGTGGAAATATTTACAAGGGCAAACTGGATGAATTTCTTTGAGAAGTTTAGAGGGTTTGATGATGAAATTGCCCATGAATTTTCTCTCTCTCTAGTCCCTCACACAAGAACTCATGCTACTATAACCATTAGATGCCTCTCCATTGAAATAACCCTGAATTCATCGGTAGGGTCACTATCCTTCCTCTTGGGCTGCCTTGGAGTAAAGATGAGAAACCAATTGGCCAGGCTGCCAAGAAGAAATTTTTCCAAGATAATGAAACCCCTATTGAAGACAAAAATGGAATTAGGAGGGCTAGTATACCATATCCCTGGGATGAGATTAGCTACCAAGTGATCAAATAAATTTCTTTTGAGTGGAGGCATAGCATTTTTTATGGATATCATTTCAGAATCCTCCAAGATTTGAGATATGGCATGAATACCCCAGCACATCAAAAGTTCAGTATCCCTTACTTTCTCCTTCAGTCCGTAATTGACTCCAGCACCAAGGTCCAAGCAGGAAATTCACAGCAGCTAGCTCACCATGGCCTAATCAAGATCCTAGTAAAAGAAGCCCTCCATACCCTTACAATCCCTATAGCATGGGAAGTTTTCAGAAATATGACTGTTGAGGATGACATCAAGGCATTAACCTATGATGTCAGTCCTGTTGTTAGTGAGGAGCGAGAACAACAAGGAGAAGAAGATGAAGCCAATGGTGGCATAGCAGAGCAAGAGAAAAGAGGAGGAGAGAGTTGAAGGGACAATGCAGGAGGAGGAAAAAGGGACAGAAGAGGGAGAAAAGGAGGCATAGAGGGCAGAGCAAAGAGAAGAGTCCCCTGAAACTTTGGAAAGAGAAGTAGCAGCTGCCCTCACTGCCCTCAGTACACCAGTTAAGAAGAAGCAAAAGAGGAAAATAAAAACCTCCATGTATTTTAGGGCAAGGAAGAGTACAAGAATCAAAACAGGAAAACCTCAGCCCTCCTCAAAGACTCCCATTACCATTGAAGATTCACCATCTGCCAAGGTGAAAGAATCTCCTTCCAAGACACCTATAACCTATGAAAGGGGGACTCCAAGATCTTCTACATGGAAGGGAAAGGAAATTCTACAGGACCCCAAACCAGACCTACAGGAGGCTGAAACAGTCCTACAGGAGACACTGTCTAAACTACAGGAGACACAAAAACTTGAGGAAAAGATAGGAGGACAGCTAGAGGTGAAGGAGGAAGCACAAGAGATACAAGAACCTAACCCCCAGCCTAATCTTGACTCCTATTATAGACTACTTGAGGGAGGCAAGATAATCCCACAGAAATTTGCAATTCCACTATTTTTCAAATTGGAGAAAGAGATAGTGAGAACACATAGGTGGATGCAAATAGCCAAGTATAAAGGAATTGAGGATATTGGCCACATGTAAAACAAACTTGGGGAAATGGGCAGGGAATTGAGTGCTCTCAGAGATAGAGAATCCATTACAAGAAGCCACCTTGAAAATGAGAATGAATTACTAAGGAGGCAGCTGCAGGAGAAAGAGACTCATTTGGTATACATGTCCAGCTTATCCATGGAAGCATTACAATGCGGAACACTAGCCAAATCTTATGGCGTCTATTTGAAGGATCAATGGCTTCAATTCCAAATAAAAACTTTGGCACAAAGAGGCACAATGCCTTTCCAAGACTAAAGGCAGTTCATGGATTTTTGTGACCAAAGCACCTCAAAGGATAAACCAAAGATGGTAGAGTTCTACCTACACAACATGGCCCTCACAGACATGAATGCGTGGGACCCCAATGCCAAGCTAGGGTATTTTCAATTAATGTCCATGGCCTCATGGATGAACCATGAAGAATTGAGGACAACAGAAATGAAAATATTGTTAATAAAATAGCAGAATGAACCATTAATGATAATATTTGAGCCATCAGATCCTATGGCCCTCATCAGCACACACAACTTGCTTGCCAATGACCCTCAAATTGCCCCTAAATATCTAGCCAATCAAGAACAAGCCATTGAACACTTTGAAGATATGTTTAGGCTACTTGGGGAGGACTATGTGCATGCATGCATGAGAAGATGGAAAACCCTACCCCACAGCTTGCAAATCAGGGAATACCATTCCCCATGAGGCTGAAGGAGGCATTCAAAAGAGTGCCAATGTACAAACGCTCCATGCAAAGGTTGAAGGCCAATTGGATTGGCCTCAAACTGAGTCCTCCACTCATATTAGGCATGCTGGAAGGCATAAGAGAAGAAAAAGAGGAGGAGCAGTGGAACGACATAGACAAAAAGGCAGGATTTTATGGGGAACATGAGCAGACCACATCAAAAGCCTGGAATTCTAGGGAGGCCACCAGGGCCATAAAAGACGAAGAGATTGACTAGGTTGCTCAGAGGATGAGCAACACCTTCAGTAGGGGGGTGGTGATGAGCCTCATAAATGGGTAATTATATGCGCTCATTTTACCTCCTAACCTAGTCAAATCAACCATTCTCTTAGCTTATTGTATGATTTTCTCATTATCTTTATGCTTATAGGGTGAGTTGAGTTAGTTATTATGCCATGTGATCTAACATGTATTTAATGCAGATTATTGATGGATTTTGAGGTCAAAGTCAAGGATCTAGTGGTAAAATTGCAACAATAACTTGAAGTAGACAGAGGAGAGGACTTATAGGAGGGAATCCCTCTCATTATTACTCCTCACTTTGAATTCCCCTTCATTCAGCTCGGAGTACAAGCAGCCAAATCATGCACTAGAAAGCAGTCGAGAAAGTGGAAGATGATTGATAGTTATCTCGAGTTTTGGGAGCCAAGCCTCCTTGATTTTAAGGAAGCTATTGGTAGCTTCAGGTGTATAAGTAGAGAGGCCTAGGGCCTCACTAGGTTGGACTTTTTTGCTTGTGTAAACTCTACTCAAATTTCGAGCTTATTATCTTGTGACAGTTTCATGTAATCTTGCTATTTTTTGATAATGAAGATGGAATCCTTTTTGAGCTAGCACTGAGTTACCTCAGAGCGCTAAAGCTTTTGGGTTAGGGACCAATCCAAGCAGCCAAGCTCCTCTTTACTTGTATTTGTATGCTTTACTTTAGTTTGTAGAATAGTTTGCTGTTATATGTATTTCTCTTATGGTTAAGAATAGGTTGTTTTTGATGATTTAGTAGCTTATTTCCATTTTTGCTTTCTGTAGTAGGTTAAGCAGTTATCAAAGATTATTCAAAAGGCTAGCAACAGTGCCTTGGCCTCTCTTCCTCCCTCTAGGACCATGATTTGAGGCAAAGACTCTCTTGCTTCCCCAAAAACACAGATTTTCCTCATTCCTAGGACTTCTAGTGTTTGCAGCTCTCTAGTAGGTTGATAGTCCAGTTTTGCTTAACTTTATATCTTATTTATCATATTCACTTCCTTATTTACAATATTCCTTTTGCATGCTTTCCTTTCTTACATCATTTCCTTCTATACATCATAGTTTAGGCCATTTTAAGGCAAAACTCTGTTTTTCCTAGGATGCACTTATTTCATTGGTTGCTTGATTCTCTTGGTTGATTGTCAGTTTCTATGCTACAAATCTCTTCCAGTAGTAAGCCAGCTTACCATCAATCACACCCTCCATCTGATCCATGTCCTATAGGTCTCCCAAACATCACCTTAATTCTGCCCTAGTTTCCTTCATTTTTCATAGAACTTCTTCCTCTCTCCTTGAGCAAACCCAATCATCTTTCTCTCTCCTGGTGACTCATGGTAGACCTTAGGTGCCCTAACACCTCATTCCAACCTTCATACACCTTTTCCACCCACTCTCACACCCTCAAAACAACGAAAATTTCTCTCGTCCTCCTCTTGTAGGCCTCCTATAGTTTCCCTGTTTTCCTCCTGTAGTTTTTCCTGTAGGCTTTCTTTTGAAGGCTGAGTGTGGGAAAAGCCTCCAAAAGGCCACCTAAGACCTCCTACGACCCATCCACACCATCCTACATCGTCCCAATCTCCAAAACCACCCTCTAACGCCACCTGTTCGTTGCCACATTCACACACAATAAATTAGATGCATGTTAAATTCACATAAAAACTCATAAAAATCCAAGAATATGTTTTTTGCTTATTTACTTCCAAAAATAGCAGGGTTAGATGTTGTTTACTTACTTGAGTAGATAATGGAATTGCCTTCAGGGTTTTCATAGTGTTTTTGGCAAAAGTAGAATTAGCTTGTTAATTAGGGTTTACTAGATTTTGAATTGCATTCCAGCCTTTCTCCTTTATGCAGTTAAAATAGCATCTGTAGAGTAATCTTTCTTTCCTTTCATCACACATAGAGCTTCTTCTGGAATCTATAGAAGTTGGCTTGAGCTCCTAGGTATCTCGTGCGGACTGATCAAGTGACAACCTGCAGTGAGAACTAGTACTTGTTCATATATCACTGACGCTTCCAAGTTTGTTACGAACTATCGGGTTGATAATAGTAAAGTTGGTAGCCCAGGAGTTGCAGCATTCTTGCTACAATACTGGTGCTCACCATTAAGTCCAGTTAGATTAGTTCAAATAGTTTGTTGAACTAATTGTGAGTTCAGTTAGTTAATGCATACATGCATGTAACTGCTGCACTTTACATAACTGAATATTCTCTCATAAATAACTCATGCATATCAGTTTAGACAGAGACCCAGTTGAGATTAGATGATGGGACAGTGTACTATTAGTTGCAAGAATATTCCATGGAGGAATATTCCTTGGAGATTTCGCAGTTACTTCTTTAGTTTAGTGAGTGTGTGATGAGGCCAATCACACAGGTGGCTTCATTGGACCCCAAGAGAAACTGCGCAAGGAAATAGGAGGCTTGGAGGGCTGAGGGAAGGCATATCTTATGTCTGTTCAGTCTACGAGCTGTATTGTTTTGATTACAGAGAGAGCGGGATAGCTTGTGGGATAATTCTTTTTGTAATCTGAACATATTTCCAGTTGTATGATAATACATAGATTGGGTTTTTAGGCTGAGGCTTTCCCCGGGTTATTATTCTATGTTCATGTGTGATTGATTTCTCATTCTCAGTTATATGTGTTCTATTTGATCTTACTCATATTCGATTAAGCTTCCGCGAGTTTGTTGTAGAAATAGATCTTGTATTTTGCTTTAGTATATTGCATAATCTGTTGATCTACAGTGGGAATTTCTACAACTATCTCTACCAAGAAACCTTGTTTCTAGTGTCTTTCCACTATCCATGTATGTCTTAGCATGTTGTAGATCACACTACTTTCATTCCATTGATCTATCCCTCAGCATTACCTATTCATAACAGAAACATAGGCATAGTATAAACACATAATATAAATTCATATCCACATGATACTGACCTCATATATCTATTAAGGCTACTCTTCCCACTTGATGCCTCATAAAACCAGGAACCGATTCATTCCATTCACTTGCATAAGCAATCATTCCTCCACAAGCATGATGCCTGACAATATTGTCAGACAACTACATATGTACATACATATATACATATATATAGACATCGGCATAATCATAATCACAACAAAATTACCATATATCATAAGGTCAAGGTTAAGATAACTCCCTTTATTAGTGCACAGCATGCACAACATTGAGAACATCATTTCCCAACATAGCCAATCCATTTGATGCCTCAAATCCATTTATTTTACCTTTCATGTTACCTTTCTCATGACTATCCTACCATCTTCTATTTATCCTAATGGACCCAACAAATCCAACTGGTTGTCATATTCTTACCTTCAATTTTCCTTTACTCATGCACCAAGCTTCATCCAAGTCTTTCATTATTTGTTGGGTTTCATTCAACTCCCCCTTAGCTCCATTAACATTCTCTGTCCCTAACCAATTCCCAAGACCCTCAAAACATAAAAGGTAAGAATGAGAGAAAACAAGAAGAAAACCATGGAAAACAAACACAATACAACACAAATAAAGTGGCATGGCCATGCACCAAACACAATCAAGCGCAAAAAAATCACAAAATACCAAAAGCAAAAAACTAGCAACAAACACCATGGCTAAACCCTATGGGTTCTCAATGCTCCCACGGGAAAGCTCAACCCGAGCCTTCTTCAATATTTCATGGAAGTCTCTTTTTCCATGCAATCCCCTGCATCATATTTCCATAAACACACAATTATAAGTGTATAAATAAATATAACAATATACCAATTCACTTAACTTATTTTACCCAAGACACTGACCTGTAATTGAACATGTACATATATCATCTCTCAAGGGACTAAAATTCTCTTGACGGATCCAATGATAACTAGAAACCAGTTTTTATACCTGTCAAATACATGTTCATGAATGTAGCACCTACATAATGTCATCCAAAATAAGGGTTAAGAAAACTTCTTGTATTCATGCAAAGAACTCATTCATTTGGAATTGTAGTTTCCAAACATAGCCAAAAGAATTCTCACCCAATTCCTTTCTTTTACATTTTTCCTTATTGTAATTGAGCCTTAACATATGTTATCACATCACTCAGCTATAAGTTATATAAATAAATCAATTGTTACCTTATCACACTAATGACAAGCATGTTACCCTGCAACTGTTCACATGTGTCATTCACATGTTCCAAGGATCAATACATCATCTCTATTAATTTTAAATTAGACTTTACCAAGACTAATAGTCGTGTCATATTCAACCGCCAACTCACAATCATTAGTCATAATACTACAACTAGCACCCACTTGCACTCAATTACATATCAGTTATTTCAGCACATATTTTTTTAATACATCCGTCTTAAAACAAGATCATTTCTTAATGTAGTCTTATAGGCATATACTCATATCATGAAATTAATCAAACATTCAAACTATAGATTTTTGTAACTGCAGCAAAATTCCACCTTGGATAGCTCAAATGACCAATATAATTATTGTATTAGATTCCTCTTTTTGAGAGGACCAACATCGACGTAAAGATCACCCAATTTGGTTAAGCAGAATTTGAGTGATGAATTATTTTATTCATGCATGTATTATGGAATGGGTCGGCCCTAACCACATGAGTAACTGCTTGGGTCAGCCTTAACCCCAAGTGAACCCTCAAGAAATCCTATAAATAGAAGATACCTCAAGATCATTTGGACACATCTTCTCTTCTCTTTTTTATTGGTTCACACAGGTTCAACAAAAGGAGTTCACTCAAGGTTCCGAAATCACAGGCGAAAGGTTCACTCTGGTTTAAGGTCTTCTGGATCTCATTTGTTGGTGCAGAACAAGTCATTTTGGTACGTGTTTTCTCACACATAATCCTATGAGAGTGACTATATACCCCTAGACACTGGCATAGAGGCTTATGGGAGAGATTATGGCTTTAGAGACATATATGAAGGTGTCGAGCCCCAGTCACTCACACAGAGTGGTCCTGTGAGAAACCAGGACATTTCGTTCGCTTGTATAGCAACAAAAAGGGAGAGACTCTGGGTTTTAGCTATATTATGCCATAATCGCATGCATAAAGACTTCCTGAGAGTGACCTTGTAGTCACAGTCGCTCGCATACAGTGACCGAGAGAGCGACCAAGGAGTTTCGTTCGCACTCAGATAGTCGTGATGAGGGTGACCAGAGTTTAGATCTAAGATTTGACATCTTGGATTCAGTTGACTTCAGTGATCTGGTAAATTTGGGTTTTCCTCTACTGTTATATAGATCTGTAGATCTATATATATGATTTGTTAGTATTCATTGCATACATATATATTGGGTTCATTGATAGTGACAACAGCTCTCAGCAGTGTTTGGCACATTAACAGTAGTTGACATCAGTTTGTGACAGCACATTATAACCATTAGTATGAGGGTTCTAATTCCTTAGCATGATTAGATATTTCTCATAGATATCATTATTATTTTGCTGCATCGATAAAGTTGTGGATCATTGTACTCTCTTTTGCTACATCATTTGATGACGATCTAAGAAGAAGATTTGCAAGGGTTTTCCCCATAGTGGGTTTTTCCCTGGTCTCCGACTGATCTTGGTGTCTTTATGTGTGTGCATTCTTTTCTTTTATTGTTCCTTTTTGTTTCAATGCATTGATGATGATGGTGATGTTGTTTCTTTCTATGTAATTTCATATGTTGATATGTAATAGTGTAGATCGGATTAATGTATTAATGATGAAATACAATTATCATAACAAATAACAATGTCGCCCAAAGAAAATTTAACATGGTATCAAAGCCATGTTGAAGAAAATCCATGGAGATCACCCTGATGATGACACCATTGATGGAGCGAGAAGAATATGGTGGAGACCTAAAATAATTCTAGGGTTTGAAGAAAACCCTAGGCATCTTGATGATTAGGGTTTGATGGATTCTATGAGGTTGGGGTTGGAGAGAAAACCCTAGTTCATGGAAAAGACTTGAGATTTGATGTATGAAACTCTAGCATGGTCTATGTGAAACACTTGATGAAGATTCGATGGAGCCTTAGATGGGATAATCCCTAACAGATATGGTTGGATACTTCAAGACAACAATTGTATATGGACCATGGACAATGATGGCTCAGTAAAGATTGGTTCAAGAGGGAGAGGATCACCTCTCATTGAGGATAAGTATTTCCTAACTTATGATGCTTCTTACTTGTTAGACTTATGGATCCGATGATTATGTTTATTGCTTGTACTTCCTGCATATGTATTTGAGTATATGGATGTTTCTAACCTCGTTGATGAGATGTGATGTGTAGATCCTTCTTGTGAATAATTTTGAGATGCAAATCTAGAAAGAGACAAATAGGTACTTAACAAAAATATCATATAAATTTATTCAAGTGGCCTATGTCTAATGAGTAGGTACTCAATTATTTGAATACCTCAAGGTATGCATGGTATGTTGTGTTCATTTATTGGCTTGGTAAGCCCTAAGGTATGATGAGAATGCCTCTTTCTTTAATGGCTCATACATGCATATGAAAGTGACTTGGATATATGTCTGCTATGATGAAATTATGCACTTGGTGTTGAACATTTTGACCTTCTTGAATTCTATGAGGTTATCTAATGTTGATACATTGATACACTTGATGTTTGGCTAAAATCTATGATCTATCTGTTGGATATCTTGGTCCTATAAAGAAGGCTAGCACCTTGGTTCTAGAAAATGATACTCCTTATACTTGTCATGATGGATCTCATATAGAAGGATAGTTCATTGACTCCTATACATGAGTCTGCTAGTAATGCTTGCGATAAGCATGATGAAAGCATATGGAAAGAGAGATTGACATTTTTTGTTTTGATAAAGATTTATTGAATGACCTAATTTGATCTCATTGGTCATGAAGTGCATGGTAACATTGATGTGAGAGGTATAGGTGTAATATCGATATTCCAAATCTCTTACTACCTGTGGTCTTGTCTTGACAGCATATGGTTAAAATGAATGTCCTAACTTGATTGAATGACTTGATAGAAAGCGATATTGTGTTTATAATCTTTGAGATCTATATGTTCCTTTGAATCTAACCTTTGATGAAAGATTGATGTCATGATGTTGATATCCATATGTTTATGATCTAATAGATTTATTATTGCATGACTCAAGTAGAGACATGTTTCTTACATGAAAGATGATGAATGATGTGGATCCCCAATCAGAGGGAGAATCTCTTCTCAGGATTCTTACCCTTATTACTATTTGTATTATATGTTGCTGAAGTATGATTTATGCACATCTACCAGTATTGATCTGTAGCAAGGTCTCAAATCTGAATCCCGTACAAAAATTAGGGTTTCTTCTCTAGGCACAATCATAGATCTAGGAGATCTCATCCCTAATCGCATGCATGTTAAGGCCTATACAACATCCAAGCAACTAAAATCGCTCCCATGCTAACCTGAAGAGAGATACCAGAGTTTTGACTGTTGTTGACCATCATATGAAGCTTTCTGAAGTTGTATAAAATTTGAATCATGATGTACCTGACATATTCTACCACTGTTAACTAATTTCTGAAGTTGTTGAGTTAAATTTTTGATCATATAATGAAGTATTGTGCATGAAATCAAATGGTCACCTGGAAGATATCAGTACCACATATGTATTGCAGGTAATAGCAATATTTACTAGTAGGAAGAGGTTAAATGTTTTCCATAACATGAATATGCAGACTGAGCTTGTGTTTGTGGGAGACCTAGACATGCATATAGATATGTCACTATGTTTGTAGAGGTTGGCATGATTTGGCATTACTGGTGTTTTGTCATGATGCTTGACAATAAATTTGAATAGATGATTGAGATGTGATTTGACTATAGATCTCTCTATGATAGCAATTTGGACTTGCCCTGATGTCTAGTGATCTGATTTGACTATTGTTGATTTTCCCTGATATCAATACTATGTGGGCATGATGACTTATTTGGATATTTTCCTCCTTATTCTTAGCACAATGGTTGAAATAATGATAGTTGTGATTTGGCATGAAAAATGGCACTTGCATGACTCATCCTTGATGTATGCATTTGCATCTAGTGATAGGATGACTTATATTATGATTATGAGAACGAATGACATACATATAGATATGTCACTATGTTTGTAGAGGTTGGCATGATTTGGAATTACTGGTGTTTTATCATGATGCTTGACAATAACTTTGAATTGATGATTGAGATGTGATTTGACTATAGATCTCTCTACGATAGCAATTTGGACTTGACTTGATGTCTAGTGATTTGATTTGATGATTGTTGATTTTCCCTGATATCAATACTATGTGGGAATGATGACTTATTTGGAAATTGGCCTCCTTATTCTTAGCACAATGGTTGAAATAATGATAGTTGTGATTTGGCATGAAAAATGGAACGTGCATGACTCATCCTTGATGTATGCATTTGCACCTAGTGATAGGATGACTTATATTATGATTATGAGAATGACTTCATTAATTTTGGATTGATAATGCATTACTTGTTGGCATGATGAAGTCATGATTTGATATGAGCTCCACCTGTCTCCCAGTTGAAAGTATTAATAATATGATAATGATGACTTTGATAATGGTCATGATCTGGCTTTAAACTCTAATTAGTTGACTTTGTTATTCATCATACAACATTGAGTTATGTAAGGATGATTATGTTGGCTTAGCAAGGCATTATGCTTAGAGGATTGCAATCCAGATATGTCTAGATTTGACAGTTATCTGATGAAGTCGGGATGATGAGTTCCAAGGTATGGCTTTGATATTGATTATAATTTTGGTTTTATATAGTGATGATTTACTTATGACAGGTGATGAATCTCTGATGAACTAAATCATAGGGAGATGGCTTATGAATCTCGAAATAATGAATCATGGCATGATGAATTGATTTCTGGAATTCAGGAAAGAAATTCCATATTGGAAAGCTATTAGAATATGTTTTGAATAATGAAAATGAAGATCCTTGGATACTCTGATTTTAAGTTCAAGGTGTTGTTGAACTTGACATGGCATCCGATGATTGAAGCATTGATGTTCCATTTTGAACATCCATCTGTATATGTATGAGGTGCATAGAACCTTAGTGAATTCATGAGTGAGTTTCTTCACTCACATAGAGTTGCCACTGAACATGTTTTGAAATATCTACATGAGGTGTTCTAGTTTTGAGAATGAGATATTTATACTATGATATATGTCTGCACAGATGTAGTGTTTATATTTGAGATTTTTGTTGATAAGCACATTTAGATTTTGCTTTAGCATGTGATCTTCCATGATATGTTGGATGATAGGTCCATAACATGATCGATATTGATCATGATGTTTCTAGCATGGCTAGTTGTGAGGAAGGATATAGAAGCTCCTTAGAGAGTTGTTTGAGTGTGATTTGGATATGTCATGGATACATTGTGCTGATCTAATTGGTAGTAAGTCCCATATTTATAGTTGGGACCGAGATGATCTCATATATTGAGACAGTGCAGTTGTTCGAAACAAGCTCAGGCTTGTGGTTGGCACCTCCTATAGAGGGAGGGTAATTATGATATCCTTTTGTGATTCATATGATTATATATGATCTGACATGATATTTGATTTGATGTTTTGTATGAATAGGAAACAACTGCTATTGAGACAAGTTGATGATGAGAGAAGCGTTGATCGAGGACACTGAGCAAACTCTTCCTACCCTGCTTGAGCTCCCAGGGTGAGGAATTGAGATAGAGGGCTCCTGGGGTTGAGGGAACTATAGAAAATAGGGAGTTACCCTATCTGTTACCCAGGGTAGAAGAATGTTTCTCCCCTATCTTTATAGGGTTAGAGAATGTTGCTCCCCTTTTGGTCTTTCCAAAGTATACTTTGGGGCGCATCATACCCTCAAGAAGGCCAGCTTGATGGGAATATCAGTCCTCATTTTGGCCAACGAGTTGAGAGTGTACTTGGGGTGTACAAACCAAGTCGATTATGATGTAGATGTTCTACCACATGACTATTTTGGGTCATTGATGGGAATCTTAGTAGGAAATAGGATGGATTGAGATAACCTGATATGATTTCAGGTTAAGGGTAGCTCCCCAATGAAATTCTAGGGTTAAGGGTGTACTTCCCTGTGTGATGAGTTATCTTATTGCTCAGTATGGGTGGAAGTTTGTTATGAAACCAGCTCAAGAAAATATAGAAAATATAGATCAATGCCTTAGAATTCAACCTCTTCGAGGGGGCAACCTCCTTTACATTACATAAATGAACAATTCTTGGATGATACAAATGAAAAGACCTCCTTTCTATATATAGGAGTCCAAGGGGTCATAACATAATCAAAGCCGACATAACAATAATAATGTAAGGGCACAATAATAACAATAGTGGGCTTCTATGGGGCACAATAGTAACAATATGGCCACTACATGGGTACATCAACATAATAAGTGGGTTGTACTAATAACAATAAGCGGTTACACTAGTAGAATAGGGGCCAAACATGCCCCTCTCCTTCAAAAAGCGTTGTCCTCAACGCTTGAGTAGTTCTTGATGCTTCTGTATAAAATTCTTGTCCTCCCATGTGGAATCTTCAGCGGGTAAGTTCTTCCACTTGATGAGATACTCTGAAATTGATCGATTTTGTAGCTGTCAGTTTCTTGTTTCTGTGACTGCTCCAGGTTCCAATATGATTTTTCCTTCTTCTTCAATTTCTGGCAATATTGTTTGAATTGGGATCTTTTGCAACTTTTGAATAAGTGGCCATACTTCTTCATCCTTATTCCATTCATCCCTTGCTTCATTTATCCAATCTGGTTCGATAATAGAAATAGCACAAAACAATGCTTCCACATCCTCATCCTTGAAGAGTCTTCCCAATCGGTAAGGTCACCATTTTTTAAGTGCATGTATTATTGCCAACATTTCCTTCACATAACTAGCTTGCTTGAGATGTAGCAGTAAAAATACCCAATCACCTACATCAAAAAAAATTTCATTACGATGTTGATCTACCTGTTGTTTCGTTTGATTTTGCACCGAAGTGGCGTTATCCTTTAAAATTTGGAGAACTTGTTTTTGATGCTCGATGTGATCTTTCACTGCTTGAACCTTTTTCTTCTTGATATGTCCTTCTATCTCTAGAGTTTGAGGAGTGGTAATTTCTTCCAATCCTTTACAAGATATGGTCGGATTCATTTCTTGATGCTCGATGTGATCTTTCACTTCTTGAACATTTTTCTTCTTGATATGTCCTTCTATCTTGATAGTTTGAGGAGTGGTAATTTCGACCAATGAATTACAAGATATGGTTAGATTCATTTCTTCTTTCTCGATGTGATCTTTCACTTCTTTCACCTTTTTCTTCTTGATATGTCCTTCTATCTTGAGAGTTTGAGGAGTGGTAATTCTTGCCAATGCTTTACAAGATATGGTCTGATTCATTTCTTCTTTCTCTGGGGTGGGGTCGTGGTGTATATCTTCTTCTTTTGATGTTTCTTGATCCTTTTCTTCCTCCTCTTCATATTCTATATAAAATAATTTCTTATCAGCACACTTATGACCTTTAGTGCATTTGCTATCACAATTGTAACAAAGCCCATTTTCTCTTTTTTCTTCCAATTGTTGTAGTGTAACCCTTGTAGGTTGTGGAAGGCTAAGAGAAAAAACACTTCCATCTTTATAGTTGTGAGGGGTATGCTTCTTGGTTTCCATAATTTTTCTTTCCAATATGTCACAAAGACCTTTTACTCTTTCCAATTGTTGTGGTGTTGCTCTAAAGAAGGTGTTGCTCTTTGTATCCTCATAATGTGTTATCATTTCCTCTATGAAAATTGACCACATAACAAGTTGTTTACGAGAAAAAAGCCCTTAATACCATAAAAATTGATCTGGTTCTAAATATGAAGATGCAATACATACCTTTTGTAACAGTGGTACACCATGTAGATCAAAATATTGCTCCATCTGAAGTATCCAATTTACCAGATCCTTGCCATCAAACTTCCTCATCTTGCTTTTTCTTGATTTTAGGAGCTCGATCTTAAAACAACTGTAACTCTGTACTTTCGGATCTTTAAGTTCTGAAATTGCGACCTGTGGTAGCCCTATGTGTCCTCTTTCCAATGGCACAAATCTGACCCAAATTGGATTCTCCAAGGAAGAGTTATGCGAAATCTCCCACAGTGACTTGATTACAGACTAGTTCAGTAGAGCTAACTTGTACGATGTGCCACGAGTCACTGTTTTGACCTCTGGATCTAAAAAATGCATACAAGAAACTAAAATCCATCCTCTTTCTGTAACTTCTTACGAAATTTCTATCCGATCCCCAGAGAGAAAGTTATGATGATTTTCCCCAGGTCACCTGTTTGGAATGTAATTCAGGAGTCTACAAAAAGACCAACTTCCTCAGATCATATCTCCGCAAATATAGTGCGAAAAGCTCTGAAATTCAGATCCGAGGTTCAGCGCGATTCTTCTCAAATGGGTTTTTTTTTCAACTTCTGAAACATCGCAGAAAAAAAGTTATAGTGAAAATTCCACGATGACTTGTTTGGAGCAGCGAAACCCTAGAATCCAAAGCTCTGATACCAAATGTTATGAAACCAGCTCAAGAAAAGATAGAAAATATAGATCAATGCCTTAGAATTCAGCCTCTTCGAGGGGGAAACCTCCTTTACATTACATAAATGAACAATTCTTGGATGATACAAATGAAAAGACCTCCTTTCTATATATAGGAGTCCAAGGGGTCATAACATAATCAGAGCCGACATAACAATAATAATGTAAGGGCACAATAATAACAATAGTGGGCTTCTATGGGGCACAATAGTAACAATATGGGCACTACATGGGTACATAAACATAATAAGTGGGTTGTGCTAATAACAATAAAGGGTTACACTAGTAGTATAGGGTCCTAACAAAGTTATTGCTCCCCGATGTGGTTCCAGTTTGAGACGTGCTCCTTGATGATATGCTCTCCAATGATGATTGATGATGATATTCTGAGTAGTAGCCCGTCGACAAAGATTCTAGATATCATCCTGATTGGATAAAGGATGGTAACTTAAACTCCCCTCTGGTAAAAAAATCTTCTTCCTCTAGATCCGATAATGTTCAACATACGATCAAGAACAATCAAGCGATAAGCAAGAATAAGAAAAGGATAGATTGAGATGTACAATGATGATTTGTGATGATGAGACACTTGAGATGGACATAGAAGGATTAATACCTGACAGAAATGATCCGTGATGATATGTGATGACACTCCAAGATTCCAAAATGGCATATTGTTCGATGGACAGATATTGGCAGGTGGAATTCTCCCTAGTTGAGAGGGAGTGTTAATTTTTCAACTACAGCAAAATTCCACCTTAGATAGCTCAAATGACCAAGATAATGACTGCATTTAATTTATCTTTTCGAGAGGACAAAAATCAACCTAAATATCACCCGATTTTGTTAAGAGGATGTTGAGTTATGAATTATTTTATTCATACATGTATTATGGAATGTCTCGTCCCTAACTGTTGGCTTAGGGGGTCCTGACCCAGGTCCAGAGTTAGTTGTGCCAACCAACAAATCCCTACACTACTGGCCCTTTTGGAAATGACCCGCATAGCACAAGCTACAATCTCACCTGAAGCACTATGGGGGGATGCAAGAGCAAGAACCAAGTTTCTGCATCCAGAGACTAATGTGATATATTTTAGCTCTTCAAATTTTCCTTCACGCAAATCGATAAACTCTTAGGGAACACTACTACAAATTTGTTAAAATAAACTTCAAACCTTCGCAAAAGTCTACAATCAATCTTTGCAGACCTTTAACATTCAATTTATTTACTTATACGCATCAGAAAGCAGTCCTAAGTTAGGGTTCATGCAAATTTACTTTAAGTTACTAGTAAACATCAGAGAGATCATTAGAGTCTTCGTGAAAATACATAAACATGATTTACGTACATCATTAACAGTTATTCAAAAGAATCATGAAACATTCAATCAATATTCCATAAAACACATGATTCATTGACAACATATATCATAAATAGAAGTAAACAGAAATACACAAGAATTCTTCGGAAATTGTCTTTATTGATCTTCAATTCAGGATTAAAGACTCGAAACTACCCTGCGCACTTAGCTACAGGGGTCCCCACACTGAGATGTGGATTCTACCTAGGCCTCTGCGCACTTAGCTACGGGGGTCCACACACTGATCTACGAATTCTACCTAGGCCTCTGCGCACTCAGCTGCAGAGCCTTTCTTCTCCTATCTGAGCCACTTCTTTTCGTTATCCTTCTTAGCCCTTATCAATTCCTTGTCAAAATTATTCCTTAGTCTCTCTAAGACACACCTATTTATAGCCATTTTCATACAATGCCATGGTCTGCGGACGATGGGTAGATCTCAAAACTGACTCAAACTTTACATAAAACAAGGGGCTGAGCCCCTTTGACTCTTGTTCATCTACATGCTCCACATCCACAAATCTCAAAGACTTTACGTTATTTACACAAAATGTTCCAAAACTTGGGTTATCTTAACCCCAAAACTGACCCAAGGGACCCCATCTCAATAGGCCCCCAACACAAATATCATGACTCACCCTTGAGTCACTCGGCTGGCGCTGTGATCTTACCGCAATGATCCCCCAGCTCCACCTAGATTACTACAACTTCAGCAACACTCTGCATTGCTTCCTGCTTGACTTCCTCAACCAATTTTCCTATAGCTAGTCCTTCTACGGCCAGCCTCATCATCTATTATTTCTACTTCAACCCTTTAATCTTATCTTGGATGGTAGTCGTGACTTGATAAGCCTCCTCCAACCATGGCTGCAACCTGGCCTTTAACAAGGCCTCCTTTTTCTGCGCTTCCTCTACCTGTGCTAGGAGATGCTTTCCCTCCTGTAATTTGGCTAGGCATTACACTGGTGCTATGGAGTGCACGATTGCCCTAAATTCATCATATTGTTGTTGCAGCTCCCTGACCTATGTGTTCAATGTTTGTAGGTTCGGATCCTCCTATAGATTAGTCACTCTCTCCATAGCTTGCTTGAACAATTTCGTACAGTTAGTGGTTGTGGCCCCCAAGGTAGCCACTCCTTCCTTTATCGCGGCTTCGCGCTGCTCCCAGACCTCAGGTGGAGTCGTAGGATACAACTTTAACTGCAGCTTTGTGATCTTCATTTTGAGCTCAAACTGGACTCGGCCAACCTCTTCTTTAGCCTCATGCACACCAGCAGCTAGTTTTATGTCTTTTGCTTCTGGTTGTGCATCCCATGGGATATGAAGCTAAGGCACTGTATTCATGCCTCTGCTACTGCTGACTCTAGATTGGAACTATGCGTCTAAAGTGCCTCCTTTTCCTTTAAATCCTGTGTCCTTTCATCAAACATTTTCTCATTGTTCACTTTGTACTCACTGATAAGGTTGAAGGCACGTTGCTCCCTAGTTCTCAATTCATCCGCCACCCATGTATGCAGCGTGTGGAGGGTCTTGTTGGAGAACGCCGCTATATTCAGCCTGTTGTTCTTGATTGTGCTCAGGATAATGCGATTGACGGTTGACTCTGTGCGAAGGGACCCATATGGCAATGCTATAGTTCTAAGGTCTAGGTTCCTTACTAACTTTGTTGCTTGGCTTATCCCAGCAGCTAGGCTTGCTTGCTCTCCACTCACTTGACTGGTGCCCACCTGTATTCTACTTACTTGGATCTGCAGCTCGTATAGATCCTTTTGGACGCTCCCTAACGTCTGCATGTACTGCTGCTCAAACTGTTGCAGCACTTCCATGGTGGTGTCCCAAATTTTGTCCTCGATCTCATCGAGATCACCCTCTGTTAACACCATACGATCACCCTATGACTTATCCAATTTTTTCTTCTTCCTTGTACCACCCTGCTACTTCTTGTCATGTCTCTTCAGAATAAATGGGGTGCTTTGCCCCTCATCCCCTTCGCTGCATTGTCCTAAAATTTCTTCCTCCTCAGTCTCAGCGAAGGTGACTTGTCATCTTTTTTTAACTCACGTTGTTCCTATTTTGCCTGTTCCTTGGCAACGTGTTCTTGTTCCATACAAGCCTTTTCTATGTCTTCCTTCTTTTTTTGGGCTACCAATTTACGCGCAACCTGCTTAGTTGCCTTCGTCCTTTTCTGCGCAAAAGAACTCTCCGCACTCATGCTTGGTCCGCAAGCTAAGTGTGATGGGGCATGGCATTCTGTAGGCCACTTTATGATGACCTCATGCACATCTATTTTTGTGACCAAATATGGCAAGTCATGCCATTTCTATTCTAGATCCTTGCGTGCTTAAATGTATACACTATGGAAGTCAGCCTTGAATGTCACGTAGGCTAACAGCTGCATGAAAAAGGTTGGGGACAACCTTAGATGTTGGTTAATGGCCATGTTGAGACTCATTTCCATAAGGACCAAAAATATCTTTGTTCTTGTAATTCGTGCGGGATCCTTCGTAGCCCATAACCAGGAAAATTGGACTAGCTTCGACAATCCTTCCTCAAGTGGAGGAAATTGGTTGTCCTTCGGTAATTCCCATGCAACAAGCACAATCAATAGCAACAACTAAGTGTAGTGGAATGGCTTGGTTTCATCTTTGGCCTATTGGAAGTTCACTGGGAACTCCTAGCAGAGGTATCTTGATCAATTAAATTGTACGCCCTTCGCGCACTGTGCAGCTAGGGAAACTACAGGCATCGAAGTTCATCCATGCAGAATTTCCTCATCACCTTCCCTGCTAAGATTTGGGTGGCTAATTGAACTGTTAGGCCTGTTATAAACAGAATTGATTACCCTTGTGACTTCTTCACGAGGTTGTAATCTCTCTTCATTCTTTCTACGAGGTCCTTTTCCCCCATCTTTCTGCCAAACTCCTTAGCTAGGTTTAGGCCTTCGTAATTCAAGTGTGTGATTCTGGAATAAGCATGTTTGTAATGGTTATAGGCCCTCCTAGCTAGATACATCCATCATGCACCAATGTGAGAAGATGGTGCACACAGATTGTGTTGATGGGGGTGTGGTGGTAATGTGGCACCCATAGCAAATTGAGCAACCATGAATGCTCGACATTGCAGACCCATTCCTCCGTCTCTAATGTTGTCACACCTGATTCCACATAATAAACCCTTCTCATATATTTATCTGTCGCTAAGTGGGGAAACCTAGTGTGATCTGCAAGGTCCCAATCCTCCATTTTCAGTAATGGGATCCACAGGGGCATGGATACAGTGAACTTCTTAGAATTTGGGTCCTTCATGACCTTTGTTTTTCCCTTCCGTGGAGGGATATACTCAGGGAGCTTGGATATGGGCTCCACTCCTTCAACATCAATGTCTTTTGTTCCCTGGCCTTCTTCCACCTCTAGGTCAACTACTTTCTCTGGCTGCTTGTCTTTCTTCTATTTTTGGGTTTCAGTATGCTTCCTAGGGGACGCACAGACTAGCACCAACTTCTTCTACTTGTCCTTATTTGATTTAATTGTTTGGGTTTCTTTGGTAGGGGTAGGCTTCGGTCTAGGCGACCTCGACACCATAGGCATAGGAGCCGGAGCTTCCATACTTACAACTTCTGGGGAAGCTCCCTCTGAGGCAACATCGCCAGTACTCACAGTTTCTGCAGGACTTGGTCCAATCATTTTGTCAAGAATAAAATTTTGGTTTATCTCGGACAACTTTAAAAACACGGGGTTCGCAAATAAATATTCCCAAGCCAATCAATTCATAGGCAATAGACATCAAATTTCACTAACGATTCTGAGAGCACAAAGTGTTCTCTGTTGGACTGGCATGTGTAATCTATAGGGGTTTTTTAATTCAAATCCGACTGTTCTCCCCATTTTCTGACAATTAATGTTGTTTTTGCAGTAGTTCTTCAAAGATTTTTGCCTTAAATGTTGCCATCACGCTCCCCTTAACCATCTTCTGGCTATCAAGTCATGAACAGTGACTCCAACAGTCACTTTCCTACTATGATATGTGGTACCTTCCTCCATGATGAAACTCCTTGTGCACAGCTTCATGGGTTGTATCTTCGTCATTCCCCACACAGCCTTCTTACTGTGTTTTCCTCCAAACTGGGCAATGTATTTTATAGTCCCGCGCTCCCTTGCAACTGCCTAGAACACTAAGACTATCATGTTGTCATCTAGCCATTGTGCAGGATCCCCTGTGTACAATTTCAATCTACTTCCAGTCACTCTTCACCTAAAAGGTTCCCCATTTAGCTGCGCGAGTTGAACTACACCTCCATCTCTAATTTCTTTGATAATATATGGCCCTAGCCAATGCATCTGGAATTTGCCTAGAAATTTAATGAATTTACTATCATATAACAGCACTAGATCATTTACCTTGAACTGGCATTCTTTTTCGCGTTCCTTTTGTACTTGTTGATGGAATCCTACCAAAAATCGATCCTCTTCAAACTCCATCAGTTGTGTGAGCCATTCCTTCAAGACCTCGCAATCCCTTCAATGTTTCTATGTGCAAATTAGGCATAATATACTCCATCAGCATTACTGCTTCGACCAAATTTACTAATCTGAATGACGTTTGTCCTATCAGCTTCTTGCAAGTAGTCCTATAAGCCAATAGTACTGCAGTTATGCACACATCCCAATCATTCTGTTGTGCATTGCAGATCTTCGTCAGCGTGCTCTCAAAAATCTTATTAAAGGCTTTAACAGTTCCATTGGCCTGCGGGTGATACAGTGTACTCTTCTGATGGTAGACCTAGAATTCTTCAATCAACACACTGATCATTTCATTCAGAAAGTGCATACCTCTATCACTCATCAACACTTTCGAGCAGCCAAATCTAGTTAAGACATATTCAAACAAAAAATTTGTTGTCATAGCCCCTGTACAATCCTTAACTGATTGTGCTTCCACCCATCTGATTAGATATTTCCTCACGATGATGATATAGCATGCACTTGTTTTCTTCCCTGGGGGCTAAATTGGCCCAACAAAATCAATTGCCCATTTCTCAAATGGTTGCAAAGATACTTGAGGATGTAATGGCAATTCATCCCTTCGTGGTGGTTTTCCCATCCTACATAATTACCTCCAGCATCTCCCCGATGAGCTTCAACAAGAATGATATCCCTCTCAAAATCTGGCACATATCTTCGTAATCTTTCATCTACACCCATCTTATACACATGTCCTGCAATAACTGAAAAATCTACTGCACGCACTTCTAATTCCTTTTTCTGCTGACTTGTGTATCCTTCTGGTGCCATCTCCATAGTCAAGAAGTGAATAATGTCTGCAAAATGATTATCCACTACGTGCACTATAGAGTGTTGCATGTTTGGCAATCCTTCCTCCAGATTATTGGGTTCCTCACCTATTTTGATCCGCGACAGATGGTCAGGTCATGCATTTAACTTCCCTGGCTTCACAATGACTTCAAAGTCATACTCCTGAAACAGTAGTAACCATCTGCAAATATTCCCCCCAACATAGGATTATTGACCAAGTATTTCAAGACAGAATTATTTGTGTACATTTTGAAATGCCCTCCTAACAGATAGTGCCTGAATTTCTGCAGTGTGTACACCATGGCCAATCCTTCACACTTAGTCGTTGAATAATTCTTCTCAGCCTTCAATAATTTCCTACTAGAGAAGGCTATAGGATGGTCCATTTCTCCTTCACTGGCATGCATTAGCACTGCACCAACGCAATGCAAGAGGCATCCATATGCACATGAAACTTCTTTTTCCAATCAGAGAATACCAAGATCAGCGCAGTGACCATCTTTTCTTCCAATACATCTAAGTTGCGCTGACATTCTTTGTCCCAATAGAAGGTTGTGTCCTTCTACATTAGTTTTTCCATGGGCGCAGTAATTTGAGCATAGGATTTGATAAATTTTATATAATATCTTGTATCTCCCAGCATCGTGTGCAACTACTTAACATTCCTCGGAGCCTCCAAATTCACAATTACTGCAATCTTCGTAGGGTCCACCATCAATCCTTTCTTATAGACCACATGACCTAGCAAGATCCCAAAGGGAACATAGAATATGCATTTCTTCAAATTTAGAGCAATCTGGTACCTATGACATGTATCCAACATCAGGTGCAAACTTGCTACATGGCACTTTACTAGTCCAAAGATTGTACAATCATCAAAGTATACTTCTAGGAACTTATGAATAAACTCCTTGAACGTTGCTATGACTACATGGGAAAATAATACAGGCACATTCTTAAGTCCAAATGGCATCATAGTGTACTAAAAACGACCCCATTCCATTACGAAGGTCATCTTGCTCCTATCCTCAAAAGCGATCTTAATCTGATGATACCCAGAAAACCCATCAGTGAAGAAATAGGCCTCCTGCCCTCCAACATTGTCTAATACTTCATCAGTAAACAGCATTGGGAATGGGTTGTGGACACATGCATCATTAAACTTCTACAGATCTACGCAAATCCTTATCTCACCCTTTTGTTTCTTTTCCTAAACCACCATCGATCTCACCCAATCATATTCTTCAACCAATTCTATGATGCATGCCTCCAGCATCTTATACAACTCTAGGTGAACCTTTTCCTTGTATTTGGGATTAACGTGATACAGCCTCTGTTTAATAGGCTTCGCGTTTGGCTTCAGAGTGATCTTCATAACTTCCAAATCACCAATTATGCCCTTCAAATCTGAAAACTTGGTAGGGAAGAGATCTTGATATTCGTGGAGTAACTCAGAAACTTTATCCACAGTAGCAGCATCCCAATAATCTCCAATCTTTGCAAACTTTGGTTCTGCTTTAGTACCAATGTTTACTTGCTTTGTCTTCAATGGTGCGGTGATGTCTGGGTTGTCTATATGTGGGCCTTCGACTTCGCGATGCCCTTCTACCTCCGGAATATTAATGTTTCTTAGATCTTTGTCCTCCTCTTAAGCGGTCACATTATAGCATTCCCCCGCATGGCGCAGCTGGGTGCTCCAATTTAGTTGGACCCATTCCATAGGCTCTTTCAACGTTCTAAAGATAACCACCTTAATTTCTTGTAGAGCTTCATCGATGCTTACGTATCCATCTCCAAAGTTGAAGGTTAATAAGAACCCTTCCTTCAACACCTCCCATTCTATAGTACCATGGTGAAGCTTCATTTCCAGATACCAGTTCATGGGAATTGTAACCAAACTATGGCAAAATATGTGCACCCACTCTAGTTGCAGTTTTGTCCCCCACGCTTTAGTCCATTTCGCTAGGTGATCGCACAAATCATCCCTTCCGTTATATTTCTTAGTCAATCTAGTGTTAGGCCACCCAAATTGTAACCTCATCATTCTTTTGTAATCTCGCCATCCATCAAAACTATCTTTATGTGTACCCCACCATCGTGTAGGCGTAGCGTGCAGGGCCAAGTCTAACGCTTGGAAGAAGTGATCCTCGGGAACTTTGCGCTCAAATTTGTCCAAAAACTTCTCCACATCAGTTAAACCATCATAATAGGGTAATTTCCTTACCTTCGATGAAACACAGTGTAGCAACTTTGTCATCATATTACATCGCAGTGTGGATACTTCATGCAAGCGATTCTACCAATGCTCCAACTCTTCACTTGAATCTGAGGTGCAAGAATTCTCCCGGTCCCATGCAATCCGTCCATCTGTCGTTGGGTTGATCCAGTCCTAGTATCGCGTTGTTATTTGGTAGATTTGATCTATCTCATCCTCATTTTCTTCATAATCGCAAACTGATTCAGTATAGTGTGCCCCTTCTGCAGGGTCCAACGATACTACAACTTGAAGTGATTTTTTTTCAAACGACGTCGTCCTCTTCTTTAGATTGATGACCCCGTTCATATCAATGGCCCAGTCAATTCCTAGGAGCGTGGGATATGGATTGTTGTCATCGACACTCTCTATAACCTCAAAGTCGGCCATCGCGCTCGCACATGCTATATCAACTATTACTCCATATAATTGTCCCATCGGGATGATTTTCTGTTGGTTTTCCATTATGAGTTGAATCAGAGATCACTGCAACATAGGTCTCCCCATTCTTTCCCATGTTTGTTTTGGCAAAATGTTCTCATCGGACCCCAGATCCAAAATGACCTGGTCCATCTCATAATCACCTATCTATGTGGTGAGCCTCATCTCGTGCCCCGTTCTTGCCTTATGTTTGCCAATCTTTCTGACCACCCAGTGTCCATCAAGGAGCTTCTCTTTGCTGGCGCATTTATTTATTAATTCTTGCAAGCCTTCCACAGCTTTTCTATCATGCAACAGTTTTATGTAGCTCTCCAAGAATGTAGTGAGTATAGAGGGATCAATCTCTACAGGCGTGCTAGTTTCTTGCACCTTGTTCTGGCTTCCTAAGGTGGGGGCCTCAACGAAGCTTTTCTTGGCTTCCTTAAAAGTCTCCTTAGTGCACTCCAGATCAAAACCAACTTCCTTCTCTGGGGCCTTGTGGACCCATCCGTACTCTTCAAGCTACTTACCCTTATCATCACCAGTCATTATTCCACTTCTTTGCACTATATTCACACTTTGATCCTCCTTGCGAGGCTCAACTCTCATCATCTTTAAGTTCTGCGTAGGCTATTGAGGTTGCGCTTTCTTCTCTTGCATTTTAGCTATCAGCACCGGGCACTCTTCTATAGTATGGTCAAACTGGTTGCAGTACTTACATGATGGACGTCTCTGATTCTGGCATTCATGTGCATAGTGCCCTGGTGTTCCACAGTTGTAGCAGATAATCTGACCTCGGCCTTTACCAATTCCTCCTCCTCCTCGGCCTCAGCCTCGTCCCTGATAACCTTCACATTCACCCCCCCCCCCCACCGACACCCTGATCTGGAGGCCGATTTTCTGCTTGCATTCAGTATGTAGGTGTTCCTTCCATCATCTGATCATAGCTCCGACAGTGGCACTCATCTTGGCCCACAGATTTGTAGAAGTTACAAAACAACTACTGAGGTTTCTAGATGAACTTTTAAAGTAAATGACAATTATCGTTTCATGTTGTCCAGCAACCTGACAAATAGCACACCATAGCTCAGCCCCCACGCTTGGCCTTGTTGGGGCTTACGGCTTCAGGGGAATTGGTCCCCCTCCTGTAATATTATTCGAGTACACGGGACAGTGATCTTTGTCGTTCCCCTAGCTCTTGCACTTTAGACACCAAACTTCCGTGCGCACCTCTGGTTTAGTCTCCTTGTCTTTCTTCAAGCTCTCCAATTCTATGTGCAAGCTTTGTAACTGAGAGTGGATCTGATGTACCCCCAAGATTTCATCCTGAATAAGTGTTGCATGAAACCTCATCGCGATCTCCAAGGCTGCTGCCTGTGTTCCTATCTTCTATTGTGACAAAGAAATTCTCAGGTGGGGTAGAAGCGAAGCTATAAACCACTCACAATGCTGACTATTTGTAAGCTGCATGTTAGCTTCTCAAATCTGACACTTCAACCTTTGATCTAATTCCCAAGGCATCTCGTCAGCCCTCATCATGATTTCCTTGAATCCAATTACTGACTGTGAATCAGACTTAGGCTTACTAAACTCCTTGTTTAAAGCTGCCTTAGTCTCTGCTAGTGATGCAAGAGGGTTATCAAAACAATACTTAATATAAAAAGTTAGTGCGCGATCCTGCAGAGAGGTAACCCATTGTGCCTTCTTTATATTGTCATCGATAATTTGTTGTTCTATCCACGTAGCATTCGCAACAAAGAAAAACTGCTTTGTATCCTCACTCCCTATGTGCTCGAAAATTTTTGGAGGTAGAGGCGGAGTGGATGGATGATGTGTTCACAGAAAACCCTGTGTTATCAATTGGACAACACTTCATGGTGAAGCTTGCACCACTCCTTCATCATTGCTTGAAGGAGGTCCAATTAACAGAATATATTCTAGACCTGGTCTCTCTCGATCTCTAAAGAGTCTTCCACTATGCATAGCTCCTGAACATCTAGGAAATGGCATACCCCGTTTTTCACATAACAACATTTTAATCCAAGTATTCAATGATCTTAAATAGTTACCTCGTGGTCCTTCAAAAAATCTCTGCTCCACTTCGCTATAGCTGACTGAGATATCGACTACAAATTCCGTAACAAATCATCCTTTAATTCGATCCAGCTAGTGACCGATAGCTCGCGTGATCTTGTTTTCAGAAGATTCTAACCATCGCACTAATTCTGGAGTCCACACTATCGAATTATCAAGCTTCCACCTTCCTTGGTTATCCATCAATTTATCGAACCACTCATACAGTTCAATGGGGAAGATGTAGAAGAAGATCTCATCTATCTCCCTATACAGGTACCTGTTCAACCACTCTTCCTTTGACAGGCATGAATTCCTATTTTCTTGTGCCACGAACTCGTGAATCTTCTAATCCAAACACTTTTCAATCTCTTTCTTGGTCAGATTCCAATGATGCGACATCACACATATCTTTCAAGCAGATTCCTATTTTCTTGCACCGCGAACTCATGAATCTTCTGATCCAAACACTTTTCAATCTCTTTCTTGGTCGGATTCCAATGATGTGACATCACACATCTCTTTCATGCAGATCCTGGTCCCGGTAATGGAACCATTTGTTGGATTAGGGGGTCCTGACCCAGGTTCAAAGTTATTTGTACCAACCAACAAATCCCTACACTACTGTCCCTTTCGGCAACAACCCGCATAGCGAAGGCTATAGTCTCACCCTAATAAGTATGGGGGGATGTAATAACCAAGTTTCTGCATCCAGAGACTAGTGTGATGACTTTTAGAAATTCATATATGCCTTCATGCAGATCGATAAACTCTTAGGGCATGCTACTATAACTCTGTTAAAAAAGCCTTCGAACCTTTGTGAAGGTCTACGATTAGTCTTTGCGACCTTTAAAAGTCAATTTATCTATTTACGCGCATTAGAAATCAGTCCTAAGTTAGGTTTCGCACAGATTTACTTAACTTATTAGTAAACATCAGATATATCATCACAGTCTTCATGAAAATACATAAACATGCTTTGCGTACATCATTAACAGTTATTCAACAGAATCGTGCAACATTCAGTCAATATTCCATAAAACACATCATTCATTAACAACATCTATCATAAATAGAAGTAAACAGAAATACGCAAGAATTCTTCGGAAATTGTCTTTATTGATCTTCAATTCAGGATTACAAACTCAAAACTACCCTGCGCACTTAACTGCAAGGGTCCACGCACTCAGTTGCGGATTCTACCTAGGCCTCTATGCTATCAGCTGCAAAGCCTTTCTTCTCCTATATTACCTACTTATTTTCACTATCACTTCTTAGCCCTTATGTTGGGAACGGGTCCCCTGGGGTCAATTTTGGGGTTAAAAGCCAAATTTTTGGGGCTAAAGGCCCAAGTTTTGTATAAAGAGTGTAAAGTCTCCGCATTTCTTGGTCGCAGAGTGTGAAGATGTAAATAGTCAAAAAGGGTTTCTGCCCTTAGTTTAGATATTTTGTGTTGGCTTGATGAGATCCTCCCTTGGTCCGCGGACCATGAGAGTGTATAAAACGGGAGTCTTAGAAGAGTTTAAGGAAAGTTTTTGGTAGAGTTCGAAGTAAGTTTTTGGGTCTGTGAGAGCTAAGAGGGAGGAGTCTTAGCATAGGAAGAGGCTCTACAACTGAGTGTGCGGAGGCCTAACGTCGAAGTCTGCAGCTAAGTGCACGGACCCCTGTAGCTGTGTGCGCAGGGTAGTCAGAGTCTGTACTAGAAATTTGGATTATCAATAAAGAGAAGTATTTTGGAATTACATGTGTATTTTACTTCTGTAATTTTATGCGATTATGTTATGTTGAACACACTTGGTTTATGTTTTAATGCTATTATGGTGCACGAATCTATATGTTTACCTTTATTATATGAACGCAAGCAAGGATATATGTTTACGCAAAGATAATCATAATTATATGTTAAGATTGTACGAAACTAAGATAATATGAGTAAATATAGAAGTAAGAGTAATTACAGAGGTGCGTAAGTGCCTAATCTATCTATTTAGGGTACGTGAAGGATAGTCATAGAATTTTGTGGAGGCTTCAACGACGAATAAGAGAAGTACATTGATAAGCCCTAAAGGGCTTATCGATCTGCGCAAAGGCAGAGTGAAGGTCTAAAAGCGACATTGCTACCATCTTAGGGTGCAGAAACTTGGTTCCTACATCCCCCCATACTGCTTCGGGTGAGACTTCAGTCCGCGCTCCGCGGATTGATGCCGAAAGGGCCAGTAGTGTAGGGATTTTCTTGGATACTTAACGCTAAAACTAGGTCAGGGCCCATCAAGCCAACAAATAGTTCTGTTGTCGGGATCGGGATTTGCATAATGAGATGTGTGATGTCGCATCATTGGAATCCAACTAAGAAAGAGATCGAAGACTGGTTGGATAGAAAGATCCACGAATTCACGATGCAAGAAAATAGGAATCCGCAATTGACGAAAGAATAGTGGCTGGACAGGTACCTATACACAGAAATACATGAGAGATTCTTCTATTCCTTCCCAATCGAGTTATACAAATGGATCGCGAAGTTTGCAGATGACCAGGGAGATGGAGGTTTGATAGTCCGATTTTCTAGACCCTGGAGTTGGTGCGGAGATTGGAAACCTCTAAAGACAAGATCACATGCACTATCAACCATTGGCTCGATCATATCATAGGAGGATTTGTGACAGAGTTCACGATCGATACTTTGGTCACATACAGTGAAGTAGAGAAACGCTTCTTCAAAGGACCACAAGGTAAGTACTTAAGGTATTTAAATACTTGGATTAAGATGTTATTGTGTGAAAAGCGGGTTATCTAGTTATCTTGATGTTTGGGGTTGTTATCACTGCTCCAGATCTCCAAGGCTGAGAAAGAGTCCAACTGAGGTAACCACAGACCAATGTTTTGACTTGGTAGCTAGCCCTACCAAGCTGGAGAGGGCTCTCTCCAAAGGATCACAGCCAAGAGGGCTAGATGGATTAAGGTTTTAGGCTAGGTATGATGTGTAGAGGTTGTTTGATTTTTTTTGGTGGGGTTGTTTGGAAGAGGATTAGGTCAAAGAAACTAGGTCAGGGAAAATAAGGGTATGATTGTAGACATCTGATGGAGCAAGGTAGGTAGGCACTCAAACACTTTAAGGTTATGAAGTGAGATGGATAAGATTGGTGAGGTGCTAGAAAGAGCAAGACAAGCATGTATTCTTTCTAAATTGAATAAAATGGACAAACTATGAAGATTTCCCCAAAACATAGCATGTAAGATGTATTATGTTCATCAACTTGAAAGTCAACATATCATAGAAGTGAAATGAAAAATGGGAGTATAAAACATTCAAACATATGCAACATACGAAGAAACTATGTCAAAATTGCATACCACAGATATTCCACCAAAATAGTTGCAACTCATTCATTAAATTCTGCTAGATACTGATTACATTAGTGTCTCTGATCAATAGTACAACATCCAACTAAGTCCAACTTGTAGAATGACTTAAAAAATAGATAATATAGGCCTCAAATCAACTCATCCTAGCCTCAAGGGCCAAATCCATGAGAGGAGGAGTAGTTGCAAGAAAGATTGAACTAATAGCTAGAGTATAGGTTGGTCAAAGTGACTCATCCCTAACTTAAGCAAACGGATTCATTACAAGTCATGGAGGCCATTTACCTAATGCATTTACCCTAGGTAACAGTAAAAACATGATAATTACATCCAAATTGATCATTTACATAGGTAAAATCATCATTTGCCAAGGTGAAAATCAAAACAGGAGAGAAACTCATAAAATTGGAGAAAATTGTCAAATGTGCCCTCTCTTTGTCAAACACACCCTTTCTTTGTCAAACGTGACCTCCAAGTTAAGGACTGCTTTTGGGTGCCTTCCCGGTGTCCAAATTTTCTCCAAGATGGCTTGCTTCAAAGCCCTTCAAGTCTAGTTTCTAGACATGTCTTCAATTTTCAAATTGGAGCTCATTTGCCCTGTCAAAAACTCAATCTCCCAAGACTGGTAAATGTGTAGCGCCCAAGCCAGAAATGAGGCAGAAACATGGTTTTTTGGTGGTTTTTGACCATTTTGACTGACTCGTTTGTCTCCAAATGCCTAGAAAATGCACAAGGTGCATGTCCTCATCACTCTGAATCCAATTATGTTGACCTTTTTCTCATTATATGCCCCAAAAAAGAGCGCAGCACCCTAGGTGTTGCGTGTTTGACCTTTTTACTGTGCTAAAAATGCCTCAAAAACACAGAAATTCACAACTTGCAAAATTTTCTCAAAACTTGTCAAAATTGGTGGGATGATGGCTGATCATGTGTTTGAGGCATGGAGTGATGCCTTGGCAAGAATGTCTAGCCTCCTTTTCTCCTCTTGCTTGGTCAAGGCTTCAATCTTCTCCTTTGCAGCTTTGAGTTTTGCCCTGGAAATCCTTTCTCTGTAGGTGTAATGTTTAGCCATCTTCTTGTGAATTTCATTATCCCTTTTGGCCTTGACTAGGAGTTTCTCAAGATGACCATTTACCCTCTCGAGCCAATACTCCCAGTTCTCATTCATCATTTTGGCAAACTATTCATTTAGGGTGAGTTGATTAGCTAGTTCAACCTCTTTCTGTTCCTCTAACTTCAATGCTCTTTTTAGGCCTCTAGTCCATGGCCTTTTTCTTGGCACCTGTTGATCAAGTTGTTCACCATATTCTGCATATGCTTCATCAATTAAAATATTAGTCTTTTCAGCCTCCCTCTTTGCCTTGAGGAGCTAAATCTCCATGAGGTCTTGTTTGGTCTCAAAATGCTTGTTTTCCTATTCATAGTACAAAATGATATATTTTTCCCTCTGCAAGTTGACCTGGAGACCCCCTATGAGTGCATCCTTTTCTTTGATGACAATGCTTGTGCTTTCACTATCATCATGCTCACTTAGGTCAACTAAGCCAAAATCCTACTCTGTTTCATGGAGGTCTTCCTCCTGCCGCTGCATCTCTGTCTCTGTCATCTTCTCCTTGCCCTTCTATACCTTCTTTGTTGATGAATAAGGCAAGGCCCCTCCCACAATATGTGGGGAAAACACCTACCTATGGCCTCTCTAATAAGTATGTGCCATTATGCCCAAATCAGCCCTCTTAGGCTTGCTAATTTCACCCCTACTAGGTGACCTAGTCTTAGTGTGAAATGGAGATGATGGTGGTGAGGTGGGTGAAAGAGACTGAATTGGTGATGATGTATGAACCATAGGCTGAGGTAGAGGTATGGATGTGGAAGGATGAGATGATGAAAGTGCTTCTTGGCCATGCTGTATAGGTGGGACAGTGAAAATCTCATTGGATATAAAGGTGTCCCATGCAATGTTAAGTTGATCAAGGTAATGGAGGACTATCATCTTGATGAGGGAGTGGTGAAAGATACTTTGCATTTGATGATCATAATCTTTCTTTTAGGCAATGAATGACATCTTGTCAATGCTCCGGTAAAGATATTAAGGTATATTGAGCATTTTGACTCTTGTGAAATGTATGAGTAGCCTGATATGATAGGAATAAAGCCTAGCAGGGAAAATTTTAAGAACCCCCCCTAAATTTATATGTATAATAAATGGGCGAATCTCCATGGTATATAGGAAAAATGGAAGGTGATTTTATCAATAATATAATATTTATATGTAATTTTTTAGCGAATCTCTCACGAGGCATGGTGAATATTTTACTCAATTATAAAATCTTGTAAGATCTTGGCGATTCTTTCACTAAATAATAAAACTTTGTAAGGTCCTAGTGAATCTTAGCATTGTGAACTCTTAGAGAATTTTTTGAAAAAGTATAAAACCATATATGACAAGAGCCGCATGGTGGCAATATCACTGTTTTTTTTCACATTTCCACAACATGGAACTTGTTTATAAAATTATAAAAAAGCCAACCAAGTCCCTTATAATATGCAGGTAAGCTTATAACAGAGTCTGATACATCTATTATGCTTGTCTTCATTCAAGTGTCATAGCTGTTATACTTAACATTGTGAGTCACAACTCTCTCAAAACTCAACTATATAGTGTAATTCAAACCTTTGGAAATTGAATCTGACAACTCTACAAAAAGGATTAGTGAAATAGAAGCTTTTTTGAATGAGCCCACTAATTATCACTATTAAACAATCAATCTAGACTATGAAGTCTTCCATCTTGATCACAATCGTGCTCACGATCAAGGGAGTGCGACCACCTAGCTTGACATAATGGCCATCATAGCTTCCAATAATCAACAACCACCTTGCAAGGACATCCTAGCTCATGTCTCACAATTTTATTCATCAATCTTAACTTATATAAATCGTATAAAGATAATATTAGAATCCTCTCCTGATTCACTGTTAATACAAGGGTAAAGGAAATTTTCTAGCTCAAGGCACTAGCCAATACCAACTTTGGTATTTGTGACCCCTTTGTGGGGATGCACCTACCCTGCCCCATTGGGTTTCTGCCTTGTAACATAGTTCAAGGATCAGAAGACTTTCCAATCTTCCTACTACATTAGACACACTTTATGTGCTATACGTAGTGAATGGAAAAGAAGCATTATAGAACACACAATTTCACAGAAGGAAGAAAAATCTTAGCCAGTTCAATATCAAAATCTTAACCACTAATTAATAAAGAATAACAAGTAGTGTAATGAATTGTTCTGAGTTATTTATTTACAAGCTGTAAAGAATGTAGTGGAATGGAAAATGTTACTTAGGCAACCCTTCAATATTTTCTACTAATATGTATGTGCATGTACATATGAAATTAAGAGCATTGTTGAATACAAAGTTTCCTTTTCTCTTGCCTCCATTTTGACAAATCAGTGTGAAATCAATGTCACTTTGAATCTCCTTTCCTGTGTGGATGTTTTGACAAATCAATGTGAAATCAAAGTCACTTTGAATTTCCTTTCCTGCGAGCGATCACATTCACAGTTGATTAGTAAAATATAATCTACTATATATTATGTTCAAGAAACTCACTGCAATCTATAGTGGAAATGACATCTCAATTCTTATTCTGAATTTGAATATCTCAGGACAACATAAGAGATAAAAATGCGTATGGCCTTAGTAGCTAGAAAACAATCACTCCATCATTAGAAGACCACCTAGATTTCGGCACTTAATCTAAATAATGGCACTAGTTGTAGTGTTTATTTGCATTAACACCACGGAAAAGCAACAACAATGTTTCAAAGCACACTTACTAGAAAAGTTGTAACATTCTGAGAATATTTAATGATAGCATCTGAACCTCATAGCTATGGTGGGGAAACTAGGGAACCCAAATATTGGAAGATATCTCATACCAAATTTGAGAAAAAAATAAAAAAGGGAAAAAAGCAAAATCTATAAATCAAGCAATGAATTGTTTACAAATCAAATACAATTCCTTTAACTAATAGTTAAATTGTGGTGATATATTTAAATATTTAGTAAGAGGGTAACTTCAAACCATGGAATATTACCTTTGTCATTACTGTCATCCCTCAGTGACTGAGATTACAAATCAATACTTATGGAAAGATTGTAAGAAATTTTGTGAAATAGTAAAGCGTAACCTCTATTTTCAAGCAACAAAATCAAGACATTGTTACATCAAGAGCCATAATTGATACATAATCAGTGAATCAAGTCCTTGTATGGCACAAGCTTGTTTCACAACCTCTATTTTCTCAATAACAAAATCAAGACATTGTATGTGGTTATTGCCAAAAGGAAACTGCATTCCAATTTGGAAGAGGATCTTATCAAAAGACATGGATTTATTCAAAGCTACAAAGCCTAATGGGTTACTGAAAAATAAGTTGGAATATGGGATCATGATACTTAAATTGAAAAAATATGCTTTCCTTTTAGAAACATTACAGTTATACAATGTTTTTTAAAAGCATTAGAATTTGAAATTGGGCCTTTCTATCAAGACAAATTTTCATTAACAGAATGTACTTTCCTACCTGAAACATTGTAGATATCCAAGAAAAACTTGAAAAGCATAAGAGAACTTAGCATAATGTACTTTCTTTCCTTCCTTAACATTCTTAAAGAGTTGAGGTTCCCCAAGTCATCAGGTAACTTTCGAAGGAAATGACAGTTAGTAATAGTCCAATTCACAACTGAAGATGTGTCACAAATACGAGGGGGCATCTCCTCAAAATCATAAAAGTGCTCCAGGTTAAAATCTAGCATTATTTGAAGCTTAATGCTCGACTGGGTGTTATTGAATCCAGACATTTTTCCAATCTTCACTAAAAGCTTAAAGCTAGCTTCTCTAAGTTCTACATGACTTTACTAAGCTCTTGAAGTGGGGGCACATGAAGGCTCTCCAAGTGAATAATCTTAAACTAAGTGAAGATAAGGCCGATAGATCATTCAGTGTGGATCTCTTTAACTGATAATTGAGTACTATGTCTCTCTTGAACCCATAATTGAATACTATTAGGACTTTCAATTTTTTCATGGAACTCAAAAATGTTGGAAGAAAGTATTTGCTTCTAGAGAAGAGTAAAACTAAAGCCTCTGCTTGAGGACAATTGATGTCACACCACTAAAACTTCTCCATGGAATCTGTATAGGTAAACCACAAATGCAGAATTCCATTAGAATATTGTGTTTATTGAATACACAAATGAAATCATTGCATTTCTTTAAAATATCTTTTGAAATAAAAATTACCGAAATTACATATCAATAACCTAGTGGGTGTAGTATAAAATTCACCCGTGTCATTCACAGAAAGCATGAGAAAAAACCTAATACTATATATAAAACCAAGAAAATTTCAAATTCATCACTTCTAGGGACCTCGTAACCACCCTGCCAATACACAAGTATTTTCCTGTTTGCAGTTAGAAAAATTACCCAAATTACAATCTGTTTACTCCAGCATATGTTGGAAAGTTATAGAAGGATGACTAGTGCAATCAATCCATTCCTTTTAGCCCTGGATTTGTTTTAGTTTAAAACATAAGTATACAAATATACTTGTCCAATGTCTATGCTTTAACCATTCACCTTAAGATGTTTTTACAATATAATTTCATAAGTCTATTTAATATCTTCATTATCATAAAAACCAACATATATCCATCTTAACTCCACATCTACCACTCTTCGGGGGATGAAATCTATTTATCCCTCTCAGCACTTGGTAGACCCAGAATTAAGATGGATCTAAGATGATAGAATTTCCCCTTTAAATAGTCTATGCTCACATGAATACCATGGTATTACCATGGGTCAATACCATGGGTTATCATAAACCTGGAGCTTAAAAATTACTATTAGTAATTTATAAAAATTAATAAAATTAATAGTTGATTTTTATTTTATGTTTTATTTTAACCAAGCTAAAATGTTTAACATACATTAAATTACAACATCCATTTTTACTCTTGATCCACCAAGCCCCGAGAGGATCAAATATTTTTTCACTCTGTGCTAGTTTGCATATCACGATATTTATACCTCGCGGGGGTTAGTAGATCCAGAGTAAAGATGGATCTATGTTGGTTTAATTCCCCCATTTAAATAGGCTACATTCCAAGTGAATACCATGGGTCAATACCATGTGCCATTTTTATTTTTATTAATACTAATATTAGGGTTAATAATGTTTTTTTGCATGGTATTAATAACAATCTAGTCCATGGTATTTGTCCCATAGTATTTTCCCATAGGTTTCACCTAAATATAACGCATTTTTTAAGTGTTCGTAAATATAAGGTGACTTATTGAGTAAATATAAAAAAATGTTTTATTTGTTTACCATACCTCTCATTTATTTATATTTTTATTAATTTACCATACCTCTTTTACAAATATGGTATTTGGCCCATAGGATTCACTTAAATAAAACCTCTTTCTTGAGCCTTCATAAATAGAAGGATTATGGACTAAATATAAAAAGAGGTTTTATTTATTTACCATACGTCTAGTTTATTTATATTTTTATGTATTTACCATACCTTTTGAGTAAGTATAAAAAGACATTTTATTTATTTACCATACCTCCACTTTACTTATATTTTTATTTGTTTACACCCTTGCATGTATATAAGGTGACTTATGGAGTAAATATAAAAAATGTTTTATTTATTTACCATACCTCTCATTTATTTATATTTTTATTAATTTACCATACCTCTTTTATAAAAATGGTATTTGGCCCATAGGATTCACTTAAATAAAATCTATTCTTGAAAATGGGCGAATGGATTCACTTAAATAAAACCTATTCTTGAAAATGGGCGAATGGAAGGTTGTAACGCCTAATTTCAAGGGCTAAACTTACCTTTTTTACCCTCTCCCTTAAAATAAGGTGGGCTATTTGAGGTGATTTGTAAAAATGTACTATGATACAAAATATTCACCCACTAAAAATTTAAAACCCCTTAATTTCGCCAAAGGGTGAACATTCGCCCCTAACATTCGCCCCTAAAATTTTATATGAAGCCTAGAGAACCTTCCTTCACATGTAAAGTATCTCATGATGATTTTCATCATGGGAACATATCTGTCTAGGAGGTAAGAGAAAGGAAAAATCCTCTTTCTCTCATTCTTGTACCTTGGTTTAAGATATGGCTCATAATAGAAATGATCCAATTCTCCTTGTTTAAACCATTTTTCCCCAACATTTGGGATCCCAGAGACAGCTGATATGATAGCAGGAGATACAGTGAAGGTGATGCCAGCAAGGGTTACCTGGTTGTCATGGAGGTTGGTGATGAATAATCTGGTCAACACAAGATAATATTGGATCCTTTGTACTTTCTCACAAAACTCAAAACAGCCCACATACTTAAAGCTTGTCACAATGATGGGAGATGCCATGAGTTCTCTGGTATTGGTTGGCTTATGTCTAATGATTCTCCCTCCTCTCTTAGATAGCCTCCTCTCCTATCTTTCTTCCTCACCATGACTTTTGTTCTCTTCTTCTGCCATGAGTTATTGGATTCAAACCCTAGGGAGATGATAAAATGGAATGTAGGTGTAGAGAGTATGGAATGGTGTGAGGAAATTGAGGAGATGAAAATGGGGATGTGTGATATAAGGGAGGTGACAGGGGGTAGTTTTAAAATGTAGGAATGGTAGAGGCATAATAGAAAATGAAATTTAGGAATGGGATTATGTTACTAGGGTTTTGAATTTAGTAGGACACCAAAACACAATGAAACACCATATCATTCAACCGTGGAGGAGAGGAGTGATATGATTTCAACCTACTTGTTTGATGGAGCATGTTGGTGACACATTTTGAAGCTTGAAGATGATGTAGTGCTCTTTGGGCAATCTTTGGACGTTTTCGGGCAAATGCGTAGCACTCTTAACAGGCACAACGCCATTAGGAAATGCGTAGTGTTTTAAGGCAAACATGCAGCACCAGTTCAAAACACACCCTCTACCCCCGTTTTGCACAATTTCATTTAAAACTCGAAAATTCCCTTTTGTTGAGGATGCTTTGAGAGTGAAAGAGTACAAATGAATGTTGAATTGTTGTCTCTGAGGGCTTTTATACTTGAATGGGTTTGATTTATGCTTTGAAAACTCATTTTCTAATGTTTCATGTCACTTTTCAAATTTTCACACTAATGCTCTTTGACTTCTGACTTTTTCCTTTGCAGGTGGATGATGTTGGCAATAGAGTTTGAGTGAACAACTTAGGAATAGTAACTTATTACATATAATGAACATAAAATTACATAAATAAATAAAAATATTACATTTCTTTTTTTAAATAAAATTACAATCTGAAACCAAACCCATACTTTGGAATGAAAATTAGAGCTCGAGCAACCATAGTTACATGTTTTCAAATCCTCTTTGAATGAAAAAGGGATATTATTTCTTTCACTCTCATGATTTTGCTGGCCTTATGCAGTGAATGGTGTTTTATTGGACCTTGGAGGAATGAAACCTAGTGACCTAATGGGACCTTGAACAAGCAGACTTCAGGTGGACTTGACTGACATAAGACATGATGACATGAGCCTTTAAAATGAATGTATGCTCAGCAAGACACATGAAGGTGGGCTAGAAAATATTGATTTTTTGAGGGGGGCTTTCGGAGTTTGAAATTGGGCTACCATCAGTGAGTAAATTTTTACATGATGACCTAGGTGGAATGATAAAAATTTCAACATGGGACACTAATATGATGTAAAAGAGGAATTTTTATCACTAATGGCAGTATTCAGATACTAACTCTAATAGGGGCTACGCGAAGTGGAAGGACTTTCAGGGATGGAGGAAGAAATGGCCTTGAACATAGCCCGTTGATTGAACCTCCTCTGAGTGACGATGATGGAGCAACACAGGCTTCTCCACAGAGCGTTGTTCAGTTAATAAGACAAGGGTTCCCATGAATACCTCATCCACCCACACCGCCTCCATCTTCACCTCCATTGCTTACAACCTTGCCCACACCACCGCCACCTCAACCACCATTCAATATGGAAAACTCCGTGAAGCTGCCTTTGTTCAAGGCGTGGGAAATGAAGATCCTGACCAGTTTTGGTTTGTCGTGAAGGTTATATGGGAAGCTCAAGGTATCACAGATGACCAAATGAAGAAAGAAACATTAGTTAGTGCTTTGCAGGACCGAACACTAACGTGGTACATTAAGCACTGCACTGATAATCCGATGTCTGCATTGGCAGATATAGAAACTATGTTGAATAAGAAATTCAGTAGAGCTAAGTCTAAGGTGTAATTAATTGTGGGATTCAAAGAGATCATGATGAAGCCTGGTGAGACACCATGGGATTTGTTTCAAAGATTGAAGTGTACAATCCACGAAAGCAAACATGAATCTGACTAATGGGCAGCACCACGAATGGTTTGTGGCCTCACTCCTGCCTCATCTAAGGGTTGCGCTATCACAACAGAAGATTGGGACCTAGGCAGAAGCTCTGGAAATCGCGATGAGATTGCATGAGACGCCAATGCAAGATGTTAATCTAGGGGCTCAGTATATTCATGCGCAGTTGCAAAACCTTTACATAGAAATGCAGAGTCTAAAGAAAGATAGAACAGCTTAGCCCAAGGCGTGCGAAGAAGTTTGGTGCCTGAAGTGCAAAAGCCAGGGGCATGACAAAGATCACTGTCCAATTTTCACAAATTATGTTGCAGCAGGGGGACCAATGCCTCTGAGGCCGGAAGCTATAGCAGCACCAAGTACAGGGCTCGTGCTATGGCGTGCTTTCTGTAAGGTTGTTGGGAAACATGTGACAAACAATTGCCATTTACTACACAAATTGGTACAAACACCGCAACAACTCTCATGCAACTTATTTCAATCAATCGGTCATGGTGAGTGCAATTGTCGAAGTTATGAATTAATGATGGACAAGACACTTGCATACAGGGTGCAGGCAAAAACGCAGCCTCTGGACCAAGGTGTTGGAGGAGCGTGAGGCGAGTATTAGGGGTGCAAATGAGGTCGAGGTGGAGGAGGACTTGGTAGAGGTCAAGGGCAGGTTATTTGTTACAATTGTGGAGGACCAAGATACTACACAAAAGACTGCCCAAATCCGACACGTCTATCATGTCGCTATTGTACTCAGTTTGACCATGCAATGGAGGATTTCCCTATATTGTTGGCTAAGATACGTGAGAAGGGGGCACAGCCTCAGCAGTCGACTCAGAACTTGTAGATGATGAGGCTTGAGCCTCGCGAGGAATATCCTAAGGTAAATATTGTGTTGTGAAGTGGGGCAACGACTGGTGAAGGTAAGGGGAAGCAGCCTGCAAAAGGTGAGTGGGTCCACAAAGCACCAGAAAAGGAGACCGGTTTTGATCTAGAACATGCAAAAGAAATATTTATGGAAGCAAAGAAAAGATTCACCGAGGCCTCTACCTCAGGGAGTTAGGAGAAGCCAGCTGAAGAAATGGACTCGTCCATGATTACCACATTCCTGGAGACCTGCATGAAATTGCTACGCAATAGCAAGGCTGTGAAGGGACTGCAGGAGATGATCAATAGGTGCATTGGTAAGGAAAACGTTGCTGACGAACCGTGCGTAGTTAGAAAGATTAGCAGGCATAAGATGAGAACTGGACGTGAGATGAAGACTCACCATGCAAATAGGAGAATATGAAATGGACCAAGTTATCTTGGACCTAGGGTCGGACGTGAACGTTTTGCCGAAACAGACATGGGAGAGAATGGGGAGACCTATGCTACAGTGGTCTTTGATTCAATTAAGGATGGTGAATCAGCAGAAAATCATCCCAATGAGGAGGTTGTAGGGGGTAACAATTGATATTGAAGGCGCGAGCGCACTATCTGATTTTGAAGTGATAGAGATTGTGGCTGACAGCAATCCCTACCCCATGCTCCTTGGGATCAATTGGGCCACTGACATGAATGGGGTAATCAATATAAAGAAGTGGAAGATGATACTTGAGAAGAAATCACTCTGTATAGTGGTGCCCCTAGACCCTGCAGAAGGACCACACTATACTGAACTAGTTCGTGATTATGAAAGTGATGACTATTTGGACTAGATTTATAAGATAATGGCACAAGATCAAGACTTGGTGAATCTGACGTCAAATGGATGCATTGCATGGGACTGCAAAAGTTTTTTCACGTCAGATTCAAACGAAGAACTGGAGCACTTGCAAAATCAACTGCATGAAGTATCTACATTGCGCTGTAATATGATGACCAAGTCGTTGCACTGTGTATCATCAGAGGTAAGAAATATGCCTTACTATGATGGTTTAACTGATGTTGATCACTTTTTGGATGCATTTGAGAGAGAAGTGCCAGAGAAGCATCGCTTCCAGGCCTTGGACTGGGCGCTGCACGCTACACCTACGAGATGGTGGGGCACACACAAGGAAAGTTTTGATGATTGGCGCGTATACAGAAAAATGATGAGAGTCAGTTTTGCCACCCACAAGTGCGGCTAACAGAAAAATATGATGGGAGAAATGATCCGCGTGACCATTTGGCCAAATGGACTAAAGCATATGGAGCGAAGCCTTAGCCGGAGTGGGTACATTTGTTTTTTCATCCTTTGGATGTTATAATGATGAATTGGTACTTGGAGATGGAACTCCACCATGGCACTAAAGAATGGGATGTTTTGCGCTAAGGGTTTTTTATGACGTTTAGCTTTGAGGATTGGTTTGAATATATCGACGAAGCATTGTAGGAGGTTAAGGAAACAATCTTCAGGATACCGCGGGATCCGCTAGATTTGATTCAACCTGATTGGACTACCTAGCTGAGCCATGCACTAGAGTGCTACAATGTAACAGTGGAAGAAGATGACAAAGACTCGAGGAAGATTAATATTCCAGAGACTGAAGGTCACCGCGAAGTTGAGTGATCACAACTAGAGAACCCATACATAACCAAGCTGCTGAAAACCAGACAGGTGAACATTGGCACAGAGGCAGAGCCGAAGTTTGAAAATATTGGGGACTATTGGGACGACGCGACAGTAGATAAGGTCGCTGAACTACTCCGCGGATATCAAGATCTGTTCCTTACGAAGTTTTCAGATCTGAAAGGGATAGTAGGGGACTTGGGTGTGATGAAGATCACTCTAAAACCGGGTGCAAAGCCAGTTAAGAAAAGACCTTACCGCCTCAATACGAAGTATAAATAAAGGGTCTGTTTGGAGCTGGATAAAATGCTTACAGCAGGTATTATTGAATCGGTGGAAGAATCTGATTGGGTGAACCCAATAGTAGTTCAGGAAAGGAAGAAGAAGGATGAAATAAGGATATGCATAGATCTCAAGAAGTTGAATGATGCCTGCATGCATGATCCCTTCCCAACTTCGTTCACCAATGAGGTATTGAATAATATAGGCGGCCAAGAAGCATATTTGTTTACTGATGGGTTCTCAGGGTACCATCAAATCAAGATCACGCTGGAGGATAGAAGTAACACGACCTTCGTGACCGAGTGGGGATGATTTCAGTACAATGTAATGCCTTTTGGGCTAAAGAATGTGTTGACGATCTTTTCACACATAATCATCGCGACGTTCAAGGATTTCATTCACAAATTTCTGGAGGGGATAATTTGACGATTGGACAGTGTTTGGATTGGTAAAGCACCATGTGGCAAGTCTACGCTTGATGCTAGATACTTGTCGGAGGTACCAAATTGTGCTCAATCTGAAGAAATGTTTATTTTGTGTCCCTTTTGGGATCTTGCTGGGTCATGTGGTATGCAGACAAGGCTTGATGATAGACCTTATGAAAATCGTGGTCATAATCAATTTGGAGCTGCCAAGGAGTGTGAAACAGCTGCTCGCAATGCTGGGGCATACAGGATACTATTGGAAATTCATCAAGAGCTATGCCCAGATCACTGCGCTGATGGAAAAAGTATTAAAGATGTTACATTTTGTTGGAATGAAGAATGTCAGAAGAGATTGGATGTGCTAAAGGAGAAAATGGTCACCGCGTCGATCCTAGTCTTCCTAGATTGCAAGAAAGAATTTCATGTGCATGTGGATGCATCATGTATTGTGCTGGGAGCAGTACTGACACAAGTTGGTGAAGGGGACTTGGATCATCCTATAGCACTCACAAGTAGGAAGCTGTCCAAAGCTGAGAAAAATTATTCCACTACAGAGTGCGAAGGATTAGCTATGGTGTACACGCTCCAGAAGTTTAGGAATTTTCTATTGGGTGGACATTTTAAGATGTATACAGACCACTCTGCATTGAAATACATGATCAATAAGCCTGTGTTGGAGGGAAAGATATGCATGTGGTTTTTTTTGTTCCAGGAATATGATTTTGAAGTCATCGTGAAACTAGGACAATTGAATGCAGGACCAGACCATCTGTCGCGCATTGAAACTGGAGAAGAGTCTACTAATTTGGAGGAAGGACTGCCTAATGCACAGCTCTTTGCATTTGGTGTCGCGTATAGTCACTTTGAAGATATTATACACTTCTTGATGACAAGAATGGCTCCGGAAGGATATACAAGTCAATAGAAGAAGGAACTGGTGGTGCACGCAGCAGATTTTTCTGTCATTGCAAGACACTTGTATAAAATGGGATCAGATGAAATACTGTGACATTATGTGCCAAAATTTTAACAAAACAGCATCCTCGCTAAGGCTCATGGAGGAGTCGTGAGAGGACATTATGCGGGCAAACCAATAGTGTAGAATATTCTATGCGTTGGGTTGTGGTGGCTGACCATGCATAAGGATTCAAAGGCGTGTTATAGGGCATGTGATGCATGCCAAAGGACTGGCAGACCCTCATGGAGGGATGAGCTGCCGCTCAATCTGCAGATATCATTACAGCCCTTAGAGAAATGGGCGATTTAATTTGTGGGACCAATTCAGCCTCCAAGAAAGAAGACGGGTGTGCGGTACATCATCACCGCAACTGAGTATTTAACCAGATAGATGGAGGCATGGTTTGTGAAGGATTGTACAAGCACACCAGCTGAAAAATTCATCTTTGAGTATGTGCTAACAAGGTTTGGTTGTCCAAAAATTTTAATGAGCGATCGCAGTACGCATTTTCTTAATGAGACAGTCAGCACGATGACGGAGGAATTTCATGTTTACCATCAGAAGAAAATGCCATATCACCCGCAAGCTAATGGGACAGTGGAAGCGTTTAATAAAATATTGGAGAGCGCACTAACAAAGGTTTACAATGCTCAAAGAAATGATTGGGATGTGCGCATACCCACGGTGCTATGGGCTTATAGAACGACTTGCAAGAAGCTAACTAGATAAATGTTGTTCATGCTGGTTTATGGCGTAGAAGTTGTGATGTTGATGGAGTACATTGTACCTAGTCTATGCATAGCGACATTCACAGGAATGGAAAATCGCGAAGCCCTGGAGGAGAGGCTCGAGCAGCTAACAGAGCTTGAAGAGGATAGATTTTTAGTGAGGTTCCATCAACAATTTCAAAAGGAGTGCGAAAAGGCATCACACGATAGCCACATCAAATTGTGCACCTTCAATGTAAATGATTTAGTTTTATTATATGACAGCAAGTTTGATAAATTTCTAGGAAAATTTAGGATGCATTGGTTGGGGCCATATGTCATCAAGGAGATTACTAATGGTGGAGAAGTTCAGTTGGTAAAGTTGAATGGAGAGCCATTCCCAGGAAAGCTGAATGGTAGCCGATTGAAGCCATACATTAGTGATCTGGCTAGATGAATACATGATGGAAGCATAGTCTTAGGGCTCTAGGCAACTGAAAGGAGGTGCGGGACTATAAACTACACTGCTCGGGTTATGGAGCTGCGCGATTTATCAACTGTGTGGAACGAAGGAATGTCCTAATGTCAACAGAAACATGCGGGGAGCTGCGCTATCAAAGAAGGGACCATGCAGGGACGTCGAAAAGTGACCATTATGGTCACTGTTCATGATTTGACGATGAAAAAATGGCTAAGAGAGGGGGGCTGGCATTTAAGCCGGAATTTAAGGGAAAGATCTATGAAAATATGCCGCCAATCTAGCATTTATGAATGAATTTTTGGGGGAATGGTTTAAAGATTTGAATTTGAAAATGCCTATAAATTACAGGTGGTTGCCCAGCAAAAAACACTTGCCATTTTGAGAATTGAGGTGTTGAGCTCTCAGGTGCATATGAATCGTGAGAACTTTGAAGCTTTGATAACCAGTTCGGCATTTGAGAGGTTGCCGAAGGAAACGCAGGATTTTTTGTCTAGCATCATGTTGGCACCCATAGAAACCGTGAGTGCTGGAGAAGCAATGGCAGTTGAGGGAGCTGCCCTAGAGGTGGCAATGGTAGCTGAGGAAGTTGCCCCGTAGATAGCAAGTGTTGAAGTACCTACAGAGGTACCCAAATCACCAAGGTCGCCCAGACCCAGGCCTATGCTGACCAAAGAGGGTCCAAAAACGAAGAAATATAAGCAAAAAGTGACACCGTCGGTGTGCGCATCACCCAGAAAACACCTGCAGAATGAAAAGCCCACTACACAGGAGAAGGGAAAGGTAGTTGACTTGGAACCTGAAGAAGGTAGTGAATAAATCAATATGGTTGGGGAAGACATTGACATGGGGGTAGAGTACGTTGACGTTGAAGGGTTCGACCCTATCTCTAAACTGCCCGAATACATTCCTCCATGCCAAGGCAAGGAAAAGGTCCCAAAGGACATTGATGAGAGCAAAGTCACACTCCATACACCGTTGCTGCTGGACAAGATCACATTTGAAGGACCGAAAGTTGGAGGATTTGGATTTGACCGACATGGAGTACTTTCTCCACTTAGTGACTGATCAGTTCATGCATTGTGTCTTCTATAAGGACACTGGTGTGACCATGTTGAAGCCAAGGAAGTGGATAAAAGGGGTGGACAAGGCAAGACTACTAAACATTCTATGGGTGTCGCATTACAACCATGCACCCATAACCACAATACTGATCAAGTAGCTGCTATGCTTGGTGCACGATGGGTGCCTATGTTTGGAAAAACCAATACTGATCACTGACATGTTGATCCACAGGATCACTCGACTGTTGCATTCAGGACTAAATCCAGCCATGCATTTGGCGGAAAGACAGGTTAGCGCGACCTCCCCGATCAAATGAAGGACAAATTTAAGCTTGTCAAGAAGCCACGTGGCTACTCCATTTCTAGTATAACTGACCTCACAGTCAAAGTAGCCACCCAGATCCTAGCTAGGAAAATTATGAGGATGTGTTGCGCAGATGAAGTGTTATCACTAGTCGTATCATTAGCAACCCAGTGCGTGGAGGGCATACAATTCAACTAGGCATGCTACCTCTGCAGCGAGTTCCTCACAAACTGCAAAGAGGCATAGGATCAGAGCAAAACTTTTCACTATGCATGGTTGCTGCTATCCATAGTACTGGTCGCATGGGAGTTACCGGAGGATAGTCAGTTTCCTCTGGTCACGTAGGATTTACTGGAAGTAGCGAAGTTCACTTCGCCCTGGGCCACCAAGGACCCCCAAAGGGTCAAGGATAAAAATATATTCAAGATCTTGATGGAGATGAGTATCAACATGGCCATCAAACACAAATCATAGTTATCACCGATTATCTTCGAACGATTAGCAAAGTATGTGGAGTTCAAGGCAGACTTCCATTGTGTCTCCATGCGAGCATGGAAGGACCCTGATCAAAAGTGGCATGACCTTCCATACCTAGCCACAGACGATGCAATCGCGGCAGTCCTTAACCACTGGCTAGTAGAGTGGTGCATGGCCTCAGACTTGACATCTGGGTCTAGCAAGTCTGCAGCGAAGCATAAGAAGGAAGAGTCTAGACTAAAGATGGAACAGATGGCTGAAAAGAGGAAGAAAGAGGCTAAGTAAAAAGCCAAAACAGAGTGCACTACAAAATACTAGATGAAAGGGCAGGAAGAAGAGGATGAGCGCGACTTCGACAAGAACCAAAAATCTCCTTCCCCGGAGACAGAAGAGGAAGAGAAGCGATTCGGACAGGGAGGAGAAAACATGGAGACTACTCTATTACGGATTAAGCGCAATGTGGAGCAGGAGAAAGTAGGGCCATGAAATAAGTCCAAGTCCAACAAAACGTCCCTTGACCCAATCACCTTGACAGAAGGTGATTTGAACGACATTGGCGATGTAGTGAGGGATGTGACCATGAAACTACTGCAATAGTTCGAGCAGTAGCAGCAACAGGCCTTGGGTGCCATTCAAACGGGTCTGCGTGAGCTGTAGATCCAGGCATCATAGCTACAGACCAGTGTGGGGCGAAGCAGAGTGGCGTCAACTATTTTGGCACCTGGAACTTTAGAGGCAGCAGAAATGGTGTGCATGTTGGATCCCTGGGCCATAGTGTTGTCAGATGGAGCACTGACTACAAAAGCAGAATCTATGAAGGCCACTTTTAGTGCCCTTAAGAGGGTTGGGCTAAATTTGGCCGCACTTCCAATTGAAGCCCTTCACACCATGCAAGATGTTGTGTTCGTGGAACTTCGATCTCGGGAATAGTGCGCCCTGAATATTATCAGTGAGAAGAAGGTGAACAATGCTCAGTTGGTTGTACAGAAGATTTTTTCCGTTGATCTTCTTAAGGCCACCATAGAAAAGAATGAGCACATGACCAAGGTAGTGGCTGAGGCATGCAGGATTGTTCCAGAGTTAGATATTTCTGAAGATGTGCCAGTGGATGTGAGAATTTGGAAGCTCACTGCCAGAGTGCGTGAAGCGAGAACACAGTTGGCTAAGGTTCACTTTGAACTGAACCTTAAAATCACAGAGCTCAAGTTGAGGGCCCAGCCTTTGACTCCACCATAGGTTAAAGAGTAGCACACAACCAATGTCAAAGATGCAGTAGCAGTTGTAGATGTCGTCATGAAGGAGTGCACTGCGCTCTTCAAGCAGTTGCTCGAAGTAGTCACCAGCCTACAGGAGGATCCCAATGTGTAGAGGTTGGAAACAGAGGTGCAAGAGCTACAGCAGAGATATGATGAGGTAAAAGTGACAACACACACCGTCGCCATCACATAAAGGTTAGAAAAGCTGCAAGAAGCAAAGGCGCTTAAAGAATAGGTGGACACAGCACAGCACAAGGAGGCAGTACTAAAGGCCAGATTGGGGCCTTAGCTGGAGGAAGCCTATGTACTCACTACCTCCATTAAAGGGAAATTGGTCAGTCTGCTCGAAACACAATGGAAAATGCACCTAGACAACGCGGGGCTAGCGATGGAGAAGTTGATCGAACAAGTCAAGCATATGGCAACACAGTGCACAGTCAAAGTCACAGTGGTACTGGTGGAGATAGGAGGTCTTCACGATAAGATCTCTATGGCAGCAAAGTGACTCAAGGGTGAGTGACCATATTTGTGTTGGGGGCCTATTGGGAACGAGTCCCCTGGGGTCAATTTTGGGGTTAAAATCCCAAGTTTTGGGGCTAAAGGCCCAAGTTTTGTATAAAGAGTGTAAAGTCTCCGCATTTTGTGGTCGCGAAGCGCAAAGATGTAAAGAGTCAAAAATGGTTTCCACCCTTAGTTTATATAGTTCGTGTCGACTTGATCAGATCTGTCCTTGGTCCGCGGACCATGGGAATGTATAAAATGGTAGTCTTAGAAGAGTCTAAGGAAAGTTTTTGGTAGAGTTTGAAGTAATTTTTTGGGTCTGTGAGAGCGAAGAGGGAGGAGTCTTATCATAGGAAGAGGCTCTATAGCTGAGTGCGTAGAGGCCTACAGTAGAAGTCCGCAACTAAGTGCGCGGACCCCTACAGCTGTGTGCACAGGGTAGTCAGAGTCTGTAATGGAAATCTAGATTATCAATAAAGAGAAGTATTCTGGAATGACCTGTGTATTTTACTTCTATTTATTACATGCGATTATGTTACGTTGAACATTGGGTTTATGTTTTAATGCTATTCTGGTGTGTGAATCTATATGTTTCCCTTTGTTATATGAACACAAGCAAAGATATATGTTTACGCAAAGATAATCATAATTATATGTTAAGACTTTATGAAACTAAGATAATCTGAGTAAATACAGAAGTAAGAATAATTACAAAGGCGTGTAAGTGCCTGATCTATCTATTTAGGGTACGTGAAGGACAATCGTAGACTTTCACAGAGGCTTCAAGGACGAATAAGAGAAGTACATTGATAAGCCGTAAAGGGCTTATCGATATACACGAAGGCAGAGTGAGGGTCCAAAACCGACATCACTACCATCTCAGGGTGCGGAAACCTTGTTCCTACATCCCCCCATACTGCTTCGGGTGAGACTTCAGTCCGCGCTCTGTGGATTGATGCCGAAAGGGCTAGTAGTGTAGGGATTTTCTTGGCTACTTAACATTGAACCTGGGTCAGGGCCCATGAATCCAACACCTTATCAATTCCTTGTCAAAATTATGCCTTAGACTCTCTAAGACACACTTATTTATAGCCTTTTTCATACAGTTCCATGGTCCACGGACCATGGGTGGATCTTAAAACCGACTCAAAAATTACATAAAATAAGGGGCCAAGCCCCTTTGACTCATGTTCATCTACGCGCTCCACATCCACAAATCACAGAGACTTTACATTTACACAAAATGTTCCAAAACTTGGGTTATCTTAACCCCAAAACTGACCCAGGGGACCCCATCCAAACACTAACCACATGAGTAACTTCTTGGGTCAGCCTTAACCCCAAGTGAACCCTCAAGAAAGACTATAAATAGAAGATACCTCAAGATCATTTGGACACATATTCTCTTCTCTTTTCTCTTGGTTCACACAGTTTTGATGGAAGGAGTTTGCTTAAGGGTCCAAAATCACAAGTGAAAGGTTCACTCCAGGTTAGGGTCTTCTGGATCTCATTCGCTAGCATAGAATAGGGCATTCTGGTCCCTGGTCATTGGCACATAAGCCTATGAGAGTGACTATAGACCCTTAGACACTGGCACAAAGGCTTATGGGAGTGACTACGGATTCAAAGACAAATTTGGAGGAATCAGTCCCTAGTCGCTCGCACAGAGTGGTCTTGAGAGCGACCAGGACATCTCGGTCACTCACACAGCAATAGTAAGGGAGTGACTCTAGGTTTTGGCTATGTTATGCCACAGTCGCACACACAAAAAATTCCTGAGAGTGACCCTGCAGTCACAGTCGCTTGCATACAGCGACCGACAAAGTGACCAATTAGTTTCGGTCACACTTAGACAATCGTGATGACGGAAACCAGTGTTTAGATCTAAGATTTGACATCTTGGATTCAACTCAATTCAGTGATCTGGTAAATCTAGGTTTCTCTCTACTGCTATACATGTTTTTAGATATGTAGAAATGATTTGTTAGTATCCATTGCATACATATACATTGGGTTCATTGACATTGACAACAGTTCTCAGTAGTGTTCGGACATAGTAACAACAAGATACAGCAGTTGACATCAATTTATGATAGCACATTATGACCACCAGTATGAGGATTCTGATTCCTTAGCATGATTAGATATGTTTCATAGATATCACTATTATTGTGTTGCACAGATAAAGTTATGGATCATTGTACTCTCTTTTGATGCATCATTTGATGATGATCTAAGAAGAAGATTTGCAAGGGTTTTCCCCATAGTGGGTTTTTCCGTGGTCTTAGACAAATCCTAGTGTCTCTATGTGTGTGCATGTTTTTCTTCTACTATTCCTTTTTGTTCCACTACATTGATGATGATGGTGATGTTGTTTCTTTCTATGTAATTACATATGTTGATATATAATGGTGTATATCTGAATAATGTAATGATGATATGGGGTGAACTTAATGTATTAATGATGAAATGAAATTATCATAGAAAATAAAATTTTAACACGGAAAACTTGTAAATATATCATGTTAGATAAACCAAATAGACAACATAATCAAACTTATACCTCAATGTATCTCAGGTAGGCTATCACATTTGCACAAGTCAGTCTAGATTAGTACAAATAATATCACAAGTATATCGACTCATACCTGAATACTATAACCATAACCATCTACACGGGCCTATCCAAATTAAAATGATACATAATAACATCAGGATATTAACTGCAATTACTATAATCGTCTTGTGTATGACCGCAATGCATATAGCAACAAATTAACTATCGTGCATGACTATCCAATGCATATGCATATAATTACACTGATCAACTAGCATATACCATGCATGTAACCACAACAACGATAGAAAGGAAGGAATACATACTACAACCATTAATCATTATACATGCATGTATGACATACAAACTTGTATTACGATCTTCTCTTACCCTAAGGTTGAGTGTTTCAACCTCACTCTGATAATCTACATATGCTACTCCATCTTGGCCAACATATCAGCATCATAATATATCAACAGCATCGTGATGACACAAATTGCAAAATAACCACCACTATGCATGTATTCCCTACTATGCATACATAACGTATACATTTAGCCCATTTAATCCAAGTGTTTGAACCTCGAAGCTTTGATACCACCCTATAACACCTCCTCCCACATTTACCTGCTAGGGTAAACATGGGACGAATAGTTAATATGACATGACCAAACCTACAAGTTTCATTTAAGGAAGTACGACCTATAAGTGACACAAACTAACAACTCACAACATCCCTCATGGCTACAATACACTCGGAGAAAAAGGACCACCCCTGGTGACCAAACCCTGAGCTGGGGTTGTATTCCTCACAACTTAACCCCCACATGCATGACAAGGCCTCCATGTGGTTATACGCCTCCAAACACATGCACAAAACTGTATAATTGTAGTTATGACCCAACTTGCCCAATTCAGAGGGTGCGATCCCAGGATTTGAGCCACCTTTGCAGGCGATCCTCTAGACCACTGCTCAGAACTGCTTATAACTTCTCAAAATCATTATTGACATGACAACAAAGTTAAACATTCAAAACTTGAACAATAAATTGACCTAACCAAGGCTAACCATGACATTCATTTTGTCAAACATGTGGAAAACATGTAATCTATAGGTCACGAATGCATATATCATCATAGGAGTCTTAAAATTATCTGAGAATCACCAAGAAGGATTTATTCCCTCTCCTCATAGCTACAATAACACTTGCTATTCCATCCATTCATTAATCATACAATAGCTTATCAAAACATGTAAAGATCCATAGATATAACACATCATATAACCAGCTTACAAACAAAATAGAAACCATGCGAAGGAAGCCATAATATAAACATCATAATAAACACATATGCTCATAGATCACAATAGGAAAATGCTTCATATTAACATATGAAAATTCCAACCAAGTTAGGGACTTCCACATATCACTCAACTATATATTTGGATGAACCAAATCTTTCTTTCATCCAATAACCCTCATGCCATAGTCCAAGCATGAATGTGGGATCTCATGGAATAAACCAAGGCACAATCAAACCAAGGCTTATAGAGTCCAAACCACCTCAACCCACATCCACAGTGATTCCACCTCCACTTTAGGACATCACTAACACCAACCATATTTATTCTCTACCCAGGTTGTCCAGGGCTCCAGGAACTAATAACTCAACCTACAGCTTTCTAGGGCTCCAGAGAATCTGTCCAACCCAACTCCAGGGACTAGTAACTCATCCCACCAAAGGCTCCAAAGAATTTTTCCCAACCAAGGCTCCAAGACCAGTAACTCAACCCAAGCTATTCCAGGGCTTCCAAATCATTTGTTCCAACCCATGGCCATAAGGAATTATGAAAACCAATAAAAAAAATCAAGTGAAAAAACCCACAACACCATGGCTATCCAGGAAATGGCAAGGCAAGGCTAAAACCGCTGTCAATCTAGGAAAATATCCATGCCAATGATAGCACATAATGAAATAATCACATGCATATACCATGCATCTAGAAATCAGCAAGGAACTCACACATGCAACTTGTTACCTGCCAAGCAATCCAACTATAGTTGTTGATCCACCTGTTCCCCTACGCGTTCTTACTTTCCTTTGCCTTCTTTCTCCAAATCCAAGGTATGCCAAAGTGCTCCAAGAATGCTCCAAGAATACTCTAAGTGTGAAAGAGTATGAGAAAGTGAGAGAGTAGAAGAGAGCTCCAAAGATAAACTAAAAAAATACTCCACTGACAAAAGCTAAACAAGCCAAAAAGCTAGCAACTGATTCTTTGAAGCCTTTTTATAATTGATGCCTCTATTTTATTCATTTTTCTTCATTTTTCCTATAAGTTCTCTAGCATGCAAATATGTGTCTCTTCACCTTCATTTTATCCTATTTCCCTTTATTTTTCATAATTAAATGCCAATTATTGTCTCTTTCCCTTTTCCAATGCCTTTGCCAATTTCCTTAGCCATTACTAAATTGAAAGTGACACCCACTAGGATGTTTTACCCACCATTCAGCTTGGAATACATGTCCCATGACCTTGGTCTTATATTTTTCATAAAGAAAATCAACTAGGGGTTGTTACAATATCTCTTACGGATGAAATTATCGCCATTAAAAACTTTAGGGGAATTTGATGGTGGAGTAAGAGTGGGTGAACCCAAGGCGAGCCAATAGGAAGTATCTAATTATGTAGGTAGAAGTATATTCATTAATGATAGTACAGTTAATGGATTTACCTCCCACATGAACCTGTACTTGAAAGGAAAGTTGGTGTGAGGGCGGGGTGTACTCCTATCCATCTCGAAGTTAGTTAGATTGGAATCTAAGGATTGACCCCGTCTATAGCCAAGAGTAAATTCTTACATTGCATTGGAAAACTTTATAATACTTCAAGGGAAAACATAGCACAAGGAGCCTGCGTGAGATCTTATACAATATTGTTGTTTGGGGTAACACAGGTAGTAGGGTTGTGTGTAGTTTGGTGAAGTTCCCCTTTTGGAGGGCAAATCATAGGGCTAGCACTGAGGGCTCTTCATATGGATATCGTTAGGTGGAGGCAGTGTAGAGGTCTACAAGGTATCCAAAGTGTCTAGGAGAGGGTTCTCATAGTTTTTGGGTTATCTTTTTAAATCAACTGCCTTAAAAGAAAAGAAGGTAGATGATCCTTCTCCAAAATGAGGGGGGATGAGAACCATCGTTGCCCGCTTGTGAGGGTGGGGGTGGGTTCACAAACATATGTTGTTTTTGTTGTTGTTTTTTTTGGGTAGGGAAAGGGTTGTTAAGGACAACAAGGATCCTATAATCCTTTTGTGCAAGTATATCAGTGCACTCATGTAGACGAGGAAGTTGGTAGGTTACTTGGAGTGTATCTTGCAATGAAACTTAACAAATTTCTCTTTCCCCTTCTCAAATGTAGCAATAGAATGTGCTTAGTATTGGGTGCTCTAAATAGATGCTTGCTCCTCATAAGGAGAGGTCTTCTTCTTGTTCTTCTTTTTCTTTCTACTATATTTTTGTGTATACTGCACAAAGTTAATTACAACAGACAAAGGAGCATTAATGTGATTAGATGTATTTGAGGTAGGGGTAGTAGTAATGGATAAATGGGGAATTTTCCTATTCAACTGAGTGACAACAATCCTAGAGGTAGCACCGACAAGACCATTAGTCTGAGGACCATGTTGGTGTGTAACAAGAGTATTGGAAGTTTGAGGATAATTAAGGATAAGGTCATAAATCATGCCTAACTGAGAATAAATTAGATCTAAGTGTTATTCACGATGAATGACTTACTCTTCAATAACAACTCTAGACATGGCAATGTCCTTGGAAATAAGAGGTAGGAGGGACTTATAAAACCAATTAGTTAATCAATAATATGGAATGGGTTCCTTTACTAACCTTTACCTATGTTTTCATTCATGGATGTGATCGAAGATGTGGGTGGAAATTTTTTGGCACAAAGCAGTCAAAAGTTCCATTGCAGCTTCGTAACAGATTGGTAGCTAGAAATGCATCAATAATTCCTAGTGATGGTATTTAAGTTCTTAACAGAGGCATGTGGTAATTCAATATACCACTTGGTGGAATTTTTGTTCAGGGTGCACGGGAAGAGTCCAAGCTGGATATTATCATCAATCATAGAGTTAGAAACACACCAAATGTGGTATGTGGTGACGTGTGTAGCCAGGTCATCTCCTTGGTTTCCCTCGAATTTAGGAATGTTTGCAAGAACCTTGTGTGGTGTTGGAGGCCAAAGAAGATTATGGTTGATGGGGTCATTATTCAACTTGTATAGATTTGAGATATCAAGAGTAGCCAAAAATGGAAATGGAATGTGTGTCATTGAATCTGACGATGGAAGAGCAGAGTGGCCTAAGGAACTAGGAGGTCCACCCATAAACTAGTTTCTAGAAGGGTACATAGGTGGTGCAGGATAGTACTTTCCTTGAGGTGGCAGTGGGGTCATATAGAGTGATGTGCCATAAGCATGCCCCCAGCCTAAGGGAAGTTACTAGTGAACTAGTTACTTCCAAGGTAGAAGTTGCCCCTAGTTGGTAATTACGGTTGAGTTGGGAGGCCCCAAGGAGATGCAGTTGGTCTTAGAAACGGAACATCACTAGCCACATAAGACAGTTTAGGTATTGGATCACAATCGATAGTATAACCATTGGTAACAAAGAAATCAATCAATAAAGGACCTTGTTATAACACAGGTTACATGGGTGCATGGATGCCCCCAGTAGGTAGATAGGTTCTAGAAACATGGCCCCCACTCTATAATGGAGGGGGAAATAAACTAAGCAAATGATTCCAACCAAAATGATTGTTGAAGGTCAATGAATTGACAACACTCGATGGGGTGAAGGTCGAAGGTCCAGGAGTTGACAAGAAAGGAGTTGGGATGGTAGGGGAAAGAAATCGCCGCACACCACCCAATTTTTGTGTAGCTGGGGTTCCTGGATTGGTCATAGGTTAAACAACAGGATAACCAACAAACAGTGTATAATTTGAGGCAGGTGGGTTGAATGGTAGTGCAAAAAAGGTGTCCACAAAATACCATGACTCACAAGCAGTCATTGGGATGCTCAAAGGGGAAATTAATAAAGACACTGTAGGTAAGTATGCTTCTTGAATCAAGATGGGCCCAAGAGGATAAGTGAGTGGAGGATTATAAGGAGGTACAATACCTTTAGTAAAAGGGTCCTCGGGTAGAATAGACTTAGGGTTATGTTGTAGCAACTACAACCACCCTCCAAAATTTTTCTTATTCTTTGATTTTGGAGCCTCCCTTCGTATATCCAGGAGCTCATCTTGTACTAATCCAAGTATTCATGCTTCGAGTGAGTCTTACCTTTTCATATTTGCTTGTTTTTTCTCACTTATCTAATTCTTCTAAGTCACAAGTAAATCTCCCAACTTGGTCTCACAATAGTTCTGGGCTTTCCTCCAAAAACTAGGAAATCCTTGAGGGCGAGTAGCCTTGATGATGGGAATTGCATAGTCCTGACTGGAAGCCAACCTTGAGCTTAGAAACTGTGCAATAATGGGAGATAGCTTAGCACTGAGCCCAGAAACTACGCAACCCTCACTAAGCTCAAAAACTGCACAGTGCACTAAGCCAGAAATTTTCCCAGTTCCCCAAAACTACAGTCTTTCCCGGTAGTGTGCATGACAAGTTTCCATGAAAAATGAAAAAAATCAAAAGCATCCCTAAAAAATAGGGATCTACTTTTAGTATACCAAATGAGGCGCTTGCGCTATTTTTAGAAAATTCCGCAAAGTATCGCATTTTCCTTATTTTAGGCATACATGTCATAAACCCTAATTCGCCCAAATATATTTAATAAAACTTCTAGAGCTCATTTTCACACTCGATATTAGACCTCTAGCATCCCCTAGGATATAAAGGAACCTTCAATGCGATCGTCATCACTTTTCTAGGTGAGTTTTTCTTTTGTCGTCTTTTGCCGCTTTTTCTATCGCTTTTTTTCGTTTGGCTTGTGTGAGTGCTATTTCACTTGTTTCTCTTAATGGTTGTTGGATTTTTAACTTGTTTTAACTTATAGAACTGTTGTTTTAAGTTTTAGATTCCCTTTCCCAAGTGTCGCATTAGTTTTCATGTTTTTGCGCCAATGGTCATCGTTGCAACGACTCTCCTCAGATACTTGATTTTCCTTTCGTTTGATTAATTTTTGCACTTGAATCACATGCATTTATTTACACTTAGTTATATCAGCACTTAGCTTCACACTATCTCTCATATTTTCTCATTTTCCACACTTCCCTTAGGCAGATCTGCATTCCCCTTGGCCGCTTTTAACTTTTCCCAGTTGGCACTACGTAATCCCAAGGCTCAAGCCACAAGATTGACCTCTAGATTGCATAGTGCACAGTCCAAGCTAGCTCCAACTACACACTACACAGTTCCAGGAGTGATCCTTTAATCTTTGCCACTGAGATGGCACATTGCGCAATCTCTCCCGAGCCTCTATCCAAGTTGAATTGCACATTACGCAGTTTCAAGACACAAGATTCCACCTTGGTTGTTGGGACTACACAGTGCATAGTTCCCATTGGCATCTAGTCCCCCTTTGCAATGATAATTATGCATTCCTCCCCATCTAATACCCAGTTTGCTGCTTGAACTTTCCTTGTAGTAAATTTGCTTAAGACTGACATTTTCTTGTCATGAGTGTCCTTTATGTCCCACAAGTACAGTAGTTGTTGAGAAACTCTTCAAAAGTTGCTATTAACATGGCACCTAAGATATTTTCTTCAAAGGAAACCACTAAGAGCAGTACTGAGGATGAATTTGAGAAAACATCAATTGATTTTCCAATGTATGCAGATACTCAGTTGTTTATAGAAAAGGGATCATCACTAATGAGGCAACAGATTAAATATGCTTTTTCAAAAGACTTTGAGGTAGACTTAGACAGACGGTAGTTTCATCTCAGCATCCAATAGTCACGGCTATACAAGGTTTCATGCAGGTATCTTACCTTCTCGTGTGCGTATATCATTAGCTGAATTGTCTCACTCATTGATGAGAAGACCATAACATTGAGAATTACCAACGAGCAGAAGCTTTCCACCTTCCAGGAAGAAGACTTTCAACAAATGTATCACTTGACCGAGTCAGTAAAGTGCATGGACTCACTCTTCTATTTCACCCATAGCTATGTGAACACAAGAGACATTGTCAAATTTTGGGTGGAGGAGCCATCAAAGTTTCAATAGACACCCACCCATGTGTAGAAGACAAAGTCCCTCATGAAGGCCTACCAGCTCTTGGTTATCTTTTCTTGTAGAATCCATGGTCAAGAGAGCACGAAAATCCTTCCTGAAGGGTGGGAAGTCTTATTACACCAAGTGGTGAATGATGGGATGTCGTTCAACTGGTCAGATCTATTGGCTCAACAGCTGAAGGCCCATGTAGCACAGGCTCAAAATCTGCCCGAGGGTGAGCAAGCAAGGTTCTATATGTCTTCATACTTACTCGATGCAATCTGTGCACAACAGTTGTTCCCTGGCATGAACTAGACATGGACACCATCTGAAATTGTCATGCACATATATTTCAAGTTTCTTTCAAAGTGTAGTTATTGAGGATTAATGGCAAGGTTGACTGACCACTTCATAATCCCGCTTTACAAGCTTATCTTTGAAGAAGATCCACCTTGCATGTCACGAGAAGCAATGGAGGTGATAACAGACATCGTAGATTGGTATGCCTCACTAGGTGGCACCTTCATTAGAGTGTTTGGCGGAGAGAAGCCTCTGCATGTTTTACCAAGGTATGCCACTGACAAACTTGTCATGTAAGAAGTGTCGTATCATCTCACCACAGGGTTATCAGTAGCACTGCATAGGAAGAAGAAAGTACCATGGCCCACTCTTCCTTTGAAAATTGGATTATACGAGATAAATAACTTGAAAGTCACAGATTTTGAGGCAAAGGAGATAGTGAGATTTGAATTCGGCACTCAGGACTTTAATCTGTATGATCCCCATAGTATTTGCAAAGACCATTTTGCAAGAGTTTACTTTCCATGGATCGATGAGGAATTTCATTAGCAAGAGGAGGATCCATGGAGGCACTATTACAATGCCTCCAAACTCCATGAGCCAGTCAGTTTAGTAGGGGCTTCACATTCTACTCCATAGACGGTAACAACTCTGGAAGAAACAACAGTAGAAGGAAGAAATCTTGTGCAAGACAAGGGAAAGAGGAAGATTGCTGACAGTCCATACGGAGAACAAAGCTACAAGATGAAAGAAGATCCTATTCTCATGAAAGTGTCTTTGGCTAATAGAAGTGAAGAGGAAGCAAATGATTCAGAGAGTAGAGTGGAGGAAGAGAGAAAAGAAGAGGTTGTAGGAAGCAGAACTGAAGTTGCAGGAGGCATAGCAGAAGTTTAAGGAAGAACAGGAGTTGAGGAGGAGGGAACGAAAAGAAAAGCATAAGAAGGAAGAATAACAGAGGAAAGGTGCAATGTGAGAGGAAATATTGCTGATGCAGGTTGAAGAGTAGGAACAGGACCAAACAAAAACTAAGGAGGAAGGTGAACATATGCAGGTTCGAGAAATTTCTCAGCACATTGAGAAATTGATTGAAGTGACAGACATGGAGATGGAACAGGAGCCATATAATGAAGATGTTGATCTGATTCTAAGTGCGCCATAGTTCATCCCTCAGTCTCCACCACCCCCAGCAGTAGAGCCAGCCCCAAGCGAGCAAAGGGGTGTGTTAGCTTGAGGGGGGCTGACCCAAGTTTGAAGTTATTTAGCCAAACAAATCCCTACACTATTGGCCCTTTTAGCATTAGCCCGTAGAGCATGGACTAAAGTCTCACCCAAATTAGTATGGGGGGATGTTGGAACCAAGTTTCCGCACCCTTGAGATGTTTGAGGTGCCAATTTAGTCCAAATGTGCCTACCTTCACGCAGGTCACTTCGAGCACTGTCCTGACCTTCAATACCTTTGCGATCTATTATAATCACCTTTCACACAACCCTAACCAGGGGCTGAGATGCTTTCGCGCTGCTATGGCAGCATCCTACGCTATTTCGCGAAATTACACCAAGTATCTTACTTATCTTCTTACATATTGTTAGGTTCCTATACCAATAGGAGTCATAATTTTTGAATGTCTGAGATTAAACATGTAATATGTACATACCTTTGCTTTCTGCAAATGTTTTCCATATTCAAAAAATTAAAAAATGTAAAGAGGGTATGTCCTAAAAGAAAAATCAAAGGACAAAAAGAATAAGAAAAGGTCCAAAAAAATGAAAAATATGAACCCCAAGAAAAGAAAAAAGACCATGAAAGTGAGCAAGCCAAAATGCCACTCCTACTTTACTTTTATGCAGAATAAAATGATTGTGTGTAGCTTGTTATTCATGCCACAATCCATGGTAATCAAACTATTTAATCTTGATTATGCCATGCTTTAAATTTCATGTTGATAGTTAGAGAATAAAAATTTGGCCAAACAGTGTAACCTTGGCAGATAATTAGATAGGTAGAGTAAATAAAAGGAGCTCAACTATTTAATCTGAGCCCTTGGATGTAATAAGGTTAGATTTAGTTAGTTTACTATTGTAAAAAGAAAGAAAAATGTTTGATAAGGGTTTGCTAGCTCAAATGCACCCTAATAAAGAGAAGTGAAAATGGTAGGATGAGTAGATGGGTAAGTAGAAGAAAGGTTGCAGAAGTATGGTGATTGATTAGACAAAAGCATGTTTATCATCTTTTCCATCATGAAAGTTCTATAGAAAAATGGACAATCAAGCATGAAATTGGATATCAAAGGCAATTAATTAACTTCCCTCATTCATTTCACCTTTTACTTAACTAATTTCCCACAATAAAGTTCAAAGTACTTAAAAACCCTAAGTCAAAGAGGCTCAGAGCATTTCTCTGACTTTTGGAGGGACCGGACCCTCGGCTCAATGACTTATAGGCAATAAGTACTAAAAACCCCCTCATAAAAATTCATCCCCCCTTTTCACTTCATTCATTTTCCCTAATAATACTCCTTTCCTAAGGTTAAAATACTTTTACCTAGGAAAAGTATTTATTCCCCCACATAAATCATTTTCATATCAAAAACCCACAAAAACACCATATCCTAAGTATTTATGTTATTATGGGAAAAGCATTAAAACATAAAAAATCATATACTTAGGGTATTGTGCCCCTTTCTGCTCATTTGATTAATTACTAATTTTTATTTATTAAATCCCAAACAAAAATCCTTTTTCCCCGTATATATTTAACTCCTACATATAAATTAACCCCACCCTAGTTTAATTATATAAACTATGATTTTCTACCCAAACCTCGACAAACCCACTAACTAATCGATCTGTGATTAAGTTAGGTAAAAACCCAATTAAACCCTCCTCTAATGACCCCGATGCCTTAACCCTGCTTTAATCCCTCATTAATCCAAAAATCGTCGCACTTAACTGCCCATCGGGACCCCACTACCCTCCATGCAACTTCCCCACCCGATCACTGCACGATCACTTCCCTTCACATCTTATGGTCCTCATCCACTACGGGCGGGCCAAATGTCTAAACATTACCCGCCCGAAAAAGTTGTTTTTCATCGAGCCCCCGATGCTACGTGTCATTCAATGTATGGAATCAAGTGGCCTCCCCCCAATACCATTGAGCGCCCAAAAGAGGTGCGATAGAAACCATTAACACCCTCATGCTACACACCAAAATGGTTACTGTTCACCCTGCTACATGACAAATGACCACTGTTCACCCGTACCCGCCAAAATTGACTTTCGCACATAAAGCCAAAAAGCCCCAAATCATTTGTTTTTATCGTTTTTTCAATTGTAAACCTCCATGCATGCACCTGCAAACGTCAAAGCTATCAACTTACATCCAATTGCACCCTAAAGATGCCATAGAGCACCCAGTTCACTTTCTAGCCTACATAGAGCCTTTTCGACCATTCGCAGTTGCCAGCCGACCTATTCAGAGCTAGTTTTCCTTAAATTCCAGGTATTTAAGCCATAATTCACTGGAAAACCTGTCAATTTCAGAACCAGTTACTGAGTTTTATTAGTTAAAGTAAAAAAATAATTAAAGAAACTCTAGCAACTCAAACCTACTCTGTACTGAACCACCATTGCCCTAAAAAACTGAAAATCACCTCCCCCACTCTCAAATCCACAAGAACTGAGAATGGCTACCCCAATTGCCATGGATGTTAGACCTATTTCCACTCCTCATCTGGACCTAGACCACCTCCCCCTGGCTGATAAGGATTTCCAGATAAAGGACACCTCTATCCATGAATCCCCTCTCAAACTATACTACCGATATAGAGACCAATACCTAAACCATGCTAATAAAATTGGTTTTTGGGAGTCCAATTTGCCCAAGTACCAATTCCCTGAAGTTCACATTTTCCCAGAAATTGTCCATTACTGCCATGCAAATTATATCCCCAGTCAAAGAGCAGTGATGTCCCCTAACCAAACCATACTTTTCACCATCACTGCTGAATCAATCAATGAAATGCTACAAATTCAACCAAGGAAAAACTTGACTTGTTGGACTTATTTCCCAAGCTCAGCCCTGCAAGATTGGCCCAAATAATCCAAACCTTCATTGTAGAAGAAAAGTATACCCCTAAAGAACCCCCTCCATATGTGTATACCATATTTTCCCCATTTGGCCAGGACATTGTAGCAATGATATCCAGTGTCCTAGGTTATACCACCAGTGAGTATATAGATGAAATCATCTTGGCTTTCATGTCCATATACACTCCAGGACAGCCTCCTATTGTTATTTATGATTATGCCAAGTTTATAGCCAATAGGATGCATGACCAGTTTCTCAGAATGAGCAATGAGAGAGTCTTCAAATACTCCTCTGTTTTGTACCACCTTTTTCTATATTTCCAGTCAGACAAGTTTCCATTCACCCTGCAGAAGCTTGATACAAAAGGTCAACCCAGATCAATGATTTTCTGGACTCCATTGATCCATAAATATCACTCCCCATATTCATATACAGACTTCATAGACCTATTTGTACATCCCATTGTGACAATGTTGATAGGAAGCCCTCCTCCAAGAATCAGTTTAGATATAAAGAGGATCCTGCAACTCTCAAAACAATCCAAAGTGGGTGATTGGTACTTGTACCAAAACCACACTGAGATCAGGATTTATGGCTGTGAGTTGGCCCCATACAAACTACCTAAATACCTCCCAATGAGGTTATTTTCTCTGGAGTACTACAGGCAGATAATAAATTCAGATGACGTACACTTTGTTAAAGGCAAAATGAAATCCCATCTCAAGATCAAAGACCAATTAGGTCCCTTTATTTGTAATAGTAGAGAAGCTAGAAAGGAGGCAGACTTAATCCTTCAAAGATTAAATATGAAACAAAGCTTCACATGGAGATATGATCCCTTGGACTTCATCTACAAAAGAAGGCAGAAAAACAAGATGGCTCCCTATATTCATCACCGCATCCCTGAAATAGAAAAGTATGCCAACCAATTGCAATGGGTGGAAAATACTTTAGAGGACAGGGATAGTACTGAAGTTGTTGTGGAAAACACATTGATTGACCTAGAGAAACAACTTGATGAGGGTTCTTTCCTGCAGGTTCCAGAAGGATCACAGGTACCAGAAGAATCAGAAGCACCAGACCTATCAAAGGTACCAGAAGAATCAGAAGTACCAGAGCAATCAGAGAAAACAGATAGACCAGAGGCCACCATGAGTACCCCCCCAGTCTTACAGACTCCTCTAAATGAGGAGAAAAGCCTCAAGAGAAACAGGGAAGGGGCCACTACTTCAGAAAGAGCAACATCACAAGCATATGTAGAGACAAGCTAGGCTAAGAGACAAAGAGTAAATCTTGTCTCTGAACAGGAATATATAGAGGAGACAACTGAGGTTACAAGCACAGAAAGAGATGGGAGTAGGCTTGCCACTCCATCTGGAGGCACTCTAGAACCTTCCACATCACACACTCAGATGTTGGAAAGGCAGCAAAGTGTTGAGGTATCCTCTTTCAGAATGCCAGCAGATAAAGACCAAGACATCAAAGAGAGATACAAAGAAATAAAGGCTAGAAATGAGAGGCTGAAAGCCCAAACCTATGCACAGTATCTGAAAATGACCCCTACCAATCAAACAAGGCTTATGTCAACCTATGATGTTAAAGAGGGGAAAATGCAGATGACCTTCATCAAGCCAACCACTCAACAGCCAAGGGCAGCAACATATTTTAAAAGAGTGGATTTTGAAGTACTGGCAAGGGATATTCATCCCATTGACCAGATTGAGCTGCATAAGCAAACAGGTGAAATGATTTATTCTACATTGACAGGGAAATCCATAGCAGCCCACCAATTGCAGAACTCTTTAAACAATATGTTAGCTCAGTTTCAGTTGGAGAAGGCCTCCTCATAGGCCAAAGATACAAGAATCAAGTCCTTAGAGGACTTAGTGATAGAGTTGGGGCATGATCCCAAGGATGTGAAAGCAACAGAGCAACTAATTAAAAAGAAGAATGATGACATTGTTAGACTAATGAAGTAGCTCAAAATTCCCCAATTACATCACCCTCAAACAATGGAAGTCCTAGAAGCACAAAAAGGACATGAAGAGCTTATGGACCTAGTCCTAAAGCTAAATGATCAGCTTAAAGAGACAGAGAAGGAGTTTGACACTTTGATTCAATCCAAGAAAAATGACTTGGCCACAACTTCCACAACTGCCATCCCCACAGTGACAACAGCAGTTCCTTCCACAATGGCAGCATCATTGGCACCTACAGCTCCACCTGCCACAGCACTGCCAATTACAACTGAGTCCACTATAGCAGCAGGTACTTCAACTGAGAAAACAACAGAACTAGTAAAAGCTATGGAGGAGATGTCCATCCAAGCTACAGAGCTCAAAATATTAAAGGAGAAAGTGGCAAGTTTAGAAACTAACTGTAAACTTGCCCAAATTCAGCAAAGAGAAGAAACACAGAAAGCCCTAAGGATGGGTGAGAAAATCAAAGTCTTAGAGAAAGATTTGACACTACAGAAGCCACTAGGATAGACTAAAGAGATGCTCTGGGCCAATACCATTAACTCTGTCAATGATATTTGGCCATCAATCCAAGTTATATTTGAGCAGACAAAATTAGTGAAGGTAACCACTGAAGCTATCCAGAAAGTAAGGGAAGAATTAGGAGAAAAACCTGAGGATGCAAATTGACTCATCCACCTCCTGAACAGTAAGAACAGATATGAGCTCCATGAGCTTGGCATAGAGGATAGGACTGAAGCCATCCTAGAGATTAAAAAGGTTTGTTCTAAAAGAAACCTCATGCTCAACTTAGAAGAAAAATGCCATAACATGCAGGTCGCCATTGACAGGTTTATGGCTAAATTTTAAATTTTGAGGGAGAAAGGCCTTCCCAGTCCTATGGTCATCAATGATAAACTCATGACCCAATTGGACTATAGTGATAGACTTAGGAGGTTGGCCAAGGAACAAGCCAGCTCTTCAGGCATTAAAGCCCTGCCAACTCGTATGATACTTTGGAGAACCTATCTTTTCTAGAACATGAGATGAAACATATGTTTCTCACCAAACCAAATTTTGCAAAATACACAGAGGCAGACGAAATTTACCGAAGAATGTTGAAAATGATATTGCCTGAGATAGAATGGTGGGAAAAAATGACAGATTTACTATGAAAAAATTTTACATCAAAAAGTTATCACAGTAAATCTGAAGGCAGCCAGATGATACAGGTAAAAGACAAATCAGCAAGGTCAAAGGGTAACAGAGTCAAAGAGTATTAGTAAAAGATCAAAATATAGAAGATTCCAGCGTAGAAATACCACAACTATCAACTAGATTAAAGGGCTCCAACTCAACAGAAACAGCCAGCAACACCATAATAAAAGGGACAACAAGAAATAGTTTTACATCTGTCTCTATCTTCATGCAAGAAGATATTCTTTTTCCCTAGATTAAGTCTCAAGTTGTTTTGAGATATTTTGTAAATATTTTTGTATAAATACTTCACATTTCAAAGTATGTAGTGTGGATTCCAAGACATTTCTATAGACTTTTTCTCTCAAATCAAAATTCTATTGTATCAATGACTGGATTGGCTTGCTGGATCAAGGAATAAAGATCAGATATTTTACAGGATTCTTGTGTAAAGCGAAATACAAATAAGTATTCTCTCATGTTCAATATTGTTTTTCCTTATGTTTTTTTCATAATCTTATTTGTTTTTCTAAAATCTAAATGTATAACAAGGAATGATATTTCAGAAATTGCTTGAATGCACTCTGTCTTGACTGTTTTACATTTTGAATGTTTTCTCCTAAACTATCTTAGCTAGGGAATTCTTCACTGCTCCTTAGCTTCTATAGTTTTTCCTCTAGTCTATAGCAAAGGATTCTTAATTGCCTTTTGTTCATGATCACCCTTTGTTCTTCATTCTGATCCCGGTCCAAGGATTCTTAAGTGCCCTTTCACCCTGGTTAGAATCATTTCATCCATTAGACCTGAAGATTTTCCTTTTTCTTTGCTAGCTTGCCCTGTGAACATTCCCTTTAATTATCTGGTTCAGTTATGTTATCCATTTATTGACTCCATAGCCCAATGGCTTGAAGACCTAGCTCTATCCATCTACTCTAAGAATTCCACCACCCAACCTTTAATTCAAAACAAAACCCCATGAACACTAAGAACTAGCCTAAAATCCCATAAAAACAAAGCTAAATTATAAAGAGATAGCCCTCTTTAGACTTAGGTTGTCTAGAACCTAAGCCTAAAAGATTGGTTTGTGGTTACCCTGGATGATTCCTTCTTTTGATAACTTCTAGGGAAAACTTCTGAGTGATAACACATATGTTAGTTAACTTCACTTAAACAGATACTTTATCTCACATTCACTTGATTAACACAGTCACATATGTTCGCGCATCATATAAAAAGTAGAAATGAAATTCATACCCAATACATTCAATGCAGAAAATAGGAAATAAATACACAGGAATGATATAAAATTTCTCTTTATTAATGCTTCCAACTGTTACATACTCGACTCGCCCCACGCAGTTAGCTACATGGGTCCGCGCACTTAGTTGTGGACTACTAGGCTTCTGTGCACTCAACTGCAGAGCCTTCTCCTACTCTACGACCCAAAACTAGACTTTACACTTTAGATAATCCACTATTCTTTTATTCCATGATCATCAATTTGATTGTCTTAACTACTTAGAGCCTCGCTCTATCTATGCAATCCCATGGTCTGCGAACCATGGGTAGATCTCTATAGCTAACATTACATTACAAAATTAATGGCGGACAACCCTATGACTCATTTACAAGCTATGTGCTCCGCGCCCATAAAATGCAGAGTTTTTACATCGGAGTTACAAATTTTGACCAAAATCTAGGCTATAAGCCCCAAAACTTCCCTTGGAGGATCTTATGCCCAATAGGCCCCCAACACAAACATCATGACCCGCCCTCGAGTCACTCTGTCGGTGTGGAGATCTTTGCGCGAATACCTCCCAACTCTGCCTGGATCCCTGCAAGATTGGCAGCGCACTAAGCGGTTGCCTACTGCACTTCCTGGACGCGCTGTTCAGAGACCGTTGTTGTTGAACTGCTTCCCTGAACTTGTTCCTATGTCCCTTGCATTTGCGAGAGCTTCGCTTCAATATAGGATGTAATGAAAAATGCCTCATCAATCCATGGTTGTATGTGCGCCTTCAAAACGGCTTCCTTGTGTTAAGCAGCATCCACCTACTCCTTTAGCACTTTCGCCTGCTACATCCACACGAGCCTTTGTGTAAGGGAAACTGTCTGCGTGGTCCCTTTTACTTCATCATACTTCTGCTATAGCTCACGTGCCTCTGTTTATAGGAATTGTATGTTTGGGTCCTCCTGTAGAGTAGTGAGAACCTCAAACAACTCCTTGAACAGCTTGGTGCAGTCTTTCACTACACTGTTGATCTTCACTATGGCTGTTGTAATGGTGTTGGCATGTTGTTCCTTAATCTCTGGTGGAGATGAAGGCTGCACCTTCAATTGTAGTTCAACTATCTGAAGGTTTAGGTCCAAGTGAACCTTAGCCATCTCTTCCTTTACCTCGCGCACCCCTACTGCTAGTTTCTAGATGCGCACCTCCGTTGGTTCCTCTGCTTGGATGGCCAACTCCGGGACCATCTAGCAGGCTTCCCCAACCACCTACACTAGCTGTTAGTTCTGTGTCACTACCTCATCACACTGCAGGCTTAACTATTCAATGTTGATGCACTGCTCACTCATGACCCGGAGCACGCGACCCTCCTTGGCTTGCAGTTCTGCAGTAACTCCGTCCTACAAAACATAGAGTGTCTCCCGAGGGAGCGTAGACAGATTTATCCAAATTCTCGTCTCCATAGGCCTATCGGCCTCATTTTCTATAACGAGTGCTCCCTCTAGCAACACTATAGTGTTGGACATTCAGGCGTGCAACATTTCCTCGGCCACAACGTGCCTAGGCAAGTTTGGTTGACACAGTACCAGCCTGTAGAGTGCACACCTACAACTCCTGTATCTACGCTCAGAGAGCCCCCAACACCATCTGGTGCTCCTCTGTGAACTGTTGGAGGGTCTCCGTGGTGACGTCCCTCATCGTCTCCCCAATTTCATGCAGATCCCCCTCAGTTAGGGTAATCGGGTTAAAGAAGTCTTTGAAGCCTTCGACTTCTTCCGCAGCCCTACCTGCTCTATTTGGTGTTGTCGTTTCAACTGTGTGGATGTTGTCTGCAAGTCCGCGCCACCTTGCTCTATATCTATTTCCTGTTCAGGTGAAGGCGACTTCTAGCCTCCGCACTCCTCCTCTGATGCCTTCTGCTACTCTTCTTCCACCTTCACAGTGTCGCTCGCCACCTGGGCCTTGGCTGCTACTACTTCATTTCTTCACTTCTCTACTAACTATGCCATTCGTAGTTTTGCCTCATCCTTTTTCCTTTGCGCAACGGAATTCTCTGCTTCCACCGCGAAGCTGGCCGGAGCGTGCCACTCCGGCGGCCATGACTCAAGGACAACGAATATGACATCGTCTATCACTAGATAAGGGAGCTTGTTCCAAGTCTTTGCAGGGTCCTTGTGCACCCTGATGTATACATGATGAAAGTCTGCCTTGAACTCTGTGAAGCTCTATAAACTGTTATAAATAGTGGGCGATAACCGTAACTTGCAGTTAATCCCCATTCTGATGTTCATCTCCATGAACACCCAGAATATCTTACTATCCCTGATTCTCTGCGCATCTCTGGTTGCCCATAGCGAAGCGTACTTCGCTACCTCCGGAAGATCCTGCGCAATTGTTGGGAACTAGCTATCCTCGAGAAATTCCCATGCCACCAGCACGATGGACAACAGAAGCCACACATAATGAAAAGTCTTCCCCTGCTCCTGCGCCTCGCAGCAGTTCTCAAGGAATTCTCTGCACAAGTAGTCTGCCCAATTAAACTGGACCCCTTCGGTGCATTGCGTGGCAAGTGCAACCACCGGCATGGGCACCTCATCCGCGCAGCACTTTTGCATAACCTTCCCAGCCAGTATCTGCATCGCGACTTTGACCACAGCGTTGTTGATGCTAGAAATCACGTACCCTCTCTTCTTCTTCTCCAGCTTGAAATTTTTCTTCATGGCCTCCGCGATGGCCAAATCATCACTTTTACCCTCTAAGATGTTTGCAGGGTCCTCCCCCTTATAAGGAATCCGGGATATTCTATGAATTAAGTGGTCCATGATGGGGATGGGCTCCTCCAGCCACAAGCACCCATCATGCACCAGGCAGAGTAGCTACCTGATGACAAAAATAGTCACTGGGCCACGATGGTAATGCAGCACCTAGAGCAGGTTTAACAGTCCTGCCTTTTCTACACCTCTCAGCCACTGGCATGGCTCCAACTCGATGACTATGGGCGGTGTGTTTTTATTCTGGCATATTAGATGCATGGTTTCCAAATGTGGGAACTTCTCGTGGTCCGCGAGATCCCAGTCTTCAAATTTCAACACAGGCACTCACCCCAAGTGCGCTCCATCAAAAATGATGTCGTTAGGGAGCAACGGATTCTGCAGAGAACTCTTGCTCTCATCTAGGTCTTTGGGCACCTTTGCTTTCCCCTTACGTGGAGGGACATATGCGGGTAGCTAGGTCAGAGGGTCCACACCCTAGGTTTCCAACTCCATCTCTACGTCCTCCTACTCCTCTACTAGGATTTCTTCAAAGTCTTCCTCCTCCTCATCGACTTCCAAGTTGATAGCCTTCCCCTTTTCTTCCATAGTAAGCCTAGTTCTCGACGGGTTTCTAGGGGACACATGCACTAGTACCATAGGCTTCTTGTCTTTCTTGGGTCTCAGCATGCGTAGTGATTTCGGGATTTCTGCAACTATCCCAGCACTTTTTGTGGCTTCTCCTACTATCATGGTCTGCGCGGCCTCCTCAATGGTCATTGCTCTGGTATCCATGGCTTCTTCAGGCACTACCATACTGCTATTCCACAATTCTCTCAACGGATCGAGTAAGTGCTCAAACAACAACTTTGACTTCAAAAGATCAAACAAATCTGGGTTCATGGATCTTTGGGCGTGCAACAACTCAATTCCCAAATTCGACCATTCCCCCCACATTTAGTCTATTAATGCTCACTTGATGGCAGATTTTCAAGAATATGGTCCATAAATTTTCCCTTAAATCACTGTCGCTCGCTCCATTTGGTCTCAAGCCAAGCATCACATCGTGAATAGTGACTGTAACGGTCACTTTCCAGCCAACCCACACGGCAGTGTAGCTACCCTCGCACTGTCACAGACCCTATGACACTTCGCTACTGCTCGCAGTCCTGACATCGCACAGCTCTCGAGCAGAGTAGTTTATAGTCCCACGCCTCCTTTCAACTGCCTAGAATGCTAAGATTGTGCATCCTACGGCTAGTCAGATGGTTGGGCCACCTGTGTATGTATTTAAATGACTACCATTGACTTTTCTTGGGAAGAGTTCTCCATTTAATTTCACCAACTGCACCGCACCACCATCTGTGATCTCCTTAATAACATATGGTCACAGCTAATGCATTCTGAGCTTCCCTGGGAATTTATCAAACTTACTATCATACAACAACACCAAACATTCGCCTTGAAGGTGCATAACTTAATATGTCGATTGCGCGAGGCCTTTTCGCACTACTTTTGCACTTGATGGTGCAATCTGGCCAAAAATCGTTCTTCTTCAACCTCCTCCAACTGCACGAGCTTCTCCTCCAAGGCTCTGTGATCCGTCATACCTGTTAGTGCTACTATGCACATACTAGGCACTATGTATTCCATAGGCATTACACCTTCCACTCCATAGACCAGCATAAAAGGAGTATGTCCCATTAGTTTCTTGGATGTCATCCTATAAGCCCATAATACTATGGGTACGCGCAGGTCCCAATCACTTCGCTGTGTGTTACATACTTTGTTCAACGCGTTGCATACCTTGTGGAACACTTCTGCGTGGATAACCTTCTGTGTGACTGTTCTTCCTACATAATGTTTCCCCAACATTAAGATCCATTTGCTCATTTTCCCCCCCAACACATTCTTATTGATCATAGATTTCAGCGCGGAGTTCATGTGCATCCATGTAGGTTGTTTTCTATATGCCTACACCCACCTAGCTAGATGCGCATGCAGACTATCCATCCATTGTATTTGTCTATCAATCGCACTCTAGTCTTCCCAAATTGTGTGCACATCATCCTTCTACACTCGCGCTAGTCGTCAAAACTCCTTTTGTGTGTACCCCACCACCTCACGAGCGTAGCGCACGGTACCTAGTCCAAGGCCCGGAAACGTTGATTTTCTAGCACCTCCCTTTCAAATTTATTCAAGAAGGTATCTATCTCACTTAGGCCATCATAAGTAGACAAGTCTCTTACTTCTGTCGATACGCAGTGTATCAACCTTGTCATCATATTACAATTCAGTGTAGTTACTTCATGTAACCGATTCTACCATTGCTCTATTTCCTCATCTGAATCCAACGTACAGGAGCTTTCGCGCTCGCATGAAATCCGCCAATCTGCAGTGGGATTCACCCAATCCTGGTTTCACGCTATTATCTTATAGATGCAATCCAAATCATCATCACTTTCATAGTCATGCATTGGCTCCGTATAGTGCAATCCTTCAGTAGGGTCAAGGGGTATAATTATGCGTAGTGACTTCTTTTCAAAAATCATCTTGTGCCTCTTCAGATTAATCACACCATTCATGTCAGTGTCCCAATCAATTCCTAAGAGCAGGGGTAGGGATTGTTGTCATCAACAATCTCTATCACTTCAAAGTCTGTTAGCACGCTCGCTCCCTCAATGTCCTTGGTTATTCCTTGGAATCACCCCATGGGTATTATTTTCTTTTGGTTTGCTATTCGCAGCTGAATAGGAAACCACTATTGTGTAGGCCTCCCAATTCGCTCCCATGTCTGCTTCGACAGAACAATCGCATCTGATCCTAAGTCTAGGATAACTTGACCCATCTCATATTCTCCAATATACACAGTTAGTCTCATTTCTCTTCCTATTCTTGTCTTATGTTTTCCAATCTTCCTAACTACACGCGGTTCTCTTGGCGCAGTCCCAGCACATCTATTAATGAGTTCCTGTAACCCTTTTATAGCTTTACTGTCGCGCAGTAACTTCATACATGTTTCCAAAAAAGTTGTGAGTATGGATGGGTCCATCTTCAGCTCTAGTCTATCTTTTCTTCCTAAAGTGGAGGCCTCAGTGAAGCTCTTCTTGGCTTCCATGAAGGTTTCTCGAATGTGCTCCAAATCAAACTTTGCTTCCTTCACCAAAGCTTTGCGAACCCAAGTACTATCCTCTGGTTGTTTTCCTTTTTTGTCTCCCGTCATGATTCCACCTCAGAGAACAATATTTACATTCAGATCTTCCTCGCACGGCTCAGACCTCATCATCTGCAAGTTCTGAGTCAGGGGAGGCGGTAGTGCTCCTTTGTCGTGTATCCTAGCTATCATTGTGGAACAGTCTTCGGTCTCATGATCGAGTAAGTTGCAATACAAACATAAGAGGCGCGTTGGATTTATACAATCATGAGCATAATGTCCTGGCCCTCCACAATGGTAGCATATCAACTTTCCGCGACCTCTTCCAAGTCCTCATCCACCTCGTCCTCATCCGCGCCCCTGAAATCCTATTTGCGCCATTCCTGCATTTTGATCAAGGGGTCTCGTTTCAGCCTGAACTCTGTAGGTGCGAATTCTATCCATCATTAACTCATAGCTTCTACAAGTGCACTCATCATGTCCTACCGATCTACAAAAGTTGCAGAACAATTGTTGTGAATTTTGCTTATACTTCTGTAACAAATGGCAGTTGTATGTGGCATGTTTTCTAGCTATTTGAAAAATTGCGCACCACAAAGCAGGCACTGCGCTAGGTCCTGCTTGTGCTTCTAGTATTAAAGGCATTGGTCCTCCTCCTATGAGGTAATTTATGAAAACCAAGAACTGGTCCTTATCATGACCTCGACCCTTGCATTTTACGAAACACACCTCTTCGCGAACTTCTGGTCGAGTTGTCCTGTCCTATTTCAGACTCTGCATCTCAAGGCATAAATTCTTTAGTTGCGCGTGGATCTGTTGAACTCCTAAGTTAGGATACTACATCGAGGTCTCATTCAGCCTCATTGCGATATCTAAGGCCTCTACCTGAGTCGTTAATTTCTGCTTTGACAGCGCACTCCTCAGATGTGGCGTTAGCGACACTACAAACCATTCGCGATGTTGTCCATCCATCAGATTCATATTAGCTTCATGAATTGTACATTTCAGCCTCTGATCTAGCTCCCAAGGAGTCTCTCTTGGTAGCATTGTGATCTCTTTGAATCCAATGATCGACTGTGCTTCAGACTTCAACCTGCTAAATTCTCTGTTTAGCGTTGTTTGGATATCTGCGATTCCCGCATTTGGATTATCAATGGAGTGCTTGATATACCAGGTCAGCGCTTGGTCCTACAGGGTGCTAACTAGTCCGCTTTCTTTATATTATCATCTGTAACTCCTTGCGCTTCCCATACAGCCCTTACCATGAACTAGAATTGGTCAGGATCCTCATTTCCCAAACCCTTGAACATAGGAAACTTTATCGTGCTTTCCATATTGAATCATGGTGGTGGCGGAGGTGGTATGGGTGAAGATGGAGGTGATGGCGACAAAGTTGGTGATAGTGTAGGTGGGGGTGGTATTCATAGAATTCTTTGCCTTATTAGATGGATCTCACTTCGTGGCGAGAACTTCACGAGCTCTTCCTTGTCCCCTCATGGAGGTGAAATCAAGGGGCTAGTTTATGGTTCCTTATTTCCTTCGTTCCTGTAAGTTTTTCCACTTTGTGTAGCCCCAAACATCAAGGTAACTGCATAACCCTCTTTTCGCACAATAGCATTTTAATCCAAGTATTCAAAGACTTTACATAGTTACCTCGCGATACCTTGAGAAAGCGTCGCTCTGCCTCGCTATAGTTGACTAAGGTGTCAACCGCGAACTCAGTAATGAATACTCCTATAATCTAATTGAGCCAATCATCAACAGCACGTGTGATCTTATCCTCTAATGCTTCCAATCTTCGCACTAACTCTGGGGTCCACACAATAGGATTGTCGAGTTTCCACCTTCCTTGGCTATATGCTAGCTTCGCGATTCACTCGTATAGCTTAATAGGGAAAGACGCGAAGAAGATTTCATGGATCTCTGTGTACAGGTAGCAGTCTAACCACTCTTGTTTTGACAGTTGCGGGTCCCTGTTCTCCCGCTGCGCGAACTCGTGAATTCTTCTATCCAACCAACCTTCAATTTCCTTCTTAGTTGGATTCTAATGATACGACATCAGACATCTTTATGCAGATTTCGATCCCAGCAACGGACCCATTTGTTGGCTTGATGGGGCCTAACCTAGTTTTGGAGTTATTTATCCAAACAAATCCCTACACTACTAGCCGTTTTGGCATCAGCCCACGGAGCACGGACTGAAGTCTCACCCGAAGCAGTATAGGGGGATGCTGGAACCAAGTTTTCGCACCCTTGAGATGTCTGAGGTGCTGATTTAGTCCAATGTGCCTACCTTTGCGTAGGTCACTTCGCGCACTATATTGACCTTCAATACCTTTGCGATCTATTATAATCACCTTTCGCGCAGCCCTAACCAGGGGCTAAGATGCTTTCACACTGCTATGGCAATGTCCTACGCTATTTCCCCAAATTACACCGCGTATCTTACTTATCTTCTTACAGATGTTAGTTAACTTCACGTAAATAGATACTTTATCTCACATTCACTTAATTAACACAGTCACATATGTTCGTGCATCATATAAACAATAGAAATGCAATTCATACCCAATACATTCAATGCAGAAAACAGGAAATAAATACACATGAATGATATAAAACTTCTGTTTATTAATGCTTCCAACTGTTACAGACTCGACTCGCCCTGCACACTCAGCTACAAGGGTCCACCCACTCAATTGCGGACTACTACGCCTCTACGCACTCAGCTACAAAGCCTTCCCCTACTCCATGACCTAAAACTAGACTTTACACTTCAGATACTCTGCTATGATTTTATTCCATGATCATCAATTTGATTTTCGTAACTACTTAGAGCCTCGCTCTATTTATACAATCCCATGGTCTGTGAACCATGGGTAGATCTCTACAGCTGACATTGCATTACAAAATTAAGGGCAGACAACCCTATGACTCATTTATAAGCTACGTGCTCCGCATCCACAAAATGTGGAGTCTTTACATCGGAGTTACAACTTTTGACCAAAATCTAGGCTCTAAGCCCCAAAACTTCCCTTGGGGGATCCCGCGCGCAACAGGGTGATGTTCCCCTTAATGATGATCTGGTAATGTATGTGTATAATCTATCATTCGATGAGTTCCAAAGTAGGATTATATAAGCACGAAGAAAGCACTTTCCAAATGATCACACATCACCTGCATTCATTAGAGAATGGGTGATAGTGTTGAACACCAGGAAGCATCCAAATGTCATTTCCAAAGCGAAATTGGCCTATGCAGGAGCAACAAGATCAAACATTCAGTATTTGACATACGAGAATGAGAAATTTGAATAAAACTTGCAAGTTGTCAGGAATGAGGCAAAATAACTATGTGCAGTAGCGCAGAATGGAGTTTCCGCACAGGTTTACTTGTAGGAGATGAGAGAAGCGATACTTACTGAACTATCAACACTTGGAGATACCATGTGGAACCTCTTTGAGGGGTTTTTCACCGTACATAAAGAATTTGTTCGTTTTCATGGCTTATATTAGAAGAGAAAATGGTTTGTTAAAACTCTCAAGGACATACAGGATGTCATTGCCTATGTGCAAGAGTGTACAATGTAGTACAAAGGGGCACCACTTGACTTGGTGAAGAAAATGAAGCTACAAGCAGAGCTCGAGAAAGTGAAGATTTGAATTTTGATTCAAAACAATAAGAATCTCACCTCATTCAATGGTATAATTCAAGCCTCATATGTATGGTTGTTCAGTAGTTTGGATGTCTTGGTGAGAACACACCAAATCCCATCGATTGGTTCCCTCACCAAATTAAATAATCCAAGAACCAAGTCCGGCAGGAAATCGAAGAGTACTTGGAGCAGATAAGATAGAATGTCGTCAAGGAAGACTTGGAGTTGAATAGATAGAACATGCAGAATTACAATGGTGGGCCTGTCTAAGTTAGAACAATTTTTCTCATGCTTCAGGATGAACTAGACACAGGTTCCAAGACACTGTACCTAGATGCCATGGAGGCCAAATTCCACTTCCATCCAAACAATGTTACGTAGTTTCGGGACATCATCGCATAGTATCAAGCTTGGCACCAATATGTGACCGCGAAGTAGCAAGTGGAGGTTGTTGAGCTAGACTTCTCCCAAACTCAAGCAGCATAGTGTCGTGTCTTGTTAGGCTATCAAGTTGTCTCTAGCCTATTTTGTCTTATACGGGTACAAGTGTAAAATGTAATATTATTTGTAATTATGTTGTAAGTGAAATTCCAAGTGCCAATATTGGAATATGAAGAGTCATCATTTAATGTAATGTGTGAATTTTTAAATAATTTGAAGAATCATGAGGGTAGTCCAAAGGTCATAAAGGTGAGTTGAAGAGTCACGCCCTCTTGTTATAAATAGTACCTCATAACTCATGTAAGGCGCTTTTGGGAGCCAAGCTTTTGGCTAGCCTTAGGCTTAGGAAGAGCTTAGGAGTATTGTGAAGAGCCTTGGCTTCTCCATAGCATAAAGTGAGTATACTTATTTGGAGGAGTAGGTGTTCTTAACTGTAATTTTCCATTATTAGAGCCAGCACGCTTTCATGCATATGTTGTGAATATAGTAGGACTATTATTGTTGTATTTGCAATGTATGTTATATAACTTACGCTTATGCTTATGAACTATTTCATTTGCATTTGTATGAATCTTGTTGAATTTGTATTGTTGTATTAATTTGTCACTTTAACTTGTGGAGTATTCTGAATCTTATCTTGTGATGTCATTTCTCTCATGTGTTCCTTTCAAGTTGCGTACAATTATAGTCTTCCAAGGGGCACACTTCCTTTTCCTTTCATGTGTTGGAACCTTCATGCATTGCACTTGACTCTCTACAGGGTCACACACTTGCTCTCACCCAAATTTATCATACTTCCCTTTGCGCATTTCTGCAGTCAAGGCATAACATTACCACCCACTGCTTGGACTCCTACTCCAAATGGTGTGAGGTCTAGTTGGGACTTCATATCAGGGAGATCCTCTGAATGTTGGAGGGTCCAGCACCATCAATAGGTTAGTACAATGTGATTCAGGGTTTGAAAATGGAGACAACCTCCCTTGATCAAAGGGGGAATCTAATTAACTTGTAAATTTATCCACAAGAAGTGGAGGAAGGCTTTGCAGTCGTCGAGACTGATGACGAGATCTTGTAGTAGCCACCGTGAATGATATATATTTTACAGTTTTTTAATTAATTCGTGTATATATATACTTTTAGTAACAAAACAACACACACCTAAAAAGAAAAAAACTCTATGAGATCAAAAATCAATCAAACTTTTTCTGATAATCACAACTACCTAATATGGAATCCAATATCAAAGGACTATCAGAAAAAGCTAGTTTGGAAAGAAACAATTATTATTACTCTTGAGATTCACCCAAACCTCAGTAAGAAGGGGTCAAACACTCTTGTGAAGATGAGTAACCTCCCAAAAAACCAAAGAAAGATGAGGTCCATCTGTCTTAGGTACCAGGGCAGCTCGCCCTAGTCACCTTCTGTATGTTTCCCTAGGATTATGCCAACTACTCTTTACCTCAAATCATAGCCATCATCGAGCAGGTCACAGTTGTAGGCAACACATTGTGTTAGAAGGATACCTAAGTCCCTAAATTAACTCCAAAATTCCTAAAGGAATCCCTAGTATGCATAATGTCTAGCAAAATGCACTCGAAGGTGGGCTACCTTCTCATACACTCTGATGTTGCCTCACGCTTAACTCCTATGTTATAGGAGCGGTCCCAGTCAATGAGAGTGCAGCAAGATTTTCACTTATTGATGACTCTAGTTTAGTTTTGCATCCGTGGGAAGTTGATTTCACAGCCTAACCCAAGACCCTAGCCTAAATTAAAATGTGTTTTTCCTATGAAAAAGAGTTGTTGATTAATTTTATTACGTGATTTCTTTTCAGGCACTTCTTTAATGTCTTCGGAAGGGGTCTTGATGTATGAATTTTATGAGACTCTTGACTCAAACCATGTAGATCATACTCTTATATTTTCTTTTGATGAAGAGTAATTCTACAAGGAGAGAGAAGCATACATCATTTTCAAAACTAAAAAAGTAGAATGCAAGTTCCAATACAGGTAATAAATGCAAACAGTGATACTCCAATTACATGCACATTAATGAACTGAACATAATTAAATAAGCATAAAAATAATAATAATAATAATAAATTCTTTTTATTTTTAATTTCAGGATGAAAGTAGTGCAAGTTCAATTAACCTTCAAAATGAAACATGAATGCAACAATAGTTATCATAGTCCAAGACAAGAAATACCTTAGGATAAAAACAATCAAAAAACTAGTGGAAAACACTGAAAAAGTGACAACAAAACTTTAAGCACTAACACAGGTTTCTAGGCCAAGACATGTGTTATAGGCAGGGGTAATGCACTAAACATATGGGATAACTAGAATTATAATGGTCGGGTGTCCATTGCAGGTAACATTATACAATATTTACTCAGAAAAAGAGAGTTTGGGTCAAAGAAAAGGGCTCAGATCAATTAGGCTATTTTGCAACCAAACAATGGATAGGAATTCAAGCAAAGACAAGATCAAAGATATGGAATTTATGAGAAGGAAAAACAAACCGAGAAGAATGATGTCCCCCAGCGTAGTCACCAATTATGTTGTAGGGAATTGTCTTTGGTTGGAAAAACAACAACCCTCTTAGATTTTCTCAGAAACCTGAGATAAAAAAAAAGTCAAGGGATCTATTATTCTAAGGTCTAACCCATTCAACAATGCAGGAAGTATGATGAGAATGAAAAAGTAATGGCAAAGGAAGAACTTGTTTGTCTCGCTATGAAGATCGATTAAAGTGGGAAACGTAGTTGAGAAGCATTTCCAACTAACTCCAAAGTCCAATCCTGCACACAAAGGAAACTTAGAAAAACCTTTATAGCATACTAATCTTGTCAATTGAAAGATATATTAAATAGATGAATGCATATTGTCAAATGCATCATCATAAGACCAACTTGCAAACAATCATTAATCAAGCATAAAAGAAATGAACAGTGAATAACAATATGGAAGAAATTATAGTAGATCTATATATTGATAAATAGAAGGGAGATTACAACCAATAAAAGTTGTAGTAACACCTACTCCGCTCCCAGTTCCAATACTCTCTCTCAATGAAGATCTTGATAGCATTACAGTGTAATGAATTTTGATCCCTTTCTCAATGGTCAAGCCTTGAATCTAGGAAAAAATGAGCCTATGGAGACTATTAGTTTCTCTCCAATGCAATTTGGGCAAAATATTTGGGGTGGATGTTGTTTCCTCATACAAATGGCTTTTATCCCCTTTTAAAATATTAATGCTTTTATCCAATTTTAAGAGCTTTATTTGTTTAGGAAAAATTTATAGATGAGGTAAAAGTGATAACTTTCCACCATAAAAGAGTTTCCTTATGTTAAAAAAAGTGTCATAGTGAGTAAACTCGGGCCTTTTTCCTTGTGATTGAGTGATCATTTGGTATCACAAGTTAGATGAAGAGACAAAGCATTATAGACAAGGAAAATGTTGTCCTCATGGTACATAACTTTCATTCTAGTTTTAAATAGGCTAGGAAAAGGGGTGTATTCCAACCAAAATAATAGTGATCTCCTCTAAGCTGATGAGTAGCTATTTTCAGGTATAACACTAGGTTCTTGATCCTAGTCATACCAGGGTATGAAAAAATAAGTACCTCAGTCCAGTTGCATTGCATTGGCATATGAAAACTTTGCCTTCCTGGTATTGAAAGATAAAAAAATAAATATGTGTAATGTGTTTGCTTCGCTGGAGAATATCAAAAGGATGTTGAGGAACCAATGCATTTACATGGATAGGCTTGAGATAAGGTTTACCCATATAGAATGGCATCTTCAATGTCACTCTAATCCCACTGCACCTCCTAGTTCAAGTGCAAATGACCCAGCTCCCATTTCGTCTTCTAACTCTTAATGGCTATGAAATTTTTTAGTATATCTAGACTCTACTCCGGCTATGTACTATATACCCAAAATGTTTGGTTTTGTTTTTTGGTTCTCTTAGAAAGCAACAGTTGGTGGATTCTCCTGATTTCCTAGGAGGTGATGAGAACCCACACAAATTACTAGATGTAACATCATTGCACTCAGTTTTTGAAGACATTATGATGCAATAAATTTTTTTAATTTACAAAAAATAATAATAAAGAGAATATTAATCCTTTTAAATAAGACAAAATAACTTGTATATAAGATTTATGAATAGGTTAAATGACTACTCATAATTCAAACCTTATTCTCTCATGCAATTGTTTTTAATTAAATACATTAGAACATTGTTTAATGAATCTTATCGTTAGGCAAACATATAAGTCAAATAGACCCATGATATTCTTATCCACTAACAAAATCATTCATTTGCAAGGTCTTTGATTTCAGTCTTCTATAGGAATTTTCACTACTACATACTTCCCACATATACACAATATTTTCAGCTATACTATTGTTAATTTAACAAGGAAAACACAAAAATTACCTTCATATTTGACATTTATATTAAACTGTATACATATACATAGTATTTACATATGACCCATTCTCAATAATAAAGATGCTAAAATGTATTTTACATATACCACAAATTACTCTCACAAAAAAAACTAATATAAATTTTAATTTACCTTTTTTTATAAGTTGGGTATCCTTTGCATTACCATAGAAAATATTACAAAAAACTTAAGTCGTGTTATTACTTATAGTTTTCCATATGGGAAACCATAAAAAAAGTATAACCTTGTCTTTTGGGCCAAATAAAAACTAATAACGTACATCTTTATAAACTAAATATTGTAACGAGATAACAAGAAGTATAAATTACTTAGCTACATTTCTACTACCTAAAGAGGCGGTTTAAAGACATTAGAACCAACATAATAGTAAATGAGTTGTAACCAATAGAAGTACATATGTCCATGAAGTGGGGGAATCCACCCATATGGTCTCTAGGGTACCAATGTTCTTCTCCAAATTTGAGAACTCAATATTACACAGTTGTTGCACCATCACTATAATTTTATGCTCAATTATCCCTAATTTATTCTGCACCTCAACCACCTATAGCAATATCTCCTATTGTTCCTATGATATTTCCACTAATACCTTGCATATTAGAGTCTTTATTTGTCAATATACATCTATTTCTTTTAGGTAATGAGTATGTATTGTCCTGGTATAGCTAGTATTTGGCACCCAACTGCGCACATACTCTAATACCTCCACATTATATATGTTACCTTCTCTATTTTCAATCTTCCTTCTCTATTTCTTCAATATCCCTCTTGATGTGGAGGGGCGTTGATGTGTGATACATCTCCACTAAACTTTTTGCAGCTTGTTGGGCCCTGGATAAAGTTGGATCTCTTGAATTGTGATTACTTTTGCAACCTCCAATTCCCCTTCCATGAGGCATTATCATCTTCTGAAACTAGGAGCTAGAGAAAATAAATCGAAAGGATATTGAGTAGATAAAAAATCCTAAACCAAAGGGGAAAATTAACCACCACAAAACTACTAGTGCAATCACAAAAACCGCAAACACCACCCACATCATATACCAAACATCAACCACACTAACACTAAAAACCAACTTCAAGACCCCAAGAGGAATTATAAATCTTACTAGTAGTTGTAGAGTGACAACAACCCCTATTAATATATCTATATCAATGAAATAATGGGTACCCTTTTATTTTCAAACCTTTAAATTCCTAAATTTTATCCCATGGCATGACTACTTTTTAGCCTAAGAGACCCGTACCTAGCCAAAGTTTCTTTTCCTTTGTAAATATTTCTTTGTATGGTCATTGGATTTTGGATATTTAACACAAAGCTCAACACTACATTTTTTCCAACTTTAGATCTAATGTTTGAATTTGATTGAATTTCTCATTCAAGCATCCACGTCAATTCATGCAAAGTTTTTGATTCTCAGATATCCACTCTCGACTTTTTCCTTGACAACCTGTTGTCCAAAAATCCTGATACCCTGACAAGATTTCCATCAAATACTGCAAGCTACCTTTTATTTTGTCACATAACATTTAATTCTATGTTCTCAAATCTTGAATCTCTAGAGAGATATATTCTCTACACTCTTATTTACCATCTTACATATTGGCCCAAAAAAAGGCTTAAAATGAAAAAAACCCATTCCATCAAGACTAGTCGCTTGTCTGTGAACCCAGGTGTAAGTTGACATGTCACTATGACACGTGGCATTCTAACCACATCATTTAACACACGTCCCTCAATTTTCATCTATTCATCATTATGATATGACCACTTCCTCACGACACGTGGCATCTACATGGAACTACCATGTCACTAGTGAAACCATATCATCTCCCTTGAATCTCGACTTCTTTCAAGCACTTTCATCTATGCACACTTAATGACCGACATCCCAATATTGGACCTTAGGACTTCAGGCCTCACTTAATTGTTAGCTCTACTCTACAACTGATACATGATAGCTAATTATTAGAGTTAATCTAGGGTGTTAGGTCCCTATAATACTAGTGTACCCCCTTATTTTTATTGTTAGTGTATCCCCCTTATTGTTATTATTATGCCCGTGTAGCCCCCATATTGTTATTATTGTGCCCCATAGAATCCCACTACTGTTATTTGTATTCCCTTACATTATTATTTTTATGTAGGCTCTGATTATATTGTGACCCCTTAGACTCCTATATATACAAAGGAGGTATTGTCATTTGTATCATTGTTGGATTGAGGAGGCCTAAACTAAGTTTGTATTTAATTAGCCAAACAAATCCCTACACTACTGGACCTTTCGGCAACAACTTGCGGAGTGTGGACTGACGTCTCACCCGAAGCAGTATGGGGGGATGTTGGAACCAGGTTTCCACACCCTTGAGATGTCTGAGGGGTCGATTTAGTCCCACTGTGAATACCTTCGCGCAGGTCACTTCGCGTATTGTCCTGACCTACGATACCTTCGCGATCTGTTATAATCACCCTCGCACAGCCCTAACCTGGGGCTGAGGTGCTTTCGCACTACTAAGGCAGCAATCTGCACTATTACCCCAAGTTGCCCCACGGATCTTACTTATCTTCTTATAACTGTTAGTTAACTTCACGTAAACAAATACTTTATCTTATATTCACTTAATCAACACAACCATATAAGTTAGTGCATCATATAAACATCAGAAATGTAATTTATACCCAATACATTCAATGCATAAAACAGTAAATAAATACACAGGAATGGTATAAAACTTCTCTTTATTAATGCTTCAATCGGTTACAGACTCAACCTGCCCTGTGCACTCAGCTGCAGGGGTCCGCGCACTCAGCTGCGGACTACTAGGCCTCTGCACACTCAGCTACAGAGCCTTCTCCTACTCTACAACCCAAGACTCATCTCTACACTTAGATAAGACTCAATTCTCCATCTATTACTTACTTCTTTACAACTTAGAGCCTCGCTCTATTTATACAATCCCATGGTCCGTGAACCATGGGTATATCTCTAAAGATGACATTACATTACAAAAATGAGGGCAGACAACCCTATGACTCATTTACAAGCTCGCGCTCTGCACCCACAAAACGTGGTGTCTTTACATCAGATTTAGTCAAAATCTGGGCTTTAAGCCCCAAAACTCCTCGTGGGGGATCCCGCACCCAACAATCATACAAAATTTATTCATTTATGTAATGTAAATAAGGTTTCCCCCTCGAAGAGGATAATTTTTAAGTCATTCTTATATCTTTTCTTCTATTTTGTGAGCTGGTTGCATAACATTTGATATCAGAGGTTTGGATTTTAAGGTTTCACTGTTGCAAATAGGTCATCTTGGAATTTTCGATATAGCTTTTTTTCTACGAAGTTTCAAAAGATAAAAAAATTATCACGAAGAATCGAAGTCCTCGTGAACTTTTTGTAAAAATTTCAGATCTTGGTTCGCTATATTTTTGGAGATATGGTCCAATGAAGTTAAGGTTTTTGCATGCTCCATAATTTTGTCTCAAATAGGTCACCATGGGAAAATCGTCATAACTTCCTCTACGAGCATCGGATTGGAATTTCATAAAAAATTACATAAATTAAACAAACTTTAGTACCTTGTGTATCATTTCTATGGTCGAAGGTCGAAAGAGTGACATGTGGAACTCTATACAAGTTCGCTCTACTGAACCAGTCCATAATTAGGTCATTGTGGGAGACTGGGCATAACTTTATCTTGAAGAATCCAAATTTGGTTTGACTTGTGGCAGGACCAAATTTTAGACCTTGGAGATTCAAATGTACAAAGATACAACATATTCAATATCGAGCTCTTACAGAGCCAGAAAAAGGTGTGTATTTTTTTAAAATTGGCATAAGTTTGGTTTGAAAAATCCATTTGAGGTGATTCAAAGGACATAGTGAAGCATAAATATTATTATTTAATTCCAAAATGACTCGAAGAAAGAAAATAGAAATACCTAGTAAGAAATTGGAAAACTCTACTCTGACGCATCAAGAAGAGGAAGAAATGCAACATGATATATCAAAATTACGAGACCAAGTGCAACAAATTTCACTCTAGCAAAGAGTAACTAAAAATGAAATGGAATCTAAGATAGATGGTTCGAAGAATGGTATGGAAGCTAAGATGGATGGTATAGAAGCAAAAATGAAAGGCAACATGGAATATTTGAAGAATGGTTTAAAAGCAAACATGAAAGGTTTGAAGGAAGGCTTGACAAAGTTGTTACAAGAAATGCTTCCTAATGGTGAGTATTAGATGAAACTCATGATGAGAACAAAAGGAATTTTAATCATGATTCCATAGAATCTAACTTTGGATTGAATACTTACCATATTCCAAAGATCGATATGAGGAATTTTGATGGCAAGGATACAGTAACATGGATACTACAGATGGAGCAATATTTTAATCTCCTAATTGGAAACACACGCAAAAGGTACACATTGCAACTTTATATTTAGAACTCAATCAGTTTGTATGGTATCGATGGCTTTGTTCTCATAAAACACTTGCCACTTGGTCAATTTTTACGAAGGAAATGATAGCACATTATGAGGATATAAAGAGCAACAACTTCTTTAGTCAATTGATAAATCTCAAACAAAAGGGTTAAATGGCAGAGCACATTGAGGACTTCCAAAAAATAAATATCAGGGTAAATAATATTCTAGAGGGACATAGGATTGATGTCTTCATAGGGAATTTAAAGGATAAAATCCAACATGAGGTTAGCCTTTCGGAACCTGATTCATCGGAGAAGGTATTCAGGGTGGCAAAAAAAGTTGAAAGAAAAATTATGGAAACAAGGAAGTCTAGCACTCACAACTATAAATAAGCAAGTGTTGTTACTCTTGGCCTTCCACAACCTACAAGGTTAACACCACAACAAGTTGACGAAAAAAGAGAAAAATGTATTTGTTGCATTTGTGTTAGAAAATAAACTAAAGGTCATAAGTGTGCTGAGGAGAAATTATTTTACATAGATTGTGAAGAGGAGGAAGAAAAGGAACAAGAAATGTCAAAAGAAGAGGATATACACCAGGAACCAACCCCAGAGAAACAAGAAATGAATCCGACCATATCGTGTAATACATTGGCAGGAATTACCACTCAAACTCTCAAGATAGAAGGATGTATCAAGAAGAAAAACAAAATAGTGTTGATTGATTTGGGTAGTACCCATAATTTTATTCATTGTAATATAGCCAATTAATTGAATTGCTTCCTATATCCAGCACTATAGGGTCAAGTGATGGTTGCAAATGGAGGAACTATAAATTTCTCTAGAAAGTGCCATAATATCAAGTTATCCATAGGGGAATATGAATCGAATAGTCCAATGTTTTCCATTCCAATGGGTGGTGTTGATGTTGTACAAGGAGTCTAATGGTTACAATATTTGAGGATGATAGCTTTTAATTTTCAAGAACGTTTCTTCAATTTTTTTTGGGAAGGAAAGGAAGTTGAATTAAGGGGTATCGCATGAAAACCAAGAAAGATAATCAGTGCTAATAGCATGCCAAAGATTTTAAAAAAAGAACAACGGGGAGTAATTTCACAATTATGCTCACTACAGGTTCAAACATCGAAATAACCTATTTCTCCATATCTCTACAAATTATTGGACAATCAATCCAAGGTATTTGAGACTCCCAAAGGCCTCCCACCTATTCGTAATCATGATCATGTTATTCATTTTATTCCAAGAAGTGTTCCTCCAAACATGAGGCCTTACAAATATCCTTATGCTCAAAAGAGTGAAATTGAATGTATGGTTGCAGAAATGCTAGAGTTTGGTATAATTCAACCTAGTTAAAGTTCTTTCTCTGCTCCAATAGTATTGGTGCACAAGAAGAATGGATCATGGTTCATGTGTCCAGATTATAGTGAGATCAATAAGCTCACTATTAAATATGAATTTCCCATTTATGTCATTGATGAATTGGTGGGTGAATTACATGGAGAAAATTACTTCACCAATTTATATCTTCGTTCAGGATATCATCAAATTAGTATGAAGAATGAAGATATTCCGAAAACAACATTCAGAACTCATGAGGGTCTATTAATTTTTGGTTATGCCTTTTGGCCTTCCTAATGCACCTTCCACATTTCAAGGTCTAATGAATTCAATTTTCAAACCCTTCCTTAGAACATTTGTGTTAGTATTTTTTATGATATACTAATCTAAAGAAAGTCTTGGAAGGATCATGTTCAGCATGTTGACGGGGTGCTCAAACTATTGGAGGAGAAACAATTATATGCAAAAACCTCCAAATGTTTCTCTGTATTACAGGAGGTATGATATTTGGGTCATATTGTATCTCATGAGGGTGTTAAGATACAAACCCTATTAATATTTTTAATAAATAATATCATTATTTAATTTTTTTTTCAAAAACTAGCTGTTTAATATAGCCGTTACTTAATAATATTTGTTTTATATTAATAAATTAATATTACAATTTAAACATTGTTGTTCAAATATAGCCGTTACTTGAAATTATGCCGCTACATTGCTCTCTATTTAAGCCTTTGCCATGGTTTGCCTCTTCATCTGGTCCTGATGATGAACCACACTTGTTGGTTCGAAATGCGTCAGCCAAAAAATTCTCTCATGTGATTTCTACTGAAAGACTTTGTTTAATTCATTATGGATCACAGAAGCTTGAATACAAAAAAAAAACCATTAAGGAATGGAAAATCTCCACAACCATAAAGCATCTTCGATGATTTCTCGGGTTGAAAGGGTATTATCGCAAGTTTGTTAATAATTATGGGAGAATAGTGGCACCTCTAACATCATTATTGAAGAAATATGCATTTTCTTGGACTCCAAAAGAAACTAAGGCCTTTGAACATCTTAAAGAGGTAATGTGCCAAGCACTAGTATTAACTATGCCAGACTTCACAAAAACCTTTATTTTGGAATGTGTTGCCTTGGGAAATGGAATTGGTGTTGTTTTAATGCAAGAAGGAAGGCCCATTTCTTTTGAAATACTTCAAGGTAAAAAAAGATCATGATAGTCTGAAATACTTTTTGGAACAAATATTATCTTCAGAATAGCAGCAAAAATGGGTCACAAAGATGTTGGGTTATGACTTTGAAATCATCTACAAAAAAGGGAAGCAAAATGTTGTTGCAGATTCACTCTCAAGAAAGAATGAGGATGTGGAAACATTGATTTTTTCCATTTATATTATCCAACTTGAGTGGATAACAGAAGCAAGGGGTGAATGGAATAAGGATGAAGAGGTGTCGACACTCATTCAAAAGTTGGAGCAATATTCTAGTACATATTATACATTTAGCTAGAAAAATGATTGATTATGGTACAAAGATCACTTATATCTTTGTAAGAATTCCCAACTCAAACAAAAGATTCTTTTTGAATTTCACACCTCCCCCTTAAGAGGGCACTCAGGATTTTTAAAAAGTTACCACAGGGTCAAGAAGAAATTTTTTGGGATGGCCTTAAATCTGATATTCAAAAGTTTGTAGCAGAATGTTTGCTTTGCCAATAAAATAAAGTTGATACAATTAATACCATGGGTCTATTACAACCATTATCAATTCCAAGTCAGCATTGCAAGGAGGTCTCAATGGATTTTATCACAGGTTTACCCAAGTCTAAAGGAAAGAGTGTCATCATAGTGATAGTTGATATACTTACCAAGTATACACACTTTTGTCCATTATCTCATCCTTTTAAATCCAGTACAGTTGCTACTGCATTTATGGAAACAATTCAAAAGTTTCATGGAAACCCAAATATTATTGTAAGTGACAGAGATCCCATTTTCAATGTAAATTTTTGGACTTAATTATTTTCTTGTCTCAGTGCTCAATTAGCTCTTATCTCATCTTATCATCCTTAATATGATGGAAAAGCTATGATAGTGAACAAATTTTTGAAAGGATATCCTCATTGCTTTGTATCTAATAAACAAACACAATGGGTCAAGTGGTTACCTCTAGTTGAATGGTGGTATAGCACTTCCTTCCATACTGTAGCAAAAATGACCCCATTTATGCCACTTTATCGATATCATCCACCATGCATCACATCATCTTTAAGAGAAAAATCTACATTTCAAGTAGTGGAATTTCACATCAAGCATTAATAACAAGTTCTCCAACTCTTAAAGGATAACCTTGCTCTGGCGCAGAATCGAATGAAACAACAGGCAGATCAGCATCACAGTGAAAGAAGTTTTGAGTTAGGCGATTGGTTATTTTTACAACTACAACCATACAAAAAAATGTCCCTCAAGCAAGCTAAGAAGGATAATAAATTATCACCCAAGTATTACGGTCTTTACAAGGTGTTGCAAAATATTGGTACTATGGCATACAAATTGGAGCTTCCTACATCTTCTCGAGTACACCCATTTTTCCATGTTTCATGCTTAAAGAAGGTTATCGGTGACAAGCTTCCCATTCAAACAGTGTTTCCAGAACTTGACGAAGAAGGAAAAATCATATTTGAGACTAAAGTAGTCACGGAAACAAGAACCTGACAGCTATGGAATTGATTAATTTCATAGTATCTCATTAAGTGGAAGAACGTACTTGCTAAAGATTCCACATGGGAGTATGAGCATTCTATACAGAAGCATCTAGAACTACTCAATCATTGAGGACAACACTTTTTTGAAGGAGAGGGGCATGTTAGGTCCCTATAATATTAGTGTAGCCCCTTATTGTTAATGTATCCCACTTATTGTTATTGTTGTGCCCATGTAGCCCCCATATTGTTATTTTTGTGCCCCATAGAATCCCACTATTGTTATTATTGTGCTCTTACATTATTATTGTTGTGTAGGCTTTGATTATATTGTGACCCCTTAGACTCCTATATATACAAAGGAGGTATTTTCATTTGTATCATCCAAGAATTGGTCATTTATGTAATGTGAAGGAGGTTTCCCCCTAGAAGAGGATAATTTTTAAGTCATTTATCTATCTTTTCTTCTATTTTGTGAGTTGGTTGCATAACATAGGGTTACTTAAGATAAAAATGGGTTACTAAGTAATTTTAATATAATATTACCAACGGATCTTCTGCAAAAGTCTCACAGTATTTTCATCATTTAATTGTTGCATTTCATTGAATCTCTTACAGTGAGATTCATGTGTCAATTGCAATCAATCTCCAATTAATGGTTTTTAGTAGCTTCATGAATGCACTACGCTTCCCAAAGATGCAATAACTGGCCAAACAGAAAGTCACTAATTCCATTTTCATTTGTAGGCACACTAAGCAAGACTCTTACTCAGATAATTCGCATACAATGAGGAATAAGAAAAAATCCAAAGAAGCTTGTTCAGTAACCACCCTAGCCATGACAAATGGAGGATTTGAATGTGAAAAATATGAACTCTAGACACTTCTTGGATACAACATACAAATTGGAAGCAGGAATGAGCAACTAGTTTTAGCTATATAATTTTTTTGGGGAAAGTAAGTAAGATTCGAAGGAGATTTGGGACAAGGTAGACGCAATAGAAAACACTCTCCACGCCATCGTCAAATCTTTCCTGCGTAAAATCGCAATAGTTCAAAGTTGGTTTCTTACACTGATATGATCATATGGGTGTTGGACCATGTGGACTTCCTCAATCAAACCGTATCCACTTAGAAAGGGATCATTATTGAGTCTTTTAGGCTAGACAATTTACAATTAATGTATAAACTTTCTCAACCCAAAATTGTTTATAATAGCACTTTTCTTGAAAAATATCATGTTGAATATTGTGTTTAATATGACTTGAAATTGTCCCAATTGAGTAAGGAATAGATATAATGAGAATAAGTTTAAGGAATAAAGTTCCAAGAAATACCCAATTTATCCCCGTAAGCTAGGGCTTGTATATGTTGTCACCATTTTATGTAGACTGTTTGGGAGAAAAACCTCACACATTTCAAATTTGAATAGGTTCCCCTCATTCACAGAACCCTTAGTGGTTATGCTTTTAATTGGGAGAATATCATGTCTAATAATATTTACAGGCACATTGAGACCTTTCAAAAAGCCAAATTAGATTTAGAAACCCATCCTTTCTATATGTCAGCATACATTATAGATGATATTTTCTTATCCACTCCTATGTCCTGAAAACAGGTTGGTATTAGATTACAAATTTAGGTAAAACTATACACATTTACCATTCTCTCTTATGGGAAGACAAAGCCAAAGAATTTTTTTACCAAATGTCCCAATTGTAATTATTCACCTTTATGAAATGTTTTATAATGTCCAGCCACTTATAATTACTCGGGAAGCTAAACAACGTATAGGACAAGTGGTATTTTGAATAAACATTCTCCTATGTAAGAATTTATGGTTGTTTAGTTCCCCCTCATGCTTTTACCTCTATATGCCCCTGATAGGATTATTTGCAAATATGTGGCATATCAAACTACATAAGCAAGCCTAGATAGAGACCTACATTCTTATTCCATGAAAATTTAGCCTTCCTTTCCCCTCCAATTTGACCCATATGTTTTAGCTAATGACGGTCATGCTAAAAAACAATTTGCAACCCTTGAATTCATCAACTTAGCTTATGCAGAGTTCAAAGGGCATGATACTTTAAATATTGTGTTTGAGAATTGCACCTAGGTTAGCATCAAAAATTATGTTCATGAAGAGTTGCCTCATGATAATATCTTCAAAATAGCATATTTTTATTCTGGAGTTTTACTGAGAATTCAACAACTCCCAAGGAGTCAATTGTTGATTTATTAAGTTTTCAGAAGACTAGAAGAAAATGTCTTCCTAACATCCTCAATGAAAGTAACTTGGAACAAACATCAATAGAAATTGGGATTTAATCCTTTGTCCCTATGATACAGGAAAGTTTTCCCTCTGCGAACAGAGGCAACGCCTCTATCCCTAGAGTGGGTCTAGTCACAAACAAGGACAGACCAACAATATCTTTCCTTAAATAGTCATAGTTGGAGGCCTACCTCAACCGGTGGTCGATGGAGTTCCGTTGCGGTGCTCCAGCTTCCGCTTCCTTCTCCTAATGAGTAATCAACCTGAAACAATGCAAATGAAATACAACAAAACACGTAACTGAAACAACAATGATCTATTTACTCACAAAGTCAAGAAGTCATGAGCTATCAAGTACATTACATACAAGACAAAGGAAAACACCATTGATTGCATTAACAATGAAATAAGAGTAAGCTTACAACCAAAGTCTTGACGTCACAAGCCTTCTCAGAAGGGTCCACCCAGCATGTTCCTCAAGCATTCACTCTTTGAAGATGGAACTCCCAACATATAAGTCTCTCTCACTCACAAGTTTTACACAAGATTAAGGGCACTTCACAACCTTCCTCAAGCTATCAACAATCCCACACTTGTCACACTCACACCAGCTATCTAGCAAACTCACAAACACTAACAGCACTGCTCAACTAGCCAACTATTAGCAACCATTCCAAAAACTATCCAAAAAACTAGCAGTGCATAACAATGGTGAGAGGTTAAATAGGAGAAGGAGTCTCCATGAAAGGTGGAAGAGTGAGCTTATCTCCAAGGAAGGTAGCACAAATGACGGAACAACCATGCCAGAGAAAGGAGGGCGATACAAACTATGCCAACAACCAGTTCTGGAGTCATCTAGAAGGCCAACTATTGGAACAAATTCGCCCAATCTGGATCATCGCAGGGGCATAACTGATCTTCCGCGCTGACATCGCTATTGAATAACGTATCTAGTTAGGTCATCACTAAAGATTACAAGCAACCTTGCTCTGGCACATAAAATCGGACCATCGCGGGAATTAGGTGTACTTCCGCGATAGCAGTGCTTCTGGACTATTTTGGAGCACCCTTCAGCACGTTTATTTAGCCAACGGGCGCAATGAGGCAGATAACTTAGGAAAAGTGGGTCATTTGGCAACATCAGAGAGCATTTGTCTAATATCAGCATGTATGACTTGGACACATGACACAGTAGGAAGACTGGGATGAAGACAATGACAAATTACTATGTAACAGATGCCCCCTAAAGTATGAAGCTCGAGAGAGTGGGAGGGGTGAAATGCTTTACGAAACTGGCTGAGCTGTAACACCATCTGGAAGAACTTGCATGCAAGTACAACTGATATCTTTGATAATGAAGTACATGTAGTCTAGGCATGGGTGCAGCCATCCAAAAGACATACGAAATAGGTCTTCTGGTATGGACGCAGCCATCCAACTAATAAGACCATGATGATGATAAAGGTATGGTCGCAGCCATCCATCAATGATTCATGTAATCATAAACCAATCCATGCAGCCTGAACATATGTAATCTGAGTTTGGGGTCTTGAACCCATCCGATCATAGCACAAATCCTAACACGCGAATAGATGTGCTGAAGTCGAGCATGATAGAAAATCACTTGATTACCGGTCAATGATGAAAACCATTAACAAGCACGAGAGAAACCACCAATAATGCCAATGGTTCTCAAGGTACTAGCTAGCACAATCCACGAAGTGTGAAAAAGGAGCTAAAGTCAAACACTCATGGAATCACCCAATCGACGACCAATGATGAAAGTCGACCATCAAGTGCGAAGAACTTGCCATTGAGGCATGTAAGCTCTAAGGTACCAAAGGGGATCTCTAGATCAATCTCCTGGATAATGAGTTGATGTCGACAGGAGACGACCTGTCGCAGGAGGGCCATAATGTTACCCCCATCAACAACACGAGATAGGAACAAATGGTAGATGGCAAAACAGAGTATCAGAGGAAAGGGAAAGGGTGTAAACTGCAGAAGGATTATACTCTTGAACATGTCGATGACACGACTCCGGAGGGTGGCAGCATTCAGATACCAAGGGATCAGAGGCTCGATGGAGGTGGCATGAATCAAATGGAATGAGGCTAAATGACAACCCAACCCGTGGAATGCCAAATGACGATGTATGGATGTCCCAACCCGACAAGAAGCAAAATTGTTGATGTTCAAGAGTGACTAGCTGCCATAGACAATCAATGATAAACCTGTTGTTGAGTCCAACCTAGTAATATTTTAACGAGCCCTAGGAAGGAGAAGCTCGAGTCTCGTCATGGTGACGAGTCCAATGTCGTCAGGGTTTAACGAGTCCGACATAGGTAAAACTCAGAGTCTTTTTCATGTTTAGAGAGTTTGAAAAAGACACAGAAAAGAAAACTCCAGGGGGGTCCTTTTTCATAGATTTGTGTCTCTCGAGCCCGAAAAAGTATAAAATGATACTCGAAAGAACCGCTTGACCATTACGATCAAGGAGTACTTTTCGTGATTAGTGACCTCGACCCGAAAAAGTAGAAAAGCGATCGAAGACACGTCATTTCGTAACCAATATCGAACCCGAAACGACAAAAGTCCGGCAATCTTTTCATGTTTACATGGTCGGAAAAGAGCTTAAAGTGGACCGCCTTTTTAATTCCGTTTAACGAGTCAAAAAAGGAAAAACTCGGCAATCTTTTCATCTTTAAACGGTCGAAAAAGAGCTGAAAGCAAACCTCCATTTATATTCTCTTTAACAAGTCAAAAAGGGAACAATACTCGGCAATCTTTTCATCTTTTATGAGTCAGAAAAGAGCTTAAATTAGACTCGTGTTGGAGGAACGAGTGGTATAAAGGGTAGCAACTGGTTCCGGCAATGGTGGAATTACTCAAAACATGTAATGGTCAAGAGGCTAGCTAATAAAACCACTCATCGTTGCAGTTCTTTGGGAAAGGATAAACAATCAAGTGAAAGCATATGATCAGCCAAAGAGATGGTGGCGATGGAATGAAACAACCAAGGCTCATCTAGCAAAATTTAGCGAATAAACGGCAATCACGAGGTGTAAATCGGCTATGGGTTCATTTTTACACAAGCTTGAACCATGGAGAACTCTGCTTGGATTCAGTTTCATGTTTACACAAGCTTGAAACGAAAAACTATGCTTGTTATAAGTTTGCATGCCCCCAACATGATGACGCAAATCAAGGTACATGCCCCACAAGCTTCATTGCATTCAACAAGGTGGATGGAATGAAGGTTCACTTGCGAGATCTTGGAAAGACTCGACTTGGATTTTACAAGATCTTAATCAAAGACTCGATTTGGAAAAGGAGGAGCTGTTTCATTTTTTAATGAGGTTGACACAGTGAAAGAACTTATCTTCATAACCCTTGTTTCATTTTTTAACGAGCTTGACACAAGACAAGAAACTATGCTTGTGACACCTGGTTTCATTTTTTAACGAGGTTGAGACAGCAACAAACTATCCTCGTAACTCCTGTTCATGGGCCACATGAGAACATGGCTCCCAAGAGGTCTTCGCGGGATGGAAGAAACGCACTCTGGGAGGAATACATGTCATGATGCACCAATGACAGATCGGGTTCCAATGCCCCTAGTACATGATGTACGAGACCATCTGCATGATTAGCAGCAAATGCAGAGATGGAACGAGTAGCCACATAATTGACCTGTGGCAAGAAAGGTACTGCTTGCAAGCAAGAACCGAGAGGGGACAACAACTGCACAGGAGGCACAGAGGGGCTAAAGAATGATAATTGATCTATGGTCACCACTCTTCCGTCGTGTGGAAAACAAACCACATGGAAAAGTGAAGAGACGAGGGCCCCCATGGCATAAACATAGTCACGGCCAAGGAGAAGACTGAAATCTAAAGCACCTTGGACAACCAGTACGTCTATATAGACGGTTTTGCCTCCCAAAGTAACATGGAACTTTGGAAGGATCCCTAACGGTTGAATGTTTCCTTCGTCAAACACTAACAGATGTTGTGCAACCGGCACAAGCTATGGGGACCCCAAAGCTTGCCAAGTAGTGGATGGCATAAGACTGACAGATGCACCTCATCCAAGATAATGTCAGGTACTACCTTATCATAGGCATGTACTGTAATCTGGAAAGGCACATGGGATGGAAGGCGGAATGTAGTCAAATGATTCCAGTTGAAGGACACGACTGAACTACTTGGTGGGGGAATCGTATGATTGCCCCCCGGCTCTACAGGAATCGAAGAAGGACTCTCTTGATCAGCGAGGATAGGAGGGTCGTTTTTGGACTCTGGAGAATCTGATGAGACGAGAAGAACATGAGCATGATTCTCTTTCGAAACAGAGTGATCAACAGGTGGTGAACCCAAGTCGATACTCTCTCCAACCAATGGTTGGTCTGGAACAGGCTTAGCATAGCCAGGCTTGGAAGGAGGAGGACGGAAAAGAGAAGAATCTAAGTCAATCTCTTTGTCAATGGGGAGAGGGTCTGAAGAGAGCCTCTGATAACCAACGGGAAGTTGGGGTGAAGAAGCTATAAGACTTTCCAAAACGGCGGAAGATTTATCCATGAGCGGACAAAGGTGAAGGGGATGGTTTCCTTCACATAGCCTACAGCGGAGTTGAATCTTCCCTTTCTTCTTACCGTTGCCAGTTGATAGGGTAGCATCGCCATGAGATTCAGAGGACAATGAGGGATGAGCTAGAGCATGAGACCATACTTCCAAGATCCTAGGAATTCCAGGAAAATCACGAAGAAGATGGCCACCCTTGCACAATTTACAAGGAAACTTAACCTTCCGCAAAGGAGCAGAAGGTGTTCCAACCTGAGATGGACTTGGAACAGTAGCTACACAGGTGGCCTCACATTTATCGGACTTCTTCTTCTTCATCATCTTCTTCTTCTTAGCCTCCTGGTTACTAGATGTGAAACTTTCACCAGGCGAAGGAGGAGAGGAGGAGGAAGAAATAGGGGAAGAAGGCGTAGGTTCAACCTTGGAATCATCATGTTGTGGTTCGAACGAAGTAGACGGTGGAATAGGAGTTATGACACTCGGGACCACCGAGGTTGAAAATAACCATACGGGCAAACTGATGGTTAACCCAGGCAAAGACAATGTTGCCATATACAGAGCACCAGCATTTCCAAAAGAAGGAAATGGACTAGGATTCCCATCTGGGGAAAGACCTTGGCTGGTAGACTCGGGGAATGTTGCCATCAAGAACGAGCCTGAAAACACTCGAACTGTAATGAAGAACTCTAACTGTTACCAAGAATATTTCGTGGGCAAATAAATTTTATGACACAGGAACAAAACTTGACCTTTTCATGTTTCAAGAGTCGAGAAAAGGACGAAAAGGTGACTCTATCTCTTTTGAGGTTTAATGAGCCTGAAAGGACAAGTGCTCAAATGGACCTTTTCTTTTAGGGAGTCTGAAAAGGAACAAAAGTGACTACTCTGGAGAACTAGGCAAAAGGTTTACCAAACAAAACCGTAAAACTGCATATACACCTTGGCAGTCATATGAAAACCAAGGACTTTCCGTACGGCAGTCAATCTTCCCAAATGTTGTGTTCGGTGCGTTACGGCTTGTAAGGCGGCAGACACGGCTTCCTATGGATAAAGGATGATAACCTAGTGGGGTCTCCCAGCATATACTCGATGGTACATGGGAGCACAATTCCATGCTATACCACTATTGAGTCACAGAAGGAGGAATCACCCAAACTTGAGTGGAAACAAAAGTGAATAGGTTTAACGACGCCGGAGCACGTCACTAGCCTAGACCTCTAAATAATGTGCGTTATGTTCCAATGCATTGTTAGATTTATTCAGTTCATTTTAGAGTTGATCTTGGATTATGTTTCAGTTTTCAGGCCTTACTATGTGTATATAACAAATCCTAGGATGCAGCTAGAATGAATCAAAAAAAATCTTTTCTTCGATGAACATCTACCTACAGGAGGGTAGAGAGATCATTCCCAAACCAAGAAAACCAAACCAAAAATAGTCACTCAATGCAAACAGACATTAATTCCTAAAGTGCATGAATACTACTAATGAGAGATTCAAACATTCTCTTTCCAATATATAAACTTGAAATGCAAATTCACTTTCAATTTCGCATACTAAATGAATGCAATTATTTTGATTTTGATGTCTCTAATTCTAGAGGAAGCAAATAAGCAACAAGCAAGTGTGGAAAAACGGTTGATCCAAACAATTGTGATCTATGTTCAGGTAGTGAAGAGAAATCGAATCAATGCCAGAGATTGGTTCAATAACAGTCACTAAACAATCAACCAAAAACAAGCAAAGGGGAAGGCTCAATCAAACCAACAGCAAGCTGCAAATGAATCTTTGAGAAAACAAGCAACCAAGCCAAACTGATCCAAAAGACTTGAAACAATGAAACTAGGTCACATAAACAAAAGAACAAGATTCATTCAACAAAGCTCACAAGAGAGTGCCTCAACCTATAAACAGTGAAAACAAGTCATCAAACAAGTGAGAACAGCAAGGGACTAGCAGGACTGATGGACTCAGGAGGCAGAATTGAGAAAATCAATTCTACAGCAATCAACGCGGGTAATACACAAGCAACAAGCGCTGATAAAGCACTAGCCATAGCAACAAAGCGATGTCAGCGTGGAAGTACACGACTTTTCCGCGATGGTCCGATTTTCAGAACCGTCGTGACTGTTAGGTGTAATTACGCGATGAACAGGATACTACAAAAGGGTGAGCACGATGACAGCGCGACTGTTAAAATTAAATCTGTGATGACTTTCAAAACAATAACATGTGAACCAAAAACTCCCAAATCAAAGACAGTCAATCCTTCAATCAAATAGGGGTGTTCCCAGATCAGGCCAGGAAACTTAGAAGACAGGTAACTAATCCCCAAAACTTCAAAAGAGACCAAAACAAAAAATTCAAGACAAGAGTAAACAAGAAAAGAACAAAGGCCAAAGCTCCCCAGCGGAGTCGCCAATTTGTGATGCAGGAAAGTGTTCCCTCTGTGGACAGAGGCAACCCCTCTAGCCCTAGAGTGGGTCTAGTCACAAACAAGGATAGATCAACAATAGCTTTCCTTAAACAGTCATAGTTGGAGGCCTACCTCAACCGGTGGTCAATGGAGTTCCGTTGCGCTGCTCCAGCTTCCGCTTCCTTCTCCTAATGAGTAATCAACCTGAAACAATGCAAAGGAAATACAACAAAGCACGTAACCGGAACAACAATGATCTATTTACTCACAAAGTCAAGAAGTCATGAGCTATCAAGTACATTACATACAAGACATAGGAAAACACCTTTGATTTCATTAACAATGAAATAAGAGTAAGCTTACAACCAAAGTCTTGACGTCACAAGCCTTCTCAGAAGGGTCCACCCAACATGTTCCTCAAGCATTCACTCTTTGAAGATGGAACTCCCAACATACAAGTCTCTCTCACTCACAAGTTTTACACAAGATTAAGGGCACTTCACAACCTTCCTCAAGCTATCAACAATCCCACACTTGTCACACTCACACCAACTATCTAGCAAACTCACAAACACTAACAACACTGCTCAACTAGCCAACTATCAGCAACCATTCCAAAAACTATCCAAAAAACTAGCAATGGTGAGAGGTTAAATAGGAGGAGTCTCCATGAAAGGTGGAAGAGTGAGCTTATCTCCAAGGAAGGTAGCACAAATGACGGAACATCCATGCCAGAGAAAGGAGGGTGATACAAACTATGCCAACAACCAGTTCTGGAGTCATCTGGAAGGCCGAATGTTGGAAAAAATTCGCCCAATCTGGATCATCGCGAGGGCATAACTGATCTTCCACGCTGACATCGCTATTGAATAACATAGCTAGTCAGGTCATCACTAAAGATTACAAGCAACCTCATGCTGGCACATAAAATCAGACCATCGTGGGAATTAGGTGTACTTCCACGATGGCAGCGCTTCTGGATTGTTTTGGAGCGCCCTTCAGTGCATTTATTTAGCCAACGGGCGCGATGAGGCAGATAACTTAGGAAAAGTGAGTCATTTGGCGACATCAGAGAGCATTTGTCTAATATGAGCATGTATGACTTGGACACATGACACAGTAGGAAGACTGGGATGAAGACAGTGACAAATTACTGTGTAACAGTCCCAAATGTTCAGGAGAACCCCAAGTCTATAGTACCTGAGGATAGTAAAACACCAATGGCCCCTCAAAATAATGATACTCAACATATAATGGAATAGAAAGATTATCAAGGTCCATAAGTAATAGTTGATCAAGTCATATAGGTTGTTTCAAGTGAAATATTGTAAGTTGAAGAGAAAAGGATACAAGAAGAATTGGCTTAATTTGAGAAAATCTTGTTGGAAACTAGGAAGATGTTGAGAAGGTAGGTGACTCAATATTTTATAGTTTAACAACTATTTATCCAATTAAACACATTCAATCACACAACAATGCATTAATCACATAAATCTTGAACATGAGATATTTAGGTGGAAACCCATATGAGATAAAACCACAAATATTCTTTTGGTTTTTAATGTAAATACAAGCACCAACTTACACTTACATTAGATTTTGTAGGAACTAACCTACAAGAGGCACCAAGTCCCTTTTTCTTTGCAAGCACCCACTTTTTAGAAACACCAACTCCCACTTGTTTGCAAGCAACAACCTATTGGAGGCACCAAGCCCCTAATATTTTTAGGAACCAATATGAAGTTGAATCCAATCCCCTGATCTGCAAGCACCGATGTGCTTCAACCACTCAAATATCTTTATCATAGATTTTCTTTCTTAAATATATATAACCTTTATCATAATATCATATGAACAACAATTATATTCTAATATCTGCTTTAAGCATCTATTATTTACAAGTTCTTCAAACATTGATTTTCACAGCATCTCTAGATCTCTAATATTGTACACCTTCATCCTCTGTTAAGGAAATTTCAACACTTGTTGTCTCAAATTTGTAATCATTGGTTCATGACTTCATCAGATCTACATTTTCTCCTTTATGTAGCATCTCTAGAACTCAATGAATTTTCATTTACACCTTTGCACTACACATATATGTTTGTTGTCACTCCAATCTTTTAGATTCGGCACTTAGATCTGTATCAAATGACACACAACATATCCATCACTTCTTTATACACTACTCTCTAATTTTATTGATTTGAACAACCATGCCTTTACATGTGAATTGAGATACTGATCATCGATTTTCATTTATTACCATGAGTATTGATCCATGATTTTTACCCATGGTATCATGAGTTAACCTTAACATTACCTTAGTTATTATACTCATCCATAGTAGTTACACCATTAATTTGGATGTGAACATCTTCAATTGATGTCATTTTTGTTTCCATTTATAGACACAAAGATCCAGCGCTCGACCAGTTTCAACATAATTATTTAATAACTTTGGCACCTAAAACTCTAGTTGTAGCTCCCCTAAGTGCTTAATGCTTGGCCGCATGTGACCTTAGCAGTGATCGTGGGCTTAAGCAGTGCTCATCAACTGCACTAGTTGTTGTTCATAACACCTTCAAGTTGGGGGCTCCGATAGACAGAAACTTCACTTGATAATTATCTTTCTCATTAATTTTTGTGGGTTGTTTCTTGTCTACTACCAATTTCCCATCAACCATATTTCATAGATGTTTTCAAAACCCTTTCGCTAGGAGGTTTGATAGATAGAAATTTCACTTGATGGTGATTTTTCCCGTTAGTTGTTATGGGTTGTTTCTGGTCTGTTGGCCACTTCTCATCAACGACATTCCATAAATGTTCACAACACCCTTTATCAAGCAGTATAATAAACAAACATGTAAATTAATAGTGATCTTGTCCCTTTAGTTTCCGCAAATATTTTCCCATATGCCAACCACCGCCCATCAGTCTTCTTCAGTGGATGTTCACAACACGCTTCATCTAGGTAGTCTAATAAATGAACATGGCAATTGATGGTGATCTTGTATCTTTCCCATTTGTAGGACACTAACCATTAGCTACATTCATTGTTATTTACAACACTTTCAAACTAGATATTCTAGTGAGGGACCCACGATCCACCTCATTTGCCACATCATGCACACACATCATCTACTATTGCTAATAAGAACTCACCATGTGTGCTCATGCTAACATGTGTCTACCACATGTCACTTGCCAAATGTCCACTTGGATTGAAAAAAATGTCGAATTTACAAGTTTATGTCGTGTGAAAATTCAACATCAACAGCATGAGGGTGCAAATCTGAATGTGAAGCCAGCTCCTGTAGCATGGATCTGGCCAGAGGATACCTGCACAAGAAAAAAATAGCCATGAATCAGCCACCAAGCCATCATTCAACCACAGAAACAAATGCATGCAGCAGCAAAAAGGACCCAGTAGCACGTCGACTTACAGGTATGCATCTAAACCAGTTCCTCTATTTGCATCAATATGATTCGAAAGTGCTTAAACGAATGGAATGGTGGGATTAAGCTAGGAATCTAGCAAAGTTAACCCGACAGTGCCTTCTCTAGTGCTCAGCCGGAAATCATGCAGTATATGTGGACAGTCGACTCACGTGAAAATTAAAAAACAGCGAGTGTTGGCCGTTTGAACTCCAGTGCAACTGATCCAGAAGAGAACATGCAGTTCATGATAGCACTGCAATCTGTATGTGGCCATGTACACCTCGCCACCTCACCTCCTTGCCATGAATTGCGTCGTAATTCAAAAATGCTCAACCGAAGAACTCACATTATCCGTCGTTCATTTACATTTGCAACCGTTCTCAGCGAAGTACGTGTCCTCCTCCTCCGCAGTCTGTTAGCCCGAGCTTTTCGGCCTGTTTCAAAATTCTCACGCATCCTAGGCTCATTCAGAAGCGTCGTGACATCCTACAGAAGTCGGCAACGCGTTCTACAGGAAGAGGCTCTACAGGAAATACAGCATAGCCTTCTGGAGCAGAGAAAATGGATTTTTCTTCGACAAATTTGGAGTCCCGAAAGAGGTAGGCTCAAAAAACACTCTTCCATGCATGGTGTGTTCGAAAGGTGATGAATTGAACTATATTGAATAAGGAAGTCAGAGACAAGTCTGCCTGTGAGTCGAAAATAGTGGTTTGCTTGTGTGTTGCTCGGAATTACTCAGTCGGTTCTGCATCAAAACTCTCCTCCATGGTCCCTGATAAAAAAATTTCTCCTGAAAAAAAGATGAAGCACCGTGAGGGCTAACCTGCATATGAAGTATTTGAATTTTCATAATTGTATGTATGCTAAGGATGAAAATTGAGCTCTGTGCCCTGTCTGTGAAAACCTGATTCTTCCTTTTACATACGGATAGCCGAGTTTTGGGCAGCAAAAGTTTTAGAACCAAGTAATTGGTGCAAGTTAAAATATAAACACCTAAGAGATCCTATCCTGAGGTTCAAAGGAGGAAACAATAAAACAGCAGTCCCTCTCTACTCAGAGCCTAAAACGGAGCACTCTCATCATGCCAGAGGGATCTATCAAGAAGGAACCCTTAGATTCCAGGAAATTGCGTGAACATCCCGAGGTGGTGAACCTCTTCACCCATGCCAATTGGATGACCTTTTTTCAAGGTCATGACGATGAGATAATGGAGGAATTCTTAATGTCCCTGCAACCTAAATCAAAGACACAGGTAGAGCAGAGAGGACTGAAAAAGTCCAAACAAAGGAGGGCACAACCAAGGCAACCACACAAAAATTAAAAGGGAAGACACCCCCAGCCAAGCTGACTGAAATAGTGAAGACAGTTTCTACAGGAAGCCAAAAAACAGTTTCTATAGGAAGCCAGAAAACAATCGACACAGGACTTTCTATAGGAAGCATGGAAACAGGGCAACAAAAGGAAAAATCGCCTGAGATTTTAGCTAGGGAGGCAGTAGCTGTGCTCGCTACCCTAAGCACATCTCCAAAGCAAAAAGGGAAGCGAAAGAGGGAGCCTTCCATGTATTTTGAGGCAAGAAGGAGTATGCGGATAAAAACTGGCAGACCCCAGCCACCATCAAAAGAGCGAATCACAATTGTAGACACCCCAGCTACATAAAAGGAGAGGTCTCCCTCAAGGGCATCCATCACCTATGAACGGGGAAGCCCAAAGACATCCACCTGGAGAGAAAGAATGAAAATGTTGGACACAAAGGCCTCTCTACAGGATGTTGAGACTGTTCTACAGGAAACACTGGCTAAGCTAAGAGAGACCGAGAAATTGGAGGAAAAGGTGGCCAAACAATCACAGGAAGAAGGAAAGACAAGGAAACATCTGATGAACAGCAAAGAGAGGACAAGCTGCAAGCTGAGGTTGAGGAGCTAACAAAACTGCTACAGGAAAAGGAGCACAGGCAGTGGGAAGAAGCAAAGAGAAAAACATGGTTTCATGACCGAGAAGAGGACATCACTTTAGAGGCTTGGCATGACAGGGAGGCCACCAGGGCCATCAAAGATGAGGAGATAGATTAGTTGCTTAGAGGATGAGCAACACTTTCAGTAGGGGGTGATGATGAGCCCCAAAAATGGATAATTATATGGGCTCATTCAACCTCCTAATTCGACTTAATCCATCATTCTCATTAGTTTATTGCATATTTTTTATTATATTTATGCTAATAGAGTGAATTGAGTTAGTCATTATGCCAACAAGTCTAATGGGTGCTTTGTGCAGATTTTTAGTCAATTTTGAGACAAAATCAAAGGTTTTAATGAGCACTTGGCAGCCAAATTCGTGGAAGAAAAAGGGAGAGGATTTGTAGGAAGGTGTCCCTTTCATTTATGGGCCCTTACCTCGAATTCTCCAACATCATCTCGGAGTTCAAGGGCCACCAAATCGATTATCACAAGGGCAGCCGAGCAAGGGCTAGTAAAGGTGCTGTTAACTACGAGTTTTGGCAGCCGAGTTCCTAAAGTTTAGGAGGGTTGTTGGGGCCCTAAATTTGTATAAATAAGAAGGCTTAGGGCCTCATTTTAGTTAGTCACTTTGTAGGCAGAAGTTAGCTAGTTTTTAGTTTGATTTTAGTCATTTCTTAGGCAGTAGGTTAGCTTTGCATTTCAGCACATTTTCAAGCTTTTCCTTGTGGACAGTTTTTGGAATGTAACATTTCTTTTGGTCAATAAAGATGAATCCAGCTTTTTCACCAACTCTAATCTCTCTTAGGAGGTTGTAGCTCTTGGGGTTGGGCCCAACCCAAGTGCCCAGTACCTCCTTTGTTTACCTTTATGTGTTTTTGTTGCATTCTTAGAATAAAATCTATTATTTTGATTTAAATCTTGTTTTGTTGTTTAGGTTTATTTTGATGATTAAAAAGGATTTTCATGTTCAGATTGAGTTGATAGGTTAATAATAGAGAAGATCTTCAGAAAAATACTATCAAGCACCTCTGATTTCACCTCTCCCTTAGTGGGATCAGGAGCTGGGATCAAGGTGACCTTGCTGCCAACAAAAACACTGTCTTTGCTTCACCATGCAATCATTAGTGTTCGATTCTTATTTGTAGAAGTTGGTTACATGTTCAGATTCTTGATTGCTTCGTTGCATAAGTTATTTCACATGGTTTCATTGCAAATAAACTTCTGTTCATTCTCTTTACTGTTATCTAGGTCAGAATAGGCTAACGTAACTAGGTCTTTGATGTTCCAAGTCCTCGTTTGTTCCGTTTGAAAAACAACTTGCAGAGCACCTGTAATACTTCTCCATCTGCCCATACTCCATCAATCCCACCTGCTCCATCCTCTACTTTGGATTCTTGCCTCACGTTTGCCATTTGCTCACTTTGCCCTAATTCCCATATTTTTGTGCAACATTGCTCCACTCCTCCTTGAACAAATCCAACCATCCTCGCCATTCCTTAGCTCCATCCACCAAGTCTTGGACCTCCTCACACCCTTGTCTAACCTCCATACCCACTTCTTCACCTTTCTTCCTTCATCAACCCTCCAAAACCCCCTTTCTGAACATCCTGTAGAAAATTACAGACATCCTGTAGAAATTCCAGAACATCTTGTAGAACCCCTGCAGACTTCCTGTAGAAGCTCACGAAAGTGGTTTCTTGATATCCAAACTCTGTGAAACTCTTTGGAAGGGTGTTAGGGACCCCTTAGACCCTCTCCGAACCTTCTCGACCTCCTCCAAACATTTCCTCTAGCGAATCCACCTCTGCACAGTCAAAAACAGTTAAATCACATGCATGATAATTCCGATAACTTATTCAAAAATACCAAAAATTGTTTTCTTCAGATTTTACCATAGAAGTAGCTTAGTCACATGCATTTTACCTTTCTAAGAGTCAATGGCATTCCTTTATGTAGCTTTCATCATTTTTCTTGCACCAGTACGGTTAATCGGTAAAACTAGGGTTTGCTAGGGTTTGCATTTCCTTTCTGCTTTTAGTTTCTTTTTCCAAGTATATTAGCCTCCTTTGAGTTAGCTTTCATCCATCAGTTAAAAAGATTCTTCTAAGAGCTCATAGAAGTTGGCTTAAGCTCCTAGCGAACTTGTGCCAGCTGATCAAGTGACAGTCACGGCAAGAGCTAGTACTTGTGCATACAGCACTATCGCTTCCAAGTTTGTTACGAACTACCAGGTTGATAAATTAAAGAAGGGAGTTCCAGGAGTTGCAGCATTATTGCTGCAATACTGGGGCCCACCATCTTTTTGGCACCGTTGCCGGGCAAGAGTCAGAGTATTGGTGATTGCTTCTTTTCTTCTATTTTCTACTACAACCTTCTGCTAAGTAGTTATTTCATTTCCATTCTGCAATTTCATTTCCGCAAAAGTAGATTAGACATTCCCTGCTTTCATAGATTAGCATTTCAATTCCGCAATTTCAATTCTGCAAGCGTAGCCTAACATTTCATTCCTGCAATTTCAGAGCAAAATAGATTATTCCTTTCCTGCTTTCATTTCAATTCCACATTTTCATTTCAGCAAGATAGTTAGTTGCAGTTCAATCTATTTTAGTTTTGTAGGTACAAGCAAAAGAAAAACAAAAAAAACAAAAATCAACCAAAAAGATTTCCTTTCCTGCCTTGTAGGAGTAGAGATAATTCAGAAAAATGATTGCACAACACCCCCACTGCTTCACACAGCCAACCTTCTCTCTTCTTCGATGGCTGTGATTAAAGAACCCTTAGGTGGACCGCAAGACATATTTGAAGAACCTCAAGGGAAGAAGAAGAAGAAAACATTCCTCTGGAGCAAATGGCTACAAGCAGAAATGTTGGGAGCAGTACCTTGTCCAAAAATGAATTTAAAAATCAGATGGAAGATTTCAAGAGTGATATGAGGCAGTTTCTTGCCATGCAATTGGATACCTTGCAGATCCAAACGAAGCAAGAGGAAGCCAAGAGGGATTTGGACATCTTTTGTCCTAGGTGCACTAGAAAGCATCCTAGGAACGAATGTCCAATGCACTCCCTAGAAGTGTGTTTCGTCTGTGAAGAATACCATCCTACGAATCAGTGCCCTTCCTTGCGTGGACTTAAAGCTACATATCAGAGGGCCAAAGGAGTAACTGAACCACTCTATTTCATGAACCAAAGGAGGTCACATGGACCTAGAACTTACCAGGAGGGAATGCAAGAGACATCCCAGACCTATTATAACCCCTATCAAGCCACTTCCATGCCTTCTTGGGGTCCCCTTGCTCATCCTTCATGGTCCACACCCCCTCCTTGGTTGTATCCTCCTCAATACCATGCTTCTCCAGTTGCTCATTCGTTTCACTCTTATGCTCAGCCACAACCTCAGTGGAATGCACCTCATCAGGGGTGGAGACCCCAGTACAACTCTCCTCCCGCTCCTTTGCCTCTACCACCTGCCCAACCACAACCCCATCCACATCCATCTCAAATACACACCCCCACTCAACTACCCATACCACCATTTCCAAACCCGCACATTGGAATAGCTCAACCCAATTGCAAAGCTAAGGCACAACATGTCCAAATGACTCCTCTTGAGCTCAATGATATTCACCGTAGCTTAGGAAGAGTATTGCAAAAAAGAGACTATATTGAAAGCATTGAAGGACCACATCCAGCAAAAGAAGATTCAAAAGAAAAGATCAAAGAACCATGGGCTGCACTTGATGAAGAGAAGACATCAGAATCAGAGATCGAGAGAGTTCCCTCATGGTTACCATCAAACCCTCCATGTAGTCAAGAGAAAAATCAGCAAAAAGAGGAAGATGTGAAGTTCATGATAGAAGAAGATATGGAGAATGATCCAGATCAGCAAAAGGACCAAGGATATCAAAGCTATATTGAGACATGGTTCCAGACGGTCACTAAGTTGCAGCAGTACTCTCTTCTTCAGCTATGTTTGATCCCTTCAAAGTCAAATCATTTGGTCTCTGAAATCCAGATAGTTGTCAAAGCATGCATTTCAAGCCGCCACATCATTTTGTCTCTAATCTCGATGTGCACATGGCTCCATTGGAAGTATTCTTATACTTGAAAAGAATTTTGTTTTTCAAGTAGTGTAGGGTAGGAAAAAAGAGAAAAAAAGAAAAAAAATGAAAATAAGATGAAAATAAATATCTAAGGTGAAAACCTCCTCAGAGGCGCCTTAGATTGGCTCATTTATTGAAAACCTCCATGAGGCGGTCAATGGGTTGGAAAGAAAAAAAGAAAAAATAAGATCCTTGGGTGAAAACCTCCCTTGGAGGCACCCAAGGTAGGCAATTAGGGTGAAAACCTCCATGAGGCGCCCTAGTTGTTTTCAAAAAAAAAGGAAAAAAGAAAGAAAAAAAAAAAAGAAAAAAAACCCAATTTCTATTGAGTAATTGCAAGTTGCAAGAAGGACATTGCAGGTCAGGAGGATCGCTCAAGACAAAGACAGAGGAAGTTCTATGCCTTCTACAGGAAGTTTTGTGTCTTCTACAGGAAGCCTACAAACAAGCCAAAATCGATCTCCGAAGAGGACCGGAAGGCTAGGAATATGTCCATGAGGCCTGCAAGCATCCATGTTTCCATCCCTCACCCTTCTCCATCATTTTTTCCATCTCATTGTGCTTCTTTCCTAAAATTTGCGTGTTCTACAAGAAGTTCCTGTAGAAATTACAGGATTTCTATCGGAAGCTAGAAATGGATTTCAAAAAGGTAGTTTGGTGAACATGATAGCTTCCTCAAGGGTTCAAAATTCCTCTTACAATCTTCAAACTCCTCCTCCATCATCTCCATGCCTGCATCACAGCCCAAGCTCATTTTTTCTTACCATGCAAAAAACTGCAGAATGCTTGGAAGCAAAAATGCATAGTGCTGAAATTTGTTTTTTCCCTCACGTGAAAACCATGCATCCATTTACAAAACCGTTTTACAGAGAGTTGTACAGGGATGATGGCAACATGCCCAAGCAGTTTCAGCCAATTCCGGTGCATGATTTCCAAGAAACCAGCCTCCATCACCTTCATCCATTTTTTCATTTTCTCCATATTCGTGTATCCATTTCACAACCTATTTCATGGGGAGATGCATATGGGTGATTGTAACTTACCCAAATAGTTTCAGCTGATTCCGATGCACGGTTTCTGAGAAATCGACCTCTATAATATTCAGCTATTTTCCATTTTTCTCGAAATCTGTGCATCCATTGATCGCAATTTTTCTATGGGAGGTGCATAATGATGATAGGAACATGCTCAGAAAGTTTCAAATCGATCCGGTCTATCATTCGGGAGCAATGGAAAAAACAAGTTTCTGTCCTGTGAAAATTCAGCGTCAACAGCATGAGGGTGCAAATCTGAACGTGAAGCCAGCTCCTGTAGCATGGATCCGGCCAGAGGATACCTGCACAAGAAAAAATATCCATGAATCAGCCACCAAGCCATCATGCAACCACATAAACAAATGCATGCAGCAGCAAAAAGGACCCAGCAGCACGTCGACTTACAGGTATGCATCTAAACCAGTTCCTCTATTTGCATCAATATGATTCGAAAGTGCTTAAACGAATGGAATGGTGGGATTAAGCCAAGAATCTAGAAAAGTTAACCTGACAGTGCCTTCTCTAGCGCTCAGCCGGAAATCATGCAGTATACGTGGACAGTCGACTCACGTGAAAATTAAAAAACAGGGAGTGTTGGCCGTTTGAACTCCAGTGCAACTGATCCAGAAGAGAACATGCAGTTCATGATAGCACTGCAGTCTGCATGTGGCCACGTACACCTCGCCACCTCACCTCGCCATGAATTGCATTGTAATTCAAAAATTCTCAGCCGAAGAACTCACGTTAACCATTGTTCATTTACATTTGCAACCGTTCTCAGCGAAGTACGCATCCTCCTCCTCCGCAGTCTATTAGCTCGAGCTTTTCGGCCTGTTTCAAAATTCTCCCGCATCCTAGGCTCGTTCAGAAGCATCGTGACATCCTACAGAAGCCGGAAAAACGTTCTACAAGAAGAGGCCCTACAGGAAATACAGCATAGCCTTCCGAAGCGTAGAGAAAATGGATTTTTCTTCGACAAATTTGGAGTCCCGAAAGACGTAGGCTCGAAAAACACTCTTCCATGCATGGTGTGTTCGAAAGGTGATGAATTGAACTATATTGAATAAGGAAGTCAGAGACAAGTCTTCCTGTGAGTCGAAAATAGTGGTTTGCCTGTGTGTTGCTTGGAATTACTCAGTCAGTTCTGCGTCAAAACTCTCCTCCATGGTCCCTGATAAAAAAATTTCTCCTGAAAAAAAGATGAAGCACCGTGAGGGCTAACTTGCGTATGAAGTATTTGAATTTTCATAATTGTATGTATGCTAAGGATGAAAATTGAGCTCTGTGCCCTATCTGTGAAAACCTGATTCTTCCTTTTACATACGGACAGCCGAGTTTTGGGCAGCAAAAGTTTTAGAACCAGGGAATTGGTGCAAGTTAAAATATAAACACCTGAGAGATCCTGTCCTGAGGTTCAAAGGAGGAAACCATAAAACAGCAGTCCCTCTCTACTCAGAGCCTAAAACAGAGCACTCTCACCATGCCAGGGGGATCTATCAGGAAGGAACCCTCAGATTCCAGGAAATTGCGTGAACATCCCGAGGTGGTGAACCTCTTCACCCGTGCCAATTGGATGACCCTTTTTCAGGGTCATGACGATGAGATAATGGATGAATTCTTAATGTCCCTGCAACCTAAATCAAATACACAGGTAGAGCAGAGAGGACGGAAAAAGTCCAAACAAAGGAGGGCACAACCAAGGCAACCACACAAAAATTAAAAGGGAAGACACCCCCATCCAAGTAGACTAAAACAGTGAAGACAGTTTCTATAGGAAGCCAGAAAACAGTAGACACAGGACTTTCTATAGGAAGCATGGAAACAGGGCAACAAAAGGAAAAATCTCCTGCAATTTTAGCCAGGGAGGCAGCAGTTGTGCTGGCTACCCTAAGCACATCTCCAAAGCAAAAAGGGAAGCAAAAGAGGGAGCCTTCCATGTATTTTGAGGCAAGAAGGAGTATGCGGATAAAAACTGGCAGACCCCAGCCACCGTCAAAAGAGCCAATCATGATTATAGACACCCTAGCTACACAAAAGGAGAGGTCTCCCTCAAGGGCATCCATCACCTATGAATGGGGAAGCCCGAAGACATCCACTTGGAGAGAAAGAATGAAAATGTTGCACACAAATGCCTCTCTATAGGATGCTGAGACTGTTCTACAGGAAACACTGGCTAAGCTAAGAGAGATCAAGAAATTGGAGGAAAAGGTGGCCAAACAATCATAGGAAGAAGGAAAGACAAGGAAACATCTGATGAATAGCAAAGAGAGGACAAGCTGCAAGTTGAGGCTTAGGAGCTAACAAAACTGCAACAGGAAAAGGAGCACAGGGAGTGGGAAGAAGCAAAGAGAAAAGCATGGTTTCATGACCAAGAAGAGGACATCACTTCAGAAGCTTGGCATGACAGGGAGGCCACCAGGGCCATCAAAGATGAGGAGATAGATTAGTTGCTCAGAGGATGAGCAACACTTTCAGTGGGGGGGGTGATGATGAGCCCCAAAAATGGATAATTATATGGGCTCATTCAACCTCCTAATTCGACTTAATCCATCATTCTCATTAGTTTATTGCATGTTTTTTATTATATTTATGCTAATAGAGTGAATTGGGTTAGTCATTATGCCAACAAGTCTAATGGGTGCTTTGTGCAGATTTTTAGTCAATTTTGAGACAAAATCAAAGGTTTTAATGAGCACTTGGCAGCCAAATTCATGGAAGAACAAGGGAGAGGATTTGTAAGAAGGTTTCCCCTTCATTTATGGGCCCTTACCTCAAATTCTCCACCATCAGCTCAGAGTTCAAGGGCCACCAAATCGATTATCACAAGGGCATCCGAGCAAGGGCTAGTAAAGGTGCTGTTAACTACAAGTTTTGGCAGCCGAGTTCCTAAAGTTTAGGAGGGCTATTGGGGGCCTCAATTTGTATAAATAAGAAGGCTTAGGGCCTCATTTTAGTTAGTCACTTTGTAGGCAGAAGTTAGCTAGTTTGTAGTTCGATTTTAGTCATTTCTTAGGTAGTAGGTTAGCTCTGCATTTCAGCACATTTTCAAGCTTTTCCTTGTGGACAGTTTTTGGAATGTAACATTTCTTTTGATCAATAAAGATGAATCCAGCTTTTGCACCAGCTATAATCTCTCTTAGGAGGCTGTAGCTCTTGGGGTTGGGCCCAACCCAAGTGCCCAGTACCTCCTTTGTTTACCTTTATGTGTTTTTGCTGCATTCTTAGAATAAAATCAGCTATTTTGATTTAAATCTTGTTTTGTTGTTTAGGTTGCTTTTGATGATTAAAAAGGATTTTCATGTTCAGATTGAGTTGATAGGTTAATAATAGAGAAGATCTTCAGAAAAAGGCCATAAAGCACCTCTGATTTCACCTCTCCCTCAGTGGGATCATGAGCTGGGATCAAGGTGACCTTGCTGCTAACAAAAACACTGTATTTGCTTCACCATGCAATCATTAGTGTTCGATTCTTATTTGCAGAAGTTGGTTGCATGTTCAGATTCTTGATTGCTTCATTGCATAAGTTATTTCACATGGTTTCATTGCAAATAAACTTCTGTTCATTCTCTTTACTGTTATCTAAGTCAGAATAGGCTAACGTAACTAGGTCTTTGATGTTCCAAGTCCTCGTTTGTTCCATTTGAAAAAAAAATTGCAAAGCCTGTAATAATTCTCCATATGCCCATACTCCATCAATCCCACCTGCTCCATCCTCTACTTTGGATTCTTGCCTCACGTTTTCCATTTTCTCACTTTGCCCTAATTCCCATATTTTTGTGCAACATTGCTCCACTCCTCCTTGAACAAATCCAACCATCCTCACCATTCCTTAGCTCCATCCACCAAGTCTTGGACCTCCTCACACCCTTGTCTAACCTCCATACCCACTTCTTCACCTTTCTTCCTTCATCAACCCTCCAAAACCCCCTTTCTGAACATCCTGTAGAAAATTACAGACATCCTATAGAAATTCCAAAACATCCTATAGAACCCCTGCAGACTTCCTGTAGAAGCTCACGAAAGCGGTTTCTTGATATCCAAACTCTGTGAAACTCTTTTGAAGGGTGTTAGGGACCCCTTAGGCCCTCTCCAAACCTTCCTGACCTCCTCCAAGCATTTCCTCTAGCGAATCCACCTCTGCACAGTCAAAAACAGTTAAATCACATGCATGATAATTCCGATAACTTATTCAAAAATACCAAAAGATGTTTTCTTCAGATTTTACCATAGAAGTAGCTTAGTCACATGCATTTTACCTTTCTAAGAGTCAATGGCATTCCTTTCTGTAGCTTTCATCATTTTTCTTGCACCAGTAGGGTTAGTCGGTAAAACTAGGGTTTGCTAGGGTTTGCATTTCCTTTCTGCTTTTAGTTTCTTTCTGCAAGTAGATTAGCCTCCTTTGAGTTATCTTTCATCCATCAGTTAAAAATCTTCTTCTAAGAGCTCATAGAAGTTGTCTTAAGCTCCTAGCGGACTTGTTCCAGCTGATCAAGTGACAGCGGCGACAAGAGCTAGTACTTGTGCATACAGCACCGTCGCTTCCAAGTTTGTTATGAACTACCGGGTTGATAAATTAAAGAAGGGAGTTCCAGGAGTTGCAGCATTATTGCTGCAATACTAGGGCCCACCACCAACTCCTGCTTCTTACCCAATTCATCCAGAAACCTTTGCAACCAAATAATTTCTTTACTAGCCTTTGTAGTAGCAACATACTCTGCTTCTGTCGTTGAGAGTGAAATAAGACTTTGCAGTTTTGAAACCCAACTGAAAGCTATTTCACCTATATTAAACACATACCCTGTTGTGCTCCTCATGTTATCTCTATCACCTGCCATATCTACATCAACATATCCCTATAGAGCAACGTTTGAAACACCAAAGAATAATGCTTGATTTGTGGTACCTCTCAAATACCTTTGAATCCACTTCATGCCATCCAATGTTCTTTTCTTGGATTTTTCATGTACCTGCTTACAACTCCCACTGCATGTGAAATATCAGGCCTTGTGCAAACCGTTGATACATTAAGCTTACCACTACTGATGCATATGGTACTTTAGACATATAAGCCATTTCCTCCTGAGTCTTGGGACACACCTCCTTACTTAGTTTGAAATGGCTAGCCAAAGGTATACTAACTAGTTTTGCATTCTGCATATTAAATCTTTTCAACACCTTTTCTATGTACTCACTCTGAGACAATGTTAATTTTCGATTCTTCCTGTCTCTAGTTATTCTCGTACTAAGGATTTGTTTTGCAGCGCCCAAATCCTTCATTGCAAATGAGTTTTCTAATTTTATTTTGAGCACATTTATTTCCTGCAACAAGCATGTCATCTACATACAATAACAATATAATATAGTTTCCATCATTTTTCCCTTTGAGATAAATACAATGATCAGAATGACATATAGTATAACATTGTTTAGACATAAACCTGTCAAATTTTAGATACAACTGCCTTGGAGCTTGTTTTAAGCCATACAAACTCTTCTTCAACCTGCACACTAGTTTCTCCTTCCCTTTTACCTCATATCCTTGTGGCTGCTACATATATATCCTTCCTCCAAATCCCCATGGAAAAAGGTTGTCTTTACATCTAACTGCTCAATATGAAAATCTTCCGCTACTACTAGACTTAAAATAGTTCTGATTGAAGTCATTTTAACAAGAGGAGAAAATATCTCATCAAAGTCTATACCCTTTTTCTGTGCAAACCCTTTCACCACTGTTAGGATATTCTGACACATAGGAAATAGTTAAGTATAACTTGGTCTAGTGTAGAGTTAGGTAAAGTGTGTTTCTTTACTATGTACTTTTGTAACTTATAATCTGACATCACAATATGTTCTAGATATGAAGTGATCTGACGGTTCATTCTCTCCTCGGTATTACCAACACTTGATCTGTGGCTTAACACCCGATTGGTCCATGATCTCTATTTAAATAGCACGAAGGGTCATTTGTAAGGTGAGCATTCATGAGAGAAGCTTATGTAAATTTTATTTATTTTATTAACAAATTGCATGAAGTGGTCACATTGGCTCAAGTCGTGGACTGTTTCCCTCTTTGAGGGTTTTAACACATCAAGAATACTAGTGTATTGATCTGTGATCTGTTTGTGAGTGGCTTCCTTTGGTGTTCTATCTAAGGAACTTACCCTGTAAATTCCTACAACCACAAGTCTATCTTTATACCTTTTTCTACCGCCAATTCTGCAATGTTGATTTAAGTATAGGCAACCTGACTAAGTCCCAAGTCTGGTTATGTACTAAGGAGTCCATCTCTTCTTTCATGGCTTGCTCCCACTTCTTCCTAGTTTCTATCTGCAATGCTTCTTCATAACATTCTGGTTCACCAAAAGTAGTTAACAATACATAATATAATGAAGGAGAGTATCGTTCATGGGGTCTACTTATCCTGGTAGATCTTCTAACACCACTTTCAAGTGTTTGAGGTGCTTGTTGCTATTTTGGTTGTTTTTGTTGTTCTGGATGTTGATCATTATTATTTTCAAGCACCTTCACTTTTTCTGTGATCTCATCAAGCACTGTGTATTCTCTATTTTCTTTTTCCTGTTTATTTTCCTGCATCTGATCCTTAAAAAAAACATTTTCATTGAATTTGACATCTCTGCTCCTACTGATTTTGTGTTTTTCATAATCATAAAAGTGATAACCAAAATCATTAACACCATATCCAATAAAGGTACATTTATTTTTTTTAACCTCAATCTTTGTTCTATTTTCTTTATTATTGTGGACAAAGGCTTCACAACAAAAAGTCTTTAAAAATGAGTAGTTTACCTTTTTACCTGTCTATGCCTCCTCTGGAATACCACCATCCAAGGAACTTGAAGGCCCTCTTTTTATTAGCTAAACAGCAGTATCTACAGCATCTACCCAAAATTGTAAAGGCAATCCTACATGCAATCTCATGCACCTTGCACGCTCCATGATTGTCTTGTTCATCCTTCCTGACACACCATTTTCTTGTGGTGTTCCTAGAACTGTATTTTCTCTGCGAATTCCATTCTCTGAAAAATACCTATCAAACTCTTTGCTGCGATATTCACCTCCATTGTCTAATCTCAAACACTTCAACCTTTTTCCTTTCTCATTCTCAACCAAAGCTTTCCATTTCTTGAAAGTGTCAAATACATCAGATTTATTTCAAAGACAATAAATCCAGGTTTTTTTTGGTTGAATCATCAATAAAAGTAACATAATAACGAGAGCCACTAAGAGATGATACCTGAGCAGGTCCCCATACATCTGTATGCACAAGATCCAATTTTTCGTTCTTCTTTTCTTTCCCAACTCTGAGGAATATGACTCTCTTCTATTTTCCATAAGCATAATTCTCACAGAATTCCAAATCGACGTTCTTAACCTATCAACAAATTTCTTGAGTGAAGAATCTGCATCCCCTTCTCACTCATGTGCCCAAGCCTAAGCTGCCACAATGTTGTATCTGCTCCTGTAGAGGTTAAAGCATTAACACAATTAGATATACCATTGCATAAATACAATGTACCAACCTTTTCACCTTTTGTTATTACCAGGGCTCCTTTAGTGACCTTCCAGGTTTTATATGTAAAAGTAGTTACACAGCCTTCACCTCCAAACTACCCTGTTGAAATTAGATTTTTCTTCATATCTGGAACATGCCTTACCTCCTTCAACAATCATTGATTTCCATTCTATTGTTTTATGAAAACTGTACTGGTGAGCTTCAGTATTGCAGCAATAATGCTGCAACTCCTGGACTTCCTACTTTACTTTTATCAACCCGGTTGTTCATAACAAACTTGGAAGCGACAGTGTTGTATGCACAAGTACTAATTCTTACTACAGGTTGTCACTTGGTCAGCTGGTGCAAGATCACTAGGAGCTCAAGCCAACTTCTATGAATTCCAGAAGAAGCTTTATATGTGATGAAAGAAAGGAAAGATTACTCTACAGAGGCTACTCTACTTGCAAAAAGAGAAAGAAGATTGAAATGCAAAGTAAACATAGCAAACCCTAATTAACCAACTAATCCTATTTTTGCAGAAAGAGAGATGAAAAACCATGAAATGAATGCTATTACCTACTTAGGAAGTAAAAATCATCTACTCAAGCTATTTCTACAAGGAAATGAGAAAAAAACATCTTTTTGGATTTTTATGTATTTTTCAATGAAATTGTCATGCATGTAATTTATTTGTTTGTGAATATGGTAGTGATTAGGTGGCGATGGAGGTTGGCTTTGGAGTTTATAGAGGTGTGAGAAAGTGTGGAGGGGTCCTAGGAGGTCCTAGGTGGCCTTCTGGAGGCTTTCCCTACAATCAGACTTCAAAAAGACACCTACAAGAAAATCTACAGGAGGCTACAGGGGATCTACAGGAGGTCTACAGGAGGATGTCGAGAGTTGTTTTAGAGGTTTTGAAGGTAGGAAAAGGGGTGAAAAGGGTAGATCATGGATAGGAGGATGTGTTAAGGTGTCTAGGGTTCATAAAGAAGGATTAGGGAAGAGAAATATGGTTGGACTTGTTCAAAGAAAGAGAGGAAAGTTTATGAGAAAAGTGCAGAAAATTAAGGCAGATTTGTGAGGACTTTGGATGACCTGCGGAACATAGATCAAAGAGACATGGTGATGGCTAATTGGCTGACTTACCGTGAGTGGATATGTACTACCAGAGAACTGAAAATAAAACACTGAGATTAAACAAGCAAAGAAACTAGCTACACCAAAAAAACGGGACTTTGCATCAAGCTAAGCTGAATTCTGATCTAGGAAAGTAAATGTTGAACAATGCTATATGGAAAGGAAGCATGGAAGGAAATTTATTGCAAAGACCGAAATGAGCATGGTGAAATAGATCTACATCAAAGCATTAACCTTCTAACAAACTACAACACTAGAAATCCTATGGAGAAGGCAAATTTGTGTTTTTTGTGGTAGCAAGAGGGTCTTGGCCTCAGTTCGTGGTCCCAAAGGGAGGAAAGTAGGCCAAGGCTCTGTTTATGGCCTTTTTGTATCTTTTTCCTATCACTATTCAACCTGCTATAAAAAACTGAAATAGAAACAACCTTCTAATGACCAAAAGCAACCTATTCTTAATCAAGAAAGAAATTTATCTAACAACAATTTATTCATACACTGAAATGAAACATAAAAGTACAGGAAAAGAGGAGCTTGGATTCTTGGATCGGACCCTAACCCAAGAGCTTCAGCCCTCTGAGAAGACTCAGTGCTAGCTCAAAAAGAATCTCATCTTCATTATCAAAATAATAATAGGATTACATAAAATTGTCCACAAAAGTAAGCTCAAAGTTGAGCAGAGCAAAGCTGCAACAAAAGTTCAAAAATTTGACTAACATCCAACAACCTAATGAGGCCCTAGGCCTCTCTACTTATACAACTAAAGCTCCCAACATCTTCCTTAAAATCAGGGAGGCTTGGCTCCCAAAACTTGAGATAGACAGAAGTTATCCTCCACTTGCTCGGCTGCCTCTTTGGTGCATTGATGTGGCTGCTTGTGCTCCGAGCTTCCTAAAGGAGAATTTGAACTAGGGAGTCATAAATGAGGGGGACACCCTCTTATAGATCCTCTCCCTTGTTTTCTTCGAATATTTGTTGCCAAATGTCCATTAAATCTTTGACTTTGTCTCCAAAATTGACCAAAAATATGCATTAAGCACACATTAAACTCCATGGCATAATGACCAACCCAACTTACTCTATTAGCATAAATATAATCAAAAACATGCAATAAACTAATGAGAATGATGGATTAAGCTAAGTTAGGAGGCAAAATGAGCCCATATAATTACCCATTTATGTGTAGGTTTTAACCCCGTACAGAAATTACTTGCATACGAATTCTAAAACACAGAAAATAAACAATGCGAGAGCATAACACATATACACAGAGATTTTCCCCTGGATCCCAAAACCGGGACCACCAGCTTGATTTTTCATTATATTCCTTTCAATGTTATAATACATATTTATACATGCCTAAGCATCCAATACCATGGACCGAAAACCATCGTGTCCAATACCATGGATCGAAAACCATCACGTCCAAAAAACATGTGCGAAAATCATGCACAAAACCATACTTGGGTCCACCCAACCTAACATAGGTTCCAAAACCAAAATTTTCTGGGGCGCTGCCCTAGACCCCATAAAGTGGGGTTACGGGTGCCCCTCAAACCCTCTGTTAACTACGTGGAAAGAATATAACACAACCCAACATTCTCCCACTTGTTGTTTTCTTTCCACAGGGGGCCACAAGAGAGCTTAGTCATTTTCCTAGCCCTGAAATGCCCATTTTCTCTCTACACCAAGAGAACTTCTCAGAGCTCATAGATTTTGTTAATGCATCTGCAGTATTCTTCAAAGTGTCCACCTTTACCAACAACACCTTTTTGTCTTCTATCATATCCCTCACAAGGTGATACTGAACATCAATGTGCTTCGTCTTTGAATGATATGCGGGGTTCTTTGCCAAGAAAATTGCACTTTAGCTATCACAGTCTATCCTTATAGTTTCCTGTACTAACCCCATACTTAAACACAATCTCTACAACCAAATTGCTTCCTTACTTGCATGAGTGGCTGCCATGTATTCTACCTCTGTAGTTGACAGTGCCACTACAGATTGTTTCTTACTCATCCAACTGACTGCACCTCCAAATAGGTTAAACACATACCCACTTGTAGATCTTCTCTAATCCAGATCTCCAGCCCAGTCTGCATCAACAAAGCCATGAATATCCAACACTTTGTCCAATCTTGGTCTTCCATGGTAGCACAAACCATAATCACTAGTGCCACGCAAATACCTGAAAACTCGCTTCACTGCTGTCTAGTGCTCCTTCCCTGGTTTTGACATAAACCTACTCAATACTCCCACTGCATGTGCAATGTCTGGTCTATTACAGACCATTGCATACATCAGGCTATCGACTGCACTTGCATATGGAACAAGGGACATGTCCTCTTCCTCTTCTTGTGTCTTGGGACACTGTTCAGCAAATAACCTCACACCTACAGGAATAGGAACTTTCACCGGTTTACTATCCTGCATATTAAACCTCTGCAATATTGTCTTGACATACTTCCTCTAGTTGAACTAGAGCTTCCTCTTTGCCCGATCTCTTTTAATTTCCATTCCCAAAATATAGTTTGCAACACCAAGATCTTTCATGTCGAATTTGGAGGACAATTGGGTCTTCAAATCCTAGATAACTTCTTTGTCATTTCCAACCAACAACATATCATCCACATACAAGACAAGATAAATAACATGATCACCAATTAATTTAAAATACACACAGTGATCTACTTTTCTTCTGGTGAAGCCAAGTCCCCGTATAAATGTATCAAATTTCTGACACCACATCCTTGGTGACTGTTTTAACCCATATAGAGACTTCTTTAACTTACATACCAGTTCTTTCTTACCCTTCACCGCAAATCCTTCGGGTTGCTTCATGTAGATCTCCTCTTCCAGAACCCCGTGAAGAAATGTTTTCTTCACATCCATCTGTTCTACCTCAAAATCAAAAGCAGCAGCAATAGATAAAAGTAATCTAATAGAAGTTACCTTGGCAACAGGAGAAAAAATATCACCAAAATCAATTCCCAGCACCTGGGAATAACCTTTTGCTACCAACCGATCTTTGTGTTTCTCCAATTTTTCTTCTGCATTTGTCTTCTTTTTGAACACCCATTTGCTGCCAATGGGTTTCCTTCCAGCCGGCAACTCCACCAGATCCCAAGCCTCATTTTTGTGCAAAGATGCCATTTCATCAACCATGGCCTCTTTCCAGAGTTTTCCATCCTCTGAATCCACTGCTTCCTTCACAGTTCTGGGATCATCATCAGTAACAGACAAAGCAAAATTTGAACAGAAAGCAGATGGACTATACCTTTCTGGATGCCTTGTTTCTCAAACTGATCTTCTCACAGCCGGAGTTTGTGGCTCTTCATCTTCTGATTCCTCCTCCGTTGTAGAGTTTGATTCTTCCTCCTTTAGTTCAAACTCTATCTCCTCAGGTTCCTTTGGTTGGACTTCGTGTTTAATAACATCTTTCACCTCTCTGAACACCACATCTCGGTTGTACATAACCTTCCTTGTTACTGGGTTCCAAATCTTATAACCCTTTAAACCATCCTTATACCCAATAAATATGCACTTTTCAGATTTACTATCCAACTTTGTTCTTTTCTCCTTTGGAATATGTACATATGCATCACATCCAAATACCCTCAGATGTGAAAGAGAGGGTTTCTTACCAATCCACACCTCTTGTGGAGTCTTATCCTCCAGCACTGATGAAGGTGACCTGTTGACCAGGTAACATGTAGTATCCACCACCTCTGCCCAGAATTCCTGTCCTAACCCGACACCACTGAGCATGCTTCTTGCCCTTTCCATCAATATCTTTTTCATTCTTTCTGCAACTCCATTTTGCTTAGGTGTATATGGAGTAGTCTTCTGCCGTGGTATACCATACTTCTTGTAGAATTCTTCAAATTCCTTACTGTAAAACTCTCCACCATTATCTGTCCTCAACACCTTTATCTTCTTCTCTGCCTGGTTTTCCACTAGAGCCTTAAATTCTTTAAACCTATCAAAGACTTCAGATTTCTTCTTAAGGAAATATATCCATGTATTCCTTGAGAATTCATCTATAAATGATACATAGTACACAGACTTACGCAGTGATGGAACCTTCATAGGTCCAAACACATCACTGTGCACAAGCTCTAATATATGTTTATCCCTCTTACCACCAAAGGGGAAACTCGCCCGATTCTGCTTCCCATATACACAATTTTCACAGAAATCAAAATCCAGAGAGCTATTACTCATACCTTCTACCATACCTTTACCATGAAGTATTCGAAGGCCCTTCTCTCCAATATGTCCAAGCCTTTGATGCCACAGCATGGTCTTTTCTCCAGAGACCACTAGATTTTCTGCTCCACTTTCAGGAACCACGGAACTATTGCACCCATCAACAACAGTGCTACCTTGCAGCTTGTATAGAGTTCCAATCCGAACTCCCTGCATCAATACCAGTGCTCCCCGAACCATCTTGCAGGTATCCTTCTCGAACACTGTTTTTACACCTACATCATCTAGCTTACTAACAGAAATCAGATTTCTGGCTAATGCAGGAATATGCAGAACACCCGGAAGTGTTCTAACCCTTCCACCTTGCAGCTTCAACTTTACTTTTCCATGACCAATGATTCTAGCCTTTCTGTCATCCCCCAAGAAGACATCACCACCATCATATTTCTCATACTCACAGAACCACTCTCTATGGGGAGTGAAGTGAAAGGATGCACCTGAGTCAATCAACCATGCCTCATGATCTACATGTGTACTTGAAGAAGCCAAGTACACATCCCCACCTTCATCTGAGGTGATTTTCACCTCTACAGAAGGAGCCTCATTAGATCCCCAGGAGCTTTATATTAACAGTCCCTTTTGAAGTGGCCTCCCTTTCCGCATTTCCAGCACACCACCTTTACAGGTTTTCCTGGAGATTTAGATCTCCCACTCGATGACTTATTTTTGTTTCTGTTCTGGGACCGTCCTTGTACAGGCAAGGCATCACCATTTTGGCTCTCCATATTTTTCCATCTCATCTCCTCCATTAGCAAGGCTGAGACTATTTCATCAAACTGCAAGGTAGTTGCATTGCTACCTATTGCAATAACCAGACTATCCCACGAATCTGGTAGAGAACACAACAAACTGATGCACTTATCTTCATCTGAAATTTTAATATCAATAGATGCTAACTGCCTTACCACAGTATTAAATGCGTTCATATGCTCTGTCACCGAGTCTCCATCTTTCATCCTTAGGTTATACAATTTTTTCCGTAGGAACAGTTTATTCACCAGAGACTTAGATTGGTACAAAGTCCCTAACTTGTCCCACAAAGCCTTTGTTGTAGCTTCCCATGATACATTCAGCAATACTGAATCTGAGACACACAATCATATTGTGCTCTTTGCCTTCCAATCCAACTTCTTCCATTCTTCATCGGACACTCCCATTGGATTAGTACCTGGATCTATCGTGATCCACTGATTTTTATACACCAACAGATCCTCCATCTTGAGTTTTCACAACTCAAAAATCTAACCATTAAATTTCTCGATCTCTATCTTTCCACTGCTCACCATCTTCTTTCACCACCAAAATCGATCTGCAGATCTCCCACTGAACAAGGTCTACCACAGGCCCGAGCGAAACCCCTCAGCAACAAAGGCGTCCCCTTGAAGCCAAATCTGCTTTGATACCAAATGTAGGTTTTAACCCCATATAGAAATTACCTGCATACGAATTCTAAAACACAGAAAATAAACAATGCGAGAGCATAACACATAAAACACATATACATAGAGATTTTCCCATGGATCCCAAAACCGAGACTACCAGCTTGATTTTTCATTATATTCCTTTCAATGTTATAATACATATTTATACATGCCAAAGCATCCAATACCATGGTTCGAAAACCATCGCGTCCAAAAAACATGTGCGAAAATCATGCACAAAACCATAGGTGGGTCCACCCAACCTAACATAGGGTCCAAAACCAAAATTTTCCGGGGTGCTGCCCCGAACCCCATAAAATGGGGTTACGAGTGCCCCTCAAACCCCCTTTTAACTACGTGGAAAGAATATAACACAACCCAACATTATGGGGCTCATCATCACCCCCCTACTGAATGTGTTGCTCTTCCTCTGAGCAACTAGTCCATCTCCTCATCTTTGATGGCCCTGATGGCTTCCCTGACATCCCATGCTTCTGATGTGAGATCCTCTTCTTTATCATGGAATCCTGCCTTTCCGTCCACTTCTTCCCACTATTGTTGTTGTTCTTCCTATTTTCTGTGCTCTAGAATTCCTAGTAGTAGTGGGGGACTTAGTTTGAGGTCAATCCAATTGACCTTCAAACTCTGCATAGAGTGCTTGTACAATGGCACTCTCCTTAAGTCTTCTTTCATCCTTGTTGGGGAGTGATACTCCCTTATTTGCAAGCTGTGTGGCAGTGTATTCCACCTCCTCAAACAAGCATGAATACAATCATCTCCAAGTAATCTTTCCATGTCCTCAAAATGTGCAATGGCCTAAGCCTGATCATTGATATACTTAGGGTCACTTTGAGGATTATTTGCAAGCAGCTGGTGTGTACTGATGAGAGCCATGGGGTCTGATGGCTCAGCTCTGATCATTAGGGGTTCATTTTTCTCTTTTGCCATCAACTTTTTGATTTCTGTTGCCCTTTTCTCCTCATGATTCATCCATGAGGCCATGGCCATTAGCTGCAGGTCCCCTAGCCTAGCATTGGGATCCCATAGGTTCATATTGGTGAGGACCATGTTATGCAAATAGAACTCTGCTATCTTTGCATTGTCTTCTGCTGAACTTTGGTCACATAGGTCCATGAAAAGGCATTGTGCCTCTCTGTGCCGAAGTCTTGATCTGAAACTGTAGCCACTGGTTTTTGTGGTATACTCCATATGATTTTGTTGGTGTTTAGCACTGTATTGCCTCCATAGACCAATTAGCCATGCATGCCAATTGTGTTTCCTTTTCTTGCAGCTGCCTTCTTAGCAACTCATTTTCTGTTTCCAACTGAATTCTTCTGATTTCCTCTCTATTCCTTACAGCACTTAGCTCCCTGCCCATGTCTTTAAGTTGGTTCTCCATGTGGCCAATATCCTCTACCCCCTTGGATTTGGCGATTTGCATCCATCTATGGCTCCTTATCCTTTCTTTCTCTAACTCAAACAAAAGTGTGACTGCAAATTTCTGTGGAATGAATTTTCCCCCCTCAAGAAGATTGTAGTAAGAGCCCAAACTAGGCTAGGGGTCAGGTTCTTGTGCCTCTGCTGTCTCCTCCTTCCCCTTTGGCTATTCTTCTACCATTTTCCCAAGTTTTTCGATCTCCTGTAACTTAGTTAGGGTCTCCTATAGAGCAATTTGTGCCTCCTGTAGAGCTATTTTTGAGTCTTGTAGTTACACTCTTTCCTCCCAGGTGGAAGATCCAGGACTTCCTCTTTCATATGTGATGGGGGTTTTAAAGGGAGATTCTTCCCCTTTGACAGTGGGTGAATCTTCAATTATAATAGGCACTGTTGAAGATGGCTGTGGTTTCCCTATTTTTATCCTTGTGCTTTTCCGAGCCCTGAAATACATTGATGTTCACCTATTCCTCTTTTGTTTGGGTTTAACTGGGGTGTTGAGGGCAGCAAGAGCAGCTGCTGCCTCCCTTTCTAGGGTCTCAGGAGACACTTCTGTCTTTTCTGCCACTTTTTCCTCCCCTTTTGTCTTCTCTGTCTCTGTTAGTTTTGTTTCCTCTTGCTCTATTTTGGTTTCTTCCTCCTCTATCTTGGTGTCTTCAATTTCCTCCCCTTCTTCCCCTTGCTACTTTTCCCCCTCACTTTCATAAGAACTGTGGTCATATGTGAGGGCCTTTATATCATCTTCTCCTGTCATATTTTTGAAGATTTCCCATGCTATGGGGATTGTGAAGGTGTGGAGGGCTTCTTCCACTTATAGTTTAATTAACCAATGGTGAACCAACTGATATGGACCTCTTTCCTTCAACTTAATGCTGGAGTCTATGAGGGACTACAGGAGAAAATAGGGGATGCTCAGTTTTTGTGGTGTGGGAGTGTCCATGCCATATCTCAGCTCATCGAGAAGTCTAAAATGGTAGCCATACACTATGTTATACCTCCCTTCACAGGAAATATAATTGATGATTTGGTAACTGGCCTCATCCTAAGGGTAATGTATTCTTGTTCTTCTAATGCCATTTTTGTCTTCTACAGGATGTTCATTTGGTTGGAAGAAGGTTTTCTTGGCAACTTGCCCCATTGGCTTTTCATCTTTGCTCCAAGGTAATCCAAGGGGAAGGCTGGTAACCCTACTGATAAATTTTGGGGTGATTTCCATGGTGAGACCTCTTAAAGCAATAGTGGCATGGGTCTTTAAGTAAGGTACTAAAGAAAGGGCAAACTCATGAGCCACTGTTGAGATTGCAACAAGATGATGGAGCTTAATGAAAAGAGTCGCCTTCACTAAGTGGGCCCGCAGGCAAATTATGGTGCAAGTTCTATTTTTGATCACAGTGTGGGTGACCACAGTGTGAGTGATCACAGTGTGAGTGATCACAATGTGGGTGACCAAAGTGTGGGTGACCACAGTGTGGGTGATCAAAGTCTATTTTTAGACTGGCTGTCAAAAATAGAAAAGTCAAATATTATTGTCTCATAATAATATTTGGACTATAAACTTGATCTTATTCTCTTGGAGCACTTCAGTTTGAGCTACAGATGTGGCCCATGCAGCTGTCAGAAGGAAGTACGCTTTTCTTATGAGTCAGTTGAGTTTTTGCATGAATGACTTCAGTTAGAACTCAATCAGTTGAGTTTGGTGGAGTTGATTGTGGAGTTGATGGAGTTGTGTTCAGTTTGACTTGGTTAAACTAGTTGTAGTTAGTCTAACTGCAAATAGACTAATGATGAGTTGTTAAACTAATTATTAACTCATAATACAACTATAGAATACATAAGTTAACTCAGTTGCATGTCAGTGCATGTTCAGTTCAGCAGGGACAGGTGTTAGAGAATCAGATTGCTATCAGTTGTGACTATAGTTGTGCATCAGATCTTGCACAATCAAGGGATTGAGTATACCAATGAGTTTGCTCATGTATTTGCCCAGTTTGTAGCTTCTGCTCACGTCTTACACATTGTGAGTGATTCTTTGGAGGTGAAATACGAGTTTGGTAGACCATTCTCATTCATTCTTGAGCAGGTATTGAGCAATGGAGGCAGGCAAGCAGTGGAATAGATTTGGAGATCAGATCTTAGCTGTATTGTGTGTAACAGGTGGAGCTGGTACTGGATTGCTTGTGATAAGCATTGTACTTTGTAATGTTACATGGTCTCAATCATTAATATATAGATAGTGTGGGGTTTTTAGCGAGATGCTTTCCCCGGGTTACATACTGTGTTAATGTGTGAATGCTCTCGATGTTTTATTGTTATTGATGCTGCTATATTGATGATCAACGTAGAGGAGCTTATGTATTGTGTATGTATTCTGCAATAGTACATGATCAGGATAATCTCTGTTGAATATGTGTTAAATTATTCAAAATTTCTACAGCCACTTCTTCGTCAAACCCTCGAAATTTTTCGAAAAATGGCATCCAATTTGCTCTGGTGAAAATGGATACCACCTTGGGATGTTCATGGAGCCTAACTGAATTTGTGGGTTCCTTCCTCATGAATCCCCCTGTCATTTTGCTTATACCCCTTTGGAACACCCCAGGTAGAGATGGAGACAAAAATTTTGAAGAAACGGGAAACAGAGAAAACTGTGTTTTTTTTAAGAAAACAGGCAAAAATGTTTTTATGGAAATCCTCTCCTTCTACAAGCTCAATTCCTCCTTAAAATTGTATCATTCCTTGCACATATTAATAATCAAGTTGGGTCTGTATAGAACCTACCTCTTCAAGCCATAATTTGAGCAAAAAACTTGTGTTTCCTCCTTAAAAACTGCTTACTGCCCCTCTTGTAGAACTAGTTGTAGGTGCTCCTGTAGAACCTGTTACTGCTCTTGTAGAACCTGTTACTGCTCCTGTAGAACCCGATAGCAGAAGAATGGCTGAAAATGATAGAGAATGATGGTTTCGAGGTTATGGAGGTGGTATAGAGCTTGCTGCAACTAAGTGGACAATGATGAAATGGAAGAAAAGATGGTGAAGAAGTTTTGAGGAGGAGTACTTATGTCTTCTTTGAGATATTTCCAGTGATGGGGTGAGCTGGAAAAAAGGTACATTGCCATATTTGGACCGTTGGTCCCCACTGCCTTGTCATCATGACTCCTCATGACTCCTTCCCACAATCACTTCCCATCATTGCATCGAAGTTTGTATACCCTCCACTACCTGTCCTTTGGATTTTCTGTGAGTTGACTAGCCACATGTGTGGTGGCATCTCTAGATGAGTGCAGTCAACTAGACGAGGGTGGCCAATTAACTGGCCACCTTTTCTCATTCAACCCTAACAATCTCATTCTCTTATGCATATTTTTGAATTATGCAAATGCAACAGAGGATAGGGTTAGACACTTACCTGCAACTTGAATGTTCGTGCAGTGGTGCATCTTAGTTCCTTTGCTGCTGCATGCTTGTATTTCAGTTGTTGCATGCCTGTATCTCCTCTGTTGTATGATTTTTGCTCCCTGATGTGTGGCTTGTTTGCTTTGTGCAGGTACCCTCTGGCTGGATCTAGCTTCAGACATCCTCTTCAATCCTATGGCTGCACCTATTTTGCTGATGTGGCTTGATTTTAAGGGGATCAGCTGCTACAGGAAATCCTATAAAAGCTCCTATCGTTGCTTCTCCTTTTAAAATTTTTAGCTGATTCTTGTGCTGGGAGCTATAAGGATGCTACCAAAGATGTTGATGGTGATGGAGAGGTATTTGGTAAGCTGCAGGTGAGATTTGGAGGTGTTGTTCCTTTTATTTTTTTGTTTTTTTCTAAAAACTGGTTTCTGTGTTTTTTAGCAGGAAGGAAAGAAATCAATGATGATGAGGTGGTGCAGGTGTGGGATGGATAGCCAGGAGGGTGGATAGCTATAGGAGGGCCTACATGCTCTTCATGAAACTTCCCAACTCCTCAAACTGTTTTTAAAATCCATTTCGAGCTCTCTGTGATTTCTACAAGAGCCTCCTGTAGAACACACAGGGCCTCCTGTAGGATACATAGTGTTCGAAAAAAACACACAGTGAGGTGGAAGAAAGGTCAGAAATGATGGATAAGAGTGTGGAGGTGGTGAAATAAGCTTTGTGGCATCTTCTCTTGCTTCTTTTGGTCCACCCGTAACCTGCAATGCATTTTAAAAGTCAATTTTCTCTTCTTTCTTTCTCTGTTTTTTCTCTTTTTTTTTTTTTGAAAGACAACTAAGGCGCCTCAAGGAGGTTTTCACCCTAATTTCCTACCCTGGGCGCCTCCAAGGGAGGTTCTCACCCAAGGATCTTATTCTCTCTTTTTTTTTTTTCTCTTTTTCTTTTTGTCATCATTGGGATACCTTAAAAGACGTTTTCAACCCAATGATGGGACTCAAACACCTCATGGAGGTTTTCACTTGAGTCTTTATTATTTTTCTTTTTTTTTCTGCTTCTTCAGTGAGTGGGTGGAGTGGAGGCTGAAACCTTCTCCACTACCAACACTGTCTTATTCAGATCTTCAATGAACTCTCGCTTGGAGAGGGGCTTCTTGTAAATTTTCAACCTATGTCCATTGACAAGCATGGGGATGGCTTCCTCATCAATGGTTCTAATCAGAACTGAACCATTGGCATTGCATTTTTCCACAATGTAGGGTCCTGGCCATCTTGTCCTTAAATTGCCTTTGAAGTCTTTATATCTTGAGTCATAGAGCAATGCCCAGTCTCCCTCTTGGAATTTCTTCTCCTTGATATTTTTATCATGCCATATTTTCCTTTGAAGTTGGACTACCTCTGTGTGGAGAAGGGCCTACAATCTTTGTTCATCCAATCCATTGAGTTGGAGTAGCCTTTCCCTCTGTGCATAGCTCGGGTCTAGGTCTAGCTGAGTTGCCATCCTTAGTGTATTGTATTCAAATTCTATTGACAGCAAAGCCTTCTTCCCATAGACCTGTTCATAGCGTGTGAATCCTGTGGTGGTCTTCCATGTTGTTTTCTAGGCCCAAGTGACTAGTCTATCCACCCAATCTTTTTCACTGCTGCTCACTACCTTGGTCAGAATTCCTTCCAAAAATCTATTATTGACTTCCACCTGTCCATTGGCTTGTGGATGGTAAGGGGTGGAAGTCATGTGCTTGATTTTATGATGTGTGAGCAGGTCTTCAATCAAATTGGAAGTGAACAGACTGCCTTGATCTATAACCAGTTCTCTTGGATACCCAAACTTATAGAATATGTTTTCTCTTAAAAACTCAGCTACTTTTTCCTCTGTTACTACCTGTGCCCATTTTGTCAGATAATTAGTGCACACAATGATGTATTGCCTCCATTTTGAATGAGGGTTGAATAGGACCCACAAAGTCCATGCCCCACTTCTCAAATGGCTCAAAGGTCACTTGAGGTTGCATGGGCATCTCATCCTTTGGAGTAGGTTTCCCCATCCTTTGGCACCGATCACATTGGCTGGTATATCTCTTCACATCTTGATGAAGAGTGGGTGAACAGTAGCCTGCTTGCAATATTTTGAAGGCAGTCGTCTTTGCTACAAAATGGCCTCCACAGGGCTCATCATGACAGGTTAGGAGAATGTCAAAAGCCTCCTCCTCCCTGACACATCTTCTCAAGATCTGATCTAGGCCAAGTTTGAAGAGATTGCCCCCAATCCAAGTGAAAGGGGCACTTTTCCTCACGATCTTGCTCTTCTCTTTTGAGGACAGGTGTGGTGGGAACTATGCTGAAACCAAGTAATTTTCTATATCAACAAACCATGGAGAGAGTATTAAGATAGCAAATAGGTGCTCATCTGGCATTTGATCATCCACCGTTCCTTCCTCACCTGCAGGCGAATTTACTCTAGACAAAAATTCAGCAACAACATTTTCTTTACCAGGCTTATCGACGATGGTTAAATCAAACTGCTGCAGTAAACGCAACCATCTAATAATGCGAGCATTTACATCTGGTTTATTCATTAAATACCTAATTGCAGCATGATCAGTGTGTACAAAGGTTTGATAGCCTATGATGTAATGTCTAAATTTATTTAAGGAATGCACTACAGCTAGGAGTTCCTTCTCGATTACTGTGTAGTTTAACTCTGCCTTTGACAAGTTTTTACTTATAAAGTATATGGCATAAGGTAACTTTTCATCAATTTGTCCTAAGGCTACTCCTATTGCTTTGTTCGAGGCATCTGTGTGAATGTGGAAAGGTAGGGCCCAGTTTGGGCCTCTCAAAATTGGGGCAGTCACAAGTTTGCTTTTCAAGGTATCTAGGGCTTCTTAACAGTTTTCAGTCCATATGAACTCGACATCTTTTCCCAAAATACCAAACAACAGAGAGGCTAACTTACTGAAATCTTTAATGAATCTTTAGTAATATCCCACTAGGCCTAGGAAACTTCTAAAATCTCTCACCTTTTGAGGAGATGAGACCCTTTGGATGATGTCAATTTTGTTGGGGTCCACCTGCAATCCTTGTTGAGAGATTGCATGACCTAGCACAGTCCCTTCAATCATCAAAAATTCACATTTTTCTAGACTGAGGGACAAGTTCATTTCAATACACTTGTCCAAAACTTTTCCTAGGTTAGATAAAGCTTCCTGAAAGTTAGAACCATAAGGAGTAAAATCATCCATATATATTTCCACTGCATCATGAACCAGTTCAGAAAATATACTCAATACTGCTCTTTGGAAAGTGGCTGGAGCGTTGCACAAACCAAAAGGAAGGACCCAGTATGCAAAGGTACCCCAAGGACAAGTGAAAGTGGTCTTATCTTGGTCTTCCGGGCTGATTTGAATCTGGTTGTACCCGCTAAACCCATCTAGGAAGGAGAAAAACTTTTTCCCTGCCAAACCATCTAACACTTGATCTATGAAGGGCAAAGGAAAATGGTCCTTTTTAGTGGCTTTGTTTAGTTCTTGATAATCGACACAGATTCTCCACTTACCATTTTTCTTTGGCACTAGCACCAAAGGAGATACCCATTCACTGTCAAAGATGGGGTAGATGAATCTTGCATCAAGTAATTTTTTCAATTCTTCCTTAACAATGTCTTTAAGGGCTGGATTCATCCTCCTTTGAGGCTACCTAACTGGTTTGCAATCTTCCTTAATATATATGTGATGAGTACAGACTGAAGGGTGCACTCCCTTCATCTCCTTATAACTCCGGGTGTAATTGGGAAATCTAGTGTATATGCAGAGCTGCTAGTCCCACTAAGACTGGTAGCTATCTTAGAAACAAACAAACTAAAACTACTTTCGTTTTCCTTTATGAGAAGTAGATAAGAGGGGAACAAAGGAGACCAACCTCTATCTTGCGCTTGGTTTCTTGCTTGATTCCTCTCCCTTCTGATAGATATTTGCCACTCGCTTCCTCGTCTACCCAGCTTCAAAGAGCACCTGTGGAATCAAAGCAGCATAACACTATCCAAGAACAGAGATCTACTATCACAAACAATATAGGACCAGATATATATTGACCACACAAATGCATATATCATCAGTCATACAAGAATGTGGAGGAAAACTTGAATAGCTTTATTAATATCAAGAATAGCAAAGAGGATTACAACCAATTGTTCTGGCCCAGCGTCATCCTATCAGCAAGAAAGCCCTTCTTCACGTCATGAAAATATTAGATCACCGAACACTATGATGTTACACCAAGAAACCAGCAGCGCTTCCTCACAAGATACAAAATTCCAACCTCTGGATCTCTGGGATGAGGGATCCATATATAAATGATTACAGGGAGGTGATTTAGCTTCTGAGATTTGATTAGTGTCCTCCCTCTGATAGTTCTTGATTCCACTTGGAGATTGATGATCTCTTACTCATCCCTGGGCGAATTCAGAGAGGCAAGTGTCATAGGAGAAGTTTCTAGAAGATTCCATGTCGAACCACCTTGCAAACTATCTCTGCCATTTGTCCACTCTCGCTCATCGCACCCTGCAGAAGAGCTATCCAGTATGCATCACACCTTTTACTCTGGGCAGGTGGGATGCATCGCACCTTCTGCACTGGGCAGTCTGTATGGTCCAGATTTGACCAGTTCTGAGCAGTTTTCTGTGGAGAACTTCTGGGAGATGATGTAATCAGCTGACCTTGTTCCTTTAGGGTGTGAAACAACACTTTTAGGGACTTAGGAGCCCTTGGTTTATGGACATATATGATTGGGGTTGCAGTGCCCAAAAATGTCTATAACAGTTGCCCCCTAAAGCATGAGGTTGTCAATCTTTTGATGTTGGGTGAAATGCTTTATCATGAGGATCCAAAGTTTTTTCGAGCTGGAAGGTGACCTGTAATAAGATACAATACAATACATTATCTTCATAATATTTTCATGAACTAGCTGAGGCGGGCATTCCCATGCTCAACTTTATAAATTCATTTTCATGTACATAAGATAGACAATCGTCTGTGTGCAAACTAATGATTCTAGTAGAGCCATCATCCCTTAGATTGGATGATTATCTGTGCAACAATGATGTACATTTGATGTCTTTATTTTCATGAATATATATCGCAGCCCAAATGGATGAAACTAGATTCGGGGTCTTCAATCTCGTTCGATATTCACTCAAAGTACAAGTCGATCCATGTGAGAGATGTTCTGGAGTCGAACATGGAAAGACATCGCCTGATTACCAGCCAGTGATGTAAGCTGTTAACAGGAGCGAGAGGAATCACCGATAATGATGATGACCCTCAAGGTACGATAGTACAATTCACGTGGTGTGAAAAAGGGACTTGGTGTCGAACACCACAGAAAATCTTTCGGTCGAAGGCCATTGATGTAAACCTATCGCCGGAAGTGAGAAACTTTCCATTGACGCATGCAATCTTCAAAGTACTAAAAGGGTTGTTCCTAGATCGACTTCCTAGATAATGAGCTGATGTCGACAAGAATCAATTCATCGTAGGAGGACCTTAATGAATCCCACATCTACGACACGAAACGGAGCAAATGATTTTAATGGAGGTGAAAACGATCTGATGATATAAGGTTCAGGGTGGCAGTCATGAAAGAATGGAGCGTGAATGTATTGTAGTGGATGAGACATAGGTGAATTCTCTGAGCGACTTCTCTTGAACATACTGGCGACACTGACATGATGGATTGGTAGCATTAACCCCAAATGTCGATGGTGATATGACCAGTGAACGGAACAACCCAACCCGACTCGGATGCGGAGTGAAAGTGTCATGTTCAAGAGCGACTTGCTACCAATAAAGTTTCTTCAAGTTTTCTTCCCAATTTTTCCCCAGTCATTGTTGACCAGTACCTCTTTATTTTTGTCAAGCTTGAGGATAACATATTCTTGTTCTATAATTTTCCCTTCGGGCAAACCCATCGCTATGTTTTAACGAGCCTAGCAACAGTGAAACTCGTTCTTGTCTGTATGGACAAGTTTGTCACTATTCGGTTTTAACGAGTTTAACGACAAAGATAACTCAGTCCTTTTCAATTTTAGAGAGTCTGAAAGGGACGTAAAGAAAACTCCAACAATTCTTTTTCGTCATATAATCCCTTAACTCCGAAAAAGTATAAAATAATACAAAAGGGATGAATTTTCAGTAATTTTAACGAGCCGAACAAAACAAGCGCTCGATCTTTTTGTGTAATAATCCCTCAGGTCCAAAAAGATTAAAATCTAAAGGAGGGATAGCACTTCCGGTCACTTTAACGAGCTGGAGAGGCCAATTTCTTGGCAATCTTTTCATATTTTATGAGTCAGATGAAAAGATCTTAAAGGAGACTCGTTTTTCGAGGAATGAGTGATAAATTTAGGTAGCAACTGATTCCAGGTACGCTTTGGAATTTTCCAATCACGGCAGTGTCACAAGGATGGCTAACAGGATCACTCTTCGCAGCTGTTCCTAAAAAAGGGTAAACAATCAAATGGAGGTGAATGATCGGCCAATACAGAGTGGAAGTGATGATGAGAACACGACCAAGGCTTCAAAGGCTGATGATAATGCATTCACGATGGTTATTTACTGGAAATTGGTTCATTTTTTAATGAATGAGCTTAAACTCTGGGGGAAACATTTGCTCATTGCTTATGTTTAATTTTTAACGAGTTTGAACTCCACATAAAAACTACTCGATCCAGTCGTATAATAAGGATGTATCATCTAAGATGCCATTTTTTATGGAGCTCGCATCTTACAAAGCTTTGCCTCGCATCCTTTCTTTATGCAAGTTAGGAAATGACCAATCCTACGAGTTTAAAGGGTTAAAGGACCTACAAATTTAAAAAATAAATGGTCGCTCTTCGCTTGCATGCCAAAAGGTTTGCATTCCCCCAGGTATAGCGAAAAATTTCCAAGTTACCAAATATTGTTCCATCCGCATTGCAGACAAAACATTTCCTCGGCGATGTCTATCGAAATAAACAAAGGTGAGTGGCGCAACTTGCCTCCACTCACATAACTTTGATGAAGGAATCTTATTCCAGTCTAATCTCATAAACCAGTCATATATCCTTCGTGGAAACCTACCCTATGCCCAAGGTTTTCCTGTCGAAACAGACCAGGGTGCATGCCCCCTGGGTTTCAGTCATGTCCTCCCGAATCACTCGCGCTCATCAGGTGGACGGACTGGGGATTGATGAGACATTCCTTGCATGAAAAGACCATTCAGGGATGGTATTTGACTATTTTCTATGTGTGAGCCGGGGAATGAAAGCTGGTCTACGAGCTTGACCACTCTTCCTTCATGCGGAAAACACATTACTCTAAAGAGCGAGGAGACAATGGCTCCCATGCAATAAATATAGTCGCGTCCAAGGAGTAGATTATAATCTAGGGGTCCTTGGACTACCATTACATTCATGTGAACGGTTTTCCTTCTCAATTTTATCGGCACATTGGGAAGCATCCCTAACGGTCAACTAGTTCCTTTGTCAAAGCCTGTTAGATTTCTCATCTCAGGCAAAATCGATGGTGAACCAAGCGCTTTCCAAGCAGTTGAGGAAAGGATACTCACAGAAGCCCCTTCATCTATGATGGTACTAGCCATGACCATTCTGTATATTTGTGCAATGATTCGAAATGGTACACTAGCCGGTAAACGGGATCTGCCTAGTAGATTCCAATCGAAGGAAACAACTAGGTTGCTTGGAGGTGGGACCGAATAGACGACTGGATATGACTCTGACGAACTTCCTTCCTACGGTAAAGGAATGGGTAGACTACCCCCATGTTCATCGGAGTCTGTGTCTACGAAGAGAATTTGAACGGTGTCATTCTTGTTCTCTCTGGTGATTGTATCATCTGAAGATGGACCTTCTAAAGGCAAGACCGGGTCAACTGCAGCCTCGACCTTTTGACTTTCGTCTGGTGTGGATTCAGATGGTTTATCTTCAATGATAGACGCTTCGACCGACCACAATAGGGTGTTAGTTAGATTTTCAACTAGTGATGGACTTGGCAAGAGTTTATTATATCCAGGAGGAAGCCGTAACGGTGAAACTGGACGGTCATCCAAAACTCTTTTAGCCTCGTCTAGGAAGGGACAACGGTGGACGGCGTGATCACCTTCACACAGTTTACAAGGGAATTTACTTTTCCTTTTCTGTCCTGACACTTCACTTTCACTAGTTGACAGTGTACTTTCAACATGATCATCAGAGGTTGTTGACACCAGATTGTGCAAACGAGGAGACCAGTCCCTTAAGATCCGAGGGATGCAAGGACAATCTCGATGATAGTGATCTCCTTTGCAAATGACACATGGAGATTTAGGCTTTGACAGTGTAGTGTGTGGATTTTCACTAGATGATGCCTGGTTGCCCCTTTTCACCTTTGGCTCCTTCTTCTTCTTCTCTTTCTTCTCCCTCCCCTTCTTCTCCTTCTTAGTTACTTGATTTTTGGCTTTACCAGCTCCATCAAGCAAAGAGAGGGAGAATCGGATGAAGTAGAAGGTTGGGGGGTAACTCTGGTATCATCTAGTTACTAACTTGATTGCTCAGGAATCACGGTGTTCTGAACGACAGAGGTCGAGAAGAGCCATACGGGCAGGCCGATTGTCAATCCTGGAAGTGACAATGTGGCCATATGGGGTGCGCCAACATCTCCCCAAGAGGAGAAAGGACTAGGATTTCCTCCAAGGGGAAATCCTTGGTTGGTGGAATCCATTTTTCTCAACCTAAGACCAACGTAGGAAAGGTGATGTTTATTCCGATTAAATAAATTTTAGACGCTTTGACACAACTTGTTTTTTCAATTTTTAAGAGTCGAGAAAAAACAAAAGATGACTCTAGTCGCCTTCGATTTTTAATGAGCTTTAAGTGACAAGTGCTCAAATGGACCTTTTCCTTTAAGGAGTCTGAAAAGGAATGAAAGAGACTACTCTGGAAGTCTAGACAGAGGGATTACCAAACCAATCGCAAAACTGCAAAATACTTTTTACAGTACTGCAGTCAATCTTCTTGAATGTTGTGTTCAGTGCATTGTGATCGATAGGGCGGCAGACACGGATTCCTATGGATAAAGGATATAGCCTATTGTGGTCTCCCAATATATACTCGATGATACGTGGGAGCACAAGTCCGTACTGGCACTTGTCATCTCAAATTGGAGGAATCACCCAACCAGCAATGAAAACAACAGCTACCAGGCTTTACGACGCCGGAATACGTCTCTAGCCTAAACTTCTAAATGTTGTGCGTTAGGTTCCAAAGCGTTTTTAGATTCATTAAATTTATTTTACAGTTGATCTTGTTTAAGAAATTTGCCTTTCAGGTTCACTGCATGATGTAGATATACAATTCCTAAAATGCAATCTAAGATGATAAACAATCGTTTAATCTTCTTTTTGCAATGAAAATCCTAGCTACTAAAGAAAGAGAGATGATATTCTTTCAACATAGAGCAGAGAGCACACACTATATGCACTGTCCTAAATCAAACCAACAAACAGTCTAAATGCAAATGCACATGCATGTATTTGTTTTCAGCCTTCTTAATGTGTGAATGATAAAAGAAAGCTAAGTGCAAATCTGAATTATTTTTCAAAGCGACATTACTAACAAGTTTCTTTTCAAGACAAAATGAAGACAATGACAAAACTTCGCTTTTTGAAATTGAAAGCTTGCTTTCGACACTTGAAAAACTATTAATTCAAATCAAATACAAGAGTAACAGTGTAATCGACTATCAAGAACAATCAGATTCTCTTCTATGACTGAAAACGACACTTGCGACACTTCCAAATCAAGAAACGACAGTTCAATTACGCTACTTCTTTGTAAAAGAGAACTGAAAATGGCTCACAATACATAAAAAAATTTACAGTTCTTTGCACAATGGAGGTGGAATAATGGCAAGGAAGGGGGTTTCCACAGAGGTATACTGACTACAGACAGCAAAACTCCTGAATAGAGCTGAAAAGAGTGAAGAAAAACCAAAGTCTGGAGGCAAAATTAGCCTTCTCTGACCATCGCACCTGTTACACAGGGATTCCAGTATGCATCCCACCTACTGCACATGGGAAGTGTGATGCATACTGATATCCTTGAAGAGAGGGTGCGATGGTACAGTGCGAGACTTTTGATCCAGTTCTTGATCACAGTTTGCAGCACAGTTTAGGGATTTAGGCCGAGCAAGTGATAATCAGTAAATAAATCACAGGGGTAGATCTAAGGAGGTTACTAGAGCCACCACAAGGGCAATTAAGATGTTTTCAAATCGATTTTTCAGTTTATAAACAAAACCTAGAGATAGATTGAAGCAGCATTGATCTACTTTGCACTTGCATAGCAAATGCAGTTCGAAGGCTAGCTGGCTTGACTTTAGGCTCCGTCTGTAAGGTTATAAAACAAACAAGTATAGAAAAGAAAACAAGCTATTCGATCCCCAGTGGAGTCTCCATTTTGTTATCGAGAAATATAGTGTCTATGCAGCGCTGCTAGTCCCACTAAGACTGGTAGCTATCTTAGAAACAAATAAACTAAAACTACTTTCGTTTTCCTTTATGAGAAGTAGATAAGAGGGGAACAAAGGAGACCAACCTCTATCTTGCACTTGGTTCCTTGCTTGATTCCTCTCCCTTCTGATAGATCTTTGCCACTCACTTCCTCGTCTACCCAGCTTCAAAGAGCACCTGTGGAATCAAAGCAGCATAACACTATCCAAGAACAGAGATCTACTATCACAAACAATATAGGACCAGATATATATTGACCACACAAATGCATATATCATCAATCATACAAGAATGTGGAGGAAAACTTGAATAGCTTTATTAATATCAAGAATAGAAAAGAGGATTACAACCAATTTTTCTAACCCAGCGTCATCCTCTCAGCAAGAAAGCCCTTCTTCACCTCATGAAAAGCTTAGATCACCCAACACTATGATGTTACACCAAGAAACTAGCAGCACTTCCTTACAAGATACAAAATTCCAGCCTCTGGATCTCTAGGATGAGGGATCCATATATAGATGATTGCAGGGAGGTGAGTCAGCTTCTGAGATTTGATTAGTGTCCTCTCTCTGATAGTTCTTGATTCCACTTGGAGATTGATGATCTCTTACTCATCCCTAGGTGAATTCAGAGAGGCAAGTGTCATAGGAGAAGTTTGTGGAAGATTCCATGTCGAACCACCTTGCAAACTGTCTCTACCATTTGTCCACTCTCGCTCATCGCACCCTGCACAAGAGCTATCCAGTATGCATCGCACCTTTTACTCTGGGCAGGTGGGATGCATCACACCTTCTGCAATGCGCAGTCTGTATGGTCCAGAATTGACCAATTCTGATCAGTTTTCTGTGGAGAACTTCTGGGAGATGATGTAATCAGCTGACCTTGTTCCTTTAGGGTGTGAAACAACACTTTTAGGGACTTAGGAGCCCTTGGTTTATGGACATATATGATTGGGGTTGCAGTGCCCAAAAATGTCTATAACACTAGGTGATGGCATCTAAATGTTTTCTCAATAAGCTGCACAGTTCCTTCTCCTGGGAAGTGGATAGGGATGAGTTGACTTTCAAGGTTTTTTTTGGGCCGAACTCTATGTTCTTAACATGAATAGAGGTTGGGTTGGCCACACAGAGATCAATTGAGGGATTTTCTTGGGTTTCTTTCACTAGATCTTCTAATGGCAAAATACTGGGGGGTGGATTCTGAATTAAATTTTCAATGATATCATCCTCATTTTGCGGTTTTCCCCCCATGATAGTTTCTATTGCACACAGTGGTGTAGAATAGACTTCATCCTCATCCTCCTCCTCCAACTCGAGAGGTAGATCATGTTCTAGCAAGGGTTGGGCAGGAGGGTATAGGATTAGCTGCTTGGACATATGCCCGTTCTTGATGGTCATGTTTCTAGCCCGACAACTAATATAAGCATCGGCAGTGGCCAACCAGGGTCTTCTCAGGATGAGAGGATACCCAATGAGCTTTGCCTTTGGCTGGAGAACTAAGAAATCAGCAGGGTATTCCCAATAATCAATGGAGACCATCACATCCTCCACAATCCGTTTAGGGGTCACGGTGGAGCAGTCTGCTGGCTGCAGTACTGTCGTGATCTTTCTCAAGGAGCCCTAGAGGTTGAGTTTGAGCATGGTGTCCTTTGTCATCACATTAATGGTAGCTCCCAGTTCAATCAAGGTATATGGGATCATGGTGCCATTGATGTGTACATCACATACTAGGCTTCCAGGGTCTAGATATTTCGGACAGATTACCTGCCCCAACATTGAGTCAGATAGTTGTCCTATGACATTGATGGTTGGGGCATCTCTCTTGCACCTACCTGGATGCCTGAAGCACTTCTCTTTGATCATATTATTGTATATAGGTACATCCTTTATGGCTTGGAGAAGTGGTATCTTTACACATAACTTTTTCAATTCTCCCAGAAGTTCAGTTTCTTCTGGGGTGGGTTGTGTTGTCCTAGATAGTCTCTCAGGAAAGGGTGGAATCGCTTCCGGTTCACTTTCCCTTTTATCTTCCTCAACCTCCTGAGGGGGAGGCTGGCTATCTGGGAGAACCTTCTCAGATCATAGGTTAATCTCCTAAATCTCCACAGCATAAGTTGGGCATGATGGTTCCCCACTATATACTTGCTGGGCCTATCTATTGTTCAAGTTTGGGTTCGGTTGAGTAGGCATTTGGGGTTGCCTTGGTGGAGCAGGAGGCAATGGTTGTGGTTGAGCATGTGGTGGAGGAAAAAGAGCGAGACGAGAGTTGTACTAGGGCCTCCACCCCTTATGAGATGCATTCCCCTGAGGTTATGGCTAAGCATAGGAGTGAAATGAATGAGCGGCTGGTTGGGCATGATATTGAGATGGATAGGACCAAGGAGGAGGTGTGGACCAGGAAAGATGAGCAGGAGGGCCCCAAGAAGGTATGGAAGTGGCTTGGTTGGGGTTGTAGTATGCCTGAGATGTCCCTTGCATTCCCTGCTAGTATGATCTAGGTCCATGCGGTCTCCTTTGGTTCATGAAATAGAGTGGTTCAATGGCTCCTTTGGCCCCTTGGTATACAGCTTTAAGTCCGGGAAAGGAAGGGCACTTATCTGTAGAATGATCTTCTTCATAGACTGAAAAAACCTCTATATAGTTCAATGGACATTCGTTCCTAGGATGCCTTCTGGTGCACCTAGGACAAAAAATGGCCAAAGCCCTCTCTGCTTCCTCTTGTTTCCTTTTGATATGCAAGGTATCCATTTTCATGGAAAGAGTCTGTAGCATCTCACTCTTGAATTCTTCCAACATGTTTCCAAGTTCACCTTTGAGGATGAACTAGATGAGGAGGTACTGGCTATGGGTTGACTCCCCCTAGCTCTCTTTCTGACTGCCCTAGAATGGTTTCTAAAAACAGTCTTTATGTCTTCATAAGGTAGTTGGTAGATGTCTACCCTAGCCAGTAGATGGAGGGTGTCTAGAAGGTCTTCCAGAATTCCCCTGAGCAGGACCAATCTCAGCGATTCGGGGTCAAGTGTGCACCTGGCCCTTTTATAATTGAGCTGGAACCTCTCTTTATAATCTTTCAATGATTCATCACTTCCCATGGTCATTAGGAAGATTTCTTCCTTGGTGTATTTTGACCTACAGTAGTCTCGATATTTGTTATTAAAGGCCTGCTGCATCTGGGCCCAAGTTGTGATGCTATTGCCAGGTAACCCCATGAACCAGCACAATGCTGCATCCTTGAGGGTAGAAGGAAATAGTTTCAACTTTTTCTCATCTTCTGCATAGTCATAGGTTCGATAGATAACAGCAAACTCAAACAAAAAGGTGTCAAGATCTTCTGTAGTCAATCCATGAAAGTGAGGTAGGGCTGAAGGGCTTATGTTCTTCATTTTAGTGTCCCCATTGGTCTCTCGGATGGGAAAGGTACCCTCTACTCTTTCTCCATTCCTGCTAGCATTTCTGTTTTCAGCCATTATCTCACAAGGGATGTTTTCTTCTTCTTCTTCCCCTATAATTTCTTCAAATATCTCTGGTTTTTCACCTAAAGGCTCTTCGTGATCACTGCCACCGAAGAAGAGAGAAGGGTGGCCACGTGATGTGGTGGGGGTGTTGGGCAAGAATTTTCCTGAATTATCTTTGTTCCTACGAGGCATGAAAGGAAATATCTTTTTGGGTGGTTTTTTCTTTTTTCTGCTTGTACCTGCAAAACTGAAATTGATTGAAAAAACAAATTGCAACTAACTGAAATGAACTTGCTAAAATGGAAATTGCAGAATTGAAATGAAAGCAAGGAAATGACTAATTTACTTTCACTGAAAAGGAAATTACGGAATTGAAATGGAAGCAAGGAAATGACTAATCTAATTTTGCTGAAATGGAAATTGCATAATTGAAATGAAAGCAAGGAAACGTGGAAATTGAAAGAGACAACTACTCTACTTTTGTTGAAATAAACTACTTAGCAGAATGTTGCAGTAGAAAATAGAAGAAAAGAAATAATCACAAAATACTCTGACGCTTCCCCGGCAACGACACCAAAAAGTGGTGAGCTCCAGTATTGCAGCAATAATGTTGCAACTCCCGGGCTTCCTACTTTACTTTTATCAACCCGGTAGTTCGTAACAAACTTGGAAGCGACGGTGCTGTATGCACAAGTACTAGTTCTTACTGCAAGCTGTCACTTGGTCAGCTGGCACAAGATCACTAAGAGCTCAAATGAACTTCTATGAATTCCAGAAGAGGCTTTATATGTGATGAAAGAAAGGAAAGCTTACTCTACAAAGGCTACTCTACTTGCAGAAAGAGAAATAAGACTAAAATGCAAAGTAAACCTAGCAAACCCTAATTAACCAACTAATCCTATTTTTGTAGAAAGAGAGATGAAAAACCATGAAATGAATGCTATTACCTACTTAGGAAGTAAACATCATCTACTCAAGTTATTTCTACAAGGAAATGAGAAAAAAAAACAACTTTTTGGATTTTTATGTATTTTTCGGTGAAATTGTCATGCATGTAATTTATTTGTTTGTGAATGTGGCAGCTATTAGGTGGCGATGGAGGGAGACTTTGGAGTTTTCATAGGTGTGGGAAAGTGTGGAGGGGTCCTAGGAGGTCCCAGGTGGCCTTCTAGAGGCTTTCTCTGCAATCGGACTTCAAAAAGACACCTACAGGAAAATCTGCAGGAGGCTACAGGGGATCTACAGGAGGTCTACAGGTGGATGCCAAGAGCTATTTTAGAGATTTTGAAGGTAGGAAAAGGGGTGAAAAGGGTAGCTGATGGCTAGGAGGATGTGTTAAGGTGTCTAGGGTTCATCAAGAAGGATTAGGGAAGAGAAATATGGTTGGACTTGTTCAAAGAAAGAGAGGAAGGTTTATGAGAAAAGTGCAGAAAATTAAGGCAGATTTGTGAGGGACTTTGGATGACTTGTGTAACATAGATCAAAGAGAGATGGTGATGGTTGATTGGCTGAATTATTGTGAGCAAAGATGTACTTCCAGAGAACTTAAAATCAAACACTGAGATTAAGCAAGCAAAGAAACTAGCTACACCAAAAAAATAGAACTTTGCATCAAGCTAAGCTAAATTCTAATCTAGGAAAGTAAATGTTGAACAATGCTATATGGAAAGGAAGCATGGAAGGAAATTTATTGCAAAGATAGAAATGAGCATGGTGAAATAGATCTACATCAAAGCATTAACCTTCTAACAAACTACAACACTAGAAATCCTATGGAGAAGGCAAATCTGTGTTTTTTATGGAAGCAAGAGGGTCTTGGCCTCAGTTCATGGTCCCAAAGGGAGGAAAGGAGGCAAAGGCTCTATTGATGGCCTTTTTGCATCTTTTTCCTATCACTGTTCAACCTGCTACAGAAAACTGAAGTGGAAGCAACCTTCTAATCACCAAAAGCAACCTATTCTTAATCAAGAAAGAAATTTATCTAACAACAACTAATTCATACACTGAAATGAAACATAAAATTACAGGAAAAGAGGAGCTTGGCTGCTTGGATCGGGCCCTAACCCAAGAGCTTCAGCCCTCTGAGAAGACTCAGTTCTAGCTCAAAATGAATCTCATCTTCATTATCAAAATAATAATATGATTACATAAAATTGTCCACAAAAGTAAGCTCGAAGTTGAGCAGAGCAAAGCTGCAACAAAATTTTGAAAATTTGACTAACATCCAACAACCTAATGACGCCCTAAGCCTCTCTACTTATACAAATAAAGCTCCCAACAGCTTCCTTAAAATCAGGGAGGCTTGGCTCCCAAAACTTGAGATAGACAGAAGTTATCCTCCACTTGTTCGACTGCCTCTTTCATGCATTGATGAGGCTGCTTGTGCTCCGAGCTTCCTGAAGGATAATTTTAACTAGGTAGTCATAAATGAGGGGGACACCCTCCTATAGATCCTCTCCCTTATTTTCTTCGAATATTTGCTGCCAAATGTCCATTAAATCTTTGACTTTGTCTCCAAAATTGACCAAAAATCTGCATTAAGCACACATTAGACTCCATGGCATAATGACCAACCCAACTCACTCTATTAGTATAAATATAATCAAAAACATGCAATAAACTAATGAGAATGGTGGATTAAGCTAAGTTAGGAGGCAAAAGAGCCCTATAATTACCCATCTATGGGGCTCATCATGTACCCCTTCCAAGATTTTACAGGGTTTATCATCACCCAATCGAACCTCTCCAAAATCTCCTTGAACATAATCATGAAAATGTTTCCAATTAGGTGTGGCATGGAATGAGGCCCCTGAATTTACCACCCAAGCATCAATAATATTTTTTTCTCAAAGAATCAAAGAATCTTACAACACATCACCTGTCACATTCGCTTCATGATTGTTTTCTTGTTGCATGTCTCCTTCTTTTCCCTTCCGAGACTTGGAGTCTTTCTTTAGGTGTCCTTTCTTCCCACATTTCCAGCACACTATCCCCGATCTGGACTTGAATCTCCCTTTCCTTGACTTACTGCGATATCCTGGGCTCTTTCCTCTTTCCATTTTTCTTCCCCTAGCCTTTGCAGTCAAAGCATTACCTGATGTCTCACCGAAGCTTTTCCATCGCATTTTCTCACTAAGGATTGCACCGACAACATCATCAAACTTTAAAGTACTAGATCCAGAGACAAAGTTACTAATGGCCATAACTAAACCATTCCAACTTTCTAGCAATGAGCATAGAAATAACAGAGCCCTAACTTCATCATCAAAAGTTACCCCTACAAAACTTAACTGACTGGTAACTGTATTAAATTCATTTAAATGATCAGCAACATATCCACCTTCTGACATCTTCATATTAAATAAATGCTTCATAAGAAATACCTTATTTGAGGCCGAGGGTTTTTCATATAATTTTGCCAATGCCAACATTAAACCCTCTGTTGTCGTTTCCTTTGAAATATTAAAGGCTACCGACACCGCTAGGCACAGTCGTATTGTTCCAAGTGCCTTTCTATCGAGAATATCCCATTTTGTGTCTGTCATACTCATCAGCTTCTTTGTCTTTCTGCTCAATGGTAGGTATAGATCTTTCTGATACAGATAATCTTCCAACTGCATCTTCCACGGCTGGTAGTTTTGGCCTTTAAATTTTTTTACCCTAAACCTACCATCTTCTGCCATTGCTCCCACTCGAACGAAGAACCCTTCTCTCCTGCGAGTTTATCAGCTAAATAAACCTTCGGCTCTGATACTAGTTGTTAGAAAATTATATATTACGAAGAAATGGAACACATAAAATATATTGCAGAAAAATAAACATAGAAACACATAAAATAAGAGAGGCACAGATATACATGGTTCACCCAATTTGGGCTACGTCCACAAAGAAACAACTAATCCTTCCTTTTATATTATCCAACAAAATGAAGAGATACAACCTACAGTAGATCTGTTGTAATTCCCTCTTCTATCTCAATATCCTCTCTCTTTCTCGCTTAGAATACACATCTTCATAGACGCAATACATATCCCTCATATATAGCGAGGCATTACCTTCTAGGGCAAAAAACCCTAAATTAAACATAATTTCTACCATCACATTTTCGCCTAATGAAAGGCCCATATTGGTTACGAAGTTACAACATTTTACAAGGAAATTTTATATCTATTTTTAGCTTCGGGGGCGCTACCCCCGATCCCCGCCAAGGGGGGCTCCAAAGAATCGTTGTCTCCCCCTGTTGGACCCCTATGGCAGTGCACATTTATGGGCGGCGTTGACGCCACATTACGAAATGGGGTCCAATGCGGCGATACCTCTGAATAAAGAAGATAATAAAGCTCCACACCCAACAGAAAGGCCTTTGAACAGGCTATAAAATTACACACTTTTCATTCTCAATTGGATTAATGATCTGAAGAAGAAAGGCCTTCAATGATGGACTGTGCAACTCCATCCATGACATCAAGCTATACAACTTACATTCAACAATCAAGGGCCACTTCAATAATGCAACATGACAATGTACACTAAACAAGCTCCCCCTAAACTTGACATCAATGACAATAAGTTTCCAACACACTCAACAAATCCAGGCACAAAAAATAAAAGACACTCAATCTCAAGGAAAAGAACAAGTGCCTCCTAGTCTTTCTATCATTATCCTTAGCACAATTTTTCCTCTCCGGTTAACAAGTTAGAAATTGGGATCCCCTACTGAAAGTACTCAAATAGAAGAAATAACCAGCATTATTACCTCAGGAGTTCTATAAAAATCCATTGGCCTCCATCCATGGGGATATACATTGAGATATTGTTATGGTAGATTCTTTATTACAGATGGAAATGGACATTCCTCCCGTATATTACTTATTTAGCTCAAAAAAGAAGGTAATTATTAAAGGGAAAGCTAGAAAGATAAAATTTGATTAATATGAAGGACTTCCAACACAATGGACATTGATCTAGCATGGTTCTAAGCATGATTATGAGCAATTTTCAGGCGAGTTATCTGACTCAATGGTATATTTTGCAACAGTGAACAATTTGCAAGAGAGTTAGTTGACTCAATGGGATCTTTTGCAAAAATGAATATTTGGTCGGTTAATAATTTGAGGTAAAGTCATTATGAAAAAGGATGAAAATATGGTACAATAGAGGAGTAGCTCAAACAAAAATAAGCTCAACTAAATGAATAAGTGAGACTCAAAGTATCTGAAGGCCAACAACAACATGCTCGGCAAATGAAAGAACTAGAACAACAACTAAAAGTTGAACTTGCTAAGATGCAACAAGATTTCATTTCTCTAGATCAAAGGAAAGATGCATAGATAATTGAGCTACAACTTCAAGTCATAAATTTGAGTGATTAATATGATTGGTCTTGATAAATTCAAGAAGGGAGATATGTAAATCAATGAGCATACTTTGTAATCATGTCAACGATTTTGTAAGGAGCTTAGCTCTGTAACACCCTCATCCCACATCTACCCAAGTAATTGGCCACTCAAGGTAAATATGCGATGCGAGGCCACTATAATGGGATTCAACCTCTGAAGTCACCTTAAGGAAGTGGAATCGGTGGAAACACACCACACATGTCTTCCACATTAGCAACAGAACTCCCAGGAGCCATCCCAACCACATAGGTAACCAGATTCTAAGGCCAACTAAAGTTTTAGTGCATCAAACCCCTAGACGATCCCTTGATATGGATAAGGGTGCATCTAGGAGGCTCCAGAAGCTCCCACAGCAATGGCAACGGAACTTTTGGGGACTTTTTTACCCAGTGTTGTGCCTACAGCTCTGAGATTTATGCCACTTTTTCAGGCCCAGAGCCTAGGTCACTGCCCAAAACTCAATGACAAGTTAAAAAATGAAATTTCACAATAGAACAAAGATACATTTGCAAAACATCAATAAGGACTCGACTGGACCCCTACTAGCCATGACAGTCATTTCGTCAAACATGAAATCTGTTAGTCTTAACATCATAATTGAGCACAGGGGTCTCATACTTATCTGAGAATAGCAAAGAAGCATTGATGCATCAATACATTAGCTGAAATTTTATCTATTAGGCCATAAATACATTGGTCATTCATTTACAAGTAAAAACATGATGAGATCCATACATAGCCACTGTCATAATACATGTTCATAACAAGCATAATAACAACAAAAATACCAAGGAAACAATAGCCATAAAAACTAGTATAATACTCATGAATTAACAAGGATAAATAACCTCATATTAATAACGCAAAGGCCATCCAGGTTTGGGACTTCCACGAACCACCCGACCATAGAATGGTTGAACCAAATCTTTCTTTTAGCCAATCACCCATGTGCCATATTCCAAGCATGAATGTGGGACTTAAAACCAAAGTCAATCAGGGCTTCCCAAGACTACACCACCTCACCCTCATCAATAGAACCAAGATTTACCGCAATCCATCCCGTATCACTAGGCCATAAAACAAGCATGGATGCCACTGTATTTCTCCACCTATACCATGAGGAATTTCCATGTCTCCTAGTCTATAGGCTTTACACAATCCACACCAGATCACGAGGCCCTAACCGATGCTCCACCCTCTAGGCTTTACCATATATCTTATCATTCATTGGTAAGGATTCCTAGGCCTAATCAAGGGCAACCACCTCTAGGCTTTACCGCATATCCCACCATTAACTGGCTGAGGATTCCTAGTCCCATTGAGGCAAAAAATACCTCGATTTACCGCAAGCCACGGTCTGGTTCAGGGGTCTCTAACCCAGTGGCTTTATCGCAATCCACAGTCCAATTTAGGCATCACTATGCCATTTGTTCTTTCTTTTGAAGATCCACCTCACTCAACTTTTAAATCCATGTGGCAATCCAACTCAACCAAAACATGAGAACCGCATCACACCATGTCTATTTTGAAATGGCAAGGCTAGGCTAAAAAACATTGTCACACCTGGGAAAAAACCATGCCCTGACAGCAAAGAACCACATGCAATACCATGCATGCCAAATATTGTAAGGAAATAACACAAGCAAATCAATACCTGCAAAGAATCTTCTTGCAACTTCTTGATCTTGCTCTTCCTTTCTCTCTCATTCCTTCCTCTTCCCTTCTTTTGCCTTTCTTGATCCAATGCCAAAGTGCTCCAAGAAAACTCTGTGTCCAAGGGTGGGAGAGAGAGAGAGAGAATAATGAGAGAGCTCCATAACTGAACTGACAAAAGGTACCAACTGATCCTCAAAATCCTTTTAATTAAATGATGCCTCTAGTTTCTTCATCTTCCATTATTTTCCTTCATTTTCCTCCTCACATGCAACCTGTGACCTTTCACCTTCCTTTTCTCCTAATTTCCATTATTTTCATAAATAAATGTGCCAAAAATGTCATTTTGCCTTTCCAAATCCTTTTCCATTGCCTTTGCCAATTTCCTTGGCCATAATAAACCAATGAAAACCCACACTAGGATGCCTTACCCAACATTTAGCTTGGAATAAGTGTGAAAAATGTCATTTTTCCTTTCCAAATCCTTTGCCATTTCCCTTTGCCAATTTACTTAGCCATAATAAACCAATGAACAATCACACTAGGATGTCTTTCCCAACATTCAGCTTGGAATAAGTGACCCATCAATCATGGTTATTATTTTACCTTTACTAACTTTAATTACATGGAATTTTCACCAGGGTTGTTACAGAACCCTCCCCCTTTGGGAACAATGTCCTTAGTGTTCAACCACACCTATATCGCAGCAAAACCGCTAAAAAGAAAACATACTTCCCACGGATCTTTATAGCTTAGCTCGTTGCAGTATTTACAATGATCACCCTACTGAGAAGCAAACCAACATGAGAACATAACATCATAACAACATGACACCCATACCTCTTATTGGAGCTTTATAACTTAGCTCATCATGGTATTACATTCGCATACATATGTACATATATCAAAACATCACCCAAACATATGTCAAAACATATACCAAACATCATACCAAAAATTTTTTGCCTCAACCGGAAAACAATGAAGGACACATAGCCCACATTTGATCTACCATCTCCCATGTAGCTTCATTGGGCCCAAAGTTCTTCCACTACACTTTAACCTGCTTGATTGCTCTCTTTTGGAGCATGAGAATCTTTCTCTGTAATATACACTGCGGTTCTGGCTGGAATTCTCCTTCTAGCTCCACCTGCAATACAGACCAATCAATCACATAATCAACATCTTTAACATACTTCTTAAGCAATGACACATGGAAAACATCATAGACTTTCACTGTCAGAGGCAGTGCATGTCGATAGGCTCCTAGTATGATCCTCTCAAGGATATCAAAGGATCCACAAAACCATGGTTCCATCTTGGCACATGGTCCAATCCAGATGGTTTTATGTGTAACTACACCTATTCCCCAACCTGAAACTCCTTGAACAACCTGTTTTGATCTACATAGATCTTCTGCATATCCTGTGCTACCTTTATATTCTTCTTGATTACCTGCATTTCCTACTCCATGTCTTCCAACATGTCCGGTACAATCAACACCTTGTTCACCAGATCACTCTAACTGATGAGAGTATTGCAACTCCACCCATACGATGCCTCAAACGGACTCATCCTCAAGGATTCCTGATATCCATTGTTGTAATCAAACTCTACCATTGGAAGATACTCTTCCCACTTCCATTGTTGATGAATCACATACATCCTCAACATGTCCTCTAATATTTTGTTGATCCTTTCTGTCTGTCCGTCAATTTGAGGATGATAAGTTTTATTGAAGGCTAGCTTTTTCCCTAATCCTGCAAACAGCACCTTCCAAAACTTGAAAGTGAACTTAGCATCCCTGTCTAATACAACCTTCTTCGGAACAGCGTGCAACCTAACCACATCTCTAATGAATACCTGTGCTACATCGCTAGCTGAGAATGTAGACTTCACTGGAATGAAGTGTGCAACCTTCATCAACCTCTCCACCACAACCATGATGGAATCATGTTGTCTCACTGTCCTCGGAAAACGTGTGATAAAGTTCACAGAAATTACCTAACATTTCCATTTTGGAATCGCAAATGTTTGTAGAAGTCCACCTAGATGCTTACACTCTACCTTCACTTGTTGACAATCAAAGCACCTAGGCACAAACTCTGCTACATCCTTCTTCATATTAGCCCAATAATAAAACTTCTTCACTGTGGTCAATGTCTTCTAATAGCCTAGGTGACCTGAATATGGTTTTTCATGAAACTCCCTCAAGATCACCTTCTTGAGCTCACTGTTGTTTAGCACATATATCATGTCTCTAAATCTAATCAATCCATCTGATGTGAGACAATTGTCCACATCCTGTACACCTTAGTCTGAAATAAAATGCACTTGATGAGCTTAGTATACAACTGATGCTCTCTCAACAACCTCAACATTCTTGCTAAATGCTCGACATGCTCTTCCTCATTTTTAGAATATACCAATATGTCATCAATGAACATAATAACAAACTTGTCCAAATAGGGATGCAACACATTATTCATCAAACACATAGAGGTAGTTGGAGCATTAGTCAAACTGAATGGAACTACAACAAACTCATAATGCCCATACCTGGTCTGGAAAGTTATCTTGTATATGTCCTCATCTTTAATTCGTACCTGATCATATTTGGATCTCATATCAATCTTCAAGAACATTGTTGCTCCCTTCAATGGATCAAACAAGTTATCAATCTTCGGCAATAAATACCTGCTCTTGATGGTCACTTTGTTCAACTGACTATAGTCAATGCATAGCCTGAGAGTACCATCCTTCTTCTTCACAAACAATATCGGTGCACCCCAAGGCGATACGCTTGGCTTAATGTATCCTTTGTCAAGCATCTCTTTCAGCTGCAAATTTAAATCTACCAACTCATGTGTGCTCATCCTGTAAGGTGATTTTGATGTTGGAGCTTCCCCTGGCACAAACTCAATAGAAAAGTCTACTTCCTTGTGAGGTGGAAACTCTGAAATATCTGCAAGAAATACATCCGAAACTGTTATAGTACTAGGTACCTGCTCAAAACATCTGCATCCTCAACTTCCTTTCCTTTGTCACTAGAGATATGTACTACAAAAATCACACACCCTTTCCTATGACTATGCTTGGCCTACATAGTTGTCACCTTCCTAACTAATATGGCTTTCTTCTTTCCTTGTAATACTATTGGTTCCCCATTTTCATCCAATCACTCAATGGATTTTTCATAACAATCCACCTTGATCATGTGAAGGTATAGCCAGTCCATACCCAATAGCATACTATATGATCCCAACAGCAATACATTCAAGTTCGTTGATGTAGACATGCCATTCAACTCAAATGCATAAGCTCTTACCCAATGATGAACTTATTTCTTTGTACTTGTAGCCAACTGCACTAACCAAGATTTAGCATGCACTTCTTTATTCAAACCACACTTATCCACCAAGTCAAGACTAACATAACTATAATTAGATCCAGGTTCAATCAAAATATAAACAACTTGATCACAAAGCTTACCGTCCATCTCAATGGTAGATACATGATGTTCTTCCTATCTATTGTCCAATGCTACATAGATACGAGGAATGATTTTTCCAACATCCCCAACAGTTTGCTCCTCCTGTGTACTATAGATATGAAGCCTACCACCCTAATTCTTTGGACAATATCTCTTAAGGTGTTCCTTACCGCAGGTCCAACACTCCAACTATCTAGTGCCATCACCTCTATGTTGCTGCTATGATCCGTATCCCTGTCTAGCTACATTGAACTTCTTGTAAGGTGTCTCATTCTCTTTCTCTTCTTCTTTATGAAGCCTTTCTCTTTTCGGTTACCATTTACCCTTACCTTTATCCTTATCCTTCCCTTTCCATCCTTGCTGAGATTCATTCTTACGCTTTGATTGTTCATAGAAATGTTTCAATTTCCCAATAAAATCCTTAAGTGACCGAGGCTCATCATACTCAATCTGATCTTTAAATGCTAATGGTAATCCACTGACAAATCGTTGAACTTTAGCCTTCTCATATTTAAGATACGATACATACCTCAATAGCTCCAAGACCTTGGTAGTATACTCCTCATCTATCATCGATCCCTTCTTTAGCTCATATTGTTCTTTGGCCTTACTGTCGTAGTACCTTTCTGACAAGTACTTCTTCCTGAAAAGTTTCTTGAACTCATGCCAACTCATGTCTTATGTCCTAATGTCTCTGACCCCCTTCACATCTTCCCACCATATATTTTCTTTACCTTTCAGGATGAAGATAGTAATTTTGGCCTTCATGTTTTCTATGTACTCATGCAACTCAAAGAACTTGTTCATCCCAAGTATCCAAGCCTCTACATATTTTGGTTTCTTCAAGTCTCCATCAAAAGTAGGTGGATTTGCTTTCTTAAACTCATCTAGAAAGTATCCCCTATCACTCCTCCTATAAGGGTGATAACGATGATGATCGTAACCAAAACTACAATAATACATGTATTCATCACCTCTCTTATCTAGAGTATCCAACAATCTGCCACCTATATCCGACCTGTACTCACCATGAGATCTACTACCACATCCCCCATTAGTTTTGTCCTCCTGCCCATGGCTGATCCGAAGTGGCCTCTGTCATTGCAATTCTGACAAACTTTGAAGTATCATTGTATTCACTCTGCTTGTTTCTCCTATGCCTGTATGACTATCAGTGTATCTGCTAAGTCAAAAGTATTCCCAACACCGCGCTACTTATCTAACCCATATGGAGAATCTCGTGAACTGTAGTCTACCATTATGATATTAATATTTTATATTCTTCCTACAAGTTATATCATGTCAGCTAAACCAAATCACAATAAACCAATGTACCTTAGCATAATTCAGGGAGGATACCTCGTCTACAAGATCAACCATTCAATGTAATACATCTATAACATAATCATGGCAGTATATATACATATAATACATAAGGATATAACCATATAGCCATCACTCTAGCCACATACCAATCATCAATGCATGACCATATCAACTACACATACCATGACCTCATGCATGACAACAACAACCATATCAATGCACATTTGATAACATGTAAGCATTGACACACATACCAATGGATAACCAATCATACACTCATGATGACGCACTTCACAACAACAACATCCTCTTTCACATGGTGACATAACTACAACCATGACTGACACCATGCATATGCAACAAGAATATAGATAACAAGGACGATTAACGCAAGTGCAATTCACATGAATGCATGACCAACACACACCGCCCATCTAGTCCAAGGGGTGAACCATGCTCTAATACCACTATGTAACATCCTCATCCCACATATACCCAAGTAACTGACCAATTGGGGTAAACATGTGACAAGAGGCCACTATAATTGGATTCAACCTCCTAAGTCACCTTAAGGAAGTGGAATCAATGGAAACACACCACACGGACGTTCCACATCAGCAACAAAATTCTCAGGAGCCATCCCAACCACTCAGGTAACCAGCCCTTGAGACAACTGAAGTTTTAGTGCATCAAACCCCTGTAAGCTCCCTTGATATGGATAAGGGTGCGTCTGGGAGGGTCCAGAAGCTCCAACAATAAGGGCAAGGGAGATGCTGGGGACTTTTTTCACCAGTGTTGTGCCTGTGACTCCATGATTTGTGCCACTTTTTTAGGCCTAGAGCCCAGGTCACTACCCAGAACTCAATGACATGTTCAGAAATGAAATTTCATAGTGGAACAAAGATACATTTTCAAAACATCAACAAGGACTAGACTAGACCCCTACTAGCCATGACAGGCATTTCGTCAAACATGTCACAAACATTAAAGCTACACGTCTTAACAGTAGAACTAGGCATACGGGTCTCATACTTTTCTGATAATCGCTAAGAAGAATTGATGCCTCAACACATTAGCTGCAATTTCATATATTAGGCCATAGATACATTGTTCATCCATTTACAAGTAAAAACATGGTGAGATCCATACATAGACACTGCCATAATACATGTTCATAACTAGCATAATAACAACAGAAATACCAAGGAAACAATAGTCATATAATCCACATATAAACCAGTATAATACTCATGAATTAACAACCATAAATAACCTCATCTTAATAATGCAAAGGCCAACCAAGTTTGGGACTTCCATGAACCACCCGACCATAGATTGGTTGAACCAAATATTTCTTTCAACCAATCACTTTTGTGCCATATTCCAAGAATGAATGTCAAACTTAAAACCAAACTCAACCAAGGCTTACTGAGGCTACACCACCTCACCCTCATCGATAGAACCAGGATTTACAGCAATCCATCCTGGATCACTAGGCCATAAAACAAGCACGGATGCCACCAGATTTCTCCACCTACACTGTAAGGAATTTCCCTGTCTCCTAGTCTCTAAGATTTACGATAATCCACATTGGACTACTAGGCCCTAACCAAGGATCTACCCTCTAGGCTTTACAGTATATCCCGCCATTAACCGGTCAAGGATTCCTAGGCCCACCAAGGCACACAATACCTGGCTTTACCACAACCCACAGTTTGGTTCAAGGGTCACTAGGTCAGTGGCTTTACCGCAATCCATAGTTTGGTTCAGGGACCACTAGGCCATGTATTCTTTCTTTTGGAGATCCACGTCACTCAGCTTCAAATCCATCCGGAAATCCATCTCAACTAAAACATGAGAACCCCATCACACCATTGCTATCCAGAAATGGAAAGGCTAGGCTGGAAAACATTGTCACACCTGGAAAAACCCATGCCCTAACAGCAAAGAACCACATGCAATAACATGCATGCCAAATCTATCAAGAAAATCACACATGCAAATTGATACCTACAAAGAATCTTGTTGTAGCCACTTGATCCTGCTCTTCCTTACTTTCCCCTTCCTTCCTCTTGCCTTATTTTGCCTTTCTTGATCCAATGCCAAAGTGCTCCAAGAAAACTCTAAGTGTCCAAGAGTGAAAGAATAATTAGAGAGCTCCAAAACTGAATTGACAAAAGGTACCAACTGGTCCTCATAAGCCTTTTTATTAAATGAGGCCTCTATTTTCTTCATTTTCCATTATTTTCCTTAATTTTCCTCCTCCCTTGCAACCTGTGACCTTTCAACTTCCTTTTCTCCTAATTTTCATTATTTTCATAAATAAATGTGCCAAAAATGTCATTTTCCTTTCCAAAGCTTTTGCCATTGCCTTTGCCAATTTCCTTAGCCATAATAAACCAATGAACACCCACACTAGGATGTCTTTCCCAACATTCAACTTAGAATAAGCGCCCTATCAATTGTGGTTATTATTTTTCCTTTATTAACTTTTATTACATGGAATTTTCACCAGGGTTGTTACAAGCTCAAGCACAATAGAGCTTTATTGACAAATTTTTCAATGATATTGTATATAGGACTACGAAGCTTAGTCAAGCTAAGGATATTTCCCCCAATTAGTGTCTTAGCAAGATATGGCTAAGACTCTTAAGCACATCCTACCCCAAATTTTAGACATAGATAAGATGAAGGCAAGGTTGCCTTAAAAAAGTTGGAAAAAATATATATATTTCTCTAAAGATCTGGTGAAGAATGCAGAATAGTCTTGCACTTCACTTATTAACTCAACTACCCATATAATTAAAGAAGTTGATATGATCAATGTACCAGTCATCGATGAACCCACTAGGGTAGAGGAATTAATGATGGATGTACAGAGACCTAGGTTAGATTCTCATAAACAAATTGAGCAATCGGGAATGATAGACCTTGAACCAATATCGTGTTTCTTGGTTAAACTGCAAAGTTATTGCCTATTGGCCAAGAAAATCACCTCTAGAATTCCACAAGAATGGCCATATATGGAAAACCAGTCTTTTATTTCCATATCAAAATCCATTTCAATCCACCAAGCTTGATCACTCGTATTCTGAAGGTCCATTCACAATGAAATATCACATGGAAACTTTTGGATCAGGTTCACCTTGAATACGATAAGCTTGTCTTGCTCACAGTTTCAACAGTCGTATATTTTAATTTCTAATTTATGTTTCCAAAAAAAAATTGTACTAACAAAGAATATGCCAACTTTATTTAGTTTTTTTGCAATATTACTTAAAAACATCCCCATGAACTTGATGTGGGTTCTGGATTTTCAAAGAAATACGCCTTTGCATTGTTGTAAAGTTTTATTTTAGAAAAAATACAAAGATCTAGCATAGATTTCAAATTTTTCATTTCATGGAATGAATGTGGTACTATTGCCTTATTTGTTTCTTTTCATTAACAAGATCTCATTTGCTTAATCGATTAATATTCACATCTATGTAAACAATTAGTGCTTGTATTGTTTTTGTTCACTAATATTTGCAGAACCTTTTTAATTGATTGAGTAAAATTTTGATGTATGAATGTAGTAGCTATATATTTGGTTCCATTTAACTATTTATTTGGTCTACATATTATCGACAATCAAATTGGAATACAATTTTAGTTTGAAGATCTATATCCCAATTTACTTCAAATCCAACTTATTCCTGCATTACATTAGATAGCTCCCAATAAAGATCTCTAATATTTAGAATAGGCATTTTTCTTTGTTTTTGCAATAATTAGGATAAAGCTACTAATATTATTTCACTACATCCATCACTCATTAGTATATCTTTTAGAAAGTCTCCTATCTTGGAGTAATTTTTTTAGGTGGCAACTGGGCCCACATACCGGTGAGGATCACCATACTAAACAAGTATATGTATAATTGTCACCTTAATCGAGTGATTTCTCTTATCGTTGATTGGTTTATTCCAAGCATAAACACTAGCCAAAGACAATGTAAGGAAAATCCACCCCAAAATGACCAACCTCCACCATTGATCCACTTAGAGCAAAGAGCCTTGGACACAATTCAAATAAAAAGATAATTCTACAAAAAACAACCCTCGCCAATGAACATCTAGGAATAGAGAGAATTGATCACAAGTCCAGGAAAAAACCAACCACTCCAAACCTAAGGAGGGGGAGAAGTGTCAAGTAACAAGTACTTTTCTCTTTCCTGAACACCTCTGCCTAGCACCAAACAACCACAAGAATCCCAGAAAGGCAAGGATGGAAGAAGTTATTTATATAATGTTTTGTGTTACTGAGAAATCAAACCCAATTACAACAAGATTTATAATGACGTAGACCTCAAAGCATCAAGGTGGAAGAGCTCAAGCCAACAAAAGAAACTAGAAGAGCTTCACAAATTTCAAATACATAAATTTCGCAACCTCCCAAACTACCACCAAATCCAAGATGAAACTCCTCTACGGGCGCCCGCCCCCCCCCACCCCCCACCCCCCAACTTTCTTTACAAGTGTTTAAGAAAATGACTATACAAGGGAGAGACACTCACTCCGGAGCACCACCTTTACTAAAAAAATTCAAGCACATAAATAAGAGAAGAAAGCATAAACAAATTAAACCTAAACAGAAGGTTACCAAATATCATAAGAAAATGCACTCACTTACCAATTAAATTTTCCTTAATATAGACCCATCCACATGCACCTAGCCTCAAACCAAGCACCTTTTGCTACCATAATTCCACATTTGATGGCATAGGTATCTCATGATTTTTGCCTCCCAATGTTTCGCAGGGATTCCCTAGACATTTGCCTTATCAAACTTCAATACTCGAATCCACAACATATTATTGTTATAAGGCGTTGTGTAATGTCTTTTCATTAATTTCAAAGTCAGGGGGGGACTTAAGATGGATACATGAGACCTAAGTTGGATGCATGTAAAATTCAAGAGGAGACCCAAAATGAGTGACATATAAAAGTGAGGGTGAGACAAACAGAACATGGATACCTACCCAAGTCAAGTGGAGACCAATATGTTGACCTAGCGAAATAATGGATCACCTTTACAAGTTGCCCCTTTAGAAAGCACTAAATCCATATAAATGAAAGGATTAGTGAGTGTATTCGATAATAATAAATGGAAGAAATGTAGCAAGTGGAAGAAAAAGAAAATCTGAGGCTAGCAAAAAGAAATGTGAGTAGTAGAGGACCAGAAGAGAATAGAAGGAGTATTTGTGTTTGTAAGATGAAGGGTCAAAGTAAAGAAGAGGATTGAGTCATGAGGAATGACATATCAAAAAGACCAGCCAAGGTCTTACAAAAAAAAAAAAAAAATTAATGAATTTTATTATATCAGAAGAAAAAAATCAAACCATACTGATGGAAAGGTAATTTATTATTTTATTGAAAAACCTCAACTTTATTCATAACATATAAATGTTGCAAATCACATGATTTTAAGCCCCCGCCATTAGTTTTTGTGATAGGAAATTTTCATAAATTGAAGTCTATCCATTGAACCTAACATATCAGAATCCTTATATAAGGTAGGGTCTCGAAATTCTCTAATATTTGATATAAGGTAGCTCCTAGTCAGAGCCCTTGGTCATGAAGGTGTTAATGTATGGCACCTAAGGGCTTACACCACCTTGGCATATTGCTATATAGATGTTCTATTAAAAAGGTAGATTCCAAGTTTTCCAACAGTTGATACTTGGTCCCCGGTCACGAGGATGGTTAGGTGTACCATCTAAGGACTTAATGCCCTCAGCATATTGACATATTTCCCTGTTGTGGTTGAGGCATAATTACGAAATGTTTTTGGTATCTCAATACCCGAAATCCCCTGGTCACTACTTTTGGTCACAAGGTGCTTAAGATGTAGCACTTTGAGCTAAAATCCCTTAGCATATCACATATCAGCAATTTATAAATAGGTGTAGTATTATTGTTTTCTAGATGTTCTGATATCCCAGTGCTTTGGGCCCATGATATGACAAAAACGTTGTCGTTTGTTAAAAAAAATAATTTCCATCTTCCATAACCCACAACTCTTGGTTTTGCGAGGATTTTCATTGTTAGTAGTTTTTGGTTGTTTCTCAATATCCAGATAGAAAAGCCAAAATTTGAGGTTCTACCCTCAAGCACCCAGTAACATTGTTTGACAGGGATTTTGGAGTTAATTGAAATTTCTCTTATCGGTAACCTACCGTACCAGAGCTTTTTGTTATTCAAATCTTTCCAAACTTATTGGTATCTTGATAAACTGATGTCTACAAGCTAACTAGCCTAATTGACAAATATTTTGATATATGACGAAAAAGTTTCCCATCTAAAGGAACAAAAAAATATTGGATTTACAAGTGTTTGTAATGTAACAAACTTTAGGATTGTCTCTGATATACCAATATGAAAATTTCTATACATGTTATATGAGCATATTATATGGTGCCAAGGTGTATGAACACCAAGTCTTGAAATGTTAGGATTAAAGCGAGCATTGGTGTTATAAAGTATGGCAAGCATTTGTGTATAGTGTGTTAGCGCTCAAATCTGCCTCAGGCTGAGGAAGGCAAAACTCGAGGCCACATCAAACCACAATCAGCCTCGTAGCTGGCCCTACGAGGACATGAGAGGGCTCTCTCTGGGTCTATCTCGGCAAAAGGTCTTCAAAAGGGCTGAGATGACTCAAAATTAATACAGATTTTAGGCTAGTAAAGAGATAGGAAAGTTTGATTTAGATTTTTTTGGGTTTTTGTTGGACAAACGGGAAAAAACAATTTTGGGTCCGGGGATAAGGCCAGATCTTTGCAGAATTCGAGTTGGGGTGAGGTAGGCAGTAGTCTTGATACCTTTGATCAGGTGTATGGATGGATCAGAACGACAAGGAGCTGAAGAGGGCAAGGGAGAACATGGATCCTCTCCAAACTGGAAAAAACATGTAAAACTAAACAAATTTAAAGGCAAAGCACTGTAATCAATGGATTCAACCTCATTTACTCATTCATTTAGTTTCAGAAGCATAAGAAGGGAATGGCATACATTAAACATGAATGAACTTAAAATAAACTGAGAGATAACACCATCAAGAACTGAAAGCCACAAGAATCCCAACAGATGCTGCAAAACCTATGATCTTTCCTTAGCCAAAATATGAAAAATATTTACAATAGTGTGCCAAAATCTTCCCAAGAGTCCAACCCTTGCTACTGACTGAAAATTTACATAATATAGAACAAGCCAACCCATTCCCTAACCTCTAGGGGTCGAGCTCCTCCTTCTAGGAGCAGTTTGAACCAATTCTAAACATGGAGAAAGAATCTAGGTGACCAAAACAACCTGCCTCTAAAAAGAAGGAAACTGATTCATCACATTAAATTTTTGCTATTTTGTGAATGAATCATCTAGAATATGGTAAATAAGTGCCAAGTTTACATCATGTACATCAAATTATATCGAGCTAGGTCAAAAATCACATCAAGAGGTGAAATTGGTCATAACTGGCCGAAATTCTGAGCTGGAAAGTGAAAAATTGACCAAAATATGTATGCGTAGTGCCCCTGAGCCATACGCATAGCGCGACTTTCAACCTGTTTTTGGGGCACTTCCTGGCATCCAAATTGAGCTCATGATAACTCGTTGGAAAGCCCTGGATGTTGGCTATCCAACCCAAGTGGAATTTTTCAATTTGAAGCTGATTTGCCCCTCCAAAACTTCATTCTCCCAGAAGTACTTCCTGCTGGTGCAAAAGGTGGTAGAAAGGTGGTTTTCATGGTGTTTTTGGCCCTTTTGATCATCCAGAACTTGATGAAATGCTTCGGCCATACTGGAGCATGCATAACTTACCATGAAAAAACCCAAAAAAATAAAGTTTTCCTCCAGCAAGTGTCCCAATCATAAGCGAGCGCGTCGACGCGCTACTCGTATAGCTGAAAAATATGTTTTAGGACCAAAAAATTTCAAAATGACAAAAATTTCTCCGAATTTGCTCAAATTCGAAGCGAAGACCCTCCATCATGTATCATGCCCAGCCAACGAAGCCTCGGCCAAAATCCGGAGTGGATCAGGTGTTTCACGGTGCTTCAGTGTCCTCCTGGTGTATGCAGTTCAGTGGTGCAATCTCTGTCTTGGTTGTATGATGTGTTGTTGTCAGTCATGGTGTTGCAATGTGTATGTTCAGCTTGTTGAAAATGAGAAATGAGACTTTGGTGTCTTTGTCTCCAATCGCCAAATGCGTGCCAAAGGAGAATGAGGGATTGAGAACACCTATAAGTGAGATAGGAATGGGATATGGTGATGGGGGCTAGTTTTTAAGGACAGGAGTGAAATGAAATGGCAACATATCAGTGAGTCAAGTGGAATCAAGGATAAAGAAACAGCCTTTGAATGTTATGGAGATTAGGCTTTTATCAATGGAGGAATGTAGTAGTAAGTAATAGGGTTTTGGATTTCACATGGGAACCAAAAGTATAAAGGGATATGAGGATAATGAATATGGGGAAGGGACAACGATATGATCACGTGGTAGTGACAGCAGTGATGGAATACAAAGAAAAGGTTGACAAATGGCAAGAATTTAGCACCAACACAATCTTCAAACTTTATGCATAACCCTAGGAGCAGATTTGGTATAAGGTAGGGTTTGATGTTCACCATATCAAACACTTGTTTTCTTCACATTCGAAACACCATAACAAATTCACGAATCACTGAGCAGGCATAAATAACTTACTTGCAGACAAATGAAGTGGTTTGATGAGAATTTGGGTGATGAACTGTTGTTTTCCAGCCTTGGGGCTATATGCGTAGCGCGCACTTTTATATGCGTAGCGCGCCACATAGTGCATTTTGCAGGAGGCTTTTGGAGGCCTTCCTGGTGTCCAAATTAGGCATTTGATAGGTCGTTCGAAATCTCTTGGAGTCTACTTTCCAACCCAAGTGGAATTGTTCAATTTGGAGTTCATTTACCCTGTCAAAAATTAAATCTCCCAACACTACTTCCAGAAGGTGCATCAATTCTCCTAAGGCAACGGTATTATTGACATTTCTCCAAAACCATTATACCTATGTAAAATGTGAAGGAGGTTTTTCTTCCTTGACATTTTTTGAACAAAAACCTCTCTCAGTTTTCCAAATTTCATCTTTTATTGCTCTGAAACTTCATTTGAGTGAAACCTATCCCGATGTATGAAACAAGGGATTTTGTCGAAATGAAGCGAAATGAAGGGGATAAGGGGCTTCTAAATTCTTGGGGAAATTTTTGGAAGTAGGGAGGGATGTTAGGAAGTAGGGGAAAGTGGAATCTCAGAGATCGAGTGAGGGGAAGGGGTCCAAAAGGGAAAAACACAGGCCTAGCCTAGAAAATTGCCAAGTTGTGGCAAGAAACTAGGGTTTGTGGAAAAATGAGGAATTTGGGGAATCTCAGTGATGGGAAGTGTTTAATAAGGTACATTAATGATAGGGGAAGGTGTATGAATGTCAGGATACAAATTTTTTCGATGATTTGACCATCCAAGAGAAATTACCTCCAAAACCCTAGGAGAGGGAAATGGACCTTACCAAGGCACAACTGAAGCATGAATAAGCTGTAAAATGACCCAATGGAACTTGACATGATGATGACAACCCTTTGAATGATGATACACTCAGCTGAATGATGACATGGACTGCCATTTGGACAACTTTGAAAAGAGTGAAAACAAACCCTAGACCTAATGCCTAGTGACCAAATTTTGCTTGAAGACTCTTTGAAATGACAAAATTTGACCTTGACACCTTAAAATCACTTTGTAAGAGCATGTTTGATCACTGGAGGAAGGCTGCAAAGACTGACACTAACATTGGCTCCAATGGGGATGGTAGCTCCTTGGAGGTGCCAAGAACGGCAGATCTTTGGGAGAGCAGACCAGTGCCTTCATCCATTGGGCGATGGAATCATTATTTTGAATGGATAACACAAAACCTTTGACACATTTATTGAATGAAAACTTGACTGAAAACTGACTGAAACTTGACTCAAACCGACTCGATGGAAAACTGAAATAACTTGAAAAAACTGACTCAACAGACCAAACACAAATGACTCATGACTGACTTAAAACAAGACTTTACAAAGCTTTTGGAAAAACAGCAGCAATCCATCAAGATTTGGAATCATGATGACAACCACCTGCATACTAATGAAATATGTACAATCATGTATAATTGGCTTTCCAATGTAACCAATCAAGCAGATGGCTTCTTGACTGATTTCCCTGATCAGATCTGTTGGTCAACAATACAAACTGATAACTGGGCATCCAAAAACATAGCTGACCATGATCTCCTTCATCACTGAACACTACAATAATCACTTTCACTGCTGACTGTAACAAATCTGCCATTGGATCCTGAAAAACATGAAGATTTACCTCCTGTTGAAGAAACAAGGTGTCTTTCTCTTCTGATTCTGATCTGTCTTTATCATGTACTTTAGTAAAAGTATGCTCCTGGGCTTCAAAAAACTCTGAATAGGTAGATGAGCAGATCTCCTCTTGTAAAAACATTTCAACACATGAAACATATGAAGAATCTGAAAGGTAATCCTGTATGCTCTGATCTTCTGTAGTCTAACAATATGGTAGGTCATTTTCATATGATATCACAACCAAATTATCAAGTTCCTTATTACATTCTTCAATAATAAGGAAAGAAACTTCAACTGATTCTTGAAGTGCAAAAATGTGTATCATCTACCATAAATTCATCCAAAGGAACTGTTTCACTTACTTGAATGAAGATCTCATCTTTCTTTTCATGAACTGACTGAATTACTTCCTCATGCAGGCTCTGTTCTGATGGCACGAGAACATTTGGATCAAAAACTCTGTCTATGATCTCAACAACAAAACTCTCCTTTTCAGGATTCGGCACAAGGTATGCTTGGTTATCACAATCTGAATCTAGAACTGAAGTAGCTGTCCTAACATTATCACATTCTACAATCTTCATGCTGTCTTCTTCTATGGGCAGATCTGAAACAAGCTCTTCTCTTTCATCAATTTCAGCCATATAGAAAATTTCAACCTGCTGATCTATAAAGCTGCTTACAGGACTGTCATCCTTTTCAGAAGAGGAAGAAGGTCCACCATCACCTTCTTGACCATGTGCACACTGCAGATCTACGTTAACTTGAGCTGGAACAAGACCTCTCAAAAGTAGATCTATCTCATCTTCAGATAGAGGAGATAATACCTTTTGTTTTCTTTTGTTCAAACAGTGATTGTCTTCATTGATTTCAAGTGAAGGAGTATACAGATTTTCCTCATACTGCTGATCCATTTCATGCAATTCCTGTTGACTGTCAAGATGCGATATTGTTTCATTTTCCACCGTACTAAGACCTTGGTCCTGCTGCAAATTTTCATGATCGTCTCTATGCTGCTCAAATGGATTTTCATACAGGGCTTCCATGATCTCATCATCCATGAAATTATCATCTTCATAATATTTCTCAAGGCTTTTAATAAAAGTAGAAGCATATTTGCAACAGTCATGAACTAATTTTAATGATGGGTAAGATACTTGATATATTTCAATGAACAAGGCATGAAAATCCTTTAAACAATAAATACAGGCCAACGGAAAATTTTCATACCAAGATTGGGCTTCACCTTCCAGAGTGGCCAGGAATATCTTCATCAAGCAATCTTCAAGAAAATCCACCTTCAACTTGTGAATATGCATATGAAATCTAACTAGATGTAAAGAAGCATCCTTCTTACCATCATCATTAAATGTAGGCAGATTCCTTGACCAATCTACCTTGGGCATCTTATTTGGAAAACCTGGAATGTGGTCTCGACTCATGGGAGCATATCTTCTTGTGATTCGGTCCATCTTGAAAATCTCACAGCTACTGATCTCCCTGCAGTGAAGTCACCATGAAGCATCAATTTCTGGATTTGTTCAGTGAATGAAGTCACCAGGTGAATGATTTCAGCCTTCTTATGTCTGATCGTTGTTCACCATCAACCATCAGATCTGAACTTGATACACGTACTGGGGAAATTCGCAAATCAAGGGGCACATTCACAAGCTAAACTGGAGATCGACTAAAGCAGCTTTTATCTACTATGCACTCGCAGAGCAAGAGCAGTTCGAAGGCTACCTGGCATGACTTCAGACTCCATCTATAGCAAATGACAGTAATAAGCAAATTTCTCCCCAGTATGGTCGCCACTATGTTAGCGCTCAAATCTGCCTCAGGCTGAGGAAGGCAAAACTCGAGGCCACATCAAACCACACTCAGCCTCGTAGCTAGCCCTACAAGGACAAGAGAGGGCTCTCTCTGGGCCTATCTCGGCAAAAGGTCTTCAAAATGGTTGAGATGACTCAAAATTAATACGGATTTTAGGCTAGTAAAGAGATAGGAAAGTTTGATTTAGATTTTTTTGGGTTTTTGTTGGACAAATGGGAAAAACAATTTTGCGTCCGGGGATAAGGCCAGATCTTTGCAGAATTCGAGTTGGGGCGAGGTAGGCAGTAGTCTTGATGCCTTTGATCAGGTGTATGGATGGATCAGAACGACAAGGAGCTGAAGAGGGCAAGGGAGAACATGGATCCTCTCCAAACTGGCGAAAACATGTAAAACTAAACAAATTTAAAGGCAGAGCACTGTAATCAATGGATTCAACCTCATTTACTCATTCATTTAGTTTTAGAAGCATTAGAAGGGAATGGCATACATTAAACATGAATGAACTTACAATAAACTGAGAGATAATACCATCAAGAACTGAAAGACACAAGAATCCCAACAGGTGCTGCAAAGCCTATGATCTTTCCTTAGCCAAAATATGAAAAATATGTATAATAGTGTGCCAAAATCTTCCCAAGAGTCCAACCCTTGCTACTGACTAAAAATTTACATAATATAGACCAAGCCAACCCATTCCCTAACCTCTAGGGGTCGAGCTCCTCCTTCTAGGAGCAGTTTGAACCAATTCTAAACATGGAGCAAGAATCTAGGTGACCAAAACAACCTGCCTCTAAAAAGAAGGAAATTGATTCATCACATTATATTTTTGCTATTTTGTGAATGAATCATTTAGAATATGGTAAATAAGTGCCAAGTTTACATCATCTACATCAAATTATATCGAGCTGGGTCAAAAATCACATCAAGAGGTGAAACTGGTCATAACTGGCCGAAATTCTGAGCTGGAAAGTGAAAAATTGACCAAAATCTGTATGCGTAGCGCCCCTGAGCCATACGCATAGCGCAACTTTCAACCTGTTTTTGGGGCACTTTCCGGCATCCAAATTGAGCTCATAATATCTCGTTGGAAAGCCCTGGATGTTGGCTATCCAACTCAAGTGGAATTTTTCAATTTGAAGCTCATTTGCCCCTCCAAATCTTCATTCTCCCAGAAGTACTTCCTGCTGGTGCAAAAGGTGGCAGAAAGGTGGTTTTCATGGTGTTTTTGGCCCTTTTGATCATCCAGAACTTGATGAAATGCTTCGGCCATACTGGAGCATGCATAACTTACCATGACAAACCCAAAAATATAAAGTTTTCCTCAAGCATGTGTCCCAATCATAAGCGAGCGCGTCGACGCGCTACTCGTATAGCTGAAAAATCTGTTTTGGGACCAAAAAATTTCAAAATGACAAAAATTTCTCCGAATTTGCTCAAATTCGGAGCGAAGACCCTCCATCATGTATCATGCCCAGCCAACGAAGCCTCGGCCAAAATCCGGAGTGGATCAGGTGTTTCACGGCGCTTCAGTGTCCTCCTGGTGTATGCAGTTCAGTGGTGCAATCTCTGTCTTGGTTGTATGATGTGTTGTTGTCAGTCATGGTGTTGCAATGTGTATGTTCAGCTTGTTGAAAATGAGAAATGAGACCTTGGTGTCTTTGTCTCCAATCACCAAATGCGTGCCAAAGGGGAATGAGGGATTGAGAACACCTATAAGTGAGATAGGAATGGGATATGGTGATGGGGGGTAGTTTTTAAGGACAGGAGTGAAATGAAATGGCAACATATCAGTGAGTCAAGTGGAATCAAGGACAAAGAAACAGCCTTTGAATGTTATGGAGATTAGGCTTTTATCAATGGAGGAATGTAGTAGTAAGTAATAGGGTTTGGGATTTCACATGGGAACCAAAAGTATAAAGGGATATGAGGATAATGAATATGGGGAAGGGACAACGATATGATCACGTGGTAGTGACAGCAGTGATGGAATACAAAGAAAAGGTTGACAAATGGCAAGAATTTAGCACCAACACAATCTTCAAACTTTATGCATAACCCTAGGAGCAGATTTGGTATAAGGTAGGGTTTGATGTTCACCATATCAAACACTTGTTTTCTTCACATTCAAAACACCATAAAAAATTCACGAATCACTGAGCAGGCATAAATAACTTACTTGCAGATAAATGAAGTGGTTTGATGAGAATTTGGGTAATGAACTGTTGTTTTCCAGCCTTGGGGCTATATGCGTAGCGCACCACATAGTGCATTTTGCAGGAGGCTTTTGGAGGCCTTCCCGGTGTCCAAATTAGGCATGTGATAGCTCATTCGAAATCTCTTGGAGTCTACTTTCCAACCCAAGTAGAATTGTTCAATTTGGAGTTCATTTACCCTGTCAAAAATTAAATCTCCCAACACTACTTCCAGCAAGTGCATCAATTCTCCTGAGGCAATGGTATTCTTGACATATCTCCAAAACCATTATACATATGTAAAAAGTGAAGGAGGTTTTTCTTCCTTGGCATGTTCTGAACAAAAACCTCTCTCAGTTTTGCAAATTTCATCTTTTATTGCTCTGAAACATCATTTGAGTGAAACCTATCCCGATGTATGAAACAAGGGATTTTGTCAAAATGAAGCGAAATGAAGGGGATAAGGGGCTTCTAAATTCTTGGGGAAATTTTTGGAAGTAGGGAGGGATGTTAGGAAGCAGGGGAAAGTGGAATCTCAGAGATCGAGTGAGGGGAAGGGGTCCAAAAGGGCAAAACACAGGCCTAGCCTAGAAAATTGCCAAGTTGTGGCAAGAAACTAGGGTTTGTGGAAAAATGAGGAATTTGGGGAATCTCAGTGATGGGAAGTGTTTAATAAGGTACATTAATGATAGGGGAAGGTGTATGAACGTCAGGAAACAAATTTTTTTGATGATTTGACCATTCAAGAGAAATTACCTTCAAAACCCTAGGAGAGGGAAATGGACCTTACCAAGGCACAACTGAAGCATGAATAAGCTGTAAAATGACCCAATGGAACTTGACATGATGATGACAACCCTTTGAATGATGATACACTCAGCTGAATGATGACATGGACTGCCATTTGGACAACTTTGAAAAGAGTGAAAACAAACCCTAGACCTAATGCCTAGTGACCAAATTTTGCTTGAAGACTCTTTGAAATGACAAAATTTGACCTCGCACCTTAAAATCACTTTGTAAGAGCATGTTTGATCACTAGAGGAAGGCTGCAAAGACTGACACTAACATAGTGGAAGGATGTATATGGAAATGGTAAAAAAGTGTTGGGATGTTGTTAGTAGTGAACAATGCTTGATTTGGTCAACACCAATTTCGTAAAGTGGGTTGAAGGAAATATTTTGTCATAATATGTTGGTTAGTACATAGTGCAGATTCAAAAGTTCAGATTGGAGGAAGAGTCTAGTCATATTGAAGTATTATGAATGGTTAATGTTGGTAAAGCGCAATTTCTAAATGTGTGAATTGAAGGAAGCATTTAGTTCAAAGAAACATAGTATGAGGTGATCGCACAAAGTCAAAAAATAAAGAAAAATTCAGATAAACAAAGTGGACCATTATAGAGCATAGCTCAGAGGCTATTAGTATCTCCTGTAGATTGGTGCCTACAAAGTAGTAGAGGGGATTGATGTCTCCTATAGGTTGGTTCCTAAAAAGCAATAGAGGGGATTGTTGTCTCCTATAGATTGGTGCCTACAAAGAAGCTGAGGAGATTGGTGTTACTTGTAGGTTGTGCCCACAAGTAACTAAGGGATTTGGTGTCTCCTATAGGTTGATGCCAACAAAGTAGCATAGGCGATTGGTATCTCCTGTAAGTTGGTGCCTACAAAGTTTGTAACAATAGGTGGTGCCTATAATATTTGCACAAAAAAGTTTTGTGGTTTTCTCCCGAAAGGGTTTCCACGTATATCTTGTGTTTCATGTTCTACTTATAAGATTGATGTTTTATGGCAGTTGAATGTTTAAATAAGAAATTATATCATATCGATTCACCTCCCTCTCAGTATAAGTGTGAATCCAACTTAAGGATCCACCACCCATTTCTCATAACATCAAATCCAAAATTAACAAACACATCCCACCACCTTCGACTATGATCAATTATGGTATTGTCAATTGAGAAAGTCGCAAGGTCTTAACTACTTCCTCATATTAACCCTCTCATTATGACACATGAAATGAGATGATCACCGGAGATAAATTTCAATTTACTAATAAATATATTAAAACCTTATTTTGAAAATATCTAGATAAATATTAAATACAATATTAAGAAGTAAAACAAATCATTGCAAAATCATAAATTTAGATAAATATTAAATACAATATTAAAAAGTAAAACAAATCATTGCAAAATCATAAATTTATATAATAATTATATAAACCTATTTTTTTCTCAATAAGATAATTTAACACACATTCACACGTCATATATTGATTTATGCTTATGCTTTAGTTAGGAATTTATATGACCACATGTTTTTCACATATACATAATGTTTTCAATTGTGGAACTTTAGATAACATCAAGATAAAACACATAAGTTACCGTTGACTACACACTACCCGTGCTTTGAAAACTCAAAAGGTCTTAAATGTAGGTGGGACAAGGATTTGAATATAATGAGGTGGGGGCCTTTCACGACAAGAATATCAAATCCCTAAAGGAACAACTTTTTACAAATATAAAAATATGATATTATACTATGCCTCCAAAGTCTCTAATAAGAGAGGCCCAAAATTCATGTTGAAATCTCAAAAGGTCTTAAAGGAAGGGGAACAAGGAATTAAAGTTAGGTTGGAATATAATGTGGTAGGGCCCTCTCAGGGTAAGAATATCAAAACTTATTAAAATAATTTGAAGGCAGAAAGAAGAGGTTGGAGGAGGTGGTGGAATGCATTTTGTAAATTTATATGGTTAATTAAAAATAAAAATGAGATAAGGAATTTTAATATTAGTTTAGAAATTATTAATAATAAAAATTAAGATATAAAAATTTAAAGGAAATTGTTGAAGCAAAGAAATAAATATTAAGTTTTTTTAGTTCAGTGGATAATTTAATTGGTGATCACCATGATATAAAGTATTATGCAAACAATGAGATTTAAAATTCAAATTCTCGTACATCAAACCAAAAAATATTAATTTTTTTTTTTAAATTTAAAATTATAAAATTTGGAAAATATAACGAAAATGATAAATTTTTCTTCTATGGTAATTAAATAATAAGTGAACAAGTATTTGGAAGCAGAATAAGAAGGAAGAATTGTTAATTATTTTTACCTTCCTTTAATCACACAACAAGCCTAAGGTTTGATGGTTGGATAGTGAAGGTTCTCTTTGTAGAAATTTGGTGATAGAATTGTATCTGGTAAAGAAATTGCATCTAAATCAAGAGACACAATTCTACTCTACTACTCTGCTAAAAAAAAAAATTCACAATTTAGAACAACATTCGCAAACATGCATCAATCACATACACAAGTACACATAGGTATCTAGGGGAAACCAACTGGTAAAAACCCCTTAAGCTTGCTTGCATTAATCAAATGAATAGAGAATCTAATACAATTGCTAGCTCCAACTCTGAGCTCAACCTACAAAAGAATAATTGTTCTCTTTTCTCAATGAGAAGCTCTGACCCAAACTTAGTCAATTTCTACCCCCACCTGAGCTCCTATTTCCTTTAACAAATCTTGAGGAAATTAGCCCCTATTCTTTAGCAATTTCCTCCAAATTGATTGTGCAATTCCCAAGGATTGATCATTGGTTGCATGCAACACTTGTACACTCATGACTAGTCTACAACTAATGTTAAACTTCCTTGGCATCTCCACCACAGCTAAGCAAATTGAATTCCTTGCATGCATGAGCTATTTTTGGTTGATTGATCAGTTAACTAGATGATCTATGAGTTAGATTGTTGTCCCACTGCACAACTGACCTCCAACTAGTTCTATTAACTGTTAGAACTAGTTTAATTGAGTACAAATGGAAATAACTGAACTAGATTGCTACAAATTAGCAATCAACACATGCAAACTGATCTCAAAGCCCACCAAATTGAATTTACTGAGCTAACTAAGTGACAAGAACCATGTCACCTCAGTTAACTACCTCCAAGTTGTCCATTGATGTGGAAATTTCAATTTTTCTCAATTTGACAAAGGCTGAGTCAAATTGAGTCTTTCTTGCTACACTTCTCAACACTCCCTCTTAGCAATAAAATGATTATCAACCACCCCTATCATGCACTTGTGGAATTCGAACTTCCCTCTTGACAAATTCTTTGTCAAGATTTCAACATCTTGTTCCTCTGTCGGAATGTATTGTAGCAACATTATCCTCCTCTGCACACAATCCTATAAATGATGATACCAGATATCTATATGCTTGGATTGATCGTGAAATACTGGATTCTCAGAGAGCTTAATGCAACTCTGATTATCACAATAGATCACAGTTGGATCCATCTCTTGACCAAACAACCCCACAAGTATCTTTCTCATCCAGATCGCCTCACATGCTGCTTGACTTGCAACCATGTATTCAACTTTTGTTGAGTTGAGCACCACAAACCTTTGCTTTCTGTTGTACCAAGAAATTGTTGTGGACCCAACACTGAAAATTCCACCTGATGTACTCTTTCGGTCGGATGGACTCCCTGCCCAATATGCATCTGTGAAGCCACACAACTTCACTCCCTCTATTCATCTGTACCATAATCCATATTCGGTAGTGCCTCTGAGGTACCATAAAACATGTTTAGTTTCCTTCCAATACAATTTGGTCGGCCTAACCATAGCTTGGCTCAGCAATTTGACTGCATAACACATATCTGGTCGTGTGTTCACAAGATACATCAGTGAACCCACTAGTTGTCAATAAATGGTAGCATCAACCTCTTCACCTAAAGTGGAATTCTCCTTCCTCCAGTTGGTCACTAGAGGTGTCTCCATGGGCTTACAACTCTCCATGTGAAATCTCTGCAGTATCTCGATGGAATTCTTGCCTTGAGACACAAAGAATTCCCCATCACCTTGGCATAATTCCAACCCAACGAAGTAGTGCATGAGACCCATATATTTCATCTCAAATTCCCTTACAAGGTCCTCCTTGCAAGATTTAATCAACTTCTCATCACCTGTCAATATTAAATCATCAACATATAAAAAAATGATAAGAAATTTACCTTCTACCAAAATATGATAGAGGTTTGCATCCGCTTGACTTTTGGTGAAGCCAAATCCAATGAGATAACTATCAATCTGAGTGTACTAAGCTCAAGGTGCTTGTTTGAGACCACACGATTATCACCTGACTCTTCACACAAGAGACTCTCGATCAAATCTCTCAAAACCTTTTGGTTTCCCTATGTATACTTCCTCCTCAATAACACAATTGAGAAATGTTGTTTTTACATCCATCTGGTGGATATTCCAGCGCATTTATGCAGTCGGAGCGAGAATTGATCTAATGGATGAATACCTTGCTACGGGAGGAAAGGTTTCCTCATAGTCAATTCCCTCAACTTGAGAGAATCCTTTGGCCACAAATTTTTCCTTATACTTCTCTATGCTTCTGTTTGTTTCATGCTTAACCTTGAATATCCATCTTGAACCCACAATTTATTTATCTACCGATCTTAGGACCACTTCCCAAACATTGTTATTCATGATGGATTCATATTATTCTTCCATTACATCAACCCAAACTAGTTTCCCAACTACTTCCTCAGAAGAGGATGGCTCAGTATCTACAAGCTCAGTCATTAGAGCCATGTAACTAATGTACCTATTAGCTGACCTCGTTTACCTGCGCAAATTTGAAGGAGCTCCCACATTCTCCCTCGCATCCTGCACCAATCTATCAACTTCCTTGGTTATATTTCTACCTTCTCTGGATGGTTCTGCTTGACTGGATGTCTGCTTCTCCATTTGTCGCTGCTCCACAACTTCCTTAGGCTCCTCCTTTGGAGCTAAAAGCTCCTCTTCTGGTGCGATTTGAAGCTTCCTCTCAAGAGAGCATCTCATTGCTTTCTCCTCATCAAACTTTACATCCCTTTTCACAACTTTCATTCTGAGGGAAGTTAAATACACCTGGTAATTGTGTGAAGTTTCGGCATAACCCACAAAAACTCCCAACTCTGTTGTCGTCTCAAGTTTCTTCCTTGAAATTTTGGAGACATGGCAGTAAATAAAGGCTCCAAAAATTCTAAAATGAGACATATCCGACTTTCTCCTGATAAATCCTCCTCTGGTGTAATCATACCAAGAATCTGATAAGGGCTTTGGTTCTGCAAGTAAATTGTTGTGTTACATGCCTTTACCTACAAATATAGTGGCATATTTTAGTCATGTAGCATAGCTCTCGCGGCTCCTACAATGCTCTAGTTCTTGCTCTCAGCTACCCCATTCTATTGTGGGTTGTTGGGAGCTATCATTTCTCTTCGAATTCCTTCTTTAGCACAAAATTACTTGAATTCATTCAAAACATACTCACCTCCATTGTTGCTCCTGGGAGCCTTCACCTTCTTGTCGGTCTCTTTCTCAACTAGTGCCTTGAATTCTATAAATTTTGAGAATGCTTCATCCTTCTTCTGCATGAAGAACATCCAACGCTTTCTTGAGAAATCATCAATAAAAATAACACAATATTTATGTTTGGAAGTGGAGGCTATTAAGAAGGTTCCACAAACATCAGAGTAAACTCTCTCCAAGACTACATTTGCTTTGTTGTCTCGATCATGGAATGTGGATTTTACATACTTCCCCATGGTACAACCCTTGTAGACATCCTGATGCTCAAGTGATCCTTTGGGGAGGCCAATGGTTATTTGTTGCTTAATTTTAAGGGCGTCATGGTGCAAATGACAAAGTATTATGTACCAAATTTTACCAACATCTCGACTCTACATTTTCTTGGCATTACTACTTAATGCAGCACAATCTTCCACATCAATTTTATACATGCTCTTCACACAAAACCCAGCCTACTTCACTTTCATAGTAGCTATGTATCTCAAAAAGGATTTCCCTTTACTGAAAATAACATCATATCCACAATCTTCCAAAATTACTACAAAGATTAGGTTCTTCTTCAGGCCTGGTACAAACATAACATATTTGAGGTGAAGAGGGGATCTCGATTCCCTCATAAAGGTTACTGTACCAATCCCAATAGCACTGTACCTTCTGTCGTCCCCAAGCTCAATATGCATATGGATATCTTTCTCCTCTAAGTCACTGAAAAATATCTACACCATTTCATGTGGTATGAGGCGCATGAGTCCAAGTACCTCACACTCCCCATCACAATGTTTTCCATGCATTCGATCAGGGTGAAGTCTAACTCGAACTATGAAGCCAAACCTTCACCTGTTTCTCCTCTTGATTTCTTCTTGCTATAATTTTTGTGTGGACACTTTGTAGCATAATGCTCGAATTCATGACAATTGAAGCATTTTATTTTGGACAAGTTTTGCTTCTTGCCCCCTTGGCTAGAATCTGGTTTAGTTTGAGATTTATTCTATTTTCCCTTCTTTCCCTTCCCAGCCAATGCAAAAATCTCTTCATCCTCTCCCTTGGATGAACCTCCATATTTTGTATTTCGCTTGATTTCTTCTTATACCAAATCGGACCATAAGCATTCCCAATTTAGTAATTTAACCCTCTCGTTCACTGAGTCCTAGTAGATATGCCAGGATTTTGGAAGGCCTAAAATATCTATGCTTACTAGGTCATCTTCTGCAACATTCACACCGATCCCTCCAAGCTCATCCCGAACTTGTGTAAATCTGATGAGATACCACGAAAGAGTATCATTCTTCTACATCTTAATGTTTCGAAGTTTGTCTTTGAGGGCCAATTTTCTATGGTCATCGCTATTCTCGAAGAACTTAGTTAGTGTCTTCCACACTGCAAAAGGAGTTTATTTCTCATGCAGATTTGAGACAATGTGGTCTCTCATTCCCTCCAGGATTATTCTCCTCGCCTTGGCTACATCTTTCTTCCATTGGGCTATGTTTTGGGCATGAGTTGATCCTCATTTTTTAATGTTCATCTTGACATATTCTAGCAATCCATTGTCACCAAGCATGGCTTCCATGTGATCCTTCCATGCAATGAAATTTGAGTTGCCTTCCAGGGAATACTCTAATCTTAGTCCATTGAAGACCATTCTCACAACTCTAAGGAAATCTTACTACACTGAAGTTGCAAATTCGAACCTCCTGAGGAAAAACTTTGAAATTCTTGCTATAATGTGAATCCTGCTCTGATAACATGTATAAATTTGGTGATATAATTTCAACTGGTAAAGAAATTTAATCTAAATCAAGAGACACAATTCTACTCTACTGCTCTGCAAAGAAAAAAAATACTCACAATTTAGAACAACATTCGCAAGCATGCATCAATCACATACAAAAGTACACAGATGTATCTATGGGAAACCAACTAGTAAAAATCCCTTAAGCCTAATTGCATTAATCATTTGAATAGATAACCTATTACAATTGCTAGCTCCAACTCTTAGATCAACCTGCAAAAGAATAATTGTTCTCTCTGCGCAATGAGAAGCTCTGACCCAGAATTAGTAAATTTTTTCCCCCACCTGAGTTCCTATTTCCTTGTGAAAATCTTGAGGAAATAAACCCCTATTCTTTAGGAATTGCCTCCAAATTTAATGCACAATTCCCAAGGATTGATCATTGATTGAATGCAACAGATGTACACTCAAGACTAGTCCACAATTAATGTTACACTGCCTTGGAATCTCCACCACAACTGAGAAATTTGAGTTCCTTGCATGCATGATCTATTTTTGGTTGATTGATCAGTTAATTGGTTGATCTTTGAGTTAGACTTTTGTCCCACTGCACAACTGACCTCTAACTAGTTCTATCAACTGTTAGAACTAGTTTAAGTAAGTACAACTAGAAATAATTGAACTAGATTGCTATAAATTATCAATCAACATAGGCAAACTGAACTCGAAGCCCAATAACTCGAATTTACTACGCTAACTGAGTGACAAGAGCCATGTCACCTCAGTTAATTGCCTCTAAGTTGTATGTTGATGTGGAAATTTTGACTTTTCTCAATTTAACCAAGGCTAAGTCAAATTTAGCCTTTCTTGCTACACTTCTCAACATTCTTTGGTTTTTATGATTTGTTGGAAGGATATTTATTGAGAATTGTTGAAGAATCAAGGCTATTTAGAAAGATTTTAGGAGATTTAAATTCCACATTTATTTCCCTCATTCCAAGAAAGCAAAATCCAACAAGTTTTGTATATTTAAGCCAATTTCTTTATACAATCTATAATCCTTTTATAAGTTGATTTAAAAAAATATATGGATAATAGGCTTAAAGGTATTCTTTTATACCATTTTAGATGAACAATTTATATTTCTTTTCTATTGAGAAATCCATGATGTTAGTCGAAACAACACAAGAAGTATTAAATTTAATAAAAGTCTAGAAAATTCTAGTAGTTGTGATGAAAATTATATTAGCTAAAGCTTATGATAAAGTAAACTAGTTATTCTTTAGGTTATTTCTTATTCAAATATGAATAAATTTAAGGAGTGTAAGATGGATTATGGGATGTATGTCACTTTTTTATTATGCAACACTTATAAATGGATCTCCTTCAATATTTTTCAATGCCTCGAGTAGGCTTAGACAAGGACATCCTTAATCTTCCTTTCTAATTTTATTAGCAGTTGAATGTTTGATCTTGATAACAAAATATTCCCTGATGGGGGTGCCATCTAAGTCATCTGCGAAGAATGACTACCACATGATTACCATGTAGATAAAGAAAATGGAGGAGGGGATGGCACCTATTGGGAGGAGTGCCATCCGTTACACCTGTCAACACACATGCCTAGTGTGGCACTTACCTAGCTCCCAGGTGCGAGTTAACCTAACCCAGTCCCCTCATGTTAAATTCCCACCTAGGATCACAGTATGAAAACCATACGACATTTGGTTAGGCGCAGGTAAGTATTGGTTACTGGTGGAGGGATTGGTTATTACAGACATGGAATTTGACAGATATTACAACGAGCTCATTTATGGTCTCTTGTACCAAGTAGGGAATGTGGGATTCAATCGACGTGTAGCACATCACACATGTTTTTTATTCAACCTCGCATGTGGAGAATTGAGTCTTTTAAATTCTGATACAGGGTGGTTGTTTCCCTTCTGCAATTACATCGATAGTATAGTAGGGTGGTGGACTTGTAGTTATAAGTGGGGTGGCATAAGGGTTTGCATGCTACCATCTTGTCATTGGCCTCTGCAACAGGTATATTTCATCCCCAATGGAAGCTTCCTTTATGATTTTTTTTAGTTTTTGGATACTCACATTCCTCATTTCTTGTCCATACAAAATTGGTTGGGTTATTACAATATTGTACCTTCAAGCAAGGGTCCGTTGTTTTGTTATATTTCTTCACCATACATGAACCAAGACCATTTTTGAGCTAGTGGAAGTGCTTCCTATTACATCGCTCCAAGGCTTTGACCCGATGAGATTTCTTTTAGCTACCCAATTATGGTATGTGGGGTATGGTACCCAGGCACTTTCTCCATTTGGTTCTGAAAGCATCCTATTGGGTTCATTTTCCTCTCTTTTGCAGGACTTTTATGTAGCCACATCGCCTTGGTTTCTCACAATGCCTTGTTTTCTACAGTTGAGTAATTGTCAATTCCTTATACCTAAGTTTAAAATTGACATCTTTGTCACAAATTACCCTTATAACCATAATTCTCTACACTCTCCCTCCTTTTTGGTCTTTCCATCTAGATTTCAACACAAAGTTTAGTTGGATAATTTTATGCTACACACCTGCCATCCCTTATGTGCTCTCACTATAATGTTAATCATTGGGTGGGCAGATAAATGTTCCTGCTCGGGTTCCTTATTATTGGTTAGTTGTTGTCATGTCGGTCTTTGGATACAAACAACTCCTATAGTTTCTCTCTTGTTCTCTCCTTTTAGCTCACAAACACACCAGGTCTACTACTATTGTCAACCAAACCTGACTTCCTTGTTGTTTATGGCTCCTCGACAGAGGATGCTGAGTCACCAAGGTGGTGCAACCAGTTCCTCTTCCCATTTTCGCTAGCTATATGGTTGGGAATCAGTGGCCAATTTCTTTGATATGGTTCCTCCCGAGGTCAGGAAGGAAATCCTCCTTCTTGAATCAAAGTTTGGGGAATGAGCTTACTTCTTAGACTCTGAAGTTGGAGGCATCTCTTTGAAGTGGGTTCTAGATCCGCGTAAATTTCTAAAGCGTAAGCTTCATTTGTTACATTCTATCATGGTGCACTAGCAGATGGAAACTCTGATGTGTATGGTCCTCAAGGATAAGCAAGTCAACAACTACAAATTTTCACAAGGTGGGAGGACATCAAGTAGATCCTTAGGAATATCTGCTACAACTTGGATGATATTTTCACCCAAAATTCAAGGGTAGAGAAGTTGTTGTCTCAGAGTCCAACATTGAATCAGATGATCTTAATGAAGTTCCAAATGTTATCAATGTTACTCCTCTCAATGTATATCCTTCAGTCCTCTCTCCTAAGGGGAATCCCTCACCCCTATCTCATGTCATCATCTCACAATGCGGTGGACAGTCTCATTCCAGTGTCATTCTCTCTTTAGGTGACAATTGATGGTTACTAGCGGTGGTGGCGATAGCTGGTTATGGTGGTCTCTGGTCAATTTATATGTTCTTGTTGCAAGTCAACTTAGTTCTTTTGGTTGTATGTTGAACTATTTTTATTTTCATTTTTGCTACGGGTTGATACATTATTAAAATTCATGCTTATCTACATTTCATGCCAAGTGTACTCATGTTAGCAATAGCTTACTAGACTTATTTTCTTCATGGGATAGGGTACACCTGGAAGAAATCTCTGCTTCACAGGGCTATTTTTGGGTGATTAAGAAAAACTTATGTACTTGATGTAATCTTTTTTTTGCTAATAGAAATATTTTGACGAAGCTTACAAAAAAAATGATAATGAAAAATGCAAGAAGAAGAGAAATGAATGGGATAAAGATCTCAAATTTAAAATCCAAATCCCACTTATTATTTGTAGACAATATTGTGGTATTTGGTCTAAGCTCTAACATGGAAATGAAATTTATAAAGGATGTCTTGGATATTTATTACAAATACATAGGAAAGAAAGTGTGAAAGATATCACTAATATGTAAGGCACTCAATAGAGAGGATTGATTACAAATTTTAAATTTATTCCCAATGATGGTATTGGAATTGATAAAAGTGTAAAGCATTTGAGTTTTAAATTAAAACCAAATTATTATAAGTTGATTAGATGTGGTCATTAAATAAAACAGAAGCTAAAATATCAATATAGTATAGCAGACAGTTGTCCAAAATTGTTAAATTATTCCTGGTTAACATTTTTATGGAAAGTACTCTTGTTAGATGTTCATTGCCCATATACCAAAGGGATTTAGATAAAACCAAACAAGACTGATTTTGCTTTTTATGGATAGGAAAAATAAAAAAGGAAGTAATTCCTTTGGTTAATTAGAAAAGAGTATATATGGGCATGTTCAATATACAGAAAATATCAATTGTTGGGCGTCTCTCCTAGACGTTAGAGACTCTCCTTGGAGTCAAGATTGTATTATGGCATGGGATTTTAATACAACCATCCATCATTGGGAAATAAAAAGAGGACCCCCCATTCGAAATTAATTTCAAGAAAGTATAGAGGATTTGATTACTTCACTGGATCTAGTGGATATTAAGTCAATTACCAGTAAATGTACATGGAATAATCACAGATCTGGCTAGGGGCATATTGCAGTCTGCCTAGACAAATTTTTAGTTTCCTCTTACTTTTTATCTCAAGAATTTAGGTATCCTCTCAAATTCTTCCTTGAGTGAGTTCAATCATTGACTAATTACTCTTGAAGTATCACACGCCACAGACTATCAATCATTTCCCTTTCACTTCTCTCCTATTTGGATCTAAAGGGAAGGTTTCTCGAATTTGGTAAAGGTATCATGGTGCAAGTGGAAAATTAGTTCTCCAATTACCATCTGGGAAGAAAACACAAAATGTTGAAGTTATCCATTAAGCAATGGATAAAAACAAATAATGAAGACAGGAGGGACAAAATAAACATGCATAAATCAAATTTGGAAGAAGCCCAAAGGAAAACAAAGCAGGGAGTCATCACAAAGGAGCCTCTACAATACGAGCACATAGAATTTGATGCCTTCCATCATGAACTCAGGTTAGAAGAGAATGATTGGTGCCTCAAGTCTGGTAGCTTATGGCTACTAGTTGGAGATCAAAAAACAAAGTTCTTCAATAACCAAGTTGAGGCACGAGTTTACGGGAATAATATTAAATCAGTTAGTATGGATGGAGTGTAGATTGAGAACTTCAAGTGGATCTAAAGGGTAGTTGTTGATTAATTCAATTCACTATACTCTCCCTAGATTGTACCCAATTCATAGAATGTCCAGTATATGTTAGAAAAAATCCCAAATGTAGTTCGAAGGCTAGCTAGCTTGACTTCAGGCTTCGTCTGTAAGTTTATAAAGCAAACAAATGTAGATGAACAAACAATCTACTCGCTCCCCAGTGGAGTCGCCATTTTGTTATCGGGAAAACTAGTGTCTATACAGAGCTGCTAGTCCCACTAAGGCTGGTAGCTACCTTAGAAACAAACACACTAAAAACTACTTTCGTTTTCCTTTATGAGAAAAAGATAAGAGAAGAATAAGGAGACCAACCTTAATCTTGCGCTTGGTTCCTTGCTCGATTCCTCTCTCTTCTAGTAGGTCTTTGCCACTCGCTTCCTTGTCTACCCAGCTTCAAGGAGTACCTGTAGAATCAAAGCAGCATAACACTATCCAAGAACATAGATCTATTATCATAAACAACATAGGATCAGATGTACATTGACCACACAAATGCATAAATCATCAATCATACAAGAATGTGGAGGAAAACTTGAATAGCTTTATTGATAATCAAGAAAGAGCAAAGAGGATTACAACCAATTGTTCTGACCCAACATCATCCTCTCAGCAAGAAAGCCCTTCTTCACCTCATGAAAAGCTTAGATCACCCAAAACTATGATATTGCACCAAGAAACCAACAGCACTTCCTTACAAGATACAAAATTCCAGCCTCTAGATCTCTGGGATGAGGGATCCATATATAGATGTCTGCAAGGGAGGTGAGTCAGCTTTTGAGATTTGATTAGTGTCTTCTCTCTAATAGTTCTTGATTCCACTCAGAGATTGATGATCTCTTACTCATCCCTGGTCGAATTCAGAGAGGCAAGTGTCACAAGAGAGGTTTCTGGAAGATTCCATGCTCCTCCACCTTGCGGATTGACCCTGCCATTTGTCCCTTCTCTCCCATCGCACCCCATAGAAGGGTTTTTTGACATGCATCGCACCTACTGTGTGTATTCAGGTGGGATGCAACGCACTTTGTCTATGGAGCAGGTGAAATGGTCCAGTTTTGAGTAGTTTTTCATGGAGAACTTCTGGGAGATGCTGTAATCAGTTGACCTTGTTCTTTTAGGGGTTGTAACAACACCTTTAGGGACTTAGGAGCCCTTGTTTTATGGACATTTATGCTTGGGGTTGCAGTGCCCAAAAATGTCTATAACAGTTGCCCCCTAAAGCATGAGGTTGTTAATCTTTTGATGTCGGGTGAAATGCTTTATCATGAGGATCCGAAGTTTTTTCGAGCTGGAAGGCGACCTGTAATAAGATACAATACAATACATTATCTTCATATTATTTTCATGATCTAGCTGAGGTGGGAATTCCCATGCTCAGCTTTATAAATTCATTTTCATGTACATAGGACAGACAATCGTCTGAGTGTAGACTGATGATTCTGGTAGAGCCATCATCCCTTAGATTGGATGATTATCTGTGCAGCAATGATGTACATTTGATGTCTTTATTTTCCTGAATATATATTGCAGCCCGGATGGATGAAACTAGATCCGGGGTCTTCAATCTCGTTCGATCTTCACTCAAAGTACAAGTCGATCCATGTGAGAGATGTTCTGGAGTCGAACATGGAAAGACATCGCCTGATTACCAGCCAATGATGTAAGCTGTTAACAGGCGCGAGAGGAATCACCGATAATGATGATGACCCTCAAGGTACTGCAGTACAATTCACGTGGTGTGAATAAGGGACTTGGCATCGAACACCACGCAAAATCTTTCGGTCGAAGGCCATTGATGTAAACCTGTCGCCGGAAGTGAGAAACTTGCCATTGAGGCATGCAAGCTTCAAAGTACTGAAAGGGTTGTTCCTAGATCGACTTCTTCGATAATGAGCTGATGTCGACAAGAAGTGATCCGTCATAGGAGGGCCTTAGTGAATCCCACATCAATGACACGGAATGGAGCAAATGATTTTAATGGAGGTGAAAACGATCTGGTGATATAAAGTTCAAGATGGCGATTATGAAAGAATGGAGTTTAAATGTATTGCAGTGGGTGAGACACAGGTGAATTCTCTAAGCGACTTCTCTTGAACATATCGGCGACACTGACATGATGGATTGGTAGCATTAACCCCAAATGTGGATGGTGTGATGGAACCATGGTGATGTGACCAGTGAATGGAACAACCCAACCCGACTCGGATGCAGAGTAAAAGTGTCATGTTCAAGAGCGTCTTGCTACCAACAAAGTTTCTTCAAGTTTTCTTCCCAATTTTTCCCCAATCATTGCTGACCAGTACCTCTTTATTTTTGTCAAGCTTGAGGAGAATAACATATGCTTGTTCTATAATTTTCCCTTCGGGCAAACCCATCGCTATGTTTTAACAAGCCTAGCGATAGTGAAACTCGTTCTTGTCTGTTATGGACAAGTTTGTCGCTATTAGGTTTTAACGAGTTTAACGACAAAGATAACTCGGTCCTTTTCAATTTTAGAGAGTCTGAAAAGGGACGTAAAGGAAACTCCAAAAATCCTTTTTCGTCAACTAATCCATTAAGTCTGAAAAAGTATAAAATAATACAAAAGGGATGAATTTTCGGTAATTTTAACGAGCCGAACAAAACAAGCGCTCGATCTTTTTGTGTAATAATCCCTCAGGTCCAAAAATATTAAAATCTAAAGGAGGGATAGCACTTCCGGTCACTTTAATGCACTGGAGAGGCCAATGGCTCGACAATCTTTTCATATTTTACGAGTCAGTTGAAAAGAGCTTAAAGGAGACTCGTTTTTTGAGGAACGAGTGATAGATTCGGGTAGCAGCTAATTCCAGGTAAGGTTTGGAATTTTCCAATCACGGCAGTGTCACAAGGATGGCTAACAAGATCACTCTTCGCAGCTGTTCCTCAAAAGGGGTAAACAATCAAGTGGAGGTGAATGATCGGCCAATACAGAGTGGAGGTGATGATGAGAACACGACCAAGGCTTCAAAGGCTGAAGTAATACATTCACGATGGTTATTTACTAGAAATTGGTTCATTTTTTAATGAGCTTAACACTACAACAAAACAGGCAATTTGCACCAGATTCTAGTGCATTTTTTTCTCAATTGGGATGAGCAACCTGGCGCTAAATCTGGCTCTATTGTACAATTTTTAAAGCATCCTTTTTTGCACCAAATTTTGCATCTTTTTTACACCAAATTTTCCATCATTTTCTGCATCATATTTTGCACCAAGATTTTCATTTGGTTTTACAACAGGTTTTGCTTCTAGTTTTGTGCCTTTTTTTGCATTTATTTTTGCATCATTTTTTGCTTCCTCTTTTGTGGAATTCTTTGCTTCTATTTTTGTGTCATAATTTGCATCGATTTTTACACCATCTTTGACATCTTATTTAGTGCCTTTTTTTACATCCAATTTGTGCCAATTTTTGCATCTGGTCTTATGCCATCTTTTGCTTCTAATTTTGTACTTATTTTTACATCTATTTTTGTGCCAATTTTTCTGCCTTTTTTTACACCATCTTTTCCATCCAATTTTGCACCATATGTTGAATCTGATTTAGTGCCAAATTTCGCATGCATTTTTGCACCATTTTTTGCATCCACTTTTGCATTTTATTTATCTCCCTTTTTTGCATCCTATTTTGCACCATATTTTGCATTTAATTTTGCATCATTTGTTGCATCCAATTTAGCATCATTTTTAACACCATTTCTTGCATCCAATTTTTCATCCTTTTGAGCATCTAAATTTGCATCCTATGTTGAACCATATATTGCATCCACCTTTGCATCCCATTTTGTGTCTATTGTTACGTTCACTTTTGAGCCATTTTTTCGTCTACTTTTGCATTTGTTTTTGCACCAAGTTTTGAATGATTTGTTGCATCATTTTACATCCAATGTTGCATCTCAATTTGCATCCAAAATTGAGCCATTTTTATGCCCATTTTTGCACCATTTTTTCTTCTTTTGTGTCCAATTTTGCACCATTTTTTATGTCCAAATTTGCAACCTTTTTGGTATCTAGTTTTTCATCCTTTTTGGCTTCCAAATTTGCATCCTTTTTTCTGCCACATTTTGTGTCCACATTTGCATCTCATTTTGCACCTAGATTTTAGTTGGAATTTTCATCTAGTTATGCATCATCTTTGACATCCTTGGTTTCACCATTTTTTAGTCCCATTTTGCATCTTGTTTTGTGTCTTTTCTTACATCCTTTTTGCATCCTAATTTTACACCATTCTTTGCATCCTCATTTTGGTGTCCATTTTTGCATCCTTGTTTGCACCCAATTCGGTATCCTTTCATATGCCCTATTTTGTTCCCTTCTTTGTGTCTAGTGTTGCACCCTTTTTTAATTTTACTTTAAAAACCTTTTTGTGTCATTGTTTGCATATTGTTTTGATGGCTAGTTTAACATCCAATTCTACTCCCAATTTTTCATCCATGGTTAAATCCACTTTTGGCTTCTTGTTTAGAGTTTTACTTTTATTTCCATTTATGACCACCTCTATGGGTTCATTTTACTAAGTTCATTTACATAGTGAAATATATTAAATTTTCTAAATATCATTTTGTTGTAGGATTTAATGCATGGTTAGATGAAAACAAAGCCCTCTCAGTTTATCTCAGAAACCTAGGACAAACCAATTAAGAGAAAGGTTGTTCTAAGGCTTAGGATTCTTAGTAGATCAAGATGTAGAGTATAGATTAAGAAAAAGAGAATGAATTCTTGTGAGTCCTTGCATGCAGGTCTTCTTGGAGTTTTTCGTATAGCCAAGAAGCGCTCCTAGCTAGCTCCAAAGCTTGGTCCTACACATAAGAGAGAGAATAAAGAAACCTTCACAACATAATATCTTAATAATCAAAACTATAAAAAACATATAAATATTATTGAATAAATAAATATAAACCAAAAACCCATGCATACATTAGTTAAATAGAAGAAGTAAATAATGAATAGAAACATATGGAAGGAAGAACAACTGATCTATATGAATAAAGGAGTGGGAGGAAAGTTACAACAATCAGATATAGTTGCAACATCACCTCCCCCAACTCATAGCTCCAAAACTCTCCCTCTCAAGACAGATCTCAAGAGCGTGACAATACAAAATTCCCATCATTTTTTCAATGGCCAAGCCTCTAATATATAGGAAAGTGGAGGCTATGAAGATTTCCAAAATTCCTCATTAGTTCAATTTGGGAAAAATCTTTTGGGTGAATAATGTTTCCTCATAAAAAAAAGGAATTTTCCACTTTTTAGATGCTTTTGTGCTTAGGAAAAAGCTTCCCCATGCTTTATGGCTCTTTCCCACTTTTGTATGCTTTTATTTTTTAGGAAAAAGCTAAAGATGAGGATATAGAGATTACATTCCACCATATGTTTCCGAAAGTGACCAAGAATGTCAAATTCAAATTCTAGTTTGCTTATGTTTTAGTTTTTTTTTAAATATATATTTAGTTTTAGTATTTTTTTTTCTAGAAAAATATATTTAGTTTTTGGTATATTTTTCTATAAGAAAAATTATATTTTGTTTTTATAAAAATGGATTTTAAACATTCCATTCATGCTAAATTTGTGATTTTATGATAGGAGTTTAAATTATATATAGTAAAGTAACTTAATGTCATGTGTCGTGTTGCTGAGATGGGTGTTATACATCTCTTTCTTGCTAAGTTATAGAATGTGCTTGGGTTTTCTTAATGCAATAAAACTAATTATGTTCTTCATGATATCTTGAAATGTTCATCTTGAACCAGGCTAATAAAACAATAAAGTTAAAATAGGTTTTCCTTTGTCCTTTATAGATCTTTGTCCCCATTAATCTTGGTCTTAATAGATTAATTGTCTTGTAGTGGCCTTGAGTGGTCACTTCCATTAGTTGCATGCTTTGTAGTTTTCAGTTAGTGACATTTTTTAGGCTTGATAATATGTTATTTAATTTATCAAAATGTGTTATTGTCCATATTATTGTTAAATATTAATATTAAATATGCTGATTTTTAAGCATGTTTTAGCAAAACTTTCCCAAAATGTTTATAGATTGTATTTTATAATGCAATGATTCTTTGCTTGATGAAATTGTTTTGGATATTTTTTTTAATGATTCATTGATTGATGAAATTGTTATGGATATTTTTTTTAGTATATTAAATTGTATGTGATAAAGTCAAAAATCACCTCTTTTTTAGATTTTCATTGATCAATTTCCCTTAAGGCCATCAAGTTCACCATTTGGTCCCAGGTTAAGGAAATATAGGAGTCATGAATAGGAATTGTCCAAGCACTTAAATCTTGAGACATGTTTCTTTTTAGTCACTTTATACTTTCTTTCTATGTAAATTTTTGATGAAAATAGTCTTGGAACATGAGGGGCGTCAATAGTAAGCGAAAACAAACTCCTAAAAGAAAAATGGTATGCAAAGAACCCATAAATAATGTTGATATAAGAAGCAAAAATATTAAGTGAGGTTCAACCTCATATAATTAGAAAATGGGGGAGGAATTTCCAAGTAGTAGTGATTGATGCTTAGAGATACTTGGGTGGAATGGTTATTATTTGAAATGATTAAGACATCAAGGTTACCAATATGTTTACCTCTTTTCGCATTATGACAATACAATTTTAGTTAATTGACATTGAGGACTACTACCATGTATCCAATGTCTATGACTCCAATATCGCAAATGGAAAACCTCTATTTCTCAATTCTATTTCTAGCACAAGTAATTTATACTCCCCATCTCCATGGATTGTTGGGAGTGACTTCAATATTATAAGTGTCTCGAGGAAAAGAAAGAATGAATCGAAATGTTTAACAAGATATTTTGTAAGCTATACCATTAAAGCCACAAAGTAGTCTCCATTAAAGTTGTCAAGAAATGAGTCTCCAACCCACACATGTGGATCAATGAGATGTAATACATGTGTGTGTGGTTACGAACTCAATACACCTCTATAATAACTCCACAAACTTATGTATTTCACTCTGTCACATAAATTGACAGTAGTGTGACATAAGTAAACCAAGAGTAGACATGAAAGCCTTAGGAAACAAACATTCCTTAGATCCTCAATTAGGTGCTTAAATGATGAAGTGAAAATGCAAGGAGAAAAGAAGAATTCATGATTTAACCATCACATACATGTGATCAAGTGTGACTAGGAGTGTATATATTCATATATTTTCCAAAGAGGGAGTGAATACATGAGTTACCATTTATTGGCCCTTATTTTTCTTTCTTTTTCATTTTCTTATATATAGGACTTAGGGAATAAGGTTTTCATAAGTTTGGCACAACTCATAGATATAAGATTTACATGAATTTTCACTTCAACCTTAGAGTTTAGACTTAGATAAATCAATATAGTGTATGTTTAATGATTTTGGCTTTCACTTTTTTATTGTATTTCATCACAAATACAAAAGGGGAAATATTTTTCCACAAATCTATGAATGCTTAATCATAAAGTCGTCATGTGATGAAAACAAATTAATGATGTTATTCTCTACGAAAATGATGGGTATTCTTGAGAAAATCTTATGCTTGTGGATGTTTCCTCCCTGGTTGAGAGGGAGTGAGGGTAGACACCATGTTATCCAGGTGTCATGTACTATGGCTAGGATTAACAATCGTAATCCTAGTAAAGGCACTAGTAGGGATAATGGTGGATTGGATAAACATCTGGGACCAATATTCTTTGAGAATTTGGACATTGATTAGGACTAATCGCCATAAGTCAAGTAAATTAATCCAAGATAAGAATAGTCATGAGGATTGACATTTTCTGGTGTCAAATATTATGATAGTGGATTAGGAAATGATCATGTGAGGACATACCTGGTAAACATCTTGGTGGGGTAAGTGCCTTGAAAGGCAGTGGTGTCCAAATTTATGCCTCCCAACATTGTGCTCTGATCTAATGGAGAGATAAACTTGTTAGTCAAGGCCTTACTATTTTGAAAATTTCGGCTATGATGATGTAAATCATCATTGATGCTTATCAATCTAGATCCCTTCTTATATGAATATTTCAACTTGAGAGTACTTTTTTGTCTCATTATGAGTACCTCGCTAGTTTAGAGGGAGGGTCATCATCTTCATTATTGCCATCATCACCACCATCAATGTGATCATTATTGTCATCATTTCATTATCATCATAATCACCATTCATGTCTTCTTCATGATCATCATCATCATCATGATTTCGTATATTGTCGTCAATTGTTCATAATTATAGGTATCATAAGAAGTATCACCAACCTTAGGACACATGATATATGAAAGAAAAATAACCACTTTATTTTTTAGAAATGATTGATGATCATCAACATCACTACCATTATCATCGTCATTATAATTGTCATCATCCCCATCATCATAACTAATATAAGTTTTATCATAATTTTTGTCATCTTCATCATGAACATCATAATCATCATTCATGCCATTATTGTTCTTTATTATGACCAAGATGAAAATAATGATAATGATGATCAGATGATGATGACTTGGAAGATGACGGCAAAGATAATTATTATGATTTTTACCATGATAACATTTAAAAATTGGGAGGAATGGCCAAGGTCATTAGCATCATCATCATTGTCATTGTAACTCCCATCGTCTTTATCATCATTGTCATTATCATAACAATTGCAATTCATGTCATCGTCATCATCTTCATTATCATCATCGTTATAACTATTGACATTGTCATCAGTTGTTCATAATTTTCAATGTCATAAGAAATATAATCAATGCAAAAGATATGATGTGTGTTGGAAAATGGATGCAAAAGTAAACAAAAAAATGGGGGTAAAAATAGACGTAAATTTGGATGAAGAGTGGACACAACATAAGTAGATGCAGAACAAGACAGAAAAATTGAACAAAAGTGGATGAAAAAGTAGATGCAATAGTTCATACAAACTTGAACACAAAATAGGACTCAAACATGGATGAAAAAGTGGAAGAAAACATGGGCACAATAGTAGGCATAAAACTTAGCATGAATTGTGGTGAAACAAATGTGGATACTCCAATGAATGTAAAAAAAAAGGGACACAAACTTGAATGCAAAAAGGAGGAAAACTTGGATGAAAAAAGGGATGTAAACATGGGCCAAACATGGGTGCAATAGTGAACACAAAATTAGTTGCAAAACTAGACAAATCAAAAGTGGATGTAAAAGTAAATTCGAAATGGGATGCAAAAAACATAAACAATATTTGATGCAAACTTGGACACAAAAGAGGATGAAAATATGGATGCAATAGTGGAAGAAAATGTGGGTTGCAATGATAGGCATAAGATATGGCACAAATAATAGCACAAAAAAGGTGGATGTAATAATAGACACAAAAAAATATGCAAACTTAGATGCAAGACAAGATGCTATAAGGGATGTAAAAGTGGATGCAAACACGGGTGCAACATGAGAAACAAAATTGGATGCAAAATATGGATGAAATGGAAGTACATGCAAAAGAAGATACAAAATGAGATGCAAAACCCAACACAAAAGTGGATGCAAAAATAGATGAAATATTTTATGCAAAAGAGGATGTGAAGATGGATGCAAAATTGGAAGCAAACGTGGGTACAACAGTATGTGCAAAACATGGAACAAATTTTGTCACAACAAAAGTAGATGTAATGATAGATGCAAAAAAAGAAGCAAATGAAGATGAAAAATATGATGCAAAAAGGGATGTAAAAGTGGGTGTAAACATGGGTGCAACAATGGATGTAAAATAGCTTTTGCAACTTATTTGAAAGAGCAATTTTGTCCCAACAATTAGACTTGTAGCATAAAGAACATGGTTAATACATATGATTCGACCAAAAACTAGTTACTACCAAAATTCAACCAAAAAAAATATTACTGCATAAAAATAGAATTAAAAACAAAAAAAATAAAAACAAAAATTTCCCAAATTAAAAATAAATAAATGATAAACTTTTTTTACCAAAATTTAGTGATTTTTTTAGTGCTAATACTAACATCACCATTACAACAAGATATTTTTTTAGTGCTAATACTGCCATTACAACAAGATATAAGAGGGATATAATGCAAAAAGTTTAATAATAATATGTATGTAGAAGATGGTATTCAGACTAGTGAATTCATGATAATCAATGGGACTACAGTCAAAATAATTGGATGTTATTTACTTTTTTACATAGATTGTCAAAATAATTGCATAAATCGATTTTTTTTAACCAAAATTTAACAAAAACTTTGCTAGTGCTAACATTAGAACCACCATTACAACAAGATATCTTTCTAGTGTTGACAACACCATTATAGTAAGATACCTCAAGAGAGACAGAAAATTTAAAAAGTATGATAGTAATATGTATCCAGAAGATGGTAGTGAAACTAGTAATTGTTCATTCTCATTATCATAATCATTGTCATCATCATCACCATCATCCTTGTCATCGTTATTGCCATCATTACATTATCATCATAATCACCATTCATGCCATCATCATCAGCTCCATCATCATCATCATTATGGACATTGTTTGCAATTGTTTATAATTATAGATGTTGTAAGAAATATCATCAACCCAAAAAATGTGATCAGTGCTAGAAAAGGGTTGTTTAGGACACATTGATATACGTAAGAGAAATAACAACTCTATTTTTGAGAGATGATCGATGATCTTCATCATCACCACCATCATCATCGTCATTGTCATTTTTATCATCCCCATCATCATCATTAATGTAATTTCTATCAACATTGTTGTAATCATCATCATCATTCATGCCATTATTGTTTTTGATGATGACCTAGATGAAAATGATGATGATGACACCAAAGATAATGCTTATGATTATGACAATGACAACATCTAAAATTGGGAAGATTCGCCAAGGTCATTAGCGTCGTCATCATCATAATCATTGCCATCATCATCATTAATGTCATTGTAACCACTATTGTCTTTATCATCATAATCACAATTCATGTCATCGCCATCATCTTCATTTTCATCATTGTCAATATTATTGACATTCTCATCAATTGTTCATAATTGTCAATGCCATAAGGAATATCATCGATGCAGAAAATATGATGAGTGTTGGAAAAGGGATGCAAAAGCGAACATAGAAATGGGGGCAACAATAGAAGTAAAATTGGATGAAAAGTGGATATAACATAAGTAGATGCACAACAACATGAAAAACCTAACACAAAAGTGGATGCAAAAGTAGATGCAGTTGTCAATGCAAACATGAAGGCAAAAGTGGAAGCAAACATGGGTCCAATGGTAGGTGTAAAACTTGGCACAAACTGTGGTGAAACAAATGTGGATGCAACAACGGACACAAAAGTAGATGCAAAAATGGATGAAACAAAAGTGGATACAATAGGGGATGCAAAAACATACACAATATATGATGCAAACTTGAACACAAAAGAGGATGCAAATGTGGATGCAAACGTGGAAGCAAATGTGGTTGCAATGGTAGGCGCAAGATATGGTGCAACAAAAGTGGATGTAACAATAGACAAAAAATATGCAAAATAAGATGCAAAAATGGATGTAAAAGTGGAAGAAAACATTGATGCAACAGGAAAAACAAAATTGGATGAAAAAAATGGATACAATGGAAGTAGATGCAAAAGTAGATACAAAACGAGATGCAAAACCCAATGCATAAACCTGGCACAAAAGTGGATGCAAAAATAGATGCAATATTTGATGCAAAAGAGGATGTGAACATGGATGCAAAATTGGAAGCAAACGTGGATACAATAGTGAGTGCAAAACATGGTGCAAATTATGGCATAACAAAAGTGGATGTAATGATAGATGAAAAAAAAGAATCAAAGTATGATGCAAATGAAGATGTAAAAAGGGATGCAAAAAGTGAAATTTAAAATGGGTGTAACAGTGGATGCAAAATTGTATGCAAAAGTGGATGCAATAGAAGTCGATGCAAAAGTAGATGCAAAACGAGACACAAAACCCGATGCAAATCCTGGTCCAAAATTGGATACAAAAAGGGATGCAAAAATAGATGTAGTAGTTGATGAAAACCTAGATGCAAATGAGGATGCAAACGTGGATGCAAAATTATAATTAAAAGTGGGTGCAAAAGGAGGTGCCAAACTAGGCGCCAATTGTGGCACAAAAATATTAGATGCAATAGTGGGTACAATAATAGATGCAAAAGAGGATGTAAATATGGATGCCAAACAAGATGGAAAAGTGGATGCAACAAAAGTAGATGCAAAATTATATGCAAAACTAGACACAAAACTCGATGTAAAACGTGGCGCAAAAGTGATGCACAAATGGATGAAAAAATGGATGCAAAAAATGATTTAAAAAAGGATGCAAAAAAGGATGCAAAAGTCGATGCAAAAGTTGATGCAAGTGTAGGTGCAAAAAGTGTAGATGCAAATGAGGATGCAAAAGTATGTCAAACAAAAATAGATGCCAAAATTGATGCAAAACCTGGAACAAAACCTAGTGCAAAGGATGACATAAAACATGGCATAAAATTTGGTGCAAAACATGGCGCAAAACCTATTGCAATACCTGGTGCTAAACTTGGGGTAAGATTTGGTGCAAAACTTGATGCAAATTTTGTGTCAAGTTTTGCACCATATTTGATAAATGGATGCAAATAGCACCAAAAATGGGCTCTAGATGCAAAAAAAGAAGTAAAAAGGGACGCTAATCGCTGGTTTTGTTGTAGTGTAAACGCTGGGGGAAACACTTGCTCATTGCTTATGTTTATTTTTTAACGAGCTTGAATTCCGCGTTAAAAATGCTCGATATAATGGTCATTTCTTGACTTTACCATTAATGACCTTGTTCCTTCAAAGGTTGTGCTGCATGCTCAATTGCTTCATCAAACTAGTTAGAAATGAGCAATACATGTTTGGAAAATGAGTTAAGACACTAATATTTTACTTGAATTACGTAAAAAGTAATTTAAAAATGCTTTTACCCCTCATTTTACCATTTCATTTGAACTTTGGTCTGTTGGAGCCTTGGAGGTGCTTTCCCCCTTGATTTTCACCAACTAATTCCAGGAGATTTTGTGGACGATTTTTGGCACCGTCTGGACCAGGTAGGAGCTAAACCTGAGCTCTTTCATTTCATCCTTTCCATTTTGCATTCTGAGCCTAATTTCTGGTTTTTATGAGCCTCTAGGGTTTGAAAAACTCGCTCTGGCTCCATCGCACCCTTTCTATATCGAAAGGTGTGTTGCATGTTGGCCTACTCACTGGACAGTTGGCATGCAATGCACCCAGAACACTGTTGGGGGTGCGATGGGTGCAAGGAGGGAAATTTGTGCACAGTTTTCAATGGAAATTTTTGCATGTTTCTCACCAAATCAGGATCTAACTCTTCTCTTGTTTGTTTTTAGAGATTTATTGGAGCAAAATTCCTATTACATGGCGAGAGCATGAGCATGAAGAAGAGGACATGCTTACTTTACATGATCCAGTTACGGTAAATGCACTATGGAACTGTGGCCTGTTCAAGTTTTTCTGCATCTCTAGCATGAGGCAACAAATCAACTTGTTGCATTATTTGCTCGATGCCTGGGACCCTACCAGCCAGGTGTTCCAGATTAGGGGCAAATCCATCCCCTTGACTATCGTGGACATCTATTTTTTGACTGGCTTATCGAGGCGGGGTGCCCCTATCTCCTTATCAGGTTCGGCCCGTGGGGGTGAATCTGTGAGAGATTACATTCGTAGGTATTGCAGAGAGGGATCTCGGCCCAGTAAAGATGGCAAGATCATCATCTGAGATGTCATTGACAGGTCCCTGAGGACCATTCTGTTCACATTTGGTAGGATGGCTGGTAGTGCGGCTTTTCACGTGGCCAACCGGTCTTATATGCAGTATGCCTTAGAATGCCTCGAACCAAAGGTGTTCAACTAGTGTGATGCAGTACTCTTTGTGATGAAAGAACAGTTGACCAAGGTGAAAAATGGAAGATTGAAGAACTTTGGATATGGTTCTATTTTGACTGCCTTTGCCTTGGAAAAGATCCTGCTGATGCAGCCGCAGTATATTTCACTTGGTTTACCTCCACCGACTGAACCACGGATGCAGAGATGGGTCGACCATATGTCCAGACATGCTGGTCAGTCTCAGGTTTCCTTTTCTGATACCTTCTTCGGGTGGTTCGATCGTCAGGAGATGGTTTTTTCCGAGTATCCATATGCTGGTATGGACTTCCGGGGTGACCCGGATTTGGTACTGCCGGCTGGCGAGCAGTGGGGTGCCATTGGTAAATTCTTTGACCATATTTCTGTTTATCATTTCTCTTTATAATGTCCTTGTGCTTTATTCTGTCAAGACTAATCAGAACTCATGTGCTCATGCAGATGTTGGTCCCGTTCGGCCAGTAGTACGCCTGAGAGTGCCAGCTGCCGCTCCAGCAGGAGAGGCTATGGGAAGGGCTATCCTTCGCGACCTTGATGTGGCCTCACTCTTGGTATTCCAGATGTGACGACTGACGAGCTGCCTCTGAGGTTGCAGCGACATACTACTGGCGTGCCAAGTCGATGGACTAGGATTTTATGCATGATTGCACAGGCGGTGACTTGTTATCACTAGCATCATTAGACTAGGGTGCCCCCTAGCGTTTTGAGTTTTGGATCATTTGACCAATTTTGTCTTGGTTACAGAACATTATGTGTAAACCATAAATAGTTATATATATATTTTTGATTTTCGGAGTTTTATTTTGGTTAAGTTACATGATCCGAATGCAAATATTGATGAAATGCTTCTTTTTATAAATGTTGCAAATGTCTATCTAACACATAATTTGCTAATGAGTCAGTTAATGTGTTTAAGCTTCTGGAAATATGCTGATATTGAATAAAATCAAATTTCCTTTCCAAAATCTTGACCCTTAGGAACATGCGATAGATAGCTGGATTTTGGACAGAGTAGATACCAGTGAGTTGTAGTATGACGAGCTGTGAGTCTAGCCTGACGACAAGTTGGCGTATGCCATGTGTGATGGCATCAGAGAGAAGTTCTATCAACGCGCTATATTCAGTGATGTTATTCGTTGATCGACCAATACATACCCCTCTGAAACTTACTAACCCGCCGCTTGGATCAAAAATGGCCCAGGCCGCAAAAGATAGGTTCTGCGAACTACGACTTGCTCCGTCGACATATCCAAAAAAAAATTCCAATAGGTTCGACATCTATGACAAATGTAAAAAGCGGATTTACTTGACCAAAACGATTACCCTTAGCGAAAACAAAAATGTAACAAAAGCATATAGGTTACCACACTGAATCATGCATAGTAACGCTTAAGGTACAACCCATTACGGGGTTGCGCTAGTGGAATTCCGTTGTAATCCATTAACTCGTAGGCTCCTTTTGCTAATACACGTTTAACAATATAGGGGCCCATCCATAAAGACTTGAATTTACCTACTCCCAATTTATCGGGTTCTTGGTCGTAAAGTAAGTCCAAGTCACCTTCTGAGAAGACACGGGGTTTGACATTCTTGTCGAACTGCGTCTTGACTTGTTTCTTATGGGCTTCGTTAGCCAAATCGGCATCATGACGGGTTTCATCCAATTGGATTAGTTCCAAGAAACGAGCCTCCTCTTCTGAAGTTCCGAGGAGAAGGTCGATTGCGAGTTTGAGGGATGAGATTTCACACTGAATTGGTAAGATTGCTTCTAGGCCATACACCAGTTGGAAGGGTGTAAACCCGGTTGCATTCCTTACCAATGTTCGGTATGCCCACAAGGCTGAGAACAGGATCAGGTGCCAACTCCTTTTGTGGACTCCAATCATCCTCATGCGCTTCAAGACTTTGTTGATTGCTTCAACTTGTCCGTTGGCCTGCGGGTAGTATGGAGTAGAGCTGTCATGAGACAACCCTAATTTGGCAGCTAATTCGGCCATCATGTGATTGCGAAAATGCGATCCATGATCTATGACTATAGCCTGTGGAACGCCGAATCTGGCGACTACATGATTGAAAAAGAAAAGGGAAGTTGTTTCACCAGTGTTATCTAATGTAGGCATCGCCTCGGCCCATTTGGTAAAATAGTCCACTGCGACTATGATATACCCATGCCCCCCAGTCGAGGTGGGGTTACATGTCATGAAATCAATGCCCCATTTGGTGAATGGCCCAACAGCAACTATTGGCTGCAGAGGTGTGGGTGGTCTTCTGGTTTTTCTATCAAAAATTTGACAGGCATGGCAACTTCTGACTGCGGTTATGCAATCTTTGAACATTGTTGGCCAGAAGTATCCTGCTCGTAAAAAATTTTGCGCCGTAGCGTAACCAGATTGATGTCCCCCACACACGCCTGAATGGCAATCATTCAGGACTTTTTCGGCTTCCTCATGGGTGAGGCACCTCCTCAGAACTGTATCGACGCCACGACGGTAAAGTGTATCACCGACGATCATGTAGTCTTTTGATTGGTATCGAATACGTTTTTGTTCGGAGCGGGAGGTATTAGGCCTATATTTTTGGGTTTGGAGATAGATGATTATATCTCCATACCACGGATTGCTTGAAGATATCAGAAACAAAGATTCATCCACGATTGTTTCATCTGATGTTTCATCGTTGGACGACGATGGGAGATCACATAGTAATTCTGCGAAAACCAGGGCTTTCTTTGATTTGGATTTTACAAATTCCAGATCAAACTCTTGTAGAATTGCTATCCATTTTGAATATTTGCCCCCCAGCAACTATCGCGACGATATATAAGCCATGGGGTTCCAATCTGACAGAATGGTAGTTTTTCGAAAGAGGACATAGTGTCAAAATCTCTGTATCGCTTGAACAGCTGCGAGCGCCAGCTTTTCAACATAGGAATATTTGCTTTCTGTATCATTTAAGTTCCTACTTAAATAATATATAGGATGTTCAATTCCGTTGTCTTCTTGAACTAAAACCATTGTGATGGTTGTATCCGCTGCAGCCAGATACAGGTTAAAGTCTTTTTGATAATCAGGAGCGTACATTAATGATGCTTTCATTAGTGATTCTTTTAACGCATCAAAGGAGGTTTGCGCGACCTGATTCCAGACGAAGGGCACTTCCTTTTTTAATAGACGTGTATAATCTTTAGCAAGTTCGGAGTAATTCGGAATGAACCTCCTCAGAAATTTTTCTTTCCCTTGGAGTTTCTGAATCTGAAGCAAATTTGAAGGTGGAGGCAAATTTATGATTGCCTGAGCCTTGCATGGGTCGAGACGAATCCCGTCCTTTAAGACTACAAAGCCAAGTAAATGACCAGAACTGACACAGAACACACATTTGTGTGGATTGAGTCATATCTTGTAGTGTCGGCAATGTAGAAATATCGCTCTCAAATGTTGCGGATGATCGGTCCACTTTTGCGAATGAGCCAGAAGGTCATCGGGATATGGTTGAATGATGTTTTTGATGTCATGGAAGGCATAATTTATTGCCCTTTGAAATGTTGCCCCTGCGTTCTTTAAACCAAAGGGTAATTTGCAATATGCGAATGTGCCCCACGAACAAATAAATGCAGTCTTTGACTGGTCCTGTGGGCGGATATTTATTTGATTATACCCGGAGAATCCATCCATGAATGAAAAGATTTCACATCCGGCGCATTCATCAATTATCTGGTCAATAAAGGGTGTAGGGTAGTTGTCTTTTGGACAAGCTTGATTTACATCCCTATAATCGACGCACACTCTAATCGTTCCTTGTTTTTTCATAACAGGAACAATGTTCGATACCCAATCGGTTAGAGGAACCGGGTAAATGAAACCAGCATGGAGAAGCTTTTCAACTTCTGCCTTGATGGCAGCGGCTTTCTTGGGGTGCACCTGCCGTAGCCGTTGTCGTACTGGTTTGACATCTGGATACATCTTGATTTCATGTTCAACTATACTCGAGTCAATGCCTGGCATTTCATCATATGACCAAGCAAAGACATCTCTGAATTCGCGAAAAAGAGCGTTATATATTTCCAGTTCTGAAGGAGAACAACATTTTCCAACATAAATATTCTCTACAACATCTATTTTGGTCGAGATATTTATGGCGATAGTCTCTTCAATGTTGGACAAGTTTCGCTCGGAATCCACCGTGTTTACAGTATTTGATAGGAAATCAAAAACTGAAGGATGATGAAGGTCATCAGGAGTATCTTCTTTACAATCCGGAAGATGGGAACGATGGTGGTAATCTTCCCATGGCGCCCCTTCAATTACCATTGATTGAACAATTCCTTCGTCGGTGTAATGCACTTGCGACCAAGGATCTGAAGGGGTGCCATATTCCTTAGACCTATCTATCCAAATGCTTGATGAGCATTGATTCGGGTCTGCCTCCCATGCCAAAAACATTTATTGCTACAATATTTCTATTGGGATTGGAGGCAATACCTGCGTATGATCCATGTTTATATCGTTTTCTGAGATCTTCTGAATCGAAGATATCATATTTCAAGTTCCTACCGACGCTACTTCCGCCAGATTGATTGGAGGCGGAAGGGCAAAAGTCCCCATTAATATAGGGTCTTTTAGTAGGCCTACTCCGATATTTTGAAGCGTATGGGGGCTTCCATGGATCATCGGAATGCTTCCCGTAACTTGGGAACTATTTGGGAGAAATGTTTGTTGGTCGACGATCATAATTCCTCCTTGAAAAGGAAATGCAATCTTCCTAAAGTAGGTCGACACAACTGCAGCCATAGCATATATCCATGGTCTTCCCAGTAGGATGTTGTAATCGAGGTTTCCGTCGATTACTTCGACATCTATTTCTACTGTTTTCCCTCCTAGTTCAACTTGCAAGTTACTTAGAATACCATATGGGGTATATGTTCGTCCGTCAAATGCTTTTAATGTTGTCGAAGATCGCGACAAGGTTGGCGATCCTAAAGTTTTCCAGCAACTCATCGACATAATACATGTAGATGCCCCCTCATCAATAATTGTTCGATGAACAGTTTTGTTGAGGGCTTTCACTTGAATGAGGAAAGCTAGTTGAGCTGGTAACTGAGGATCATATCCTTTATGATTAAAGGACACAAGATTAGAATCCTTTGGGTCTATCCCACCGATAGCTGATAATAAAGCCTGCTTTTGGGATGGGCAATTTTGCAGTACCTCAAGTGTCGACATAGCGGATGGCGATTGGGCCAGATATTCCACTATATTATAATGCTGTGCTACTCTGGCACGAGGATTAAATGTTGACTTGTGTACTACTCCCTTTGGCGGTTTTATTGTTAGCTCAGGAATGATGGGCGGCGCAACTTCTGTTGAAGTTGTTGTTGAACTAATAGGTTGATCTTTATCCTTGTTGTTCGACAGCTGTGGATTCCCGTAATCTTTGTTCCTTGTCGATATCAAAGCATCATTTTGCTGTTTCGAAACCGATAACATCATAACTTGGGACGGGGAAGCATTTTCACTAGCAACCAGATTTGTTCCTGGATTTGGAAACGGATCAGTTAATACTACCAAGGTTTTTGAATTCTTGATGAATCTTTTAAGCTCAGCCTTATGTGGACAATCTCTTTTCCAATGATCTTCATCACATATTATACATGGATTTTTTGGTTTCCTATCTCCAGGAGGGTTTGCAGAAGATTTTTCAGGTGATTATTCCTCCTGTTTCTTCTTCTTCCCTTTGTTTTTCTTCTTGCCTCTCGGTTGCTTGGTTTCTTTACCTTTATCTGTCGAGACGGCATTTACTTCTAAGGCAAGAAGTTCTTCTTTTGCATTCTGACTGGAAATCTTACGGGCCTTTTTAGATGTAGCCTTTGTCGATTTCGTGTCTGTCGTACCAATCATGCCATCGTCGGCATGAGAGTCATTGTTCGATTTAGGAGGAGGGGGGATGGAAAATTCCAGTCTGGGAGCGTCAGGGATTTTATCGTAGAGCGTGCCAGACTGAGTATAAATCAAGTCTAAATATTGCGCATGAGCAATAACTTGCTCTTCAGTGACGACTCCTCCTTTTGCCACATCTTCTGTAATGGAAGGTAATAAAGACTTAATAAACCATTCAGCTAAAAGTTGATCAGGAACATGCATTTTTACCATTCTACGACAACGTCGCCACTCATGAATATGATCGGATATGTGAGTGGCCGTTGTTTGCTTGAAATTGGTAAGAAGCTCTGTTCCCGTTTCGTACCTTATCGGTAACTAAAAATGGGTTAAAAAGGTTGTGGCTAGGGTACTGAAGTTTTCAAACGAAGCTCTGGGTAACTCGATATACCATTTTGCTACCATACGAGTTAACATCCTCTGAAAAAGGCAAAGCCTAATCGAATCATCGTTTAGGGTGTTTGATGAACACCACAGATGAAATGTCATCACATGATTCGACGGGTCTTCACCCGGATTTCCATTAAATTTAGGAATATCTGACGGAAGTTTATGCGGAATTGCTGGCCACCAAGGGGCGTAAGCAATTGGATCGTTTGTTAACCTATTTAGATCCGGTAACTCCAAAGTTGCCACGAAGGGTAACTGTTGATTCAGGTTTGGCGAAGCATACCCAGGATATGACGGAATTGCCTGAGCAGTTGGTCTTTGCATACCAGCATAATGCATTTGATGCTGGTAACTTTGGTAAGGTTGATGGGCATAAAAATTGTAGAACAGTTGATTTTCACCGTTTTGAATATACGGCTACCCACTATTTGCAAAGATTTGTTGCTCAGATCCTTGGTATACTTGTTGGAATTGCGGTTGTTGGTATTGCACCAGCCATGTTTGTGAAGCCATGTGCTGTTGTCCAATACTGACTGTTTGACCAAGATAAGGGGTAATTGTACCCGTTTGGGCCTATGTCATTCCACTAGTTGGCGATTGTGGTTGAGTCGTAGGGACAAGAGGCTATTGCATTACCACCTGAGAAACCTGAGGTTGGCATACAACAGGCAACGCTTGTACTTGCGACACCGTCACAATAGCTGGCGTAGTCGGTATATTTGACATAGGTAAGCATTGTTGCATCGAATATACAACTCTTGGTTGTTGAGGCAGTATCGACACCCAACCGCTAGATGTAATTCCAGCATAACCTGAATTTTGTTGTGAACTCCCGTATGGTTGTCCTCCTGGAGGAGACAATGAAAGGGTATATTGCCCCCCATACGGCGGTAATCCGGTACTTAAAGGAATTGTTTGCCCTTGAGGACCGGACTGCCCAAATTGACACCCTGAAGGATCAATTTGCTGAGACTCAACATAAGAGTTCCCAGATACTATTCCGGATGAACAAACAGGAACGGACCATACTGTCGAAATAGCCCCTGAGTGGGCCCCGTCTAGCGATTGAGAGCTAGTTGGGACAGATGGTATGCCGGCGAACATTGTTGGAGTGACAGCAGGGAGTTCTGTCGTTGTTGTGTCGGATGACACAGTCCTAGATGTCGACGGTTGTTCAGACATTTCTAGTCTATCCAAAAGATTGCCTAGCGATTCTACAGGAGCTTCCGATGGCGGTAGACTAATTTCTGACAAAGAAGGATATAGAGTGATCCCGACTCCAAATCGCGATGGAGTACTAGATGGAGGATCCTCCACAATCTCTTCTATAGCAATCAGACTAGGTGGAAGAGGTAAATCGTTAGGTTCGTAAAATATTTCTGGTGCCGAAGAAGGTATAGAATCTGCAACGACAGAATTTTGGGGAATAACACCCTCTGAATCAGCTGTAGATGGAGCTGGCTTAGTAACACAAGTGTTTACCTTCACACTAGGATCAGTTCTACTGTCCTTTGGTGGCTGCTGAACTTCTTCTGTAAAGGCAGGGATACCAGAAATGTTTGGAGTAACCAGAGTCTCTGATGGTGTCGGAACACTTGTTTTAACTCTACCAGGGGATTTGGAACCGGTTAAATGAGTTCGCTTTGTCCGTAACAGTTTCGACTCTGAAGACAAAGACGGTTGACTCGTAAGCCTCCGCGAACGACAGGGTTTCAATTGACTTTCCTCCACGATTGTGGATTACTCGATCAACTAAAAATCAAGGGGAAGTATGTTTCCGAATTAGATGAATTTTAGACGCTTTGACACAACTTGTTTTTTCAATTTTTAAGAGTCGAGAAAAAAGAAAAGATGACTCTAGTCGCCTTCGATTTTTAATGAGCCTGAAGTGACAAGTGCTCATATGGACCTTTTCCGTTAAGGAGTCTGAAAAGGAATGAAAGGGACTGCTCTGGAAACCTAGACAGAGGGATTACCAAACCAATCGCAAAACTGTAGAATAATTTTTACGGTACAGCAGTCAATCTTCCCGAATGCTGTGTTCAGTGCATTGTGATCGATAGGGCGGCAGACACGGCTTCCTATGGATAAAGGATAAAGCCTATTGTGGTCTCCCAAAATATACTCGGCGGTACGTGGGAGCACAAGTCCGTACTGGCACTTATCGTCTCAAAGTGGAGGAATCAACCAACCAACAGTGAAAACAACAGTTACCAGGCTTTACGACGCCGGAATACGTCTCTAGCCTAGACTTCTAGATGTTGTGCATTAGGTTCCAAAACGTTTTTAGATTCATTAAATTTATTTTATGGTTGATCTTGCTTAAGAAATTTTCCTTTCAGGTTCACCGCGTGATGTAGATGTACAATTCCTAAAATGCAATCTAAGATGATAAACAATCATTTAATCTTCTTTTTGCAATGAAAATCCTAGCTACTAAGGAAAGAGAGATGACGTTCTTTCAACAAAGAGCAGAGAGCACACACTATATGCATTGTCCTAAATCAAACCAACAAACAGTCTAAATGCAAATGCACATGCATGTATTTGTTTTCAGCCTTCTTAATGTGTGAATGATAAAAAGAAAGCTAAGCGCAAATCTGAATTATTTTCCAAAGCGACAATTACTAACAAGTTTCTTTTCAAAACAAAATGAGGAAAATGACGACACTTTGTTATTTGGAATTGAAAACTTGCTTTCGACACTTGAAAAACTACTAACTCAAATCAAATACAAGAGTAACAGTGTACTCGACTATAAAGAACAACCAGATTCTCTTCTATGACTGAAAACGACACTTGCGACACTTTCAAATCAAGAAACGACAGTACAATTACGCTACTTCTTTGTAAAGGAGAACTGAAAATGACTCAAAAATACATAAAAACATTTACAGTTCTTTGCACAATGGAGGTGGAATAACAGCAAGGAAAGGGGTTTCAACAGAGGTGTACTGACTACAGGCAGCAAAACTCCTGAATAGAGCTGAAAAGAGTGAACACAGAAACCAAAATTTAGGAACAAGGCCTTGTCTGATCAGCGCACCTGTAACATAGTGAAACTAAAATGCAACGCACCTACTACACTCGGGAAGTGCGATGCATTTGAAGTTCACAGAACAGACAGTGCGCTGGACTAGGGACGAGACTTTGATTGGATTCTGGGTCACAGTTTGCAGTTCAGTTCAAGTATTTAGGTCGAGCAAGTGGTAATCAGTAAATCAATCACAGGGGTAGATCTGAGGTTACTAGAGCCACCACGAGGGCAATTAGAGAGCTTGTAAATCAATCGTTTAATTCATAAACAAAACCCAGAGATAGACTGAAGCAACGTTGATCTACTTTTCACTTGCATAGCAAATGCAGTTCGAAGGCTAGCTGGCTTGACTTCAAGCTCCATCTGTAAGTTTATAAAGCAAACAAATGTAGATGAACAAACAATCTACTCGCTCCCCAGTGGAGTCGCCATTTTGTTATCGGGAAAACTAGTGTCTATACAGAGCTGCTAGTCTCACTAAGGCTGGTAGCTACCTTAGAAACAAACACACTAAAAACTACTTTCATTTTCCTTTATGAGAAAAAGATAAGAGAAGAATAAGGATACCAACCTTAATCTTGCGCTTGGTTCCTTGCTCGATTCCTCTCTCTTCTGGTAGGTCTTTGCCACTCGCTTCCTTGTCTACCTAGCTTCAAGGAGTACCTGTAGAATCAAAGCAGCATAACACTATCCAAGAACATAGATCTATTATCATAAACAACATAGGATCAGATGTACATTGACCACACAAATGCATAAATCATCAATCATACAAGAATGTGGAGGAAAACTTGAATAGCTTTATTGATAATCAAGAAAGAGCAAAGAGGATTACAACCAATTGTTCTGACCCAGCATCATCCTCTCAGCAAGAAAGCCCTTCTTCACCTCATGAAAATCTTAGATCACCCAACACTATGATATTGCACCAAGAAACCAACAGCACTTCCTTACAAGATACAAAATTCCAGCCTCTAGATCTCTGGGATGAGGGATCCATATATAGATGTCTGCAAGGGAGGTGAGTCAGCTTTTGAGATTTGATTAGTGTCTTCTCTCTGATAGTTCTTGATTCCACTTGGAGATTGATGATCTCTTACTCATCCCTGGTCGAATTCAGAGAGGCAAGTGTCACAGGAGAGGTTTATGGAAGATTCCATGCTCCTCCACCTTGCGGATTGACCCTGCCATTTGTCCCTTCTCACCCATCGCACCCCATAGAAGGGTTTTTTGACATGCATCACACCTACTGTGTGTATTCAGGTGGGAGGCAACGCACTTTGTCTATGGAGCAGGTGAAATGGTCCCGTTTTAACCATTTCTGAGTAGTTTTTCATGGAGAACTTCTGGGAGATGCTATAATCAGTTGACCTTGTTCTTTTAGGGGTTGGAACAACACCTTTAGGGATTTAGGAGCCCTTGGTTTATGGACATTTATGCTTGGGGTTGCAGTGCCCAAAAATGTCTATAACACATGTCGTATATATGTCTCAGGCCATATAGAACCAAATATATCTTCGGACTTAATCAATAGCCAAGAGCCACGCTATGTATATATCTTAGAGCAGACAAATTCAAATATGCCTTCCAGCTTCACCAAGAGTCATGTTGTGTATGTGACATAACTAGATACACCTTCGGGCTTAACCAAAATCCACACTATGTATGTGACAAAACCAAACACACCTTCAGGCTTAAACAAGAGCCAAGAGCTATGTTATATATATGTCTCAAACTGGACATAACCAAATACGCCTTTGGGCTTAATCAATAGCCATAATAACACTATGTATATGTATCATACGAGGCAGATTCCCGTTGGGTGTTATAGCTTCGACTCCATCCATTTCCCTTATGCACCACACCATCACACACAGACACATATATATGTTGAGAAATATAGGGCATCAAGATTAGGAGATTTCTCTTTGATGATAACTATTTGTGAATTATTTGTAATTCTTTAGATTAAGATCCTTTCTTTACTTAGATTATTATAGAGTTCTTTTTCATCAAACAGCTACCATAGCATAAACAATAAAGAGACAAGAGACACAGAATGTAGGCAATCAGCCAAGGCCAAAACCTCTCCAACTTGAGAGGAAAACCCAAAAACGAATTCTTCTTCTTATAGAGACTTCAATTGATGAATACCAAGACCAAGACCCTTGACCTATTAACCTCTCCAAGACCAAGTCACAAGGCTTCCTCCTCTTCCTTTAGTCAACGATGGTCAAACTGCTGACTTCTCCCTCCTTCTCAATTATCCTTCAGATCTCGACTTCTTAGACTTAGACCTGCAACCCTCAGCTTCTTCAGGAACCCTAGTTGCAACATGTATGATGGATGTAGACCAACTTTTGCCTCTTGTTACCACTTCACTTGGATGGGGAAACTTTTGTCTTTGAGGGTTTTAACCACACCAATAATACTAGTGTACTGATCTATGATATTGTTGTGAGTGGTGTACTTTGGTGTTCAATCTAAGGAATTGACCCTGTAAATTCCTACAATCTCTTTGTTAGACATTATTTCTCTCAGATCTTGAAGTTGATCCCTTATTTCATATATCGTCATAAAGTATAAGGATATTCCTTCTTCTTTTGATATCATTACCATGTAGAGTTCTTTCCTTAATGACATAAATTCTCCTATGGTGCTTACAGAAAACAAATCTACCAATTTGTCATATATTTTTTTTTAAGTTTCTAGTTTAGATACATATGGGATGAGAGGATCCTTGATGGATTCTATGAGAATCCTTTGAGCCCTTACTTCCCCTTTCATAAAATTTGTAAGTGCTTGAGCATCTTCTTTCGATGGTTTGGTGATTGAGCCTTTAACATGTTCCATGACCATGTTTTCAATGAGATTCAGATCTCTCCTCTTCTTCCATGCAAGAAAGTTTGAAGCCCCAACCAATTTGTTTCTTTCCTTGCAAAAACACATTTTGACAGATTCAGATGTAGAAATAAATATAATTACTTGTGAAGATGCTTCTTCCACTTGTTGCCTCCTTTAATTTGGTGATGATTTAGATAATAGATAACTTCTCCTTGATGAATATAGTTTTCTTTAAGAATGATCCTTGACTCCACAAAGAGGGATATCACTTTAGATCCTTTGATGGTGGTGTCCTTTGTTGATGATGATCAATTATGACTTCTTGATGAGGTCTTTGATATTTTTGGATGATCTTCTTCAATGTTAAGGACCTTACTTCAAAAAAAAAGGAAATTACCTTAGAACTTTTGAAGATGATGACAACATTCATGATCTTTCTTCTCTTGGATGAATAGTCTTAAAGATACTTTGATTTGTAGGTCTCTTCAACTTGACTGGTGTCTTTGTGGTCTTTTGAAGATCCCAAGACTTGTTCTAGTGTAGAATTCTTCTTCGATCTAGGGTTTTGACATTTCTTTGTAGATCTTGACTTTTCTTTGATGTCCTTCAAGATTTGATCCTTAAGAGCTTGTGTGTCCCTTCATGAGATTCTCTTTCCTTGGTTTGTTACTTTAGCTTTGAAACCATGTTGGGAAGTCTAGGGCATCAGGATTAGGATATTTCTCTTTGATGATAAATGTTTGTGAATTCTTTTTACTTCTTTAGATTAGGACTGTTTCTTTACTTATATTATTATATATTTCTTTTTCATCAAACATCTACCATAGCATAAACAATAAAGAAACAAGAGACAAAATGTAGGCAATCAACCAAGGCCAAAACCTCTCCAATCTGAGAGGAAAACCCAAAAACAAATTCTTCTTCTTATAGAGACTCCAATTGACAAATACCAAGACCAAGACCCTTGACCTATTAACCTCTCCAAGACCAAGTCACAAGGCTTCCTCCTCTTCCTTTAGTCAACAATGGTCAAACTGCTGACTTCTCCCTCCTTCTCGGTTGTCCTTCAGATACCGACTTCTTAGATCAGACCTATAACCTCGGCTTCTTCAGGAACCCTCATTGCAGCACGTGTGATGCTTGTAGACCAACTTTTGCATCTTGTTACCACTTCGCTTGGATGGGGATACTTTCTTCTTCAACTCGAATTAATGAAAGACTTACTCTTCTTCCTTGATTCGGTCCTTTAGGATAGCAATAACAACTCAGATTCCTGAAGCAATAAATAGTTCTTTTCTTCTTCACATATGTGGGAGGAATAAACCAAAACAGACCCAAACCAAATCAATATACTTCATCTCCTTGAATTCATTCTCTTCGCTTGATGTGAGGCTCCTTCTCCTATGTTTCTCGTTCCTTCTCTTCTATTTCATATCTTTGATCGAATGTCTGTTCAAATGGAGGCCGCGCTACCCTATATATAATTGATTGTCCCTTAAAATAAATTGAATTCACCTTTTACCTGGGCCGACATGCTTTCCTATAAACATCTTCATCCTTTTAGAAGGCCAACATGAGGAATAGCTTGTGACAAGGTCTTGGAGGGTTTGCTGACACAATTAAATTCTCTTTTTACAATGTATAAGCCCAAATGTGTCTTAAATCGTTGACTTTGACTCACTAGACTTTATGACATTATGACCAATCCTAAAGGCTCACAATGGGAGCCTTAATTATAAAATAAAATTCCTTGATCATGAAACCCATGATTCAAGCATTACAAAAATAATTTTATTTTCTTCTTTACATTAATTACATAATATCATGATTACACATGTCATTGTAAAGACTGAACATAGTTACACTTTTCAAAAATATATATGTGTGTGTATGGGGGTGCACTGAGGCCACATTGGGGTCAACGTAAATTCAAATTTGGGGCTAATGAAAAACCTTCCAAATGACCTAATTTGGCACCTAGACCATGACCATAGTAGCTTCTAGGGCTTGCCCAATCCTCCATATGACCGTTCCATGTGACCTGGTCCTCAGGGGTCCATGTTCCATCCAATGCTAACATCAGCATGATGTCATCATGTCATGTGGAACTCTCTAAGTGGTGCCACATGCCACTTATATTTGGCCCGATTGGCCACCCAAAACTATTGACTGTACATGCCATGTGGCTGTTGGGTCCCTATAATACTAGTGATTACCCCATTACTATTGTAGTTGTATCCCTTATTAATATTTTTGTGCCCCTATTTCCCCCATATTGTTATTATTGTGCCCCATAGAATCCCTCTATTGTTATTTTTGTGGCTTAATATTATTATTGTTAGGTCGGCTGGGTTATATTGTGACTCCTTAGACTCCTCTATATAGAAAGGAGGTTTTGTCATTTGAATCATCCAAGAATTGTTCATTTATGTAATGTAAAGGAGGTTGATCCCTCGAAGAGGCTGAATTCTAAGCTGTGGATCTATCTTTTCTATCTTTTTCTTGAGTTGGTTCATAACATTTGGTATCAGAGCTTTGGATTCTAGGGTTTCGCTGCTCCAAACAGGTCATCGTGGAATTTTCGCTATAACTTTTTTTCTGCGATGTTTCAAAAGCTTAAAAAAAAACCCATTTGAGAAGACATCGCACTGAATCTCAGGTCCAAATTTCAGATGTTTTCGCGCTATATTTGCGGAGATATGATCTGAGGAAGTTGGTCTTTTTGCAGACTCCTGAATTACATTCCAAACAGGTGACCTGGGGAAAATCATCATAACTTTCTCTCTGAGCATCGGATTGAAATTTCATAAGAAGGTATAGAAAGAGGACAGACTATAGTTTCTTGTATATATTTTTTAGAGACAAAGGGCGAAACAGGGACACATGGCACGTCGTACAAGTTCACTCTACTGAACTAGTCTATAATCAGGTCACTGTGGGAGATTTGACATAACTCTTCCTTGGAGAATCTAATTGGGATCAAACTGGTGGAATTGGAAAGAGGAGACAGAGGGTTACTATAGATTGCATTTTTAGAAATGGATGATCTGAAATTACAGAGATACATCAGAGGCAATATCGAGCTCCTACAAAGTGAAAAAAGGTGTGTAGATTTTTTTAAATTTTTGCTTAAGCTTGGTTTGAAAAATTATTTTGAAGGAATTCAAAGGGCATAGTAGAGCATTATTATCGGTAACTAGTGCCCCAAGGAAAGAAAATGCAAACACCTAGTAAGCAACTTGAAAGCTCTAGCATGACTCATGAAGAAGAGGAAGAAATGCTACATGATATATCAAAATTACAAGACCAAGTGCAACAAATTTCACTCTCACAAAAGCTAACAGAAGCTAAGATAAATGGCGTGGAATCTAAAATAAAGGGTGTGGAAGCTAATATTGATGATTTGAAGCCAGATTGAAGAGATACATGGCAGATTTGAAGACAGATTTGACAAATTTTCTACAAGAAATACTTACTAATGGTGAAAAGGTAGTAAAGGAAACTCATGATGCTAACAAAAGAAATGTTAATCATGATTTCATAGACTCTAATGTTGGATCGAAGACCCACCATATTCCAAAAATCGATATGAGGAAGTTTGATGGCAAGGATCCCGCAACATGGATATTACAGATGGAGCAATTTTTCGATCTCAATAATGTGCAAAACACACAAAAGGTACGTATTGCAACTTTATATTTGGAACCAAATCAGTTTGTATGGTATCAATGGCTTTGCTCTCGTAAACAAATTATCACTTGGGCAATTTTTACGGAAGAATTGACAGCACATTATGAGGATACAAAAAGCAACACTTTTTTTAGCCAATTGATAAGTCTCAAACAAAAGGGTTCAATAATGGAGCACATTGAGGAGTTCCAAAAATTGAACATAAGGGTAAAAAATATTCCAGAGGAGCATAGGATTGATGTGTTCATAGGGTTTAAAGGATAATATCCAACATGATGTTCGCCTTTGGGAACCTGATTCATTAGAGAAGGCATTCAGGTTAGCAAGAAAAATGGAAAGCAAAATTATGGCAACCAGGAAGCATACCACTCACAACTATAAAGATGGAAGTGTTGTTGCCCCTAGTCTTCCACAACCTATAAGGTTGACACCACAACAATTGGAAGAAAAAAGAGCAAAAGGGCTTTGTTACAGTTGTGATAGCAAATACACTAAAGGTCATAAGTGTGCTGAGAAGAAATTATTCTACATAGATTGTGAAGAGGAAGAAAAAAAGGAGCAAGAAAGGTCAAAAGAAGAGGATATACTCCAGGAAAAAAGCTTAGATAAAGAAGAAATAAATCCAACCATATCTTGTAATGCATTGGCGGGAATTACCACTCCTCAAACCATCAAGATAGAAGGACAAATCAAGAAGAAAAAGGTAATAGTGTTGATTGATTCAGGAAGTACCCACAATTTTATTCATTGTAAGGTAGCAAAAGAATTGAATTGCTTCTTATATCCAGCACCAAGTGTCAAGTGATGGTTGCAAATGGAGGAACAATAAATTGCTCTGGAAAGTGCCATAATATCAAGCTATCCATGGGAGAATATGTATTGACTAGCCCAATGCTTTCCATTCCAATGGGAGGTGTTGATGTTGTACTAGGAGTCCAATGGCTACAATCCTTGGGTACAATAGCTTTTAATTTTCAAGAACTTTTCATGAAATTTTCTGTGGAAGGAAAGGAAGTTGAATTAAGGGGTATTGCAGGGAAACCAGGAAAGATAATCAGCTCTAACGGTATGACAAAGCTTCTAAAAAAGGAACAAAGAGGTGTAATTGCACAATTATGTTCGCTAGATGTTTCCACATTGGAATCATCTATTTCTCCAGATCTCCAAAAAGTCTTGGACAATCATTCCAAGGTATTTGAGACTCCCAAAGGTCTCCCACCTATTCGTGATCATGATCATGCTATTCATCTGATTCCAGGAAGTGTTCCTCCAAACATCAGGCCGTACAGATATCCCTATGCCCAAAAGAGTGAAATTGAACGTATGGTTGCAGAAATGCTAGAGGCTGGTATAATTCAACCTGAGTCAAAGTTCTTTCTCTGCTCCAGTAGTATTGGTGCACAAGAAGGATGGATCATGGCGCATGTGTCCGATTATAGGGAGCTCAACAAGCTCACTATTAAAGATAAGTTTCCCATTCCTGTCATTGATGAATTACTGGATGAATTGCATGGATCAATTTACTTCACCAAGTTGGATCTTCGTTCAGGATATCATCAAATCAGAATGAAGACTGAAGACATTCTGAAAACAGCATTTAGAACTCATGAGGGTCATTATGAATTTTTGGTCATGCCTTTTGGCCTTACCAATGCACCTTCAACATTTCAAGGTTTGATGAATTCCATTTTCAAACCATTCCTTAGAAAATTTGTGTTAGTATTTTTTGATGATATACTAATCTACAGCAAGTCTTGGAAGGATCATGTTGAACATGTTGACAGGGTGCTACAACTATTGGAGGAGAAACAATTATATGCAAAAAGATCCAAATGTTTCTTTGGAGTACAAGAGGTGGAATATCTGGGTCATATTGTATCTCATGAAGGAGTTAAGGTAGACCCTAGCAAAATTAAAGCCATTAAGGAATGGAAAATCCCCACATCCATAAAGCATCTGCGAGGATTTCTTGGGTTGACAGGGTATTATCGCAAGTTTGTTAAGAATTATGGGAGAATAGCAGCACCTCTAACAACATTATTGAAGAAAGATGCATTTTCATGGACTCCAGAAGCAACAAAGGCCTTCGAACATCTTAAAGAGGCAATGTGCCAAGCACCGGTCTTAGCTACACCGGACTTCACAAAAACCTTTATTGTGGAATGTGATGCTTCAGGAAATGGAATTGGTGCTGTTTTAATGCAAGATGAAAGACCCATTGCTTTTGAAAGTCGTCCAATCAAGGGAAAGTTTTTACACAAAGCTATTTATGAGAAGGAAATGTTGGCAATACTCCATGCACTTAAGAAATGGCGACCCTACCTAATGGGAAGACACTTCAAGGTAAAAACGGATCATGATAGCCTTAAATACTTTTTAGAACAAAGATTATCCTCTGAAGAGCAACAAAAGTGGGTCACAAAGATGTTGGGTTATGACTTTGAAATCATCTACAAAAAAGGGAAGCAAAATGTGGTGGCAGATGCACTCTCAAGAAAGGATGAGGATGTGGAAGCATTGTTGTGCGCCATTTCTATTATCCAACCAGATTGGATAAACGAAGCAAGGGAGGAATGGAAGAATGACGAAGAAGTGTGGGCACTTATTCGAAAGTTACAACAAGATTCCAGTACGTCTGATACATTTAGCTGAAAAATGATTCGTTATGGTACAAAGATCGCTTATACCTCTGTAAGAATTCCCAGCTAAAACAAAAGATTCTTATGGAATTGCACACTTCTCCCTTAGGAGGGCACTCAGGATTTTTAAAAACTTACCACAGGGTTAAGAAGGAATTTTTTTGGGATGGCCTTAAATCAGATATTCAAAAGTTTGTGGCGGAATGTTTGGTTTGCCAACAAAATAAAGTTGAAACAATTAAGACACCGGGTCTATTACAACCTTTATCCATTCCAAGCCAACTTTGGGAGGAGGTTTCAATGGATTTTATCACAGGTTTACCCAAGTCTGAGGGAAAGAGTGTCATCATGGTGGTAGTTGACAGACTTACCAAGTATGCACACTTTTGTGCATTATCACATCCATTTAAAGCCAGTACAGTTTCTACTGCATTTATGGAAACAATTCAAAAGCTACATGGAAACCCAAAGATTATTGTAAGTGACAGAGATCCCATTTTCACTGGAAATTTTTGGACAGAATTATTTTCTTGTCTTGGTACTCAGTTAGCTCATAGCTCATCTTATCATCCTCAATCTGATGGGCAAACTGAGATAGTAAACAAATGTTTGGAAGGATATCTTCGTTGCTTTGTATCTGATAAACAGACACAATGGGTCAAATGGTTGCCTCTAGCTGAATGGTGGTATAACACTTCCTTCCATACAGCAACAAAAATGACCCCATTTATGGCACTTTATGGATATCAGCCACCATCCATCACATCATATTTAAGAGAAAATTCTAAGGTTCAAGCAGTGGAACATCACATCGAACATCAACAACAAGTCCTCCAACTCTTAAAGGATAACCTCGTGTTGGCACAGAATAGAATGAAACAACAGGCAGATCAACATCGCAGTGAAAGAAGTTTTGATGTAGGTGATTGGGTATTCCTACGGCTACAACCATATAAGCAAATGTCCCTCAAGCAAGCTAAGAAGGATAATAAATTATCACCAAAGTATTATGGTCCATACAAGGTGTTGCAAAAGATTGGTACTATGGCATACAAATTGGAGCTTCCTGCAGCTTCTCGATTGCACCCAGTTTTCCATGTTTCATGTTTAAAGAAGGTTATAGGCGACAAGCTCCCAGTTCAAACAATATTGCCAGAACTTGACGAGGAAGGAAAAATTATATTGGAACCAGAAGCAGTCACAGAAACAAGAACTCGACAGCTACGAAATCGATCAATTTCAGAGTATCTTATCAAGTGGAAGAACTTATCCGCTGAAGATTCCACATGGGAGGATGAGAATTTTATATAGAAGCATCCAGAACTACTCAAGCATTGAGGACAACACTTTTTTGAAGGAGAGGGGCATGTTGGGTCCCTATAATACTAGTGATTACCCCATTTCTATTGTAGTTGTATCCCTTATTAATATTGTTGTGCCCCTATTGCCCCCATATTGTTATTATTGTGCCCTAAGAATCCCTCTATTGTTATTTTTGTGGCTTTATATTATTCTTGTTAGGTCGGCTGGGTTATATTGTGACTCCTTAGACTCCTATATATAGAAAGGAGGTTTTGTCATTTGAATCATCCAAGAATTTTTCATTTATGTAATGTAAAGGAGGTTGCGCCCTCAAAGAGGCTGAATTCTAAGGCGTGGATCTATCTTTTCTATCTTTTTCTTGAGCTGGTTCATAACAGTGGCACCCTGTAGTGTTGCCACATCATCATCCATGTGTATCTGTGTTTCCACTTTTCACTAATACTATACTACAATTTCATCACTCTTTTGCTTCATCAATCCATGTGTCCTACCGCTAAAGGGTCCATGTGGCATCTGGTTAAACAAACACCTAGCACCAGCCACGTGTCATGTTTCCATTGGTCCAAAATTGCAAAGGATGAAGAACATGGGATGAGAAACCTTTGGTAACCATCATGCAAGTTTGTGCTCCATCCACCATACATAACGTCCATATCTGCTAGGTTTTCCCTAAGGTGCACAATGTTTAAGATCATTAAACAATTTGCATGTTTCCATGCCAACTACCATTGATTGCTCACGAAAAACATGGATATTCCCTAAATATCCATGAATGTGAACAAATTTGGTGTTTTTAATAACAAATTGGTGTTCATAGAATATTTCCAGATGGAACTATGTATTGGATTAATTTTAATCCTATACATAGTTCCATACGAAAATCTTCTACGAATATGAATAACTATGGAAATATTCATTCTATTAAATTTTGTGTTTTCACAATGTTACTTTCAAATTGACTTATCTTCTCATTCTAGAGGAGTTTGACCAAGTGTAATATACCATTGGAAAGGCCTCGGAGAGGACTATCTAACCATGCCATCTACATACCCAGTTGATCACTATAACTTCAACAAAAATTCTCAATAATATTCAGGCCATCATATATTCTTAACATCACTAATGTGTTAGTCAAATGCCCAATGATTTTCCAAGGCAACATGGCTTACATGCTTCATGGTCTTCCAAGGCATCATGACATCATTGATGTGTCAATCAAATGCTCAATGACCTTCCAAGGTATCGTACCCTCTTTAACATCAATGATATGATATTGGTTGTCATCAATGGCAACAATATTCCCGACAATCTCCATCCTTTGATAACCAAAACATCATACCTCCTTTGACATCAATGACATTATTGGTACTCATCAATGAAAACACTATGCTCAACAATCTCCCCCCTTGTCATTGAAACACCACCAAAAATTGGTGGTCATTAATGGCAATGGACTAAACTCCCCCTCTCAACTTGTTGGTCCATAATTTGCTTTCTCATTTTTCATTTTCTTTCTCTCACCCTTTGACAATTGTGGAAAAAAAAACTATTGAAAATGGTTTTTGGTCTATAAATTTCTTATTCTCGAGCCAATATTTCATAACTGCTCTTGTATCATCCTATGGACTTGCTCCCTCTGTGAATGACCTCTCCCACTATGGTTAAACTCTCCTCTTGTAAATGTGTCTTTTCATGTGCCTATAGTCATACCCCCTCCCCGATATATATATATATATATATATATATATATATATATATATATATATATATATATATATATATATATATATATATATATATATATATATATATATATATATATATATATAACTTACACAAAACCTTGATCCAATACAAGTGTCTCAATATTAATAAAAAATTCTTAGAGTACTCAATAGCTACTTCCCCTAAGCTTTGTCTCCCTTGTTTCTTCAAATTTGCATCTATCTTCCTTTCTCTTTCTTCTTCAAGTTTCCTTTCAAACAGTCATATACTTGAATAAGTTTTGAACAATGGATTAGATTTGAGTGATAATATCTTATTTGGCTCTTCTTGTTTCCTTCTCCGTGCCTTGGTGTTTTATCTTAGGTTAGCAAAGAATTATTCTTCCTTGAACCATCTCAAATTAATCATGTAATCATATACTATATGCCCTTCATTATGGCATTTGTATGATTATGTATTGGGCTAGAATATTGGTAATGACCCATATGACCTATTGTTATAACTCCTAATTTGATTTCCCATATATTTTTTCCTGAAAGTTTAATAATATCCTCTATGCTTGATATAATCATTCATGGCATAGGTTGTGCAATTCCTTGCTTATGTCCAAACCTTATTCATGAAAAACAATGACCCAAATATTTCGATCCCTGGTTGAATGTAGTTGTTTTGATGAAGCGTTTCTTCTAAATTTGTTCCTTAGAAGAGATTCATGTCTTTCCTGATCTTCGAATCATATTCCATTGTTTCTTGTAGCTCCCTTGAGAAGATTTTGTTGTAGTGGTTCTTATACCCTCATCCTAGTCATTTTCCTTGTTTGGGCTAGTTGTATCTTGTTGATTCTTAGTTCCTTTCTGAGTGTCACCTGAGATGTTTAAGTGAACGTTCTTAGGTTGATTCTTTACTTGAATGGATTCTTTAATTGAGTTGTTGTATCCTATGAATATATGACCATAACTCTTAAGTTATTCTCCATTTTTTTATTTGAGGGATCCTTACCTTTGGATGTCTTTCGATATTCCTAATAACCAAGGCCTATTTTGATAAAAGGGGATCTCTGTAGTATAAGGATGTGATCTAATGACTTGGAACATTTAGGGATCTTCAAGTTTTGATTGAGTTGTTCTAAGGTCTTTTCTAATTCTTCTCTCAAAAGAACAATTTCTTCTTCCAATTTTTCACAGTGTTCTTCCTTTTTTTTTAATTGCTTTGATAGAATCTCCTTTATCCTCTTAGTTTCTTCCAGTTCAATTTTGAGAGAGATGATAGAATCTGCATCATGATATTTATCTTTATCTTTTTGCAGTTGTTGTTCTAGTTGATATACTTACTTTCTTAGAAATCTTAGTTCTTCCAAGGAACTTATGAGTTATCCTTCGTAATCTACTTTTGCTTCAATATCTTCTTCAGATGTGAATAATATCTCTCCTTTTTCATCATCATACATGCTTCCATTTCTTTCATAATCACTATCTTCTTTGGAGTACAAGTTTCTCCTTTTGGCATTTCATCTTCTTTTATAATCATTATATTTGAAATTTACTTCATCATCACTATCACTTACTTTTGAATAGAGAAATTTAGAAGCATAGTGTCCTATTATTCCACATTCAAAACATTTAAATGGAAGCTTACCTTTGAAATTTCCATTTCCCTTCTTTAGATTTCTTACAAATTTGGATGCTTTGAATGTGGCTTCATTGGATCTCATCTTCTTCTTTTTAGTACTTAGTTAATATGTGGTAAGAGTTCCATGAAGGGTGTCTATGTTTAAATTTTGAATGTCAGATAGTTCCTCAATGGCTGATACTTTAGAATTGAACCTAGAGGAAAGTGATCTCAATAATTTACGAATAATATCAACTTCTTTGACTATTCAACCGAGACCTATGATTATATTGACAATACCATGCACTCAAAGGAAATACAAGGGAATGTTTTTACTTCTTCTATTTTCAAAATTTCAAATTGTCCTCTATATGTTTGTAGCTTGGCATCCTTTATTTTTCCATCCCCTTCATAACAACTTTTAAGCTTGTCCCATAGTTATTTAGCTTACTAGAAATACATTACTTTGGAAAATTCAGTATCTGATAAACTACTTAATATGGCATTCTTTGGCATTGCATTAAACGTATAGAAAGATTTACCTTCTACATTAGTGAGACAAGTTGAAGGTACTTGGAAACCATTCTCAACAACCATACATACATCAGTACCTAAATACATGATGTAGGTTTCCGTTCTTATTTTCCATAAATCATAGTTTGTTCCATCAAACTAAGGAGGCTTACCTAAGTATCTGAGATTGGTCATGTTCCCAATGATCAATGTCCCTATGGTACTATCCCTGAAGGTACCTACCCTAAAACTAATTGTTAGAATAATGATTACATTGAGAGGGGGGGGGGGGGGGCGGGGGGCGGGGGTGGGGGGGGGGGGTGGTGGGGGGCGGGGGGGTGAATCATTGTAATGGCCAATTTAACCAGTTTAAATAATTCCACAATTGTAAACATAAAAATGCATCAATAAATACCATCATCACATCAACACATGAAAACACCAGACATATGTGGAAACCCTTGCAAGAGAAAACCACAAATATTCTATCTTCTTCAATCTTTAATTACATCAATTTGCAAGAACCAACCTGTTGAAGGCACCATCCCCCAAAATAATTTTGCAAGTGCCAACCTACTGGAGGCACCATCCCCCAAAATAAATTTGTAGGAGCCAAACTACTGGAGGCACTAACCCCAAAAATAGATTCATAGGCACCAACCTGTTATAGGCGCTAACCCCCAAAGATATGCAAGCACCAACTTGTTGTAGGGTCCAACCGAATTGAACCACCAACCTCAAAAAATGTGCAAGAACCAACTTGTTGTAGGCACCAACCTCTAAAATATTCGACCACCAAATTGTTGTAGCCTCCAACCTAATTGAGGCACCCACCTCCTTCACCAAAACATAATGGACCACTTTTCACAATCTTTCAAACTGGATCCATAAGCTCATTTCAATTCAACTCGTTCTTTAATCTTCAACAATAGCATCTTCTCATTTTCTTGTATCTAAAAAATTTTGACAACAACAAAAAAATAGCCCTCTTTCCCTCAAATACGTATCTTCGTGACTCTTCATATCCCCCTTTCATATTACAAGAAAATTATTGCCATTTCCCCTTTTCAAAATTGATTTGGACCTCAAATTGACCCAGAAAACATTACAAAAATTAACTGATCAACAAAATGCACATTTCTGATCTGCAGTCTAAAAAATGCACTTTTCCAGCGTGTGTTTGACAAAATGAACTCTTTTAGTTTAAAAAGGGTTCACCAAAATGAACTTCCAAGGCTAAAAAAATATATTTCGACAAGCCTGAGAAAACTTGAACCTGTCACCTCTTGTGGCTCAATAAGACTCAATACCAACTCTATTGTCATGTTCCTTGTTCATGCCACTCATAAAAAATCTTTTAACTTGAATCAAGCCATGAGCTGAAATTTTTGTTCTTAATGAAGCCATGACATACATTCAGTCTCAGACCAGATCGAACTCATGACATAACCAAGAATTCTTTCGCGCTTAACCATAAATCCATGCCATCATTTCACTTGGATTGAAACTCGTGATAGAACCAAAAAATGCCTTCAAGCTCAACCAAAAAGCCAAGAGACATACTATCTATTTGTCTCAGACCAGATCAATTTGCTTGGATCCGAAATCGTGATAAAACTAAATATGACTTCATGGATAGAGCCAAGAGCCACACTACATATATGTCTCATACCAAATCAATTTAATTGGACTTGAACTCGTGACATAACCAAATATGTGTTCAAGCTTAACCAAGAGCGTAGGGCCACCCTATGTACTTGATATAACCAAAAATTCCTTCAAGCTTAATCAAGAGCCATGTTCCGTGTGTGATAGAATGAAATACACCTTCAGGCTTAACCAAGAGCCATGTTGTGTATGTGATAGAAAAAAATACACCTTTGGGATTGTTGGTGTAAATTCCCACACCCCTTCACTTTGGAATCTGTAATTTTCGAACTCGCTGACAATTCCAAAGTAGACGAGATAGTGTTCTTCATAATTCGCCTTATCACCCTTCATCCAGACCAGCAGACTATATATTTTTTGAAATATTTGGCCCTCACCCTAATAGTAAATTTATCTACTGCCCTTCCGTTTAGTTCATGGTGCCATTGTTCTTACCTAATACACTTGGTCCTTTATAATTACCCTGCATATTTTATGAGTCATAAAACTCCTCCTGAGCACCACTAACTCTGATGGTAAAGAGAAGGAGGTATTCTGCTAGACTGATGCCATCTACCCTCAACACATTCCTTTGGCTTATTCTTAGTATATCAATTATTTTGCTTACCCCATGAGGGCTAAAATAACATAAATGAATGTAGGTAGAATTTCTGAGGAGAAGAACAAATTCTTGAGACTAACTAAACAGAAAAGTAACTAGAGTTGGTTCTTATTTCCTGATTATACAGTGATACGTTTGTATGGGTTAGACAAGCCGCCTTACCGGCTACCTAAATATGTAACTCCTTTATTTTTTGCATATGAGGTTTTAAGTCATAAACTTGCAATAAATGAAGCCCTTGCTTCAGCCCCATCTGTTGAGTCTGAGGTTCCCAAGATATTGCATGTCAAGCTCACTCAATTAGAGCAGGATTTGCAAACACTCGCAGAAGAATATCAAAATCGAGCAGATTTAGGCTACTCTGAGAGACAAAAACAATGAGATCAAATATTACGAGGAAGCCCTTCGCATCGTTGGAATGGGAAAAAATATACTCATAAGAGCCAAAGAAGATATCTGGAGAGAAATTTGGCAGAAGATCAGTATGGTCAAAGCATATGTGAATATTTTGGGGGATTGCAAAAAATCTCTAATACAAAGTGCTAGATTGGAGGCTAAATCTACAAGTGAAGCTCTAGATAAAAGACAGGAAGACCTTGATGTCGTCATAGATATGGTCAACACCTTGGAAGACACTACCTTAGAGGAGCTGGCATTATCCACTAGGGATGACTGCATCTATTCCCTGTGCATGTTAAGAGAAAATGGATCACTATTCAGGTTATGCGAGATGAATTTGATAAGGTCATCAAGGAAATAAATGATTTAAAAAATGAGTGGAATTATCTAGGGAGATTCGGAGTGCCTTCATTCTGGAATAAAGAAAATTGGGTAATATCCTGGAAAACTTTCTCGGATCAGCTGAAATCAATAGAACAGGACTTGGGCTACTTGAACATACTAGCAGAAGAAGCAGTTGGTCCTTCCACAGTCATCAACGCTCTTTTCCGAGACTTTACTATCCTAGCTGGGATAAGCAAGATCATACAAAACATGCCCACCTCCAGGTATCAGATAAGATCACGATTAGTAGTAGTGACCATAAAGTACAAAAATGTGCCTTGGTTACCTACTACTGAGTGAGATAAGATAGTGAAGCTAAAGAACAGTTTCAAATGCAACGCCGCAATTGAGCAGCTTGTTACTACATCACATTCTGTTAAGTATGTTCCACCTATGCAGTCCACTACAGACCAGCCTGAGGATTGGGATGAAATACCTTTGATTATGACACACACTCCAATGGTCAAAATGCGCATGGTACACAAAATTTCTCCTATCGGACTCAATAATACCAAAACTCCAAAGTCGCAGAAGCAGCATGACACTTGATTATTTCATTCCTAGATTTCATTTAGTTACTTAATTTGAAATTCAATTGTTTACATAAAGACAGTTACAAAAGATAGTTATATTTTTAAAAACTATTATTTAAATCCATGTTTCCCATCATGGGGGGGTTGTTGGTAGAAGCGAGAAACTTATTTTATATAGAAGTTGACTGTACATGTTACACGGTTTTTATTTTCAAATCTGAAGTTCTATTCAAGCGATCTTGTTTTCTTTCTATTCTTGTCATTTTTATTTACAATCACAACAAAGTTAAATTTGAGGCTTGCCCTCATTTAGGAATTAGATTGTCTGGCTTTCATGTTTCGACATTTATACTATCAGCATAATACTAGATGATCAGTCATGGATTATTAATAATTGAAGGTACAACTTTCGTTTTACAATAGTTCTTGTCTTAAGTGTGATTGCATTGATATTTTTTGCTCATCACTGTTCTGAATGTGTTTTATTTTCATGTTTTCCTTGTTCCCCAAATCATAGAATTTTGCTTCCCTATTAGTGATTCCAATCGCGATGCTTATTATTAACTATTGTCAATTACAGAGTAAATCAATATTCTAATGTGCTTGCACTTGATGCACATGTTGTAGCTTAAGCTTGGTGAACATTCCCATACTTGTGTTCTCTTATTTTTAGTTTTTCTTTCTTTTTATTTACATAAATCATTATTATTGTTCCTGTTCAAATCTATTGTTATCTTTCCTGATCGCCTGAAATAGAATCTCAGAGTTGAGACTTATTAAGTTGTGTTCCTCTCTTCTGTTAAAGCCATTACTTATTACAACGATCAGTTATCTCTATCTGGCCTAAATCTGTTTGCTCATTGAAAATCAGATATTTCAGTTTCTAGGGTTACCCCTTGTGGTGTGTTGGAGGTCAGCAGTGACACCTAGAGTGGGAGGATTGTTTAGTCCTCAGTGAATGCATACTTAAATTGTTTATATGTGGGAACAATTTGAGCACAAACAGGGATTAACCTAGAGCCAAGATCTATGCCATATATATGTCTCAAATAAGGAAAAACCAAATATACTTTTGGGCTTCATTAATAACCAAGAGCCATGTTGTATATAGGTCTCAAACTATACATAACCAAATATCCCTTTGGGCTTAATCAATGACTAAGAGCCACACAATGCATGTCTTAGACTAGACAAATTCAAATATGCCTTCAGGATTCACCAAGAGCCATGTTGTTTATGTGACAACCAAATATGCCTTTTGGCTTAACCAAGAGCCACATTGTGTATGTGATAAAAAAAAAATACACCTTTGAGCTTAACCAAGAGCAAAGAGCTATGTCGTATATATGCCACAGACCAGACTAAACCAAATATGCCTTCTAGCTTAATCAATAGACAAGAGCCATGTTATGTATATGTCTTAGATTAGACTAATTCATGTCGGGTATTATATATCTGACTTCATTCATACCATTATGCACCACACCAGCACACACACGCAAATATGTGTGTGTGTGTGTGCGCGCTCTCGGCCCACGTTGGGGCTGACATCAATTTGAATTTGGTCCAATATTAAATTGACTTTAGGGCTAATTTAGAACCTTCCATATGACTTATTTGGCACCTAGACCATGACTAGAGTAGCTCCTAAGATTTTTCCAATCCTCAATATGACTAGGCCATGTGACATGGTCCTTAGGGGTCCATGGTCCATCTGATGTTGATGTCAATGTGATGTTATCATGCCACATGACATTATCTAAGTGGTGCCACATGTCACCCATATTTAGCCCAATTGGTCACCCAAAATTACTAACTGGACATGCCATGTGGCACCCTATTATGCAGCCACATCATTCTTTGTACCACCAAATCATCAGCCATGTGTACCTATGTTTCCACTTGTCACCAATATTATACTACCACATCATCACTCTCCACCATCAATCCAGATGTCCTATCATTGAAGGGTCCACATTGCATTCGGTTAAAGGACCACTTGGAACCTACCACGTCTCATGTTTCCATTGGGCCAACGTGCTAAAGGATGGAGAACATGGGGGGTGTGACTTATGTTAACCATCACACTAGTTTGTGCTCCATCTGCCGTACATAACATCCATAGCCACCAAATTTTCCCTGAGGTGCACTATTTTTAATATCATTAAATAGTACACATGTTTGTGTGCCAATTGTCATTGATTACTCACCAAAAACATGGATTTTCCTTGAAGATGCATGAACGTTAACAAATTTGGTGTTTTCACCATGTTACTTTCAAACTAGCTTATCTTCTCATTATTGAGGAGTTTGACCAAGTGTAATATATCATTGGAAAGGTCTCAAAGAGGATTATCCAACCATGCCAGCTACATACTCAATTGATTGTTATAAATTCCAAAAAAAAAAAAAAAAAAAAAAAAAAAAAAAAAAAAAAAAAAAAAAAAAAAAACTCAATAATATCTAGGCCATCATATCTTCTTAACATAACTAATGTGTTAATCAAATTCTCAATGATTTTCCAAGGAAACATGACATAAATACTTAATGAACTTGTAAGGAATTCTGAGATCACTGATGCATCAATCAAATTCTCAATGATCTTTCAAGGTATTGTACCCTCTTTGACATCAATGACATGACATTCGTATTCATCAATGGCAACACTATTCCCAACAATCTCCTTCCTTTGACAACCAAAACGTCATACCTCATTTGACATCAATGACATGATATTTGTTGTCAACAATGACAACACTATGCCCAACAGAGGTTTGTATCTCCTCCCCTTGGATCCCTCCCTTAGTGAATGGTTGCTCCTTAGAATTTCTTAAAGCCTCAAGAGGGCTTCAAGGGTGCCCCTCATCACCTTTCCTCTACATCTTGATGGCACACTCATTAAGAAGAAGTCTTGAATACGAACGAAGGAATGGCATCCTTCTAGGTATAAGATATGTCTCAGTCATCAAGAGTATAAATCACTCCCAATTTTCAAATATTTCCCTCTTATTGGGAAGATCCTCATTAATTATTGTAGAGCACTTTAGGATAGTTATAAATTAGTATCTAATGGCTTCTAGAGGTTTTATTAGTCATAGAAAATCACAATTTAATTCTTGGAATATTAGCCCCCTTCTTAAGAAACAACTGGGTCTCCTTCTTGGGTTTCATCTTGTAGCTTCTTTGAAAGATTTTAGTTATTTGGGGATTCCAATTTGTTTAAAATCACATTCTTCCCAAGCCTAATGAAGAATTATTGTGAAATTCAAGTCCAAGTTACAACACTGAGGAAGAATTTGATTGAACTTACTTGGGTGTCGAGTTCTTATTGAAGTGGTACTATTAGCTTTTCTTGTTTACCAATTCACAACTCTCCTAGTGTGGGTTAGAAATATTTGCGAACTAGCTAAAATTATGAGGAAATTTTTATGGGAGGGTGGTAAGTAGAGCCATAAAAAGTTTCATCTCATCAAATGGGTTGTGGTAAAATCCCTAAAGTCTCATGGTGGCATGGGGATCCAGGATCCCTCCCTTATGAATATTGCATTAGGTTCCAAGTTGGTGTGGAGATACATTTCAAATCATTCTTCCTAGTGGAAAGAATTTATGTGGTGAAAATACCTTAAATCAAGTTTATATTTAAGCCACAAATCTCCCCTCGCTTAAAAATCAAGCTCGTCTATCTAGAATCTCTTCTATTCGATTATGGATCTGATTAAAGAGCATCTTTCCAAATATCTAGGGAATGGGAAGTCAATAAATCTATGGTCGGATTGACTCATTCATAAGGATGCTTTGGAAAGTCATGATGAGTTAACCCCCTTGAGAGATTGACTGGTCTCTGAAAGAAAATTCATGTTATCAGATATTTCAAAATGGGATTGCTCTAATTCATGGATTTGTTGGGGCCTTTGCTACATCCCACACCATACCTCAGCTTGAGTTACCCTGTTTATGTTGTTGTTGGTTGGTTTTGCCTTAGGAATCAGGCATTTTCTAATCATTGGGTATGGAAGAACTCGGTTAGAGAAGGCTACTCTATTTTATTATTTCAAGCAGGACTTCCTCCAAATTCTCGTGTTTGATCATGAGTTTGGACTCCCAATTTTCCATCAAAACTGACCTCCTTTTGTTGGGTTTTAATGCATGTAAAAATCTTGATAGCAAAGAATCTTCAAAAAATAGGAATGGGTGACCCTCATGCTATCCTTTATGCTTGAGATAGGAAGAAACAATTTCTCATCTATTTCTCAATTATTCCTTTTCTTGTGAAGTATAGGAGTTTTCCCTTACCCCTCTCTTCTCTAGAATTCAATGGACTAACTAGCCTACCTCCTTCTTCTCTTCTTGAGAGGGTTGCTACCTTGGAAAAATTCAAAGGAAAGAGTTATTTCAAGCAAATCTTGTTGGTTTTCCTAAAATTTATCTGTTGGAAGGTTTGGATAGCTCGAAATTACAACATTTTCAATAAGAAGTGGTGTCACCCTCACTTTGTAGCCTTAAGAGCTTGAGAGGTCATGTATTGAATATTAGAAGAATTCTGCCCTCCCTACTGATATGGGAAATGTGAATTCCCAAGAAAATGAATGGCTTCTTAACCTCCTTCCTGGTTTTCCAAGGAGTAAGAAAACTCACTCAAGATCTGTAGAATGGTGGAAGTTGAAACTACATCAAAGTTGAAATGGAGGAAATCTCATACATCCATTTTGCTAAGTTTTGATGTTGATTTAAAGCATAATTCAGGAGTGGCGAGAGCATGTGGGATTATTCTCAACCCTGATGGAAAAATTGAAATTGAGTACAGTTGGGGGTTAGGAAACTGCACAAAGACTACCATAGAGACATATTGATCACTGCAAGGGCTCCTTCTAGCCAAATAATCAAACAACAAAGATTTGGTGGTGTTGGAATATTTGTAGTTGGTTAGTTTAATCAATTTTGGGTTAGTTTAATCAATTTTTTAGTAGAATTTTGTAAATAATGTAAAGTCTCCGTAAAATGTGGAAGCGGAGTGCGCATATAAGTAAGAGTCAAAGGGGCTTTAGCCCCTTGTATGGGTAAGTGATAGGATGGTTTTGAGATTCACCCATAGGCCATGGGCCATGGTATTGTAATAGAAAGGCTATAAATATTTGAGTCATAACGAGTCTAGAAGAATAAATTTTGGAAGAAGAACAAGTGTAAGGGCAAGTGCTAAGGTAGGAAAGATCTGTTTTCCTGTACTTAGGTGAAAGGGGAAGGCTCCTGTAGCTGAGTGCGCGGAGACCTTGGAAAGTTCACAGCTAAGTGCACGGGCCCCTGTAGTTGGGTGTGCAAGGTGGAAGACTCTGTAATTTGAATGCTAAATCTAATAGAGACTAATTTTGGACCAAATCTATTGTATATGTGCCTTGTTCTTAATTCTGTTTAAGTTTATGCATCATCATTTAATGATCTATTTTCTATGAAATAAAGTGTATTCTCTGTGCGAATTTATTAAATCGTTAATATCTATTCATGAAATGAGTAATGGACTGTTTTCGCAAAGATAGTATCTAGATCTGTTATGATAACTGTTCGAAATGGGTAGATCTGCGCAAAGGCAAATCTAGGGTTGTTATTTACTAAGAAAAAGTCGTGAGTCTGCTTCTTTGAGGTTTGATAAGCCTGATCGTAGACCTTCGTGAAGGTCTGGAAGTCATTTGGATAGAGTTGCAGTAGTAGACCATAAGAAGATCTAGATCTGCATGAAGGTAGATCTGAGCCAAAAGGACTTTAGAATACACATCACATGGTCTCTGGATGTAGAAACCTGGTTCTAACATCCCCCAATACTACTTCGGGTGAGACTGTAGCCTGCGCTTTGTAGGTTGTTGCCAAAAGGGCCAGCAGTTAGGGTTTTTTTGGTTGGCGTGAATAACTCTGAACCTGGATCAGGCCCCCATAAGACAACAAATGGTTCTATTGCCGAGATCGGGATCTATCTAAGATATGTGTTATGTCGAATAAGTGGTTCCCTACGAAGAAAGAGATCAAGAAGTGGATTGACAAAAACGTGCACACTTTTGTGGCTCAAGAGAACAAAAGCCCTAAATTGTCCAAAGAGCAGTGGTTGCAGAGATGTTTGTACATAGAGAAGACCGACGTGTTCTTTTGTTTCTTCCCTGATAAACTACATGAGTGGTTGTCTAGATTAACCGATAATCAAGGAACGTGGAGGCTTGACGACCCTATAGTATGGAATCAGGGACTGGTGCGACATCTGGAAGCATTAGAAAGCAATATCGCGCGAGTCATAGATCATTGGATTGATTGCACACTTGGAAGTTTTGTAACTGAGTTCGTAATCGATAGAAATATCAACTATAGAGAAGTGGAACATAGGCTCTTCAAGGGACCTCGAGGTAAGTATTTGAAATCATTGAAAACGTGGATTAAAGTGATGTTATTTGAAAATAGGGTTATGAAGTTACCTTGATGTTTGCGGCTACGCGAAGCGGGAAATTCTTTAGAAGAAACGAAGGAACGAGCTCAGAGTACAATCTGTTGATCGAACCCCCTTCAAGTAAAGATGAAGGGATGGTGCTTACTACATCGTGAAGTGTGGTCCAATTGATTAAGCAAGGTATCCCGAGGATACCTCATCCATCCACTCCACCTCCACCTTCACCTCCACCTCATACGCCTACTCCTTCACCTCCACCTCCACCTCCACCTCATATGACTACACCTTCACCTCCACCTCCGCCTCCACCTCCACCATTCAACATGGTGAACGCAATGAAGATGTCGGTTTTTAAAGGGATCGGGAGTGAAGATCCTAAACAGTTCTGGTTTGTTGTAGGAGATGTATGGACGACACAACAGATTACGGATGATAACATCAAGAAAGCGCAACTGGTCACATCTTTACAAGATCAAGCATTGACATGGTACATTAAGTATTGCACTGATAACCCCAACGCGACGATGACAGAGACCCAGCAAGCTTTGAACAAGGAGTTTAGAAAGCCTAAGTCAGAGGCACAGTTGGTGACTGAGTTTAAAGAAATTCGACAAAAGATAGATGAGACACCTTGGGATTTTGATCAAAGGTTGAAATGCCTGATCAAGCAGGCCAATATGGTGATTACAAATTCCCAGCATCGAGATTGGTATATCGCGTCGCTCTTGCGCACTTAAGATTGCCACTGTCACAACAAAAAATAGCAACGCAAGAAGAAGCCTCAGAAATTGTGATGAGGCTAGAAGCCTCACCCATACAAGATACAAACCCTGGAGTGAAACAGATTCACTCACAACTGGAAAGCATGCACTTGGAGTTGCAGAGCTTGAAGAAAGGGAAGGAAGCTCAGTCGAGGTACACGCTGAAGTCTCATGCTTGAAATGCAAGGGCGATGGGCACGATAAGGACCGTTGCCCGATTTATCAAAACTTTATTATTGGGGGAAGGCTTTTTCCCCTTAAACCGAAGAATATTGTTCGGTCGAGCGCGGGAGCTACACCATGGTGCATTATCTGTCAGGTTACAGGACAACACATGACTGATAATTTCCATTTACTAAAGAAGTTTGTGCAGACCCCCCAACAATTGTTTTGTAATTTCTATAAATTTGTAGGTCATGACGAATTCCATTGTAGGAGTTATGAGCTGATGATGGATAGAACCCATACATACCGAATGTAGGTAGAAAACCAACCTCAGGATCAGGGTGCAGGAGCAGCGCGCAAAGGATTCCAAGGTCGAGGACAAGGAAGAGGGGGCGGAGCTGGCAGAGGACGTGGGCAGATAATTTTCTATAACTATGGCGAACCAGGACACTTTGCGCGAGACTTCCCCAACCCCACGCATCTGTCATGTCAGTGTTGCAGACAGTTTGACCATGTGATAAAGGAATGTCCGACCCTTTTGGCGAAGATGCAAGAAAAGAAGACACAGCCCCAACAACCTACGCAGAACATCTAGATGGTGAGAGCAGAGCCCCTTGAAGAAGATCAGAGCATAAATATAGTAACAAGAAATGGTATGGCCACTAGTGCAGATAAGGGCAAGTAGCTTGAGATCGAGGGGTGGGTGCGCAAGGCTGTCAAGAAGGAAATATACTTTGATCTTAACCAAGCTAAAGATACCTTCATGGAAGAAAAGAAGAACTTCGTTGAGGCTTCCACCTCAAGAAGCCAGGAGAAAATGCTAGAAACTAGTACAACACAAGAGGTAGATCCTTTGGTATTAGCTAATTTTCTAAGGACCTGTATGAATTTGCTACGTGATAAGAAAGAAGTAGAAGGGTTGCAAGAACTAATCGACAAATGCATGAATAAAGAAAAGACCCATGTTGAACAACGCACTGTGAGAAAAATTGGTAAGCATAAGAAGCGCACAGGGCGTGAGATGGGGCTAACTGCACAAATAGGAGAATATGAAATGGAACAAGTAATCTTGGATCTGGGATCTAATGAAATTGTCTTGCCTAAGCAGACGTAGGAGAGAATGAGGAGGCCTACACTCCAGTGGTCTCTTATATAGTTTTTCATGGCAAATCAACAGAGTATTATTCCGATGGGGCGCTTATATGGTGTAACGGTAGATATTGAGGGCGCAAACGCGCTGGCTGACTTTGAGGTCACTAAAATAGTGGATGATAGCAACCCATATCCAACGCTACTAGGAATTGACTAGGATTTTTATATGGACGCAGTAATCAACTTGAAGAATCATAATATGACATTTGAAAGGAAGTCACTCAAGGTTGTAGTACCACTAGACCCTGTTGAAGGAGCGCGCTACACTGAACCTGTTTGCGACTTTGTGGAAGATGATGATGATCTAGATCAGATCTACAAGATCACAATGTGAAATGAATATTGGATCAATTCTATGGTCGATGGATGAATTGCGTGGGACAAGGATAGTTCCTGCACCTTAGACTCGGATGAAGAACTTGAACACTATCAGAATCGGTTGCATGATGTATCTATGGTCCGGTGTAATATGATGACCAAATCACTAAGATGTGTTTCAACTGAGGTAAGAAATCTTCCACATTATGTTGGTTTGACTGATGTGGATCTGTTTTTAGATGAATTTTAAAGGGATGTACCTAATGAACATCGCTTCAAAGCACTAGAGTTGGCACTGCGCGCTACGCCTGCCCTCTAGTGGGGTACGCACAAGGAAAGCTCCAATGGATGGAAGGAATATAGAAGAATGATGAGATTAAGGTTTGGGTATGCTAATACTAGGATGACGGAAAAGCACAATGGGAAGGATGATCCACGTGATCGTTTGGCATGATGGACTAACGCCTAGGGAACGGAGCGGCAACTAGAATGGGTGCACATTTTTTGTCATACCTTAGATACAATACCTATGAACTGGTATTTGGAAATGAAGCTTCGCCATGGAACAGTTGACTAGTACATCCTAAGAGAAATTTTCTTATTGACTTTCAGCTTTGAGGATGGGTTTGACTGCATTGATGAAGCGCTCCAGGAGATAAAAGCAGCTATATTCAAAACGCTTAAGGAACCAGTAGAATGGGCTCAGTGGGATTGGAGTACACAGCTACGCCATGCGTTGGAATGTTACAATGTGATTTTTGAAGAGGAATAAGAATACCCACAGAATATTACCATTCCAGAGACAAAGGGACAGCGCAAATTCGAAGGACCGAAAGACGAGAACCTAGATATATCAGAGCCTTTGAAAACTATACAAGTAAATATTGGATCTGAAGCAAAGCCTCAGTTCGCAAAGATAGGAGATTATTGGGATGAAGATACAATCGATAAGGTGGTCGAACTGATGCCTGAATACCAGGATCTATTCCAAACAAAGTTCTCAGATCTAAAGGGGATCATAGGAGATTTGGGTGTAATGAAAATCACTTTGAAACCTGACGCGAAGCCCGTCAAGCAGAGACCTTATCAGCTCAATCCAAAGTATAAAGAAAAGGTGTGCCAAGAAATTAATAAGATGTTGGACACCGGTATTGTTGAATCAGTATAGGAATCTGATTTGGTGAACTCAATAGTAGTCCAAGAGAAGAAACAGAAAGGAAAAATCAGGATATGCATAGATCTAAGAAAGTTGAATGATGCATGTGTGCACGATCTATTTCCAACACCATTTACAGATGAATTATTAGAGATTGTGGGAAAACAGGAGGCTTATTCCTTTACTGATGGGTTCTCAAGATACCATCAAATAAATATCGCACCGGAGGATCAAAGCAAGATGACCTTCACAATGGAGTGGGGTTTCTATCAATATACAATAATTCCATTTGGATTAAAGAATGCGTCTGTAATCTTCTCTCGGGTGGTCATCATAGTGTTCAAAGAGTTTATTCATAAATTTTTGGAAGTTTATTTTGATGATTGGATTGTGTTTGAGTTGGTAAAGCACCATGTTGCAAGGCGCGACCCTAAGAAGATCTGGCACAAGTTGCCTTACCTAGTCTCAGAGACAGACGTGTAGGAAATTGTGTGGAGTTGGCTAGTGGAGTGGTGACAACCCACGAAAGTTGGCAAAAGTACCAGTCAGGACGGAGAAACCTCTATTGCATAAATGACCACTATGCAGAAATGAAAATAAGCAACACAGGCAACGGCAAAGGTATTGGCCGAGAAAAGGAAGAAATAAGTTGCTGCTAAGGCAAATGCTGAAAAAGAATGTGTTGCGAAAGAGTGCACTGGCCAGAAAGACACAATGGAAGTCAAAGGAATCAACTTCCTAGAATATTGATGAGAAGGAAGGAGGTGGGGGTGAGGAGCAGAGCACTCCCTTCACATTGAAGAAGAGGAGTAAGGAGACAACTGTCGAGCCAAGGAAGAAGCATAAATCAGACAAGAAAGCGCGCATTGACCCAATGGTCCTCACAGAAGGGGACCTCGATGAAATTGGGGATAAAGTCAGGGACACCACAATGGAGTTGTGGCAAAAGTTTGAACAACAATACATGCAGACACTAGGGAGTGTCCAGAAGGATCTATGAAAGCTGTAGATTCAAACGGGCAGGATTCAAGCGAGCATAGGGAAAGCGAGTGGGGTGCAAGCGAGCCTAGCACAAGGGAGTGAGAGTGTATTGGAGACAGAAAGGACTCTAGACCTCAGAGTCATCTCCTTACCAGAAGGATCAGTATGTGTGGAAATAGAGGAAGACCACACTCTACTGGGCACGATCAAAGACATAGGTGCGAACTTAGCCGCGTTGCCACTTCAGACCCTCATTGTGCTTCATGAGGGGGTCTTGGATGAGCTTCGAATTAGAGAGCACCGCACACTTGCAGTAATCAGCGAGGTTAAGGTAAACAATGCATAGATATTTGTTGAGAAAGTTCAGGCCCTGAAAGAAAAGGAGGCGTTAGAAGTGCAAAGTCAGAGCCTATAAACAGCAATAACATAGGCGTGAAATTCAGTCCCAAAGTTACATATTTTAGAAGATGTCACAGCTACAACAAAGATCATGAAATTAGCTACTGCAATCTACGAATCAAAATATGAGATAGGAAAGTCACGTTTGACTTCCAGATGAAGATAGCAAAATTATAGTTGAATCTATAGCCGACTACTCCACCTAAGTTCAGGGAGCAGCACGGCGCAGCCATCAAGGAGCACATGGCTACTCTGGAGAAGGCAGTCAAAGGTTGTGACTTCCTTTCTAACACGCCATGGAGTTATGGGATACATTACAGGAGGACCCGAACTTGCAAAGATTGAGTACAAAAGTCAGAAAGGCCCAGCGAAAATCTGATGAGATCAGGATGACTGCATGCACATTGGCACTAGTTCAACGCTTCGCACACCTACAAGAAGGAAAGTTGTTATAGGCACAAGTTTAGTAACTATAGCAAAAAGAATTAGTGTTAAAGGATTGGCTTCAACCTTGGACAGAGGAGGCTAGCCAAATTTCTCAGACCATTCAGGAGAAGTTGAAAGCTCTGCAGCAGACACATAGGACCATGCAACTTGTGATAAAGGGACCAGCGACAGAAAAGTTGGTCGAAGAGGTGAAGTAGGTTGCAGTACAAGGCATCGCAGAGTTGGAAGCATTGAAGCAGGATTTCAGTGAGCTCTGCCACAAAGTAGAGAAGCCAGCTGAATGACTCGAGGGCAAGTCACCATATTTGTGTTAGGGGCATATTGGGATAGGGTCCCTAGGGTCAATTTTGGGTCAGTTTAATCAATTTTTGAGAAGAATTTTGTAAAGAATGTAATGTCTCCGCGAAATGTGGAAGCAGAGTGCGCAGATAAGTAAGAGTCAAAGGGGCTTTAGCTCCCTTTATCGGTAAGTGATAGCATGGTTTTGAGATTCACCCATAGGCCACTGGGTCATGGTATTGTAATAGAAAGGCTATAAATATTTGATTCATAGCGAGTCTAGAAGAATAACTTTTGGAAGAAGAACAAGTGTAAGGGAAAGTGCTAAGGTAGGAAAGCTTTGTTTTCCTATACTTAGGCGAAAGGGGAAGGCTCATGCAGTTGAGTGCGCAGAGACCTTGGCAAGTCCACAATTGAGTGCGTGGGCCCCTACAGCTAGGTGCGCAGGGTGGAAGAGTCTGTAATTTGAATGTTGAATCTAATAAAGACTGATTTTGGACTGAATCTATTGTATATGTGCCTTGTTCTTAATGCATTGTTGTTTAATGATATTTTTTCTATGAAATAAAGTGTATTCTCTGCGTGAATCTATTAAATCGTTAATATCTATGCATGAAATGAGTAATGGACTATTTTCGTGAAGATAGTAACTAGATCTGTTATGATAATTTTTCGAAACGAGTAGATCTGCACAAAGGCAGATCTAGAGTTTTTATTTACTGAGCGAAAGTTGTGAGTTTGCTTCTTTTAGGTCTGATAAGCCTGATCATAGACCTTCGTGAAGGTATGGAAGTCATTTGGATAGAGTTGCAGCAGTAGACCATAGGAAGATCTAGATCTTCACGAAGGCAGATCTGAGCCAAAAGGACTTTAGAATAAACATCACATGGTCTTTAGATGCAGAAACCTGGTTCTAGCTTCCCCCAATACTGCTTCGGGTGAGACTACAGCCTGCGCTATGCAGGTTGTTGCCAAAAGGGGCAGTAGTTAGGGTTTTTTGGTTGGCACGAATAACTCTGAACCTGGGTCAGGCCCCCTTAAGCCAATAGCTGGCATCGAAGGATTTTCAATATATTCACCTGCTATATAGGCTACGATCTAGATGCGGATCTTGGTTTAACACTATGTTGTGTAGATTTTGATTTAATACAATATTCTTATCATGGATATAAAAAAATAGAAAAGAGTATCAAATATTAAGGAAGAAAGTGGATAGAACAAGAAGAATTATTATGTTCTTAATTTAACCCTAGCTATAATATTTTTGGGGAAATTAAACTATAATGAATGGTTATGAGGAATATAATGAATGAAAAGGGACTTTAAAATAAAATCTATAGAAGAATAGTTTATAATGTAAAACAAAATCTCTCAAATAGCAACAATTGTGTGGAAATCCCTCGTTAGGGATTTTTCTTTAATTGGAAACTAGGCAACCTAAAAAATAGGAAAAGGAAAGAAAGTGAAAGTGGGGAAGGACCCTTGGATTGGATAAATGGAACCTTAAGTTGTCATCAGCACTTATTAATTATTTGTATTCATTGGGGATTGTCTCATTAAAATATATAGAAAATCCAAATGGATATAATGCACAGTCTCAAGATTGGAAAGCAACATGTGTTTTGTCCCTTTAGGGTGAAAAACAAATAATTGGACACATTATAAATATGTTAAATCATAGTACTATCAAGTTGCCATATTAAGGACTTAATTAAATGATCTAAAATTAAATATGGAGGGACTATACAACGAAATTGTTAGTCAACCAAGATGGAGGAATTCCAAATAGCTGAAAGAGTTTGGTGGTAGAAAATAGTTTGGAAATTGGAATGTCCTCTACAATAATAATAATAATAATAATAAAAATAAATCATTTGACTTGCCTTGTCAAATAAAATTATTACATGAGACAATGGTAAAAAGAGGAATTGGCATAAACTATGCATATGCATATTATGCAAGTGTTGTGAGGAAATAACAAATCACTTATTTATCACTTATTTTTTTCTAGGATCTTTCGCAATAAACTGCAGCAAATTTAATTTGGAAAAAAAGTAGGATCAAGTGACTTTGGTAGATTATCTCTACACATGGTTAAAATATATATATATATATATGGTTTTTCCTATGTTTTTAGTTTAGGGAATCTGGATCTCAAGACACAACTTGATTTTTCAAGATTTGGATATCAATCTTTTGTAGGTAGCACACAAAATTAAGGTTTCCTTTAAAGGAAGATGGAAATCTATAAAATAAAAATATGAGAGAATTTTAAAGGAACCCAACATTGTTAATTTTTACACTGCTTTATGTTATTTCAATTACTTTAGCTCAATTCAATTGTTCAATTAGAAATCTTTCAATAACAATTAATACTTTTCATCAATCAATAGTAACTAAAGATAGAATAATTTTGCAATGACAATAGGAGACAATCAACACATCAACCAGAGACACAAATTTTTGTCAAAGACTAAGGAATAACCCCACAAGGGGAAAACCCTTTGAAATTCTTCTTCTATTAAATTTTCATAAAATGTTCAGCAGAGATTACAATGAGCCCATACAAAAACATCTAGCAATATCAAACAAACAATATCAGAAATATGATCCCAGCAACAATATTGATCAGAGTTAGCTTTCCCAATTTTTGGTCAACTGCTAAACTGAATCCCTAGATCCTAAATGCATGGAGGAAGACTTATGCATGCATTTGATATGCTCCAACCACATGGATGAGCCTGTGTTCCTGTGGTTATAGCTAAAATTCCCTGAGTCAATCCTGCAAATGGAAACCAAAAACGCTAATCACACATGAGAACTTCTAACACTGCAATTTCGGACATGTACGAACCAAATTCCATGAACTCACTTTAGACATATGTGAACCAATCCAAAGAAGAGAGAAGAATATGCTTGATAATGATGATGATGCCTAAATGAGGGTTAGTTGAATTGTATTTATAGGCTTCCAAGGGTGACCAAATTCCTGTTAGGGCTTACCTATATTTTTGTGCACATGTGGGCTTCAATTCAAAAATACACTTTCCCTTGTCCAAATTAAGTGCTTCAAAAGTCAAAATTGGTCCTCTCAAAAAGAGGAATCTAGTCCCATGATTGGAATTTATAAATGAGCTACCAAATTAACACTCCCTCTCAACTAGGGAGAAATTCCAAGTGCATCATAATTATCATGACAACATATCATGTCCCATCTCTGCTCAAATCTATTTGTTGAATCTTTCTTGAATCTAAATAAGAAGAATCATCGGGGAGCTACAACTACCACCCTCTTAGGACAATTAGGAAGGTCTTATGGGACACTCTCACCTCACGCCATCTCATAGGGGAGCATACGTCTTCCACCCTATGTTGAGCAATAAACGAGACACAATATCTCATCCATCCTATTGCTTCCTGATCTTCCCAAAAATGACCCTCACGAATCATGTGGTAGAACACCTTACATCATAATCAATCTTGGGTGAGATACCCAACTTACCAAGGTAAGGATCACACACCCCTAAACCATCTCAACCTATTTCCCGATGAGGAGCTTCAATCCCAACAAGCCTAGCTTGTGGGTATGAGAGATATGGGTGATACCCTATTCTCCAAAGATCACTCAACCCCAAGAGCTCTACATCTCAATTCCTCACCCTAGGAGCTCAAATAGGGGGGAAGAGCTAGCTCAATGTCCTCGATCAGCAATGCCCCTTAACAGGAGGGTTCACATCCATCAGTCTAAGATGCTCTCTAAAGACCAAGAACTTACCTTTAGGTAAAGCCTTAGTGAGAATATCTGCAATCTGCTCATTTGTTGATATGTGATGGAGTCTAATGGATCCTCTTTGCATTATGCCTAGAATGTAATGATATCGGATCTCTATGTGTTTGGACTTGTCACAAAATACAAGATTATCTTCCAATTGGATCCCACTCTTGTTGTCGCAATGTATCAATGTAGTGTGTAGGACCTTCTTAAACAACTCTCTAAAGAGATTTCTCAACCAAATTGCTTCGCAACTAGTCATGCTAGTGGAAATATACACTGCCTTGGCAGTACTCAATGCTAGGGACTTCTATTTCCTGCTCATCCAAGATATAATGGAAGATCCAAGACTACAACAACATCCATAATTTTTTTTCCTATCAACAACATTCCTTCCCAATCAACATCGATCTATCCATGTAGTCGAACATCTTTGGCATAATATCTCAGAATAAGGGTGATCGTCCCATACAACTCTCTCAAAATGTGTTTGGCAACAACCCAATGTGCATGGAGAGGCTCAGTCATGAATTGACCCACCGTGTTCACTACACATCATATGTCCAGATGAGTGTTCACTTAAGTAAATTAGAGCCCCAATCAATTATCTATACTCAGATGGATTTTCCAAATTGGGTCCTGTAACTTCTCCACATACCTTCTTGAAGTTCATTTCCATTTGTGTGTTTAAGGACTTGCATTCAGTCATTCTAAATCTCTCCAACAACTTCACGACATATTTTCCCTGTGAAAGGAATATCTCACTGGGTCTTTGCCACACTTCAAGGCCTAGGAAGTAGTGCATGAGTCCAAGGTCCTTCATCTCAAATTTAGAGGCTATCTCCCTCTTACACTCGATCATCAGGGGCTCACTACCTATCATAAATAGATCATCAACATATAAAACCAAAATCAATGGCATATCTTGGACTACCTTGAAGTATAGGTTGGGATCGACATTTCTTCTTGTGAATCCAAGATTCATTAGGTAACTATCTATGCAGGTGTACCATGCTCTAGGGGCTTGCTTCAAACCATACATTGCCTTCTTCAACCTGGAAACAAATGGCTTTAAATCCTCTACTTCAAATCCCTGTGACTACATTATGTACACTTCTTCTTGTAATATTCCATGAAGGAATGTTGTCTTCACGTCCATCTAATGAAGGGTCCATCCTTGACTTACAGAAAGGGAAACTATTGAATGAATGGTTGTATATCAAGCCACAAGAGAAAATATATCATCGTAAGCTTCTCCCTCTTTTTGGGAGAATCCTCAGGCCACAAACCTTACCTTATATTTCTCAATGCTTCCATTGACTCCATGTTTGATCTTGAATAGCCATTTTGAAGTCACCATATATTTTCCCTTCGGTCTAGGCATTACATCCCTTACGTTATTGATTTGTATTCTTCAGTCATAGCATCCTTCCAAAATTATTCTTTCATGGCTTCTTCAAAGTTGTGAGGCTCAGCTTGAATCATCTTGTTCATAGTTACAACATATCCTTGGTATCTGCATGGATTCTTGCTTTCTCTAAAATATGTTCTTGCAGGAATGTGTCTTTCAGCATCCTGTAATGTGTCATGAAGCCAAAGAATGCCTCTTTGTGGTAGGGGGATCAAATGGAGGAGGATCCAAGGGGTCCATAGGCTCCATGGGATCATCAGCAATGTCTCACTTAGATTCATGCCCAGAAGGACCTTCTAGAATATCCATATCATCATTCTTCTTCTCGGGAGGAGGAGGTGAAGGAAGGCCCCTTGCTTTCCCAAGGGAAACATATCCATAAAACCTTATATCCATGCTAATCTCAACATCCTTTTGATAAGGAAAATATATTTAAAATCCTTTAGAATCTTCACAAAATCCAAAAAAGAATACCTTTTCTTCCCGTGGCTTCCATCTTATTCCTTTTGTCCTTCGGCACGTGAAAATATACAGGGTAGCCAAATATACGGAGATGACCAACATTTGGCTTGACACTTGTGAATACTTCTTATGGAGTTTTTTTGTCCAATGCTTGACGAGGCAACAAGTTTTGAACATACACAGTTGCATTGGTAGATTCTCCCCAAATAAACTTCGCCAACTTTTGATCATGGAGCATGGCACAGGAAGCTTCTATAATAGACCTATTATTTCTTTCAACCACTCCATTTTGTTTGGGATTATAAGGTGCAATTTTCCCTTTCTTGATGCCTTCCTTCTTACAAAAATCTATGAATTCATTTGAGTTGTAGTCTCCACCATTTTCAGACCTTAAGATCTTAATTTTCTTCCCTGTTTGATTTTCAACCAAAGCCTTGAAATTCTTGAAAAAATCGAAGGCCTCTTCCTTATGCTTCAAGTAATATATCCATGTCTTCCTCGAGAAATCATCAATGAAAGTAATGTAGTAGAGATGGGCACCAAGAGAGTGTACTAACATCAGGCCACATGTCAGAATGAATGAGTTGGAGGATGTCATTTGTCTTTTTCTTACTAGAGGGGGATGCCCCCCTTGTCTTATTTCCACTAGCACATCCAGGACATACTCCATCATGTTGGGCTTGAACATCGAGAAGGGAATCATAATGTAGATGGGAAAATATTTAATTCCATAGCTCGCTTTGATTATTAGTATCATGGACCAATGCTAGAAGAGGTATTCCAATGACTTTATAGAGTCTTTCAAATCTAGATCCCAATGTGAATGCATCTCTCATAGGGGATCCCTCCAGCCAAGTAAGCACTTTCCCCTTGATGAAGGAAACTTGCACCCCTTTTTCATCTAAAGAAAATATAGATACCAAATTCTTATTCAACCTAGGCACATACATCACATCATGAAGCAAAACATATTCCCTAGTGTTGTGGGGAAAAGTATCCGACTCGGAATGACCCTATCCCTACTCTAAGGGTGATAGTTCCTTAGCAACAACTGAAAGTAAAGCTTTGATATTTTTCCTTTATGAAAGTACAGAGAAGGAAGAAAAGATTGACCAACCGATGTCTTTCGCTTTTGTCGATCCTGTCTTCTCTCTTTGCCTCTTGTTCCCAGCTCCTTGCTCCCTTTGCCGGCCCAGCTACACAAAGATCCTGCAAAAACAAGAGAGGGAAACTACAAGAAACATGTACTCATAACTGATGCATGGATTAGGATGGATCAAATATACAGATAAAAACAATACATCATTGCAATACAAGTATATAGGAGAACATCAAAGCTTTATTGATAGAAGAAAAAGGTTCTGAGAAGGTTACAACCATAAATGGCTCCAATCCAGCAGCACCTCCCCAGCAGCAAGAAATCTCCTCTTCCCCTCTATAAAAGCAATCACCCAATAGCTCTGACTGTAAACCAACAGCACTTCCTTGCTTTGCACAAAATTCCAGCCTCCCTAGACCTCATAGAAGAGCTCTATATATAGGGTAGAAGGAGAAAGGATGAGTCAGCTTGAGGCTGGCATAAAGTTGACTAGTGTCCTCTCTCTCTTCAGTTAAACCTCAGTTCTTGAGTCCACTTGGAGATCCTTGCTTCCACATGGAGATCAAGTACCTCTTACTCATCACAGGGCGAATTCCTCGAACCAAGTGTCAGTTTGGAAGCTTCCTGGGTAATTGACACCTTGCAGAATGACTGTGCCACTTGGCCAATCTCGCCCAGCGCAGGTAGCCTTCATTGGAGTTGACTTTCAGCGCAGGTACAAGGAGGAGCAGTTGACATTCAGCGCAGATGCTCAGTGGAGCAGCTGACATGATCCAAAAATAGCCTGTTTTTAAGTGTTTTCAGGTGGAGAACTGATAGGAAGTGCTGTGGTTTGCTGACCTTGTTCCTCTAGGGGTAAGAACAACATGTTTAGGGACTGAGGATCCCTGTAATTATTGACATTTCGTGCTCCATGTTGCGAGGCACAAAAATGTCTATAACAGTTGCCCCCTAAAGTATGAGGCCGTTTATCGGGTGAAATGCTTTATCCAGAGGGTCCGAAGTTCATTCAAGTGCTGAGAGGTGCCCTGTAATACAATACAATACAATACATTATTTTTCATTCTGTTTTCATGATCTAGCTGAGGCGGGCATTCCCATGCTCAGCTTTATAAATTCATTTTGGTACATAGAACAGACGATCGTTTGATGGTAGACTGATAATTCTCTGCTGAAATTATCATCCTTTGAGTAGGATGATCATCTGTTGTAATGATGTACATGACAAATGCTTTTATATTTCCTGAATATGTATCGCAGCCCGGATGGATGAAACTAGATCCGGGGTCTTCAAACTCGTTCGATCTTCACTCTAAGTACAAGTCAATCCATGTGAGAATTTCGTTGAAGTCGAACATGGAAAGACATCGCTTGATTACCGGTCAATGATGAAAACCGTTAACAAACGCGAGAGGAATCACCGATAATGATAATGACCCTCAAGGTACTGCATTACAATTCACGTGGCGTGAATAAAGGACTTGGCGTCGAACGCCACGCAAAATCTTCTGGTCGAAGGTCATTGATGTATACCTGTCGCCGGAAGTGAGAAACTTGCCATTGAGGCATGCAAGCTTCAAAGTACTGGTGGGGTTGTTCCTAGATCAACTTCTTGGATAATGAGCTGAGGTCGACAAGAAGCGATCCGTCAAAGGAGGGCCTTAATGAATCCCACATCAATGACACGGAATGGAGCTAATGATTTTAGTGGAGGTGAAAACAAACTGTGACATATGATTCAGGGTGGCGATCATGAATGGATGAAGGATAATGTATGGCAGTGGATGGGACACGGGTGACACTTTCAGAAAGACCTCTCTTGAACATATAACGACACTGATGCGTTGGATCGGTAGCATTACCCCAAAATGTGGATGGTTTGGCGAAGACCATGGTGAAGAGACCGGTGAATGAAACAACCCAACCCGATGTGGTACGGAAGAAAAGTGTCATGTTCAAGAGCGACTTGCTACCATTAAGCTTTGATGTTCTCCCAATTTTTCCCCAGTCATTTCTGACCAGTACCTCTTTATTTTTGTCAAGCTTGAGGAGGATAACATATGCTTGTTCTATAACCTGCCCTTCGGGCAAGCCCATCGCTATGATTTAACGAGCTTAGCGATAGGGAAACTCGTTCTCGTCTAAAGACAAGTTTGTCGCTATTTAATCAATTTAACGAGTCTAACGACAAGGATAACTCGGTCCTTTTCATTTTTAGAGAGTCTGAAAAAGTACATAAAGTTAACTCCATAATTCCTTTTTCGTCATCTAATCCCTTAAGTCCGAAAAAGTATAAAACAATACAGAAGGGATGAATTTTCGATTGCTTTAACGAGCCGAACAAAACAAGCGCTCGATCTTTTTGTGCAATAATCCCTCAGGTCCAAAAAGATTAAAATCTAGAGGAGGGATAGCTCTTCCGGTCGCTTTAACGAGCTAGAAGGCCAAAACTCGGCAAACTTTTCATATTTTACGAGTCAGTGAAAAGAGCTCAAAGAAGACTCGTCTTTTGAGGAACGAGTGATAAACAGGGATAGCAGCAGATTCCAGGTACAAGTTGGAATATTCCAATCACGGCAGTGTCACAAGGATGGCTAAGTGAAATCACTCTTCGCAGCTGTTCCTCAAAATGGGTAAACAAACATATGGAGATGAACGATCGGCCAAATGAAAAGTGGAGGTGACGGTGCACAAACACGACCAAGGCTTTTATGGCTGATGGATTTACGATCTCAAAAGGTTATTTACCGATTCATTTTTTCTGAATGAGCTTGAACTCTAGGGGAAGATTGCTCACAACTTATGTTTATTTTTTAACGAGCATGAACTATGCGCTAAAACTGCTCGGATCTTGCGTTTATTTTTTAACGAGCATGAACTATGTGCTAAAACTGCTCGATTCTTGCGTTTATTTTTTAACGAGCATGAACTATGTGCTAAAACTGCTCGAATCTTGCGTTTATTTTTTAACGAGCATGAACTATGTGCTAAAACTGCTCGAATCTTGCGTTTATTTTTTAACGAGCATGAACTATGTGCTAAAACTGCTCGATATACCAGTCATAGAATAAGAACGCCTCCTGTGAGATAGCTATTTTTTAAGGAGCTTTATCTCACGAAGCTATGCTCCAACTTTGGCAAGTTTTTACCTTTGCCCCACAGGCTTTCTTCATGCAAGGTCGGAATCGGCTAATCCTATGAGTTTAAAGGGTTAGACCTACAGGTTTAAAGGGAGGACCTAAAAATTTAAAAAATAAATAATCGTCCCTCGCTCGCATTCCAAAAGTTTGCATGCCCCCAGGTATAGGATAGAATTTCAGGGCTGCCCCTTCTCAACGAGGCCTGCCTCTTTCTTATTATCCGAAGACGGTTCTATTTGCTGCCGCAAATCAATCTCTTTCTTCGGCGATGTCCATCATTAGGTTACTCAAAGATGGTTACCCTCTGTCACAACAATAGAATCTCTTTCTTTGGAGGCTGCCCCTACTTATCCTTCAAAACATTTGTTTTAATGGGTGAGGCTTGCTTTTCCCCAAAGATCGTTACTGCTTGTCGCAATAAGGGAATTCCTACTTGGGCATTGCCCACCTCTTTAGACAAAGGTGAATGACTCTTTTGCCAAACACATAATTTTAACAAAAGAATACTATTCCAGAACAACCCCTCTTCCATCCATGGACGGGGTACGGACTAGTCATATTCTTCTGCGGAAACTCTACCTTATACCCAGGGTTTCTTCTGCCCGAAGCAGACCAGGGTGCATGCCCCCTGGGTTCCAGTCTTTCTTTCCGAATCACTCGCACTCATCGGGAAGGAGGACTGGGGGTGGAGGCATATCTTGAGTGAACAGACCATTTAGGATTGGTATTTGACTATTTGCGATGCGAGATCCCGGAAATGAAAGTTGGTCTACGAGCTTGACCATCCTTCCTTCGTGTGGAAAACACATTACTCTAAAGAGTGAGGAGACTATCGCTCCCATGCAATAAATATAGTCACGTCCAAGGAGTAGGTTATAATCCAAGGGTCCTTGGACGACCATCACGTTCAAATTAACGGTCTTCCCTTTCAATGTAACAGGCACATTGGGGAGGATTCCTAATGGTCGACTGGTTCCTTTATCAAAACCTGAGAGATTTCTTAACTCAGGTAAAAGCGCCGGGGAACCCAGTGCTTTCCAAGCAACAGAGGAAAGGATACTCACAGACGCCCCCTCATCAATGATAGTACCAGCCATAATCATTCTATAGATCTGGACAATGATTCTGAATGGTATACTGGCTGGTAACCGAGGTCTGCCTAGTTGATTCCAATCAAAGGATACAACCAGGTTGCTTGGTGGTGGGACCGAATATATGGCCGGGTATGACCCTGATGATGTTCCTTCCTGCGATAAAGGAATGGGCGCATTGCCCAGACGCTCATCAGAGTCGGTGCTGATGAAAAGAACCTGGATGGTGTCATCCTTATTCTCTTCAGTGAGGATGTCGCATGAAGATGACTCTTCGGCGACGGTGTCATTTGAAGATGAAACTTCTGAAGGTAGAACCGGGTCAACTGCCGTATCGACCTTTGGACTTTCGTCCGGTCTGGATTCAGTAGGTTCATTTTCAGTGACTGACGCTTCAGCCGACCACTTGAGCGGGCCAGCTGGATTTTCAACTATCAAGGGATTAGGCGCGAGTTTTTGGTATCCAGGAGGAAGTCGTAACGGTGAAACCGGACGATCTTCCAAAACTCTCTTTGCCTCATCTAAGAATGGACATTTGTGGATGGCATGCTTGCCTTCACACAATACACAGGGTGATCTTGGTCTCCCTCTTCGTCCTTCACTCTCGCTAGTTGACGGACTGCAATCAACATGACTATCAGAGGTTGATGCTACCGGATTGTGCAACCTTGGGGACCAGTCCCTTAGTATCCGGGGAATACAAGGACAATCACGATGGAAGTGGGTCCCTTTGCAAATGACGCATGGCGATTTAGGCCCGGTCGGTGCAGTGTGTGGGTTTTTGTCAGCTGTCTCCTGCTTGCCCCCAGTCGCCTTCGCCATAGGCTCCTTCTGCTTCTTTTCTTTCTTCTTCTTCTCCTTCTTCTCCTTGGGAGGCTGACTTTTGCCAGCTCTACCTTGCGAAGATGAAGGATCAGAGGAAGTATTGTAAGAAGTGGAAGGCTGGTGGGTAGTTCTAGATTGTTCTGACTGTTGATTCGACTGCTCAGGATTAGTGGCGATCTGGACTACATTAGTTGAAAAGAGCCATACAGGGAGGCCGATTGTCAATCCTGGAAGTGACAATGTCGCCATATGAGGCGCACCAACATCTCCCCAAGAGGAGAAGGGATTTGGACTTCCGCCAAGGTTGCCTCCTTGGTTGGTGGGCTCCATACTTTTCAACTGAAAGATCAACGTGGGAATAACAGGTGATTTTGTTCCGCTTAAAATAAATTTTATTAACGACGCTTTCAGACACAAACTTGCTTTTTCATGTTTTAAGAGTCGAGAAAAAGCTAAAGATGACTCTAGTCGCCTTCGATGTTTTAACGAGCCCGAAGTGACAAATGCTCGGTTGGACCTTTTCAGTTATAGAGTTTGAAAAGGGCCAAAAGAAACTGCTCTGGAGATCTAGGCAGAGGGTGTGCCAAACCTTTCGCGAAACCACAGAATACGTTTTACGGTACGGGTGGTCGATCTTCGTGAATGCTGTGTTCACTGCATCGCGATCAGTAGGGCGGTCGACACGGCTTCCTATGGATAAAGGATAAATGCCTATAGGGGTCTCCCAATATACGCGACGGTACGCGGGAGCACAAGTCCGTATTAGTGCTATCGTCTCTCAGGAGGAATCACCCACCTTCGTAGAGATCGACAGTCACTATGTTTAACGACGCCGGAACACGTCTCTACCTAGACCTCTAGATGTTTGCGTTATGTTACAAAGCGTTGTTATGTAAATTGGATTTATTTTAATGTTGATCTTGCTTATCAGTTTGCCTTTAAGGATCACCACAAGATGTATGTATACAACTTCCTAAATGCAATCTAAGATGAGAAGCAAAACTTTTCAATCTTTCAACTTTGAAAACCTTAATCTACTGAGGGAAAAGAAAGACATCAACTTTTCTCACAGATCATAGAACACACACTAAATGCACTTTTTCCTAAATCACATGCAAACTGTCAATAATGCACATGCACAATGCAGATATTTCTTTTCTTTTTCCTTAATGTTGATGTAAGACAAAAAGGAAACTGTTGTATAACTTTGAATCTAATTTCAAGCGAAAGTAAACAAGCTTGTCCAAAATCAAAAGACACCTTAAGATCGACTTGTTTAGACACTGGAAATGTATGAATTCAAACCATAAAATGAAAAACAAACAAACTCAAACAGCCATGGACAGTAATAAAACTAGCTCTTAAGATCACGACGACACTTTTACAGTTCAGGATCTAAGAGGCCACAGCTATACTGGTTTGCTTTTCACAATGGGAAACTGTAACTGAAACAAGAAATACTGAAAGAACAGTCACAGTTTCATCACACAACTGAGGCGGAATAATGTCAAGGAAAGTTGGTTTACAGCAAGTACAAATGACAAGCAATCAACAGCAAAACAACAGTGAAAACAGGGCCAAGACTCAGTAGGAAACCTCAGGAAGACATAGCCTAACTGGTTCAGCGCAGGCTCTGGTCTGTCAAACTGACTCTCAGCGCAGTTCCCGAAGGGAGTACCTGCGCTGAAATGCAGACTGCCTTTGGACAGCCTGCACTGAGACACGAGAGTTGCGTTTACAAGGGTTTCCGGGTCATAAAAAGCTCAAAAATTCACTGTTTTTGCTGAAATAAAAAGCTATAGGTCAAGTACAAGCTAAGGGATGATCAAGAGGACGAAAAGCTATCACAAAGAGCACAAGAGTCTTTCGTAGATCAGCTCTTCAAATCATGAATCTGCTCAGAAAATGAGCAAGAGTAGCAGCCCCTCTACTTCGCTTTTGATATAGTCAAAAGCTTTTCGATTCGGTACTCTTTTGTTCAAGAAATGAATAGCAAAGATACTACAAACACCAACAAGATACTAGGCTCCCCAGCGGAGTCGCCAATTTGTTGTGGGGAAAAGTATCCGACTCGGAATGACCCTATCCCTACTCTAAGGGTGATAGTTCCTTAGCAACAACTGAAAGTAAAGCTTTGATATTTTTCCTTTATGAAAGTACAGAGAAGGAAGAAAAGATTGACCAACCGATGTCTTTCGCTTTTGTCGATCCTGTCTTCTCTCTTTGCCTCTTGTTCCCAGCTCCTTGCTCCCTTGGTCGGCCCAGCTACACAAAGATCCTGCAAAAACAAGAGAGGGAAACTACAAGAAACATGTACTCATAACTGATGCATGGATTAGGATGGATCAAATATACAAATAAAAGCAATACATCATTGCAATACAAGTATATAGGAGAACATCAAAGCTTTATTGATAGAAGAAAAAGGTTCTGAGAAGGTTACAACCATAAATGGCTCCAATCCAGCAGCACCTCCCCAGCAGCAAGAAATCTCCTCTTCCCCTCTATAAAAGCAATCACCCAATAGCTCTGACTGTAAACCAACAGCACTTCCTTGCTTTGCACAAAATTCCAGCCTCCCTAGACCTCATAGAAGAGCTCTATATATAGGGTAGAAGGAGAAAGGATGAGTCAGCTTGAGGCTGGCATAAAGCTGACTAGTGTCCTCTCTCTCTTCAGTTAAACCTCAGTTCTTGAGTCCACTTGGAGATCCTTGCTTCCACATGGAGATCAAGTACCTCTTACTCATCACAGGGCGAATTCCTCGAACCAAGTGTCAGTTTGGAAGCTTCCTGGGTAATTGACACCTTGCAGAATGACTGTGCCACTTGGCCAATCTCGCCCAGCGCAGGTAGCCTTCATTGGAGTTGACTTTCAGCACAGGTACAAGGAGGAGCAGTTGACATTCAGCGCAGATGCTCAGTGGAGCAGCTGACATGATCCAAAAATAGCCTGTTTTTAAGTGTTTTCAGGTGGAGAACTGATAGGAAGTGCTGTGGTTTGCTGACCTTGTTCCTCTAGGGGTAAGAACAACATGTTTAGGCACTGAGGATCCCTGTAATTATTGACATTTCGTGCTCCATGCTGCGAGGCACAAAAATGTCTATAACACCTAGAGTCCAAATGAAATTTAACAGAACCAAAACCTTTAACGGTATGAGTGGAGTTGTCTCCAAGAATAATTTTCAAACTTGACTCCCTTTCCACCAAATTAGAGAGAACTTCCTTATACCTAGAGAAATGATGAGAGTACCCACTATCAACCAACCAACTATCCCAAGTATACAGATGACGGGAAATAGAAAGTGCAGAAATAAGAATATATTCATATTCATCTACAACATTACTTTCATTCCTAGTGTTTCGTGACTTCTTTTGAGGATGGTGGTCTTCTTCATGATCACTCGGAGCATCTCTTCTTCTTCTTTCATCTCTTCCATTATGATCATTCCTTCGATCATCTCTTCTTCTTTAATTATTAAACATGTTATTGTTGCTTCTAGTTTTGTAGCATGGACCATTGTTCTTCTCAGGGCAATCTTGAGCATAGTGACCTTCCTTGTGACAATTGTAACATTCAATGTGCAATTCTTATCTTTCATTATTTCTCTTTGAATTTCGAGGAGGAGGCTTGCTTGAATTTGATGGACCTACTTTTCCTTTATTTTTCTTGTTATGAGTGACGAATGCAGCGGGATCTCCTTCTTCATGCTTTTGTATCCTGCCTCTAGAAACCATCCTCAATTCTTCTTGAGTGAGCTTTCCAACGAGCTCATCAAATGATGGGAAAACATTGTTATTTCTTATACTCATAATGAAGGTTTCCCAAATAGTAGGGAGACATCCAAGGGTCACAATCACCAATTCCATGTCATGCACGATTTCCCCAACTCTCTGCAATTGATCTCTAAGACGAGATATCCTCATAATGTAAGATTGCACAGACTCTCCTTTATTCATCTTCGTATCTTTAAGTTGATATTTCAAGGAGATGATTTCATTCAAATTTTTTACTTCATACATGCTAGCTAGCTTATCATACATATCCTTAGACATTTTCAAATTTCCAACATATGCAAGTAAATGATATTGTAAATAATTAGATATAATTTTTTTTGCTTTTAACTCACCTTTCATGTACTTGTTCTTGGCAGCGGTAGAAGCATTCTTCGAAGGCTCAGGTACTTTTCCTTGTATTCCCAAGCATCATTGTTTTCAACTATGATTTCCAGTTTGATCTTCAAAGCAGCAAACTAGATGAGTCACCCATCTTCTCATTTTCCTTGAAGTGGGAGGATGACATCTTGACTTGATTAGATAGGATCCTTCAACTTTTCCAAGGGTGATTGCATCAACTCTTGTCTCCTTTGGGCTTGTCCTCCACCTTAGCTCTGATACCATGTTAATTTTTACACTGCTATATATTGTTTCAATTACTTTATCCCAATTCAATTGTTCAATTAGCAATATTTCAATAACAATTAATACTTTTCATCAATAAATAGTAACTGAAAATAGAGCAATAATGCAATGGAAATAGGAGACAATCAACACATCAACAAGAGACACCAAATTTGGTCAAAGACTAGGGAAAACCCCACAAGGGGGAAAACCCTTTGATATTATTCTTCTACTAGATTGTCATAAAATGTTCAACAGAGAGTACAATGAACCCATACAAAAATATCCAGCAATATCAACTAAACAATATAGAAATATGATCCCAACAACAATATTGATCAGAGTTAACTTTCCCAATCTACGGTCAACAGCCAAACTGAAACCCTAGATCCCAACTGCATGGAGGAAGAGTTATGCATGTGGTTGAGATGCTCTAACCGCATGGATGAGCATGTGTGCCTACAGCTATAGCTAAAAATTCCCTGAGTCAACCCTGTGACTAGAAACCGAAAAACATAATCACACGTGCGAGCTTCGAACCCTGTAATTTCGGACCTGTACAAACTAAATTCCACAAACTCACTTCAGACCTATGGGAACCAATCCAAAGAAGAGAGAAGAAGATCTTTGATGATGATGATGATGTCTAAATGAGGGTCATTTGAATTGTATTTATAGGCTTCCAAGGGTGACCAATTTCCTATTACGCCCAACTTATCTTTTTGTGCACGTGTGGGATTCAATTCAAAAATACACTTTCCCTTTTCCAACTTAAGTGCTTTAAAAGTTAAAATTGGTCCTCTCGAAAAGAGGAATCTAGTCCCATAATTGGAATTTGTCACTGAGCTGCCAAATTAACATGTGAGAAAGCATGGTGATTCTTCAATGGAGCTTGTCAAGGAGCTTTAGGTATGTGTAGAGCAATGTTTGTCATTTATTTTAAGTCCCATTAGTTCCTTTTGAATATAGGGACCAACAATAGAGCTTAATTATATGCTCTTTGGTTTCTTATGGAAACAATTGCATATTTTTGGTGACTTTAAGATCTTGGTAAATTAGTGAAACAACAAATGTATAATTGAAAATATTTTGTTAATTCCGATAATGAATTACATTTTAGAGGTAGAGCAACATTTTGATGAAATATTTTTTTACAGGTATATACACAAAATTCAACTTTAGAGCTTATCTAAGGAGGTTGCTTCATGCAAGAGGGGACCCTATCTAAATAGGAATTTAGAGGGGACTACATTTCATTCTTGGGAATTTCTTTGTATAACTAAAGTAGTTGAAAAGAGAGAAGTGTTCTTTATAATTTGTCTTAATGTTGCAAAGGTAAAATGAAGAATTTTTTTTTACTATGTACAGGTTCCTATTATGAGCATAAGATGACTTCAACTAAGTGGTTAGAGGACAAATGAAAACTCTCATGATGTTGATATTTTTGACATAGTAAAATGTACTTGTGAGAGGGTCTATCAGGGTAGATTAATGTATATTTTAATTTCATAGTTTAAATATCAAATATAAATATTTTTTATTGGAAGGAAAAAAGTCTCCAAATTAGCTCATTACAAATATTATTGATACTAAGGATATGCGGCGTTCAAATCTCTCTTGGGATATGCGATGTTCAAATCTCTCTTCCCCATGCTAAAGTGTGTAGAGATTCAAAGTCAAAAAAATGACACTTTCATTTTCTAAAGAAATATAACTCAAAAAAGTTGAGAAATACTTAGTGGAATCAAATATTAAAATACCTTTAAACAATCATTCAAAAAAGTTGAGAAATACTTAGTGGAATCAAATATTAAAATACCTTTAAACAATCATTCTATTTCAGACATTTGTTTCCCATTTATTTCAAACAACAGATTAACTTCAAAAAAGTTAGTGGAATCCAATATTAAAATAACTTTAAACAACAATTCAATTTACAAATGAAGAAAAAATAATTAACAAAATTTTTAAATACGAAATCTGATTAATAATTCTAAAATATAATAATTAAATTAAATAAAAAAAGAGATAAGTAATTTAAAAAAGGATAAATATAAATATGGAGTAGAATAGAAATATCATTATAACAAGATAAGATAAGATAGAATCCAATATTATATTGATGATAGGATACTCATATTAATATGAAAGTGAAAGTGAATACTATATTTTAAATTATAAAAATTTTGGGTATAAATAATAAATTTAGTACAAAAGTTATTTATCTTTATTTATATATTTATATTAAGATGAAAACAAAAAACCATTAATATTAAAAGGAAAGAAAACACCATATTCTAAATAGCAATTTTTTTAAATAATAAATTTATTATAAAACTTATTTACAAACATCCAACGATGGATGATATTGATATATATAATTTCAAAAAATTTATTAAAATAATTTTTATATTATATATATTTAATACATCTAATTTCAAAAAAATATTAATATAAATATAAATTTTATATTATATATATTTTTAATTATTTTAATGTTACATGAAAGAATTAACTAAAACTATGAAATTTGCTAATTACATTTCAAATTCTTTTTCTTCTCTTTAGTAAATTGAGATTTCTTGTGTTATTGTGACCACCATTAAACTCACTGTGATCAAAATTGTCAAATCTGTAAATTGGATTTTCAAACTCTATTTATCTTTACATATATTTATATTAAAAATAAAATAAGACCTTGTTTAATAAGATTACATTTTCATTCAGATAGTGAATTTTTTGTTGGAATCTAGCGAAAAAAATCTTCAAGAAATCTAGCTATGAGAGTGTTTAAATCATTTTTTTAATGGCGGAAATAGATTCAGCACCGTCAAGATTGTATGGCACACCCAAAATCCTGAATCTTGATAGTTGTAACTTAGATTTTCAAAAATTTCCCATATTTTCTAAAAATCCTATGAAAATTTATATTGTTTTTCACGCAAAATTGTGGCTTATTTAGGCTACACTATAAAATAAAAATGAATATTAGTTCTTATATTTAAATTATAAAATCTAAACATGTTGTGATTATTGACTTGATGCTTAAATTAAACAACCTTCCCTTGAGAAGGTTTTACATTGTCATAAACATTGATAATGAAAAAGGCCTAGGATTTTTGGAATAGCACTTGTCTTTTCCTGATACCCGGTTTCCTTCTTTGGAGGTTAACTTAGTCAAAATGTTTCTTTGTATAATTGTTGTATGAGGCAGATGGTAAAATTTCGTTATTTCCTTATGGTATATAGATATTTATAACAATTAAAAAATAAATATTTTTATAAATTTTATAATCTTAGTTATATTTAATGAAGTTATTGTGTTGCAGTCTGCTCCTGCATGCTCCTGAACCCTAACCTCTCCCACCAATGCTGACCTCGAAGGGGGCTCCTGTTACAGGGAAAAGTGTCTATACAGAACTGCTTATCCCACTAAGGTGTGGTAGCTACCTTAGAAACAAACAAAGTAAAGCTACTTTCGTTTTTCCTTTATGAAAGATAGATGAGAGAAGAATAAAGGAGGCCAACCTCTGTCTTGCGCTTGGCTCCTAGTTCGATTCCTCTCTCTTCTGATAGTCCTTTGCTACTTGCTTCCTTGTACATCCAGCTTCACAGAGTACCTGTAGAATCAAAGTAGCATAACACTATACAAGAACATGGATCTATTATCATAAACAATTTAGGATCAAATGTAAATTGACCATACAAATGCATAGAACATAAACGACACAAGAGTATGGAGGAAAACTTGAATAGCTTTTATTGATAATCAAGAAAGAGCCAAGGGAGTTACAACCAGTTATTCTGACCCAGCATCATCCTCTCTCCAAGTAAGCCCTTCTTCACCTCATACAAAGCTTAGATCACCCAACACTATGATGTTGCCTTAAGAAACCAACAGCAATTCCTTACAAGATGCAAAATTCCAGCCTCTGGATCTCTGGGATGAGGGATCCATATATAGATATCTGTAAGGGAGATGAGTCAGCTTGTGATTTGATTAGTGTCTTCCCTCTGATAGTTCTTGCTTCCACTTGGAGATTTATGATCTCTTACTCATCCTTGGTCGAATTCAGAGAGGCAAGTGTCACAAGAGAAGTTTCTGGAAGATTCCATGCCTCTCCACCTCGCGGATTGACACTGCCATTTGTCACTTCTCGCCCATCGCACCCCATAGAAGGGCTTTTTGAAATGCAATGCACCCACAGAGTGTACTTAGGTGAGATGCAACGCACTTTGCCTATGGAGCAGGTGAAATGATCCTGTTTTGACCAGTTCTGAGCAGTTTTTCATGGAGAACTTCTGGGAGAAGCTGTAATCAGTTGACCTTGTTCCTTTACAGGTTGGAACAACACTTTTAGGGACTTAGGAGCCCTTGGTTTATGGACATTTTATGCTTGGGTTTGCAGTGCCCAAAAATGTCTATAACACACCTCTCCCTCCTAACCCTATGGACGAAGCCGGTGCCTTTTATGTTATTATGGAGGCCTTAGCATTGAAGCCTAAGAACAAAGAAGCTCAAACAAAATTTGTGAAAAAAGTTGATTCAATCCCAATAGTTTCCCTTATAATGACAGCGTGCAGAACCTCAATGGCCTTCACTGTTCGAGCTCTGGTCGACAAGTTTACAAGGATGTGGTCATCCCCTCAATCAATGGATGCCTAGATAGATAAAAACTGGAGGAAAAAGATGAAGGGAAACATGGGAATGTATGCATGTGAAAATGGATTTTTGCCTTCCTATTTGAACTAAAGGAAGACAAGGATGTGATCTTTAGGAAAGATCCTTATTTTTTAAGATCGCATGGGATGTACTTAAATAAGTGGTCTTTAGACTTCAATGTTGATGAGGATGTGTCAAATGTAGTTCCAACTTAGGTTAAGTTGTCGAGGCACGCTCTCTCTTGTTGGAATGATGATTGCTTCAGAGCCATTGGAAATGGAGTTGGGAAATATCTTGAGAGGGCAGAACCCGAAGGCTCCACATGCGCAAAATTGGTGTTGAATTTGATTTGGAAAATCTCCTGCCTTCGTAAATTACTCTTGCACTTAGGAGATGGATTCATTGTCAAAGTCTCGACTATGAACATATTCCCTTCAAATGTCAATCTTACCATGAATACAGACATTTTGCTAGGGACTATAAAAAAGCCACATCCAATAATGGCCCAGATCAACAATGGATCAAGTGAAGAAGTGGCACACTCAACGTCGAGGAGGAAATAAAGGGAAGGTAGCAACAAATAAGGCTCAAAGCCCTCCAAAAAATAATGGGGCCTCAACTTCATCAAATCCATTCGACACTCTTCAGAATGATCAAGAGGATCTCGTCCATAATGGTAACACTAGAGAGGACGATGTACTAATGGAGAAATAGGGAGGTGAGGTAAATGAAACTGGGGATTCCTCAGGTATCAATAATTTCATAGAATTGAAACACCCAAAACCACCCTCAATAGAAGTACAGTCTACTCCTGGGATCACAAGTCAGCCTGCAATGGAAACGCATTCTTACCCTGAGAGTTCTCCCCACAAGTAGGATAATGAGGGTCTTTCTACAGGGGTTATTACTCGAAACATGGCACAAATTTTAGTATGGACAGAAGATGGCAGCATTCATGAAATTGAGAGTAGCAAGAAAAATAAAGGGTGACCACATGAAAAGGTTATGCGAGAACAAGAAGCAGAACTCAATAAGAAACTTGGAAACCAAGCAATAATCATAGAGATACTAAAGCCAAGATCAAACAAAGGAGTTGAGACACCAAAAGTAGGAGGAGGAATCTCTCAATCCCTTCTAAAGAAATCATGAATATTTTGTCCTAGAACATATGGGATTGGGGAGGCCCAATAAATCCCTGTTAGTAAAAGATATAGTAAAGCAGGAGAAACCTAGGGTTTTATTCCTCCAGGAAGCCAAGTTGCAAGAAAAGGGCAACTTTGCAGCAGCCAAAACCTTTTGGAGAGAAGGTAGCAGCATCATTCAAAGCTCCAAAGGTGCATATGGAGGAATAGGTACTTTCTGGTCAGAAATGCATTTCAAATTCATAGATAGTATGCAAACTCAAAATTGGATAACAATCATCTTGGAAAAGGACACCGGAGATAAAATCTATGTTATCAATGTCTATGCACCAGTGATTTATGGAGAGAAATCGGAGTTTTGGGATTCTTTAAACATTCTAAAAGAGAAGGGATAGCATCATAATTATATAATGTGGGGGCTTCAATACAATGCTCATATCTACAGAAAAGAAATGAGGGAGCTCGGTTCGAGACACATTCAAGGAAAGTATGGAAGATTTAATCAAGGGGTGGGATCTAATTGATGTTCTTCAAAAGGTAGGAAAATATACTTGGTAGAATAGGAGAAGTGGAGTTAATCATATCTCATCTCAACTAGATAGATTCCTAGTTCATAGTAGTTGGGTGCTAAAATGTATGGAGTGCACTTCCTCAATCAAGGCGTAGGGAGACTCTAATCATTGCTCAATCACACTAATAATAGATAAATCCGAAGATCTAGGTCCCATTACCTTTAGATTTAGATTTAGGTTGTAGGAGGATGGGTTCGTGAACAAGGTAAGACAAGCCTGGAAATCACCAATCTCAAGCTCACCCTCCTTTATATGGGAATCAAAGATAAAATTGGTCAATCGGGAACTAAAGGCATGACTTAAGGAGAACTAAAAGGCACCTAGCTATAAGAGGAAAGATCTAGTAGAGTAGCTCAAGAGCCATCAAAAACTCACAAAGAATAGCCAAGTGGAACCTTGGCATATTGAAAAAGAAAAAGAGCTTACGAGGGAACTCTTTAAAATATGTCGACATGAGGAGGAATTGTGGAGACTAATATCTTGCAACTTGTGGCCAAAAACTGATGATCAAAATACATCCTTTTCCAACAAACAAACAAAGGATCATGAGTTCATAAATCGGGTCAAGGAGATAGCTGCTAAGGGCAAGCCAATATTAACCTCCTTCGAAGATATGAAACATGAAGCATTCAAACATTACCAAGCTCTCTATCAAGAAGAAGGAGAAGTTGACTAAATCAAGTCTAGGAATTTCTTCATTGCATCCCTTCCATAATATCGGAATCTACCAACTCCTCCTACTAAAAGAGATTGAGGAAGAAGAAGTTTTGAAGGAAATCTAGGATTTGGATCTAGAAAAATCCCTTGGTCTTAATGGATTTCCAAATAGTTTGTTTAGAGCCTTCTAGAATTTAATAATAAATAATTTGATATGTATGTTTAATAGCACGAGGAAAAAATAAGGGGTTTGGGGTAGGATGAACTCCTCTTTCGTCGCACTCATCCCTAAGGAATCAAACCCGGTGAATTTTTCTAGGTTTTGTCCAGTGTCTTTACGCAAATCAACATAAAAAAATCTTAATGGGGATCATAGCGATAATATTGAAAAATCTTCTACCAAGCATCATCTCAGAGAATCACGGAGGCTTCATGCAGCACTAATAAATATTAGATATTATATTGGTCCAAGAAGCAATTTCCAGCAAAGAAGTAGGCGAGTATAGCATGGTAATCAAATTTGATATGGCCAATGCCTTCAATCAGGTAAGGCATTCTTTTATCTTCTTAATGTTAGAAAGGTTGGGTTTTTGTAAACAATTCCTTAGATGGATTACAGCTTGTATCAATTCACCTTGGATTGTGACATTAGTCAATGGTCAACCTTCTTTTCTTTTCTTGCCTCTTGGGCGTTGCATCAAGGATGTCCTCTATCCCCTCTACTCTACATCATTATGGCAGAAAGCTTAGGTAGAAATTTGGAAAAGGCGCGATAGGAAGGAAAATTGGTGCGGATAAGCATAGCTAGGAACACAAAAGGAGTAAATCATTCACAATTTGCAAACGAAACCTTGCTATTAGGAGGGGCATCCAAAATAATTGCATCTCATTTCAAAAAAATATTGAACAAATATGTTGACCTCTCAGGTGGAATGGTAAATAAAATAAAATGTCAATTGTTTGGGTGGAATTGTTCAAATGAGCCATTGAGTGAGATATCCAGGGTTTTAGAGTTTTCAACTATGTTCAAATGGAGATATTTTAAATATCAAGGCACTCCAATATATTTGGTATCATCTAATTCTGATGAACGAGAGGAATCAATGCAAAAGATCAGGAAAAAAAATTCAGTCATGGGGTTCCTAGTGGTTAAATGTGTCAAGGAAAGCAGTGTTGATAAGATTTTTTTTCATTGCTCCCAGTTTTATATGGGATCTAGCATGATAGCTCCTAAAGGCATTATCCATGAAATTGGTGGCATGTTGAGGAAATTCCTCTGGAAAGGAGGAAAATATAATGAAAATAAGTCCCATCTAGTTAATTGGAAAACATTGTGATTTCCAAAGCAATTCGGTGGGATTTCCATCAAAGACCCTGAGATTATGAACTTGGCCTTGGGGGCCAAAATTGTTTGGTGATTATTCACAGATCCCTAAGAATGGTGGAAACAATCTTTTATCTGAAAGTACTTCCAAAAAAGTAGACTATCCAATCCCGGGCAAGAAGCCTGCTTTGAACAAGGATCTAAGATCTACACATTATGCAAGGCAGTAGCCCCTACGATCATTAATCGATTGGGGTGGCATACAAGGAATGGGGCTCGAATCAACCTCTAGAAGGATCGCATCCCAACAGAATAATTGATGAATGAAAATGAGGGTGTCAACGAGCTGGAAGATGGATGTCAGAAAACATGTATAAGAGGATTGCAAACATGTCACAATTGGATGTCTTTGGCCACTAGATAGGATGGAAATGTTAGAGTATTCCTTCGCGCCTTCAATCTCATTGGCATGTATTCATAAAATCTTTAATAGGATACACCCTAATCATAACAACAAGATTGGATCATAGAATTTGGTTGGGAAGCAAAAAAATTATATACATTGGAAAGGTCGGTTATGAAGAGTTAACAAACCAAACCCAGGGAGCTCTGTCGGACAAAATTTGGGCCAAAATATGATACAAGTATGGGCTGCCTAAAATAAATATGTCATGTTGGGAACTAGTACATGGGAAGGTGTTAACAACAACAAAATTAAAGGTCTAGATGCATCCTTTGTGCATAAGCAGAAGAGGATATCCTACATACATTTTGCTAGTACCCATTCTCTCTCGAGGTTTGTAGAATCGCCTTAGGAAAAGGCTAAGGACATCCCCTTCATCCCAAAGAACTGGCATGACATGTTTGATCAATAGAAGTTCCAAATGTTGTGGCACAAGAAATTAGACTCAGTATCAATTCAATGTTGGATGCTGATTCCAAAATAATTGCATTGGGAAATTTGGCTTGCTCATAACCAAGAAATTTTCAACAATGTTCGACCCAACCCAATCTCTTCAACAATTAAAGCATCTCAACTGCTAGCAGAGACAATCTCATCCAGGTGGTTTCACCCAAGTGAAATAGACAACATTTTACCCCAATGAGAAAGATTGGCTCAAGCTCTCCCAACCAAAGGATCATGCTAACAGCTTCATCATGAAGGCTCAAGCTTCAAAGTCCTACATCCTTCAAATGAATCCTGATGAATTTTCAGGGATGGTGAAAAAGCAAGAACATGTTCTCTTTATTTTTCAAAGGAGCTTCGAAAGGCAACCCCGAAGAGGCTAGAGTGGGAAGGATTATATTCAACCTCAATGAAAAACCAGAGATTAAATATGCTTGGTGGTTAGGGATCTCAACCAACAATCAAGCTCAGTTCTTAGCTCTTTGGCAGGGGTTAGAATTGGCTCTAGCAAAGGAAATCCAACAACTGATGGTTTTTGGTGACTCCAAGATAGTAATCCAATAGTTCATTAAAGATCAAGAGGACCCAATGTATATGCAATCTCCCATGTTTCATCGAATTTTCTTGCAAATATCCAAGTCTGAAGCAATTGAGTTCTTCCATATCAAAACGAAACACAATGTGGAAGTTGATACATAGGCTAATCGTGGTGTAAACCTAGGAGTAGGAGTGATGGAAATACATGGCTCAATGTTATCCAAATACATTCCATGTGCCCACAAATGTTAAAGTTATTGAAATGGATTCTTTCTCTTAAAGAGGGTATTAAAGAGAATTGGCAATGGGTGCAATCACATAGGCAAAACATTAAATATTAAAAGAGGAGGATGGAGCTCCAATTCTTGAACCAATGATCTTCAATTAAATTCAAATGATGGCTTAGTGGAATGGTGTCCAGAGATCACATGAAAAAGGTTTACATGATAGCCAGGTGGAAGTAGATCCAAAGTGTTGTTAGATATGAAAGGATGAGGGAATAAATTAGTCGTAACCTTGGAGCCACAACATGCTATGTCGAGCCCTATGCATTTATGGATTCAATCTACACCAACAATCTACTCGAGATTAAGGGAGAGAAACTGACATTGAGGAGGTGCATTGATGAAAGTAAGAATCCATCCACTAGATTTGGAGGCTTGCGATTAATTACAATCCCCACTTTTGATACACATTAATCTAGGACTGAGACTCAAGAATTCATGGTAAGAGGTGATCATGGCAGAAGAATTAAGACAGGGAATAATTGTATGAGGAACTGTTTATACGAGGACTGTTGGCATCAATTCGTAGAATAAGACATATGCCCAGCATGATCGACCTTGTACTGCTATAAAAAGGATGTGAGCTACATTGTTAATGTAAAGCTAAGGTACAATAATTTCAACAAAGCAAAAGATAGAGAGGTAAATTTCAATTCCAAGATGGAGTTGTCGCACACAGAGGATAATGAATTAGCTCAACACCTGGTCCACCTGAGAGTGACTATGGAGTTCATAATTAATTGGATGGCTAAATAAGGGGAAATAAAACAAGAATATGAGCAAGTTCAACTCATGTTACTGTACCAAAAAATTGGTTGGTTGTAGGACAAAATGGAGTGTATGCAGATAGCTTTCAACATGTTGATCTTCAAACTTAACCAAATTATCCCATGCTTAAAAATGTCACTAGTTTATGACAAGGATGGGATGCTCGAAGAGATTGAGAGATCCAATGTGGAGGCACCAGATCGACGTGCGACACGGGATGATGAAGTGAATGAGGACCTCGGCAATGTATTGTGACTCCAACGCTCATAAGTGACTAAAAATGTTGATTTCTCTGTCTCATGAGAAATGGTGGAAGGTTAATCTCCTCTTTTAATTTTCTATGTTATGCAGATATATAGAAATTATAAGGGTTTTCCGAAAGATTTATAAGTCCAACTGTATTAGACTTTCAGTATGTAATCGGATTGCTAGTGTTTTAAGTCCTTTTTAGACTTTTTGTATCAAAGAAGAAGAATATATGGTGTCACTTGTAAAAGGTTCTGGACTTCAAACCAATTTTATATAATAGAAAAAACCTACATGTTTCCTTTAGAAAAAAAGGAAGAAGATTAGTTATATTTAATTTAAAGATGAATTTATTATTTAAATATGTATAAAAATTGATTTGAATGAAGGTTTATGAGATCATATTATGATACATAATTATTATTAAATTCAAATTTAAAATTACAAAAATATTTTTTCCTTAAACTGGTCAACCAACAAACCATTTGCAAGATTTGTGTCTCATAACTATAGTTTATTTAAATCCCCCATCGGGTGGGATAAGGGGTAGGGGAAGGGAGGATAATTATATGTTTTTATTGTTGGGAGATGTGTAATTCCTTTAGTGCACATGTAGTTGGCATGTAGCATTTAGAAAATATTAGTAATAAAAAAAAAATCAATGTCAACCATAAATAAAATATTTCAAAGTCAAGTAAACTAACTTGATATAAATTTATTATTTCCCAGTATGAGGAGCTTTCCAATTCCCTCAATACTTTATATGAAGTTACACATGGCACTAAAAAAAAAAAAATCTAATAATGAATATTCAATATGGGTCATAAATAAAAATTTCCAATGCACTCTTTATATATATATATGCCAACATCTAGTGTAACAGGGGGATGGGGGTTGTGGAAAACATAAACAAAGCATCTATATAGAAATATATATAGTAATTGAATATACAAAATTTCTTATTGCCCACACTACAAGGAAAATATCTTCTAGCGGAGGTTATAACAGAGGTTTTTAGTGTTATAAATTGTCAAAAAAACATCTGCGAAAACATTCATTTTTGATAACGGATGTTTTAGGGGAGATTATAATGGAACTTCATCATGACTGAAAAAATATGGGTGGTCGAAGGTTTTAGTGGATGTTTTTTTTTGCGGTGCGCTTCATGGAACAAGTAGCACCAGTGTGCTACATATATAAAAGCACAGGGTTTCATACATAACTAAAAGCACCTAGGCGTTGAATGCAAAGAGCATCAGAGCCTGAAATGTATACCGCCCCGATGATTATCTATTAAAAACGCCCTAAGGCATTCTTTTAAGGAACAACACCGGGGAAAACAAAAAATAATTGTAGTCTCTTTGCTTTTATTTAAACTCGAAGCGTCGATGTGTATTATTTGTTTAAATGCACCAGTGTGTTAGGGATATAAAATGACCAATGTTGTTAATTTTAATATTGCATTGGGGCTGGAAGTAATATTTTGTAGGACCGGGATGTTAGTTCTATGAAAGAATTGGCGTGTTAAGAATTACAGTGCATTGGGGCGTTAATTGCAAACAACGTTGGTGCTTGAAGAAATAAATTCCCTGGTGCTGTCGTTTTCCGAAAAGGCACCGATCATGCAAAAATATGTTGTCATGGTGCTTTTATATAACTTAATGCACCGATGCATTTTTATGTTATGGACGCACCGATTTTTTGTATGATATTTTCTCTTTGTTGGAAGCATCGTCTTGTGACAGCGCAATTATTGTAATTTTTCAAATTTGTTATTCATCGAAAAATCGACATATATCTTGTAAAAATATTTATATAAATTAAGATTTAATTAGTACATTTGTATATGATGTTTGGATTAATTTGTTATATTATCATATTTCGCATCTCTTCGTTATAATATTTAATTATCCATATATTTAATTAGTGGTGTAACATTTCACAGTGATATTGGATAACACAATAGAATAAATTAAAATATATTTTATTATATATCAATAAGAGGCTCTTTGTCATATAAAATGGGATTGTTATTGGTAACCCCTTGTCTTTCAATTGAGATACTATGTCAATTACATTAAACAAAATGTATGATTTTCACAGACAATTATTTCAAAAAATATAAAAGGTTTAAATAGATCATCATTCTTCGTTGGAACTATTGTCAATTCTCGAGCTACTTCCATGACTTGGGTTATCTAGAGCAACGTTTTGTTGATTGCATCGATTGTTTTCATCTTCTTGATCTTGTTCCATCTGCAAACATAAAAATAAAGTGTAATGAGTGTATCCACATTGGTGAGAATAATGAAAATTGAAATGAATAATATACATCAATGTAAATCGAATATCAATGTACCATAGCACGAAGTGACTCATAAACTGTGCACATGGTTTCAAAATCAAGTATTGTGCCTTGTTGCAACAATTCTTCTATTGGCGTAGTTTCATACTTTGTTTCTTGCATATTTTAAACCCCATTATAAATCATAGATTTAATATAAAGGATTTTTTTGTTCGATTGATTATAAACTCAGAGAAGTAAAACAACATAGATACTTACAAATTCCGTAATTAATTTTTGATGTGCCAACATATACTCACATCCAATATTTAACCCAATCTCAATCAATTCTTCCTATGGCTCTTCTTTGTATGTTAGCACCTATTTGAAGACATTCAAGGATGGTTGTTGTAAAACAACTTAAAATATACAAAAATTAAACCTTCAGTTGTTATAAGGAAATATTAAGAATTACTCACAAACTTTGAAATCAACCCTTTTCTTCCTTGTCGTCATGTTTTATGTGCTGAATGAGTTCCATTTTGTTTTCTTTTCTGTGAGAAAATACTTGAAAATTAATATTTAATACTAATTTGTTTTTTATATATACAAAATCAATCATGATTACATACATTTGAAGCATGTTGTTATTGATATGGCTCCTCTTGTGATGCAATTATGTCCATTTCTTTGATCATTTCCTTGTACACCTTTTTGGATATTCCTATTGGCATGTTTCGCATATCAACTCGTTAATCAATTGTCATTTTCATAATCTTCCTAAAAAAAGTGATAAACTACTTTTATATTGATGTATGGAAACTAAATATAACAAAATTGATATTAATAAATGAATGGTTTCTAGTAATATATACATATAATTCTAGAAAAATCATTTTAATTAGGAATATCACCTTTTGAATGATTCTTTTTTGTTGTTGTATGTATTTTCTATTGAAAGTCTGACATGTCTCATTAACGATTGCTATGGAAATGCTTCTCGTAGTTTAGATATAATTTGATTCTTAGAATCATTTGATTGTTTTTTGTATTGTAAGTAGAAAGTACATCTATATGTTCGTTCCATGAAATTCCTCATAGTTTTCTATAAAAAAATGCCCCTTTCATTAAACTCCAGCATCACTCCATATGAGCTAAGGACCAATTCATCATCATTTACATGTTCTATAATTTTTCTTTTCTTAGAAAGACATTGATGTTTTCCTTTGTTGTTTCTCCCTGTAGAACTTTAAAATGAATTAATAGATTGTTTGAAACATGTTATCTAATATTCTTAAGTATATTATTAATACAAATAAATAAATCATATTGAATAGTATTTTTTCATTAACCTGATTCATCCTTCTGCAATTTTTCTATCAATCTTTTACGCTCTGTTGCACTTATATTAGAAATAATCTTATCGACCTTCTTCATTTTATGGCTCTACATGACACACAGTAACCAATATATATTAGTTAAACTTACATATAGTTCAAACATATTAATTTTATAAAGAATTTACAAAGAACTTGTCTTCTCTTCTTTTTTCGATGTGTTATCATTGTGTCAATTAGTTTTTTTGTTGCTTGACACATTCTTAGACATTTTTTTTATCAATATACAACCTATACCATTCAATACAGAGGCCATTAAATATATTTTACAAATAAATCAAATAATTTTCAACCAAAAGGAGCTCTGGTAACCAGTGTGTTTACCTGAATAAATGCACCGGTGTGTTTATCTGAATAAACACACTGATGTGTTTATCACATTAAACGCATCGGGTGTTTAATTGTTTGACGCCGTCAAGGAAAATTATTTTTTTTAAATAATTTTAAATTATTACGGTGCAATTTGTAATGCTAAATGCACTGAAATGATTTAACGACATTATCTGGAAGAGGCATGTTGGTGCGTTATATTACAATGGGAGCAACAATGAAAAAATTGCACATATTTGACAATGTTATAATATACCGGTGTGTTTTATTACATAGGGTGCACCAATGTGTTATATTACATCAGTTGCACCTATGCGTTATATTATACCGGGTGCATGGTGTGTTATATTACACAGGGCGCACCGCATAACATATATTCGTTTTTTTTTTAAGTAGACAGGGCCGACAAGGTTTGGATCTAATTCATTAAATGATTCCCCTACTTCACACATCAAACACCCTATATATAGTCAGTACACAAACCCATTAAATCTAAAATGCCTCAAATGAATTATGAATTTTAATTAAATTTAAATAGGAACAGAGATCGTAAAAAAGTTTACTAGTAAAATCAATAGTATTTTTTTTGCTATACAGGGTTTTTAATTTTTTCTCTTTCTAAATTGTGAATAAATCTAACAGAAATTGTAAAAAAAATTAACATCCAAATTTAAAATTTTCGCTATCCAGGGTTTTGAGTGAAACACCATACCTTTCAAATTTTGATCTTTCTGTAGTTCCAAAATATTTTGCTCCTCCACAGTGCTCCCAGTATTCCTCTCTTGCAAATGATCTCTCTTTTAATTAAACCCTAAGAGAAAAAAAACTATTAGTAAAATAAACAATAGAGTGAATCACCATACCTTTCAGCTTCTGACCTTCAGAATAGTTATGTTGCTCCAAAGTATTATTTTGTTGCACAGTGTTCCTGATATGTCTCTCTTACAAATCACTCCCTTGAAATTTTGAGGAAAATAATGAATAACTTATTACCTATTTAAAAGACCTTATGAAATTAGATTTCAAAAATTCAATTGCCACTCATTTTTTATTAAAATAAATAAATCAATCAATCAATTTATCCGAACATCGGTGCATTCGATAGTCAAGCGCACCAGTGCGTTTATAAGAAAAGCACACTAACATTTTCGAGGCGCCAAATTTTTCCAACGCGTCGACATGATACATTTTTTTTTTCCAAAATCCTGAAACGGTGCAATTATTTTTAGGCCGATAGGCCTTCCTTTGAAAGAGACTTTCGTCATCCTTTTGTTTCTGAGGCTGACACCTGGCGTCCACATTCAGTGGGCATAGCTCTTCCTGTACACATTTTCCAGATATTCGTCAGGGTCTTCATCCTTCAGTTACGGGCAAGATCCTTCAGTTACGGGCATCATGGTCTTCATTTACGAGCGGAATGGTGGGCATTTCTGTTATGGGCGGAGAGCTAGAGAATCCTCGTCTGCATTGTGCGCTGTTACACTCGGTATTGCTTGACATTTCCAACACTTGCGGTGCTTCGTTACGAAGGAAGGAAATGGAAACTCTAGACATTATTTAACGACATTCTGGTTTTAGACTAACTTCAATTTCGTTGTGATTTTGCTGGCCATGGAAACAAACCAAAGCCTTAAGAGGTGCAGAAGAAGTGGGGATTTTAATGATATATTTATTTATACTGCCTTCGTCCACTAGCAGGTGTACAGCACGACTATCTCCTCAGTATCGAACAGAATCTTCTGAATTTAACTCTCAGAGGATCGCAATCAAGACTGTTTGCACAATCTGGGCTTCTGTTTTATCGTGATTTTATTTCTTCGAACTGCCAAATTTTATCAGACGATTACTTATACCTTGTAAGTCGCTGCATCTCACATTTTACCGTTTTTCTTCAAACATTAGCAATGGTTATTTTCTGTTGAATTCCAGCTAAACCATGGCATTCTCAATTTTCGGCGTCGCTCGTGAGTTTTGAACCCTTGACTTCTTTCTGAAAGCCGTTATTATTGGGGGATTCAATAGTTCTTTGTGAAAGCCATTTCATAGATTCTCAATTTTTGAATAAATTCCCAGTTTTTAAAAATAAGACAAATTTTATGTCTGGATTCAAGATTTCAGTGCCCTGCAGATGGATGTCCAGGGTTATTGAAAGTTGATTTTTAAATTCAATGCCAGGTTAAGTGCTAATTAGCCTGTAATTTCAGTTAGGCACTCTGTGATTCCTCACATTTGAAGGTTAACTAAATGTTAGATTTTGCAAATGAGAAATTGCTGCTAAAGAAAATATTTAGGCTTGAAGTGAGGGCTTACCTGTCAAATTATTTTCTTTATAGGCCTTATATAATTGTTTCCAGAGGCTTTTGCTTTCAGAGGACTTTTTTTGTGTTAGGGCCTACCTGTCAAAAAAAAATCTTTTTAAATTCAATGCCATGTCAAGTGTTAGTTAGCCCATAACTTGAATTAAGAGCTCTGTTGATTCCTCACATTTGAAGGTTAACTAAATGCTAGATTTTGCAAATGAGAAATTACTGTCAAAGAAAATATTTAGCCTTGAAGTTAAGACCTACCTGTCAAATTATTTTCCTTGCATCATGCCTTATAGGCATATAGCTGTTTTTAGTGTTTTTTTCTTTTTCTTTCCGGATGACCTTTTCTGTGTTAGGGCCTGCCTGTCAAATTATTTTCTTTGCATCAGGGTTTGTATAGCTCTTTTCAGGGGCCTTTTCTTTCGGAGGACTATTTTTGTGTCAAACCTGTAAATTTTGTAAGAATTCAAGAATTTGGAGTAGTGCATTTGAATATAACACTGGCTTTAGCCAACAGAGATATTAACACTTCTATCTCCAGTCATATCTAGCTTGCTGCATGTTGATCATTGTTGTGGGTCCTGTGACATCTCCACAAAACAAACATCTGGAAAATCCTCGTCTGCGTTCTATATACTGAAGCAGACTTTGATTGGATTCCTTTGCATTGATTTGGTTAGTTTTTGGGTTTCTTTGCTATTTCCTGGAGTGTGTTGGAGTGTTGGAGCAGACTTGTATATCATCCAGGAGTTTAAGCTACTACAGTAATGTAGAGGTAAATTCTCCAAGCATTGTATTGACAAGCCTATCAAGAAATTATATACTTCCTATCAGCTGAAGTAAGGATCGGGATTTGCATTAGAGTCTACTTGTAATCATTGAAAAATCTCCTCAATAAAAATCAGATTTTTGCCTTAGTTCTTTAACTGAAGTTATTTATCTGAAATTTTCCTTGAAGTGTTTGATGAAATTTCTGAGTTGTTTGTTGAAGGTGTTTCCAAACTTTGCATTCAAACTGTTTGAAGAAAGGTGCCAAAGAGAAATTTTAAATTTTTTGGAAAAGTTTGTATGTAACTTTTGTTGGGTATATTATATTGGTATTAGAGCATAACTCTGGCCAGCTGTGGGTGATATCAAGGAGAAGAATTTGAGGGTCGGAATGGAATTTTAAAGATAAAAAGCTTCCAAGTCAAAAATTTGAAGATTACAACCAAGATTTCACAAACATGTTAGAACAATTGGAAACATGGTTGTCATTAAAGATGGCAAAGAAAGGGGAAAGCAATTACAAATCTGAAGATGAAGATATAAGCATAAATGAAGATTCAGTACATTTAGTTAAAGATACAGTTGAAGCCTTGTGAAATACATCTGAAGTGAGCCAAAGGGTAAGTGTTAATCCAAATGGTGGTAGGAAAAAGGTATTAATTCATGTTGCAAATAAAGAGGTTTCCAAACCAGGCTTAGAAGAAATATATGGACCATTTTCATTTTAATTCTTAGTTGGAAAGACCCTGAAAAGTTTGTCCCATGAAAAGGTTCAGTTACCCACTAAGTCTAGCAGTGTCATGATTGAAGGTATTGTTCATGTCAAAGGCTCAGCAAAATATGGACACAAATCTTGTGAAGACAATCTGAAGCATCTTGATGGCATCATTCTCATTTGCGGGGGATAAGATCCCACTCAAGATGTATTCAATATAAGTAAATTTCGACATCAAAATATGGATCAGTTTACTGGAGTCTTTGTAAGGCCACTGGAAGTTTGCAATGATGTGACAAGGAACATGCTCCAAGAAGAAATTGAATTCCTAGTGGATGGTACAACTGAAGACAACAAGGAACATTCTCTAATGAAACTAAGCTTCCACACTCCAAACTCCAATACCATGTTTGTTGAGGACATTGCTATCCTTACACCTGTAGAGCTATAAAAAGGGTCTCTTTCACCTCTAATTACCTCACATTAATATGTCAATCCGGGAGCGTTTGGTTATTTCAAAGAGTGACTCAATTTGAGGCTATTTGTCAGAGTAATGCTAGTAGTACAGCGTTCTGCAAAAATACAAGAGTAAACGGATGCTTGTCTATGACTAAGTTACTTCAAATGACTAAGTCACACACTCTTAAAGCTAGGCAACTTTATCAGTCAAGGGTTCGATAGCAATAGCCCATCCCTTTGGAAACTGATGGAAAGGAAGTTAGAGCATGGACCACAGGTCTGGGAGCGAAGCAATAAATGCCGAGGCTCACTACAGCCACAGATCGTCTCTCACACCAAAATAACAAATGCGAGTAAATGAAACAGCAGGTAGAAATGGAACGGAAAATAAGAAATCGAACGGCAAATCTATAATGGAACAGCAATTCTGAAATGGAACAGCAATCAAATAACTAAACCTCGCGAGCAGTAATCAAGCTTTATCCTATCAATTCAAATGCACTCATTGTAATCAAGCATCAATCTTTCATTCTCCAAGCAAATCAAGCAACATGCGCTAATGGAACAGCACTAATTACTAATGAGTTATGGAACAGCATTTGGAAATCATACACACACAACACACTTGAAAAGTAATTTGATTTAGCACCAATCGTCATCAACAGGAATTACAACTGCGTTTCAGAACGGAACAGCATTACTCCTGAATCATAAAGAACACATCTTTCAGATAAATTCCACAACACGAATATACAGCATAAGAGCTCCGTAACAAAATAATAACAATGCTCAATCAAGTCTAATAATATTCAATCAAATCTGAAGGTATTGGTGATATAATGCAGAGTCAATATAACAGTTATAAAAACCTTAATGAACGAATCTTAACAGAGCATATGATGTAACTTATAAAGCATATCAGATTACCAACTAATGATGATAAGCAAACCACGCAGAAATCAAATTGTAGTGATACAGAAGCAAGTGTCCTCTGGGGCCGGGCCCTTAGCCTCAAGGGTACACCGCTTTAACTTAATCCAGACGCAGAGATAAGATAATCACCAAGTTTATATTATTGCATGAAACAGAACGTACAATGAGCCAAGTTCAGCAAGACTTGATGATCAAAGTTCAATCTTTAACAGAAAGTTACATAAAAGCATAATCCCCCCAAAGCTAACAGTGTCGTCCCTTTATATAAGGGTGACGGCGGAGATGTCTAAGCAATAAGATAAATAAAGCAGCGATCCCTCAGGATCGAAGATCCTGAGGGATTCGCCAAACTGTTAATCCTTAATCACTTCTTTTCTCTTCCGCCGAGCTGGTGCCTTCTCCTCCTTTTCCGGACCGGTTTGCTTCAACCTGCTTAGCCTCGTTTGCACTCGGTCCTTTGTCAAAGGGACAGCAGTTACCCTGTTCTTGTCTTTTTCTTTGGAACAGCAGCTCCTCGATTTTACCCTTTCCTGCACAGGAGAATGACAACTATCAGCGGTTAAGTCTTGCATACTAATTCCACATGTTTTGTCATAATTCTTTATGGTTTTCCACATTCATGATGTAAAAGATTCACAAGTCCTACTGAAAAGCCATTGAAATGATCATCAAAAACATACCTTTTTTAGTACTCCACAACACCTGGGATTGTTTCTAAAAGGAGGAGAGGTAATTCTGTAATTTGTATCTTGCCTCAATCATTTAATGAATTTACTAGGGTTCTTGCAATGTGTGGTAATGTGGAGATTCAACTAAATAAAAATGTAATAGTAGCACATCAAGAAGGATTGTAGACGAAAAATTCCCTTCAGAAAAAAGCTAATAAAGAATATTATCAAATATCATTTGCGGCTGGAATTTAGTCCCCCAATGCATCGTATTATGTTGCACATGAGATATACATTTCTCGATTCAGTTCAGGAATCTCGGGGAAGATGTCAGGAAGGTAAAGTGAGTGGATTGATGCTCCCATGAACCATGCTAGAGACTAGCCAATTTCTCTTTATTCCATGGAAAACAAGGTTCAGGAGCATGTGAGAGGACTGTTAGAACATCATATAAAAGAAGCTTTCCTTCCATGCTACTCCACACAATGGATTAGTGCCAAAGAACCAGAGCAGTGGAAGCAATGGTTAAATGACAATCCTTATCTGATAAAGTTTGAAATGAAAAATTCCTTCAATTAAGTAGGACCTGGAACATGCAAAGGAAGCAATTTTTAGGCATGGAGTACGTGGCCTAGTGAATGATCCATACAATGAGTTAGATCACCAACATCCTTCTAAACAAATGTAAATTAAGCATGTCAGAGAGATGCTTACAAAGGTGAGGTGCCTTGCCTAATACCATGATTACCATGTCTGGTTTGTTGCTCACCAAAAACAGTTACAAGATTGGCATGGTGATGCTCCCAGTCGCCACGATATTAATGGCAATTCACATTTTATCAATACGCATACCAAAGGAATTATAGTTCATGGAACTCGGGATCCTGTGGCTGGCTCGTTTGACGTAGTGCAGATGCTTGGAAGGGAAGTCCTAACAGGGTGGATGACTAATAATAAGCCAACATAATTACCTTTCATATCAAAGGGCTTGAATTCAAATAGCCACATTTACTTTGACCAACATCAATTGAAGGCTCGAATTCGAGGTATTTATTTGGAAATTGAAAGCATTTTAAATTTTCCAAAAGAAGTTATCAAGCATATTCAGTTATTGAAAAATATTGTGATCTTGAGGCTATGGTATTACGTGGGAAAGTGGAGATAACTGAGTCAGACTTTGAATTTTTCTTTCTACATGTTTCTTGCATGCTTTGAGCAGAAAGGCCATATAGGGAGCTTCCAAACACTTCAACATGAAACCTTAGTTACTTGTAGTCCTCAACTTTTGACTATTGTTGTGTCTCTTCAATGGCAAGATCCTGTAAATATATTTGTTGCACATCATAGGAAAACTACCTCAGTTTCAATTGATGGCACAATCAAGCCTTGGAACCTGACAACAAGCACAAGAAGTGTACTTTGCAACCCTATTCTGACATATTCTGGGCATAGATATGAAAGGAGCCTTGTGGGGCTTTCTGTTTCTATTGGTTCAGTGTCAAATGAGGTATTTGTCTATCATAAATCTATTCCAATACCAGTGGCATCGTACAAGTTTAACCATGTAGACATCATAAATGGAAATCTAGCCCAAGAAATCCATACAAAAGTTGCATTATCATTTATTGGGCTCCTTGACATTATACTTGTTTCAGGGCGGTCCCTTATTCCCCACCCGTTCTTAGGCAGTCCTTTATTCCCAACCCACCGTTGGGTAGGGGCTATTCTACCTAGCATTTGGCAGTTTTTTCGACACACTATTGGGCAGTTGTTTATACCTCTTGAACTAAGGATTCCACCTCTTGGGCAGTTGTTTATACCTCTTGAACTGAGGATTCCACCTCTTGGGCAGTTGTTTTATTCTGACCCCATCCACTCACTTATTTCCCACTTCTTTATCACTTCACTACTGCTTTTTTGACCTCTTTCCAATCTGTTTCTTGCTATGTAAATGGAACAGTTTTAGAGCAGTTATCTAGGAAACTGGTAGTGTGGGACTACCTTTCTTTCTGCTATCCGAAACTTCTTTATCTATACCGAAACTTGACTGGATCTGGGCTCTACTTGTCTGATCTTGGCTCCTACTTGTCTGATCTTGGTTGGGGTGGGTATAGATCAGATAAGTTTCGGGAATAGATCAATAGTGGTTGTCGCGATTCGATAAACAAGTATGTCTGGAATAGATCCAGAAAGAGTGCCAACCGGAATAGATCCAGTCAAGGTGCCAACCAGGAATATATATATAGATAAGTATGTCTGGAATAGATCCAATAAGTATGTCCAGTTATGGAGCAGTTTTCAAGGGTGTGTATAACCCAAAGTATGAAAACGAAGATTTATAAAGCAGACTTACTCAACATTCTGATCTGCACCTTGAGAAACTGCTTGGAGGCCTGGTCACTGGGGGCAGTTGCTTGTATCATGATTGTCCGCACAGATGCTACAGATTGATACAGCATTTCATGGGCATTCATGTCTAACATGTCTCTTTGTGCAATTGGGGCAGAAAACTGTCTCCCTCTCCATCTCTTCTTGCTTCTTATTAGCCTTAAGGGTATCGAGCTACATTGAAAGTGAATTTAGCAAGTCTGTTTTCATGTCTTCTAACAGATTTCTGATCTCAGCCTTAGAAACTCCTGTTGTAGCTTTTCATGATGGCAGTATCACTGCTCGAGGGCCTTTCGTTTTTGTCCTGAGGCTCTGGAGTAATTCGAGAAGAGCTCCTTAATCTGCTCATAGGTAATTGGCTCTGTGGCTTGCTCTGTCACCGATTATGCTACTGTAGCCTTTGTGGGTTATGAATCTCGACCTAGGGGAGATGCTGTAGACTCCCAAAATGAAAGGGGTGCCATTAGGCCAAATTTTTGGATGCATATTCCAGATCGATTTTTTGTTTTAAGAGACACAGCTTACGTTAATGTCCATGCTTGTGTTATCTACCCGACTTTGTCCCAATGGCATCGAAGGCACTGTCTTTCCTTTCCTGATGTCAGTGTCTAACTTTGGGAATACATCTGGTTCTTGGTTTAGCGCACTTCTACTCTAGTGGCTTCATGTCCAAAAAGATGACTACAGTAGACTTTGGATAACAGTTCTTATATGTAGCTTGATGAGATTGTCACCTTTCCTATTTCTATTTCTTGTGCCAGACTGTACAGTGGAAAGCATTAAGCCCCCAAACATTGCCTTATCATATGATTCAGAAATATAAGAGAACCCAGGAGGTAGGAGGTATGAATACAGATCATTTACAATTTGCTTTTCCTAATGGAAAATATCATGCAACAATACTATTTTTTCCCGTCCAGATTATCACAAAAATGCAGCATCAGTGTGAACAACAACTGCCAACATCTTATACAATGGTATTACATAGAAGTTCTATGTTGAGGGAGTGAACCATGACTATACATTTAATTTGAAGTCAAAAATAGTGCCTTGGAGGATCTAGATGACCATTTTTCCCTTGCTTAGTCTGGAATCAGTTAATGTTCAAAATATTGTTTGTGGTAGTAAGCATGTTGGTAGAGACATGAGAAAATGAGAGATCTTCGGCTGGAAATGGGTTTTCATTCTGTAATATGATGGGATTTCCCTCTGCAATATTAGCTACTAAATTTTACTTGTATGGAAAGATTACTACTTTCTTTGTTCAATATTTTATTTTTCTTTTATTCATTCCAGTCTATTATATTATATTTTATTACAATTTTGTTCATTTCAGTCTATGATATTTTATTCAATTCTATCACATTGTTTTTCGAAATTATAAAAGTAAATGCAGCTCCCTGTTTTGTGAAGTTAGAAATTATAAAAGCGAGGCAGCTTCCCTTCTCTGCCATTAAAGGTATCTTTTGATGCAGAGTAAATAAACCATTTTTAAATATTAAAAATTCAAAAATATTATTTAAATGCTCGATCCACAAGTGTCATCCAGTGCATGGATCCACATTAATAAAGTGGATATAGTTATGACAGGTATATGGTATATGATTTCATATTGATAAAGTATTTCCAGTTAATAGAGGAGTATAATTTGAATTTAAACTGGGTGTTTTTCCATTTTCAAATAGGTATGTAGATACAGAACAATATGCATAGAGATACAACGTTCTTTTATAATAAAGTAAATTTAATTGGAACAACTTTTGCTTTGGCATTTTATATTTCTTAATCTTTTATCACATAATATCATAATTATAATCATGAAAAATTAATTCATCTTCAACTTTTACTTTCTCACCCACCACATACGCCCCATAATGATTATATATTTTCAATCTCAACCTCTCCTCAGCAACTTTTTACATATGTCCATTGTTCGTCAACTTTTTGCATAGGTGTTGACATGTCAACTTTTTGCATAGGTAAAAACAAGGTTTGACATGATCAAATCAACTTCAACTTTCTTTCAAAGTTATGCTTATTCTTAAAATGCCTTTACTATTAAGATGTCCAATTGTCAATTTGCAAATTGGGTTGTTTTGGTCATTCCTATGAATCTTTATATTTTATCATTTCAATTATATTATTATTAATTATTATTTTAATTATATTATTATTATTATTATTACTAATTTTTAAATAAAATTAATTATACATCACAAATTTAATTGTATTTTATTAAAAATCACTTATGAATACAATAAGTATTGGTTTAAGAATATTATATTTTGACTTTCTAATCGCACTATACAATTATGGCTTTCAATGTAGTATCATTCTATATATGTATATTATTCTTTACAAAATATAATAATAATATCATGGTTTCTAATGGAATTAACTTTTTAATAACAACATATCAACATGTTTTCTAATATTATGTTTTGACTTTCTACAGGATAGTCATGGTGGTTATTGCCTTCGTCACTAGCAAGCTTTGTATATGCTTGGCCATCTATAAAGGTTTCTTGATTTTGGGTAATTAATTTAACCTCTTGATTTTGGGTAATTAACTTACTCTAAAATGAAAAAAGACATTCAATGTGTTCTTTGTAATATAGATATAAACAAAACATCTAAAGAAAAGTTATTGCACAATGATCCAGTCCAAGAAAATTTTTGACAAACCAATTAACTCTTCTATAAAAATTCAACAATTCCAATTTAATATTCCTATCGGCCTCTCTTTGTACCTTTTGGGACAATTGCTAGTTTTTAACTCTATGGTGCAGTTTGTATTTAAAAGCATTGGTTTTCTAATTGGTATAAGAGCACTGAGATGGTTGAATTCATTTTTATTTTCTGAGATCCAGAAACATGTGCATATTGGTGTTGTTTTTCTTTGTAACACATCAGTGCGTTCTTGTACAAGAGCACCAATGTGATTAAAAAAATTGGAATGTAGGAAACTGTTGAAATATGGCAACAAGAATATTTCAATTTAACTTGTCCTTGAATTAAATTGTGAATTAAAATCGAATTTAGTCTTAACAGCTACTTGGAAATAATTAATTAATTTATTTTAAATTAATTAGTTGGAGAAATTCAAGTTAGAAGTCTTTCTGAAGTCATGCAAGAGTTATCCCTTAAATTAAGGAGATAAGATTGAGTTATATTTGAGTTGTAATTAGTTAACTCAGTGTAATGAGTTAAGTCCAGTTAAATTAGTTCCAAACTGTTTCAGGAACTAATAGTGAGTTAACAATCAGTTGATGCATTAATGCACTCAACTAGTGCTACTCCAGTTAACTGAAGATTCCCTCATAAAAAACTCATGCATGTCTATTCTGAGAAAGACCCAGTTGAGATTAATGTTCAAGGACAATGTACTATCAGTTGCATGTGTTTTCTCATGGAGAAAACTCATGCATGCATTCAAGGTTTCATCCTTGAGGATTACACAGTTTTGAAGGCTAGTTTTCCACTTGGTAATAGGCTAATCATCCACAAGGAACAATGCAAGGAAATAGGAGCTTGGAGGGTAGAAAGGAAGGTTGGAGAGAAGCCAAGATTGCCTGTGAGCATCTGTGAGGATTGTACTGAGAGATGGCTAGCTGTGTGAGCTAAGGCTTTGTATAATTCCTATGTATTTCCACCATGTATAAGAATACAATAGTGTGGGGTTTTTATCTGAGGATTTCCCCAAAAGTATTTTCATGTGTATTGTGCCATTGATTCTTCTTCTTCTAGTTATGTTGTTCAACTCAATCTTTAACCTTTCGCAAATTGATAGTAGAAGTAGGTTATAGTATTTTGCTTTGATTTATATTGCATTATCGGGTTAACTTATCATAGATTTTCTAGATGGTATCAAAGTTGTGAACAGTATACTGAGAAGAGAATTCAAAGTTTGAAGTTCGGGGTTGTAGGTGCAAATCGAATTCATATCATACTTCAAGGTTGGCCAATGGCGTTTTATGGCTTGAAACTCGAGTATGCCTTGGAAGGTAGCTCGAATTACATAGCATGGAAAGATAGAATGGAGGTTGTATTAGAAGACAATGGCTTGAAGGAATTCACTGATCAAAAAATCCCAAAGCCAGCTTCAACTAATGCACAAGAGTTGGTTGAGTGGAAGAAGTGTGTGGCGAGAGTGAGACGGATCATCCTTGAGGGGGTTCGAGACCATATTGTCTCGAGTGTCCATGGGAAGGATACTCCATATTCAATGTGGAAGATAATGAAGGACCTCTACCAGAACAGTAGTGACCAGATGAAATTGGCGCTCAAGGATAAGCTTCGAAGAATCAAGATGGAGAACGGAAATACTATTTCCACATATCTGAACAAGTTCACCACTTGCAGAGATGAGCTTGGAAGTGTGGGAATAACTACTATCGATGATGATATGGTGAGCCTCTCTCTCCTTGGCCTTCCAAAGAGATGGAATAGTTACCAGGACTTTGTGAATGGAAGGAAGAAACTGCCAGATTGGGAACGATTGTGGTCGGATCTCATGCAGGAGGAGATCAGGAGGAGCACAAGAGATGGTTCTTCATCCAAGGATGATGGTGAAGAAAATCTGGCCTTAGCAAGTAAGGCAAGGAAAGGGAAGGGGAAGGCGTCCCATTCCAAATCGAATTCTTCTCATGGATGGAAGAAGGTGGACAAGTCTAAAGTGAGATGCTTTAATTGTCACGAGATGAGTCATTATGCGACTAATTTCCATTCGAAGAAGTCCAAGAAGGGATCCTCAGAAGGATCGGAAGGTGAAGCATTAGCCTCTCAGTTCGAAATGGACTTTACCCTCATCGCATGCATGATGTCATCGATGATGGGTTGTGTCTGGTATCTTGACAGTGGAGCCTCATTCCACATGACCGGTGATAAAAATTTAGTCAATCCCTTGGAGGAGAAAGACCTCAAGATGCACATAGATATGGGTGACGACAGAAGGTATATGTTTAAGGAGTAGGTACAGTTGCTTTCCAGAGGGAGCATGGAGCTCCTCTCACCTTGACAGATGTGATGTATGTGCCTGGACTGAAGAAGAACTTGGTATCGGTCACATTGTTGGAGGACAAAGGCTACGATGTTGTCTTCAGTAAAGGAAATGTGTTCCTAAGACACATAGCCACAATTCAGGCCAAGAGGATAGGGATTCGGGTGAAGAATCTCTATAAACTAGAGGTAGATGATTGTGTAGCATTGAGTACGAAAGCATAATTGATGCAAAGCCAAGACATTAGCGAGTTGTGGCACAGGCGGTTGGGACATTTGCATCATGGGGCTTTGAAGATAATGTAGCAGATATCTACAGGACTTCCCAAAGGTAAACCTGAGAAAGTTGACACATGCAAAGGTTGTACCTTGGGAAAGTACATAAAGTCTTCCTTTCATGATCGAGACAGTCGAGTAGAGGCTATCTTAGAGCGAGTTCATACTGATTTGTGTGGACTATTCTCAACGGCATCCATAGCGAAGAAAAGGTATTATGTGATTTTCATTGATGACTATTCCTGTAAATGTTGGATTTATTTCATGCAGAAGAAGGACCAAACTTTCACAAAGTTTTGTGAGTTTAAATCTTTGGTCGAGAAAGAGTCAGGGAAGAAGATCAAGGTCTTGAGAAGCGACAACAGTAGGGAATATGTCTCTCAAGAGTTTAAGGACTTCTGTGCAACAGAGGAATTAAACGAGAGCTGATGGCACCTCATAACCGACAGCAGAATGGGGTGGCTGAGAGGAAGAACAAAACTATTGTAGGGGCAGCATGGGCAATGCTACATGACCAAGGCCTACCACTTCACTTGTGAGCTGAGGCATGCAACACAGCGGTCTATTTTCATAATATAAGCCCACATCGCATACTTGGGATGAAGACACCAGAGGAAGCTTTCTCCAGTAAGAGACGAGATGTGGGTCACTTTGGGATCTTTGGCTCATCAGTATATTTCCATGTGACAAAGGATGCATGGAAGAAGCTTGAGCCAACAGCAGAGTTGGGGATATTTGTGGGGTACACTGATACACCTCACAACTATCAGGTGTACTTTCCTACCAGTCGGAGGACAGTGGTTCACAGAGATCTTAAGTTTGATGAACTCAAACTACAGGCTATGGAGGAACTGTTGGTTCCTAAGGAGGAGGAGCCTCAGACTGATGCGGAGCAACCGCATGTAGAGGTTCCAGGAGTGGAGACATCCACTCAAGCAGAGTCTTCCAGAGATGGATGGAAGCGCACAAGAGAAGCTGACAGATTGTTGGAGGATGCGAGAGAGAATGTGGGAGCACCATCTTCTCAGCGCAGACAGAGGAGGTCACCTAAGAGGTACACTGGATACATGGCCCTTACTAGGGAATGTGTTGAGACTGAGCCATCTTCCTTTGAGGAAGCAGTGCAGCAGCCGATTTGGGTTGATGCTATGGTGGAGGAGTATGACTCCATAGTTCGTAACAGTGTTTGGGACATGGTTCCGATACTGGAGAACAAGTCAGTTGTGAGTTCCCGTTGGCTTTACAAGGTAAAGCAAGTCATTGATGGTAGTGTGGAGAAGCATAAGGTAAGATTTGTTGACATGGCTTTTCACAGTTCGAGGAGGATCATGTTGTTGCAGTATATTTCGATAGAGGAGCAAGAAGTTGACATTTTGACAAAGGCATTGTCAAAGTGTAAATTCGAGTTCCATAGAGACGGGATCGGGGTGGCAGATAATCCCTTTCTTGTTGAGAGGGAGTGTTGAAATATGGCAACAAGAATATTCCAATTTAATTTGTCCTTGAATTAAATTGTGAATTAAAATCAAATTTAGTCTTAAGAGCTACTTGGAAATAATTTATTTATTTATTTTAAATTAATTAGTTGGAGAAATTCAAGTTAGAAGTCTTTCTGAAGTCATGCAAGAGTTATCCCTTAAATTAAGGAGATAAGATTGAGTTATATTTGAGTTGTAATTAGTTAACTCAGTTCACTGAGTTAAGTCCAGTTACATTAGTTCCAAACTGTTTGAGGAACTAATAGTGAGTATGGAAGAACTCGGTTAGAGAAGGCTACTCTATTTTATTATTTCAAGCAGGACTTCCTCCAAATTCTTGTGTTTGATCATGAGTTTGGACTCCCAATTTTCCATCAAAACTGACCTCCTTTTGTTGGGTTTTAATGCATGGAAAAATCTTGATAGCAAAGAATCTTCAAAAAATAGGAATGGGTGACCCTCATGCTATCCTTTGTGCTTGAGATAGGAAGAAACAATTTCTCATCTATTTCTCAATTATTCATTTTCTTGTGAAGTATAGGAGTTTTCCCTTACCCCTCTCTTCTCTAGAATTCAATGGACTAACTAGCCTACCTCCTTCTTCTCTTCTTGGGAGGGTTGCTACCTTGGAAAAATTCAAAGGAAAGAGTTATTTCAAGCAAATCTTGTTGGTTTTCCTAAAATTTATCTGTTGGAAGGTTTGGATAGCTCGAAATTACAACATTTTCAATAAGAAGTGGTGTCACCCTCACTTTGTAGCCTTAAGAGCTTGAGAGGCCATGTGTTGAATATTAGAAGAATTCTGCCCTCCCTACTGATATGGGAAATGTGAATTCCCAAGAAAATGAATGGCTTCTTAACCTCCTTCCTGGTTTTCCAAGGAGTAAGAAAACTCACTCAAGATCTGTAGAATGGTGGAAGTTGAAACTAGATCAAAGTTGAAATGGAGGAAATCTCATACATCCAGTTTGCTAAGTTTTGATGTTGATTTAAAGCATAATTCAGGAGTGGCAAGAGCATGTGGGATTATTCTCAACCCTGATGGAAAAATTGAAATTGAGTACAGTTGGGGGTTAGGAAACTGCACAAAGACTACCATAGAGGCATATTGATTACTGCAAGGGCTCCTTCTAGCCAAATAATCAAACAACAAAGATTTGGTGGTGTTGGAATATTTGCAGTTGGTTAGTTTAATCAATTTTGGGTTAGTTTAATCAATTTTTTAGTAGAATTTTGTAAATAATGTAAAGTTTCCGTAAAATGTGGAAGCGGAGTGCGCATATAAGTAAGAGTCAAAGGGGCTTTAGCCCCTTGTATGGGTAAGTGATAGGATGGTTTTCAGATTCACCCATAGGCCATGGGCCATGGTATTGTAATAGAAAGGCTATAAATATTTGAGTCATAACGAGTCTAGAAGAATAAATTTTGGAAGAAGAACAAGTGTAAGGGCAAGTGCTAAGGCAGGAAAGATCTGTTTTCCTATACTTAGGTGAAAGGCGAAGGGTCCTGCAGCTGAGTGCGCGGAGACCTTGGAAAGTTTGTAGCTAAGTGCACGGGGCCCTGTAGTTGGGTGTGCAAGGTGGAAGAGTCTGTAATTTGAATGCTAAATCTAATAAAGACTAATTTTGGACCGAATCTATTGTATCTGTGCTTTGTTCTTAATTCTATTTAAGTTTATGCATCATCATTCAATGATCTATTTTCTATGAAATAAAGTGTATTCTCTGCGCGAATTTATTAAATCGTTAATATCTATGCATGAAATGAGTAATGGACTGTTTTCGCGAAGATAGTATCTAGATCTGTTATGATAATTGTTCGAAATGGGTATATATGCGCGAAGGCAGATCTAGGGTTGTTATTTACTGAGCAAAAGTTGTGAGTCTGCTTCTTTGAGGTTTGATAAGCCTGATCGTAGACCTTCGTGAAGGTCTGGAAGTCATTTGGATAGAGTTGCAGCAATAGACCATAAGAAGATCTAGATCTGCATGAAGGTAGATCTGAGCCAAAAGGACTTTAGAATACACATCACATGGTCTCTGGATGTAGAAACCTAGTTCTAACATCCCCCAATACTACTTCGAGTGAGACTGTAGCCTGCGTTATGTAGGTTGTTGCCAAAAGGGCCAGCAGTTAGGGTTTTTTTGGTTGGCGTAAATAACTCTGAACCTGGATCAGGCCCCCATAAGACAACAAATGGTTCCGTTGCCGAGATCGGGACCTATCTAAGATATGTGTTATGTCGAATAAGTGGTTCCCTACGAAGAAAGAGATCGAGAAGTGGATTGACCAAAACGTGCATGCTTTTGTGGCTCAAGAGAAAAAAAGCCCTAAATTGTCTAAAGAGCAGTGGTTGCAGAGATGTTTGTACATAGACGAGACCGATGTGTTCTTTTGTTTCTTCCCTGATACTACATGAGTGGTTGTCTAGATTGGCCGATAATCAAGGAACGTGGACGCTTGACGACCCTATAGTATGGTCCGGGACTGGTGCGACATCTGGAAGCATTAGAAAGCAATATTGCGCGATTTGTAGATCATTGGATTGATTGCACACTTGGAAGTGTTGTAACTGAGTTCGCAATCGATAGAAATATCAACTATAGAGAAGTGGAACATAGGCTCTTCAAGGGACCTCGAGGTAAGTATTTGAAATCATTGAAAACGTGGATTAAAGTGATGTTATTTGAAAATAGGGTTATGAAGTTACCTTGATCTTTGGGGCTACGCAAAGCGAGAAATTCTTTAGAAGAAACGAAGGAACGAGCTCAGAGTACAATCTGTTGATCGAACCCCCTTCAAGTGAAGACGAAGGGATGGTGCTTATTACATCGCGAAGTGTGGTCCAATTGATTAAGCAGGGTATCCCGAGGATACCTCATCCATCCACTCCGCCTCCACCTCCACATCCACCTCATACGCCTACTCCTTCACCTCCACCTCCACCTCCACCTCATATGACTACACCTTCACCTCCAACAAGGTGAACGCAATGAAGATGTCGGTTTTTAAAGGGATCAGGAATGAAGATCCTGAACATTTCTGGTTTGTTGTAGGAGATGTATGGATGACACATCAGATTACGGATGATAACATCAAGAAAGCGCAACTGGTCACAGCTTTACAAGATCAAGCATTGACATGGTACATTAAGTACTGCACTAATAACCCCAACGCGACGATGACAGAGACCCAACAAGCTTTGAACAAGGAGTTTATAAAGCCTAAGTCAGAGGCATAGTTTGTGACTGAGTTTAAATAAATTCGACATAAGATAGATGAGACACCTTGGGACTTTGATCAAAGGTTGAAATTCCTGATCAAGCAGGCTACTATGGTGATTACAAATTCCCAGCATCGAGACTGGTATATCGCGTCGCTCTTGCCGCACTTAAGATTGCCACTATCACAACAAAAGATAGTAACGCAAGAAGAAGCCTTAGAAATTGTGATGAGGCTAGAAGCCTCACCCATACAAGATACAAACCTTGGAGTGAAACAAATTCACTCACAACTGGAAAGCATGCCCTTGGAGTTGCAGAGCTTGAAGAAAGGGAAGGAAGCTCAACCAGAGGTACGCACTGAAGTCTCGTGCTTGAAATGCAAGGGCCATGGGCACGATAATGACCATTGCCCGATTTATTAGAACTATCTTATTGGGGGAGGGCTTGTTCCCCTTAAACCAAAGAATATTGTTGGGTCAGGCGCAGGAGCTACACCATGGTGCGTTATCTGTCAGGTTACAGGACAACACACGACTGATAATTTCCATTTACTACAAAAGTTTGTGCAGACCCCCCAACAATTTTTTTGTAATTTCTGTAAATCTGTAGGTCATGACGAATGCCATTGTAGGAGTTATGAGTTGATGATGGATAGAACCCCTACCTACCAAATGCAGGTAGAAAACCGACCTCAGGATCAGGCTGCAGGAGCAGCGCGCAAAGGATTCCAAGGTCGAGGACAAGGAAGAGGGGGGGGAGCTGGTAGAGGACGTGGGCAGATAATTTTCTATAACTGTGGCGAACCATGACACTTTGCGCGAGACTGCCCCAACCCCACGCATCTGTCATGTCAGTGTTGCAGACAGTTCGACCATGTGATAAAGGAATGTCTGATCCTTTTGGCGAAGATGCAAGAAAAGAAGACACATCCCCAACAACCTACGCAGAACATCTAGATGGTGAGAGCAGAGCCCCTTGAAGAAGATCAGAGCATAAATATAGTAACAAGAAATGGTATGGCCACTAGTGCAGATTAGGGCAAGTAGCCTGAGACTGAGGGGTGGGTGCGCAAGGTTGTCAAGAAGGAAATATACTTTGATCTTAACCGAGCTAAAGATACCTTCATGGAAGCAAAGAAGAACTTTGTTGAGGCTTCCACCTCAAGAAGCCAGGAGAAAATGCTAGAAACTAGTATAACACAAGAGGTAATCCTTTGGTATTAGCTAATTTTCTAAGGACCTGTATGAATTTGCTACATGATAAGAAAGAAGTAGAAGGGTTGCAAGAGCTAATCGACAAATGTGCGAATAAAGAAAAGACCCATGTTGAACAATGCACTGTGAGAAAAATTGGTAAGCATAAGAAGCGCACAGGGCGTGAGATGAGGCTAACCGCACAAATAGGAGAATATGAAATGGAACAAGTAATCTTGGATCTGGGATCTAATGAAAATGTCCTGCCTAAGCAGACGTGGGAGAGAATGAGGAGGCCTATGCTCCAGTGGTCTCTTATCCAGTTGTGCATGGCAAATCAACAGAGTATTATTCCGATGGGGCGCTTATATGGTGTAACGGTAGATATTGAGGGCGCAAGCGCACTAGCTGACTTTGAGGTCACTGAAATAGTGGATGATAGCAACCCATATCCAGCGCTACTGGGAATTGACTATAATTTTTATATGGACGCGGTAATCAACTTGAAGAAACATAAAATGACATTTGAAAGGAAGTCACTCAAGGTTGTAGTACCACTAGACCCTGTTGAAGGAGCGTGCTACACTGAACCTGTTTGCGACTTTGTGGAAGATGATGATGATCTGGATCAGATCTACAAGATCACAATGTGAAATGAATATTGGATCAATTCTACGGTCGATGGATGAATTGCGTGGGACAAGGATAGTTCCTGCACCTCAAACTCGGATGAAGAACTTGAACACTATCAGAATTGGTTGCATGATGTATCTATGCTCCGGTGTAATATGATGACCAAATCACTAAGATGTGTTTCAACTGAGGTAAGAAAGCTTCCACATTATGCTGGTTTGACTGATGTGGATCTATTTTTAGATGAATTTGAAAGGGATGTACCTGAAGAACATCGCTTCCAAGCACTGGAGTTGGCACTGCGCGCTACGCCTGCCCTCTAGTGGGGTACGCACAAGGAAAGCTTCAATGGATGGAAGGAATATAGAAGAATGATGAGATTAAGGTTTGGGTATGCTAATACTAGGATGACGGAAAAGCACAATGGGAAGGATGATCCACGTGATTATTTGGCATGATGGACTAAGGCCTAGGGAACGGAGCTACAACTAGAATGGGTGCACATTTTTTGTCATACCTTAGATACAATACCTATGAACTGGTATTTGGAAACGAAGCTTTGCCATGGAACAGTTGACTAGGACATCCTAAGAGAAAGTTTCTTATTGACTTTCAGCTTTGAGGATGGGTTTGACTGCATTAATGAAGCGCTCCAGGAGATAAAAGCAGCTATATTCAAAACGCTTAAGGAACCAGTAGAATGGGCTCAGCGGGATTGGAGTACACAGCTACGCCATGCGCTGGAATGTTACAATGTGATTGTTGTAGATGAATAAGAAGACCCACAGAATATTACCATTCCAGAGATAAAGGGACAATGCAAAGTCGAAGGACCGAAAGACGAGAACCTAGATATATCAGAGCCTTTGAAAACTATAAAAGTAAATATTGGATCTGAAGTAGAGCCTCAGTTCACAAAGATAGGAGATTATTGGAATGAAGATACAATCGATAAGGTCATCAAACTGATGCGTGAATACCAAGATCTATTCTTAACAAAGTTCTCAGATCTAAAGGGGATCATAGGAGATTTGGGTGTAATGAAAATCACTTTGAAACCTAATGCGAAGCCCGTCAAGCAGAGACCTTATCGGCTCAACCCGAAGTATAAAGAAAAGGTGCACCAAGAACTTAATAAGATGCTGGACACCGGTATTGTTGAATCAGTATAGGAATCTGATTTGGTGAACCCAATAGTAGTCCAAGAGAAGAAACAGAAAGGAAAAATCAGGATATGCATAGATCTAAGAAAGTTGAATGATGCATGTGTGCACGATCTGTTTCCAACACCATTTACAAATGAAGTATTAGAGAATGTGGGCGAACAGGAGGCTTATTCCTTTACTGATGGGTTCTCATGATACCATCAAATAAATATCGCACCGGAGGATCGAAGCAAGATGACCTTCACAATGGAGTGGGGTTTCTATCAATATACAATAATGCCATTTGGATTAAAGAATGTGTCTGTAATCTTCTCTCGGGTGGTCATCACAGTGTTCAAAGAGTTTATTCATAAAATTTTGGAACTTTATTTTGATGATTGGATTGTGTTTGAGTTGGTAAAGCACCATGTTGCGAGGCACGACCCTAAGAAGATCTGGCACAAGTTGCCTTACCTAGTCTCAAAGACAAACGTGCTGAAAATTGTGGGGAGTTTGCCAGTGGAGTGGCGACAACCCACGGAAGTTGGCAGAAGTACCAGTCAAGACGGAGAAACCTCTATTGCATAGACGACCACTGTGCAGAAATGAAAAGAAGCAGCACAAGCAGCAGCCAAGGTATTAGCCAAGAAAAGAAAGAAAGAAGTTGTTGCTAAGGCAACTGCTGAAAAATAATGTGTTGCGAAAGAGGGCGCTGGCCAGAAAGACAGAGTGGAATTCAAGGAATCAGCTTCCTAGGATATTGATGAGCAGGAAGGAGGTGGGGGTGTGGAGCAGAGCACTCCCTTCACACTGAAGAAATGGAGTAAGGAGACAACTGTCGAGCCAAGGAAGAAGCATAAATTAGACAAGAAAGCGCGCATTGACCCAATGGTCCTCACAGAAGGAGACCTCGACGAAATTATGGATAAAGTCAGGGACACCACAATGGAGTTGTGGCAACAGTTGGAACAAAAATACATGCAGACACTAGGGAGTGTCCAAAAGGATCTACGCGAGCTGTAGATTCAAATGGGCAGGATTCAAGCGACCATAGGACAATCGAGCGGGGTGCAAGCGAGCCTAGCACAAGGGAGTGAGAGTGTATTGGAGATAGAAAGGACTCTAGACCTCAGAGTCATGTCCTTACCAGAATGATCAGTATGCGCGGAAATAGAGGAAGACCGCGTTCTACTGGGCACGATCAAAGACATAGGTGTGAACTTAGCCACGTTGCCACTTCAGACCCTCATTGTGCTTCATGAGGGGGTCTCAGATGAGCTTCAAATTAGAGAGCACCGCACACTTGCAGTAATCAGCAAGGTTAAGGTAAACAATGCATAGATAATCGTTGGGAAAGTTCAGGCCCTGAAAGAAAAGGAGGCATTAGAAGCACGAAGTCAGAGCCTATAAACAGCAATAACACAGGCGTGAAATTCAGTCCCAAAGTTACATATTTCAGAAGACGTCACAGCTACAACAAAGATCATGAAATTAGCTACTGCAATCCGCGAATCAAAATATGAGATAGGAAAGTCACGTTTGACTTCCAGATGAAGATAGCAGAATTACAGTTGAATCTATAGCCAACTACTCCACCTAAGTTCATGGAGCAGCACGGCGCAGCCATCAAGGAGCACATGGCTACTCTGGAGAAGGCAGTCAAAGGTTGTGACTTCCTTTCTAACCACGCCATGGAGTTATGGGATACATTACAGGAGGACCCGAACTTGCAAAGATTGAGTACAGAAGTCAGAAAGGCCCAGCGGAAATATGATGAGATCAGGGTGACTGCGTGCACATTGGCACTAGTTCAGCGCTTCACACGCCTACAAGAAGGAAAGTTGTTATAGGCACAAGTTTAGTAATTATAGCAAAACGAATCAGTGTCAAAGGATTGGCTTCAACCTTGGACAGAGGAGGCCAGCTAGATTTCTCAGACCATTCAGGAGAAGTTGAAAGCTCTGCAGCAGACTCATAGGACCATGCAGCTTGTGATAGAGGGACCAGCTACAGAAAATTTGGTCGAAGAGGTAAAGTAGGTTGCAGTACAAGGCATCGCAGAGTTGGAAGCATTGAAGCAGGATTTCAGTGAGCTCTGCCACAAAGTAGAGAAGCCAGCTGAGTGACTCGAGGGCAAGTCACCATATTTGTGTTGGGGGCATGTTGGGATAGGGTCCCTAGGGTCAATTTTGGGTTAGTTTAATCAATTTTTGAGTAGAATTTTGTAAAGAATGTAACGTCTCCGCGAAATGTGGAAGCAGAGTGCGTAGATAAGTAAGAGTCAAAGGGGCTTTAGCTCCTTTTATCGGTAAGTGATAGCATGGTTTTGAGATTCAGCCATAGGCCACTGGGTCGTGGTATTGTAATAGAAAGGCTATAAATATTTGATTCATGGTGAGTCTAGAAGAATAACTTTTGGAAGAAGAACAAGTGTAAGGGAAAGTGCTAAGGTAGGAAAGCTTTGTTTTCATATACTTAGGCGAAAGGGGAAGGCTCATGCAGCTGAGTGCGCGGAGACCTTGGCAAGTCCACAATTGAGTGCGTGGGCCCCTACAGCTAGGTGCGCAGGGTGGAAGAGTCTGTAATTTGAATGTTGAATCTAATAAAGACTGATTTTGGACTGAATCTATTGTATATGTGCCTTGTTCTTAATGCATCGTCGTTTAATGATATGTTTTCTATGAAATAAAGTGTATTCTCTGCGTGAATCTATTAAATCATTAATATCTATGCATGAAATGAGTAATGGACTATTTTCGTGAAGATAGTAACTAGATCTGTTATGATAATTTTTCAAAACGAGTAGATCTGCGTGAAGGCAGATCTAGAGTTTGTATTTATTGAGCGAAAGTTGTGAGTTTGCTTCTTTTAGGTCTGATAAGCCTGATCATAGACCTTCGTGAAGGTATGGAAGTCATTTGGATAGAGTTGCAGCAGTAGACCATAGGAATATCTAGATCTTCGCGAAGGCAGATCTGAGCCAAAAGGACTTTAGAATACACATCACATGGTCTCTAGATGCAGAAACCTGGTTCTAGCTTCCCCCAATACTGCTTCGGGTGAGACTACAGCCTGCGCCATGTAGGCTGTTGCCGAAAGGGCCAGCAGTTAGGGTTTTTTAGTTGGCACGAATAACTCTGAACCTGGGTCAGGCCCCCTTAATCCAATAGCTGGCATCGAAGGATTTTCAATATATTCACCTCCTATATAGGCTACGATCTAGGTGCGGATTTTGATTTAACACAATATTGTGTAGATTTTGATTTAATACAATATTCTCATCATGGATATAAAAAAATAGAAAAGAGTATCAAATATTAAGGAAGAAAGTGGATAGAAGATGAAGAATTATTATGTTTTTAATTTAACCCTAGCTATAATATTTTTGGTGAAATTAAACTATAATGAATGGTTATGAGGAATATAATGAATGAAAAGGACTTTAAAATAAAATCTATAGAAGAATGGTTTATAATGTAAAATAAAATCTCTCAAATAGCAACAATTGTGTGGAAATCCCTCGTTAGGGATTTTCCTTTAATTGGAAACTAGGCAACCTAAAAAATAGGAAAAGGAAATAAAGTGAAAGTGGGGAAGGACCCTTGGATTGGATTGGATAAATGGAACCTTAAGTTGTCATAAGCACTTATTAATTATTTGTATTCATTCGGGATTGTCTCGTTAAAATATATAGAAAATCCAAATGGATCTAATGCACAGTCTCAAGATTAGAAAGCAACATGTGTTTTGTCCCTTTAGGGTGAAAAACAAATAATTGGACACATTATAAATATGTTAAATCATAGTACTATCAAGTTGCCATATTAAGGACTTAATTAAATGATCTATAATTAAATATGGAGGGACTATACAACGAAATTGGGTTAGTCAACCAAGATGGAGGAATTCCAAATAGCTGAAAGAGTTTGGTGGTAGAAAATAGTTTGGAAATTGGAATGTCCTCTCAAAAAAAATAAAATAATAATAATAATAATAATAATAATGTTTGACTTGCCTTGTCAAATAAAATTATTACATGAGACAATGGTCAAAAGAGGAATTGGCATAAACTATGCATATGCATATTATGCAAGTGTTGTGAGGAAATAACAAATCACTTATTTATCACTTATTTTTTTCTAGGATCTTTCGCAATAAACTGCAGCAAATTTAATTTGGAAAAAAAGTAGGATCGAGTGACTTTGGTAGATTATCTCTACACATGGTTAAAATATATAAATATATGGTTTTTCCTATGTTTTTAGTTTAGGGAATCTAGATCTCAAGACACAACTTGATTTTTCAAGATTTGGATATCAATCTTTTGTAGGTAGCACACAAAATTAAGGTTTCCTTTAAAGGAAGATGGAAATCTATAAAATAAAAATATGAGAGAATTTTAAAGGAACCCAACATTGTTAATTTTTACACTACTTTATGTTATTTCAATTACTTTAGCTCAATTCAATTGTTCAATTAGCAATCTTTCAATAACAATTAATACTTTTCATCAATCAATAGTAACTAAAGATAGAATACTTTTGCAATGACAATAGGAGACAATCAACACATCAACAAGAGACACAAATTTTTGTCAAAGACTAAGGAAGAACCCCACAAGGGGAAAACCCTTTGAAATTCTTCTTCTATTAAATTTTCATAAAATGTTCAGCAGAGAGTAAATGAGCCCATACAAAAACATCTAGCAATATCAAACAAACAATATCAGAAATATGATCCCAGCAACAATATTGATCAGAGTTAGCTTTCCCGATTTTTGGTCAACTGCGGTCAACTGCTAAACTGAATCCTTAGATCCTAACTACATGGAGGAAGATTTATGCATGTAGTTGAGATGCTTCAACCACATGGATGAGCCTGTGTTCCTGTGGTTATAGCTAAAATTCCTGAGTCAATCCTGCGAATGGAAACCAAAAACGCTAATCACACATGAGAACTTCTAACACTGCAATTTCGGACATGTACGAACCAAATTCCATGAACTCACTTCAGACATATGTGAACCAATCCAAAGAAGAGAGAAGAATATGCTTGATAATGATGATGATGCCTAAATGAGGGTTAGTTGAATTGTATTTATAGGCTTCCAAGGGTGACCAAATTCCTGTTAGGGCTTACCTATATTTTTGTGCACATGTGGGCTTCAATTCAAAAATACACTTTCCCTTGTCCAAATTAAGTGCTTCAAAAGTAAAAATTGGTCCTCTCAAAAAGAGGAATCTAGTCGCATGATTGGAATTTATAAATGAGCTACCAAATTAACACTCCCTCTCAACTAGGGAGAAATTCCAAGTGCATCATAAGTATCATGACAGCATATCATGTCCCATCTCTGCTCAAATCTATTTGTTGAATCTTTCTTGAATCTAAATAAGAAGAATCATCGGGGAGCTACAAATACCACCATCTTAGGACAATTAGGAAGGTCTTATGGGACACTCTCACCTCATGCCATCTCATAGGGGAGCATATGTCTTCCACCCTATGTTGAGCAAACGAGACACAATATCTCATCCATCCTATTGCTTCCTAATCTTCCCAAAAATGACCCTCACGAGTCATGTGGTAGAACACTTTGCATCATAATCAATCTTGGGTGAGATACCCAACTTACCAAAGGTAAGGATCACACACCCCTAAACCCTCTCAACCTATTTTCCATATGGGGAGCTTCAATTCCAACAAGCCTAGCTTGTGGGTATGAGAGATATGGGTGATACCCTATTGTCCAAAGATCACTCAACCCCAGGAGCTCTACATCTAAATTCCTCACCCTAGGAGCTCAAATAGGGGGGAAGAGCTAGCTCAGTGTCCTCAATCAGCAATGCCCCTTATCAGGAGGGTTCACATCCATCAGTCTAAGATGCTCTCTAAAGACCAAGAACTTACCTTTAGGTAAAGCCTTAGTGAGAATATCTGCAATCTGCTCATTTGTTGATATGTGATGGAGTCTAATGGATCCTCTTTGCATTATGCCTATAATGTAATGATATCGGATCTCTATGTGTTTGGACTTGTCATGAGATACAAGATTATCTTCCAATTGGATCCCACTCTTGTTGTCGCAATGTATCAATGTAGTGTGTAGGACCTACTTAAACAACTCTCTAAAGAGCTTTCTCAACCAAATTGCTTCGCAACTAGCCATGCTAGTGGAAATATACACTGCCTCTGCAGTACTCAATGCTAGGGACTTCTATTTCCTGCTCATCCAAGATATAATGGAAGATCCAAGGCTACAACAACATCCATAATTTTTTTTCCTATCAACAACATTCCTTCCCAATCAACATCGATATATCCATGTAGTCGAACATCTTTGGCATAATATCTCAAACTAAGGGTGATCGTCCCATACAACTCTCTCAAAATGTGTTTGGCAGCAACCCAATGTGCATGGAGAGGCTCATTCATGAATTGACCCACCGTGTTCACTACACATCATATGTCCAAATGAGTGTTCACTTAAGTAAATCAGAGCCCCAATCAATTATCTATACTCAGATGGATTTTCCAAATCGGGTCCTGTAACTTCTCCACATATCTTCTTGAAGTTCATTTCCAATTGTGTGTTTAAGGACTTTCATTTAGTCATTCTAAATCTCTCCAACAACTTCACAACATATTTTCCCTGTGAAAGGAATATCTCACTGGGTCTTTGCCACACTTCAAGGCCTAGGAAGTAGTGCATGAGTCCAAGGTCCTTCATCTCAAATTTAGAGGCTATCTCCCTCTTACACTCGATCATCAGGGGCTCACTACCTGTCATAAATAGATCATCAAAATATAAAACCAAAATCAATGGCATATCTTGGACTACCTTGAAGTATAGATTGGGATCGACATTGCTTCTTGTGAATCCAAGATTCATCGGGTAACTATCTATGCAGGTGTACCATGCTCTAGGGGCTTGCTTCAAACCATACAATGCCTTCTTCAACCTGGAAACAAGTGGCTTTAAATCCTCTACTTCAAATCCCTGTGACTACATTATGTACACTTCTTCTTGTAATATTCCATGAAGGAATGTTGTCCTCACGTCCATCTAATGAAGTGTCCATCCTTGACTTACAGAAAGGGAAACTATCGAATGAATGGTTGTATATCAAGCCACAAGAGAAAATATATCGTCGTAATCTTCTCCCTCTTTTTGGGAGAATCCTTAGGCCACGAACCTTACCTTATATTTCTCAATGCTTCCATTGACTCCATGTTTGATCTTGAATAGCCATTTAGAAGTCACCATATATTTTCCCTTCGGTCTAGGCATTACATCCCATACGTTATTGATTTGTATTCTTCAGTCATCGCATCCTTCCAAAATTATTCTTTCATGGCTTCTTCAAAGGTGTGAGGCTCAGCTTGAATCATCTTGTTCATAGTTACAACATATCCTTGGTATCTGTGTTATGATCCTCAACGCTTGAGCAGTTCTTGATGCTTCTGTATAAAATTCTTGTCCTCCCATGTGGAATCTTCAGTGGGTAAGTTATTCCACTTGATGAGATACTCTGAAATTGATCGATTTCGTAGCTGTCGGGTTCTTGTTTCTGTGACTGCTCCAGGTTCCAATATGATTTTTCCTTCCTCTTCAATTTCTGGCAATATTGTTTGAATTGCGATCTTTTGCAACTTTTGAATAAGTGGCCATACTTCTTCGTCCTTCTTCCATTCATCCCTTGCTTCGTTTATCCAATCTGGTTGGATAATAGAAATAGCACAAAACAATGCTTCCACATCCTCATCCTTGAAGAGTCTTCCCGTTCGGTAAGGTCGCCATTTTTTAAGTGTATGTAGTATTGCCAACATTTTCTTCTCATAAATAGCTTGCTTGAGATGTAGCAGTAAAAATACCCAATCACCTACATCAAATCATTTTTCACTACGATGTTGATCTACCTGTCGTTTTGTTTGATTTTGCACCAAAGTGGCGTTATCCTTTAAAAGTTGGAGAACTTGTTGTTGATGCTCAATGTGATCTTTCTCTGCTTGAACCTTTTTCTTCTTGATATGTCCTTCTATCTCTAGAGTTTGAGTGGTAATTTCTTCCAATCCTTTACGATATATGGTCGGATTCATTTCTTGATGCTCGATGTGATCTTTCACTTCTTAAACATTTTTCTTCTTGATATGTCCTTCTATCTTGATAGTTTGAGGAGTGGTAATTTCGACCAATGAATTACAAGATATGGTTGGATTTATTTCTTCTTTCTCGATGTGATCTTTCACTTCTTGCACCTTTTTCTTCTTGATATGTCCTTCTATCTTGAGAGTTTGAGTGGTAATTCTTGCCAATGCTTTACAAGATATGGTCTAATTCATTTCTTCTTTCTCTGGGGTGGGGTCCTGGCGTATATCCTCTTCTTTTGATGTTTCTTGATCCTTTTCTTCCTCCTCTTCATATTCTATGTAAAATAATTTCTTCTCAGCACACTTATGACCTTTAGTGCATTTTCTATCACAATTGTAACAAAGCCCTTTTTCTCTTTTTTCTTCCATTTGTTGTGGTGTAACCCTTGTAGGTTGTGGAGGGCTAGGAGAAACAACACTTCCATCTTTATAGTTGTGAGGGGTATGCTTCCTGGTTTCCATAATTTTTCTTTCCACTATGTCACAAAGCCCTATTACCATTTCCAATTGTTGTGGTGTTGCTCTAAAGAAGGTGTTGCTCTTTGTATCCTCATAATGTGCTACCATTTCCTCCGTGAAAATTGACCACGTAACAAGTTTTTTACGAGAACAAAGCCCTTCATACCATAAAAATTGATCCGGTTCTAAATATGAAGATGCAATACATACCTTTTGTAACAGTGGTACACCATATAGATCAAAATATTTCTCCATCTGAAGTATCCAATTTACTGGATCCTTGCCATCAAACTTCCTCATCTTGCTTTTTCTTGATTTTAGGAGCTCAATCTTGAAACGACTGTAACTTTGTACTTTTGGATCTTTAAGTTCTGAAATTGTGATCTGTAGTATCTCTCTGCATCCTCTTTCCAATGCCACCAGTCTGATCCAAATTGGATTCTCCAGGGAAGAGTTATGCCAAATCTCCCACAGTGACCTGATTATAGACTAGTTCAGTAGAGCAAACTTGTACGATGTGCCACGAGTCACTGTTTCAACCTTTGGCTCTGAAAAATATATACAAGAAAACTGCAGTCCGTCCTCTTTCTGTACCTTCTTACGAAATTTCAATCCAATTCTCAGAGAGAAAGTTATGACGATTTTCCCTAGGTCACCTGTTTGGAATGTAATTCAAGAGTCTGCAAAAAGACCAACTTCCTCAGATCATATCTCTGCAAATATAGCGCAAAAAGCTCTAAAATTCGGACCCGAGATTCAGCGCGATGTCTTCTAAAATGGGTTTTTTTTTTATCTTCTGAAACATCGCAGAAAAAAAGTTATAGTGAAAATGCCACGATGACCTGTTTGGAGCAGCGAAACCCTAGAATCCAAAGCTCTGATACCAAATGTTATGAAACCAGCTCAAGAAAAAGATAGAAAAGATAGATCAACGCCTTAAAATTCAGCCTCTTCGAGGGGGAAACCTCCTTTACATTACATAAATGAACAATTCTTGATGATACAAATGAAAAGACCTCCTTTCTATATATAGGAGTCTAAGGGGTCATAACATAATCAGAGCCGACATAACAATAATAATGTAAGGGCACAATAATAACAATAGTGGGCTTCTATGTGGCACAATAGTAACAATATGGGCACTACATGGATACATCAATATAATAAGTGGGTTGTACTAATAACAATAAGGAGTTACACTAGTAGTATAGGGGCCTAACAATCTGCATGGATTCTTGCTTTCTCTAAAATACGTTCTTGCAGGAATGTGTCTTTCAGCATCCTGTAATGTGTCATGAAGCCAAAGAATACCTCTTTGTGGTAGGTGGATCAAATGGAGGAGGATCCAAGGGGTCCATAGGCTCCATGGGATCATCAGCAATGTCTCACTTGGATTCATGCACAGAAGGACCTTCTAGAATATCCATATCATCATTCTTCTTCTCGGGAGGAGGAGCTGAAGGAAGGCCCCTTGCTTTCCCAAGGGAAACATATCCATAAAACCTTATATCCATGCTAATTTCAACATTCTTTTGATAAGGAAAATATATTTAAAATGCTTTAGAATCTTCACAAAATCCAAAAAGAATACCTTTTCTTCCCGTGGCTTCCATCTTATTCCTTTTGTCCTTCGGTACGTGAAAATATACAGGGTAGCCAAATATACGGAGATGACCAACATTTGGCTTGACACTTGTGAATACTTCTTATGGAGTTTTTTTGTCCAATGCTTGACGAGGCAACAAGTTTTGAACATACACAGTTGCATTGGTAGATTCTCGCCAAATAAACTTTACCAACTTTTAATCATGGAGCATGGCACAGGAAGCTTCTATAATAGACCTATTATTTCTTTCAACCACTCCATTTGTTTGGGATTATAAGGTGCAATCGTCCCTTTCTTGATGCCTTCCTTCTTACAAAAATCTATGAATTCATTTGAGTTGTAGTCTCCACCATTTTCAGACCTTAAGATCTTAATTTTCTTCCCTGTTTGATTTTCAACCAAAGCCTTGAAATTCTTGAAAAAATCGAAGGCATCTTCCTTATGCTTCAAGTAATATATCCATGTCTTCCTCGAGAAATCATCAATGAAAGTAATGTAGTAGAGATGGCCACCAAGAGAGTGTACTAGCATCAGGCCACATGTCAGAATGAATGAGTTGGAGGATGTCATTTGTCTTTTTCTTACTATAGGGGGATGCCCCCCTTGTCTTATTTCCACTAGCACATCCAGGACATACTCCATCATGTTGGGCTTGAACATTGAGAAGGGAATCATAATGTAGATGGGCAAATATTCAATTCCATAGCTCGCTTTGATTATTAGTATCATGGACCAATGCTAGAAGAGGTATTCCAGTGACTTTATAGAGTCTTTCAAATCTAGATCCCAATGTGAATGCATCTCTCATAGGGGATCCCACCGGCCAAGTAAGTACTTTCCCCTTGATGGAGGAAACTTGCACCCCTTTTTCATCTAAAGAAAATATAGATACCAAATTCTTATTCAACCTAGGCACATACATCACATCATGAAGCAAAACATATTCCCTAGAGTCCAAATGAAATTTAACAGAACCAAAACCTTTAACGGTATGAGTGGAGTTGTCTCCAAGAATAATTTTCAAACTTGACTCCCTTTCCACCAAATTAGATAGAACTTCCTTATACCTAGAGAAATGATGAGAGGACCCACTATCAACCAACCAACTATCCCAAGTATACAGAGGAGGGGAAATAGAAAGTGCAGAAATAAGAATATATTCATATTCATCTGCAACATTATTTTCATTCCTAGTGTTTCGTGACTTCTTTTGAGGATGGTGGTCTTCTTCATGATCACTCGAAGCATCTCTTCTTCTTCTTTCATCTCTTCCATTATGATCATTCCTTCGATCGTCTCTTCTTCTTTAATTATTAAGCATGTTATTGTTGCTTCTAGTTTTGTAGCATGGACCATTGTTCTTCTCAAGGCAATCTTGAGCATAGTGACCTTTCTTGTGACAATTGTAACATTCAATGTGCAATTCTTATCTTTCATTATTTCTCTTTGAATTTCAAGGAGGAGGCTTGCTTGAATTTGATGGACCTACTTTTCCTTTATTTTTCTTGTTATGAGTGACGAATGCAGCGGGATCTCATTCTTCATGCTTTTGTATCCTACCTCTAGAAACCATCCTCAATTCTTCTTGAGTGAGCTTTCCAACAAGCTCATCAAATGATGGGAAAACATTGTTATTTCTTATACTCATAATGAAGGTTTCCCAAATAGTAGGGAGACCTCTAAGGGTCACAATCACCAATTCCATGTCATGCACGATTTCCCCAACTCTCTGCAATTGATCTCTAAGACGAGATATCCTCATAATGTAAGATTGCACAGACTCTCCTTTATTCATCTTCGTATCTTTAAGTTGATATTTCAAGGAGATGATTTCATTCAAATTTTTTACTTCATACATGCTAGCTAGCTTATCATACATATCCTTAGACATTTTCAAATTTCCAACATATGCAAGTAAATGATATTGTAAATAATTAGATATAATTTTCTTTGCTTTTAACTCACCTTTCATGTACTTGTTCTTGGCAGCAGTAGAAGCATTCTTCGAAGGCTCAGGTACTTTTCCTTGTATTCCCAAGCATCATTGTCTTCAACTATGATTTCCAGTCTGATCTTCAAAGCAACAAAGTAGACGAGTCACCCATCTTCTTATTTTCCTTGAAGTGGGAGGTTGACATCTTGACTTGATTAGATAGGATCCTTCAAATTTTCCAAGGGTGATTGCATCAACTCTTGTCTCCTTTGGCTTGTCCTCCACCTTAGCTCTGATACCATGTTAATTTTTACACTACCCTATATTGTTTCAATTACTTTATCCCAATTCAATTGTTCAATTAGCAATATTTCAATAACAATTAATACTTTTCATCAATAAATAGTAACTGAAAATAGAGCAATAATGCAATGGAAATAGGAGACAATCAACACATCAACAAGAGACACCAAATTTGGTCAAAGACTAGGGGAAAACCCCACAAGGGGGAAAACCCTTTGAAATTATTCTTCTACTAGATTGTCATAAAATGTTCAACATAGAGTACAATGAACCCATACAAAAATATCCAGCAATATCAACTAAACAATATAGAAGTATGATCCCAACAACAATATTGATCAGAGTTAACTTTCCCAATCTACAGTCAATAGCCAAATTGAAGCCCTAGATCCCAACTGCATGGAGGAAGAGTTATGCGTGCAGTTGAGATGCTCTAACCGCATGGATGAGCATGTGTGCCTGCAGCTATAGCTGAAAATTCCCTGAGTCAACCCTGTGACTAGAAACCAAAAAACATAATCACACGTGCGAGCTTCGAACCCTGTAATTTCGGACCTGTACAAACTAAATTCCACAAACTCACTTCAGACTTATGGGAACCAATCCAAAGAAGAGAGAAGAAGATGTTTGATGATGACGATGATGTCTAAATGAGAGTCATTTGAATTGTATTTATAGGCTTCCAAGGGTGACCAATTTCCTATTAGGCCGACTTATCTTTTTGTGCACGTGTGGGCTTCAATTCAAAAATACACTTTCCCTTTTCCAACTTAAGTGCTTTAAAAGTTAAAATTGGTCCTCTCAAAAAGAGGACTCTAGTCCCATAATTGGAATTTGTCACTGAGATACCAAATTAACATGTGAGAAAGCACGGTGATTCTTCAATGGAGCTTGTCAAGGAGCTCTAGGTATGTGTGGAGAAATGTTTGTCATTTATTTTAAGTCCCATTAGTTCCTTTTGAATATAGGGACCAACAATAGAGCTTAATTATATGCTCTTTGGTTTCTTATGGAAACAATTGCATATTTTTGGTGACTTTAAGATCTTGGTAAATTAGTGAAACAACAAATGTATAATTGAAAATATTTTGTTAATTCCGATAATGAATTACATTTTAGAGGTAGAGCAACATTTTGATGAAATATTTTTTTATAGGTATATACACAAAATTCAACTTTAGAGCTTATCTAAGGAGGTTGCTTCATGCAAAAGGGGACCCTATCTAAATAGGAATTTAGAGGGGACTACATTTCATTCTTGGGAATTTCTTTATAGGAATAAAGTAGTTGAAAAGAGAGAAGTGTTCTTTATAATTTGTCTTAATGTTGCAAAGGTAAAATGAAAATTTTTTTTTACTATGTACAGGTTCCCTATTATGAGCATAAGATGACTTCAACCAAGTGGTTAGAGGACAAATGAAAACTCTCATGATGTTGATATTTTTGACATAGTAAAATGTACTTGTGAGAGGGTCTATCAGGGTAGATTAATGTATATTTTAATTTCATAGTTTAAATATCAAACATAAATATTTTTTATTGGAAGGAAAAAAGTCTCCAAATTAGATTATTACAAATATTATTGATACTAAGGACATTCGGCGTTCAAATCTCTCTTGGGATATGCGAATGCTGAAATGTGTAGAGATTCAAAGTCTAAGAAAATGACACTTTCATTTTCTAAAGAAATATAACTCAAAAAAGTTGAGAAATACTTAGTGGAATCAAATATTAAAATACCTTTAAACAATCATTCTGTTTCAGACATTTGTTTCCCATTTATTCAAACAACAAATTAACTTCAAAAAAGTTGAGAAAGACTTAGTGGAATCCCATATTAAAATAACTTTAAACAACAATTCAATTTACAAATGAAGAAAAAATAATTGACAAATTTTTTAAATACGAAATCTGATTAATAATTCTAAAATATAATAATTAAATTAAATAAAAAAAGAGATAAGTAATTTAAAAAGGGATAAATATAAATATGGAGTAGAATAGAAATATCATTATAACAAGATAAGATAAGATAGAATCCAATATTATATTGATGATAGGATACTCATATTAATATGAAAGTGAAAGTGAATACTATATTTTAAATTATAATTTTTTTTGGTATAAATAATAAATTTAGTACAAAAGTTATTTATCTTTATTTATATATTTATATTAATATTAAGATGAAAACAAAAAAACATTAATATTAAAAGGAAAGAAAACACCATATTCTAAATAGCAATTTTTTTAAATAATAAATTGATTATAAAACTTATTTACAAACATCCAACGATGGATGATATTGATATATATAATTTCAAAAAATTTATTAAAATAATTTTTATATTATATATATTTAATACATCTAATTTCAAAAAAAATATTAATATAAATATAAATTTTATATTATACATATTTTTAATTATTTTAATGTTACATGAAAGAATTAACTAAAATTATGAAATTTGTTAATTACATTTCAAACTCTTTTTCTTGTCTTTAGTAAATTGAGATTACTTGTGTTATTGTGACCACCATTAAACTCACTGTGATCAAAATTGTCAAATCTATAAATTGGATTTTCAAACCTTTTTTTTAAATAAATTGATTACTTACCTTTACATATATTTATATTAAAAAGAAAATAAGACCTTGTTTAATAAGATTATAATTTCATTCAAATAGTGAATTTTTTGTTGGAATCTGGCAAAAAAAATCTTCAAGAAATTTGGCTATGAGAGTGTTTAAATCGTTTTTTTATGGCGGAAATAGATTCAGCACCATCAAGATTGTATGGGACACCCAAAACCCTGAATCTTGATAGTTGTAACTTAGATTTTAAAAAAATTCCCATATTTTCTAAAAATCATATCAAAATTTATATTGTTTTTCAGGAAAAATTGTGGCTTATTTAGACTACACTATAAAATTAAAATGAATATTAGTTCTTATATTTAAATTATAAAATCTAAACATGTTGTGATTATTGACTTGATGCTTCAATTAAACAACCTTCCCTTGAAAAGGTTTTACATTGTCATAAACATTGATAATGAAAAAGGCCTAGGATTTTTGGAATAGCACTTGTCTTTTCCTGATACCTGGTTTCCTTCTTTGGAGGTTAACTTAGTCAAAATGTTTCTTTGTATAATTGTTGTATGAGGCAGATGGTAAAATTTCATTATTTCCTTATGGTATATAGATACTTATAACAATTAAAAAATAAATATTTTTTATAAATTTTATAATCTTAGTTATATTTAATGAAGTTATTGTGTTGCAGTCTGCTCCTACACACTCCTGAACCTAACCTCTCCCACCAATGCTGACCCCGGAGGGGGCTCCTCTCCCTCCTAACCCTATGGACGAAGTCGGTGCCTTTTATGTTATTATGGAGGCCTTAGCATTGAAGCCTAAGAACAAAGAAGCTCAAACAAAATTTGTGAAAAAAGTTGATTCGATCCCAATAGTTCCCCTTATAATGACAGTGTGCAGAACCTCAATGGCCTTCACCATTCAAGCTTTGGTCGACAAGTTTACAAGGATGTGGTCATCCCCTCGGTCAATGGATGCCTAGATAGATAAAAACTAGAGGAAAAAGATGAAGGGAAACATGGGAATGTATGCATGTGGAAATGGATTTTTTCCTTCCTATTTGAACTAAAGGAAGAAAAGGATAAGATCTTTAGGAAAGATCCTTATTTTTTAAGATCGCATGGGATGTACTTAAATAAGTGGTCTTCAGACTTCAATGTTGATGAGGATGTGTCAAATGTAGTTCCAACTTGGGTTAAGTTGTCGAGGCTCCCTCTCTCTTGTTGGAATGATGATTGCCTCAGAGCCATTGGAAATGGAGTTGGGAAATATCTTGAGAGGGCAGAACCCAAAGGCTCCACATGCGCAAAATTTGTGTTGAATTTGATTTGGAAAATCCACTGCCTTCGTAAATTACTCTTACACTTAGGAGATGGATTCATTGTCAAAGTCTCGACTATGAACATATTCCCTTCAAATGTCAGTCTTACCATGAATACAGACATTTTTCTAGGGACTATAAAAAAGCCACATCCAACAAAGGCCCAGATCAACAATAGATCAAGTGAAGAAGTGGCATACTCAACGTCGAGGAGGAAATAAAGGGAAGGTAGCAACAAATAAGGCTCAAAACCCTCCAAAAAATAATGGGGCCTCAACTTCATCGAATCCATTCGACGCTCTTCAGAATGATCAAGAGGATCTTTTCCATAATGGTAACACTAGAGAGGACGATGTACTAATGGAGCAATAGGGAGGTGAGATAAATGAAACTAGGGATTCCTCAGGTATCAATAATTTCATAGAATTGAAACACCCAGAACCACCCTCAATAGAAGCATAGTCTACTCCTGGGATCACAAGTCAACCTGCAATGGAAATGCATTCTTACCCTAAGAGTTCTCCCCACAAGTAGGATAATGAGGGTCTTTCTACAGGGGTTATTACCTGAAACATGGCACAAAGTTTAGTATGGACAGAGGATGGCAGCATTCATGAAATTGAGAGTAGCCAGAAAAATAAAGGGTGACCACATGAAAAGGTTATGTGAGAACAAGAAGCAAAACTCAATAAGAAACTTGGAAACTAAGCAATAATCATAGAGATACTAAAGCCAAGATCAAACAAAGGAGCTTAGACACCAAAAGCAGGAGGAGGAATCTCTCAATCCCTTCTAAAGAAATCATGAATATTTTGTCCTAAAACATACGGGATTAGGGAGGCCCAATAAATCCCTATTAGTAAAAGATATAGTAAAGCAGGAGAAACCTAGGGTTTTATTCCTCCAGGAAACCAAGTTGCAAGAAAAGGGCACCTTTGCAGCAGCCAAAACCTTTTGGAGAGAAGGTAGCGGCATCGTTCAAACCTCCAAAGGTGCATATGGAGGAATAGGTACTTTCTGGTCGAAAATCCATTTCAAATTCATAGATAGTATGCAAACTCAAAATTGGATAGCAATCATCTTGGAAAAGGACACCGGAGATAAAATCTATGTTATCAATGTCTATGCACCAATGATTTATGGAGAGAAAGCATATTTTTGGGATTCTTTAAACATTCTTAAAGAGAAGGGATAGCATCATAATTATATAATGTGGGGGCTTCAATACAATGCTCATATCTATAGAAAAGAAAGGAGGGAGCTCTGTTCGACACACATTCAAGGAAAGTATGGAAGATTTAATCAAGGGGTGGGATCTAATTGATGTTCTTCAAAAGGTAGGAAAATATACTTGGCAGAATAGGAGAAGTGGAGTTAAGCATATCTCATCTCAACTAGATAGATTCCTGGTTCATAGTAGTTGGGTGCTAAAATGTATGGAGTGCACTTCCTCAATCAAGGCGTAGGCAGACTCTAATCATTGCTCAATCACACTCATAATAGATAAATCCGAAGATCTAGGTCTCATTACCTTTAGATTTAGATTTAGGTTGTAGGAGGATGGGTTCGTGAACAAGGTAAGACAAGCCTAGAAATCACCAATCTCGGGCTCACCCTACTTTATATGGGAATCAAAGATAAAATTGGTCAATCGGGAACTAAAGACATGACTTAAGGAGAACTAAAAGGCACCTGGGTATAAGAGGAAAGATCTAGTAGAGTAGCTCGAGAGCCATCAAAACCTCACAAAGAATTGCTAGGTGGAACCTTGGCATATTGAAAAAGAAAAAGAGCTCATGAGGGAACTCTTTAAAATATGTTGGCATGAGGAGGAATTGTGGAGACTAATATCTTGCAACTTGTGGCTAAAAACTGATGATAAAAATACATCCTTTTCCAACAAACAAACAAAGGCTCATGAGTTCATAAATCAGGTCAAAGAGATAGCCCCTAAGGGCAAGCCAATATTAACCTCCTTCAAAGATATGAAACATGAAGCATTCAAACATTACCAAGCTCTCTATCAAGAAGAAGGAGAAGTTGACTAAATCAAGTCAAGGAATTTCTTCATTGCATCCCTTCCATAATATCGGAATCAACCAACTCCTCCTACTAAAAGAGATTGAGGAAGAAGAAGTTTTGAAGGAAATCTCGGATTTGGATCTAAAAAAAGCCCTTAGTCTTAATGGATTTCCAAATAGTTTGTTTAGAGCCTTCTAGAATTTAATAAAAAATAATTTGATATGTATGTTGAATAGCACGAGGAAAAAATAAGGGGTTTTGGGTAGGATGAACTCCTCTTTCATCGCACTCATCCCTAAGGAATCAAACCCAGTGAATTTTTCTAGGTTTCATCCAGTGTCTTTACGCAAATCAACATAAAAAAATCTTAACCAGGATCATAGCGATAATATTTAAAAATCTTCTGCCAAGCATCATCTCAGAGAATCACGGAGGCTTCATGCAACACTGATAAATATTAGATATTATATTGGTCCAAGAAGCAATCCACTCCAGCAAAGAAGTAGGAGAGTCTGGCATGGTAATCAAATTTGATATGGCCAATGCCTTCAATCAGGTAAGGCATTCTTTTATCTTCTCAATGTTAGAAAGGTTGGGTTTTTGTAAACAATTCCTTAGATGGATTAAAGCTTGTATCGATTCACCTTGGATTGTGCCATTAGTCAATGGTCAACCTTCTTTTCTATTCTTGCCTCTCGAGGGTTGCGTCAAGGTTGTCCTCTATCCCCTCTGCTCTACATCATTATGGCAAAAAGCTTAGGTAGAAATTTGGAAAAGGCGCGACAGGAAGGCAAATTGGTGCGGATAAGCATAGCTAGGAACACAAAAGGAGTAAATCATTCACAATTTGCAAACAAAACCTTGCTATTAAGAGGGGCATCCAAAATAATTGCATCTCATTTAAAAAAAATATTGAACAAATATGTTGACCTCTCAGGTGGAATGGTAAATAAAATAAAATGTCAATTGTTTGGGTGGAATTGTTCAAATGAGCCATTGAGTGAGATATCCAGGGTTTTAGAGTTTTCAACTATGTTCAAATGGAGATATTTTAAATATCAAGGCACTCCAATATATTTGGTATCATCTAATTCTGATGAACGAGAGGAATTAATGCAAAAGATCAGGAAAATAATTCAATCATGGGGTTCCTAATGGTTAAATGTATCAAGGAAAGCAGTGTTGATAAGATTTTTTTTTCATTGCTCCGAGTTTTATATGGGATCTAGTATGCTAGCTCCTAAAGGCATTATCCATCAAATTGGTGGCATGTTGAGGAAATTCCTTTGGAAATGAGGAAAATATAATGAAAATAAGTCCCATCTAGTTAATTGGAAATCAATGTGATTTCCAAAGCACTTCAGTGGGATTTCCATCAAAGACCCTGAGATTATGAACTTGGCCTTGGGGGCCAAAATTGTTTGGTGATTAGTCATGAATTCCTAAGAATGGTGGAAACAATCTTTTATCTGAAAGTACTTCCAAAAAAGTAGACTAGTCCTGGGCAAGAAGCCTGCTTTGAACAAGGATCTAAGATCTAAACATTAAGCAAGGCAGTAGCCCCTACGATCATTAATTGATTGGGGTGGAATACAAGGAATGGGGCTCGAATCAACCTCTAGAAGGATCACATCCCAACAACATAATTGATGAACGAAAATGAGGGTGTCAACGAGCTGGGAAGATGGATGTCAGAAAACATGTATAAGAGGATTGCAAACATATCATAATTGGATGCCTTTGGCCACTGGATAGGATGGAAATGTTAGAGTATTCCTTCGCGCCTTCAATCTTATTGGCATGTATTCATAAAATCTTTAATAGGATACACCCTAATCATAACAACAAGGTTGAATCATAGAATTTGGTTGGGAAGTAAAAAAATTATATACATTGGAAAGGTCGGTTATGAAGAGTTAACAAACCAAACCCAGGGAGCTCTGTCGGACAAAATTTGGGCCAAAATATGATACAAGGATGGGCTGCCTAAAATAATTATGTTATTTTGGGAACTAGTACATGGGAAGGTGTTAACGACAAAAAAATTAAAGGTCTAGATGCATCCTTTGTGCATAAGCAGAAGAGGATATCGTACATACATTTTGCTAGTGCCCATTGTCTCTCGAGGTTTGTAGAATCGCCTTAGGAAAAGGTTAAGGATATCCCCTTCATCCCAAAGAACTGGCATGACATGTTTGATCAATAGAAGTTCCAAATGTCGTGGCGCAAGAAATTAGACTCAGTAACAATTCAATGTTGGATGCTGATTCCAAAATAAATGCGTTGGGAAATTTGGCTTGCTCATAACCAAGAAATTTTCAACAATGTTCGACCCAACCCAATCTCTTCAAAAATTAAAGCATCTCAACTGCTAGTAGAGACAATCTCAGCCAGGGGGTTTTGCCCAAGTGAAATAGACAACATGTACCCCAATGAGAAAGATTGGCTCAAGCTCTCCCAACCAAAGGATCATGCTAACAGCTTCATCATGAAGGCTCAAACTTCAAAGTCCTACATCCTTCAAATGAATCCTAATGAATTTTCAGGGATGGTGAAAAAGCAAGAACATGTTCTCTTTATTTTTCAAAGGAGCTTCGAAAGACAACCCTGGAGAGGCTAGAGTGGGAAGGATTATATTCAACCTCGATGAAAAAACAAAGATTAAATATGCTTTGTGGTTAGGGATCTCAACCAACAATCGAGCTCAGTTCTTATCTCTTTAGCAAGGGTTAGAATTGGCTCTAGAAAAGGAAATCCAACAACTGATGGTTTTTGGTGACTCCAAGATAGTAATCCAATAGGTCATTAAAGATCAAGAGGACCCAATGTATATGCAATCTCCCATGTTGCATCGAATTTTCTTGCAAATATCCAAGTCTGAAGCAATTGAGTTCTTCCATATCAAAATGAAACACAATGTGGAAGTTGATACATAGGCTAATCGTGGTGTAAACCTAGGAGTAGGAGTGATGGAAATATATGGCTCGATGTTATCCAAATACATTCCATGTGCCCACAAATGCTAATGTTATTGAAATGGATTCTTTCTCTTAAATAGGGTATTAAAGAGAATTGGCAATGGGTGCAATCACATAGGCAAAACATTAAATATTAAAAGAGGAGGATGGAGCTCCAATTCTTGAACCAACGATCTTCAATTAAATTCAAATGATGGCTTAGTGGAATGGTGTCCAGAGATCACATGAAAAAGCTTTACATGATAGCCAGGTGGAAGTAGATCCAAAGTGTTGTTAGATATGAAAGGATGCAGGAATAAATTAGTCGTAACCTTGGAGCCACAACATCCTATGTCGAGCCCTATGCATTTATGGATTCAATCTACACCAACAATTTACTCGAGATTAAGGGAGAGAAACTGACATTGAGGAGGTGCATTGATGAAAGTAAGAATCCATCCACTAGATTTGGAGGCTTGCGATTAATTACAATCCCCTCTTTTGATACACATCAATCTAGGATTGAGACTCAAGAATTAATGGTGAGAGGTGATCATGGCAGAAGAATTAAGACAAGGAATAATTGTATGAGGAATTGTTTATACGAGGACCGTTGGCATCAATTCCTAGAATAAGACATACGCCCAACATGACCGACCTTGTACTACTATAAAAAGGATGTGAGCTACATTGTTAATGTAAAGCTACGGTACAATAATTTCAACAAAGCAAAGGATAGAGAGGTAAATTTCAATTGCGAGATGGAGTTGTCGCACACAGAGGATAATGAATTAGCTCAACACCTGGTCCACCTGAGACTGACTATGGAGTTCATAATTAATTGGATGGCTAAACAAGGGGAAATAAAACAGGAATATGAGCAAGTTCAACTTGTGTTACTGCACCAGAAAATTGGTTGGTTGTAGGACAAAATGGAGTGTATGCAAATAGCTTTCAACATGTTGATTTTCAAACTTAACCAAATTATCCCATGCTTAAAAATGTCACTAGTTGATGACAAGGATGGGATGCTCGAAGAGATTGAGAGATCCAACGTGGAGGCACCAGACTGACATGCGACACAGGATGATGAAGTGAATGAGGACCTCGGCAATGTATTGTGACTCCAACGCTCATAAGTGACTAAAAGATTTCTCTGTCTCATGAGCAATGGTGGAATGTTAATCTCCTCTTTTAATTTTCTATGTTATGCAAATATATAGAAATTATAGGGGTTTTCCAGAAGATTTATAAGTCCAACTGTATTATACTTTCAGTATGTAATCAGATTGCTAGTGTTTTAAGTCCTTTTTAGACTTTTTGTATTAAAGGAGAAGAATATATGGTGTCACTTGTAAAAGGTTCTGGACTTCAAACCAGTTTTATATAATAGAAAAAAACCTAGCTATTTCCTTTAGAAAAAAAAGAAGAAGATTAGTTATATTTAATTTAAAGATTAATTTATTATTTAAATATGTATAAAAAATGATTTGAATGAAGGTTTATGAGATCATCTTATGATACATAATTATTATTAAATTCAAATTTAAAATTACAAAAATATTTTTTCCTTAAACTAGTCAACCAACAAACCATTTGCAAGATTCTTGTCTCATAACTATAGTTTATTTAAATCCCCCATGGGGTGGGATAAGGGGTGGGGGAAGGGAGGATAATTATATGTTTTTATTGATGGGAGATGTGTAATTCCTTTAGTGCACATGTAGTTGGCATGTAGCTTTTAGAAAATATTAGTAATTAAAAAAAATCAATGTCAACCATAAATAAAATATTTCAAAGTCAAGTAAACTAACTTGATGTAAATTTATTATTTCCCAGTATGAGGAGCTTTGCAATTCCCTCAATACTTTATATGAAGTTACACATGGCACTAAAAAAAATCTAATAATGAATATTCAATATGGGTCATAAATAAAAATTTCCAATGCACTCTTTATATATATATATATATGCCAACATCTAGTGTAACAAGGGGATGGAGGTGGTGGAAAACATAAACAAAGCATCTATATAGAAATATAAATAGTAATTGAATATACAAAATTTCTTATTGCCCACACTACAAGGAAAATATCTTCTAACGGAGGTTATAACAGAGGTTTTTAGTGTTATAAAATTGTCAAAAAACATCTTCTAGAACATTCATTTGTGATAACGGATGTTTTAGGGGAGATTATAATGGAACTTCATCATGACTGAAAAAATATGGGTGGCCGAAGGTTTTAATGGATGTTTTTTTTTGCAGTGTGCTTCATGGAACAAGTAGCACCAGTGTGCTACATATATAAAAGCACAGGGTTTCATACATAACTAAAAGCACCGAGGCGTTGAATGCAAAGAGCATCGGAGGCTGAAATGTATACTGCCCTGATGATTATCTATTAAAAACGCCCTAAGGCATTCTTTTAAGGAACAACACCGGGGAAAACAAAAAATAATTGTAGTCTCTTTGCTTTTGTTTAAATTCGGAGCGTCGATGTGTATTATTTGTTTAAATGCACTAGTGTGTTAGGGATATAAAATGACCAGTGTTGTTAATTTTAATAATGCGTCGGGGCTGGAAGTAATATTTTGTAGGACCGGGGTGTTAGTTCTATGAAAGCATTAGCGTGTTAAGAATCACAATGCACTGGAGCGTTAATTGCAAACAACGTTGGTGCTTGAAGAAATAAATTCCCTAGTGTTGTCGTTTTCCGAAAAGGCACTGGTCATGCAAAAATATGTCGTCATGGTGCTTTTATATAACTTAATGCACCGATGCGTTTTTATGTTATGGACGCACCGATTTTTTGTATGATATTTTCTCTTTTTGTTGGAAGCATCTTCTTGTGACAATGCAATTATTGTAATTTTTCAAATTTGTTATTCATCGAAAAATCGACATATATCTTATAAAAATATTTATATAAATTAAGATTTTATTAGTACATTTGTATATGATGTTTGGATTAATTTGTTATATTATCATATTTCGCATCTCTTCATTATAATATTTAATTATCCATATATTTAATTAGTGGTGTAACATTTCACAGTGATATTGGATAACACAATAGAATAAATTAAAATATATTTTATTATATATCAATAAGAGGCTCTTTGTCATATAAAATGGGATTGTTATTGGTAACCCCTTATCTTTCAATTGAGATACTATGTCAATTACATTAAACAAAATGTATGATTTTCACAGACAATTATTTCAAAAAATATAAAAGGTTTAAATAGATCATCATTCTTCATTGGAACTATTGTCAATGCTCGAGCTACTTCCATGACTTCGGTTATCTGGAGCAACGTTTTGTTGATTGCATCAATTGTTTTCGTCTTTTTTATCTTGTTCCATCTGCAAACATAAAAATAAAGTGTAATGAGTGTATCCACATTGGTGAGAATAATGAAAATTGAAATAAATAATATACATCAATGTAAATCGAATATCAATGTACCATAGCACGAAGTGACTCATAAACTGTGCACATGGTTTCAAAATCAAGTATTGTGCCTTGTTGCAACAAGCCTTCTATTGGCGTAGTTTCATACTTTGTTTCCTACATGTTTTAAACCCCATTATAAATCATAGATTTGATATAAAGGATTTTTTTATTCGATTGATTATAAACTCAGAGAAGTAAAACAACATAGATACTTACAAATTCCATAATTAATTTTTGATATGCCAACATATACTCACACCCCATATTTAACCCAATCTCAATCAATTCTTCCTATCACTCTTCTTTGTATGTTAGCACCTATTTGAAGACATTCAAGAATGGTTGTTGTAAAACAACTTAAAATATACAAAAATTAAACCTTGAGTTGCTATAAGGAAATATTAAGAATTACTCACAAACTTTGAAATCAACCCTTTTCTTCCTTGTCGTCATGTTTTATGTGTTGAATGAGTTCCATTTTGTTTTCTTTTCTGTGAGAAAATACTTGGAAATTAACATTTAATGCTAATTTGTTTTTTATATATACAAAATCAATCATGATTACATACATTTGAAGCATGTTGAGATGGCTCCTCCTGTGATGCAATTATGTCCATTTCTTTGATCATTTCCTTGTACACCTTTTTGGATATTCCTATTGGCATGTTTCGCATATCAGCTCGTTAATCAATTGTCATTTTCATAATCTTCCTAAAAAAAAAAGTGATAAACTACTTTTATATTGATGTATGAAAACTAAATATAACAAAATTGATATTAATAAATGAATGGTTTCTAGTAATATATACATATAATTCTAGAAAAATAATTTTAATTAGGAAAATCACCTTTTGAATGATTCTTTTTTGTTGTTGTATGTTTTTTCTATCGAAAGTCTGACATGTCTCATTAACCATTGCTCTGGAAATGCTTCCTGTAGTTTAGATATAATTTGATTCTTAGAATCATTTGATTGTTTTTTGTATTGTAAGTGGAAAGTACGTCTATATGTTCGTTCCATTAAATCCCTCATAGTTTTCTTAAAAAAAATCCCCCTTTCATTAAACTCCAGCATCACTCCATATGAGTTAAGGACCAATTCATCATCATTTACATGTTCTATAATTTTTCTTTTCTTAGAAAGACATTGATGTTTTCCTTTATTGTTTCTCCCTTTAGAACTTTAAAATGAATTAATAGATTGTTTGAAACATGTTATCTAATATTCTTAATTATATTATTAATACAAATAAATAAATCATGCTGAATAGTATTTTTTTCATTAACCTGATTCATCCTTCTGCAATTTTTCTATTAGGCTTTTACGTTTTGTTGCACTTATATTAGAAATAATCTTATCGACCTTCTTCATTTTATGGCTCTACATGACACACAGTAACCAATATATATTAGTTAAACTTACATATAGTTCAAACATATTAATTTTATAAATAATTTACAAAGAACTTGTCTTCTCTTCTTTTTTCGATGTGTTATCATTGTGTCAATTAGTTTTTTTATTACTTGACACATTCTTAGACATTTTTTATCAATATACAACCTATACCATTCAATACAGAGGCCATTAAATATATTTTATAAATAAATCAAATAATTTTCAACCAAAAAGAGCTCTGGTAACCAATGCATTTACCTTAATAAAAGAACCGGTGTGTTTATCTGAATAAACGCACTGGTGTGTTTATCCCATTAAACGCATCGGGTGTTTAATTTTTTGACGTCGTCAAGGAAAATTAATTTTTTTAAAGTAATTTTAAATTATTACGATGCGATTTGTAATGCTAAATGTACCAAAATGATTTAACGATGTTATCTGGAAGAGGCATGTTGGTGCATTATATTACAATGGGAGCAACAATGAACAAATTGCACATGTTCGACAATGTTATAATATACCAGTGTGTTTTATTACATAGGGTGCACCAGTGTGTTATATTACATCAGTTGCACCTGTGCGTTATATTATATCGGGTGCACGGTGCGTTATATTACACAGGGCACACCGCATAACATATATTCTTTTTTTTTAAAGCAGACAGGGCCAACAAGGTTTGGATCTAATTCATTAAATGATTCCCCTACTTTACACGTCAAACACCCTATATATATAGTAAGTACACAAACCCATTAAATATAAAATGCCTAAAATGAATTTATGAATTTTAATTAAATTTAAATAGGAACAGAGATCGTAAAAATGTTTACAAGTAAATTCAATAGTATTTTTTTTGCTATACAGGGTTTTTAAGTTTTTTTTCTTTCTAAATTGTGAATAAATCTAATAGAAATTGTAAAAAAATTAACATCAAAATTTAAAATTTTCGCTATCCAGGGTTTTGAGTGAAACACCATACCTTTCAAATTTTGATCTTTCTGTAGTTCCAAAATATTTTGCTCCTCCACAGTGTTCCCAGTATGCCTCTCTTGCAAATGATCTCTCTTTTAATTAAACCCTAAGAGAAAAAAAATTATTAGTAAAATAAACAATAGAGTGAATCACCATACCTTTCAGCTTCTGACCTTCAGAATAGTTATGTTGCTCCAAAGTATTATGTTGTTGCACAGTGCTCCTAATATGTCTCTCTTACAAATCACTCCCTTGAAATTTTGGGAAAAATAATGAATAACTTATTACCTATTTAAAAGACTTTATGAAATTAGATTTCAAAAATTCAATTGCCACTCGTTTTTTATTAAAATAAATAAATCAATCAATCAATTTATCCGAACATCGGTGCATTCGATAGTCAAGCGCACTAGTGCGTTTATAAGAAAAGCACACTAACATTTCTGGGGCACCAAATTTTTTCAACGCGTCGACATGATACATTTTTTTTTCCAAAATCCTGAAATGGTGCAATTTTCTTTTTTTGCTAAGGCAAGAGCGGATCCTTCTATTCATATTATAAAAAAGAAATAGTATACAAAAGGCATAAGCCCACAACTATCCATTAGATCTGGATCGAAAGATCCAGCGGATGAGAAACAAATCGGGTGGCAAACAAGCACACCGTTGACCAGGTAAAATGGACCCGAAGGATTCAATAGTTCTCAATTGATAAATACATCGGTCTATTTTTCACATAACCATCATGTAGTTTTTCCTCCCGAAATCCGTCGAATGCGTGCGATTCCAGAAGAAACGCGCAAACAGCTCGAACAATAACCCCCAAAACGGACCCACCAACTAGCTCGATAAATCCTGGCCGTAGGTTGATCGCGATTGATCCAATGGTTGCAATTGATATCGCTCAACCTTAACCCACCGAAGTTTACTGCATGATGAGGGGTGGTATTTCCTCCCCACTCTCCTCCACGTGTTGCGTGGTGAGTGGCATCGCACCAAAATGAAAAAAACCGCTTCCATCCTGAAAGCGGTGCAAAATATCGGAAACCGCTTCAAGGGTGGTAAAGTCACCGCCGAAATAAAATGTGGTTTTGCGGCTGCCGTGAAGAACTGGATTTCGGTTCCCGACCAAAGGAAGATGAAGCTCCCTTTTTCCTGCCATCTCCTTGACAGTTTTGGTACGTTGTTGCTATTCCGATACCTGCTCGCTAAAAGCATACTTACAAGTGCAAAAAAATAAATCCGGTCCCGTTTCCGTGGCCCTGTTTCGGAAAATCTTATTGTCCTCTTCTGCCTGACCACAACACTGCTCCTTTAATCTATTCTGAGACATCTCTCGCCATATTAACTTGACCCTGTTTTTAGTGCATACAACTCCTTGATTGGCCATAATGTCTGCCAGTTTATTGGTCGTCCTTCGGACATGAGTGAAACTCACTGTGCGAAGATCTTGGAGGTGAATTTGTATCCTTTGAAAGACCTGGATTAGCCTCCAATGACTTGAGACTTTTTTTGGCTCTGTTCCACAACATATTCTTTTGACCGAGTTAATGATCAACTCAGAATCGACTTCAATAATAGTGTTTTGGAGATTATCCTGCTTCAGGAAATCTAAACTCTGTTCAAGAGCCATTAATTCAGCCATATTATTTGTAGCTCTTCCCAGATGGCAATGGAAGATAAAGAGAATACAACCATTCTCATCACGTAGCACTCCTCCAAAACCAGCAAGACCTAGGTTGCCCTTTGAGGCCCCATCAATGTTGAATTTCAGAAAACCCTGAGGGGGAGGATGCCAATAATCTGGCTTATTAGCAGGATTCATAACCTTCTTGACCATCCCCTACAGAATTAGCCCCTGCATCCCCAGCCGACGCAAAATCTACATCTTTGTTTCAGAAGGAGGGTTTTTTGGGGAGTTTTTCACAATAGTGCCCACCGTCTCTTTGAGCTATCTTAATATCCTCTCAAAAATGAGATGGGTGGTGTTGTGAATATTTTTGAAAATTCTATTGTTCCTTTCCTTCCAAACATTCCAAATTGAGAAGCCTGGAATTAAAACCCGTGCCAGGCGAAGAAACTCATACTCAGAGAAGTTTCGTCTCCAGTTATTTAGGGTATCGCTAATGCTTTCTCTATCCCTGTCCGTCTGTTGAAAAATTGTGGCAAAGGTGTCCCACAACCTAGAGGTAAGGATGCAATCATTGAGAAGGTGCTCCATTGTCTCCTCTTGAGCTTCATAGAACTGGCTTCTAGAAGGTCCCAGAACACCACTCTTTATAATATTGTCCCAAGTCAGAATTTTTTTATGATGCACCAACCACATGAAGAGTTTGATTTTCATCCAACCTTGCTGCCTCCATAGGTTCTGCCACACTTTGTCTGGTGCATTGGAATCCCGCTCAAGCAATATCTTTTTGGCCTCCTTAATATTGAAGGTGCCTTCTTTGTTGTTGCCCCATCTGAGTTGGTCATGCCCTTCTAAAACAAGAATCTTCCTTTGTTCCAAAATAGTCAGTAGTGCTTCTGCTTTTTCTTTCAAGGGGTTATAATTCCCAAATTCTAAATTCTTCCAGGTTCTCCATTTGTCTTCTATACTGGTTTGTTCCCAAAAATTTCTAACCCTTAAAAGCCCTTTGGTGTCAGTTTCTCTCTTAAGGTCCAAAAGGTCCTCTCTTAACAGTGTAGGTTCTTGTTGCCATTTATCTTCCCAAAATAAAGCCAGGTCTCCTTCTCTAATCTCCCAGAAACTATTTTTCTGCACTAGGTCTCTGTTCTCCCATGCCTTATTCCAAATGTGGGATCCTTTTATGCTACCCGTAATCCTTATGTGATCATTATCTTGCCAAGTGCTGGCATATTTTTCCTTCCAAACACTAGCCCACTGAGCCTTTGGTTCTTTCACCCAACGCCACCATAATTTTGCTCCTAGAGCCTTGCTGAGTGCATCAGGATCATCCAAACTAAGACCTCCATGGGTTTTGGGTTTGCAGATCTTATCCCAGGCTACTAAGGCCCATTTCTTTCTCTCCTCCCCCTTACCCCAAAGAAAGTCTCTTTGAATGGTTCTGAATTGATGTAAAACTCCCTTTGGAGCTGGAAGAGCTGAAAGCATAAAGATGGGGATTGATTGCAAAACTGCTTTTGTCAGCACCAACCGACCCGCCAAGTTTAAAGATCTGATAGTCCATTTTCTGATTTTGTCCTGCATCTTATTAATGACCGGCTCCCAGATGCTTTTGTGCAAGGGTTTATCAGTTAGAGGGACTCCCAGGTACTTGGATGGAAGGACCTCCCTTTGAAAACCTAGAATTCTAGAGATATTTCTTTGAATAGCGACATTAGTATTAAAGAAAAAAATCTTAGATTTGGATAGATTTACCTCCATACCTGTGGCCATGGCAAAGTCTCGCAGGATTTGTTTATAAGCAAGAGCTTCTTTTACCATGGGGATTCCTTGCAGCATAGTGTCATCAACAAATTGTTGATGGGACAAAGCTTTACCAGTTTCAGAAAGTTGGATACCCTTGATGTTACCCCCTTCTTTAGCATGCTTGATGGATCACCCAAGTCCTTCCATCATGAGGATAAAGAGAAAGGGAGAGAGAAAATCTCCCTGTCTAAGACCTCTTGAAGGAGAAAAGGTCTTGGAAGGAGAACCATTGACCAAAATTGAAAAGCTAGAGGAAGTGACCAATTCCATGACCCATCTCACCCAGTTATGATTGAAGCCAAAGGCTAGAAGGACCTTCCTAATATAGGTCCAATTCAATTTATCATATGCATTGGCAAGGTCCAATTGCATGATCATTCCCGCCTTCCTATTGCTTAACAATGAATGTACCACTTCATGTGCTTGAATGATGTTGTTGAGAATTTGTCTACCCTCCACATAACCTGACTGCTCCACAGAAACTAGAGTAAGAAGAAGGGGTTTTAGTCTATTGGTAACCACTTTGGATATTATTTTATACACCACATTGCACAAGGCTATGGGTCTGAATCTGTCTGGAGACAGAGCATTATCCTGTTTTGGGATCAAGGAGATGAAAGAAGTATTGAGTGCCTTCAGAATGGTTTTATCCAATCTAGAATCCTCCACTACTTTCACAATATCTTGTTTAACAATGCTCCAACAAGCTTTAAAGAAATCAATATTAAAATCATCAGGGACTGGCACTTTTCCATTCTGCATCTCCTTAACTGCCTCGCTTACCTCCTCTTCAGTCACTAGCTTGTTGAGATTGAAATTATCCTCTCTTGAAACTAGTCTAGGTATATGCCTAGTTAAATCTCCGATAAAATGGTCTTTGTTTGCATTAGTTTCCTTCGTTATACCTTGAAAGTGCTGTACTAAGACAGTTTCAATATCTTCATGGGAATTGCAAAGATGACCTTCCTCGTCCTTGATAGAAGAGATCCTATTGTGGGATCTGTTTGCCATGGTGGATCTGTGTAAAAACTTGGTGTTTCGTTCCCCTTCTTTTAGCCATTGCACTCTAGATTTTTGTCTCCAATATATTTCCTCTTGTTTACATAAGTTCTCCCACTCTTGATGAAGTTTGGTGACTTGTTCATCTCTGCCGCTATCAAAACCCTCTGTAATAAGAGTTTGATTGAGTGTCTGCATTTATCTTCAACCTCTTTTTTCACTGCAAAAATGTCGCCAAATTCATTCTTGTTCCAGTCTTTGAATCTGAGATTGATGTATTTTAGTCTTTTGTGGAGCAAAAACATTCTTGTTCCCTGAATATTTAGATCTTCTTTCCACCATCTTGCTATGTTGCTGATAAAATCTGGTTGTGTAAGCCATATATTCTCAAATCTGAAAGGCCTATTCTTTGGGGTTCCAATACCCTGTACCTCCATTTGGACAGGCCAATGGTCCGAGCCTCCAAAGGGGAGAATTCTCACTATCATTTCCTTGTCTGTGAGCATAAGGTCCTCTGAAATAATGAATCTGACTAACTTTGAAGCTACCTGAGACTCCCCTCCTCTCTTGTTGTTCCAAGTAAAAAGGCCATTATTCATTTCAGTGTCAACTAGCCTCATATTATCTATGAAAGTTTGAAAAGTTGTAGAATCTTTGCTTAAAGTTCTTGTTCCCCATTTTTTTCCTTCAATGATTTGATCATGTTGAAGTCCCCTCCCATCATTGATCCATGGAACTCCTGCATGCCTATCTCTTAGTTCTACAAGAGAATCTAGAAATCTGAGTTTGTCATCCATTCTTTATGGGCCATAAACATTCGTGACCAGATAAGTCTCGCTGTCTCCTACAGGCTGAATAATCCTTGATAAATAATTCCTAGTTGCCTTAGCATCTATTATGCCAATCTTTTATGGATTCCAAAGAGTGAGTATGCCTCCTGCTATGTTATCTGCTTTAACTTCTAGAAACTCAAATCTATTGAGCCATTTACTATGAATTTATTTGATTTTTTGAAGGGAACATTTAGTTTCCTGGATAAAGATCATATCTGGAGCTTCTTATTTCATTCTATTGCTAAGTATTCTCTGTTTTCTTTTACTACCTAAGCCTCTGATATTTCAAGTTGTGAACTTCATTATTAAATATTTGTGAAAGAGTAACTGAATAGATCTTTCATCTTA